>JAWHQI010000258.1:1359601-2719202 GCA_033032865.1 Dactylorhiza incarnata
TATGTGGATGAGTCCCACCCTTGCCCACCTCCAACCGACCCACTCCACAAAGTCTGGCTTCGCCAAGATCGTCTTGTTCTTTTGGCTATTCAGGCAACGGTGCACACCACTGTCAGTCTGACGATCAATCGTTGCACCACTTTTGCTGCCGCATGGAGGAAGCTTGAAGCGACCTTCACCAATCGGTCTAACACCCGCACAATATCCCTCCTCCCCCTCCTAATGAATCAAAAAAAGGGTGACATGTCTGTGGCTGATTATATGAACAAGGTTAAAAGCATTGTTGACAACCTATCCACAATCAGTCATTCACTAAGCAATGAAGAGATAGTTGCACATGCATTAAATGGCATTGGTGATGATTTCAAAGAACTTATGGTTGTTGTCCGCGTTCGTGATTCACCAATCCTCTTTGAAGATCTCTATGACAAGCTTCTTGATGAAGAGCTTGCACACAAACGACGCCCTGGAGTAAATGACGCCCTGAACATCACTGCTCAGTATTCTCAAAAGGGAGGCAACAATAACTTCAACCGCAAAGGCAAAGGGGGCTTCAATGCACTCAAAAATCTCACTTTTCTCACCCTCGGCAACATCCTCCGATCAACAATAATCGTGGGCACTACATGGGTCCTCCCACAAACTTTACTCCAAGGCCTCCATTATTCCACCCAGGAACCCCACGGGTAGTCTGCCAACTATGCGACAAGCCGGGCCATACGACAAAAATATGTCGCTCCAAACCCAAGTCGTTCAACTTTCAGCCGCAAGCTCACTCTATGTCCAGCAATGATGATCCGAGCACCTGGATTCTCGACTCTAGCGCCACCCATCACATAACATCTGACCTTCGAAATCTCTCTGTGCACTCCGACTATACCGGCAATGATGATGTAATAGTGGGCAATGGTAATGGCATCTCTATCACTCATACTAGATCTACCACTCTCCCTTCATCTACTACCAACTTTACACTTAACAACACTCTTCGTGCACCTTCAATTAAAAAAAATCTCATCTCTGTTTCTCAATTCTGCAAACAAAATAACGCTTTTATTGAATTTTTTCCTACTTTCTATCTTGTGAATTGAAGGACTTGAAGACGGGGGCATCCTTGGTCCAGGGCCGGACTACAAATAATCTATATGAGTGGCCCCATCCACCTTCTCGGCCATCTATGCTACAACCTACAACAAATGTCATCTTCACCTCCAACATCTGGCATCAACGGCTTGGTCATCCGTCTGCTCTTATCTAGCCCAAACTCTTGTCTTCCCAAAATATCTCTGTATATGATTCGTCCACCGAATCTTGTAACTCTTGCCTATGTAATAAAAGTCATAAGCTTCCATTTCAGAAATCATCTATTCAATGTCACGCACCCTTTCAACTACTTTATTCCGACATATGGGGATCCACACCTGTTGATTCCCTTGACAATTTTCGATATTATGTCATTTTTGTTGACTACTACACCAAATATATATGGCTCTACCCACTAAAGTGTAAATCTGATGTTTCTCTTGTGTTTGAACATTTTAAAAAAACCGTTGAAACCGTCTTTCAAACTTCTATAAAAACAATCTACACTGATGGTGGTGGTGAGTTCCAAGGGATGTAACACATCCTCTCCACTCATGGTATTCAACATCTTACTCCCCCCCCTTATACTCCTGAGCATGTCGGCTCTGCCGAATGAAAACATCGGCACATTGTCAAAACGGGCCTCACCCTCCTTCACCAAGCTTCTGTTCCTCTACGTTTTTGGTCATATGCCTTTCAAACTGCTACTTACCTAATAAACCGACTCCCGACTTCCATTCTTAACTTTTCAACTCCTTACTACAAGCTCCATCATCAGAATCCAAACTATAATACCTTGAAGGTCTTTGGATGTCTGTGTTATCCATGGCTTCGACCTTACATGAAGCTTGAACCCCGCTCACGCCCATGCGTCTTCCTCGGATACTCCCTTCCTCATCATGCCTATTACTGCCTTGATCCCACTCACCAAAAACTCTACATCTCACGCCACGTTGTCTTCATCGAGCATGTGTTTCCTTATAAAACTCCTTCTCTCGCACCTTCTCATATGCTTCCTGACATTATCTCTCAATTCCGTCCGCACCACGGCCGTCCATCCTCTCCTTCCACACATCCACCTGAAAATCTTCCCTCTTCTCACCAACATACTATCATTCCGATTCACACCACATCCAACAGCACTCCATCTTCTTCTTCATCCACAGTCCCTACCAATCTATCTTATTCTATTGCTCCCGCTTCCCATTCCTTACCACCCCCTCTCGTGGACCCATCCATGCCTTCGAACCATCACCCTCCACCTTCTAGCTCACCACCTTTGTCTCCTGCTCCTACCCGCATGACCACCCGAACTCAAAATAAAATTTCAAACCCAAAAAAACCATTTTCCCTACACCTCTCCACCACTCCCAACCACCTTCTTATCGAACCAACGACATATCACCAAGCCTCCAAACATCCACATTGGCGCAAGGCCATGCTCGAAGAATATCATTCTCTTCTCCATCACAAAAACTGGACTCTTACACCCCCTTCTCCCACTCACAACATACTTGGATGCAAATGGGTGTATCTTATTAAAAGACATCCTGATGGCTCGATTGCTCGCTACAAAGCCCGCCTCGTTGCCAAGGGTTTTCATCAGCACGCAGGCATCGACTTCCATGAGACCTTTAGCCCCGTTGTCAAACCTGCCACTATTCGTCTCATTCTCAGTCTAGAGGTCTCTCACGGTTGGGACCTGAAGCAATGGATGTTAATAATGCTTTCTTGCAGGGTACTCTCACAGATGTGGTTTACATGCAACAACCTACAGAATTCGTTCATCCACAGTTCCCAAATCATGTCTGCAAATTACACAAAGCTATATATGGCCTTCGTCAGGCCCCGCGCGCCTGGTACAATGAGCTTCACTCCTATCTTCTGGGTATTGGCTTCATGCACCAACTCCAGATGTGACTCTTCTCTCTTCTTTCTTCGGATAGCATCACATGTGTTCTATGTTCTCATATATGTTGATGATATCATCATTACTGGCAGTGATCATACGAGCATCAAAAATTTCATCGGACAGGCCTTGCTCGCTTCTCCCTCGATCAAGGACCATGGTAATCTTGGTCGCTTCTTTGGAATTGATGTCACTCGCACGCCTACTGGACTTCATCTTTCTCAAGAGTAATATATCACGGAACTCCTCCGTACCACAAATATGGCCCATGCCAAAGTCGTCTCTACACCTATGTCAGCCTCCGATAAGTATCAACTCCATAATAGCTCGCCCTCCCATGATCCTACAAAGTTTCGGCGAACACTTGGCTCTCTACAATACCTCTCTTTCACGAGGCCGGATATTACATTTGTTGTCAATAAATTGGCTCAATTCATGCACGCTCCAAGTACTAACCATTGGTCTGCTGTCAAACGCATCCTTCGCTACCTAAAAGGGACTCTTGACTTTGGACTCTTTTTCTCTGCCACCAACTCGCCCTCACTCCGCGTTTTCTCTGATGCTGACTGGGCCGGTGATACTGACTCTCGTGCCTCCATCTCCGCCTTCGTTGCATTCCTCGACTCTCATCCTATTAGTTGGAGCTCCAAAAAACAGTCCATTGTTGCCCGCTCTTCTACCGAAGCGGAATATCGCGCCATTGTCGCTGCTACTGCTGAAATGAACTGTCTCACTAATCTCTTACATGAGATCGGAACACCACTAGAACGGCCTCCTATTATTTATTGTGACAATGTTGGCGCAACCTACTTATGCTCCAATCCGGTGTTTCACGCGCGCATGAAACATATTGCTGTCGATTTTCACTTCGTTCTTGATCAGGTGGCAAAAAAGCTCATCCATATCTCTCATGTTCACACTACCGACCAACTGACCGACTCCCTCACAAAACCGCTTGCCAAAAAACTCTTTCACATGCATCGGTCCAAGCTTCATGTTCTTCCAAGACCCATTCGCTTGCGGGGGCATGCTAAAACAGTCTTATGTTGGTGATCCGGACTAGTCTAGAGGGTTCTATCCTAATTATATGCATTCATTACGTGGAGTCCCAGCAGCCCAACATTCATTTCTCAGCATTTATCATTCCTTGGTAACTGACAAACGGCTCTTGGGACTCCTCATTAGTTGGTTGTTAATTAATGTAAATGTTGTATAAATACTGGTGAAGATTGTGAATGAAGCAAGCTTTTCTTTCTCCTGAAATGAATGTCCTCCTATAAACTATTTAAATGGAAGCTATCTAAGTCCACATCTTATGCCCTTTCCACTAACTTTCGCTCTATTTTGAGGATTAAGCGCACTACATAGAGCAAATCTCCCAACTTTCTAGGCATATCCGCCTTTCCACCCAACTAACCAGATCTTTCCTCGATCTATCCATCCCTCAGGTGGGCTAACCGTTAAAACCAACTCTGACGACGTACAACTTGCAATGGTCAATCGCGATGTAAGGACAGACCCCCACTAAACCATTTCTAGTGGAGAATTTCACTGAAGTGACTTAAGAAATCCATCTATAAGTCCCATTTGAGAACAATGAATGGATGGAATTTTTCTTGGCTTTCTTTGGATTCTCTTACTTCCAGCTTTGGAAGGAGTCTAAAGGGTCAGTTTTGGAGAGGGAGCCTTGTCATGTAGCTTGGGTGTGAGATGGAATCTCCAATATTTACTGGTCATCTTCGTTGTTCTCAACTATCAAATTAGTAGGGTCCGCCCCGACCACAGACAATTCAGAGTCCTATGAATGTAGATCGTAAAATGGATCTCCTCTATTTGTGTCAAATGTAGAGTATCTTTGTGTGAAACTTTTGGTGCGCTGATCATTGCGGGTACTGCATCTTACCATGGGCCCTTTGCACGCGACACGCAGGATATCATGAGCTAGCTGCTAACGCGAGCTCTAAACTTTTTGGATCGACGTCCTATCAATTTGGCAAGTTTTTTGGATCGATTTTTCCTAGACATATATAGTTATCTTTGTTAAAAAAAAAACAATTCTTTAATTTATAAAAAATAACAATTTTTTTAAATAATAAATATAATTTATATCCACATAAGCGTAACATGGGCATCTCGTCATCGCCAAATATGCAAAATTTTTTAAAAAGGAATCAAAAAATTAAATGAGACTGATTTCAAAAAATTTAGAAATCTTAGAGCCTATTTCAAACAAACACAACTTTAGCAACTTAGTTCAAATACTTCTCAATTCTTATGGACTTTATTTAGATATTTTGCTAATGCTATTTTATCTCTAATTACTTTGATTACTTACCGCCCCACCTCTTGAGATATTTGATATAGTTATTCAAAGAGAGTTTTATATTAATTGGGAAATAATAGTAATAATAGTTTTAAAATTTGTACCACTCTCCTCTTTCTCCCAGTTAAATAGTTAAATGATTTCTATTAATTTTAGGAACTTAGGCAAAGCAGGTATGGTGAATCACTAGATCTATTAATTAAGGTCCGGTTCATGCGGTCGTAACCGCTTGACCGGTGAAAATAAGTCCCCCTAAACAGAGCCTTAGTAATTTATGTTTTAATAATAGGAACTTAGGCAAGAATGATAGCTTAGTTGACGTGGAGTGAGTTGTTTAAGTATTTCTTTTTGTTATTTTTTTCCTAATTACTTAGACTCTATGCCTCTATTTGTTGTAAGTTCCATTGTGGTATTGTTCCAACTTCCAACTGATTATAATCAGAATTTTCCCTATTTCTTTTTAACCTATGTTTTAAATTTTAATGTATGTTTTAATATCTATTCCGATCCACTACATATCTTCTTTACATTGGGTAGTCTACGACAGAGCTTCTCCAATGTGAAACTTGACTTTGTAGGTTTGTCGTCTCCCTCAGGCTTCAGCACTGGTTTTGCCTTAAATCTTACTAGTAACTATGTATGTTTTGATATTATGTTCATTAATTGATTTGCATATCAAGAATTTTATGTGTTAATTCTACATCTTAAGCTTAATTAGATGTGTTAAATCTTACTAGTAACTATGTATATTGGTTTTGTTCTTATATACTGTTAACAAACATTGGTTAACTTGCTTGCATGGTAATTATTTGTCCAATGAATAATATTTTTTTCAAAATTAGGATCAAGTCAAAGTGCTGTCAATTTGTAAGAGTTAGTTTCAGTGGGTAAAAGACAACGAGTAGAACAGTTTAAACTAGAAGATTTACATTCAGATCCTGTTTTGAGACACCCTATAAACTCTTATGATGTGAATCTTCAAGACTCCATAAGAAGATATTATTTGCAAAAGGGTCCTTGCCAACCTCGTTTAAAAAATTTCCCTCAAACAGAAATCGGACACAAAGCTCGTCGTTTCAATAAAAATTGGTATAACGAATTTAAAGGTTGGTTAGAGTACAGTAAAGAAAAAGATGCAGTCTTTTGTCTTTATTGCTATATTTTCCCTCAAAAAGGTTGTGAGCCTACTTTTATCACTAGAGGATTTAGACATTGGAAAGATAAGACAATATTGGAGAGACATGTTGGAAATCACACGACTCCACACAATACTTCAAGAAAATGTGTGAGACATTGATAAATAAAAAATAAGATTTGCAATTGCATTTGCTAGACAAGAAGAACAACAAACTTTAGAATATCGTGCTCGTTTATGTGCATCGATTAATTGTATTAGATTTCTTTTAAGACAAGGATTGTCCTTTCGTGGTCATGATGCGACTAAAGAGTCTATCAATCGAGGAAATTTTCTTGAGCTTTTGGACTTTCTTGTGTCACATAATGATGACATCAAGTCATTTGTGTTACAAAATGCTCCTCAAAATTGTCAACTTACATCGCCAAAGATTCAAAAGGAAATAGTATCAGCATTTGCAATTGAGACAACAAAAAAGTTTGTTCGTGATATTGAAGAAAATTGTTTTGCAATTTTAGTGGATGAATCCCGTGATGTTTCTACCGAAGAGCAGATGTCTGTTGTTTTACGATATGTGGATTCCAATGGCATGATCACAGAGCGTCTTCTTGGTTTTGTTCATGTATCTGATACTACTGCACTATCTCTTAAATCTGCTATTGATAATCTATTTATGAAATATGATCTTAGTATTTCTAAATTGCATGGACAAGGATATGATGGCGCCATCAATATGAAAAGGGAGTTCAGAGGGTTAAAGGCATTAATTTTGAATAAAAATAGTTGTGCTTTTTTATGTTCACTGTTTTGCACATCAATTGCAATTGGTATTAGTAGATGTTGCAGAAGGAAATTTTGATATTGCTGAGCTTTTCACACTTATTAACACAGTTTTGAATGTTGTTGGTGGCTCTTGCAAACGACGTGATTCTCTTAGAGCTCTAGAAGTTGATCGAGTGGCTAGAGAGTTGGGTGCAGGTTTAAATTTTGTTCGTATGTTCTCTTCTATTGTTGATGTGCTGGAGATTATCATAGTTGATGAGGCAGATGGAAACCAAAGAGGAAAGACAAGCGCACTTCTACAAATTATCTTGACCTTCAAATTTGCATTTGTGATTCATTTGATGAAAAATATTTTAGCAAAAACATATGAATTATCACAGACTTTGCAAAGGAAAGATCAAGATATTGTCACGCAATGCATTTCATAAAGTTGTCAAAGATGTTACTATTGAAGATGAGAAATGATGAAAACGAGTGGCAATCCTTCATGGTTCAAGTCTCTTCTTTCTGTAGTAAACATGACATAGAAGTTCTGAATATGGATGAGAAATTCGTTCAACCGGGCCGATCAAGACGTAATGCACGTGACATTACAAATGTGCACTATTTTAGGATTGAAATTTTTAATACAATGCTTGATTGGATGTTAAACGAGTTAAATGATCATTTTGATGTAGTAAACACAGAATTGCTTTTATGCTCTGTAGATATTATATTATCTACTCGAAAAAAAAAAAAAAATTAGGGTTCGCAGAGTGATTCTTGACTTTATTTTAGAGTCATTGAAATAAAATGAAAGGCTGAAAAATAATTTTGCTATTTTGACAAGAATCCTTATATATACCTGTTACATATCCATAAAGGCCTTGGGGTGCATATAGAGAAAATCCCGCTAAAGAGAGGTGGGGCCAGCAGTCAAGCCCATGATCGCGGAAGTGGAGGATCCGTCGCGCAAGCACGTCACACCGTAAACGGCGCCGGGAGTGCACAGAGCCGCGCCCCGCTACCGAGGTTCGTCCGCACCCCACCAAGTGGGGTGCGGATAGCCCGCCCCCCACTCACGTAGGGTGCAGCCAGGTCAGCCAAGCCGCAACCCCCATGGGGGGTGCGGCCAATCCGCACCCCCCATAGGGGTGCGGCCCAACCGCACCCCCCATGGGGGGTGCGGCCAAACCGCGCCCCCCATAGGGGGGTGCGGCCAAACCGCCCCCCCCCCCCCCCCCCCCCCCCATGGGGGGTGCGGCCAAACCCCCCCCCCCCCCCCCCCCCCCCCCCCCCACATGGGGGGTGCGGCCAAACCGCACCCCCCACAGGGGGGTGCGGCCAAACTGCACCCCCCATGGGGAGATGCAACCGAGTCTCCTTCCGCGGGGGATGCGGCCGAAACCGCATCCCCTCGCCGGGTGTGGTCGGAGTTCGCTTTCTCCTTAGGGGGCGCGACTCTTCGTCCCACCGTTCGCTCAGAATGCCTCGCAACATGACCATAGCGTTTCAATGTTCGTTGCGCGCTCAGAACGTTTCTGAGCGCACTCAGAGCACGCTCACTTTTCCGACTCGGCTCGCTCACTTTTTGTCTTTCTAGCACGCTCACATTTCCGACTCGCTCACTTTTTCGACTCGGCTCGCTCACTTTTTGTCTTTTCAGTTTCTCACTTTTCAGGAACAGTTTGTCGCCTTTCCTCGAAGGGCAGCATGGTCATTTATGAAAAATGGTGATCCGTGGGCTCTGAACCGGAAAATATGATTCGTCCTCTCAGGTGGTTATGGTGGTTACAACGGCAAAATTACTGGGCTACCCCCGGCCAAAACTATAAAAGGACCCCCTAGGCTTCATTTGAGGGGATCCCGCCTTGATGACCAGAGAGAGCTCCTTGAAGATTTCCACGGATTTCTCCTTCGGCGCTTGAAGGTCTCCTTCGTGGACTTGAAGTTCTCCTTCGTCCCGAAAGCGGACACGGCAGTCTCACTTTCGTTCTCAGGAAAGCGGACACAGCAGTCTCACTTTCGTTCTCAGGAAAGCGGACACAGCAGTCTCACTTTCGTTCTCAGGAAAGCGGACACGGCAGTCTCACTTTCGTTCTCAGGAAAGCGGACAAGGTGTTCTCACTTTCGTTCTCTACCATTCTCAGAAGGAAAAGACTTAGTTTTTCCGAGAGGTGGCCTGTCACCCTCAGAACGTTCTCTCTCTCTCTCTCTAATATTGTAATGACCAGCGGCCTGTCGCGCTCGACTTCTAAGTCTATAATTGTAATCCCCTAGAAGATAGTGGAAGTTTGGTCGACACAGCCCCGGCCGCGTGGTTTTTTTTACCCTTTCCGGGTTTTTCCACGTTGAAAAGTCCCGGTGTACTCAACGAATCTCTCTGTGACTGTTTGCGCGCTTGGTTCGCTCTCGAGCTAAGGTTGTTCAATTCGACCGGTCTACCAAGAGCCCTAAGCGACCCGCAACAATACCTAAATTTGCTATTTTGACAAGACTAAATATAAAAAATATAGATATTATTTCGATAGTTAGATATACTGTACAAAAAAAATTTGACTAAAAATATAGATTTTTTTCTATATTTAGATATTGTAAAAAAATTCATTAAAAATGTAGACATATTTTTTCTATATTTAAACAAATTGAACAAAAAAAAATTCATTACAAATATAAAAATAATATATAAAAAAGTATCATTGATATATCATAGATATTTTTTTAAAAATATCTGTTGATTAAAATTTTCAAATGAATTAGTATCACAATCAAAAATAAAAAATATCTTGCATTTGTCACTCATAATAATAGAAAGTATGAATTTGTGTTTTAATTACTTATATTTAAAATAAGTTTGAGTTATTTAATCTTATTTTTTTTATTTATTAATATATACAAAAAATTATAAGTTTAAATAAGGAAGGATAATATTTTGACCATCCCATTCATTTGGTTCAAATGAAGAGTATCTTGATCCCTGCTTAACTGCTTCTGCTTTAAATAAAAGGCGAAATTTTTGGCTCCGTGTCCCGTTTCAAAATCTGTGTCTGGGAGAAGTATCGTGCTGGCAGGCGGCGAAATCATGCAAGAAATAAAAAAATGATCGCGCAACATATAATTTGATATCCGCGGAGATCAATTGATCTCCATAGAGATCAAATTTGATTTCCGCGGAGATCAATTGATCTCCACAGAGATCAAATTTGATCTCTGCGACAATCAAATGCAGAAATTAATTGATCTCCACAGTGATCAAATTTGATCTCTACGAATATCAAATTTGATCTCCGTGGAGATCAATTGATCTTCAGAGACTAAATTCTAGCAAGAAAAAAAAATAGATTTTATCTCTCAACTTCTCTCATAATTTCGGCATCGTTGCCATTTTCGTTTCTGATGATTATTGCTTCCACATCGTAGCCGCATTCATGGAGTACATCACTGTGTAATTTTCGTCTCTATGGAGATCAATTGATCTCCGCGGATATCAAATTATATGTTGCGCGATCATTTTTTTTATTTCTTACGTGATTCTGCCATCTGTCAGCACGATACTTCTCCCGGACACAGATTTAGAAGGCAAAAAAAATCCTCTTCGGTTTTATTCCATGAACTCCAGCGGAGCCTGAGTGGATCGAGCTCCTGCGTATTGAACAGCACATACGTGTCTCTTGTTCGTCCGATAACCACGACGAGCTCACAGCACCCGCTTCCACCCCAATCTCTTAATCGTTAGTCTGCTAGGGTACTGCCCCATCGCCGGTGAATCGCCGGCTGCCATGGAGGCGATGAGCCAAACGGGTGTTGGTTCTCGATTCAACGCACTGTTCAGTGGCTCCGGCGCGAGCTGGCCAGGAGCTTTGGTTCTAACAAGAAGCAGAAAGGGTAATTTCCCGTTTCTTTCTTCCCTCGGTGGGTCTTCCTCCGCTTCATCGGCGAATTTCCAAAGTATTACTCCTTGATGCTTGCCCACCTGAAATGATTTCCACTCACAATGCTTTATTAATGTTGTGGTTTTGAAGACTCATTCTTCCCACTTTTCTGGCTCTAACCGCTGGTAATTTGGGGCAAAACTTGCCTACTAGACTGTTTCGTGATGGTAGTAGGATCCCTAATTTTGAATAATTAGATACATTGCATGTTCATCAAGTCTAGCTCGTTTGGTCTTATTAACTGAACAATACCACGTTAATTCTGATGGGAAAAAGAAGAACACACTGATGAAAAAGAGTAATTATGGTCGTTTAGCAAACCCTTTTTCTGGAATTGCCTGAACCTAGGAGGAAGTAGCTGGCAAGAACAGACTATGTGACATAGAATAACAAAGCAAAACAAGGGGCCGCCGGAAAACAATGGACTATAATGATAAAATAAGTTTTGTCTCAAGTTTGTCCAAAATTGTGGATTACAAAACCAAAAGTGAGATGCATTATATAGATTACCTCTATCTTATTCAACACCCAAACACCTCACTAAACTTCTTGAAGAATTCATTGTTGGCTTTCCACTCCGTCATATATAAAACAGAGGTAGGTACACACGTCCACAATTACCATTAATTTTCACCACAAATCTTCTCTTATTTTTTCTTCTTCGCTACAGTTTCAAATCTCCTTCGTAAGTGGCAGGACTCCTTCGATTCCATTGAAGAGACATGGGGACACGAGCAAGAAACACTAGAGAAGAGAATTGCGGACGGCTAGGATATCTTCAAATGACTTCTAGGCTATGACATTCGTGTTCACACAGGAGTAGGGTTTTGCGATTCTTCTACGCGAGGGTGATTGCTGGTATGATTATGTGTTACGGATATGCACGACGAGGCGCGAACATGGAGGGTCTACAAGCGGCGGGAACCGACGTCGGTGGAGAAGGCGGGCCCGGTTGGTGTCAACGGGGAGAAGCCGACTATGGCAAGCGCTGGGGATATTTAATATTAAATATGTTGCTATGTTTGGTTTATTTCCTATTTAAATATGTTACTATGTTTGAGTTATTTCCTATTTCCATTATTTCTTATTTCTGTTATTTGCTTTTGTATTCGCTCCTCGCCACTATAAGAGGGCATGCAGACCTTGTATTTTCTTTGTCTTGGATATGAATTAAAAAAGGGCTGCTTCCTTGTTTCTTCCCTCTCAACTCTAGCCTCCTTCTTCTCTCTTCCTCTCCGCCGGCCCCTCTTGCCGGATCTTCTTCGTGCGATAATATTTGGTCTGACCTGCCGGTCTGACCGCTCTTGTAGCCGCCGGACATATTCCCCACGCCGACGTCTCGCCCGCTGGATCTCGCCCTACCCTCTCGCCCGCACCGTGTCGCCCGTAGCTGCCTTGCCGCTTGCTCTCGACCGCGCCGTGTCGCACCGCATCGACCTCTCCATCGTCCATGGCTCCGGCGACTCGATTGCATCCCGAGATTTCCACCGGCGACGGCCACGATGACACCGTCCAACGTCGTCTCGACGTCCACGACTCCCAGTTCGCCTCCATCCAGGCCACGCTACAGGCCATCCTTACCCGACTGGAAGCCCGCACCGCCTCGCCCGCGCTCATCGCCAACGGCGGCTGCGCCTCTTCTGCCGATGGGGGCTCACGACTCGGCCCCCCCCAGCCCGCAACCACCGTGCCGGTCGCCGGTCGCCGGTCGCTCGACCCTCACCCTTGACATTCCACATTTTTCGGCATCGATCCCATGGGGTGGATCGCCAAGGCAGAACAATACTTTGACCTCCATCTCACACCGGAAGCGGATAAGGTCGGCACAACCATGGTCGGCCTAGACGGATCCGCTCTCCATTGGGCGCGATGGTTACGCAAATCGCAACCCCTCATCTCCTGGGCCGAAATGAAACAAGAAATGATTCGACGGTACGACCACTGCTTCGCCGGGTCCGCCGTCGAGCGCCTTTGTAGCATCCGCCAGACGACCGAACTTGATTCCTACATCGACGAATTCGTAGCCTTGGTCACTCATGTCCCCGACCTTCCGCCCGATCACTATTTGAGCTTCTTCATGCAAGGCCTCCTTCCGTCTATTCGCTCGCGTCTCCGCACCCATCAACCACGGACGGTCTTTGAAGCGCTCGATCTCGCGCGCGCCGTGGAAGCAAATATTGGGGCACGCCCGCCGGTCACAACTGGGCCCCCGCCGCCACGACCACCACCACCGCGGGACTTCGGTCTATGACCACCTCCACCCGGCGGTCCTCGCCTAGGCCGCACCCCGACCCCCCACAGGATCTCTAAGGGGGACTACAATGAGCTCAGACGGAAGGGGCTCTGCTTCAGGTGCCGACAACCGTATTCTCCCACTCATGTGTGCGCCGTGAAAGAGTTCCATGCCATTATTGGGGATTTTGGACCCAAAATCACCGTGGAAGACTTTGAGGCACTCGAGCTCGCCGACGAGCCGCAACCACCGGAATCCGACGGGGCCACCTTCAATCGCTTGGTCCTGCCCTGTTTCTAGGTAGGCGGCCTTACCGGACCACGGACTATGAAGTTAGCGGACCTCGTCCAGGGGCACCCAGTTCTCAATATGATCGACAGTAGCGCCAACCACAATTTCATTTCTCATCGTTTGGTGCAACACCTCTCCATCCCATATACGCCCTCGCCGAACTTCACCGTCTGTTTAGGAGACGGCCTCCGCCGCCCAACCGTGGGCCCGTGCTCCACCGTAAGGGTCTCCATGGGACCTTGTGTTGTGACGACAGATTTCTACGTTTTCGAGCTGGGCGGCATTGACATCATCCTGGGCGTAGCATGACTAGCAACTTTGGGCGACGTTCAGGTCAACTGGGCCGAGATGTCTATGCAGTTTTGCTGGGAGGGGTCACCCTGCCACCTCGTTGGCGACTCCATTCTGCTCCGAACACCGGTTTCCTTCTGTGCCATCCACTGCACGACTGATGTGACATTCTCTGCGTGGCTTTGGCAGCTACAGGCCGAGTCGGCGGCCACTCCGGTGCTTTCACCAGACCTCCATCTTCTTCTCGAGGAGTTCTCCGACGTGTTTACGGCTCCTGTGGGCCTACCTCCAGTGCGAGCCACTGACCATGCCATTCCGCTCCAGCCCCACACCACGGCCGTATCTGTCCGGCCCTACCGTTATGGGCATCCGCAGAAAGACGAGATCGAACGCCTAGTGCAGGAGATGCTCATGGGCGGCCTCATCCGCCCCAGCGCATGCCCTTTATCCAGCCCGGTCCTACTCGTGCGAAAAAAAATGGGAGTTGGCGTTTCTGTGTCGACTATCGGGAATTAAACAAGGCCACAGTCCCAGAAAAATACCCCATTCCAGTCATCCAGGAGCTTTTGGACGAGCTCCACGACGCTGTCTTTTTCACGATGCTTAACCTCCGGGCGGGGTACCACCAAATCCGGGTGTGGCCGGAAGATGTACCAAAGACAGCGTTTCAGACGCATGATGGGCCTACGAGTTCCTGGTCATGCCCTTCGGGCTAACTAACGCTCCGGCCACCTTCTAAGCCACCATGAACGACATCTTTCGAGCTGTACTCCGACAACACGTCCTTGTTTTTTTGATGATATTTTGGTATATAGCTTATCCTGGCAGGAGCATTTATGTCATGTTCGCCAAACGCTCGAGACAATTCGTTAGCATCATCTGGTCCTCCACCGCAAGAAGTGCTCGTTCGGGGCAGCCACCATTTGCTACTTGGGCCATACGATCTCAGCCTAGGGAGTGGCCATGGACGACGACAAAGTCACGACGGTTCTACATTGGCCGACCCCCACCTCTCTTCAGGATGTCCGAGGCTTTTTCGGCCTCACCGGTTACTACCGGCGTTTAATTCAGGGGTACAACACCTTGTCTCGACCCCTCACACAGTTGCTCAAATCTACAGAGGAGAGACCGTTTTCATGGACTACAGCGGCCATGTCCGCATTCACCGCCCTTAAGGCTGCTCTTGTGAATGGCCAAGTTCTGGCCATGCCCGACTTCACTCAACCCTTCATTGTGGAGTGTGATGTCTCGGGCACCGGGGTGGGTGCGGTCCTCATGCAGGGTGGCCGCCCCATCGCCTACTACAGCCGGGCATTCTCCACCACCATTCGGAGCCGTTCGGCTTATGAGAACGAGCTTATGACACTTGTCATGGCAGTGCAACACTGGCGTCCGTACCTTCTGGGACGCGCCTTCATCGTCCGCACCGATCATCATAGCTTGCGGTTCCTCCTTCAGCAGAAGATCGCCACATCAACACAACAACTTTGGGTGGCAAAGCTCCTTGGGTACGACTTCTCCATCGAATTCCGACCAGGCCGCACCAACCGAGCGGCGGACGCTCTCTCCCGACAAGTACATTCCCCAGAACTCCGGGCCATCTCCAGGCCGGTCTGTGAGGATGCAAAATCAATTCAAAACGACGTCGAGAATGACCCACACCTTCCGGCCATCCGAACGTCTCTCATCGCCAACCCGGAAGGCCACCCTCCTTACTCCCTGGTGGGTGTCTGGCTCTTTTACCGGGGCCGCCTAGTGCTATCCGCGACCTCCTCTCTCATTTCGCGCCTCATCGTTGAGTTCCATGCTACACCAATTGGAGGCCACGCAGGAGCTTTCCGCACCTACCGGCGCTCGGCGGCCTCCCTGTACTGGCCGAACATGTTCAAGCAAGTCAAAAACCACGTGGCCGCCTGTCTCCCATGCCAAAAGGCGAAGTATGAGGCAATGTTTCTGGCCGGGTTGCTTCAGCCCCTACGCATTCCGGATCGAATTTGGGAGGACATTGCTATGGATTTCATCACACGACTTCCCCGGTCCAACGGATTCGATTGCGTCCTTGTCGTGGTGGACCGACTCTCCAAGTACGTGCACTTTATTCCTCTCCGGCATCCGTAAACGGCAGCGGGTGTAGCTGACAGCTTCATCTCCGGAGTCGTGCGACTCCATGGGTTCCCACGATCGATTGTGAGCGATCGCGATCCCCTCTTTTTGAGCAGTTTCTGGACATCCCTATTCCGCCTTCAAGGCACACACTTCCGCATGAGCTCCACATACCATCCACAAATGGATGGCCAATCAGAGGTTCTCAATCGTTGCTTGGAGACTTACCTACGTTGTTTCATTGGCGAGAGACCGGGCACGTGGGCCAAATGGTTGGGTTGGCTGAGTATTCATACAACACCGCCTACCAACACGCAGCGGGATCACATCATTTGAAGCTGTCTATGGCCGACCACCACCAGATGTAGTGCGCCACCTACCCGGAGAGTGCGTCGTACCGAGTTTGGCCGACCACCTCCAAGACCAGGACATCATTCTGGACAGTCTCAAGCATCATCTTCGCCGGGCCCAAGCAAAAATGACATCCTTCTCCAACCGGAAGCGTCAGGATCTGTCCTTCCAAGTCGGCGAGAAGGTCTTCATCAAGCTCCACCCTTACCGCCAACTCACGGTCGCCAAGCGCCCTTTCCCCAAACTCGCGTCGCGTTTCGTTGGGTCGTTCACCGTCATGGCCCAGATTGGGGCCGTCGCCTACAAGATCCAACTTCCCGACGGGAGCTGCATCCACCCAGTATTCCATGTCTCTCAGCTTCGCCGCGTCATCGGCGACCATCCAACTTTGGACCACATTCCGACTAATCTTGACTACTCCGACTCCGCTGCAATATATCCGCACACCATTCTAGGACGCCGCCACCACCTTCTCGGAGATGCAGCCCCAGAGGAGATCCTTGTGGCGTGGCGCCACCGTCCCCCGTCCCCCGTCCGAGGCCACTTGGCTGCTGCGAGATTATTTCCGCCGTCAGTTTCCCGACTTCTGCCTTGAGGACAAGACAAATTTTCTAGACGGCGACATTGTTACGGATATGCACGACGAGGCGCGGACATGGCGGGTCTACAAGCGATGGGAACCGACGTCGGTGGAGAAGGTGGGCCCGGTTGGTGTCAACGGGGAGAAGCCGACTATGGAAAGCGCCGAGGATATTTAATACTAAAGATGTTGCTATGTTTGCTTTATTTCCTATTTAAATATGTTGCTATGTTTGAGTTATTTCCTATTTCCTTTTGTATTCGCTCCTCACCACTATAAGAGGGCATGTGGACCTTGTATTTTTGTCTTAGATATGAATTAAAAAAGGGCTGCTCCCTTGTTTCTTCTCTCTCAACCCTAGCCTCCTTCTTCTCTCTTCCTCTCCGTCGGCCCTCCCCTTACCGGATCTTCTTCGTGCGGTAATATTATGTCTCTCAAAAAATTGTTGACGTTAGCTCCTAGTATATCCGGCATGAGAAATAAGAGTTTTGACACATGTGGAAGTGTTACGAACTAGCTGCGCTGTATTAGGAATTACGAACACAAACGATGAAATTGCATTGCATGAAAATAACACATACAAACTTGGGAAACAGGTTGGGTCCTCCAAAGTGCTCGGAGGCTGGGTCCTCCAAGCAACTCCTCTCTTCAAAGAGAGCCCAAAACAAGAATGATCTCCAAAGATAAAAGACTCAACCTAATGATTTCTTATATAGATGGAACCCCACTACATGAGAGAATACCTAAAAGACAAATACATAATTAACTGCGAATACAAGATAATCCATTAAAAGAACCGCGAATTCGAGAGAACTCTATCGTGAGACTGGGGTCGTCTGAGCGAGCGCATCGCGTGTCTGCAAGACATGAACATAACACTGGCATATTTGTATCAATACACCAATCCTGAAAATCAACCTTGCCTGCAAGGTCGAGCGAGGGACAGACTTGAAGGCTGCCATTGCAGTGGAAGCATGACAAGTGGGCTATGTCTTCGGTCTGGGTCGTGAAAATCTGAGAAGCAACGATCGAACTTGTCAGGATCATGCTTTGATTAAGAGAATGCCCTAGAAATAGTGAGCCCAAGTGGACACCAATATCCAGTTAATTGAAGGGCCACATGAGTATGTAGTGGGTAGGGAGTGTGCATGGGTCTGTTGTTGGGAGGTCCACAATGAAAAGATAAGGAATAATAATAAGGTTGGGCAGATGGGGGGTGGGGGGCTCAAGAAGGGCGAAACGTGTATGGCCAATGTGATGGAGAAAAAAGGAAGAAAAATGAAGGGTCTGCCATGTTTCATGCACTTGAGCAACATGTGGTGGGCAGGGTGAGGGCGTGTGTGTGGGTCTGTGGTTTGGTGGTCCAAGAGAAAAAATTATAATACAAATTAATTGTGGTGGTGGCAGGGTCCAAGGAGGGGAACAATGCGCTGGCCCGTGGGATACAAGTGGATACTGTGAAGTGATGGACCTTGTAAGACATCAGTCGGCTACCCATCGTCTGAGACTTGTGATGGTGTGAAGCAGGGGATGGAGACTCTTAGCATGTAACGGCTGTGTGGACACCGAGGAATCGAGAAGAAATGAAACGAGCTGTTGTGGACTAAAACCTCAGCTGCGGTAGGGCGTGTTGTCACAGGGATTGGTGGGTGCTGTCGGCAGAGTGTAGTATGAGGGTAGACGTGTGTGCTGCGGCGGAGGGCTCGAGGAGCCGGAAGGAAAAGCGAGATGGCGGGAGCGGGGAGGGACAAACAAGGCACACATCACTAATAGTTGGCGGAGAAACGGGAGTGGCATTCTCGAGCGGGTTGGCCGTGGAAGTCGACGACAGATCCTGCTCGTCGGGTGCTTCATTGGCAGTCGAGAGAGGCGTGTGGGAGCGAGGACTCGCTACTGGCTTTGGAAACCCATGTGGGTTGGCCACGGTTTGCGTTGAAGGCTCAACTGGTTTGGTTGCGACTGAGGAGAAGCTCAGAGCCCGTGCGCCCGTGTTAATCAGAGGATGCAGGTGGTGGTTGCCGATACATGAATAGTCCTGAGTGTCGAAATCGAGCTGGTTAGGACTCACTCAGATTAGACCAACGAGCAGTTCCTGGAAGTCCCAGTTTTGCTGTAGGGTGTGGCAGAGCTAGGTCGTCCGATCGAGTCTCGCAGGGACGACATGTTTCTTCTGAAGGCTCTCGGCGTGCTGAAGTCCCTCTGCGAGCGGTGAGGTGATCGCGGTTTTGAAAGTCGCGATTGATGTGCCTTCATCTAAGGGAATGGGGTATCAGTTTCGCGCGTAGGTGTCCTCCAGAAGGTGCAGGCTGTTGGGCCCTGTGTTGGAAAGGCCGTGGTTGCAAAAAGGGAGCCGGTCGTGGCTCTTCAGGGTGTGGATAGCGATCGTTCCTCGGATCCCCCAACCCTTCTGCATCATGATTTCGTCGTAGTGATCGTGGTTGTGTTCCCCTCCGGCGATGGGATGCACGTTGACAGAGGAGTTGGTTGCCGATGATGGCGAGGGCAACAAACTAATGGGATGTATCTCTGCAGCGATTCGATCGCGCTTGTCGAGTCGATCGAGCTTGTCGAGTCGATCGAGTTTGGCCCCGAGACGCTCCTCCATGGCGAGGATGTTTGCGGGCATAGTGTTGTGTCGATCGAGGATCTCGTGGACCGATGCGGCAATGGAGGACGTGGACAAAACATATGGTTTCTTATCAGCGTTTGAAGGAATTGGTGGTGGAAATTCAGCGACAGAAACCGCAGCCGAAAAACGGCAGGTCGAACCAATTGTTACGAACCAACTGCGTCATATCAAGAATTACGACACAAATGATGGAATTGCATTGCATGAAAATAACAGAAACAAACTCGGGAGACAAGCTCCCGCTTAGCACTCGGAGGCTGGGTCCTCCACATCACTCATCTATCCAAAGAGAGCCCAAAACAAGAATGATCTTCTATTTTGTTATACAACAACAACAACACTCAAACCTTTATCCCACTATAGTGGGGTCAGCTATATGGATCCTTTGTTGCCATTGTGCCCTATCTTTAGTCATAATCTCATTAATGCCTAAGTACATCATGTCTTTCCTTATAGTTTCATTCTAAGTCTTTATTGATCTACCCCTCCCCCATTTAACATGTTTAGTGACTAAACTCTCACAACGCCTAACATGTGCCTTTAATGGTCTCCTTTGTACATGTCCAAACCATCTTAGTCGAGCTTCTCATATCTTCTCTACAATTGGTGCCACTCCTGTCTTATCCCCGATACATTCATTCCTAATTTTATCCAGTCTCGTGTGTCCACACATCTACCTATGCATTCTCATCTCCGCAACTCCATTTTTGCTCATGTACACAGTTCACTGCCCAACACTCAGAACCATAGAGCATCGCTGGTCTACTTACAGTACGATAAAACTTGCCTTTAAAATTTAATGGTACTTTATGATCACATAAGATCCTAGATGCGCATCTCCACTTCAACCAACCTGCTTGGATTCTATGTATGACATCTTTATCACCACCTCCATCTTTTTGAACTATCGATCCAAGATATTTAAAGCTCTCACTGCAGGAAATATCTTGATCTCCCAATTTAATAACGAAGTCATACGTCTTTCTTGCACTGCTAAATTTATGCTCCATATACCCCGTCTTTGCTCTGTTCAACCTAAAACCCTTCTTTTCTAAAGTGTCTCGCCAAGATTCAAGTTTCGCGTTTACACCCTCGCACGTCTCATCGACCAAAACAGGGAGCTTTCCGCACTGGCCCAACTGGAGGCCACGCAGGAGCTTTCCGCACCTACCGGCGCTCGGCGGCCTCCCTGTACTGGCCGAACATGTTCAAGCAAGTCAAAAACCACGTGGCCGCCTGTCTCCCATGCCAAAAGGCGAAGTATGAGGCAATGTTTCTGGCCGGGTTGCTTCAGCCCCTACGCATTCCGGATCGAATTTGGGAGGACATTGCTATGGATTTCATCACACGACTTCCCCGGTCCAACGAATTCGATTGCGTCCTTGTCGTGGTGGAGCGACTCTCCAAGTACGTGCACTTTATTCCTCTCCGGCATCCGTAAACAGCAGCGGGTGTAGCTGACAGCTTCATCTCCGGAGTCGTGCGACTCCATGGGTTCCCACGATCGATTGTGAGCGATCGCGATCCCCTCTTTTTGAGCAGTTTCTGGACATCCCTATTCCGCCTTCAAGGCACACACTTCCGCATGAGCTCCACATACCATCCACAAATGGATGGCCAATCAGAGGTTCTCAATCGTTGCTTGGAGACTTACCTACGTTGTTTCATTGGCGAGAGACCGGGCACGTGGGCCAAATGGTTGGGTTGGCTGAGTATTCATACAACACCGCCTACCAACACGCAGCGGGATCACATCATTTGAAGCTGTCTATGGCCGACCACCACCAGATGTAGTGCGCCACCTACCCGGAGAGTGCGTCGTACCGAGTTTGGCCGACCACCTCCAAGACCAGGACATCATTCTGGACAGTCTCAAGCATCATCTTCGCCGGGCCCAAGCAAAAATGACATCCTTCTCCAACCGGAAGCGTCAGGATCTGTCCTTCCAAGTCGGCGAGAAGGTCTTCATCAAGCTCCACCCTTACCGCCAACTCACGGTCGCCAAGCGCCCTTTCCCCAAACTCGCGTCGCGTTTCGTTGGGTCGTTCACCGTCATGGCCCAGATTGGGGCCGTCGCCTACAAGATCCAACTTCCCGACGGGAGCTGCATCCACCCAGTATTCCATGTCTCTCAGCTTCGCCGCGTCATCGGCGACCATCCAACTTTGGACCACATTCCGACTAATCTTGACTACTCCGACTCCGCTGCAATATATCCGCACACCATTCTAGGACGCCGCCACCACCTTCTCGGAGATGCAGCCCCAGAGGAGATCCTTGTGGCGTGGCGCCACCGTCCCCCGTCCCCCGTCCGAGGCCACTTGGCTGCTGCGAGATTATTTCCGCCGTCAGTTTCCCGACTTCTGCCTTGAGGACAAGACAAATTTTCCAGACGGCGACATTGTTACGGATATGCACGACGAGGCGCGGACATGGCGGGTCTACAAGCGATGGGAACCGACGTCGGTGGAGAAGGTGGGCCCGGTTGGTGTCAACGGGGAGAAGCCGACTATGGAAAGCGCCGAGGATATTTAATATTAAAGATGTTGCTATGTTTGGTTTATTTCCTATTTAAATATGTTGCTATGTTTGAGTTATTTCCTATTTCCTTTTGTATTCGCTCCTCACCACTATAAGAGGGCATGTGGACCTTGTATTTTTGTCTTAGATATGAATTAAAAAAGGGCTGCTCCCTTGTTTCTTCTCTCTCAACCCTAGCCTCCTTCTTCTCTCTTCCTCTCCGTCGGCCCTCCCCTTACCGGATCTTCTTCGTGCGGTAATATTATGTCTCTCAAAAAATTGTTGACGTTAGCTCCTAGTATATCCGGCATGAGAAATAAGAGTTTTGACACATGTGGAAGTGTTACGAACTAGCTGCGCTGTATCAGGAATTACGAACACAAACGATGAAATTGCATTGCATGAAAATAACACATACAAACTTGGGAAACAGGTTGGGTCCTCCAAAGTGCTCGGAGGCTGGGTCCTCCAAGCAACTCCTCTCTTCAAAGAGAGCCCAAAACAAGAATG
The DNA here is from genome assembly GCA_033032865.1 of Dactylorhiza incarnata. NCBI lineage: Eukaryota > Viridiplantae > Streptophyta > Magnoliopsida > Asparagales > Orchidaceae > Dactylorhiza > Dactylorhiza incarnata. Next base: position 1,382,254 of record JAWHQI010000258.1, read on the forward strand.
ATCTCCAAAGATAAAAGACTCAACCTAATGATTTCTTATATAGATGGAACCCCACTACATGAGAGAATACCTAAAAGACAAATACATAATTAACTGCGAATACAAGATAATCCATTAAAAGAACCGCGAATTCGAGAGAACTCTATCGTGAGACTGGGGTCGTCTGAGCGAGCGCATCGCGTGTCTGCAAGACATGAACATAACACTGACATATTTGTATCAATACACCAATCCTGAAAATCAACCTTGCCTGCAAGGTCGAGCGAGGGACAGACTTGAAGGCTGCCATTGCAGTGGAAGCATGACAAGTGGGCTATGTCTTCGGTCTGGGTCGTGAAAATCTGAGAAGCAACGATCGAACTTGTCAGGATCATGCTTTGATTAAGAGAATGCCCTAGAAATAGTGAGCCCAAGTGGACACCAATATCCAGTTAATTGAAGGGCCACATGAGTATGTAGTGGGTAGGGAGTGTGCATGGGTCTGTTGTTGGGAGGTCCACAATGAAAAGATAAGGAATAATAATAAGGTTGGGCAGATGGGGGGTGGGGGGCTCAAGAAGGGCGAAACGTGTATGGCCAATGTGATGGAGAAAAAAGGAAGAAAAATGAAGGGTCTGCCATGTTTCATGCACTTGAGCAACATGTGGTGGGCAGGGTGAGGGCGTGTGTGTGGGTCTGTGGTTTGGTGGTCCAAGAGAAAAAATTAGAATACAAATTAATTGTGGTGGTGGCAGGGTCCAAGGAGGGGAACAATGCGCTGGCCCGTGGGATACAAGTGGATACTGTGAAGTGATGGACCTTGTAAGACATCAGTCGGCTACCCATCGTCTGAGACTTGTGATGGTGTGAAGCAGGGGATGGAGACTCTTAGCATGTAACGGCTGTGTGGACACCGAGGAATCGAGAAGAAATGAAACGAGCTGTTGTGGACTAAAACATCAGCTGCGGTAGGGCGTGTTGTCACAGGGATTGGTGGGTGCTGTCGGCAGAGTGTAGTATGAGGGTAGACATGTGTGCTGCGGCGGAGGGCTCGAGGAGCCGGAAGGAAAAGCGAGATGGCGGGAGCGGGGAGGGACAAACAAGGCACACATCACTAATAGTTGGCGGAGAAACGGGAGTGGCATTCTCGAGCGGGTTGGCCGTGGAAGTCGACGACAGATCCTGCTCGTCGGGTGCTTCATTGGCAGTCGAGAGAGGCGTGTGGGAGCGAGGACTCGCTACTGGCTTTGGAAACCCATGTGGGTTGGCCACGGTTTGCGTTGAAGGCTCAACTGGTTTGGTTGCGACTGAGGAGAAGCTCAGAGCCCGTGCGCCCGTGTTAATCAGAGGATGCAGGTGGTGGTTGCCGATACATGAATAGTCCTGAGTGTCGAAATCGAGCTGGTTAGGACTCACTCAGATTAGACCAACGAGCAGTTCCTGGAAGTCCCAGTTTTGCTGTAGGGTGTGGCAGAGCTAGGTCGGCCGATCGAGTCTCGCAGGGACGACATGTTTCTTCTGAAGGCTCTCGGCGTGCTGAAGTCCCTCTGCGAGCGGTGAGGTGATCGCGGTTTTGAAAGTCGCGATTGATGTGCCTTCATCTAAGGGAATGGGGTATCAGTTTCGCGCGTAGGTGTCCTCCAGAAGGTGCAGGCTGTTGGGCCCTGTGTTGGAAAGGCCGTGGTTGCAAAAAGGGAGCCGGTCGTGGCTCTTCAGGGTGTGGATAGCGATCGTTCCTCGGATCCCCCAACCCTTCTGCATCATGATTTCGTCGTAGTGATCGTGGGTGTGTTCCCCTCCGGTGATGGGATGCACGTTGACAGAGGAGTTGGTTGCCGATGATGGCGAGGGCAACAAACTAATGGGATGTATCTCTGCAGCGATTCGATCGCGCTTGTCGAGTCGATCGAGCTTGTCGAGTCGATCGAGTTTGGCCCCGAGACGCTCCTCCATGGCGAGGATGTTTGCGGGCATAGTGTTGTGTCGATCGAGGATCTCGTGGACCGATGCGGCAATGGAGGACGTGGACAAAACATATGGTTTCTTATCAGCGTTTGAAGGAATTGGTGGTGGAAATTCAGCGACAGAAACCGCAGCCGAAAAACGGCAGGTCGAACCAATTGTTACGAACCAACTGCGTCATATCAAGAATTACGACACAAATGATGGAATTGCATTGCATGAAAATAACAGAAACAAACTCGGGAGACAAGCTCCCGCTTAGCACTCGGAGGCTGGGTCCTCCACATCACTCATCTATCCAAAGAGAGCCCAAAACAAGAATGATCTTCTATTTTGTTATACAACAACAACAACACTCAAACCTTTATCCCACTATAGTGGGGTCAGCTATATGGATCCTTTGTTGCCATTGTGCCCTATCTTTAATCATAATCTCATTAATGCCTAAGTACATCATGTCTTTCCTTATAGTTTCATTCTAAGTCTTTATTGATCTACCCCTCCCCCATTTAACATGTTTAGTGACTAAACTCTCACAACGCCTAACATGTGCCTTTAATGGTCTCCTTTGTACATGTCCAAACCATCTTAGTCGAGCTTCTCATATCTTCTCTACAATTGGTGCCACTCCTGTCTTATCCCCGATACATTCATTCCTAATTTTATCCAGTCTCGTGTGTCCACACATCTACCTATGCATTCTCATCTCCGCAACTCCATTTTTGCTCATGTACACAGTTCACTGCCCAACACTCAGAACCATAGAGCATCGCAGGTCTACTTACAGTACGATAAAACTTGCCTTTAAAATTTAATGGTACTTTATGATCACATAAGATCCTAGATGCGCATCTCCACTTCAACCAACCTGCTTGGATTCTATGTATGACATCTTTATCACCACCTCCATCTTTTTGAACTATCGATCCAAGATATTTAAAGCTCTCACTGCAGGAAATATCTTGATCTCCCAATTTAATAACGAAGTCATACGTCTTTCTTGCACTGCTAAATTTATGCTCCATATACCCCGTCTTTGCTCTGTTCAACCTAAAACCCTTCTTTTCTAAAGTGTCTCGCCAAGATTCAAGTTTCGCGTTTACACCCTCGCACGTCTCATCGACCAAAACAGGGAGCTTTCCGCACTGGCCCAACTGGAGGCCACGCAGGAGCTTTCCGCACCTACCGGCGCTCGGCGGCCTCCCTGTACTGGCCGAACATGTTCAAGCAAGTCAAAAACCACGTGGCCGCCTGTCTCCCATGCCAAAAGGCGAAGTATGAGGCAATGTTTCTGGCCGGGTTGCTTCAGCCCCTACGCATTCCGGATCGAATTTGGGAGGACATTGCTATGGATTTCATCACACGACTTCCCCGGTCCAACGGATTCGATTGCGCCCTTGTCGTGGTGGACCGACTCTCCAAGTACGTGCACTTTATTCCTCTCCGGCATCCGTAAACGGCAGCGGGTGTAGCTGACAGCTTCATCTCCGGAGTCGTGCGACTCCATGGGTTCCCACGATCGATTGTGAGCGATCGCGATCCCCTCTTTTTGAGCAGTTTCTGGACATCCCTATTCCGCCTTCAAGGCACACACTTCCGCATGAGCTCCATATACCATCCACAAATGGATGGCCAATCAGAGGTTCTCAATCGTTGCTTGGAGACTTACCTACGCTGTTTCATTGGCGAGAGACCGGGCATGTGGGCCAAATGGTTGGGTTGGCTGAGTATTCATACAACACCGCCTACCAACACGCAGCGGGATCACATCATTTGAAGCTGTCTATGGCCGACCACCACCAGATGTAGTGCGCCACCTACCCGGAGAGTGCGTCGTACCGAGTTTGGCCGACCACCTCCAAGACCAGGACATCATTCTGGACAGTCTCAAGCATCATCTTCGCCGGGCCCAAGCAAAAATGACATCCTTCTCCAACCGGAAGCGTCAGGATCTGTCCTTCCAAGTCGGCGAGAAGGTCTTCATCAAGCTCCACCCTTACCGCCAACTCACGGTCGCCAAGTGCCCTTTCCCCAAACTCGCGTCGCGTTTCGTTGGGTCGTTCACCGTCATGGCCCAGATTGGGGCCGTCGCCTACAAGATCCAACTTCCCGACGGGAGCTGCATCCACCCAGTATTCCATGTCTCTCAGCTTCGCCGCGTCATCGGCGACCATCCAACTTTGGACCACATTCCGACTAATCTTGACTACTCCGACTCCGCTGCAATATATCCGCACACCATTCTAGGACGCCGCCACCACCTTCTCGGAGATGCAGCCCCAGAGGAGATCCTTGTGGCGTGGCGCCACCGTCCCCCGTCCCCCGTCCGAGGCCACTTGGCTGCTGCGAGATTATTTCCGCCGTCAGTTTCCCGACTTCTGCCTTGAGGACAAGACAAATTTTCTAGACGGCGACATTGTTACGGATATGCACGACGAGGCGCGGACATGGCGGGTCTACAAGCGATGGGAACCGACGTCGGTGGAGAAGGTGGGCCCGGTTGGTGTCAACGGGGAGAAGCCGACTATGGAAAGCGCCGAGGATATTTAATATTAAAGATGTTGCTATGTTTGCTTTATTTCCTATTTAAATATGTTGCTATGTTTGAGTTATTTCCTATTTTCTTTTGTATTCGCTCCTCACCACTATAAGAGGGCATGTGGACCTTGTATTTTTGTCTTAGATATGAATTAAAAAAGGGCTGCTCCCTTGTTTCTTCTCTCTCAACCCTAGCCTCCTTCTTCTCTCTTCCTCTCCGTCGGCCCTCCCCTTACCGGATCTTCTTCGTGCGGTAATATTATGTCTCTCAAAAAATTGTTGACGTTAGCTCCTAGTATATCCGGCATGAGAAATAAGAGTTTTGACACATGTGGAAGTGTTACGAACTAGCTGCGCTGTATCAGGAATTACGAACACAAACGATGAAATTGCATTGCATGAAAATAACACATACAAACTTGGGAAACAGGTTGGGTCCTCCAAAGTGCTCGGAGGCTGGGTCCTCCAAGCAACTCCTCTCTTCAAAGAGAGCCCAAAACAAGAATGATCTCCAAAGATAAAAGACTCAACCTAATGATTTCTTATATAGATGGAACCCCACTACATGAGAGAATACCTAAAAGACAAATACATAATTAACTGCGAATACAAGATAATCCATTAAAAGAACCGCGAATTCGAGAGAACTCTATCGTGAGACTGGGGTCGTCTGAGCGAGCGCATCGCGTGTCTGCAAGACATGAACATAACACTGGCATATTTGTATCAATACACCAATCCTGAAAATCAACCTTGCCCGCAAGGTCGAGCGAGGGACAGACTTGAAGGCTGCCATTGCAGTGGAAGCATGACAAGTGGGCTATGTCTTCGGTCTGGGTCTTGAAAATCTGAGAAGCAACGATCGAACTTGTCAGGATCATGCTTTGATTAAGAGAATGCCCTAGAAATAGTGAGCCCAAGTGGACACCAATATCCAGTTAATTGAAGGGCCACATGAGTATGTAGTGGGTAGGGAGTGTGCATGGGTCTGTTGTTGGGAGGTCCACAATGAAAAGATAAGGAATAATAATAAGGTTGGGCAGATGGGGGGTGGGGGGCTCAAGAAGGGCGAAACGTGTATGGCCAATGTGATGGAGAAAAAAGGAAGAAAAATGAAGGGTCTGCCATGTTTCATGCACTTGAGCAACATGTGGTGGGCAGGGTGAGGGCGTGTGTGTGGGTCTGCGGTTTGGTGGTCCAAGAGAAAAAATTAGAATACAAATTAATTGTGGTGGTGGCAGGGTCCAAGGAGGGGAACAATGCGCTGGCCCGTGGGATACAAGTGGATACTGTGAAGTGATGGACCTTGTAAGACATCAGTCGGCTACCCATCGTCTGATACTTGTGATGGTGTGAAGCAGGGGATGGAGACTCTTAGCATGTAACGGCTGTGTGGACACCGAGGAATCGAGAAGAAATGAAACGAGCTGTTGTGGACTAAAACATCAGCTGCGGTAGGGCGTGTTGTCACAGGGATTGGTGGGTGCTGTCGGCAGAGTGTAGTATGAGGGTAGACGTGTGTGCTGCGGCGGAGGGCTCGAGGAGCCGGAAGGAAAAGCGAGATGGCGGGAGCGGGGAGGGACAAACAAGGCACACATCACTAATAGTTGGCGGAGAAACGGGAGTGGCATTCTCGAGCGGGTTGGCCGTGGAAGTCGACGACAGATCCTGCTCGTCGGGTGCTTCATTGGCAGTCGAGAGAGGCGTGTGGGAGCGAGGACTCGCTACTGGCTTTGGAAACCCATGTGGGTTGGCCACGGTTTGCGTTGAAGGCTCAACTGGTTTGGTTGCGACTGAGGAGAAGCTCAGAGCCCGTGCGCCCGTGTTAATCAGAGGATGCAAGTGGTGGTTGCCGATACATGAATAGTCCTGAGTGTCGAAATCGAGCTGGTTAGGACTCACTCAGATTAGACCAACGAGCAGTTCCTGGAAGTCCCAGTTTTGCTGTAGGGTGTGGCAGAGCTAGGTCGGCCGATCGAGTCTCGCAGGGACGACATGTTTCTTCTGAAGGCTCTCGGCGTGCTGAAGTCCCTCTGCGAGCGGTGAGGTGATCGCGGTTTTGAAAGTCGCGATTGATGTGCCTTCATCTAAGGGAATGAGGTATCAGTTTCGCGCGTAGGTGTCCTCCAGAAGGTGCAGGCTGTTGGGCCCTGTGTTGGAAAGGCCGTGGTTGCAAAAAGGGAGCCGGTCGTGGCTCTTCAGGGTGTGGATAGCGATCGTTCCTCGGATCCCCCAACCCTTCTGCATCATGATTTCGTCGTAGTGATCGTGGGTGTGTTCCCCTCCGGTGATGGGATGAACGTTGACAGAGGAGTTGGTTGCCGATGATGGCGAGGGCAACAAACTAATGGTATGTATCTCTGCAGCGATTCGATCGCGCTTGTCGAGTCGATCGAGCTTGTCGAGTCGATCGAGTTTGGCCCCGAGACGCTCCTCCATGGCGAGGATGTTTGCGGGCATAATGTTGTGTCGATCGAGGATCTCGTGGACCGATGCGGCAATGGAGGACGTGGACAAAACATATGGTTTCTTATCAGCGTTTGAAGGAATTGGTGGTGGAAATTCAGCGACAGAAACCGCAGCCGAAAAACGGCAGGTCGAACCAATTGTTACGAACCAACTGCGTCATATCAAGAATTACGACACAAATGATGGAATTGCATTGCATGAAAACTACAGAAACAAACTCGGGAGACAAGCTCCCGCTTAGCACTCGGAGGCTGGGTCCTCCACATCACTCATCTATCCAAAGAGAGCCCAAAACAAGAATGATCTTCTATTTTGTTATACAACAACAACAACACTCAAACCTTTATCCCACTATAGTGGGGTCAGCTATATGGATCCTTTGTTGCCATTGTGCCCTATCTTTAGTCATAATCTCATTAATGCCTAAGTACATCATGTCTTTCCTTATAGTTTCATTCTAAGTCTTTATTGATCTACCCCTCCCCCATTTAACATGTTTAGTGACTAAACTCTCACAACGCCTAACATGTGCCTTTAATGGTCTCCTTTGTACATGTCCAAACCATCTTAGTCGAGCTTCTCATATCTTCTCTACAATTGGTGCCACTCCTGTCTTATCCCCGATACATTCATTCCTAATTTTATCCAGTCTCGTGTGTCCACACATCTACCTATGCATTCTCATCTCCGCAACTCCATTTTTGCTCATGTACACAGTTCACTGCCCAACACTCAGAACCATAGAGCATCGCTGGTCTACTTACAGTACGATAAAACTTGCCTTTAAAATTTAATGGTACTTTATGATCACATAAGATCCTAGATGCGCATCTCCACTTCAACCAACCTGCTTGGATTCTATGTATGACATCTTTATCACCACCTCCATCTTTTTGAACTATCGATCCAAGATATTTAAAGCTCTCACTGCGGGAAATATCTTGATCTCCCAATTTAATAACGAAGTCATACGTCTTTCTTGCACTGCTAAATTTATGCTCCATATACCCCGTCTTTGCTCTGTTCAACCTAAAACCCTTCTTTTCTAAAGTGTCTTGCCAAGATTCAAGTTTCGCGTTTACACCCTCGCACGTCTCATCGACCAAAACAATATTATCCACAAACAATAAACACCAAGGTATTGCTTGTTGGATATGTCCGGTGAGCTCATCTAAGATAAGGGTAAAGAGATAAGGGCTTAAAGCTGAACCTTGATGTAAGTCAACAGTGAAGGAAAATTCCTGTGTTAATCCTCCAGATGTCCTCATCCTCGTCACTGAATTTGTATACATATCTTTGATTATGTCAATGTATGATACATTTACCCCTTTCTTACTCTCCAAAAGATCTCTCTTGGAACCCTATCATAAGCCTCCTCAAGATCGATAAACAACATATGCAAATCTTGTTTTCTTTTTCGAATCTTCTATTTTGTTATGTTATACTAAAACTAACATAAAGAACACAATTTTATTTTTTCTTGTATAAGAAACATGTTTAGCTGTCTTCATAAATAAGTGAATCCAAACATTTTTTTTACAAAATTTAGGATAGCATAATATTTCCTTCGCAATAACATCATCAACTAGAATATATATTAGTCAGAGATAAAAATTATGACAGCATAATAGTAATAATTAAGAACATGATGATATACCAGTACATACAAACTATAGAAGTGGTAACTTAAGTTGAAGTCAATATCAAGTCACAAATTATTATGCTTAATATTAACAACAATGAGGTAGATAGTAGTAATGACACTTTTGTAATTCTTGTGTGTGATTCCTCTGTCTATTATTCCTTGCACTCCCATTATATCTCCCATCCAGGACATACAACAAACCCAAATGACTCCTTCTCGGTCTCTGATCTCTCCCCTTCGCATAGCTAATCATCGCAATTCGCAGGCATACTGGTGCACAAAAATCACATACTTCTATGGTTCTACTTCTACCAATAACCATTTTCCCATTGTTCTTTTGAAGACAAAACACATGTGCAAAACATCCTATTTCAAATTATGTTTCTTACCATAATCTCATCCATGAACCTAGCTTTCATTACCTTTTTGTCTTCGATTCCTATTCCCAGGAATTGATAGGACACACTAGTGATCTCTGAATGGAAAAGACTATGAAGGAGGAATATTCTCACTTGATAAGAATCGTACATGGAACAATTCCTAACTATTTTCGGGAAAGAGAGCTATTGGATCAATGTGGGTATTCTTAGTGAAACAAAACCAAATGGCATGGTAGAATGCCATAAAGCATAATTAGTTGCTCAAGGATATACCCATACCCAAGAGGTAGACTATCATAAGACGTTTTGTCACGACCCGTCTAATAACAACTATCAGAGTGTGCTATGGGCGGGTCGTGATGCCACAAGACCTAAGTGATTCATGATTTTTCTGTAGAGACTTCCAATATAACATTACATGCTTATGAGCAATGATTCTTGCGCTGTCAGATACAGTTAATAACTTAGACACATGTATAAAGTAACTTAAATTCTTAGTTTGCAAGTGAGAGGGAATTCTCCACTTGCCTTAAAGTGATGCCAAAACTACCAGTGACAACTAAGAGGCGCAAGCAGAAACAAGGACCCTATTGAACCTGATCAAACACCATCATAATTGATATATGACATAAAGGGAATTCATACGCTAGCACAGACTATTTAATCAACACGGAACTTTGATCAAGAACGGGTTTAGGTATTTACCCCCCTTAAGAGTGAGGGGAGAAGAGATACCACGAAGGATCGGGGACTTGGCGGCGCTCGGGTGACGAAAACCCTAAATCGGTGAGGGTTTTGGAGAGGTTCCACCACTGGATTCGACGTGCGGCACCGGAAACACAAATAAATTCGGAATTAGGCAATTATACGGCGAATACATGATGAATCGACGAAATCACTTTAATTGGGGAGCGAAATTATCATAATAATTTAGACCAAATCTGAAACAATGAGATTGGAGGAGTTCCTCACCCAAGGAGACCAGATCTGGGCTCAAAAATCCGAGTAGAGGAGGTTTCGAGCAAACCCTAGACGACCCTCTTGCTATCCACCGACCCAATCGCATCGGGAGAGGGATGGAGAAGCTGCCTACACTTGGAGGAGAAGGAGGTTACCGGTCCTTTGGAGCAGAGGGAGTGCTGCTGAAGGAAGGAGAGGATTGCTGCCCACTGCTGGAGGTCCCCCAGAGGAAGGGGGAGAAGGGGCTGTCGGCCTCAAGAAGGGAGGCTGTCGGCCACCGCAGGAGGAGCAGGAGGCGGAGGAGGTCACGACAGGAGGAGGAGAAGGCGTCGACGCTACGGGAGACGGGAGACGGGAGATGTCGCGCGCGGAAGACAGGGAGCGGGAGATGGGATTGGGAAACCTAGCGTGCGGGAGAATTTAATTGAGAGAGGGGGGTAGGGGGTGCGGCTAGACAAATAGGGAAGAGATTTATTAATATCATTAGATTTTTATAAGGGTTGTTACATTCTCCCCTACTTAGGAAGTTTCGTCCCGAAACTTTTTGAGGATTTCTTGAATGCGCCCTCTTATGGCAAAGATTCAGGTGCCATTAATTTCAAACAAGATTTGCAGATCAAGTCATGAAAACTAACTATGAACATAACAAGATGAGAGGAGAACAAGTTCAGAGTCTTACCAAAATCAAGAGAAAAGATGCGGATACTTGTTACGCATGTCAGATTCAAGTTCCCAGGTGTACTCCTCAAACTTGCCATGCGTCCAAAACACTTTTACCATAGGAATGGTTCTTTTTCGAAGCTTGCGTTTTTGATACTCCACGTTCTTAGCAGGCTCGACTGTATACGAAAGATTGGCTTCAGGAATCACGGGAATCTCTTCAATGATGCGGTTAGGATCATGAATGTACTTCCGAAGCTGACTGACATGGAAGACATTGTGAACACCAGCAAAAGAAACAGGTAACTCAAGGCGATAAGCAGATTCCCCAACACGCTCCGAAATAGAAAACGGTCCCATGAACCTCGAGCTAAGCTTGTGATGGCGACCAAACTGTTTCACCCCAGGAGTAGGGGAAACCTTCAGGAACACCTGATCACCCACAACAAATACTAACGGACGGCGGCGCGGGTTTGCATACTTCCTCTGCCTCTCGATAGCACGACTGAGCTAAAGTCGAGTCTTCTTTGTGGCTTCTTCCATTTCCTGGAGTAACTCAGGTCCTAACACAACATTTTCACCAACTTCTGACCAATAACGAGGGGTCCTATAACGTCGCCCATACAGTGCTTCGAAAGGGGCCATCCGGAGGCTCTCTTGATAGCTATTGTTGTAGGCAAACTTGACCAAAGGTAAGTGCTCATCCCAAGCTCCCTTGTAGTCCAAAATATAACACCGAAGCATGTATTCAAGAATCTGATTAACTCTTTCGGTCTGACCATCGGTTGTCGGATGATAAGCGGTGCTCAGGTTGAGATCGGCGTCCAACGCTTGTTGAAATCCTTTCCAAAAATGAGAAACAAATCTCGAGTCACGATCTGATACAATCCGCAAAGGGATCCCGTGAAGCCTAACGATCTCCGACACATAGATTCGAGCCATCTTCTTAGTAGAGTGACCTTCCCTATAAGGGATGAAGTGGGCTACCTTGGTCAACCGATCCAATATGACCCAAATCGCATCGTGCCCTCTCGGAGTGCGAGGCAGACCTATGATAAAATCCATAGAGATGCCCTCCCACTTCCATTCAGGGATGGGAAGAGGCTGCATAAGACCACCAGGATACTGACGCTGAGCTTTCACCTTCTGGCACGTCAAACATCAAGAAACGAAGCAAGCTATAAAATTCTTCATACTAGGCCACCAAACAATCTGTTTCAAGTCCTGATACATCTTATTATTGCTCGGGTGGCCAGATGTGCGGGATTCATGAGCTTCTCGACATATAACATCAAGTAATTCAGGAACATCGGGGATGCAAAGACGGCCTCGGAAACGCAAAACATCATCAGAGATAGAGAAATCCGGAAGAGACTCAAGTTCAGCCCTTCGGCGGATGCGCTGGAGAACGGGGTTGGAAGGCTGCAAATCTTTCACCTGCTCCACCCACGACGGACCAAAAATCTGACCTTGACCTTCTGGTGAGATGGATATGTCCATCGAGGTCACCAACCAGATCTGCAAGAGTAGCTGACATGGGTGCACAAGAGAAGTGAAAACATGACGACTTAACGCATCAGCTACCGCATTGGCCTTGTCGGGAACATAAGTAAGCTCCAAATCATACTCTGCTACAAATTCGACCCACCGCCTCTGACGAAGATTGAGATCCTTCTGATCGAAGATATACCTCAAGCTCTGATGGTCAGTGAAGAAGTGACACTTCACGCCATAGAGATAATGTCGCCAAAGCTTCAAAGCAAACACCACTGCAACGAACTCCAGATCATGGGTGGGGTAGTTGTGCTTGTGGGTCTTCAACTGTCTCGACCCATAAGCGATAACACGGTCATCCTGCATCAAGACACATCCCAACCCAATCCCGGAGGCGTCAGTATAAACTGAGAAATCTGTCCCCTTCGAAGGGCTAGAACTGGCGCCGAACACAGACGCTGCTTCAGTTCCAAGAAGGCATGCTCACACTGATCTGACCACTCGAATCTAGCATGCTTCTGGGTTAGCCGTGTCAGGGGAGCAGCAAGAGAGGAGAAACCCTCGACGAAACGTCGGTAATAACTAGTTAATCCAAGAAAACTGTGAATTTCAGTAGGGGTAGAAGGTTGCTTCCAGTCCAAAACTGGAGAAATCTTGGCAGGATCAACAGAAAGTCCATCTCCTGAAATAACATGGCCTAAGAAGGCAACACGATCCAACCAGAACTCACATTTCGCCAATTTGACATAAAATTGATGCTGACGAAAGGTGGAAAGAGTGAGTCTAAGATGAGCAACATGCTCCCCACGACTCTTGGAATAGACCAGACTGTCATCAATGAACACGATGATGAACTTATCCAGATATTCACGGAAGACATGGTTCATCATATCCATAAACGCAAAAGCAGCATTAGTTAACCTAAAGGACATAACTAAGAATTCAAAATGTCCATACCGAGTCCGGAAGGCGGTCCTGGGAATGTCAGATTCTTTGATCTTTAGCTGATGGTAACCCGACCTGAGATCTATCTTGGAAAAGACGGTGCTACCCTTGAGCTGATCAAATAGATCATCCACGCGCGGAAGGGGATGCTTATTCTTGATTGTAACTTTATTCAGATCCCGATAATCGTTGCACAGCCTCATGGAGCCATCCTTCTTTTCACGAAGAGGACGGGGGCTCCCCAAGATGAAGAGCTAGGACAGATGTATCCACGCTCAAGCAGTTCATCCAGCTGCGATCTAAGCTCCTCAAGTTCGCGCGGGGCCATACGATACAAAGCCTTAGATATGGGGCGCGTCCCAGGCTCTATATCAGTAGAGAACTCTACATCTCGATCAGGAGGCATCCTAGGCAATTCGGCGGGGAACACGTCAGGAAACTCAGAAGCAATCAGGATAGACTCGAGTTGAGGAGTGACAGCATCCGAAAGCGAAGCAAATACAAAACTAGCAGAACATCCTTGACTGAGAAGGCGAGTGACGCGCACAGCAGAAATTACCTTCAGGTGGCTGCGGGTCTGAACGTGAATGCTGAAGTCCTTGCCATCGATGCTGAGATTGACCCTCTTCGCCACACAGTCCATCTTTGCTTTATACGCAACCACCCAATTCATGCCCAAGATTACATTGAACTCAGTCATTTTCAGAACTATGAGGTCGGCGGAGACTTGCAATTCACCCAGCAAGATCAAACACTTTGGAATTCTCCTACTAGAAAGGTGCAGATGACCGGACACAGAGATCTCGCAAGGGACCTCAAGTGGGGAAGTAGGCCAACAATGAAGGTCCACAATATGGCGAGCGATGAAAGAGTGAGATGCACCAGAATCAAATAAAATTTGCATCCACTTATTCTTTGACCCTAAATCTCCCTAGAAGAAAGGAATCATAATCGCATTCACGATTATTCTACACTAAGGCATGCAAACTAAGATGCAGAAAATAATTAAATAAACACCAACGCATACATACCCGAGATGATGTCGGTAGACGCAAGCGCCTCGCCCTGAGAGATGATATTCAACACAACCTTGCCCTTCTCTTGAGCTCCAGAAACAGCTTGTAGAGACTGAGCAGGGATCGGGCTTTCCTTCATGAGACAGTCTTGGACGTGGTGCCCAACTTGCCCACACCTGTAGCAAGCATTCTGCTTACGGCGACAGTCCTTTACCAAGTGGCCCGGTCTCTTGCAGTAAGCACAGACAGAGGCGGCAGAGGCAAGCGTCATTTGAGGTTGTTGCGCAAGAATACCCATCTTCTGCTTCTTCAGGAGGGAGCGACAGACTTGGGCGGCATGACCCACCTTGTGGCAGAAGGCACACACCTCCTTGGACTTGAAGCCTTGCTCCTGAGATGGAGCACCCTTGCGCTTGAGGTCAGAGGTGACGACGTTGCTAGAACCATGCTGAACTTTCTTGGCAGTACGATCCAGCTCAATGACTTCCACTTGCAAGGCGGCACCCACAGTCTCGGTGTAGGTGGTGGCGCCATGAGCTACCACATGCTGGCGGAAATCATATCGAAGTCCCTTCACGAAACGACTGATCTTCTTGGACTCATCAGGCACAAACTCTGCGACAAGGAGGGATAGGCGAGAGAACTCCTTTTCGTACTCGATCACTGTCCTGCCGGGCTGCTGGAGAGACAAGAACCTCTCAGCCATCTTGTCTCGCTCCACAGAAGAGAGAAACTTCTCCAAGATAGCTTCTTTGAACTGCCCCAAGTCAAGGTGGCATAATTCGGGAGACCGCGACGCTGAAGCCACCAGGTGTAAGCATCCTCGGTCAGCTGGTAGGCCGCAAGGAGAACCTTCTGAGCCTCCGGAACTCCAGCATACTCGAAATGCTTCTCCATCTGGGAGAGCCATTCAGATATCACAAAGTAATCTCGATTGCCATCGAAAGACGGCGGATTCAGCCTCTTGAATGCCAGAGTATCTGCCATTGCTACGAGCGGGGCAGCCAGGCTTGACACGAGCGGGGTCACCATGGTGACGGCAGGCGAGCCGGTCCCAGAACTCCAGGAGGGGCAGTGGTGATAGCAACTCCAGCTGTCCCTGCGCTGCCGGAACCAAAGGCTGGATCAGGAGTTTGGCAATCCTCTTCCAGGCGGGTGAGACGTTCCAGAATCTGCCTCAGCAGCTGGGCAGTGGCATCTCCAGAAGCTCCTCCCGCTGAAGAGGTAGCCTGCTTGCGTTGCGGTCGCTTAGGAAGCATCTAGAAAGGGACACAAAAGAATCGAGTAAGAGAAACAGTTACGCTAAACATAAATGGTTGAGACTAGAGGTTCTTGCATTCTAATACTGTCGAATACGCAAATCATGTAATAGTTTCAGCATTTTCATTGGACAACTCTAGGTAATGATCATGTAAATGCAAAAATTAAATCACGTGCGATGATAAATGATTTGTAAATCCATGCGTGTATATTCATCATCTGTTGTTCTTAGCTTAATACTTGTGCAATGATTTATGATATGCATGCAATGCAATTTTGTGCCTAGAATGCATTCTTATAAATGTTCATGAATGACTACACATGCCATGTTATGTGCCAATTTCACCTAACATGTCATGCATATTATGATACTAATGCAATCCCACATAAAAATATTAAACTGCCCATAACCATTTAATATTCGCAAGCGGTGTATATCCTCCTAGTGGAAAATTCATATGCACATAAATGTTAAGTTTGCCCATAACCCCTTAACATTCATGTGCATATTACTCATGTTTATGAGTGTAATGTGAGTGCTTCAGCCTTGAACAACAGACAACGACAAGGTGAGTGAAGAAATGAAGCATGCATATTTATTTATATAAGAGAGTTCAAAATATGTAGAAATTATAAAATACTAAATCTTTAGATGCTCAACCTGGCTCTGATACCAACTGTCACGACCCGTCTAATAACAACTATCAGAGTGCGCTACGGGCGGGTCGTGATGCCACATGCATGGGCGAAGAAAAATCCATGACTGTTAGGCGAGAGCTAAAATTATGATGTTAGTTTTAAAATAATTGATTTGAGGAAAACTGGTTCATTCTTTTATGTGGAAGGTTTGGTGTTAAAATTGATGCACATGCACTTTAATGAAATCCCAAGTCACACACAGTACTTACAAAAATGTAAATGCAACAAACCGCAGAAATGAACATGTCATTAATATTAAATTTCAATACATCAGAAAAAGCCTAACAGTTGTCCATAACTCAAAAGAAAGTAGCTGATCGTAACTATTACATCATAACTAATCCAACAGTAAAAGAAACCAAAAACATAGAACCTGGCACATCGACAACAGAAAACAAGTAAACCTCCAGGAAACACAGGAACTTGACACAGCTCGGGCTCAGGTGTCAGGTGACGCAGTCACGAATATTAGACAAATTTCAAACAAAAGTAAGAATGTCTCAGAACATAGAAAATAATAGTAAACAAGTTATAAATTTAAGTATATGCAGGAGAAATCAGAAATTTTAAAGTACCAATTAATCCTGGAGCAAGCTAGTGAAACGGGCAAGTAATTGAAACAAGCAGCACTATCAGAAATTTATTAGCCTACTCCGGAGTATAGCATAAACGTTCTTGCAACGACATAAGCTGTAATCGTTAAAATGCGTAGGTGTT
This sequence comes from Dactylorhiza incarnata, assembly GCA_033032865.1. Lineage (NCBI taxonomy): Eukaryota > Viridiplantae > Streptophyta > Magnoliopsida > Asparagales > Orchidaceae > Dactylorhiza > Dactylorhiza incarnata. The sequence goes on from JAWHQI010000258.1 coordinate 1,398,978, forward strand.
TACAACGAGTGCACATGGTTCACACTCAAGTTCAAGTGTAAGTCTTACTAGAATAAGAGCATTTCCTGCTTACCGTGACCATGCGAACAAGGCGATGCACCATCTAAACCCTAGCTTCCAAGATTTGCTTATGACACTTAGGACCTAAGTGATTCATGATTTTTCTGTAGAGAGACTTCCAACATAACATTACATTCTTATGAGCAATGATTCTTGTGTTGTCAGATACAATTAATAACTTAGATACATGTATAAAATAACTTAAATTCTTAGTTTGCAAGCGAGAGAGAATTCTCTACTTGCCTTAAGGTGATGCCGAAACTACCAGTGACAGCTAAGAGGCGCAAGCAGAAACAAGGACCCTATTGAACCTGATCAAGCACAATCATAATTGATATATGACATAAAGGAAATTCATACGCTAGCACGAACAATTTAATCAACACGTAACTTTGATCAAGAACGGGTTTAGGTATTTACCTCCCTCAAGAGTGAGGGGAGAAGAGACACCACGAAGGATCGGGGACTTGGCGGCGCTCGGGTGACGAAAAGCCTAAATCGGAGAGGGTTTTGGAGAGGTTCCACCACTAGATTCGACGGGCGGCACCGAAAACACAAATAAATTCGGAATTAGACGATTATACGGCGAATACATGATGAATCGACGAAATCACATTAATTGGGGCGCGAAAATTATCATAATAATTTAGACCAAATCTGAAGCAATGAGATTGGAGGAGTTCCTCACCTAAGGAGACCATATTTTGGCTCAAAAATCAGAGTAGAGGAGGTTTCGAGCAAACCCTAGACGACCCTCTTGCAATCCACCGGCCCAATCGCAGCGAGAGAGAGATGGAGGGGCTGCCTACACTTGGAGGAGAAGGAGGTTGCCGTTCCTTTGGAGGAGAGGGAGTGCTGCTGAAGGAAGGAGAGGATTGCTGCCCACTACTGGAGGTCGGCCAGAGGAAGGGGAGAAGGGGCTGTCGGCCTTAAGAAGGGAGGCTGTCGGCCACGGCAGGAGGAGGCGGAGGAGGTCACGACAGGAGGAGGAGAAGGCGTCGACGCTATGGGAGACGGGAGATGTCGCGCGCGGAAGATAGGGAGCGGGAGACGGGATCGGGAAACCTAGCGTGCGGGAGAATTTAATCGAGAGAGGGGGGGGGGGGCGGCTAGACAAATAGGGAAGAGATTTATTAATATCATTAGATTTTTATAAGGGTTGTTACATGTTTACTCTTGTTGTAAAGATGGACTCAATTTGAGTTCTATTATCATGTGCTGTCTTCTAGGTTGGGAACTTCATGAACTCGACGTGAAGAATGTCTTCCTTCATGGTGTGTTGAAGGAAGAGTGTATATGACATCCCCACTTTCATAAGGAAGGGGCAAGAAGGGATGGTTTGTTGCCTAAAAAGTCTTTAGATAATCTGAAACAGTTTCCTAGGGTCTGGCTTGAAGATTTCACTATGTCATGATTCAGTTTGACTATAAGCAGGGACAATCCGATCACACTATGTTTGTAAAATGGCAAGGTTAAAAATTCTATGTTCTCCTTGTTTACATGGATGATATTATGGTTAGGAGATGACATTGTGAAGATTGTTGCTCTTAAAACTCATTTGTGCAAAAAATTTGAGATCAAAGATCTAGGGAAGTTGATGTATTTTCTTGGGATTAAAGTTACTGGACCCAATAAGGGCATCTTCATTTCTCAGCGAAAATAGATTTATGAAGGAACATAGATTTTTGGTTGTGCTCTAGTGAACATTCCCATTGAGAAAAATCACAAGATCAGTGATGGTATATATGATGATAGGATTGATGTGTCAATTTATCAGAGATTGATTGGAAGAATTGTATACTTGTCACACACACGTCCTAATATTACATACGCTATGGGCATTTTTAGTAGACATATGCATCTCTAAGAGTTCGTCACCAAAAGGCAGTCATTGTGTTTTGAGATATCTTAAGAAGTCTCCGGGCCGAGGACTAACAATCACTTAAAGGTTGAAGTCTTTACTGATGTTGATTGGGCAGGAAGTTAGGATGATAGAGCATTCACCACTGGCTATTGTACCTTGTTATGGGTAAGGCTTTACCCGTACCGGTGGGCAATACCAGCTGCTCAAATACCGCACCACGCGAAGCAGCCCACGACAATGATCCATAGTGGCCCCAATCCGGAGCCCATAACAGGGCCGCGACCCCCACACCCCAACCCGTCTCCTCAACCAGTTTAATTGAGGCGGGTTGTTGAGGCGGGGATTCGATCCCCCGCCCCCTTAATGAGAACCGGCTCAGTTGGTGATGAGGCCTGTGTTGAAAGGTTCTCATCAAGGGGGCGGGGGATCGAATCCCCGCCTCAACAACCCGCCTCAATTAAACTGGTTGAGGAGACGGGTTGGGGTGTGGGGGCCGCGGCCCTGTTATGGGCTCCGGATTGGGGGCCATTATGGATCATTGCCGTGGACTGCTTCGCATGGTGCGGTATTTGAGCAGCTGGTATTGCCCACCGGTACGGGTGAAGCCTTACCCATAACATACCTCTGGAGGTAACTTAGTGATCTGGAGGAGTATATGCAAAATGTGGTGGACAGATCTAGTGCGGAGACAGAATTTTGGGTCATGTCCCAAGGCCTCTGTGAAGTATTATGATTGATATCTATACTACAGGATCTTGAGATCCTTGAACCCATACTTCTCTCATTATATTGTGATAACAAGGTTGCCATCAACATAACTCACAACCCAATTCAACATGATAAGATCAAGCATGTTGAAGTTAACAGACAATTCATTAAAGATAATTTGGGCAAAGGAAATGTTGTTACTCCCCTTGTTCATTCCAAAGACTAGTTGACGGATGTCACCAAAAGTCTAGACATTGATGTGTTTACTGATAATATACTCCAGTTGTAGATGATAAGACATTTTTCGTTCGACTTGAGTGGGAGAGTTAAAGTATGGTAAGTCACAAATTATTAGACGTAGTATTAATGACAATGTAATGCGGTAGATAGTAGTAATGACACTTTTTGTAAATCCCATGTCTCCTATCCGATGTATATGTATTGGTAGGAGTAATGGCAAATCAGTTTTAATTTTATTTTTCCTTTCCGCTACTCCATTGCTTATTAGTAAAAAAAATCTCTGCGGTAAATTATTGTAATAAAAAAGATAAATTTTTTCTTAATCCTGCTCCAAAGATCCTTATTTCGACAATTAATTTAGACTTTAAAGATGCATAACTGTACTCTTACCATCAGTTCATGCCATTTGTTTTATTCATGACAAGCAATATGAAGTTGAAACTCTAGCAGGGTATTTATTGTTCGATATGGTACACAAAAATTTAATGACATCTCAAAAACTCAGTCATTTTTATAATGTTTAATCTCTTAGAGTTGAACTTAAGCTTTTGCCTTCAATTGGATGTTCAAAGTTTTTTCTTGTTATTAGAAACTCCAGTTGAGATATTTTTTAATGTCACATTTAACTTGAGTTTGTGATTAACTGGTGGATTAAATTTAAATTTATTGTTTTTTGCTTTTTATTAATAAATTCAATTAAGATCATTTTCATATGAATGGTTAAATTCGATGATTGAAATTTAATTGTTTAGATTAGAGGAGAACAGAGAATTAGGACCTCACCTTGGTGGCGTTCAAACTGCCTTTCTAATAGTAGTATCGATTCAAAGGGTTTTATTAACATTATGTACTCCTTTTGCCAGTAATTGGATGCCTGATTGTTTATAAAAAATTACTTTCAACATTATTTCATGGATTATTTCAGGATCAGCAGGTTGTCGTCATAAACCTATTCGCTATAAACTTATTCTGAAGTGTTTAAGTAGGCGTACTGGTCTACTATCATGCTTTCCTCATCCCTCTGCAAGTTTCTTCTGTAGTATTGCCTCAGGACGAACAAACACGGACAGATTTATTAGTTATACATCAGGAGGAGAAACACTACAACAATCATACCGATGGCCAGATAATCAGGTCATTGTCCATGATAAATGAAAGTTTATTTATTTAAAGGTTATTTATGGTTATAAATCAGCCTCAACAAGCTGTGTACTAAAATTCTTTTCTAAGATTCAGCAAGTAGTTAACATGGATAGATTAAAGCATTCAACTTCAGCTTTATTCATGTATTAATGTTTTTTTTTTCAGTTTATGCTTACTGTTTGGTTTTGTTGAATTTTTTTCTGAATAGAAGCACCATAATGAGGCAGCTTGAGGTGTATCAGCTGGTAGTTTAATGTCTGGTAGCTGTTTTCCACAAAGCACGACTTCTATATATGAATATGGAATACCTTCCCTTGATTGTTATTAGAATTGAATAAAATATAACATCTTCTACGATTTAGTTCAGTGTTTGTCAAGCAATTTTTTACAATGGTTGAGGCCATGAACCATAGGAGGTTTTCATTTTGTTTCTATTTCTCCTTGTAAATAAGACTTTTTGGGTGTTATGTTCCATCTTTTTTATCAAGGGCACACAACTGCAATACTTCTAGCTGTTTTGATGTATTAAAATTGTTACAAACATGTTTAGGAATTGTGTGATTTAATCCCATTCTCTTTGAAGGAGATAGACCCTAAGCACAATAATGATCCTAAGGACAATAATGACAGACAATTATTCTAGCAGTCATTTTTATGTTGTCTTGTAGATAAGTGATTCACATTTCAATCTTATGAGAGAATTGTTATTTCTCCCTTTTCTGGTATTTACTTTTATAACTAGTAAAGTCATTTTTCATCCACAATTAAACCTAGCATTTGTCTTTCTTGACATTGTTACCTGTAAAGCACAGTTTCATTTCTACATGGAGAAAATATAAGTGTTGGTTTTACCAACAAGTAGTTGTTTCTTTGTTGCAGAAGCCACGGATATGTATTTTAGGAGGTGGATTTGGGGGATTATACACTGCCTTAAGGCTTGAGTCACTTGTATGGACTGATGATAAGAAACCTCAGGTAGAGTTAGTATACTTCCTCTATAAATCTTATATTATTACGTGAAAATTCAGTAATTGCAATGAAATGATTAGCTGCTAAGCTCCAAATTGTATTTTAATAAGAAAATTTCTTTCCCATTGAAATACTTTCATTTTCATTTCTATAATGCAGTGTATTTTATTAGCATAACATTGTTTGCTTTATGCGTTTTAGGAATTTGAAGCGTTTAATAGCAACTATAGTTCTAGTATCAATTATAAATTTGTATCTCTTCGATCGATTTTGTTTCCATAATTATTTTTCACATTTTTATTCCATGTAGCAACATTATCCTAAATTCCTAACCATATGGGTGAGTTTTATGAATCCTTTTCCATTCAGTTGTTGTAACTGTATTTGGTGAATACTACTTTGGTTAAATCCCTTCTAAAGGGGTCAAGTTGTATTGGCTCAATTTCATTATCAAATTGATCCACTTTTGCAATATTTTTAATGATTCATTTGTTTTTCCATTAATGGTGATTGGGCTAATGATAGATAAAGATGATGATTATGACAATTTCTTATGTTGTCCTTTGCCAGTTAGAACCCAACCTACACATATTTCTCATTTACACTTCTAACTTTAACATTTTGCTGGCTTATTTCTTTATTAGCAGCTTCTGAAGAAGTAACATAATCTATCTTAAAACCATTTCCTTATTTTTTTTGGAATACCTAATTATTAGAAAATTCCCTCAATACTATTTCTCCATTTTTAATAAGTTATCTTTAATCCTGCTCATTGATTTTTCATTCTCCTATATTCTATTTAGTATTATTTTTACCAATTATTATTTAATTTACCTGTGAATTTTTGAGATTAAATCTAACAATTTAATAAAAAAACAGGTTCTACTTGTTGACCAGTCTGATAAATTTGTCTTTAAGCCCATGCTTTATGAGCTACTATCAGGAGGTATCAATCCTGCATCATGTCTAAGTTGCCATTTATCAAGTTTAGCTCTTCATTAATATTTATTATTTGGTTCTTTACTAATCCTCCTGTAAATGATACTTCAGAAGTAGATCCATGGGAAATTGCACCATCATTTAAAGAATTGCTTAAAAGAACTAGCATACAATTCATCAAAGATAAAGTAAAGCTTTTGCAACCATCTGATCACTTGAATAACTCCGGGAGGAATGGTCTTGGTAGATCTTATTCTGGAGGAACTGTGCTTCTTGAAAGTGGAGTACTTGTTGAATATGACTGGTAGAATACAATTTCTACTTTGAAATATTGTTTGCTAATGAGCTGCCACCTTTCAATAATGATGTTATCAAGAACCGCATGCATGACCTTCAGTTATTGAAAATTGTTGCCACTGCGTTAACATGACTCACTACTGATGCATTTGATTTGTTTGACATTACTGGTACATTTGATTTTTCTGATACAACATGAATTGTGACTTTGTTAGAATTGATACTAAATTTGTTCATTGAAATGCTGCGAGAGAAACGAAGTTTGATAAAATTAGTTGTTGCACTAATTTGTTCTTAATATGTGAAAATAGACATGATAATTAATGAACAAGGAATATCAACTATATTTATTTTGGAAATATAAAATCCATTGGGAAATTAATGTAACATTAATAATCTTTTTATTATGCATCATGAGGAAATATATAGTAGAATACTAATAACATAGAATAATATTTATAGTAGTCGTATGCTAGTTTTTAAATGAAGAAAAAACTTGATAAGCTCCATATATTAAATAGGGATAATGAGGGTATGCTGGGTATTATTAAGATTAGTCAAGTGTATTTTTGTCTCAAAAATGTCCAACGTTGCTTTAAGAGAAGTGTTTTGCCAGAATTTATTTGATTTGTTTTTCAATAACACGCATGTTTTAGCTTTCATGCAAATGAAGTTTTCCATACAACAAGCCAACAACTAATATGCCCTTCAAGAAATAGTCAACACCCTAAATGTGATTACTTCATCTAAAAAAACTAAATGCTTTGCCAAACGAGACTTAGGGTCTGTTTGTCGTGCCGTTGGGGCTCCGGCACGATAGCAAGTAACGCCACCGCCGTCACCCATAGCCGTTTCTTTACCCGCCTTACCCCTCCGTTCCCAGCCACTGTAACGGTCCGAAGTCCGCCACAATTTACTTCTTTCTTTTGAGATGTTTTTCACAATCAAATAACGCAATAATTCTAATATATATACATGAGAGGTATCAAGAGACAACATTAAATAACTTTTCAGTAAATAGGCATAAGTTACAACATATCACAAAAAAAATCTAACCTGTATTCGAATTACATTCTTCTTTTACTTACTTTCTGCTTCCGCAAGTATCCTTCTAACGGGGCATGATCTGCTGACGGTCTGATCCTAAAAATATAGATCGACAACCAGTTAGTTTAGAAAACTAAGTGAGTTTCTTACCTCTTCAACCGCTCTGCAAGCAAACACAAAGAGTCAGCATCAATAAGCAATTATATATTTCTATATGAACATGTTCAGCAGAACAGGAAGTACATGAAGCAAGTACAGTGAGCTAGTATAACATAAATAAACTATTTCTGTATCAAAATTCTTATTCTTTAATTCTAATTCATTTATGTATTCAATTCAGGACTTTCATATCACTTTTCATTCTTTCGAAATACTGAGGGTCATTCTAAATCAAACATGGCCCGTCGAATCAATGTCCGCTTTAGGGCGCTCAACAACGCAACAAGCTTCCACGCCTTCTTGATTAGACATTTCAGTGTCAATTTCCGCAGGAGATCTACCCCCTACTAGGTGTAGGAGTCTGAAGCTTTACCCCCTACAAAACTGACCCTTATTGTTTCGATGCGTCGACGCACTCTCAATTTCTTTTTTCTTTTCATTTCATATTCAATTCGTATAGGATTATATTAATTTTTCCTCAGAGTTTTTATCGCTTGCTAATCCATGTTTAGTCTTTTAGCGATTTCAAATTTTCAGTGATTCCAAATTTTCGAATTTCTTTAATTCAATGGAATTCATATTCAGTGTCCATGCAAAGAAATAGCTCAGAGTAAAGTAATTCTACATGTTCATAAGTCAAAATATTCAAATATATACGTAATCAAATCAGTAAGGACTGACATCAACTTTTCCTTTGCCCTTGTCCTTCAAAGGGTTCTCATCGCGTCTATCTCCGGACGCCATCCTATGCAGTATCAAGTAAATCATTTACTTTAGGGTTGCGCAATAATGACGGTGTCGTGTCCTGTGATGTCATTTTGTCGGTCTGATTGAGTTTTGTCGTTGAGAGTGTCGTCGAGATTTCTTTATACTTGTCGTCGAAATCGCTTCAGCTTTGTCGTTGAGACGCCAGTAATGTCGTCGAGACTTAGATTTTGTCGTCGAGACTTCATCAATGTCGTTGTTACCAATCAAGACGATATTCTTTGTGTAAGCTATTTTCCTCTAGACGACTTTAAGTTATGCCTTATTCAAGCTTTCTGGTGTTTCTGTCTTCAAAACTAAAGTTGTTAGATTATTTTAGGGTGGATATAATGAATTCAACATGCCCAATTTAAGAACTGAACATATTTCACATCTACTAACATCTACTAACAGAAGATATAATGAACTCAACATGCCCATTATCAAAATATTCCACATCTACTAACAGAAGATATAATGAATTCAACATGCTCAATTTAAGAACTCAACATCCCCAATTCAATTTTGAATTGATTGAACTTTGATTCATCAAAGGGCTTAGTAAAAATGTCAGCTATCTTCCTCTCTGTATTAACATACTTAAGACAAATGTTCTCCTTTTCTACATGCTCCATAATAAAATGATATTTAATTTCAATATGTTTTGTTCTACTGTGCCACATGATTTTTAGCAATGGAGATGACACTTGAGGAATCACCAAAGAGAGGTGTTCTCTTTATGTGCATATTATAATCCTCTAGTTGATGTTGAATCCAAAGGAGTTGAGCACAACAACTACCTGCTGAAATACATTCTGATTCTGCTGTGGAGATAGCAATGTTGTTTTCCTTTTTACTACTCCAGGACACAAGCCTTCTCCCAAGAACTGACAAGTTCCTGAAGTGCTTTTTCCATCTTCTTTGCACCCAGCAAAATCTGCATCAGAATAGCCACACAACTCAAAGTCATCTGACTTAGGATACTAGAGTCCTAGATTTGGAGTACCCTTCAGATATCTCAACATTCTTTTCACAGCCGAGTAATGAGATTCTTTGGGGTTTACTTGATATCTTGCACAGACACATGTAGCAAACATGATGTCTGACATACTAGCAGTGAGGTAGAGCAATGAGCAAATTATGCTTCTATACATGGACTCATTATAGGGTTTCCCTTTTTCATCCTTGTCTAGAGACACATTTGGACCCATAAGAGTTCTCATAGGGGTAGAGTTCTCCATACCAAATTTCTTTATGATGTCCAAGGTAAATTTGTTCTGAGAAATGAAGATTCCTTCCTCAGATTGCTTTACTTGGAGACCTAAGAAATACTTAAGTTCTCTCATACTGCTCATTTCAAATTTACTCTGCATAAGTTTAGCAAACTTTTTGCAAAGACTCCCATCTGTTGATCCAAATATAATGTCATCAACACATATTTGGACCAATAGGATCCGACCCTTCATCTCTCTCAAGAAAAGAGTCTTATCTATTTTCCCTCTTGAGAATTTGTTTTCAAGGAGAAAGGTAGATAATGTCTCATACCAAGCCCTTGGTGCTTGCTTCAGCCCATACAAGACTTTCTTGAGGAAATAAACATGGTCAGGAAAGGTTGGAGAGATAAAACCTGGTGGTTGAGCTACATAGACTTCTTCTTTTAAATCTCCATTTAGGAATGCTGATTTTACATCCATTTGATAAACTTTGAATCCCTTGTATGCAGCATAGGCTAGGAAGAGTCTGATGGCCTCCAATCTAGCAACAGGTGCAAACGTCTGATCAAAGTCTATGCCTTCCTCCTGCCTGTATCCTTGAGCTACCAGCCTTGCCTTATTCTTTATAATCACTCCAGCTTCATCCATCTTGTTTCTGTAAGCCCACTTTGTCCCAGTAATATTGTGCCCTTGTGTCCTTGGGACAAGCTTCCATACTTTGCATCTTCTGAATTGATTGAGCTCTTCTTGCATAGCCATAACCCAGAATTGGTCTTTGTTGGCCTCCTCAAATTTCTTGGGCTCTAGTTGTGATAGAAAACTGAGGCGCAAGTTCTCATTTAGAGCATTTCTTTTAGTTCTAACTCCATGAGTGAGCTCACCAATTATCTGATTTGCTGGATGACTTCTAAGATGTCTCATTGTTGTAGGCATCACTCTTGATGGTTCTCCTATTTCAGTAACTCCTTCAGCTCCTGCTTCATGATTCTCATTTTGGAGAGTTGGTTCTTCAGTAAACTCTTCTACTGTTTCTGGAATAGATTCCAGTGTGGAAGACTCACTCTTCTCAATTGTTTCTTCTTCTCTGATTTTGAGTGTCTCTAATTTTTCTTCAATTCCTGCACTGGATGAACTAAAAGAAGGATTATGCAGCATGCTGCTCTCATCAAAAAAATATGTACAGATTCCTCAAATGTAAGAGCATTCTTATTAAAGACTCTGTAGGCTTCGCTATGCTTGCTATATCCTACAAAGACACCTTCATAGCTCTTTTCAGAGAATTTGGTAATGTAGTGCTTATTATTTTTTAGCACGTAACATTTGCTTCCAAAGATTTTGAAGTAAGCTAGTGTTGACTTCTTACCCTTAATCAACACATAAGGAGTCTTATTATGGTTCTTGATAGGGTTTCTTTGAAGGCGCTAACCGCACCCCATTCATGGGTGTGCGGTTATCCAAAGAAACCCCACTAGCCCCGTAACCACCCAACATGGGGGTGCAAATAGTAAAATTCTGCATCATGGGGGTGCAAATAGTAAAATCCTCCAACATGGGGGTGCAAATAGTAAAACCCTCCAACATGGGGGTGCAAATAGTAAATTCCTCCATCATGGAGTGCAAATAGTAAAATCATCCAACATGGGGGTGCAAATAGTAAAATCTCACATCATGAGGTGCAAATAGTAAAATCCCTCATTATGGGGTGCAAATAGTAAAATCCTTCAACATGTGGGTGTAAATAGTAAAATCCTCCAACATGTGGGTGTAAATAGTAAAATCCTCCAACATGGGAGTGCAAATAGTAAAATCCTTCAATACGGTCTGCGTATAACAAATAATATGGTTATGGTGTGCGCATAACCATATCCGTCATATGAATACATATCACCGCAAAACTATACAAACTGGTGTGCGCATAGCTATATTCATGATAAGTGTGCGTATAACACATAAATTGGTTATGGTGTGCGGGTAGCCGCATAACCACCATAACTACCCTAACCACCCATTTAATTACGAAAGTGCCACCCTCAAAAACTATAAATAGAACCCCAAGGCTTCTCTTTTTTGGATCATCTTCTCCTCCTCCATCTCTCCCCCCTTTTGAGACTTTCTCTCTCTCCAGCCGGGAAAATCCTCCTACGGATTTTCTCTCTCCTCCTTCTTCCTTGCGCGCTCACAAGCGCGCGTCCTCCTTGCGCGCTCACAAGCGCGCGTCCTCCTTGCGCGCTCACAACCGCGCGTCCTCCTTGCGCGCTCACAAGCGCGCGTCCTCCTTGCGCGCTCACAAGCGCCCCTCCTCCTTGCGCGCTCACTAGCGCGCCTCCTCCTTGCGCGCTCACAAGCACGCATCCTCCTTGCGCGCTTACCAGCGCGCGTCCTCCTTGTGCGCTCAGAAGCGCGCCTCCTCCTTGCGCGCTCAGAAGCGCGCCTCCTCCTTGCGCACTCACAAGCGCGCTTCCTCCTTGCGCGCTCACAAGCGCGCGTCCTCCTTGCGCGCTCACAAGCGCGCCTCCTCCTTGCGCGCTCACAAGCGCGCCTCCTCCTTGCACGCTCACAAGCGCGCCTCCTCCTTGCGCGCTCACAAGCGCGCCTCCGTGCGCTCCGCTTTCAAGACCGCTCCAAGCGCGCCTCCGCGCGCTCCGCTTTCAAGACCGCTCCAAGCGCGCCACCGTGCGCTCCGCTCTCAAGACCACTCCAAGCGCGCCTCCGCGCGTTCCGCTCTCAAGACCGCTCCAAGCGCGCTTCCGTGCGCTCCGCTCTCAAGACCACTCCAAGCGCACCTCCGCGCGCTCCGCTCTCAAGACCGCTCCAAGCGCGCCTCCGTGCGCTCCGCTCTCAAGACCACTCCAAGCGCGCCTCCGCGCGCTCCGCTCTCAAGACCGCTCCAAGCGCGCCACCGTGCGCTCCGCTCTCAAGACCACTCCAAGCGCGCCACCGTGCGCTCCGCTCTCAAGACCACTCCAAGCGCGCCTCCGTGCGCTCCGCTCTCAAGACCGCTCCATGCGCGCCTCCGTGCGCTCCGCTCTCAAGACCGCTCCATGCGCGCCTCCGTGCGCTCCGCTCTCAAGACCGCTCCAAGCGCGCCTCCGTGCGCTCCGCTTTCAAGACCGCTCCAAGCGCGCCACCGTGCGCTCCGCTCTCAAGACCGCTCCAAGCGCGCCTCCGTGCGCTCCGCTCTCAAGACCGCTCCATGCGCGCCTCCGTGCGCTCCGCTCTCAAGACCGCTCCAAGCGCGCCTCCGTGCGCTCCGCTCTCAAGACCGCTCCAAGCGCGCCTCCGTGCGCTCCGCTCTCAAGACCGCTCCAAGCGCGCCTCCGTGCGCTCCGCTCTCAAGACCGCTCCAAGCGCGCCTCCGCGCGCTCCGCTCTCAAGACCGCTCCAAGCGCGCCTCCGTGCGCGCCGCTTTCAAGACCGCTCCAAGCGCGCCTCCGTGCGCTCCGCTCTCAAGACCGCTCCAAGCGCGCCTCCGTGCGCTCCGCTCTCAAGACCGCTCCATGCGCGCCTCCGTGCGCTCCGCTCTCAAGACCGCTCCATGCGCGCCTCCGTGCGCTCCGCTCTCAAGACCGCTCCAAGCGCGCCTCCGTGCGCTCCGCTCTCAAGACCGCTCCAAGCGCGCATCCGTGCTCTCCGCTCTCAAGACCGCTCCAAGCGCGCCTCCGTGCGCTCCGCTCTCAAGACCGCTCCAAGCGCGCCTCTGTGCGCTCCGCTCTCAAGACCGCTCCAAGCGCGCCTCCGCGCGCTCCGCTCTCAAAACCGCTCCAAGCGCGCCTCCGTGCGCTCCGCTCTCAAGACTGCTCCAAGAGCGCCTCTGCGCGCTCCGCTCTCAAGACCGTCCAAGCATAATCCCGCGTACTCAGCAACAAGCACTCCGCGCACTCGAGAACAAACGCTCCAACCTCCAGCAAGAACAACACTCCAAACTCCTCTAGCGCTACAGGAGACAACCGACAGAGACAAAGACGCACAGAGCACATCGATCCAACCTTCAAGCTGCAGTCAAAACCTCTAGAGCGCTTAGAGCGCAGCATCCCCATCTGCATCAGACAAAAGTCTTAGCTCCAGGAGCGGTGACTTGTCACCCTCTGAGTATCTCTCTCTCAACAATTGTAACGAGAGGCGGCCTGTCGCCCTCGAGTTCTTTAAAGTAGCTTTGTACAACAACCAACAAATAATGGAGGTTTCGGCCGGCACAGACCCGGCCGCGTGGTTTTTCACCCAGTTGACGGGTTTTCCACGTTAAAAAAATTGCCTTGTCAGCTTTCCCTTTTTCTGTGACTGATTGCGCGCTCAAACGCTCCCGGGCTAAGGCGGTCCAATCTAGTCCGGTCTACCGGAGCCTTGAGTGATCCGTAACAGTTTGGCGCCGTCTGTGGGAAGGAGTTCCCCGCATTCCAAGAAGATCTAAAAGACAGTATCACCAGCCCAACGATACTCGTGACTTGGCATCATGGCAGGAAAAGCCATCAGCGCTGCCGAAAGATCAATCACTGGGGGGCAAGGTGACCTAGTATCCTCCCGCCGGAAGAGGCTACGCAACCTGGTCGAATTTTCATTCGCCAGCGCCAACGCAGTCCTCTCAATAGAAAATAGGCGGCACAACCTGGATCGGATCTTCATTCTCCAGCGCCAGCGCAAGCCTCCATCTGCAGCCCCCAGATTGAATTTTCATTCTCCGGCGGTCCCCTCAACCGGAAAAGCCAACACAACCTGGATCGAATTTTCATTCTCCAGTGCCAGCGCAGATCTTTGCTCGCAGCTCTGGATCGAATTTGCATTCTCCAGTAGTCTTTTCTCCCAGATCGAATATTGGCATTCTCTGACCCGTGGCTAGGCCCCGCAACCAGATCGAATTTACATTCTCTGGCGCTGGATCGAATTTACATTCTCTAGCATGACTGCCCGCCGATGTCCGCCATCGCCAGGGCCTGCCCCCCTCACGATGGCCACCGGATTGAATACTTACATTCTCCGGCAAAGCCGCGAGCAATCCTCGTGCAAACAAAGCCGCGAGCAATCCTCGTGCAAACAAAGCCGCGAGCCAGACTCGTGCAAAAAGCCGCGAGCCAGACTCGTGCAAAAAGCCGCGAGCCAGACTCGTGCAAAAAGCCGCGAGCCAGACTCGTGCAAAAAGCCGCGAGCCAGACTCGTGCAAAAAGCCGCGAGCCAGACTCGTGCAAAAAGCCGCGAGCCAGACTCGTGCAAAAAGCCGCGAGCCAGACTCGTGCAAAAAGCCGCGAGCCAGACTCGTGCAAAAAGCCGCGAGCCAGACTCGTGCAAAAAGCCGCGAGCCAGACTCGTGCAAAAAGCCGCGAGCCAGCCTCGTGCGAAAAGCCGCGAGCCAGCCTCGTGCGAAAAGGCGCGAGCCAGCCTCGTGCGAAAAGCCGCGAGCCAGCCTCGTGCAAAAAGCCGCGAGCCAGACTCGTGCGAAAAGCCGTGAGCCAGACTCGTGCGAAAAGCCGCGAGCCAGACTCGTGCGAAAAGTCGCGAGCCAGACTCGTGCAAAAAGCCGCGGGCCAGACTCGTGCAAAAAGCCGCGGGCCAGACTCGTGCAAAAAGCCGCGGGCCAGACTCGTGCACCTATTTTATTATAAAGCCGCGGGCCAGACTCGTGCACCTATTTTATATAAAAGCCGCGAGCCAGACTCGTGCAAACTAATTTTTTGACTAACATAAAAGCCGCGAGCTCAAGTCCGCGCAAACTCATCTGTAACTTTGAAAATAATCAAACTACGCAGGTGCTAACAACCAGATTGACAAGGCTGGAACAGTAAACAAACACTCAAGCAACGCTCAAGGAGCTACCAAAGCTCTGTAAGCAAAGTACCAAGCTGCTGCACAATGCAAATGTGCAAAGAAACGATGAAGACGGAGCCATGCCTCATCCACATCAACACCAGTCTCCCTCTCACCCTCGAAGAGACCTCCGACATCAAGCTCAGATATATCTCAGCAATGCGACAACACCGCCGTACAGGGGAACTTCACTCCCGGACTTGCAGGTATCCCATACCGTCACTTTCAAACATCAACATGCTCCATAACTCATGAGGAGCGCCACTACATAAACTACCCCTGAGGACAATCCCTCGCTCCCTGAAAGGCCAAGGAGTCGCCCGAGTCTTCCCGAGCAAAGGCTCGTAGGTATGAGCCACATCACACAGGTGCGCTCCCCGCGCGCTCACCACATGTGGGCGCCACTCCTACATCCGCACAGCATGCGAGCACACCTTCCTCATACCGCTCCGCTACAGGAAGTCCTTTTCGAGACTCTTCAAGCACCTTCTTCCATACCACGTTGCTGACTCCACCACAATCGCCACAACTATTTCGCACAAAAAGTCCCCGCACCTCTCTCGCCCCGGCTCTGAACTTCGGGGACTTGGGGGGCAAATGATAGGGTTTCCTTGAAGGCGCTAACCGCACCCCATTCATGGGTGTGCGGTTATCCAAAGAAACCCCACTAGCCCCGTAACCACCCAACATGGGGGTGCAAATAGTAAAATTCTGCATCATGGGGTGCAAATAGTAAAATCCTCCAACATGAGGGTGCAAATAGTAAAATCCTCCAACATGAGGGTGCAAATAGTAAATTCCTCCATCATGGAGTGCAAATAGTAAAATCCTCCAACATGTGGGTGCAAATAGTAAAATCTCACATCATGAGGTGCAAATAGTAAAATCCCTCATTATGGGGTGCAAATAGTAAAATCCTTCAACATGTGGGTGTAAATAGTAAAATCCCCCAACATGTGGGTGTAAATAGTAAAATCCTCCAACATGGGGGTGCAAATAGTAAAATCCTTCAATACGGTCTGCGTATAGCAAATAATATGGTTATGGTGTGCGCATAACCATATCCGTCATATGAATACATATCACCGCAAAACTATACAAACTTGTGTGCGCGTAGCTATATTCATGATAAGTGTGCGTATAACACATAAATTGGTTATGGTGTGCGGGTAGCCGCATAACCACCATAACTACCCTAACCGCCCATTTAATTACGAAAGTGCCAACCATCAAAAACTATAAATAGAACCCCAAGGCTTCTCTTTTTTGGATCATCTTCTCCTCCTCCATCTCTCCCCCCTTTTGAGACTTTCTCTCTCTCCAGCCGGGAAAATCCTCCTACGGATTTTCTCTCTCCTCCTTCTTCCTTGCGCGCTCACAAGCGCGCGTCCTCCTTGCGCGCTCACAAGCGCGCGTCCTCCTTGCGCGTTCAAAAGCGCGCGTCCTCCTTGCGCGCTCACAAGCGCGCGTCCTCCTAGCGCGCTCACAAGCGCGCGTCCTCCTTGCGCGCTCACAAGCGCCCCTCCTCCTTGCGCGCTCACTAGCGCGCCTCCTCCTTGCGCGCTCACAAGCGCGCATCCTCCTTGCGCGCTCACAAGCGCGCATCCTCCTTGCGCGCTCACAAGCGCGCCTCCTCCTTGCGCGCTCACCAGCGCGCGTCCTCCTTGCGCGCTCACCAGCGCGCTTCCTCCTTGCGCGCTCAGAAGCGCGCCTCCTCCTTGCGCGCTCACAAGCGCGCGTCCTCCTTGCGCGCTCACAAGCGCGCCTCCTCCTTGCGCGCTCACAAGCGCGCCTCCTCCTTGCGCGCTCACAAGCGCGCCTCCTCCTTGCGCGCTCACAAGCGCGCCTCCTCCTTGCGCGCTCACAATCGCGCCTCCTCCTTGTGCGCTCACAAGCGCGCCTCCGTGCGCTCCGCTTTCAAGACCGCTCCAAGCGCGCCTCTGCGCGCTCCGCTTTCAAGACCGCTCCAAGCGCGCCACCGTGCGCTCCGCTCTCAAGACCACTCCAAGCGCGCCTCCGTGCGTTCCGCTCTCAAGACCGCTCCAAGCGCGCCTCCGTGCGCTCCGCACTCAAGACCCCTCCAAGCGCACCTCCGCGCGCTCCGCTCTCAAGACCGCTCCAAGCGCGCCTCCGTGCGCTCCGCTCTCAAGACCGCTCCAAGCGCGCCTCCGTGCGCTCCGCTTTCAAGACCGCTCCAAGCGCGCCACCGTGCGCTCCGCTCTCAAGACCACTCCAAGCGCGCCACCGTGCGCTCCGCTCTCAAGACCGCTCCAAGCGCGCCTCCGTGCGCTCCGCTCTCAAGACCGCTCCATGCGCGCCTCCGTGCGCTCCGCTCTCAAGACCGCTCCAAGCGCGCCTCCGTGCGCTCCGCTCTCAAGACCGCTCCAAGCGCGCCTCCGTGCGCTCCGCTTTCAAGACCGCTCCAAGCGCGCCTCCGTGGAGCGCTCTCAAGACCACTCCAAGCGCACCTCCGCGCGCTCCGCTCTCAAGACCGCTCCAAGCGCGCCTCCGTGCGCTCCGCCCTCAAGACCGCTCCAAGCGCGCCTCCGTGCGCTCCGCTTTCAAGACCGCTCCAAGCGCGCCACCGTGCGCTCCGCTCTCAAGACCACTCCAAGCGCGCCTCCGTGCGCTCCGCTCTCAAGACCGCTCCATGTGCGCCTCCGTGCGCTCCGCTCTCAAGACCGCTCCAAGCGCGCCTCCGTGCGCTCCGCTCTCAAGACCGCTCCAAGCGCACCTCCGTGCGCTCCGCTCTCAAGACCGCTCTAAGCGCGCCTCCGTGCGCTCCGCTCTAGACCGCTCCAAGCGCGCCTCCGCGCGCTCCGCTCTCAATACCGCTCCAAGCGCGCCTCCGTGCGCTCCGCTGTCAAGACCGCTCCAAGCGCGCCACCATGCGCTCCGCTCTCAAGACCACTCCAAGCGCGCCTCCGTGCGCTCCGCTCTCAAGACCGCTCCATGCGCGCCTCCGTGCGCTCCGCTCTCAAGACCGCTCCAAGCGCGCCTCCGTGCGCTCCGCTCTCAAGACCGCTCCAAGTGCGCCTCCGTGCGCTCCGCTCTCAAGACCGCTCCAAGCGCGCCTCCGTGCGCTCCGCTCTCAAGGCCGCTCCAGCGCGCCTCCGTGCGCTCCGCTCTCAAGACCGCTCCAAGCGCGCCTCCGCGCGCTCCGCTCTCAAGACCGCTCCAAGCGCGCCTCCGTGCGCTCCGCTCTCAAGACTGCTCCAAGAGCGCCTCTGCGCGCTCCGCTCTCAAGACTGTCCAAGCATAATCCCGCGTACTCAGCAACAAGCACTCCGCGCACTCAAGAACAAACGCTCCAGCCTCCAGCAAGAACAGCACTCCAAACTCCTCTAGCGCAGCAGGAGACAACCGACAGAGACAAAGACGCACAGAGCACATCGATCCAACCTTCAAGCTGCAGTCAAAACCTCTAGAGCGCTTAGAGCGCAGCATCCCATCTGCATCAGACAAAAGTCTTAGCTCCAGGAGCGGTGGCTTGTCACCCTTCGAGTATCTCTCTCTCAACAATTGTAACGAGAGGCGGCCTGTCACCCTCGAGTTCTTTAAAGTAGCTTTGTACAACAACCAACAAATAGTGGAGGTTTCGGCCGGCACAGACCCGGCCGCGTGGTTTTTCACCCAGTTGACGGGTTTTCCACGTTAAAAAAATTGCCTTGTCAGCTTTCCCTTTTTCTGTGACTGATTGCGCGCTCAAACGCTCCCGGGCTAAGGCGGTCCAATCTAGTCCGGTCTACCGGAGCCTTGAGTGATCCGCAACAGTTCTTATTGATGAGTGCTCTATTTTGCACATGACATGCAATGTTAACTGCCTCAGCCCAAAGGTATTCTGGGAGTGAGGAGTCACTTAACATGGTCCTACCAGCTTCAATAAGTGTTCTATTTTTCCTCTCAGCCACCTCATTCTGTTGGAGAGTTCTGGGAGAAGAAAATTCTTGTAAGATACCTTCTTCTTCACAAAATTTGGTCATTGACCCAGACTGAAATTCAGTTCCATGATCACTTTTGATTTTGACCACAGAACTGTTTACTTCATTTTGAATTTGTTTGACAAAATTCTTGAATGAACTTAGAGTATCAGACTTGTGTTTCAAAAAAAAGAACACCCAGACAAATCTAGAGATCATTAACAATAACTAATGTATAAGTCATTCCTCCTAAGCTGTGCATTGCCATAAGACCAAATAAGTCCATGTGCAGTAGGTATAATCACCTAGTGGATTCTTTGTCCTGTATGCTTTTGAATGATGTTCTTGTTTGCTTGCCCATTTGGCATGCATGACAAGGACTTATCTCTAAGCAATCCAACTTAGGAGCATCCCTTACCAAGTTCTCTGCCATTAATTTCTTGAGAGACTTGCAGTTAATGTGGGCTAGTCTCTTATGCCACTTTACACAATCAGACATTCCATCATTTGCTACAAGACATACAGGCTCATTTTTTCTAATGCAAATGAAATTTAAACAGTAAATATTGCCACTCCTAGTGCCTGTTAGAATGGATTCATTTTCAGAATCCTTGATCAGACACTTATCCTTGTGTAAAGAGACAGCATACCCCAAGTCACATAGTTGACTTATGCTTATAAAGTTATATTGTAACCCTTCAACATAAGCTACTCTTGTGATAGTGATACTACCATTAGTGATCTTACCATAGCCCTTGACTACACCTTTGTCAGATCCTCCAAATTTAACTTTGGGTCCATCTTCTACAGGTGTAAACTCTTTCAATAGGCTTCTTGTTCCAGTCATATGCCTGGAACATCCACTGTCCAAGTACCACACATGAGTCTTGGTGGTTTTTGGACATACCCGCAAGATAGCTACACTTCCTTAGGAACCCAGTCTCTCTTGGGTCCTAGGTGTTTGTTAGAGAATGATTTAGCAGCTTGCTTTCTAGTTGCCATGTGGGAATGATTCTGGCTTATTGGGTTGAACCAACAATCTAAGGCAAAATGCCATACTTTTCCACAACACCAATATTTAAATCTATTATATCTAGATTTTCTTGTAGTGTTTGGACTGACTGGATTAGGCCGTTGCTTGACAGCTAACCTTTCCTTCTTGGAAGCTGAAGGGTTTTCCCTAACATGACAATTTCTGAAAGCCTTCACTGGAGGATTCTTTTGGGGTGCAGATAGTGCACTCTTCCCAAGGAAAGTTTGTCTCTTGCTTAGCCAGGTAGAAGAAAGCTTAAGACCACTGTCTATCTTCTGGCTTTCTTAGCATCCATAGATGCTACTGTGATCATATGAATTTGTGGGTATGATAACTTTTCTAAAGATTGTCTTTCCTTGGGTAGATTTCCCATAGTTTTCACCTTGAGTGTAGCCCAAACCTTGCTTATTTGTTTGTGAAAAACTATCAATCAAGGGAAGAACTGTTTGTGGCTTGGAATAACTAGCCACAATTTTCTTTTCCTTTAAGAGCATATCCTCCAGCTCTTTGATTCTAATATTCTTGCGCCTGATGACTTCAGTTAAAGTGCTGGTGCTCAGTGGAGAGATTGATAATTTGGTCTTATCTTGAGCAAGCTCAGTTACTTTCTCAAGCAGTTCATCTTTCTTGCCACTCAAGGAGATGATTTCTGCAGCTTGTGCTTTAGAAAGAGCTTTTGCTTTCTTGAAAGCATCAAGCAAGGCACCAAATTTCTCAATATATTCAGTGTCAACTCCTCTTACTGTTGAAGAGCAGCTGACATCTGAATCTGTGTCAGAGATGGTAGGAGAAGCTTTAGGAATTACCTGTTTGTGATGAATTTCATCACAACATTCTTCTTCTGAGAAGGCCATGGCTGCTATATGGCTATCTGATTCTGATGAAGAGCAATCAGTGTCATTTTCACTGAGTGTCTTCACTTTCTTTGCGACAAAGCTTTTCTCTGACTTCCTGTTCTTTGAGTGCTTTCTTTCTTCACTCTTCTCGTCTTTTGAATGGACATTCAGCAATGACATGTTCAGGCTTTTTGCAGCCGTAACAAACAATGTTAGAAGAAATATGTTTGCTAGATTTGGAGTCATATCTGTCTGATCTGTGTTTCCTCCCAGACTTGTCTTCTCTCCTGGAGCTAGAGGGTGAAGCTTCATATCTTCTGTTCCCCCTTCTTCTGTTTCTCAGCAGTTTCTTAAACTGCTTGGTGAATAATGAGAGATCTTCATCAGAGAGTTCTGAGCTGGAGTTGCTTGATGTCTCTTCCTCTGAGACATAGACACGCTCCACTGTCTTGTGCTTTCTGGAAGCTTCAGCTTTAAAGGCCATTGCCTTTTCTCTATTGTAAGCCTTTGAGTTTTCCTCCTCGGCCTGTCTATTATTTAGCTGCAGCTCATATGATAAGAGCTTGTCATATAGCTGTTTAGGCTCCATTGCTCCCAGATTGCCAACTTCCCTTATTGCACATAACTTGATGTCCCATTCTTTGTTCAGGGATCTCAGGAATTTGTCATTTAGCTCATAGTTGGTGAACTCTCTTTCATAGGTTCTGAGCTCATTGATAATCCTGAAGAAATTCTCATACAAGTATGTCTTAAATATACTCAATGAGATTGGTCTTCTTGTCACAAAACCTGCTTGAAATCCTATGCCTATGAGCACTGTCAGGCTATGCGACGAGATATCCTCTCTTCTAAAATATATTACTCGTTACAGGCGTCTGGTCGGTAAACTCATTTATCTTACTGGAGTCAGACCCTCCATCTCCTATGATGTTTGAAAGGTCAGTCAGTTTATGCAGTTCCCAGGGAATATCATATGGAAACTGGACTACTGTTTTGAAGAAACAATCATTCATGCATTGAAGCATATTCTGATGCAAGCTATGCATATGATGAATGCAATCGAAAATTCACTTCTCCGTATTGCGCATATGTCAGAGGAAATCTTGTCATTTGGAAATACAACAAACAAGCAGTGGTGTCCAGGTCGAGTGCATATGCTGAATATAGAAGTATGATTCAGACTAATTGTGAGTTAAAGTAGTTGAAAACACTTCAAAACGATTTTGGTGAAACCTATAATTATCCTATACCACTATTTTGTGATAATAAAGTTGTTAAATATAGGGGGTGCAAGCAGTTCGGTTTGGGTCGGTTTGGACCCAAATCGAAAAGAGTTGGTTATTTATTTCCCCAAACCGAACCAAACCTAAACCAATCGGTGCGGTTCAATAATCGGTGCGGTTTGGGGCAATTTTTCGGGGCGGTTTCAGTTTTATTAAAATTGTTTTTCAAGCACAAAATTGATATTATTATTTTTATATTACATGATGTACACGTATAATTGAAAATTGTGATAACCTAATCTTTGTTTTAAATTTACTATATGCAAGTTTGTTTCAATCTAGTTGTGAGTCAAGAATATTATTTTTGACAAAATTTCTAAGAGAGAAAATTGTACCAAAGTAAAAAATATTAGGAAATTTTGAATATTTAAAAAAATAGTGAAACTAGAGAATGTATTAATTATGAATAGTCGTGAAAATAAAATGCAAAAATTTATGATATCTAGATTGCTTTTCAATCATCATTCTACACCTTATCATGCACCAAATCAACATATAAATTCAATGCGATAAATTTACTAACATACATATATGAGCAAAGTACATAATTAGGTCGTGAGTGTTTGAGGCAAAGACTATTGATGCGTGAAAAAAAGTTAATTCGACTTTTGTGAATACTGACTATTTGATTAGAGTATAGACCATAATGTATTTATGTATTATTAATTTATTTCTGTTCGGTTCGGTGCGGTTTTATTGATTTTTGAAAATCGAAAACCACACCGAACCGAAATAAGGGCGGTTATCCTAAATGAAAAATCGCCCCTACACCGAACCAAGCGGTTCGGTCGGTTTGGACGGTTTTCAGTTTTTCGTGCACACCCATAGTCATATACATATCTAAAAATCTAGTATTCCATGAAAGAACAAAATGTATTGAAATTGACTGTCACTTTATAAAAGAGGAAGCTATCAAAAAGTGAATATACCCCCCCCCCCCCCCCCCCCCCCCCCCCCCCCCCCCCCCGAAGCCATGTAAAAATTTGACCGACATTTTCACAAAATTGATTTTTTCATCTTTTTCAGATATTTGTGTCAAGTTGGGAGTAATCGATGTATATGCTTGATGGGGGATTGATGAAACCTGTAGAAGAATGAAGTAAGCCCATGTAAAAGCCCATATAAAGGTCCCATTTTCTCTTGTATAGATTAGTCTCACATTATTGTATTGACAGACATATAAAGTAATAAAAAGAATTATTTTGCTTCGCATTACATTTTTCTACATGGTATCAGAGCCACTTAATTCCTAACACAAAACTCTTGACGATTGAGTTTTCGTTCTCGCCGATTGAGTTTTTTTTACCGCTGAGACTCTTCTCTTTCTCAGGAATTCACAGCTGCCCCTAGAAGCTCGCCAAAATTTCTTCTCCCCTTCTGCTACTGGACTAAGCTGACCTGCCCCTTCTTTATAAGTCCTCCAACTTCTGTAGCACTTGCTGCTTGTTTGCCTGGACTCGTCAACACCTGCATGGCCAGCAGGACTTGATGCCTCCAGTCTTGTTGGGATCGACTTCCGTCTCCTGAACTCGCGGGAGATCGTCATTTTTGAACTCGCCGCTCCCTGTGGCTTTCTTATCGCAGTA
Organism: Dactylorhiza incarnata; assembly: GCA_033032865.1. Classification (NCBI taxonomy): domain Eukaryota; kingdom Viridiplantae; phylum Streptophyta; class Magnoliopsida; order Asparagales; family Orchidaceae; genus Dactylorhiza; species Dactylorhiza incarnata. The sequence goes on from JAWHQI010000258.1 coordinate 1,422,816, forward strand.
TTACTGCTTCGGAGCTCGCCAATCCTCCTTTCTGCACCCGCAGGGTCTTCTTTGCGACTCCTGCATCGACGCGAGCTCGTCGTTTTCGAACTCGACGCTCTCTGTAGCTTACTTCTCGCAACATTACTGCTTTGGAGCTCACCAATCCTCCTTCTCGCACCCGACAGGTCTCTACTGCGACTCCTTCATCGATGACTTGATCTCGCCCACAGTTGGAGCTCGTAGTTTCTGAGCCCGCCGCTCTCTGCGTCTTACTTCTCGCAGCATTACTGCTTTGGAGCTTGCTGATTCTCCTTCCAGCACTCGCTGGGACACCTCTACGACTCTTGCATCAACAACTTGAACTTGCCCACAGTTGGAGCTCGCCGATTCTCCTTCCAGCGCCCGTTGGGTCACCTCTGCGAACTCATCGACTCCTTAGCTTGCCGATTGCACGACTTGAGATTGCCCATACCCAATGCTCGCTGACCACTTCCTCCTAGCTCTTGCTTATAACATGGAGAGGAACACTGCATCCGCTTCATCCATCATTCTGGCCATGCTCGTCCTGTCTCCTATCTATGAAGTCCGTGACGAACTCAGAATTACCACTATCTTCGTCACTGCGAAGAAAACTTTTATTGAATGGGTCCACTCCGTGCGCCGTGCACTCCAGACCAAGAGTCTTCTCCACCATTTGACTCGCGACCCACCTATTGAGCCTACTAAGCAATGTCTGCGGGATGATGGGCGAGTCCAGTCCTGGATCTTAAATTCCATGGAAAGTGATTCATATCTCATGACTATGCACCACGAGATGCAAAGGCTATGTGGGATGAACTGAAGTTATACTCCAGGAAGGACAACCTTCAACATCTGTTCGATCTCTTTAGAGATCTCCAGGCCATTGAACCTGGTTCAGATGGTGACCTGTCATTCGTGGCCCAGCACATGTGGCTTGGATTTAGCACCAACCTCCAACGATGGATTTCTCTATCCAACGGGCACAAAAGGAGGCTATCGGCATAACGCTAATGATGTCGCACTACCACCTCATCTTCGGTGTCCTTGCGAACATCTTATCATCTCCCACTATTCCCTCTCTCTCCGAAGTGTGCTCCATGATTTTGGAGGTGACTCCTCCCACCGATGTCTTGTTGACTCCCTCACCTACCCTACTCCAACACTTTACTGACGCTCGCCCTCCACCTGCTGGGCCCCGGGGAGGTCGCCGTGGGTCTCAGGGCGGTGGGCGCGATGGCCGCAATTGCTCCAAGTGGCAAAACACTCGCCTATGTGCTCATTGTGGCTGGACAAATCATACTGAGACCACTTGTTACAAGAAACATGAGTTCCCGACGCAGCCTTCCAATACTCAGCACCATGCTTCTCCCGCGGTGGACATTTCTACCACATCTTGCTCCGACATTGACACCTTGCGAGAGAAACTCCAGCATCTACGGGGGCTGGTTACTCCAACTTCCGACTTCATCTCCTCTATCTCCAACGAAGGTATATCATGTTTTTCCTATAGTCCCTCTTGGATAGTGGACTCTGGGCCACGAATTATATTACTCCGCAGAAATCAGTACATGGACCCTGCTTGACCCAAGTTTATCACAGTTAGACATGTAAACGGTTCGGTTCGGTTTTAGGAGAAATCGAACCGAATAACCTCGGTTTTTACACACCCCAAACCAAATCCGAACCTAGCTGATCGGTTCGATTCAATTCCGTTCGCTTTTTAAACATCGGTTCAGTTTTCCGACATAGATAGGGGTAACAACGAAAATGATTTGAAGATCCAATTATTTATTCCTTAACATATCATACTTTTACATATATCTAGATTTCTAATGGGAGAGAGGGCACATGGTGATTTATACAGAACACATGCTTATTGGTGCATTCCAGAAATAGATATTCTAGGTAGAAAAAGTATTCTTCAACATTCATGGTGGCGGGCCGCGATGGATGAGAAAATGGCTGCCCTTTGGGCCAATCAGACCTGAGACCTTGTCCCCCTTCCTCCTGGTCAATCCCGTGTAGGATGTAAATGAGTCTTTACTGTGAAGCATCGTCCTGATGGTACTTCAAAGCTCGTCTTGTGGCTCGTGGTTTCACTTAATAATATGACCTCGACTATGAAGAGACGTTCTCTCCAGTCGCTAAGCTTAATACCGTACATGTCTTGATTTCCTTGGTTGTACATCGTCATTGGCAGTTGCATCAACTTGATATCAAAAATGCATTCTTTAATGGTGGTCTAATAGAGACTGTCTACATGCAACAACCACCTCGTTATAAAACCATGAGACAGTCTCTTGTCTGTCACCTCAAGAAATCTCTCTATGGACTTAAACGTTCCTCTAGGTCTTAGTTTGATAAGTTCAGTCAGGTCGTTCAAGATTTTGGCTTCATCCGGAGCTCGACAGACTTCTCCTTATTTACTCGTTACCGCCCAGCAGGCACAGTGATACTACTTGTATATGTTGATGATATTCTTATCACGGGAGATGATCTGAACGGTATATCTATGATTAAGAAACACTTGGCCTCACACATTCAGACCAAAGATTTGGGTCGCCTCTGATATTTTTTGGGTATTGAGGTAGCTCGTCGACACGATGGACTTATCTTGTCTCAACGGAAGTACTGTCTCGACCATCTTCACGATGCATGATACTCAGGATGTAAGCCTGATGACACACCAATGGATGCCAACCACAAGCTCTGTGCTCACACAACCGATTTTGATCTGCTTCTCTCTAATTCAGAGTATTATCATCGCCTTGTTGGCAAGCTTAACTATGCGTCTGTCACACAACCCGATATATCATTTGCTGTTGGGGTGGTCAACCACTTCATGCATGCTCCTTAGATGTTCCACCTCCGGTCTGTCGAGTGAATCCTTCGGTATCTGAAGAATGCTCCGGGACAAGGGCTTGTGTATAAGCCCTCCTCTTCTCTCTCATTAATTGCCTATTATGATGTTGACCATGCCGTCTCCCTCGATGATCGTCGGTCTTCAAGTGACTATTACACATATTTTGGAGGACACATGGTCACTTGACGAAGCAAGAAGCAGACGGTGGTGACACACTCTTCTGCGGAGTCTGAGTATCGTTCAATGGCGTATGCTATTTCTAAATTTGCGTGCTTAGAAAGTTTTCTTACTGATCTTGATGTAAAACTCCTCTCTCCTGCCATTGTATACTGCGATAGTCAAGCTGTCATCCATATTGTCGAGAATCCTATTTTTTGTGAATGTACCAAGCATATCGAAGTTGATTGTTATTTCATCCAGGAAAAAGTTCAACTTCGTAAACTTGATTTGCGACATGTATTCTCTGCCGAGCAAATTTCTGATATCCTCTCCAAGGCCTTACCACGCCCACTCTACCAATAGTTCATTTCCAAGCTTGGCGCCTACAATATGCACGCTCCAGCTTGTGGGGGAGTGTAGAAGAACTAAATAAGCCCATGTAAAAGCCCATATAAAGGCCATCTTTTCCCTTGTATAGATTAGTCTCACATCTTGGTTTGGAGTTGAGATTTCACTCAATCTTATAAAATGTGTACAAATTCTTGCATTGATAAACATATGTAAGTAATTAAAGAATTATTTTGCTTATTACATTTTTCTACAAAGTCCATTTGTAAAAAGCTCTAAAGGGGGCCAATTATACATTTTTTTTATCTTTTGTTGTATTTAGTCCCACAACTCCAATTGTATATTTATCCTCCTCCTATACTCTATATAAAGAGGAGAGTCTCCATGTAATAAGTTAGTGATTCTAGAATAATAACTGTTTTATTATCACAAACCTGAACCTGATGCCCTTGAGCCTGATCCTACTATAGTTCTCTTTGGTGTTGAACCTGCTACTGAAGTAAAAGTAAGATACGGTGAACCATAATTAAATAGTTTAGTGGATTACTAAAATTTCATGCCTAAAAAACCCATCCATGCCTATGAGGAAATTCCATTTCATGAACCCCGATGAGCATGGTAATACTCCTTATTCTTCATTTATTAAGATATCACTTCCTGTTTGTATTTTATATAAGATAATAGACCTACCAAATTGTTAAGAAAACCTATAAGTTGCACCCAAACCCACCAGAAGTTTTTTGATTTGTTTTGAATGAAATTTATACTTGATGACTTGAAGATTTTTTGAGTAGGAACCATGAAGTGATACTTTGATAGTGAGTCTGCTTTCAATATTGCTTATAATCCACTTCAATAGAGTGAAACTAAGCATATTGAGATTTATAAGCATTTTATAAAACATAGTAGTTAATAATGGCCTTAATGAAAAGTAGCTGTTAGATATTCACCGAAGAGCATTTTATAAAACATAGTATTCTATGCTTACTGAAAAGTGGCTGTTAGATATTGACCGAAGAGCTATCTACAACAAGATTCCAAAAGCTTACAAGCAACTGAAGTAGAAGTCGTTCACTCACCAAGTTGATCAGAAGTTGATTTCTGACCCATGGACTCTTTGTAGGACTTATTATCTATTCACACATTCCAAGTTTCATATTAATGTATACTTATTTTTCCTTTTAATTTTTTCTTTGGAATGTTCCTTAATTAGTAGGAATGTAGGATTATAGTGCCCAGTCCTTATTGTATTAACATACGCCTTGATTACCCATGAGAAATAATATCTAATAATCTCCAACTTCCCTTCATTCACAAGATATTGTGCTCTTGGCTAGTTGACACAATGGCTTCTCTAGTCCTATTTAATTAGCTTGGTTAACCTCAGTAGTCGAAAAGTTCTTCAACCAACATGGTATTTTTCTTTGATAGCTTTTGGTTTTGTAAATATAAATCAACTGTATTGTTATTGCATAATTTAAAAAAAATTGAAGATGAAATTTTAAGATTATGTGTGCAGAAATTCTATTTCTGTAGTTTTTTTACATTAAAATATTGTCTGTAATCCATGTCTTTCACAGGTTTTCCTCCTGCTAAAGTCATTTAAATTTAGAGAAAAAAATACTGATATGGCCTATTTTAACACTAATTAATGTTGTATACATTTCAAATGGTCAGCCAGGTTGGTATTGGCTTTAGGAGCAGCCGCCAAACTTGATGTGGTTCCGGGTTCAGCTGAATTTGCCTATCCTTTTTCAACTCTTGAGGATGCCATTGTAAGAAAGCTTCGCTTCTTTGCTTTGCATTATATTTGTCAAATTTATGAGAAAGAGGACTTCTGTCCATACTATAATAGACAGTATTTTTAACCAATTGTATCAACGTTTCACTACACTTGATGTTTGTGTTGGTAGGGAGTAGAACACTTTTTTCTTCGAACTCATTGTTATTAAGATGGTCATGCTGTACAACTTTCTTACAAGCATTATTTTTGTGAGATAAATATTTTTTCCTGACCTTATTATTGTTTATGAGCAAACTCAAGTCCTGGGGAAAATCAGTTTCATTTGAATAATTGTTTGATTAAATTTATAACATTTTTTTCAAGCTGGCCAAATTACTTGGCAGTAAGCCTTTATATATATACACTATTTAAAATAAATTACCTTTTGTTAACATTATTTAATTTACAGTTTAAGTTACATGATATATTGATATTGTTATTTTTATGCTAATAATGTTCATGCACTTCTTGTGTTATGATTGTAAGATTATTGTGTTCAGAATCTTAGGTTGTCTGCAATTTTCTTTGTAGAGTATTATTTACTCTAGTGTTTATAATAGAGATAAAATAACTCGGTTTATAGCTTCTAATTTAACTATTGTCCTTTTGTTTGACATAATATAACAAACAATATTCATTTTTTCTGAAAAAAAAGCAAATGCAATAAAAACCTAAACAGTTTTTTTAAACAGAGCAATACCATATGTTGGTATTTAAACGTAAATGTAAACCTAATAATATACGAATTTTCTCATTCCACTTGGTATCAGAGGTTGATATGCCGCTTGATCTATCTGAGTCACACTCGTCCTGACATATCTTTTGCTGTAAACATGGTGACCCTCTATATGCGTGACCCTAGGGAGGGTCATATGAATGTTGTGTATCAGATTCTAAGGTACTTGAAGAGTGCACCAGGGAAGGGGTTGATCTTCCGGATTGAGCATTTGAACGTTGAAGGCTATTGTGATTCCGACTGGGCTAGTTGCGTCGATCATAGGAGGTCCACGTCTGGATATTGCATGTTTGTAGGGGCAATCTAGTATTCTAGAAGAGCAAGAAACAGACTGTAGTTGCGAGATCTACAGTCGAGGCAGAGTACAGGGTCATGGCCTTAGGTTTAGGAGAGATGTTATGGTTGAAAGCCCTGCTGACAGAGCTCAAGATGGACCAAGGGGGGTAGATGACATTGTGGTGTGACAGGAAGTCAGCTATTAACATTGCAAATAACCCCGTTCAACATGACATAACCGAGCATGTGGAGATCCACATGTTCTTAATCAAGGAAAAGCTGGATAGTGGTGCACTGGAGCTGGGACATGTTGTTACTAAGGAGCAAGTGGCTGATTGTCTCACTAAGAAACTTAGCTCACTTGATTTATGTAACAACCCTAAAATAATACAAATAATAAAACATTTATTTTAGAATCCTTGACTTGTCTAGCCGCACCCCAGCCCCTCCCTGCTATTTCCCGCTAGCCCCCCTCGATTCATTTGAAATTTCTCTCGGCCTAGGGCTCCCGCACGCAAGCCGCAAATCCCGTCGCCGCTAGCCCCTTCGGTCCAGGTCTCGCGCAAGTCGCCGCTCCCCCTGCTCTAGGCGACGCTGCCTCCTGCCTCTCCTCTGACCGACGGCCTTTCCGCCTGTCCTCAAGGGCCGACGACCCCCCTGCTGTGGTCGACTGCTTCTCCAGCCTCCTCCAGGGCAATCGACAACTCTCCTTCTCCTGCCAGCGCCGCCGCCAACGCCGCCGCCTGCCATGGCCGACAGTCCTCCTTCCCCTCTGCTTCTTCTTCCTCCATGGAGCCAGCAACCCCTCTCCTCCCTCCGACAGCAAAGCTTCTCCTACAAAGGAGTCGCCTCCAGCAGTGTCTGCTCCCCTCCGACAGCCGACAGCTGCTCCCCCTCGTCGTTTGGTCGTTGATTTCGGGAGGGAAAAGCTAGGGTTTCCTTCCCTCTCCTCCTCGAGCCCGGATCTGAGTTCCATGAGGGTAAAACTCTTTTTTTTCTCCCTTATTTCAGAAATTGTCTTGATTATTTGGGACTTTTGCGTTCTAATTTTTGCATTCAGATTTTGTGCTCGTCCTAATCGCCAAATCCTTAGGTTTTCGTGCCCTGGTGCCATTCGTCGCTCTAATTGGCGGGATCTCTTGATGGCCCTCTCCGATTTAGGGTTTCCGCAACCTAAGCGTCGCCAAGTCTCCGTCTCCGCGTGGAATCTCTTCTCCCCTCACTTTTGAGGGAGGTAATTCTGCTAATCCCTCTTTGTTTAATTTCCGCGTCGTAGAATACTTGGGTTAACATAGTAAATTATGCAGCTTCGTTTTCGTTGTGTTTGATCAGGTCCAAAATGTGATTTCTGCTTTTGCTTGCGTCGCTTAGCCGCCGCCATCAGATTCAGCCTCACTTAAGGCAAGTAGAGATCCCTCTCTCTTGCAAGCATTGAATTTAATTGTCTTGTCTGTTCTTGTTTTTATATGAATGCACCCTTGAATGCTTGTTTCGTCAAATAAATTTAGACCTCGAATCCCTAAATAGATTTGTTATTAGTTTGAGGTCCACGCGTCCGAATAACATGAATTGTGAATGAGAATGGTGGTTACTTGGATATTCACTTAGATGAATTGTGTCTCATTTGTTGGAAGACGAGTTAATGAACGAAAGTTGTTTTTAATTGGATTTCCATTTAAATGAATTGCGTCTCATTGGATGGATAAATGTAAGACTAATAGATCTTTTCGAGCAGGAACATTAATTGTTGTAATGATAAATGTTAAGATTCCTACTAGCAACTAGATGAATTGTGTTTGACATAAAATATTCGGTTCGTACACATATTTACTTGTAGGATAATCGTTTGTTGGAATGGTTCAAACTAAATGAATACTTGGTATCCTGGAAAATTGATGAATAATAATCTTAATACTCGTGAATACTTGAATCCACAAGTTTCTAAACTCTCCATCGAGTTCTTTGAGTCATCAAATCTTGTTTCTTATGTCTGTCTGGTTCCAAGACTTGGTTAAATAACGTTCTATAACTTGATTCCTCTCGTTTCACGTTTGTAAAATATACTTTTGTATATCTGAATCAATACTTGGTTACATGTCTTGATACGCTAGAATCACGAAATCATGAATTATTTCATTAATAACACAAGTAAACATTGAAAGGTAGGGTTTAACTGACGCAACTCCTTGACTTGGGTTCCCTCTTGAATCCCTAATGGGAACAAAGGACCGGTCATAGCGAGCATAAATTTCTGAATCTCCTAAATCCGTACTTGAATCTGTCTGAATCATGAATCTTGCGCGTCAAACAAAAACACCTACACTTTCACTTGTTACAACTTATGTTATTACATGAATCACTTAGGTCCTGCGTGTCATAAGCAAATCTTGGAAGCTAGAGTTTAGGTGGTGCATCGTCTTGTTTGCATGGTCGCGGTAAGCAGGAAATACTCTTATTCTAGTAAGCCTTACACTTGGACTTGAGTGTGAACCATGCGCACCCACTATAAACACCTACGCATTTCATCGATTACAGCTTATGTCGTTGCAAAATAAATATTTAGGCTATACTTCGGAGTAGACTAATAATTCTAGATATTTCTGCTTGTCTCACTTGCTTGCCTGTCTTGTTAGTTCTGCTTCATGAAAAATGGTACACAAATATTCTGTTTCTTCTGCTCGTATTTTGCTTTGCTCTTGTGTATTTCAATATTCTGAGGCTTTTCCTTCTTGTTTTGGAATTTGCCTTAGTGTTCGTGGCTGCGCCGCCTGCTCCCCGAGGCCGTTCTGCGTCAAGTTTTAGGTTTTGTGTTTATGTTTCATTTCTTTTTCTGTCGGATATTTCTGTTATGTAGTAATTACGATCAGCCATTTTCTCTTGTTTTACGGACAACTGCTAGGCTAAATATTATATGTACTAGAATTTATCATGTTTTGCATGCTCATTTATCTGCGATGAACACTGCACAAAAATCTGTTTCAAAACTTGTATCTTGAGCTTTTACTAAAATGCATGTGCACCTGTTTCAAGTTATCATATTTTAAAACTTCCGCAATAAATCAACCCGTTTTAACCAAAAGTAACTATTTTAAAACTATTTGTAGTATTTCTGTCTCCGCCTTAGCAGACATAGATTTCTTTTCGCCCATGCCTGTGGCATCACGGCCCGCCCCGAAGCGCACTCTGACTCTTGTCGAGACGGGTCGTGACAATTTATCTAGACTGTGACAAGATGAGCTTAGTGGATATCTTTCGCCCATCTTGAGAGAGAGTGTTGGTATTTAAACAAAAATGTAACCTAATAATATACGAGTTTTCTCATTCCACTCCATACATGTTCAGCAAGCAATAATGCTGGGAAGAGTTTATTTTGTTTGCTGGACTTAAACTAGATTTAACATAGAGAACTTAGCATTTTCTTTCATGATGCCATTATGGTTGATAGACAAACTGACGTAGGAGAACGTCGGGGTGGGAGGCGGAATCCTTCCGGACGGATCAACTCTCGCACGGAGAGAGAGGGAAAACAGCGGCTAGGGCAACAATTTCTCAATTCTCAATAATCTCCATACAACATAACACATTCCACCCTTTATACTAGGGGGAAGATACCGCTATTAGCACACCCGCTAATGGCACACCAAAATAAAAGTGCAACATAGACATGCAAATATAAAATAGAAAACAACATATGCTACGAAAATAATTAAACGGCCCCGGGGCTTCCAAAGCGGGTCGATCTTTTCTAGCCACGCGATTCCGGACTCGCCGGGCAATCCTCCAGTCGCGTTGTTGCCGTCTGCGATGCATCCTTCATCATTCGCCGCCGCTTGGGAGGCACTCGACCTCGAGTGCTCGGGGTAAAGCGGAATGTCCGGGTAGAAAGGGGACAAATCGCTCACGTTGAAGGTCTTGGAGATGTTGAGGTCCGGTGGAAGGTCCACCACATAAGCGTTGTCATTGATCTTGCGGGTGATGGGGAAAGGGCCGTACTTCTTTGGCATGAGTTTGTGGTGGTGGCCCGCGGGAAGCCTCTCCTTGCGGAGAAAACCATCACCAAGTCTCCCACCGCATAGATCTTCTCGCGCCGGTGCTTGTCGGCCATAGCCTTGTATTTGGCATTAGACTCAAGCAGCTTGAGCCGGGTATCAGCTTGGATGTCGCGGGTTTCTTCCGCCAACTGGGCCGCGGAAGGAGGAGCGGCCGGGAGGCGGGCGAGATCGAGTGCATGCCGGGGAACCTTGGTATAGACAATGGAGAATGACGAGCGACCGGTAGAGCTGTGCACTGCGTTGTTGTAAGCAAACTCAGCCTGCGCGAGGGCGTGATCCCATTGCTTCGGGCGATCTTGGCAAATGCAGCGAACGAGGTTCCCCAAGGTCTTGTTCACAACCTCGGTTTGGCCGTCAGTTTGAGGGTGGGCGGAGCTACTAAACTGAAGAGAGGTGTCGAACATCTTCCACAGCATTGTCCAAAAGTCGCCGAGAAATTTGGGGTCGCGGTCCGATGTGATAGTGGTTGGCACGCCATGCAAACGAACCACCTCCCAGAAAAAGAGGCGCGCAATGTGAGAAGCATCGGACATCTTGCGACAAGGGAGAAAATGGGCCATCTTAGAGAAGCGATCCACCACGACAAACACGGAATCGACCCCGCGTTGCGTGCGCGGGAGACCCAAGACGAAATCCATAGAGAGATCCTCCCAAGCGCTGGCGGGAACCGGGAGGGGAGTATAGAGCCCAGTGTTGTGGGCATGTCCCTTGTACTGTTGACACACATAACATTTCCGAACGAAGTTCCCCACGTCCTTCGATAGTTGCGGCCAGAAGTAACGCTCTTGGAGGCTGGCAAGTGTTTTGTCTCGGCCCAGGTGTCCACTTAACCCGCCACCATGCAAGTCTCGAATGAGCTTCTCCCGTAAGGAAGTGCGAGGAATACACAGGCGGTTGTCTTTAAGCAGGAATCCGTCGAGTAAGAGGAAACCTTGATGCGAACCGCCTAAGGAACAAGCGCGCCAAATCTCGTGGAAGTCAACGTCCTCAGCGTACAAGTCGACGAGAGTATCAAACCCGATGATCTCGTGGTGCATAGTCGCCAACAGACAACTGCGCCGGCTAAGTGCGTCGGCTACGACATTGGCCGTCCCCGGCTTGTGCTGGATAATATATGGAAACCGTTGGAGATATGTGGTCCAACGAAGGTGCATTCCATCCATGCGTTTCTGGCTGTTGATGAACTTGAGAGCCTGGTGGTCGGTGGACAAGATGAACTCCTTGTGCAGTAAGTAGTGTTCCCAATGCTTGAGAGCCCGTACGACCGCATAGAACTCCAGGTCATAGGCGGCCCATTTCCGTCGAGCTTCACTTAATTTTTCGCTGAAAAACGCCACGGGGCGCTTGTCCTGGGAGAGGACAGCCCCTATGCCAATGCCACTGGCATCACTCTGCACCTCAAAGAGTTTATCAAAGCTGGGCAGTGCCAAGACTGGGGCCGAGCTGAGCTTCTGCTTGATCAAGTCGAAGGAGCGTTTGGCCTCGTCGCCCCAAAGGAACCGCCCCTTCTTCAAACAGTCGGTCATGGGAGCGGTAATGGTGCTGAAATCTCGGATGAACCGCCGGTAGAAGGTGGCCAAGCCGTGGAATGACCGGAACTCCGTTAGAGAGGTGGGAGCCGGCCAATCTCGGATCGCCTGGATCTTTTCCTCATCAACCCGGATGCCATCCGCGCCCACAACGAAACCCAAAAATGTCAGCCGTGGAGCGAGGAAGGTACACTTTTTGAGGTGAATGAACAGTTGGTGCGCCGCCAGCACCTCCAAAATAGCCCGAAGATGGGAGAGATGATCTGCCCGGCTCTTGCTGAAGATCAAGATGTCATCAAAATAGACGACGACCGACTTTCCCAGAAAAAGTCGCAGTACCTGTGTCATGAGGCGCATAAAAGTACTTGGAGCGTTAGATAATCCAAAAGGCATTACCTTCCACTCGAAGAGGCCGTCCGGCGTTTTGAACGCCGTCTTCCACTCGTCACCTGGCTTGATGCGGATTTGATGGTACCCGCTGCGTAGATCTATCTTGGAGAAGAACTGGGAACCATCTAACATGTCTAGCATGTCATCAAGGCGAGGAATGGGAAAGGAGTACTTGATCGTGATCCGGTTGATCGCGCGACTGTCGACGCACATGCGCCATGAACCATCCTTTTTGGGGACCAAGAGTGCCGGGACTCCGCAGGGGCTGAGACTCCGAAATGAATCCCTTCTTCAACAATTCTTCCACCTTCTCACGCAAGATGGCATGCTCCTTGGGGCTCATGCGGTAGTGCGGTAAATTCGGAAGGCTAGCTCCTGGAATGAGGTCGATCTGATGCTGGATATCCCGAAGAGGAGGAGGACGGTCAGGCAAGTCGTCCGTCGTGATGGTTCGGAACTCGTGCAGCAACGCACGCACGTCTGGCGGTGCGGCTTCCGCCTCCTGCTCACGAGTGGTGTACAACCCGTAGGAGACAAGTGCCACCACTTCCTTAGCTTCTGCCACGTCCCGCTCAAACATAGAAGCGTCCTCGGCCATCACCAACAGGCCACGCTCCCTATCGGACGGTGGGCTGGCTTCGGGTTTCCCTCCGACCTGGGCAATGATTTGTATCTTCTTGCCGGCCCAAGTGAAGGTGACAACATTCTCGCGGCCCTTGTAACAAACATCTGTGTCATATTGCCACGGCCGCCCCAAGAGTAGGTGGCTAGCATCCATCTCCACGACGTCGCACCAAACATCGGCCCGGTAATGCTTCCCAATGGCAATAGGAACATGAGAGCGGTGGGTGACCCGAACTGACGGGCCGCGCTGAATCCAACCGATGGAATATGGGTGGGGATGAGGCTCCGTCGTCAGCTGTAAATAGGATACCAACCGGGTTGCAACAAAGTTCTCGCAACTGCAATTGTCAATCAGTACGTCGCAGATCTTCCCCTTGATGGTGCAGTAGCTCCGAAAAATATTGTTGCGTTGGGCGTGTTCATCCACTCGTGGTGTGAGAAGTAGGCGATGCACCACGCAGGTGGCGAACTCGCCCTCCTCGTCATACTCATCAATGACTTCGTCGACCTCTCCAATGCCATCCTCTCCCTCCTCGTCCTGTGCAACTGTGTGGACGGGTTGGCGAAGCAGGGGGCAACGGGAGGCGAAATGGCCGGGTTGGTGACACTTGAAACATGTGCCTGCCGGTGCTCGGTCAGGTGCCCGACCCTTTGGTGCGGACGCGGAGGCCGGCACCCGATCCACAATCTCCTTGCCGGTGGTGTCTCGGCTGTTGGAACCCGACGCATCCATCCAAGGGCGGCGAGAGGCCGTGCGGTGTAGAGGGATGGCTGTCTTCTCCATTTGTTCAGCCTTGAGGGCCATGTAGTAAGCCTCATCCACCGTGCGCAGAACATGCAAGCCGATCTTCTCCCGTAGGGAGGGTCGCAGCCCGTGTAGGAAACGAGTAACACGTTGGCCGTCTGTCTCTGTGAGGCCGTTGCGGTCCGCGAGTCGGCTGATCTCTGCTAGGTACTCTGTCACACTACGAGTCCCCTGAGAACAACTCTGGTAGAACTGGAATAAATGCTGGTCGTAGTCGGGCGGAAGGAACCGATTCCGCAACAACTTCTTCATTTTCAGCCACGTGCGAACTGGCGCCTTGCCTTGGCGGTTGCGGTTGAGTTGAAGTTGGTCCCACCATACGGCCGCACCAGATTTAAGGCGGTAGGCGACCATCTTCACTTGGCGGCGGTCGTCGATCTCCGCCATTTCGAAGAAACGTTCGACTTCCGAAAGCCAATCGAGGAAGTCTTCGATGCCCAGGTTGCCATGAAAGTGGGGAATGTCAGCCCGCAGGCGGTACCCCGGTTGGTACTGGGGCTGTGGGGCACCCCCGCGTGGAGGGCTGCCGCCGTCGAGGAGATCGTCATCGGAACTGGACGAAGAGAGGGCTGGATTGAGGGGCGGGGCTGCTGGAGGCACGCGACCGCGGTGGTATTGCCGCCCAAAATAGGGATCCGGGGGAGCCGCTGGAGGGTCGGCGGGGCGCGGTTGCGGAGGGCGGCCCGGCTGTAGGTCGCCGAGGGCGGCGGTGAGGGTGGCGAGTTGGGCGGTGATACCATTGATGGCCGCCCATAGGGCGGCGGGGTATCACCCATCTGCACGAGAGGGAGATGGCGTCGACGAGGGGCGGTAGGGCTGGAGCGAATGGGGCTGGCGGAGGCTTGCAGGCATGGCGTTTCCGCACGGGAAGACGTACGCGGGATGCCGGAGGGGGATGCAGGTCGTCCGGTCGGGTGCGTCCGCAGGGGAAGACGGACGCGGGAGGGCCGACGGGGCGCGGTGTCGAGCGGAAGAAGACGCGGGCGGAACACGCGAGGAGGAGTCGTCGAGCGTAGGAGTCGACGGGAGTTCCTCTGATACCAACTGACGTAGGAGAACGTCGGGGTGGGAGGCGGAATCCTTCCGGACGGATCAACTCTCGCACGGAGAGAGAGGGAAAACAGCGGCTAGGGCAACAATTTCTCAATTCTCAATAATCTCCATACAACATAACACATTCCACCCTTTATACTAGGGGGGGGGGAAGATACCGCTATTAGCACACCCGCTAATGGCACACCAAAATAAAAGTGCAACATAGACATGCAAATATAAAATAGAAAACAACATATGCTACGAAAATAATTAAACGGCCCGGGGCTTCCAAAGCGGGTCGATCTTTTCTAGCCACGCGATTCCGGACTCGCCGGGCGATCCTCCAGTCGCGTTGTTGCCGTCTGCGATGCATCCTTCATCACAAACTGCTAGAATCTGTTAGTTTATGAATCTATGATTGATTAGGCATTCTTACAATAAAAACATATTTTATTTGTTGGCTAATGATATATTTTCTGCTTTATGTTTACTTAAACATATTAAATTGGTGTTTTAAGCTACTGCAGTAAAAAATAAATATGCTTGGAGATGCATGAGTGCATCGGATCAAAACAGAATAGGAGTCATTGTTTCAAAAGGCTAACAAATGGAATTTTCAATATTGTCTCTGTATCACTCCATGTTTTACAAGTTGGTTCTTCTCGTTCCACTTTAGTTATTTCTTGTGGTAGTATTCTCATTATGAGCAAACCTAAGGGCATAACATACACCTGTGAAAACTGCGAAGAATTAAAAAAAGTGGGGAAAACCCTCAGAAGTACAAAGAATGGAGGGTTCACTGTGTTCTTCTATAAGTTATAAATGACGGGAATCATGATAAATCACAACAGTGATTTAGTATTCTTGATATTATTAAAGCCTTGATTTGTTAAACCAGTTTTGTTTTATTGTGCGTTCATATATGGTTGCCCTGTTTTCTGCAGAAGCACCTAATTAATTGGTCTTATAGTTTGAGAAGTAATGAATGCAGAAAGTTGATGAAAAGTTGAGGATGTTAGAAAGAGAACGTTTCAGTCAAGATTCTTCTATAAGTGTTGCTATTGTTGGGTGTGGTTACTCTGGAGTAGAGCTAGCTGCCACAATCTCTGAGAGATTACAAGGTCGAGGAACAGTTCAAGCAATAAATGTTGAAACTTCCATCTGCCCAACTGCACCCTCTGGAAATAGAGAAGCTGCTTTGAAAGTAAGATCACTTTTTTTAATGTATTGGCTATATAATTTTGGAGTTGATTTTCAACTTCATTGAAGTTTCATTTTTAAATCTGTTTATATCCTAAGAAACCTCTAATGGTTGTGAAAGAAAATCTAAATCAATTTTTTTTATAAAAATTCTTCGAGAAACAGAACCCCAGGCATTCTCTGGTAAGATTTACGGTAAGAATCAAAAGTGACACAATGTACTTGAATTTATCAGGCTTGTTTGTACAAAGGTATGAAAAGTCTAAAGTTAATGGTGCCAAAAACATACACTTAATTGGAGACATGTCAACTTTTACCACAATGTATAGCTATGTTTATAGACTTGAAGAGGTTTAATAGATGCCACTATTGGACAACCACCAAACGCTTCTTCGCCTGCTGTTCAACACGACAACTATTAACAACCTTTCAAGTAACGAATTAGCTTTAATTGAGAAGTATATTTATCTTCTCATAGTTTCAATGACTTATTTTTTAATTTTTTTACAACTTTTCAGTTGGTCTTTACTGTCATCACATCTTAAATTGTTTTTCAAATGTATACATAATTCTTCACTGTGAAAGCTTTTCAATTAGCTTGAAACTACCTTCTCTTCACGGCATAACTTTTTGAATATCTGAAGTGATTGTCACCATCGCCCCTTATTAGTTGTTAACAAAAGTAGTGAAGAATTTGTAATTATTATGTTAACTTTTAACTGCGTACTAAAATGTGAAGAGAGATTTATATTTCCATCTAATTACTAGGATCTTGCAAAGCAGATTTAACAATCATAAGTGCAATGTAGCTTGCAATGTTTCCCTAAATTTTATCTCTTTCATTTCATTATCATTTTGGCTGGTTGACTGGACAATATAATAAACTCCTTTCGATTTGTAGTGCTATATACAGTGATGACAGCAACGATTAGAGCCCCTTGAATTCAAATTACAAATGTATTTCTTCGGTTCGTTTGTATGCCCACCGAAGTAGTTTATGCAATGCAGGGTTATGACTGTGTTATGTACTTATGTGCTTGTTGGGGGATTTCTCTGATGGCAGCGGGATGGAGGATACAAGGGGTGTTAACACTAGAATTGATGGAGGAGATGAGAGAAGATGAAACCCGAAGAGGGTGGAGGTAGGTGAGAAGAAACCCTAAAGGGGGAGAGGGCTTAGAGAGAGAGAGAGAGCGAGAGAAGCTTGAAAGAGAAGAGAAACTTTGATTTAATTCTTGCATCATCCTACATGACCTCAAGGCCGATGGCATAACCGTAAATACCCAACATACATAAAATATTAAAAACACTTAAACGCTATGCTGACTCTAATAATGACGACTATGACTCAATACAACACAACTCGATACAGTGACTCGACTCAACATACATAATAAATTAATAATAATAATAACGCGACTCGATAACTGACAGAGGACCCGTAACAGACTGCTTGCTTCAACCCCTCATTAGACCCTGCCGTGGAGTGAGTCTCATGCACTAACACACTCATTTTCTTAGTTTATTTATAAGCATGGTTCAACGAGCTACACATTATGAGGACACCACTGTAGCTATGTTCCACATAAAGTCCATCTTTGTAGCTAGATATTGGTGTTGTATTAATGATAATCAGCCCGAGTGGACCAGTGCTGATGGAACATTTTGGGAAGTTAGAAATTTTGAGAAATTTAGTAATTATCATTGTTTTGAAAATTGAATTGGACTTATAGTGATCTTACCATGGATTGGCCTCCTAGCCTGTCTGGTCTAGATTTAAAATCTAGCCTAGTTGATAACCACTCAGGACTGACAAAAATTGTGGTTGAACCGTCGTATTTGCCTCGGTTTTATGAAATGAGCAGTTCTTAGTTGTGCACTTTAACTTAACTTTTTGTGTTGAAAACATTGTGGGTGGAGGGATATGGAACCACTCTTGGGTTGACGGGAATGACATCAAGTGAACTAGAACTCATTGGTGCTTATTTATTTAATCCATAAAAGTATAACAAACATTGTATTTAACTGTCGGTTTAATTATTAAAAAAAATTAATTCTTCAAAGAAGTACTCTAAAAATTAATTATTGTTGGAAGTAGAATAGAAGTCGAAATAATAATCTTACACAAGTATCACTCTGCTATATATAGGAGTGATAGCATACAACGTACAAAGTACCACTCGAGTAAAATAAACTGGAAATACCACACTCCCCCTCAAGTTGGGCTTGTATCTGTCAAACCCAACTTGGTCATAATGTTTCCAAATGCTCTATGACAGTAAGAACATCTGCCAAATGTTGATCAGTGGGGACGAATGGAGTGCTCACAACTCGCCTCACTATGTTCTCCTTGATGAAATGTCGATTGACTTCAACATGTTTAGTGCTGTCATGCTGAACAGGATTGTGCGCGATGCTAATGGCCGCTTTGTTATCACAATACAGCTGGATGAGACCTTTGCTTTGAATCCAAAGTTCGGACATAAGGGATCGAATCCACATTCCTTCACATATTCCATGGGTCATAGCTGTAAACTCAGCTTCGGTACTGGACCTGTGTTAGGGGTAAGGCCTAACCCGTACCGGTGGGCAATACCAGCTGCTCAAATACCGCACCACGCGAAGCGGTACACGACAATGATCCATAGTGGCCCCCAATCCGGAGCCCCTAACAGCGGCTCAGTTGGTGATGAGAGCCGTGTTGAAGGCTCCTTATCAAGGAGGTCTGGGGATCGAATCCCAGCCTCAACAACCCGCCTCAATTAAACTGGTTGAGGAGACGGGTTGGGGTGTGGGGGCCGCGGCCCTGTTAGGGGCTCCGGATTGGGGGCCACTATGGATCATTGCCGTGGACCGCTTCGCGTGGTGCGGTATTTGAGCAGCTGGTATTGCCCACCGGTACGGGTTAGGCCTTACCCCTAACAACCTGACAACAACTTGTTGTCTTTTACTTCTCCAGGTTACCAGATTTCCCCCAACCAGAGTACAATATCCGGAAGTAGATCTACGGTCATCAACATATCCCTCCCAGTCAGCATCTGTGAATACTTCAATGGTTAATTCTTTGTTGGGAGTAAACAAGATGCCACGCCCAGGAGAGGTTTTGAGATATCGAAGAATCCGGTGGGCAACATCCAAGTGGTGAGATTTGGGAGAATGCATGTATTGACTGATGACTCCAACAACTTAAGAGATATCTGTGCGAGTATGGGATAGGTAGATGAGTCTCCCCACAAGCCGTTAAAAACCATTGATATCAGCAACAACTTCTCCACCATCCCTCCTCAACCTATGGTTGACTTCAATAGGCGTGTCTGCAGGTCTACACCCACTCATCCCCTTTGTCTCCAGCAGGTCAATGATGTAATTCCTCTGAAAGATAAAGATACCGTGCTTGGATCTTGCAACTTCAATGCCAAGGAAGTACTTGAGATTCCCGAGGTCCTTTACCTCGAATTCCCTAGCCAATTTGTTGGGAATTGTATCCACAATTACCTTGATTTGAAGAAGTCCCCTTGAACTAAGTTGAATTGAGTTTGTATTTGATGTTGTTGTCTAGTTGTGTGTTTGCAGGTTGTAAATGGCTAAGTACAAACCAATGTCAGGTTTCAATGAGTCATAAAACACAGGCCTACGCAATGTAATTCCTCGTTGTGTAGACCAAGGTGTTGACTCATGTGTGTAGAAAAGAGCGAATCTTGTATATATTTCTTGTATTGTATACAAAAAGAGAGTACATATTTATAGGAGAAAGAAGAGAGAGAGAAACCCTATACACAATGTGGGACTAAAGAGAAATAGAAGAGGAGTAATTGGGCCACCAAATGGGCCAAACACATGGGCTATTTCAACACTCCCCCGCAAGCTGGAGCGTACAAATCGTATGCGCCAAGCTTGGATAAGCATTGATAGAAGAGGGTACTGGACAGTGCCTTTGTGAGGACATCCGCAACTTGTTCAGTACCAGGGACATGTTTTAGCTCGATCTTCTTCATTTGTACTTTCTCCCGGATAAAGTGGCAGTCGACCTCGATATGCTTGGTCCTTTCGTGGAAGACCGGGTTCTTAGCAATATGTATAGCAGCCTGACTGTCGCAAAGTAGAAGAGCAGGAGCAGGAAGTTTTACCCCAAGATCCGTGAGAAGAATTTCAAGCCATGTAAGTTCAGAGACCACAGATGCCATTGCCCTGTATTCTGCTTCTGCTGAGGAGCGCGCAACCACTGCTTGTTTCTTGCTACGCCAGGTAATCAAATGTCCTCCGAAGTACGTACAGAAGCCACTGGTTGACCGACGATCATCCAGAGAGCCGGCATAGTCAGCATCAGAGTATGCCACCAGTGTTGGAGTTGAGGATGAGGTCTTGTATACCAAGCCTTGACCAGGAGCCGCTTTTAGATATCGGAGAATCCGTTCCACAGCCTGGAGATGAGAGGAACGAGGGGCGTGCATGTAACGGCTGACAATACCGACTGCGAAGGAGATATCTGGTCTTGTAACAGTCAGATAGATTAATTTTCCAACCAGACGGCGATAGTACTCCGGGTTCTGAAGCAAGAGATCAGAGTCAGAGGACTGAGCACAAATCTTGTGATTTGCGTCCATTGGAGTACTGATGGGTTTGCAGCCGGAGTAGCCTACATCATGAAGAAGATCGAGGCAATACTTTCTCTGAGATAGAACAAGGCCATCTGGTCGCCTGGCTACCTCCAGGCCCAGGAAGTAATGAAGGTTCCCCAGATCTTTTGTTTGGAACACGGAGCTGAGTTGTTGTTTGATCGCCTGAATTCCTTTTGAGTCGTTGCCTGTGATAATGATATCATCCACATAGACAAGAAGGAGAACGGTGCCTGTTGCCTGGTGGCGAGTAAACAGGGAGAAGTCAGCCGAGCTCCGAGTAAACCCTGCTTCACGAAGGACCTTGCTGAGCTTGTCGAACCATGCTCGAGGAGACTGTTTGAGACCATAGAGAGACCGCAAAAGATGACAGACTTTTGGGGTCCTAGACTCCCCCGTGGTCTCAAACCCGGGCGGCTGCTGCATGTACACCGTTTCAGTGAGATCACCGTTTAAGAAGGCGTTCTTAATATCCAGTTGATGTAAGGGTCATTGGCGGTGCACAACAACGGAGAGAAGAACCCGTACTATGTTCAGTTTGGCGACGGGAGAGAAGGTTTCGTCGTAGTCCAAACCTTGTTGCTGGGTGTAGCCGCGAGCCACTAGTCGAGCTTTTAAGCGGTCAATGGTCCCATTCGCAGCATGCTTGATGACAAAGACCCATTTGCAACCAACAGTTTTCTGGCCAGGGGGAAGATCCACCAGCTGCCAGGTCTGGTTTGCCCACAACGTGGCCATTTCTTCTTCCATGGCGGCACGCCAGCCAGGATGTTGAAGAGCCTCCTGCAGAGAGTTAGGAACTGCAACCGACGATAAAGAAGTGGCCAGAGTATGAAGGTGGGGTGAGAGGCGATGTAAGGACATATAATTCGCCAAAGGATGGGCAGTCGATTCTGGTACCTGATCAGCAGAACACGGAGCACCGAAGGTCGAGTCGGACTGCGGAGTCGGATCGGAACGAGGATGTTGACGAGTGTAGACACGGATGATCGGTGGTTTAGAGATAATGGAGGTTGGAGTGGGGGCAATATCAGGAGCCGGAGATGGAGGAATGGGAACGGAAGTTTCGTTGACCGGGATGACAGGTCGCGGAGCGGGTGGTGGTGCAAGGGTGGATACAGGATCAGAAAAGAACGGCTGATCCTCCCAGAAGGTAACATCGGCAGAGACCGTTATTTTACGGGTTGTAGGGAAGTAGCAGACGTAACCTTTCTGAGGGCGAGAGTAGCCGACGAAGATGGACTTGGTAGCACGAGGATCCAGCTTATCCGTGGAGGGTCCCAAGATGTGGACGTAGCAGGTGCACCCAAAGGTGCGGGGTGTGAGAGAGAAGGGTGGAGTAGAAGGAAAAAGAAGGTTGAACGGAGTATTATTATGGAGAACGGATGAAGGGAGACGGTTGATAAGGAAGCAGGCAGTGGAGACCGCGAAGTTCCAATATGATTTGGGAACGTTCATGTGAATCATAAGTGAGCGGGCAACCTCGAGAAGGTGACGGTTCTTTCGCTCGGCCACGCCGTTTGTTGAGGGGTGTAAGCGCAGGATGTTTGATGGATGATTCCGAAGTCTGAGCATAGAGTGGCGATATCGTGGCTTGTGTATTCGCGAGCATTGTCGGAGCGTAAGGTTTTGATGGTAGTGGAGAATTGCGTACGGGCCTCGAGGACAAATGCTCTAAAGACACGAG
Source organism: Dactylorhiza incarnata (assembly GCA_033032865.1). Classification (NCBI taxonomy): domain Eukaryota; kingdom Viridiplantae; phylum Streptophyta; class Magnoliopsida; order Asparagales; family Orchidaceae; genus Dactylorhiza; species Dactylorhiza incarnata. Next base: position 1,444,922 of record JAWHQI010000258.1, read on the forward strand.
GGAGCTCAGAGCGATCATGAAGCAGGTAAAGCCACGTTAACCGAGAGTAATCATCAACAAACGTGAGAAAATACCGATATCCAGAAATACTAGTAGTTTTATATGGCCCCCAAATATCGGAGTGCACTAAATCAAAAGGAGCCGGGCTCCGAGTACAATGTGCGGGAAAAGAAGAACGTGGCTGTTTGCCGAAAATACAAGTTTCACATTTAAACGGAGAAAGAGGGACATCAGGGAGAGCCTTCTGGAGGACGGGTAGAGGAGGGTGCCCGAGGCGTCGGTGCCAGTCTATGGCGGAGACAGAGGAGAGGATGGTGGGAGAGTCGTCAAGGAGGTAGAGTCCGTTCCGCAATCGTCCTTTACCAATGGTAGTCCGCGTCCGTCGATCATGTATCAAAAAAGATGAGGGGTTAAATGTGACAGAACAATCCAAGTTATTAGTAAGACGACCAATGGAAAGTAAATTGAAGGAGGAGCCCGGAACATGAAGAACCTGTCACGACCCGTCTCGACAAGAGCCAGAGTGCGCTTCGGGCGGGCCGTGATGCCACAGGCATGGGCGGAAGGAAAACCATGTCTGCTAAGGCGCAAGCAGAGATACTAATAAATAGCTTTAAAAGATGTTACTTTTGATTAAAACAGGTTATTTTGTTGCGGAAGCTTTAAAACATGATAATTTGAAACAGGTGCACATGCATTTTAGTAAGAGCTCAAGATACAAGTTTTGAAACAGATTTTTGTGCAGTGTTCATCGCAGATAAATGAGTATGCAAAACATGATAAATTCTAGTACATAAAATATTTAGCCCAGCAGTTGTCCATGAAACAAGAGAAAATGGCTGATCGTAATTACTACATAGCATAAATATCTGACAGTAAAAGAAATGAAACATAAATACAAAACCTGAAACTTGACGCAGAATCGGCCTCAGAGAGCAGGCGGCGCAGGCACGAACACTAAGGCAAATCCAAACAGAAGGAAAAGCCTCAGAACATTGAAATAAACAGGAGTAAAGCTAAATAAAAATACGAGCAGGAGAAACAACATATTTGTGTACCGCTTTTCATGAAGCAGAGTTAACAAGACAGACAAGCAAGTGAGACAAGCAGAAATATCTAGAATTTATTAGACTACTCTGAAATATAGCATACAAAGATGATCATGTAATAACATAAGTTGTAGCAAGTGAAAGGGTAGGTGTTTGTGTTTGACGCCCAGGATTCATGATTCAGACAGATTCAAGTACAGATTCAGGAGATTCAGAAATTTAAGCTCGTTGTGACCGGTCCTTTGTTCCCATTAGGGATTCAAGAGGGAACCCAAGTCAAGGAGTTGCGTCAATTAAAACCCTACCTTTCAATGTTAACTTACGTTATTAATGACTTAATGCAGGATTTCGAGGATTCTAGCATATCAAGACATGTAACCAAGTACTGATTCAGATATACAATCGCAGAAATTATACATGTAAACATAGGTGCATAACACTAGATAATTTAAAAGATTCATAGATTGGTGATTCTAATTGGGACAGGCTCACGCTGAAGAAAAACATCAGATCAAGAAATAGATTTTATCAGGCACAAGAAACAGGATTCGATGACCCAAAGAACTCGAAAGAGGGAGTTTTGAAACTTACCGGTTCAAGAATTCGCGAGTAATTGGATAATTCACTATACATCATTTTCTAGTATACCGAGTATTCCTTTTGTTTAAGCCATTCCAAAACACGAATATCTTTTAAGTAACCATGTGTACGAGTCGAAGATTTCATATCAAACACAATTCATCTATTTGCTAGCAAGAAATCTTAGTCTTTATCAATATACCAATTAATGTTCATGCTCAAAAGAACTACTAATCCTCCAATTAAAATCATCATTTCACATAGCAAATTCGTGTTATCCCAAACGCGTGAAACCTCAAATTACTATCAAGTCAATTCAGGCAATCAAAAACTAAACTTATTTGAAGAAACGAGCATTCAAGGGTGAATTCATATAAACATAAGAACAGGCAGGCTAAACAAAATTCAAAGATTGCAAGAGAGAGGGATCTCTACTTGCCTTAAATGAGGCTAAATCTGACGGCGGCGGCGAAGCGGCGCAAGCGAAAACAGAAATCATAATCCGAACCTGATCAAGCACAACGAAAGCGATGAAGCATAAATTATTATGCTAACACATGCATTTTACGACGCGGAATTTAAATAACGAGGGTTTTAGCAGATTACCTCCCTCAAAAGTGAGGGGAAAAGAGATTACAACGCGGAAACCGGAGATTTGGCGGCGCTTTGGGTGACGGAAACCCTAAATCGGAGAGGGCTTTGCGTGATTCCACCAATTGAATCGAGGAGCGGCACCGGAAATCGAGGACAAGACACAGTTAGACGATTATAGGAGGGCAAAAATCTGAAATCACAACTTGAATGTAAATCGGAGCACGAATAAATCGTTAGGGTTAATGAAAATTCTGAAATCAAGGGTTTGGGTGGAGAATCTTACCCAAGGAAGACAAGACCGGGCTCAAGGAGACGAATCCGAGTCCGAAATCTGAGCGGAGGAGGGTTCGAGCAAAACCCTAGGCGAAATCGGAGAAGGAGGGGGCTGCCGGAGAGAGGTGGCTGCTGTCCACGAGAAGGAGCAGTTGCCGGTCCCTTGGAGGAGAGACCTTGCTGCTGGAGGGAGGAGAAAGGCTGCTGGCTTGGAGAGGTGGCTGCTTCCGGCCAGAACAGGGGGAAGAAGGGCTGCAGGAGGACACGGCGGCCTGAGGGAGAGCAGGAGGCGGCGGCAGGAGTCGACGTCGCCCATGACAGGAGGAGCAGCAGGCGCTGGCGTGCAGGGAGGCGGGAGACGGGAGGGCTGCGGCTGGAGCAGCGATCGGGAGCGGGAGACAGGAGCGGGACGGGAGCCCTAGCCGCAAATGATAGAATATCGGGATAGGGGGGGTCTCGGCTGGGGAAAATAAAAGGGGAGGGGTGCGGTTAAGAGAAAAGAAGGGAGTTTGGATTAATTACAAAATTGCCATTGATATTATAATTATACCCTTTTTTTGTTTAAAATGTGGGTTGTTACAGAACCGAGCGAAGAGAAAGAGAGGAGGTGAGCGAGATGTCAGCAGAACCGGAGACGGGAACAGTATCCCCATTGGCCACAGTGATGCACTTTGGATGAGGAGTATCCAAATATTGAGTTGGTTGCCGCGAGGTAATATGATGAGTAGCACCGGAGTCCATTATCCAACCTGGGCTAGTGGAGAGACAAGCCATACCTTCATTGGAGACGGAGGCGACAGATGCAGAAGTAGGGCTGAGAAGTCCATGAAGTTGCTGGAGTTGGAGGCGGACTGCGTCAAGGTCCACCGGATTGCTTGAGGTGGACGGACTTTCCGTGGCAAGGGATGCTGTAGGACGAGGAGGATGTCCGTTTTTACGAAAGCATGTGGCCTCATAATGACCATCACGACCGCAGAACGAGCATTTAGGTCTCCCCCGGCCCCCCCGACCTCTTCCCCGAGCGCCAGACCGGCCTCCCCGGGTAGGTGGAGGAGGAAGAGAGGGAGAAGTAGGAGCGTGCTGGAGGAGGGCCGGTGAGGTAGGTGCCGTGATATCAAGAGGTGGTGTGACTCGGAGGAGCATGGAGCACACACTTGATAGAGACGGAGTGGTAGCTGAGGCCAAGATCTGAGCCCGAAGGCCCAGAAGATGAGGTGGGACCCGGGCCATGAGCATAGCAATGCAGACTGCCTCCTTCTGAGCCCGCTGAGTTGCATGATCATTTGTTGATGGCTGATGTTGGATCCATGCTTCAGCCAGAGATTTGACACGGGCAACAACAGAGGTCATGTTAGGCCCGGTGGTGTCCAGAGCCTGTAGGTCGGTGATGATATCGAACAGACGTTGAAGGCTATCTTTTTCGGAATACAGGGACTGGAGCTCGTCCCACATGGCCTTGGCCGTCTCAAGGTACATGGCCATTTCATAAGGTTCGCCATCCAGCGAGTTCAGGATCCATGTCTGAACGCGGCCATCGTCCCGCAGCTATTCCTCAGTGACTGGAGTTGGGGGATCCTGGGTGAGATGGGAGGCAAGGAAGGGGCTTGAAGGACGCGGCAGACAGAGTGCATCCAGGGCATGAAGTTTTTCTTCCCAGAGAGGGAGATGGTGGTGATGCGGAGCTCATCACGGAGCTCATGGTTGAGGGCAGGTGGTGCGGCCTGTGTAGGAACTTCCGATGAGGCTACCGAGGAGCCCATAGAGACCGGGAGGCACGGATAGACGAGCTTAGACCGCACGATCTGAAAGCAGAGGAAGCGGTTAGAGGAGTCCGCGTCTGATTGCAGTAGACCAACAGCGGAAAGGGCGAGGCGACTCGTCCAGGTCGAGGTCGCAGAAGAACCCACGCAAGTTGGGCGAAGAGGAGACCGCTGGCAGGCTAGCGGTTAGAGGCCAGACCGCACACAGAAGGCGCTGGCAGAGATCGCAGCGAGCAACGAGGAGACCGCGTGAGATTGACGCGAGGAGGTAGCGGGAGATCGCTACGAGGTCGCAGGAGGGCGCTGAAGATCGCTGGAGAGATCGGCAGAGGCAGCGTCTTGCGTGCAGGAGAGATCGCGGGCAGAGAGATCGCAGGCGAGCAGAGTGTGTACTGGCGAGCTGCGACTGAGACCGCTACGATCAGAGAAGAGCAGGAGAGGCCGCTGTTGGGCAGAGGAACCGTTGGCGAGCTGCGACTTGCGAGCAGAGAGGAGACCGCGTCGATTTGAGAGCAGAGGGGAGACCGCTGTGACTTGAGATGAGGCCGGAGCGATCGCTGGCGAGCTGCGAGCAGAGGGGTGGGGGCGAGCAGAGGTAGCTCGCTGAGGAAGATCGCACGGGCGGTCTGAGAGAGAGACCGCTGGAGAGGAGAGCGGTCTGGCGAGCTGCTAGTGGACTTGAGAGGACGATGGCGGGACCCACGCCGCAGATGGAAGAAGCTATAAAACCCAGCAGAGAGGGAGGCGTGGGAGGCTGGGAGTAATGCGGGAGGTAGCGGCAGGGGGGGCGGTCTCAGGAAAGGAGACCGACAGAAGTTGAGAACTGGAGGGTGGGCGGTCAGAAAACGGGAGACCGGAAAAAACGGATCGCTCGCTTTGATACCATGTAGAAAAGAGCGAATCTTGTATATATTTCTTGTATTGTATACAAAGAGAGAGTACATATTTATAGGAGAAAGAAGAGAGAGAGAAACCCTATACACAATGTGGGACTAAAGAGAAATAGAAGAGGAGTAATTGGGCCACCAAATGGGCCAAACACATGGGCTATTTCAACAATGTGGAATCTCTCTATTGGGGTGTACTTCTTATTCAAACACAAAGGAAGAGCTAAGAGAGTATTCAAACACAAAGGAGTTATTGTTGTTCTTGATCTGGAAGAGACATTTTTCCTAAGTATACACGTTCATCGACTAGAGAAGTTTCCCCGACGAAATTCATGTTCGTCGAAGAGAAAAGAAAAGTTTCCCCGACGAAATTCATGATTACCCGAGGAATCGAAGAAACATTTTTCCTATGATTTTCGTTCGACGAAGTTTTTGAGTTCGTCGATCGTCGTTCGACGAACTGTAGTGTTTTCGTCGAGGGCTGTTCGCTGGACAGTTTTGCAGAAATTCTGAGTTTAGCTTTCGTCGAGCTCCGTTCGACGAACTGAAGTCGTTTCGTCGACCGCTGTTTTTACTGAAGAAGAAGCGGTTTCGTCGATCGCCTTTCATCGAGCTCCGTTCGACGAACTGAAGTAGTTTCGCCGATCTCTGTTATACTGAAATTGAAGTGGTTTCGTCGATCGCCGTTCGTCAATCGCCGTTCGACGAATTGAGGTATTTTCGTCGATCGCTGTTATACTAAAATTGAAGTGGTTTCGTCGATCATCGTTCGTCGATCGTCGTTCGACGATTCGAGTTCCGTCCGACGAATTTTCTTCAGCCGACGAATTGGCTTTGCGCTGTTTCGTTTTTCAAATCGCTGTCGGCTTTTCAATTAGGGCTTCCACCATGTAGAGTACACATGGAAGGTTTTCCCTAAATCTCGCTTGTAGCCGTTGGAGAAGATGTCTATATATATTCCCTTGGGTTATTTCGTTTAACCCTAACGAATCGCAAAATCGTGAACAATCTCTCGTAATTTCTGACGGCCGACTCTCTCGTTCTCGCACGACTTTCTTGTTGCCGATCGGAAATACTCTGCGATTCTTCCTCAAAAGCTAGAGTTGACAAGATCAATAGATGCGATTCTTCCTCAAAAGCTAGAGTTGACAAGATCAATAGATTCAGTTTTCTTCAATCATTCATTTGATCCTTTCGACTCTCCAAGTTCAGATCTTATTTTCAAAGCTCAAAAGAACTCTTCTTTCTCAACCCTCCACCGACTGAAGAACTTTCTCAAGGAAGAAGATTTTTCTCTTTCAGATCTAGTGTCTCCTAAGTGTTCAGATCAAGTTCTCTCAAGACAAGATTTCTTCTTCCTTCTTTTTAGATCCAGATTTCCGATTCATTCAAGGAAGAAGAAGATCTCTCTTTTTCAGATCTGATTAAGTCAAGTCTCAAGGAGATTTCAAGAAGATTGTTTCACAATCTAAAGTTTTGTAAAATTTCTTTACAATATTTTTGTAGGAGAGATTTGTTCTCCGAGTTGTAGGAAGTTTGCTTCCGAGTGTAGGAGTTTTACTCCGAGTTGTAGGAGAGTTGTCTCCGAGCCTATAGGAAGTTTCCCTTCCGAGTTTGTAGGAGTTTTACTCCGAGTTATAGGAGAGTTGTCTCCGAGCTTGTAGAAAGTTTTTCTTCCGAGTTTGTAGGAGCTTTGCCTCTGAGTTGTAGGAGTGGTGACTTCGAGTTGTAGGATTATTCATAATCCGAGAATAGTGAAGTAGCCTAGTCTAGCCGGTCGTGCTAGATAGGTGAGGTGGAAAGTGGACTACCCACATCGGGGAACCACTATAAATCCTTATGTTGTGCTGTGCTCTTTTGGTTTCTGTGCGCTTTTATTTAAAGTTTCTAATTCCGCAAAAAGCCATAGAATCCACCTATTCACCCCCCTCTAGGTGATTGAGGTAAGCAACTAGACACTTTCACAATCTTGTCTTCAAAATTTGGATCTCCTCCATGTCATCCCCAGTTATGACAATGTCATCCACACAGACAATTAAAGCAATTAATTTTCCATGTTTGTGTTTTACAAATAGGGTATGATCTACATTACTCTGAGTATACCCAAATGTCATCATGGATCTTTGGAACCTTCCAAACCAAGCCCTCGATGATTGTTTTAGGCTGTATAGAGCCTTCTTCAGCCTTCATACCTTTCTCTCAGATCCCTCAGAGACAAGACCTGGAGGTAGATGTAAAACCCCACCTTAGTTTTACCACAAATCAGCAGTCCGGCCGGGCCCCGTGATAAAAAGCAAACCAAGAAAAGGTAATAAAAATTGGTACATAGCTGGTATACATTTAAAAGTGCTAAAAGAGTACTTACAGCGGAAGTAATATAAGAAACTAAGGGTAAAAGTGTACCTCAAAATCTGATTTCACAGAGCCACTAAAATTGAAAGAGTTAAATGCTTGATATACTGAAATCTTATATATTGTCTGATACATGGAAACATTTGATCATCCTGGCACATGACCAACATAATGACATTGTACTGAAAGGAAAACTACTGAATGAAAACAAACTAAACAAGGTACAACGGCAACCGCGCTCATCCTAGGCTCAACACCCCACCTGTGACTCCTGTAATGAGAAGCCCAAAAATGGGTCAGCCCAACTGAAGAGTAAGAAAGACCATTTCCCCTAGTGACACTAAAAAGAGAAGTGGTAATAATTGAAGAAACATGAGTGCATACTAAATACAGAAATAATTTTTTTGTACCAAATAAATAATTATACTATACTATGACGCATGTTTTTCTATCAAAAGCCGCAAACATAGATGGCTATTCTGTTGTAATTTAATCATGTATTTCTAAACTGTGATGTATGCTCAAATCCTGGAGTTATATCTTATGCGCATTCTGACGATCCGAGTCTTTGCTAACGAACGTATCACGTTCTATGTCTCAAGGACTTAGACCCGTATCTACTAATCTATTGGGGGATGTAATCTCTCCCCAAAAGTTGAGGCTCTTAGGGACTACTACGTCCTTTGAGTAAGATTGTGCGCCTCAATCTATCACGAGTGATATCATCATTCGTGCCTCCTAACTGATTTCCATTATTACATGGATTTTAATAAAATGTTCTGCTAGATGTTCTGCGTAGGTCCACCTTTTTCCTAGAAATCTAACTTTAAGGGAACATCATATCCTTGCTCTACTAAAGTACTTAAATGTTTAATACATATTTGTTGGGTTTTTTAAATACCATTCATAATGATATGAACACATCAAATGTGCGCAGCGGAAGAAAATTAAAACAACCCAAAGAGTAAGGATCTTGCGGATCTCATGAATCAAAAGATTAGGAAAGCAAAATGCAATATACCTTCGCGGGATTGAGTCAATACTCAACCTAGGTGCTCCAAGAAGGAATCCGGTAGACTAAATTTGAGTTCCAAGAACCGAAATGTATCGGCTCCTCTACAGCGATCCACACGAACGATGGAGAACCCCAAAGCCTTGTCGAACAAGGAATGGGTCGGAGAAGGAAGCTCTCAGCGTCCCCACGAACTGCTAGGTCCGAGACAGGGGAGGCGGCGACCGTCGGCGGCGGATCTCTGCGGACAGGAAGAACGAGAAACCCTCTTGCGGAACTTTTCCTGACGGCTGTTCTCCTCTTCATTCGCAAAAAGGTTCGATCTATTTCGTCTTTTGTTCGAAGACCTAATCGCGTTCCTTTTATACGCAAGGTATAAAACAGGCTATCTGCAGACCAGAGGAAAAAACAGAACATTTCTGTATAGATTTACACATTCGCCGAATTTGACAATTCGACTAAACAATATAACCGAATTCGACTATATACAATAACCGAATTCGTCTATATGCTATAGCCGATTCGACTATATAAATTCGGTTATATGATTTCGTCGAAACTATTTCGTCGAACTAACAAATTTTGACTAAACCCTTTAGTTGAATTTGTAACAGTTCGGCTAAACACTTTAGCTGAATCAATATCGCCGAATTCCATTAGTCGAATCAACATAATTCGGTTAAACCTTTTAGCCGAATTTGACACAGTTCGGTTAAACCCTTTAGCCGAATTTGTCTAGCATAAATCCATTCGTTTAAACCCTTTAAACGATTTTCCGTCGAGACATTCTCAAGATCATGCCAAACATTCACAGGATTGGTCCTCCACTCATATCCAATATGAGTAAGGCCAACACAATCATTTCTCCAACTTCTCCAAACGCTTTTATGTGCGACCCTATAGGCTCATATTGCGTTGGCAGTAAGACTAACTGTTGATTGCTTTGAGATCATCTCAAAAACTCCAACAGTCTCCCACTTGATTACAAAGTATCAACAAAAGTCTCACAAACAATGAGCGGCATCTAACAATACATCATTGCTACCCAAGCAATAAGAGTTCATAACTCAATAAGCCTGTCTTAACCAATGTATCAGCATTGTCTTGTTCCTTTGTCCCTTACATCCGGATAGAACTAGAGGCATGGACCGTGTCACCCTCATAATTGTTCAATCCTAGTTTCCTGATCTAGAATAGACCTTATGAAAGTGGTAAGCTCAATATCATATATTGGCTCAACCCAGCATGACCATGCATTTCTCGGTCTCATTCCATCAAGGGGGCCCATGGATGTAACTCCTGTCATAAAGGAGGACAAATCCCATATCTGTCAACACACAAACACCCAAATGAATCGTAACATACCAAATAACCACCCTTATCATCAACCTTTCTCAAGGAAGACTTTAGATGGTATCAAAGTACGCTCTTCCTCACTTGATGAATGCTGTGACTTCAGGTCAAAGAACTACAAACACTATTGTCAGATGAGACCTACTTGTGACACGTTCATATAACAATCCACAAAGTAGTCTCATGGTGGGTCTGTCCAGTACAACTTGTTCACTAACAAGCACCCATGTGATGACTTGATATCACAATATCATGACCTGTGAGAACCGGTCATCAGTCAACGCACATGCTAGTCTTAACATATCATCATTGCCCTTTAACTTCTATGATGATACTCCGATTAGGGACCATTTAAGAATGAAGCTTCTGGTTATACATAGGCCCTCACATTCAAGTCACGTACTTGAATTCCTATGGAAGCAAACAGACTAAGAGCGTTTATTATGTTAATTAATTTATCAAATAAATACTATTGACATAATATTAAGAACTTGTCATAAATGTAAAATGAAAAACACAGTATACATTACAATTCATCACATGAATAAACAACCAACAAACATACAATCCACAAGGCTCCCACTAAAGACGATCATTCAGGTATCTAATACCCATTGATCTAACATGACCATCATGCTTCTTTTGCGCAAGAGGCTTTGTCAGTGGATCCACTATGTTATCTTCAGTCGGTACTCTGCAAATGCTCACATGTCCTCGATCGACAATCTCTCGAATAAGATGGAACCGCCGAAGTATGTGCTTGGAGCGCTGATGAGATCTAGGTTCCTTAGCTTGGGCAATTGCACCGTTGTTGTCACAGTAGAGAACTATGGGACCAACAATGCTAGGAACTACATCTAGCTCGCCGATGAATTTCCTAATCCACACAGCCTCCTTTGCCGCATTTGCGGCAGCAATATACTCGGCTTCTGTCGTAGAATCGGCAACTGTCTCTTGCTTGGAACTCTTCCAGCTTACAGCTCCTCCATTAAGGCAAAATACAAAACCTGATTGAGACTTTGAATCGTCCCTATCAGTTTGGAAGCTAACATCCGTGTAACCATTTACAACGAGCTCTTCCTCTCCACCATACACCAAGAACATATCCTTAGTTCTTCTCAAGTACTTTAGGATATTCTTGACAGCTATCCAGTGACCATCACCAGGATCAGACTGATACCTGCTCGTCATGCTTAAAGCATAAGAGACATCGGGTCGAGTACACAACATTACATACATGATTGATCCAATTGCCGAAGCATATGAAATCATCTTCATGCGGTCCTTATCTTCCAAAGATTTAGGACACTGGTCCTTAGAGAGACTCACACCATGAGACATGGGTAAGAATCCCTTCTTGGACTCAAGCATGTTGAACCGTTTCAACACCTTCTCAATGTATGTACTCTGGGTCAAACCCAGCAACTTCTTCGATCTATCTCTATAGATCTTAATACCAAGTATGTAAGTCGCTTCACCCAAGTCTTTCATAGAAAAGCAGTTCTTTAGGTTGTTCTTAACAACTTGCAGGGTCGGAATGTCATTCCCGATCAGCAGTATATCATCTACATACAATATCAGGAAGACAACAATGCTCCCACTAATCTTCTTGTAAACACAAGGCTCATCTTCGTTCTTAATGAAACCAAATTCTTTGATTTTCTCATCAAAACGCAGATTCCAACTTCGAGAAGCTTGTTTCAATCCATAAATGGATCGATTTAACTTGCATATTTTAGTGGCTTCACTTGGAGATTCAAAACCCTCGGGTTGTGTCATGTACACTTCCTCAAGGAGGTTTCCATTAAGGAAAGCCGTTTTGACATCCATTTGTCAGATCTCGTAGTCATAATACGCAGCAATAGCAAGTAGAATTCTGATGGACTTGACCATAGCTACAGGGGAAAAGGTTTCATCATAGTCAACACCATGAATTTGCCTGAAACCTTTAGCCACCAGCCGACCTTTGAATGTCTGTACATTCCCATCCATGTCGGTCTTCTTCTTGAAGACCCACTTGCACCCTATGGGTCGTACCCTTTCAGGTGGTTCCACCAAGGTCCAAACTTGGATTGTGTATATGGTGTCCATTTCAAATTTCATGGCCTCAAGCCACTTCTCGGAGTCTGGTCCATTCATAGCCTCTTGGTAGGTTGCAGGCTCATTATCATGATCCATAAGCAACACATTACCCATTTGAGTCATGAGAAATCCATATCTCTCAGGCTCAAATCTTGGTCTACCAGATCTACATAGGACTTGTGTTTCTTGAGAAGGCTCTCCAGCTACAACTTATTGTAGTCCTTGCTTAGGTTCCAATTCCGGTTCGTTCATTGTTTGTGGCTCTTGAATTTCTTCAAGTTCTACCTTTGCAGTCTTTCTGGATAAGAACTCTTCCTCCAAAAAGACACCAGTTCTTGCGACAAACACTTTGCCCTCAGACGGCAAGTAGAAGTAGTATCCTTTAGTTTCCCTAGGATACCCCATTAGATAACATTTATCCGATTTTGGTTCCAACTTGTCAGGCATTTGACGTCGCACGTATGTCTTACAGCCCCAAATCTTGATGAACGACATACTGAGACGCTTCCCAGTCCATATCTCATATGGTGTCTTTAGAACCGTTTTCGTTGGAACTCGATTTAGTGTGAAAGCAGCAGTCTCTAAAGCAAAACCCCAAAAGGAAACGGGCAAATCTGCATGACTCATCATCGATCGCCCATGTCTAACAAGGTACGATTCCTCCTCTCAGAAACACCATTATGCTGAGGTGTTCCGGGCGGAGTGAGCTGTGATACAATACCACACTCTTTCAGATGATCACGAAACTCATGACTCAGATATTCGCCACCTCGATCAGATCAGAGTGCTTTTATCCTTTTTTCCAGTTGGTTCTCTACTTCATTTTTAAACACTTTGAACTTTTCAAAGGTCTCAGATTTGTTCTTCATAAGAAACACGTATCCGTATCTACTGAAATCATCAGTAAATGTAACGAAGTAGTAGAACCCACCCCTAGCCATAGAACTCATGGGTCCGCATACATCACTATGTATTATACCCAAGAGATCATCAACCCTCTCATTACAACTAGTGAAAGGAGCTTTCGTCATCTTGCCTAATAAACATAACTCGCATCTCTCAAATGATTCATAATCAAATGAGTCCAGTAGTCCATCTTTATGGAGCTTGGATATGCGTTTCTCGTTTATATGACCTAAACGACAATGCCAAAGGTACGTAGGATTCGAATCATTTGTTTTTAGTCTTTTAGTATTTTCTACATTATAGATCGGATGGTCTAAGTTCAAAACATATAAACCATTAAATAATTGGGTTACACCATAACAAACATCATTCATAAAAATCGAACAACAATTGTTCTTAATTATAAATGAAAAGCCTTTCATGTCAAGACATGATATGGATATAATGTTTCTAGTTATGGCTGGAACAAAATAACAGTTATCTAATTCTATTACAAGCCCAGTGGACAAAGAAAGACAATAGACACCAACGACGACGACGACAACTCTTGCTCCATTCCCGACGCGCAGGTCTACCTCCCCTTTACCCAACATTCTTCTCCTTCTCAGTTCCTGTACATTTGTACAAATGTGAGAACCGCATCCGGTATCCAATACCCAAGATGAAGGAGCAGAAAAGTTTATCTCTATAACATAAATACCTGAAGTGGAAGTCACACTTCCCTTCTTCTTTTGCAGATCCTCAATATAGAGGGGACAGTTCCGCCTCCAATGCCCATCCTTACCGCAGTGGTGACACTTTCCTTCCTTCGCCAGACCTTTTCTTTTCAGTGCAGAAGATTTGGGATCAAGATGAGACTTAGATCCTATCTTCGTCTTCTTGAATCCCTTAGTCTTGCCCTTGCTTTTATGCACCATCAGTATGGGGCTAGCAGACTTGACCTTCTTCATATTATTTTCAGCAGTTCGCAACATGCCTAGGAGCTCGGGCAGTGCCTTATCTATTTCATTCATGTTATAGTTCAAGACAGACTGCTCATAACTGTCCGGCAACGATTGCAGGATCAGATCCGTGGCCAACTCTTGGCCCAAGGAAAAACCCAATCTTTCAAGGTTCTCTATATACCCAATCATTTTGAGTACGTGAGTCCCTACTGAGTCTCGAGCTCCCATTTTGCACTGAAATAATGCCTTGGATATGTCAAACCTCTCTTGCCGGGCTTGCGCCTCGAACATTTTCTTGAGGTGCCCGATTATCTCATAACCACGCATGCTCTCGTGTTGCTTTTGAAGCTCAGAGGACATGGTAGCAAGCATGAGACATTCCACATCCAAGGTATCATCCTGATACTTCTTGTAAGCATCTTTATCTGCTCTCGGAGCATTTCCGGTCGGCTCTGTGGGGGCTTCACCTTCCAAGACATAGAGCTTGCGCTCTTGCCTGAGAACAATTCTCAGGTTCCTATACCAGTCGAGGAAGTTCGTCCCGTTGAGCTTGTCCTTCTCAAGAATAGCTCTCAGGGACAGGGTGGAGTGAGATCCACTTGCCATGAAAATTCTACAATGAATTCACAAAACTTTTAGTACTGTATTTCGAAATACATTTTATATTAATAAGGACTTTTATTAAAAACTCCCACTATTTTAATCAAATCGACAACCCTTTAATTCGATTTGGAGAGTTTATGCGAGCTACTCTCTTAGTGGACAAGATCCATATTTCACCAACACAATGAGTCCGCTTTGACGTTTCTCTCACGATGCAGTTATTTAGGTAGACAACACTTGTCAATTGCATCACTATGCAACTCTTGTATGGTTGGTGAATAACTCTTTATTCGCATCCATCATATGGTGCATGCCAACCCTAAGCCTCTAAGCACTCAACCTTTGAGGTCACTTAGTTAAGTTGGACCCGATGTCGACAGTGAGATATCACAATTATCCGCTCGCACCCTTACCAAGATAGATTAATACACCTCGCTTTGGCAAGCCCACACTTCATCGATCGAGGCAGGAAGAGTGTCATCCACCGGAAGACATCCGAATACTTAATACGGGATAAGAGATTTTATTTTCAATTGATGAACATTTCATCGTGATTAACATTTAATCACCATGCACATACACAAAATAGAAATACTACATTCGCAAAACAAATGCATCCCCTATGTGCACATAAAAGAATTATCAACAGTTTGATAAAAGGGGCTAAATCTGAATACTTAGAACACTTCTAAATCTCCAGATTTACATGCATTGAACACAAGCAAAGCAACTCCACTTATGCAGTAGACAAGCTCGCCTCTCAATGTCAGATTCAAAATCCACGACATTTGGTTTCACAAACCACAACGAGGGACGGTTACTGCAAAGGAGAAACAATCTCTGAAACAATGAAATCGCAACGCAATCACATGCGTTCCAGGCGGGGTTCCAAGGGGCAGCGCTCGGTGATGTTCCAAGAAGAAATATATACATTCAGAAACCACACAAAACCACATCAAATGTGATGTTCCAAGAAGAAATATATACATTTAGAACGCTTCCAAATTTCTAGATTTGCACGCACTTGATCGCAAACCTAGCTCTGATACCACTGTTGGGTTTTTCTAAATACCATTCATAATGATATGAACACATCAAATGTGCGCAGCGGAAGAAAACTAGAACAACCCAAAGAGTAAGGATCTTGCGGATCTCATGAATCAAAAGATTAGGAAAGCAAAATGCAATATACCTTCGCGGGATTGAGTCAATACTCAACCTAGGTGCTCCAAGAAGGAATCCGGTAGACTAAATCTGAGTTCCAAGAACCGAAATGTATCGGCTCCTCTACAGCGATCCACACGAACGATGGAGAACCCCAAAGCCTTGTCGAACAAGGAATGGGTCGGAGAAGGAAGCTCTCAGCGTCCCCACGAACTGCTAGGTCCGAGACAGGGGAGGCGGCGACCGTCGGCGGCGGATCTCGGCGGACGGGAAGAACGAGAAGCCCTCTTGCGGAACTTTTCCGGACGGCTGTTCTCCTCTTCAATCGCAAAAAGGTTCGATCTATTCCGTCTTTTGTTCGAAGACCTAATCGCGTTCCTTTTATACGCAAGGTATAAAACAGGCTATCCGCAGACCAGAGGGAAAAACAGAACATTTCTATATAGATTTACACATTCGCCGAATTCGACAATTCGACTAAACAATATAACCGAATTCGGCTATATACAATAACCGAATTCGTCTATATGCTATAGCCGATTCGACTATATAAATTCGATTATATGATTTCGTCGAAACTATTTCGTCGAACTAACACATTTCGGCTAAACCCTTTAGTCGAATTTGTAACAGTTCGGCTAAACACTTTAGCCGAATCAATATCGCCGAATTCCATTAGTCGAATCAACATAATTCGGTTAAACCCTTTAGCCGAATTTGACACAGTTCGGTTAAACCCTTTAGCCGAATTTGTCTAGCATAAATCCATTCGTTTAAACCCTTTAAACGATTTCCCATCGAGACATTCTCAAGATCATGCCAAACAGTCACAGGATTGGTCCTCCACTCATATCCAATATGAGTAAGGCCAACACAATCCTTTCTCCAACTTCTCCAAACGCTTTTATGTGCGACCCTATAGGCTCATATTGCTTTGGCAGTAAGACTAACTGTTGATTGCTTTGAGATCATCTCAGAAACTCCAACAATATTAGTTCATACTACCAATTATAAATTTTATAACGTGAGTACACAATACTAATCAATTTCTTATCTACATAGGAAATATGCATGCGTTATTATGTGATATATCTAGCAAAAGGAAATATAATTTCTTACCGTTGCGTTGCGTCGCTCGTACACATGACGCGGCGGCATAGCTTCCTCTACTAAGGTCTATTATGAGTTCCTAGAAAAAGCACGTCTGAATCAGCACTCCTTTTTCCCAAAATCTGAGAAATGTTGGCTATCTCTAATCGGAGAGGACTGCCCTAGTACCTGGTAGAGGAAACAAAATCCACCACCACTATCAACTATAATGAGACAGGTAAAGGTCAGAATCATCACCATTGGACCACCAACGACTGAGGAAGAAGGAAGGGAAGACAACAGCTACTTACCCACGGACAGAAATCGGAACTAGTCCACACTGATCTGGGTTCAGACGGCGGCTATGGCACTGACAGGGAGCGTCGATCGAAGCCTGGAGTCGAAGGAAACTCACCGGGAAAACTTCCGAGAAGCGGCAGACTCGCCGTCTCCAGCGCCTGAGGGGTCTGTGCCTACCGTCGATTTTTGCAAGAAAGCTCGACGATGCGGCAGAGGGGAAAGACGGTGATCGACTGAGATAACCCTAATATCGAGAGGGAGGGAGAGATCGTGAGGGAAAAACAGTTACGAGAGGGGGAGAGGGCGTCGTCGGCTGCAAAGAATGCGAGAAGGAGTGGCGGTTTTCGATTCCTTAATGAGGGGGGAAGATTTCACGCGATACGTGGAGGGGTGCGGGCTTTTAATCCGAGAGACAAAACGATTGAGGGAGAGTGGGGTTATGAACTGAACTGATCAAACTCACCATAATTACGAAGATGCCTTTCCTCAAGACATATAAGTTCGAACATACGCGCATCAAAAGGATATTTTTTTTATAATTATTATTTTACTTATTTACTCGCAACAATTTTCTATACTCAACCGTACCTCGATGACGCTTGCTCGATCCACAATGCTCGTGATCGGTCCCTGAAATTTAAATATTCTTCGCATTAAATTACGGGTGTTACAATAGAGACATTTATACTTCCTCTTCCAAATCCCCATGGAGGAAGGAATTCTTCACGTCTAACTGGCTGAGACTCCACCCTTTGCAGGTAGCACATTAGAGCAAAATTCTGATGGAATTCATCTTTGCTATGGGAGCAAAGGTTTCCTGATAGTCAATCCCAGCTGTCTGGGTGTATCCTCTGGCTACCAACCCAACTTTGTAATGATCCACCAGACCTTGAGAGTTTTGTTTTACTGAAAAGATCCACTTACATCCAACAACGGTCTTGCCTTGGGGAAGGTAAACAAGGTCCCACGTACAATTCTTCTCAAGAGCCATCATCTCTTCCAGCATAGCTTCTTTCCACTTTTGGTGTCCCAGAGCTTCCTGCCACAAGGAGGGAATGGATATAGGCTTTGTTTGGCGGGGCGTTTTGACAGCTGCCCGCCACAGATTTTAAAACAGCCCCGCCAAACGGAAATGTGAAGCCCGCGGTGCAATCCGCCGCCGCCCTATAATCGCGCATTTTCTGCGATTGGAGTCGTGAAAACTTCTCGCGATTTTCAGCCGCGGGCGCGATTCCGCGAAGCCCTACTGCGAGAGATTGCAAGAGGCTGTGCCCTCCAGCGAGCACGAAGCACGTCGATCTCTTCCCTCCGCCAGCGAGCACGAACCTTCTCCAGGTAGCCTTGCGCGAAGCCCTAGCTGCGAGAGATTGCGAGCACAAGCACGTCGATCTCTTCCCTCCTCCTCCAGCGAGCACGAACCTCCTTCAGGTAGTCTTCTTCTTCCTCCTCCTCCCCTTCTTCTTCTTCTTCTTCTATTTTCTTCAGGTTTTCCGGATGTGCAATCATTTCGATCTCTTCCCTTCTTCTATTTCGATCTCTTCGCTCCTCCTCCAGCGAGCACGAAGCACAATCCGGGATCTAACTTTTTTTCTCTGGGATCTAACTTCCGTGCTTCATTTCCTATTTTCATTCAATGACTGTTCCCTATTCACAACCAGGCTTAGATTCACCTCACTGACAGTGATCTATTGGTTCTAGGTTTTTCTATCCATTTACATTTTGTTTGATTTATAGGGGGTTGAGGTATTGGAGTTTGTTCTTTTGCAGCTCCACTTTGTATGTTCTATTACATTTGACGGATGAGATGAGTTTGGTTCATCTTCACAAATTTTTTTTCAAGAGCCTTGTACCTTATAAAGGAACCAAAAATGAACTAATCTACCCTCTCTTGTTCTTCCTCTGTTTTTTTCCTGTAGATTTGCATATGTTAATTGCGTTTGTGTAGCTGTTTGTATGGATTTGCATTTTAGATTTGCATTATTTTCCTGTAAAATGGCTTGTTTAAAATGGCTTGTGCATTTATGTAGGAAAACATAAATGATTAACACATTGTCTGAACACATTGATTTTTTCTTCCAGGTAGTAGGCTTGTTTATAAATGATTTGCACATTATCTGAACACATTGTTTGTTATTGTGTAATTGTTAGCAATTCACCGTGCTTTCTATATTTTTATTTGGATTGTTTTGTATGTTTGATCACATAGATGGTAATATCAAAAGATGGTGGAATATCGGCCAATTGGGAGTCATCACATGTTCTTTTATTCTGTGATCTCTGTATCCGAGAAATAGATTTAGGGAATAGACCAACCACTCATTTCAGTAAAGAGGGTTGGGTCAATCTGATGAAAAACTTTAAGGAGCGAACCAGTTTAGAGTACAGTCGTGCACAAATGAAAAACAAGTGGGATCAACTGAAACGTGATTGGAAATTATGGCGTGAACTTAAAAGAGACGAGACAGGGCTTGGTTGGAATCCTACTAAACGGACGATAGACGTTTCCGATGATTGGTGGAAGGAAAGAATTGAGGTTAGTTACTTTGTAGATTTTTATATTTCACTTATTGAAATTAATACCTTCCATATCTAACACTTATTTCAATTTTGTAGATAATCCCTAATGCGAAGAAATTTCGGTCTGCTGGTATACCTCCAGAGCTTGAAGAGAAATTAGAGAAAATGTTCAGCTTGGTTGTTGCTACAGGAGACAATGTATGGATGCCTTCGTCTGGAGAGTTGCCTTCTCTTTTCTCCCAGCACGACACCTTATCAGGGGATGATGACCATACCATAGAACAAAATAACACACAAGCATTTGCCAGTGATGATATTGGCTCAGCTACACCTGGTGAAAGTTCCCTAAGTGGAGTTGCTTCGAAAAGAAAACGCAAGGGAAAGAAGCTAGATATGGGGGTTAAACAGGTTATGCTATCACATGTTGAGAAGTTATGCTCCTCTTCTGAAGTTATTATGCAGCGTGTTGTAGCACCTATTGTTCCACCGAGCATATACCTACTGCGAGAGGCAATTCAGGAACTAGAGAAATATCCAGAGATCTTTGAGGACAGAGGGTTGTATCATTTTGCTACAGTACATTTCCAAACTCCGGTGAATCGAGTCACCTTCTTGAGTATACTAGAGGATAGAAGAGTAGAATGACTCAAGACCCACTACATGAATTCGCTTAACTGATGTCTTTCTTCGATGTTACTTCTATTTTGAAACTTCTATGCTAATTCCGTTTTTGTTCTATGTTACTTCTATGTTTCTTCATGCATTTGTTTAGATCTTATCAGTTATGAACTTTATTAAATCATGATAATGATTAATGTTTCATATTTTTAGGCAACTATAATGGCAACAGTAAATCATGATGATGATCTTAACATGAGTGATGATGAAGAACTAGTAGTAAATTATTGTGCAACTCATCAACAGGAATGTGCTCACTTTGTCAACCTCGTGGCATCCACTGTATGTGTGATCAATGAGTCTGCATATTTATTTTGTGATAAAAAATCTTGCATGACATCGTCTCAAACTGGGCATAAATGGATACGTGAATTATTTGCCGGACATCATGGGAGGTTTCATAACATGTTTCGAATGACAGGTTATTTTTTTTATTTGCTAGCCTTGTTAGAACAAACTCACAGATTAAAGGGAACACAAAGAACTCAAGCTAGTGATATATTAGCAATCACAGTATATACCTGCTGATCGAGGCGGCACGTCGAGGCTCGTGCGAGCAAAAGTTGAAAACGGTTGATGTAGTCCTCCAGTGCGCTCGTTTGTCGGAGGGCGATGAGGTCGCCGAGGGAGTTTCCGCGGATTGAGGGACCGAAACGAAGTATGCAGGCGGCTTTGAACTCGTCCCACTGGGGATCTGGGCGCTCGCGTTGTATTTGGCCAAACCACAGTTGGGCGGTGCCATTGAGATGGAAGGAGGCAAGGCCCAGTCGGTCCTCTCCGGTTGTGCGCTGGTTGGAGAAGAATAGCTCACACTTCGTCAGCCATGTCAGGGGATCTTCTTGCCCGTCGAAGACCGGAAAGGCTAGTTTAACATAGCGGGAAAAAGTGCCGCCTTCGTGCCGTTGGCTCGAGGAGCCATCATTGGTGGTGTACCCAGGTGCCGAGTGTTGGCTCTGTCGTTGTTCGGACGGGGATCGCTCCGCAACAAGGTGCGCCGTGCGGGTGTCGACCTCACCAAGGCGAGAGTCAATCTGCTCGAGCCGGTCCAAGATTTGCTGGAGTAGGTCGCGTTCGGCCATGGGAAATACCGGTGGAAGCGGCAGGAGCGGCACGCTCTCCGGCGCAGCGAGGCGAGGGTTGGCCGATCCGGCGGCGTTAGGGTTTGCGGCCGGCCCTGGCTCTGATACCTGTTTGTTACGTGCTAGGAGCTGAGCTCGCGTAAGCGGTCGACTGGAGGCGAAACTCTTCAGGATGGGGGGCGGCGGAATGCTCGGTGGTTGGCTGTGGCGGAACGAGGAGGGGAAGAAAAGGGATGTGAGGAGAAATTGATTCTAATTCTTGCTGTCTTTTTCCTCCCAGCACTTCCACTTAAAAAGGGTTTTAGAATCATAAAAGCGGACCCCCCGTTTGGGCCTTAAACAACGGGAACACATAAGGATATAAGTTCTAGCCATAATTGAGAGGACTAAAATAGGCAGAAAATAAAAGATACAATTATGATGTTGATTGCGGTTCCGCGGTGGTGTTGCGGCGATGGTAAACCCGCCCCCAACGAGGATCTTCCGCGATGCCGTCGTCCCCGATTGGTGTCGTAACAGAAACATACAGGAAAACAAGTGAACGATTCCAACATTCTACGGAGACTATAAGTCGGTTATTCATGATAGGACTTCGTGCTCTGACTAATCTGTCGATGAACATCATAGCTCCTACTGATCCTCAGTTTCGTGTTATTCCTTCACACATAAAAAATGATGGACGATATATGTCATTTTGTAAAGATTGTGTCGGAGCGATTGATGGCACACATGTTGATGCACGCATACCTGTTGAAAATCAAGTGTCGTACATTGGTCGTCACGGAAGCCCAACTCAAAATGTGATGGCAGTATGCGACTTTAATATGTGTTTTACTTACGTTGTTCCTGGTTGGGAGGGTTCTGCACATGACACCTGCATATATCATCGTGCAGTAAGAGATCCGATGAGTAAATTTCCATTTCCAACTGAAGGTACATATTCTATGTTTTACATATATTGTTTTATTTTTTCTATGTGATTACTGTCTAATCTTATACAATATTGAAAGGTAAATATTATCTTGTGGATGCTGGTTATCCATTAGAAAAATGGCTTCTGAAATCTTTTTCGGAAACTAGATATCACTTGTCGGACTTTGCTCGGGGTAATCGGCCAATAGAAGGACGTAAGGAGATATTTAATAAAGCACACTCCTCGCTACGTAGTGTGATAGAAAGGAGCTTTGGTGTATGGAAAAAAAGTGGGGCATACTTAGCAAAATGCCTCCGTTTGATTTTTCAAAACAATGTGTGGTTGTGGTTGCAACGATGACGCTTCATAACTTCATTAGAAGGCATCCATAGCTTTCAGACCCCGAGTTTGATGTATGTGATGGGAACGAAAGCTATGTTCATGCAGAGGCCTACGAGCTGCGACCAAACAATCGTCCAAGAACAATCGATCCAAATCCGAATATCGCACCTACTACATTTGAAGGAACGGGAGCTACTGAAATGTCAAACATCAGAGACTTTATAGCGGATCAACTGATGGAATATCACAGGTAAAATACATTGAAGTGTTTAATATTGTAAGTTATATTACTATATAATTTCACAATTGATTAATTACATTACTCTAACTATGCAGTTGGCGTTCGATGATCGAAAGAGATGGTGCATGTCCGAGGCGGATCACAATTACGAGTTTTGTTTGGGAAAAACATATTAATCAGTGTATTTTATTTATTAATAGAATATCAGAGTGCTTAATATGTACTGAGTTAATTTATTTTAATTAATTGTTATTTATTTCTAATTTAAAAAAAATGAAATTTAAAACGCACATCTATTTTGCCAAACAGCTTAACAACTTCTCCGTTTGAAACAGCACTGCAACAACTACTCTTCCAAACAGATTCACAGATTCTGCCATCACTCTGCAAAACAGCTGATTATTCCACCACTGCTTCTACAGTCGCTGCAGTCGCGCCAACCAGAGCCATAGAGGAAAGAGAAGTGACAAAAGCTCTATGCAAGGATGACAATGAGTCATAATTCACATAATGAGATAAGGGATGTCGAGTAGAAGCACGGTTACCTTGGAGACCAGTAGACGGATCAAGCATTGGCTCTGGTATGGTGTGCAAGACCTGATTGTTTGTGCCCCTTCTTCGACGAGTATAAACCCGCAGAGGGGGAGTAGGACGAGGGGGCAATGCCAGAGGCAAAACAGTAGGAGGAAAAACAGGCTGATATGGAGGAGAAATAGGTAGAGGAATAGAGGGAGAGCTCACTTCCGTGGTACAAGACTCCCCCTGGAGATCTGAAGTGAGCTCCCATAATAAGACTCCGATTCATGGAAAGTGACATCCCTGGTGACAAAAGTCTTTCGTGTCACAGGATGAAAACACTTATACCCTTTTTGGGTAGGAGAGTAGCCAATGAAGGCACACTGAAGCGCACAGGAATCACGTTTGGAGGTGTGGTGCACGTGGAAAAAATACATTCACCTAAAGACACAAGGAGGAATCTCACTAGGAGTAATATTGAGAGTTTCCAATGGGGTTTTGTGGTGAAGGATACAAGTAGGCATGTGATTAATAAGATGCGCAATTGTGAGGACAACGTCCCCCCAGTAATACTTGGGAAGGTGCATCTTAAGTAAGAGACAACGCGCAACCTCAAGAAGGTGCCGATTCTTACGCTTAGCGACCCATTTTGAGCAGGGGTGTAAACACATGAAGTTTGGTGGATGATACCCAAATCACTAAGGTGGCATTCAAAGTGAGAGTCAATGTACTCATGACCATTGTCACTTCGCAACACTTTAACGGTGACATTGAACTGAGTAACAATCATTTTATGAAACCGTTGAAACAGAGGAAAAACGTCAGATTTATTTTTCATTAGGCAAACCCATGTGCTACGAGAAAAACAGTCTATAAAAGTAACAAACTATTTACAACCAGAAATAGAAGCAAGCGGGCAAGAGCCCCAAATATCAGAATGAATAACTACAAAAAGAGTAACATTAGGAGGAGACGTATGAGTAAGAGACCCTTTTGTGCTTACCCAGTTCATACACATCACAGGTAAAATTAGTAATCATAGAGTTCGACATAGAAGGTAATAAAAGTGTCATAACATGAATAGTGGGATGTCCTAGGCGACAGTGGCAGGAATCCAAGTCAAAAGATGAAGCCGCATGAAGAGCATGCGGAGGAGGAGCCGAGCTAGAGGGGTCAAACAGGTACAGGCCATCGCGTAGGCTACCAGAGCCAATCACATTCCTCACCTTTAGGTCCTGAAAGATACAAGAAGAAGGGAAAAAGTCACAGAGCAATTCATAAAGTTAGTCAAGTGATTAATAGAAAGAAGATTTCTAGTGAATTTAGGAACATGAAGAACAAAAATGAGAGAGTGAGGGAAGAACAGGGAATGGTTCCTTTTCCAGCAATGGAGGGAAAAGAACCATCAACAACACTCACTTTTTCCCGACCAGACAAAGGAGAGTAGGATATAAAACCTGAAGTAGAGCCAGTCGTATGATCGGTGGCTCCGCTGTCAATAATCCACTGGGTGGAGGTGCGACTGGTAGCAGAATGAGCACCTTGGGGTCCCTGGTGGGCATAGGAGGATGATGAGTAAAGGTCTCGGAAGGTTATCCATGCATCAGACAACGAAAGGCTTGAATCTCGTCCAATGAAAGGGTAGAAGTAGCACCAGAAGGAGGAATATCATCAGAAGCATCCGAGAGATGAGCAGAACTGGACAGAGGAGGACGGCCTGGAGAGTGACCATAGCCACGACCACCACGAGAGGTAGGACCCCATTGGGAGGAGGAAAGTCGTGAAGCTTAAAACAAGTGTCCCTGGTATGACGGGTCTTCCCGCAATTATCACACATCAGATGATCCTTCTCACCAGACTTGGGTTTGTAATCACGAGAAGGACGCCCAGCAGGGCTAAAGTGTGCCGCAAGAGCCAGCCCTCCGAGGCAGAGTCGGGATGTAACGTCCGACGGCGATCAAATTCTTGCTGAACAAGACTGTAGACTTCCGGTAGGGAGGGAAGAGGAGACCCCCCAAGAATTTGGACACTGATAGGATCAAAATCTCGATGCAGACCATGGAGAAACTCAAAGATCCGGTTGCGTTCTTCTTGAGCCCTAACAAGCACTTCATGTTCAGGAGAAACAAGGGTGAGAGCATCAAAGTGATATACTCCTGGTAGAGCTGTGTAAACTCCGGGTAGTAGGAGGAAGGAGAACGATCGCCTTGCCTCAAGAGGAAAATCCGCCTGCGGAGCTGAAAAATCTGAGCAGCATTCCCAACAGGAATAAGTAACCTCAACTCGCTTCCAAATATCTGCGGCAGTGTATATGAACAGGTAATTTCGGGCTATGCTTTCCTGTATGGAGTTGAGAAGTCATGACATCACAAGGGAGTTTTCCGACTCCCATTGAGACCACTCAGTAGAAGTCTGAGCGGGGGCCTTTGTAGTGCTCGCAACATACCCAAACATACGACGTCTTTTCAGGGCAAGAGTGATGGAACGAGCCCACGGGAGATAATTTTTGCCATCAAGTTTCATGGTAGTAATTTGAGGAGTCCCATGGTCATGGATAGCGCGTCCGGATCCCAAAGCTGGTATCGGTGAGGAACCGGAGGACAAATTTGGAGATTCCACACTCCCTTCCATAGCAACCCGAGGATAGAAACCAAGGGGATGAACGAACGAGACAAGGGGGACGCAACCCTAATAGCCTCTCATAGGAAGAGAGGAACCGAAACGATTCCGACGACGGAATCGAGCCAAGAGCACACGGAGGGAAGCAAAGAAGGGCTCATCCCCTCAAGAGAAGAGGCACTGGACGCCAGGAAGAAAACCTACGACTGCATACAGCTGGCGTCCAGGTGTCGAAAAAAGGGAGAAGGCGGAAGATGCGGGGTCGGGCGAGCGGAGTTCGAGCGAGCGGCTGCGGAACTGTTGCTGGAGACGGAAACGCTCGGCTGCGGAACTATTGCGGGAGATGGAGGCTGGCGAACTGGCGAGAGGCGAACGATCGACCACGGGAAGTGCTCGGTCGAGCATCCTCGATGGACGAGACGCGCGTGCGAGCGGGTGGCGGAAGACAGACGCGCTGGATTGGGGTTTCACGGGCACTGATACCATGTTGGATGTAGAATTGAAGTCGAAATAATAATCTTAGACAAGTATCACTCCGCTATATAGGACTAAGAGATTTTCAAAAAAACCGGGCCCAGGGGGCCGGCCCGGGCCCAGCCCGGAAAAAGCCCGTTGAGGCCCGGGCCCGCGCAAAGCCCGCCTGGGCCCGGGCCGGGCTTAGGGGGCCTAACTGGGCCCCCATATTAGGCAAATGCCTGGCCCGGGCCGGGCCGGGCAAAGCCCGGTTTACCGTAGGGTTGATATCGAGTCGAGTTTGAGCGATTTTGGCTCGGCTCGAAATCGAAATTTTCGAGCCGAACTCGGCTCGAAATCGGCTCGAAATCGAAATCGATTTCGAGTCGACTCGAGTCGACTCGAAATCGCTCGATTCCGAGCTGGCTCGAAATCGAATCGAGCTGGCTCGAAATCGAATTGAGCTGATTTAAAATCGAATCAAGCTGGCTCGAAATTAAGCAATTTTTCTCTTTATTCGTAATTGGCTCGAAATTAAATTGAGAAACATCTAAAATTAGCAAATGAAACAAATATAACCTTCAATATTTTTATTTAGGTTTAAAATTTAGTGTTTTTAATTTTAAAATAATAACATATTACTAAATAAATAATATTTTTAATCAATTCGAGTTGATTCAAATCATATTTCGAGCGATTCAGGGCTGGCTCGAAATCGACTCGAAATCAGATTTGAGTCAAATTGAATCGACTCAAATTGAGTCGAATCAATTGTAACCGATTCCGATTCGGCTCAATATTCGAGCGATTTTCGAGCGACTTTCGAGTTTCGAATATTATGCTCAGTCTTAGTTTACCGGGCTCTTGAAAAGCCCGGTTTGGCAGCAGCAAGCTGCCATGGCAGCCATAAGGCCGGGCCTGGCCTGGCCCTGGGGGCCTTGGCAGGCCCCCATTTGTAGGGAAAGCCCGAGCCCGGCCCGGCCCGATTAAGGCTATGCCCGGGCCCGGTAGGCCCAGTCTCGGCCCGGGCCCGCCGGGCTTTTTGGACACGTGTTAGGAGTGATAGAATACAATGTACAAAGTACCACTCGAATAAAATAAACTGGAAATACAACATTTATTTAATATAGTAATGATCCAAAGAAATCAATGTAGTAATTATTTTTCAAAAAAGTATGTAGCAAAAGTATTTTTAAGGGTGTAATTACTAATTAATGAGTTTTATTTAAGAGACACAATACCTTTCTTAACTAGCTACTAATGGCATTTCTTTTTGGAGATTGATTAATTATAAGTAATCCCTTATAAGATGAATCAATCACAGGCAAGGTCTTTTGTTTAGAATATCTTCATTTAATCCCATTTTTAAATAATATCAGTTGTACAATGAGAAAACAGAAATAAAAATGTCCAAAAATATTGATATCCTATTTATTTTTTGGAAATGTAATATGAAAATAATGTTGCAATATAATTTTTCTTATACAAATGTTATATATATACATATATATATATATGTATATATATACACTATTCGTGTTTATTATGTGATCATAGTTCCGATTGGACATTGAACACTCTCTTCCTCTGGTTCAATATCCCGTCTAGTTCTGAAAACCTAGGGAGTAGAACCCTTGCACACACAATTGCAGTGAATTTATGTAAATTTACAACTTTTTATACTCTGAAATGTTGCTGTTGTGCTGTAAATGTGCATATATACTTATTGATGTCAATAAATTTTCCATTTACTAGAACTTATACAGAGTTGAATTAACCAGCGCTAAACATTAGATGCAAGACTGGAGAGGAATGAACAAAGAAGAAATACAAAAAGCCAACGGATATGTCTACTTATGATTCTGTTTAAGTTTGCTTGATAAGTTTCTTGTAATATGCACATCTCCCACAGTGTATTGGTGTACTCATAGTTCAGATATGTTTCTACATATTCTTTCATCGCTGGTATTCTCATAGTCAAGTATTTTTCTACAGATTCTTTCATCGCGAAACACCGAGTTGCTCCTGGGTTATTTTGTGAGCTCTATTACTGAAACTCATGTTAGTAACGATTCTATATGCACTGGACCAGAAATTAGCGTTGATAATGAAGCAAAAACTAAGAGAAAGTATATTTTGGAGCTAAAACCAGCTCAAAGAGGTCTGCAGAGTCAGATTCTAGTGGCAGATTTGGTTCTATGGACTGTAGGCTCTAAGTCACTTGTAGCTGAGCTGGAACCATCTGACCAGTCTCGAACACTGCCACTTAATGGAAGGGGACAAGCAGAAACTGATGGTACTCTGCGGGTAAGAGGCCATCCTAGAATATTCGCAATAGGTGATTCTGCTGCAATGAGGGATTCATCTGGAAAGCTGCTACCGGCAACTGCACAAGTATGGTGATTCTTACTTATGATGACACACTGATTAGAGGATTTGTGTATATATAGGGTTAAATACTGGAATTTTCCCTGGGAATTTGCATAAATATAGGGACCTCTCATCTAACTTTTAAAATTATAAATACCTCTCCACTGAGTTAGCATTGTTAATTCTTAGTACAGTAAACCTCTCATAGGGTGAGGAATGCATTCATAATGTATGCTAGCTAGGAGGGTGTAAACTCAGATGAGAGGCTTTTTGTAATTTCAAAAAGTAAAGGAGAGGTCTCTGTAACTATGAAAAGTTGTAGGGGAGGTCTCATTAATTAACACTAAAATTTATTTGACCTTCTTAAGAGCTTAAACATTAGTTTTGAAATACTATTTGGTTGACATTTTTTTTCTTCTAGGTTGCTTTTCAGCAAGCAGACTTTGCTGGTTGGAATCTTTGGGCCGCTATCAATGATCGACCTCTTTTACCATTTCGGTATGTATGCCGTTGAAGTTTTTTTTGTTAACGTAACGAGACTAATTTTGAAGTATGAAGATATGCTGGACATGTTTTGTTTATTTTGTATGCAGTCTATTTATTTATTCAAATTCCCCGACGGATCCAAGCGTTTTTTGAGTTCAGTTAGATGTTGGTGCCATTATTCTCCTGCTAGCATTTCTTGTATCATCCTAAGAGGCCTCTGAGTTGAAATTAATTTTTTGATGTATTTTATTATTTGGCTCTATATATTTATGTGTATGCCCGGTTAGGGCGGTACTCAATATTTCGATCATCCGGTTCTACTTGGTATCAGAGGGCAGGAACTCTTCCGCCGCTCGCGTCCTCGACCTCGCCCGCTCGCCTCGCCGCTCGCGCTCGCCTCGCCGATCTCCAGCCCCGTCCTCGCCCGCGCGTCCTCGCCCGCTCGCCTCGCCGCTCAGCGCGTCCTCGCCCGCTCGCGCTCGCCTAGCCGCGTGCCAGCCGATCTCCCTGGATGCGTTAGCCGACGTTCTCTCCTGTCGGCTGACGCGTCTTCTCCTGCTCCGCCGTCTCTTTCGGCTTGCCGTTTTGTCCTCCATGGGGGCTGCCGGAGACGCCCCTCTTCCATCCTCGGGTGCTCTCTTCGTTTTTCAGATTTAGTTTGCACCCGGTGGATGTTCTCTCTTTCCTCTTGAGATCTTCGTTTTTTTCTCTCTATGGGAGATCATTCCAGCCCCGATCCGTCCACACATTCTCCCTCGTCTCAATCCGGTGCTCTTCCCGGATCTTCGGCCCCTCCGGTTGATGCTTTGCATCGTTTCTCGGGTGATCCTCCTCGGAGTCATGGTCAGTCTTTGAAGATTACTACAGTTGCCTTGGATGGCACCAATTACCTGGAATGGTCTAGGGCGGCACAACATGCGATTCGCAGCCACCAGTTGTATGGTCTTATTGATGGTACTATTGTAGAGCCATCACTTTCAGATCCCTCATGGCGCAAATGGGATGTGGACAACTCTTTGGTCGTCTCGTGGCTGCTTCATTCGATGTCCCCTCAGGTGTATCGCAGCTATATGCTGTTGGACTCCGCATATGATATTTGGACGAGAGCCCGTGATACTTACTCCCAGGCAAGCAGTTCGATGCAGGTATATGAGCTCACTCGCCGTGTTCTGGAATTGCGACAGGGGACCTTAACCGTTGCCGCCTACTACTCTGAGTTTGAGCGCCTTTATCAGGAGTTGGACTTCTTTAGTACCTTTACTGTCGCTTGTACGGTTGATGCGGTGGCCCTTCAGAAGGATAAAGACCGTTTCCGTGTTCATGTCTTCCTTATGGGCCTTAGCATGGAGTTTGATGCTGTTCGTCTGCACATCCTCCATCGTGAGCCCCTTCCCTCCCTTCGGGAGGCATTCAGCATGCTCCTCAGCGACGAGAATCGTCGTCGCACTCTTGGTTCTGCTACCGATCACTCTGCGCTGGCAAGTATGACTCGTGGTCCTTCTCCTGTTTGTAGTCATTGCGGGAAGACAGGCCATGTCAAAAGCTCTTGTTTTCGTTTGCACCCGCACCTTGCTCCAAGTGGTCGGGGCTCTAGTACCCGTGGTAGAGGAGGGTACCGTGGTGGTGGTGGTGGTCGCTCTTCTGATGGCCGCTCTCAGTCTTCTGCTCACTCTACTGCTGTTCTGGATGATACTTCTGGAGGCCTGTCTACCGCTGAGTTAGAGGCCTTCCGTCGCCTGTTGCGCTCTCACACTGACTCTACTCCTGCTTCCTCCCATGCTGCTGTTGCCACTTCAGGTCTGTCCAGTGCTCATGCCGTGTCTTCCACACCCTCCGAATGGATAATCGACTCAGGTGCGACCGACCACATGACTGGCTCTGCCTCAGGTTTTACCTCCTATACTCCCCTCTCTGGTCGTGATAAGGTTATTGCTGCCAATGGCTCCCTCTCTGCCATTGCCGGTAAAGGGACAGTTTCATGTTCTCCTGACCTATTACTTTCCTCTGTTTTACATGTCCCTTCTTTTCCCAGAAATTTACTCTCTATTAGTCACTTGACTAATTCCTTACACTGTTCTGTGACATTCTTTCCTGATGTTTGTGTTTTTCAGGATCTGGCTACGAGGCGGACACTTGGCAGTGGTAGGAATGTCGGCGGCCTGTACTTGCTGAACCAGTCTTCTCCCAGTGCCCTATCTTCCACCAAATCTCCGACCCTTGACGATCTTCGACGATGGCATCAGCGCCTTGGCCACCCTTCTCCTTTATATCTTGCTAAATTGTTTCCTGTTTTTTCTCATTTACTTACGTCTTTTTCTTGTGATGCTTGTGAGCAATCTAAACATGTACGGTGTCGTTCTACTCATTTGTCTGTCCCTAGTCTGTATCCATTTGATATTATTCACTCTGATGTTTGGGGTCCATCCCCCGTTCTCTCTTTATCTGGATTTCGATGGTTTGTGACGTTTATTGATTGCTACTCTCGCACTACTTGGCTTTATATGCTTAAAAAGAAAAGTGATGTTCTTTCTTGCTTTCAAAATTTTCATAAGATGGTGGTCCAACAATTCGGAGGCACAATACGTGTGTTACGTAGTGATAATGGTGGGGAATATGACGATCGCGGTGTCTTTGGGACTTATCTTGCGGACCATGGTATAATTCATCAAACTACATGTGTCCACACCTCCACTCAAAATGGGGTGGCCGAACGGAAGAATCGGCAGTTGCTGGAGGTGGCCCGGTGCTTACTTCTTTCTATGCACCTCCCTAAATCCTATTGGGGGGATGCTGTTCTTACCGCCGCGCATCTCATTAACCGCC
Source organism: Dactylorhiza incarnata (assembly GCA_033032865.1). Lineage (NCBI taxonomy): Eukaryota > Viridiplantae > Streptophyta > Magnoliopsida > Asparagales > Orchidaceae > Dactylorhiza > Dactylorhiza incarnata. The sequence goes on from JAWHQI010000258.1 coordinate 1,476,906, forward strand.
TTCCGTCCCGTGCTCTCTCGTTTGCTACGCCTCTCTCTCGCCTAGAGCAAAAACACATTGTCCACACCTCTCACCTTCACCCTCGTATCTTCGGCTCCGTGTGTTTTGTTCACGTCCATACCCCGCATCGTGATAAACTTGATGCGCGGTCCCTTCGCTGTGTTTTTGTTGGGTATTCCTCTACCACCAAGGGGTATAGATGTTATCACCCTCCGACACGTCGGTATTATTGTACCGTCGATGTCACCTTTCGTGAGGGGGAGTCGTACTTTGGTCCTCGTCAGGGGGAGATGATTTGTACAGATGCCGAGATGACCGACTCCCCGCTTCCGATTTGTGCTCCTCCACCTTCTGTTCCTACTCCTCCACCTTCTGTTCCTACTCCTCCACCTGATCCTACTCCGCCACCTGCTCCTGTTCCTTCTACCTCCGCTCCTCCGATCATATATACATACTCCCGTCGTCCCACGACTGTTGAGCATGTGCAGGCTGAAGATGTCCCGCCAGTACCGGTGAATGCCTCCAACCCAGATTCTGATGACGATCTCCATATTCCTCTTGCTCGCTTTATAGGTAAGAAGGGTAGCACTAAACATCCCATTGCCAACTACATTCGTTATGATCACCTTTCTCAGGCACATCAAGCCTTTGTTTCTTCCCTCTCATCTATTATTATTCCTAAGACATGGCAGGAGGCTGCTCAGATACCAGAATGGAAAGCGGCAATGGAGGAGGAATTGCGTGCCCTGGACAAGAATAAAACATGGCAGCTGGTGAGCCTTCCTCCAGGGAAGCGAACGGTCGGATCCCGTTGGGTGTTCACAGTTAAACAAAACCAAGATGGTGTTGTGGAGCGGTATAAAGCTCGTTTGGTGGCTCAGGGATATACCCAGGCCCAGGGCATTGACTACCAGGAGACCTTTGCTCCTGTTGCTAAGATGAATTCGATCCGTGTCCTTTTTTCTATTGCTGCAAGTCGTAGATGGGAACTACTTCAGCTAGATGTCAAGAATGCTTTTTTGAATGGTGATCTGGAGGAGGAGGTATACATGGATATTCCACCGGGCTCTGTTATCAAAGGGTCCAAGGGGAAGGTGTGCCGAGTTCTAAAATCTCTGTACGGCTTGAAACAGTCTCCGAGAGCGTGGTTTGGGCGTTTTTACAAGTTCATGCTTCAACTTGGGTACACTCAAAGTCATGCTGATCACACGCTCTTTATTAAGAGAAAAGATGCCCTGGTCTCTATTCTGATTGTGTATGTGGACGACATCATCATTATCGGGGATCACATGGAGGAGATCACTTACTTGAAGGAACAACTGGGCAAGGAATTTGAAGTTAAAGACCTGGGAAAGCTGAAATATTTCTTGGGAATTGAAGTGGCTAGGTCTCAACAAGGGATCCTCATCTACCAAAGGAAGTATACTCTAGATCTTCTTAAAGAGACTGGGATGCTTGGGTGCGCACCCGTGGACACCCCCATTGAGGCTAATCACAAAATTGATGCAGATACTAGTGGAGAAAAGGTAGATGTCTCAAAATACCAACGTTTGGTTGGACGACTCATATACCTGTCCCATACTCGCCCTGACATTACGTATGCTGTGGGGGTCCTCAGTAGGTATATGCATTCTCCTTCCATTCGTCATCAGCAGGCGGCCTTTAGAGTGCTACGGTATCTCAAAAAGGCACCCGGCCGTGGGATCCTTTTCAGGAACGGCAAATCTTTAGAAGTTGAAGTGTTTACCGATGCTGATTGGGCTGGTAGCCAAGATGACAGAAAATCAACTACTGGGTATTGCACTTTTGTGGGTGGCAACCTCGTTTCGTGGAGGAGCAAGAAGCAAAATGTGGTAGCTCGATCAAGTGCAGAGGCAGAGTATAGGGCAATGGCACAAGGTGTTTGTGAAGGATTGTGGTTGAGGACTCTCCTTCGGGACATTGGCTTTCAGGGGAACAATCCTATCATGATCTACTGCGACAACAAAGCCGCCATCAGTATTACGCACAATCCAGTGCAACATGATAGAACTAAACATGTGGAAGTTGATAGGCATTTCATCAAGGATCATCTAGACAAAGGGAATATCTGCACACCTTTTGTGAACTCATCCGATCAGCTTGCGGACGTCTTTACCAAGGGTTTATATAGCGACAACTTCAAGGACAACACAAACAAGTTGGGAATGATCAATATATATTCCCAACTTGAGGGGGAGAGTTGAAATTAATTTTTTGATGTATTTTATTATTTGGCTCTATATATTTATGTGTATGCCCGGTTAGGACGGTACTCAATATTTCGATCATCCGGTTCTACTCTCTGCAGTTTGGTTATGTCTTAATCTTCAATTTTTGAACTTAATATTATTTTAGCATCAAATCAAACATAGAACTGTTTAAAAATCCAGAGTAATTAAGATAAATATTTTCCTTAAACTATTCTAATATTGAGTTGAACCTTTTTCAGAAAATCATGTTCATATCTATTGCTAGGATAATCTTTGGTTTTGTTTAACACACCTTTTCATATGGTTTTATGAGACAGGGTAAAGTGCACTTCAAAATGTTAATTTTGTATGATCCCCCCTCCCTAGAAGTTTAAAAGAACCCTTGTTTTTTCTGCCTCCCCCTCAAGACAAATCTTCGTTATCATTAATTTTGATTCAACTTTGATTCATGCAAAACCGATCCGATTTTGGTTATTTTTTTCCTTATTAGACAACCTGTACATTCTTAGATGCATATATGTATTCATACGTATAAATTTTATCCGATCTAAAGCCGACCCAATTCACGTTCAATCCGCCCAAGGCTCGGCTCATTGTTAGTCTTATTGGCTTTGATCCGAGCTATATAATGCGATCAGAAGGCTAGAAGTCCATGCATTCATATTATCATATAATGTTTCTATTTTTGAGTAAATATTTTGCCTCATAATAACAAATCCTGCACATTTGATTTACAGTTTCCAGGATCTGGGAGAAATGATGACTCTCGGGAGGAATGATGGTGCCATTTCGCCGAGCTTCATCGATGGCCTTACCCTCGACGGTCCCATTGGACATACCGGTAACTAAACAATATGTCACAATTATTTTATCTTGTGTTCGCATGATTCTATATTCAAACAGCTGATTTATCTTCGTTGTTTATTTTCGCTATCTACAGCAAGGAAATTGGTTTATCTCTGGAGAATGCCAACTGACGAGCATCGACTCAAAGTCGGGATCAGCTGGCTAACGAAATCCGCACTTGATTCTGTCGCCTCCCTTCAAACCACCATAGCCAATGCCTTCTCAGGTCCTTAACAGTGTATATATGCATAAATAAACAGCTGACCCGAGCTCCTGATACATAGAAATATCCTCGGATTAACATGAATGACATTTTTTATTTAAGTTTTTTCCCTCCAAGAACTGGCAATTTCTGTAGTTAGTTTTAATTGCGTTTTGGTAAATCTTCTCATTATTAGATTGCCGACCTATTTAAGCAGCTACCAATTTCCCCAAGGCTAGCTACTGCTTGAAGGCCTCCCGTCATATATTACTAGTAACTACACTATATGGGTGTTTACGATTCGAATCAAATAGCTATTCAATCGAATTCAATTTTGTCATAAAATGCAGAGTTTTGAATTCATCCTATTAGCCTGGATTCGAATTCGAATTCTCTTCAAATGATAGACCTTACTGACTTTGATCGGACGGTCAAGATCATCTTTATATATAATTCATGAACTATTTGTGAATCTTGATCTTGCTAATAGAGAATATTATTCGGATTCAATATAAAGAATCTTAATTGAATCAATCTACGAATTATCTAGTTTGCGAAAAACTCTAGCTATGTATGTGGTCTTCAAATGCTCTCAGAATGATGTAACATCAGTTTCATAAAATATTAGTAGGGTTAATGAGTAATACATAGTTTGTAATTGCGTTGATCATTATGAGATGCTTCTCGAGAAGAAGAGTTGACCGGACACGACAATATAGGGGATCAAACTCTTCCACAAATTGATGTAGTCAATAAGATTACATACATTAATGGTTATAATGTGTGAGTTTCACATTATAAGTGATTTTTATATAGTTTATAAGTGAATAATCAAAGATCAAAACCATAATGTGGGCATTAGGTTGAAGCTCTGATTCAAGATATGAGGGGTTGGCATAGGTGACTGAAGGAGAGATTTGTTTTATGCATAAAATTGCATCCACTAACAATATGTTTATGCCACGCAGTTGACGGTCGCGCCACGTTACTCATTTCGTATTTTTTTCTCAAACATTTGTGCAGTCTCACAATAAAAATGATCTCACTAGGAGGATTAAAATGATCTATTTTGATATCTCCAAGGTAAAATTATCTTTTTGAAAGATCTAAAAAATGATTTCTCCAAAGGATACAATTAATATTTTTGAGATATTAAAATGAACTACTTTGATATCTCCAAGGGTAAAATTATCTTTTTGAAAGATCTAAAAAACGATTTCTCCAAAGGATACAAATAATATTTTTGAGATTATTATAAATAAAACCTATGTTTGATCTCTACAAGATCATTTTGATTTGGCAAGATTTTATTTTTGCTAGACATGAGACAATCTCATGGACCTAAAACTTTTGCTTAATAAGAAGAGAAGGGAATGTAGCTCCTAGATTCCCAGCTCTAACCTTTTAAAAACCATAATTTGGGTTAGCATCATAAACTAGCGCGCTTCCTTCACACGAGCAATGGTGCAGGTAAGTTCAGCATGTCTATGCTGAGAGAACCATTGTTCAGGACTTTGAACGAAAACATGCCTACGACAAAATACTAGACCGGCGAGAGCTTGAACTTTTACATCACTCGGTTCAATGCCTCGAACATTTCTCAAAACCATGGTAAAGTAACCCACAGACAGAGTTAAAGAGCATATCCCTGAATGAATGAATCATATCTTAACCACACAGATACATCACAGAGAATTCTAGTTCATTCAGCCAGTCAAAATTTTTCCAAGAATGCAGCCAAGCTTATTTCCTAGAAACTACATTAAATTAGGCAGCCAATTACAAGCAGGTAAGTTGACCGGCTACTTAGCTCACTTGTTGTTGGAAGCCGTACATGGGGAAGGGGCCATAAGCAGCAGGAGCTGCATACATACCGGGATGATGATGATGATGATGATGATGCCGAACCGGCATCGGGAACCCATATCCCCCATAAACCCGACCGCCATAGTACCCTCCGCTCCACCGGTTCACCGGATCGAATCTCATCTGAATACAAAATAGATACATGAAAGGTCAGTCTAGATTTGTACAATGAGAAATAATTGTCAGTAGTGCCATATAGCAGCAGTGCATGGGTCTCATATACGTATTGTGCGACGGCAGATTATCGAGGAAAAAGTCAGAACACTATCGACATCATGGACTGCCCACGAGAAACTCGTGCACAATCGCTAGTTTATAATATAATGTATTTATATTATATTAATTATTAAGTTTTTGATACTACAATTATACTAAGATAGTATCTATATAATTTCTTTGTTTATATTTATTAGCATTCAAGATATTATAAATGATAGGTGTAGATAAAATATGTAATTAAGAGAGAAATAAAAATTGTGAAGTAAAAAAGCACACCAAAATGGTGAATTTCTTCAATAGGTAGTATAAAACTAAGGAACTTCATCCACCTTTATGTTCAAAACTAGTTTTCCTTTCTGGGCGGCGGTCATAGCTGTTGTCATGCCAAACATGCATTCTATGATGGTGGCGTTTTTGTCCAAACTCACCGGAGCAAAAATGCACACCAAACGGAGCCAAAGTGTACAAGAAGAATGAATTTCAAGGAGAATAACTTATGCTGAAGAATCAGTTTACTAACAAGGAGCAATATCGAGTATACTATAGAAAACTTTGAAGGAATCCATGATTTCAGCTGAGAAATGAAAGTATCTCTATCTCGGTTATAAGAATGATGATGGCCTCTCTAATGCATTGAAAGAGATTAAAGAAACAGAGCTGGAAATCAAATTAAACTAAGCGGAAGGGTATAATTGATATTCAAACAACCAAATAACATAAAATTTCAATAGATAACATCAAGAACCTTGCATATGAAACAAAATGACGGAAAAAGAAGGAACAAATGATGTAATTTGCACAATAATTTACTATTTGATATCTAGAAGAATGAATCTTACGATCACCCACCTGTTTATTTGCAGGGCTGCGACCCCAAGAAAGACGAACACTCTGCTTCCCAATCATTGTTCCATTCAACGCTTCTAATGCTTCTTCAGCATTGTTTCTGAAAACCACAATTATTTCCATCATTCAGATATGATGAAACATGGAAAAAACAAGTCAGATCAATGATCAAATATTTTCCATGAATGTTAATGAAAGGCTACCTTTGGACAAATTGTACAAAACCACATTGCTTCCCAACTGGAATTTTAACAGACACAAGATCACCATACTTCGAAAAGACTTGCTTAAGATCATCATCACTAACATTTTGGTCAAGTCCTCCAACAAATACCTGCAATGGGAAGCGGACAGAATTAAGGATGAACTAAAATGAATACAATTTAGCATAGAACATGCTCACAGTTGTGTTAGTTGAATCCCCATTAGATGTGGAGCCCTGAGAAGATGCATTGCTAGATCCAGAACCACCTAGAACAACATATGGAGTGAAAAATTGGCCATTTAGTTATCAACATTTCAATGCATCATCTCAATGAAAAAACTCACAAATCAGAACAGCACTAAGAAGGGGGTGGATGGTGTAAATTTGACCTCATGTGAATTCAAACAAAGATGTGTGGAATTTGAGGCATAGGGTCCCACAAATCCACAATTTGGGAAGGAGAGGATCTAATTAATACATGATTTGAGATGCGGAAAGAATGGAAGACGTTTATATTGTATGTTTAATTTTATTGAAGTGTTTTCATCCTTGGAAAGAATGGAAGTGTCTTGATTTAGGGTTTAAAAGAAATTATTTTATACTATATGTGTAATTTTACCAAAGTATTTTCACCCTCTTTGGAAAAGTCTGCATAGGGAGTAATTTGATAATTTAGAACTAAACAATAACCACATTGTTGCTCTCCTAAACAACTAAACAATATTTCCATTCTGAACAATAAAAAATAGATTTTTCCAAACAATATACAAGTTCTCCTACCAATGATTTTCCACCTCTCCTACCTTAGCACGCAAGAGAAAGTGAAATGAAGTACAAAACTAGCACTCGGCGCCATTGATGGGGAGAAGGTGCAACAAAACAAAGAAAATAACAGGAAGAAACATAATTTAATCAAATTAAAAAAATAAAATGCTAGAAAAATATTGATCACTTGAGCATTTTTTATAGATGAAGTTTCTAAAATCAGAGTGATATCTAGCGATCATAGCATGCATAGGCTAAAGTATTCGTATACCATATCTAATAGATACTGATAAACAATATGGGAAAATAATTTTAATTAAGTCACGATTCACTGAAAATATAGAAAGTTCATTTCTATTGAAAATAATTAAAAAAAGAGTATCTCAAGTCGAACAACAATGATTGTAGTACATATGTAACTTTGGAGAGAGACAGCAAAAAATTCATGATCCCTTAATTCAATGATGGCATACCAGATAATTTTCTTGGAGTTGCAGCTCCGATACGCATTGGCCTGCTAGAGCAATAAACTCCATTCATCTCAGTCATGGCAAGCACTTTCTCACTATCATTTCCAAATCTTACAAAACCATATCCTTTTGAGCAGCCAGTATGTACATCAAACACAACCTTGGCACCCTTTACAGATGGATATTTACTAGAAAAAGTTTCTTGCAGTAAAGTATCAGTAACATCAGGAGCCAGGTCACCAACAAATATAGAGTGATCGGACGCTATATCGGAACGCTTATCACCCATACTAAATGATGCCCAATTCAGTCTAAAAGGTTGATCAGTGTTAGGCATCGCAATGCCTGTGAAATCTTGAATTACTTTCTCTGCAGCTAAATGTGTCAAGAACTCTACAAAACCATATCCTTCTGACTTTCCTGTCTGTTTATTGCGTATCACTTTTATGGCAATAACCTGTCAAAGGTCATAACAGAAACAATAACAAGAGGAGGCGAAGCCCATAGAAACTATCCGAATAAAGCTATAAGAAAATTTCCATTTTTTCAATTAGAAAATTCAAAAGACATGAAACTTGCAATAATCAAATGGATTACTTACTGATATTATTCATGAAATGCAGTAACTTTTTCACACATTTCATAAAGGTTTACAATTACAATGAATCATTAAATTTTAGGTCAATCAAAGAAAGCATTAGTCTTTCTTTCAAACAGTTCCCAAGCAATGCATTATCATCTATGACAGTTTTTTTTATAATACATAGAATGTTCCTAAATATTATAGCAGCATCCTATTTTTTATCAACATTAGTGCAATGTAAAGGAAGCACATGTCATATATATTTAACAAACTTACAGTCATTAAGAAAATTTATCAAAGCTTGAAGACCAAGGAAAAATTAAGCTACAGTAGCAGGTAAGAAGTCATTAAAATTGTTTGCTTGCTCATAGTGAAACTACTGGAAGATGGATAAACTGAGTGATAATGAGTGGCCTTAGAACTTTGGTTATACTGACCGATAAGATGGATAACACTTGAGAATCCCACTTATCAATTCTGATCTCAACCAAGAAAACATAAGAACATCACAATCTATCTAAGGGTCCGTTCGGATCGTAGTTTTTGATTTTGAAGAATATGAATTCAGTCAAAACCAAAACCAGCAGGTTTTGGTTTTGCCTGAATTCCAATTTAGCTGTTCGGCTGCAGGAAAGTTTTGAGCTTCAAGAATTGGAATTGAGCAATTTTGATAACTTCATAACATGGATTAAGGAGCTGTGTGGTTAGGAAAAATGATTTGGTGGCAGTAAACAAACCAAGCAATTAAATAAATTGAACAGCAAATTCATAGTGATGAATGAATGCAAATTTTGGATGAGAAGAAGTATTTATCATTATTTTGAGTAAAGATCATGATTTTGAGTAATAACTCTTTTTAATCCTTCATATTAGAAGCATTATGCTAACAAATATGGAGATGTGGATCCTAATGTGGAAGCACTGTCCATGAATGAAATAAAATAAACATAAAATGCCGATAAATAAGATTGAGCATCAATCAGGTGAGTGAGCGACCAAAAAAAATCCCAAGAATCAGATGAAGAGGAGATGCGGATCTAGGGTTTTCTCATCCTTAGCTAAGGAACAACGACCAAAACAAAACCCGAGAAAAATGGTGAGTAAGAGGAGATGCGAGGAAGAGGAAGCCAAAAATATTACCGCCGGCGAGGAAACCTCCGGCTGCAGAGATCGACGTGGAGGGAGGAATGAGGGAGCCGCGGTTTCTTCGCTTACTGTACAACCCCGATATTCGCCAGGCAAGGAAACCGAGCGAGACAGGAGTTGCGAGATCCAGACCTCGCCGAGATCGGCCCCCAGCCGATGAGACCTCGGCAGACCACCAAAATGGGCCAGCGAAGTCCTCGCAAGGCGACCCCCTAAAAGAGGCGCCGCGAGCAGTATTTGCGAGAAGACCCACGAGAGCTCCGTCAGCAGGGTTCTCGCAAGGCGACCCTCTAAAAGAGGCGCCACGGGCAGGATCCGCGAGAAGACATGCGAGAGCTCCGACAGTAAGGTTCTCGCAATCCTTTATCCATAAATCATTAGGGTCAACTTACCATTTTACCCTTGGTGGTCTGCCCTTAGCCTCTCCAAACAGCGGAGCTTGGCTGTTAGCAGACCCATTTGGGGTGCGGATAGTAAAATCAAAAGGCGGAATCCTGTGATTTGCAGATCAGACCAGAAAATCTATAAATAGGACCTTAAGGGCACCTTTGGAGAGAGGTCACTTCAGCTTCCCTCTCCTTAGGCTTTCTTTGGTTAGCATTTCCAGAGCTCTCCAAGGTGCCCAAGTCACAGCTTTGGCTTGGGAGGGGAAGCGCTCAACGATCTTCCGGGTTAGTGGAGGGACCTCCTCGCTGTGACTAAGGTCTTAGTCAATTTCTTAATCTTCCGTCCACACTCCTCGAGGGATCAGTAAGGGCTAGCCGCCCCTCATTTCGGTGAGGGCCCCGAGCTCTACGAGAGACCGAGAAATCGGTTTCAACATTTTGGTGCGGTGAGCGTGGAGCGTGGCTGGTTCAAGAAAGTTCCAGAGAAAGGTTATGGCGGGAGATGAAGAACAAGGCGAGGAGTTCGGCGAGACACCCCAGGTGGCGATGGCCAGGATGCTCGCAGATTTCAGAAAGGAAGTGCTCGATACCTTGGGGTTTACGGTCACAGCTCTGCGAAACGAGTTTGCGACCCCAACACCTCAGGTGACCCCTCCCCCAACGACGGTGGGCGAGAATGCCCCGGGGGGAAGGGCTGGAAAGGAAGTTGTCGTTGGATCAGGACAGGACAGGGAGGGGCGAGTGTTGTTCGCCAGTCCGGCGAGCCCGAGGCCGGCGAGCTCCGCGCCGGCGAGCGCCGGGCCGGCGAACTCAGTGCCGACAAGCTCTGTCCCAGCGAGCACGGCGCAAGCGAGCGCGCGCCAGGAGGATGCGGCACCGGTCGGGGTGGTTCAGGCGAGCGCCGCCCTCGCGAGTGCAGTCCCGGCGAGCTCAAGTCTAGCGAGAGAGCTTGGGGGGCGAGTGGAGCCAGAAAGGGTGACAGGAGGGGGAAGCCCCTTTTGCGAGTTAGTGCTTTCCGCACCCGTCCCAGGGGGGTTTGGAGAGTGGGATCGGGTGTACTACAACGGTAGGGATGACCCTGTCCAGCACCTGCAGAGTTTCGAAGACTCGGTCTCCATCAGGCCGATGTAAGATGCCTTCAAGTGTCGGCTCTTTGCCGTCACCCTCAAGGAGAAGGCCAGGGACTGGTTCCATCAGCTCCCTACAGGATCAATCTACGCATTCGAGGATTTGCGCCGAAGTTTTTTGCTGAGGTTCTCGACCTCAAAAAAGAGGAAGAAGGACGCTGATTCCCTCTTCAAGGTGAAGCAGGAACCCAGGGAGTCGTTGGCTCAATATGCCGATCGGTTCCAGGAGGAAGTGCAGCTCACTCAGGAGATGCCTGGGTTCGCACTCCAACTCGCCTTCACGGTCGGGTTGAAAGAAAGTTTCTTCAAAATGGCGTTGAAAAGAAAGGCCCCCGTCTCCTATGAGGAGCTGATGGAGAGGGTGTCGGAGGAAGTCGCGAGTGAAGAAGCCAACCCGGAGCTCACCAAGAGGCTAGCAAAGCTCAGTGAGCCGGAGGTGAGGCAGCAGGAGGTCAGGAGAAGGGAAGAGCCCCGGGCCCCGGAAGGAGGATGGAGGCCGCAAGGCGGAGGGGTGCAAGGGCAGGGAAGGGGTTACGGCCCAGGAAGGGGTAACCACGTCGGAGGTCAATGGAGACCCCACCAGTTAGGGTGGAGGCAAGGTCTGATGCAGATGCCTCCCCCTCCCCAACAGGCCATGGCAATTGGACGGGGAAGAGGAAGAGGAAGGAGAGGCGAGGTAGAAACAGCAGCCGCTGGGAGGAGAAGGAATAGGGTGGCGGAGGCCGATGCAGGGGAGGTGACGTTGCCATATTGTATCTTCCATGATGAGGAAGGTCACTCGACGGACACCTGCCCGGAGTTCCTGGAAGTGAAGAGAGGCAGAGCGCCCGCGCCACAGCAGCTGCAGCCAGTAAGGATCGTGGAGGTCGAACCTCGAGAGGAGGATCAGGAAAGGTGTGAAGATAGAAACGATGTGGGGAATAGGGGAGGGATCGGGGTGATCCATGGGGGGTGGGGGTGGAGGCGACCCGCAAGGCTAGCCTCCATACCATCTACCGCCGGAGCGTACCTTCAACATCCACCGCTCCACCCCCGGCTGAAAAAATCATTTTCACCCAGAAGGACATGTCGGGCTATGAGGACCCATTCTGCGACGCGTTGGTCATTCAGACGGCGGTCGAGAACTTCACCGTCTCCCGAATCTTAGTGGACAACGGGAGTTCGGTCAACGTCATCTTCAAGAAGGCGTTTGACAGGATGGAGGTGGAGCCTAGAAGGGTGTTGGCCTCGGATGGCCCTCTGTTTGGATTCTCGGGGGAGAGGAAAGAAGTGGAAGGGGGAGTAGGACTTCATGTGACCCTGGGCGGGCAGTCCAGGAACTGTCGTTTTGTCATAGTGGACGCTCCAAGCAGTTACAGCGCCATCTTCGGATGGCCACTCATCAGCGCGTTCCGCTGTGTCCCCTCCACCTTTCATCAATGCCTTAAGTTCAACGACGGAGGGGTCCAGGTGCGGATCAGGGGGGATCCCAAGGTGGCAAGGCAGTGCTACGTGACGACTGTCAACACCATCTCCTGGATGGGAGAAGCGGAGGAATGGGATAAGATGATGGAGGAAGCGGCCGAAGCCGGAGGTAAGGAGGTAGCCGAGGAGAAGTTGGCGGGAGATGAAGTCCATGCCCAGGAAGGGGTAGCTGAGGGACCCCGGGCGGAAGGAGAGGAAGAAGAAGAGAAGGCCCAGGAGGGAGGGGCGGAGGAGCTGATGTTGGTAGAAAAGGAGGTCGAGGAAGGAACCCAGGCTCTCACTTGTGCCGAGGAGGAGAGGGCTTGGGGAGAGCAGTCCCGGTTGGAGGCTGTGGACGAGGTCGTGGAGCTCGAGGTCACCACCCGGCTGGGGGTGGTGGAGAAGGTCCGGGTCAGCGGAGGTCTCAACCCGAAAGATCAAGCGGAGATTCTGGCTTGCGTACAGAAGAACGTAGACGTCTTCGCTTGGAGCGCCGCGGAAATGCCCGGGATCGACGCGGATGTGGCTTGCCATCGCCTCAACCTCGACCCCGGCACCCGCCCCATCCGCCAGAAGAGGAGGGCCATCGCCGACAAGCTGGAAGGGCCCATCCGCGAGGAGGTGGGCAAGCTCCTACAGGCAGGCTTTGTATCGGAGATCCAGTATCCAGGCTGGGTCTCCAACGTCGTTATGGTGAAAAAGGGAGGAGGTAAATGGAGGATGTGTATCGACTTTTCTTTACTTAATAAATCATTCCCTAAGGATTGTTACCCCCTGCCTAGAATCGACGCGCTGGTTGACTCAGCCGTCGGTTTTCCTGTGATGTCTTTCTTAGATGCTCTTTCAGGTTACCATCAAATCCGCATGCACCCCCCAGACATCAAAGATGTCTCCTTCATCACGGGGGATGGATGCTACTGTTATAAGATGATGTCGTTCGGGCTCAAGAATGCAGGGGCCACATACCAAAGGATGATGGACAGAGTCTTCCGCGAGCAGAAGGGAAGAAACTTGGAGGTTTATGTTGATGACCTCATGGTGAAGAGCCGAGACCTTGGGTCTCACCTCCAAGACCTTGAGGAGACGTTCGGGACCCTGCGGCGGTACAAGATGAAACTCAATCCCTTGAAGTGTGTCTTCGGGGCGAGCCGAGGAAAGTTCCTAGGCCACTTGCTCACCCCCGCGGGAGTGGAACCTAACCCGGACAAGGTTAGGGCTGTGATGAAGTTGGGGTCGCCGAGGAATCCGAAGGAGGTTCAGAGCCTTACAGGGAAGTTGGCTGGGCTCAGCAGGTTCCTCTCCAAGGCGGGAGAAAAGTGTGCGCCTTTCTTCAAGGTGCTACGGGGCAACAAGAAGTTTGAATGGACCCCGGAGTGCGAGAAAGCCTTCCAGGCTCTGAAAGAACAACTCACCCAGACCCCTCTGCTCCAGGGGCCGAGGCCAGGAGAAGACCTGTCCCTGTACCTGGGGGTAGGGTCCGAAGCAGTAAGTTCCGTGTTGATCCGGGAGGAGGGGATGAAACAGTTCCCTATCTACTACGTCAGCCGAGTGCTGAGGAAGGCGGAGCTCCGGTACCCGATCCTGGAAAAGTTAGCCTTCGCATTGGTGGTGTCGGCCCGGAGGCTCCGGCCTTACTTCCAAGCTCATTCAATCAAGGTAGTGACAGACCACCCGCTCCGTAAAATCATGGAAGGGGTGGAGCACTCCGGAAGGTTGGCAAAGTGGTCCGTGGAGTTAAGTGAATTCAATGTCACGTTCGTGCCCAGGACGTCCATCAGGGCTCAGGCGGTGGCAGACTACGCGGTCGAGGTGGGGGAGCACGGGCCACCTCCCCAAAAGGCATGGAAGATGTTGGTGGACGGAGCATCGGGAAAGTACTCCTATGGAGGGGGGATAGTCCTGGTGAGTCCCCAGGGGACCCGGATTGAGCAAGCCTTAAACATCCACTTCCCAATTACCAACAACCAGGCTGAGTACGAGACAGTGATAGCGGGCCTTCGGCTGGCCCGAGAACTAGGGGTGCAGGACGTGGAGGTCTCAACGGACTCCATGGTGGTAGCATGCCAAATCAAGGGAGAGTTTGAAGCGAAGGACCCGACCCTCCTACTATACCTGGAAAAGGTCAAGGGGATCATCGGGCAGTTCCGCACCTTCTCCATCAAGCACGTGCCGAGGGAGGAGAGCACCCAGGCGGACCTCTTAGCCAAGTTCGGTCCCCGAGCGGGAGGGACGGCTTCGGAACTCTTCCGGCCCTCCATCGAAGAAGGAGAGTTGATGGAGGTGGACCGACGAGCCTCGTGGATGGATCCATTCATCACCTTCTTGTCCTCCGGGAGGTTCCCTGGAGAGGACGTGGACAAGAGACGCTTCAGGTATAAGTCCGCCTATTACTCCTTGCATGCAGGAGGGCTGTATAGAAAGACCCTCTCGGGACTCCTGGCCCGTTGTGTCTCCGAGGAGGAGGTTCCGAGAGTCCTGGGAGAAATCCACTCCGGGGAGTGCGACAGTCACTCCGGGAGTCGGACCCTGGAAGGGAGGGTGTTGAGGCAAGGCTACTTCTGGCCCACTCTCAGCAAGGATGCGGCAGAGTTCGCGAGAAAGTGTCCGAAGTGCCAGCTCTATGCTCCGCTCCAACTCCTCCCAGCTCAAAGGCTCCGGACCATCACGGCTCCCTGGCCCTTCGCCATATGGGGGCTGGACCTGGTCGGTCCCTTCCCCCAAGCCAGCGGCCAGAGGAAGTTCCTGCTGGTCATGATCGACTACTTCTCCAAGTGGGTAGAAGTGAAAGCACTCGCTAAGGTAACCTCTCAGGTTGTAAGGAATTTTGTGTGGGGGGAGATAATTTGCAGGCACGGGCTCCCTCTAGCTATAGTGACGGACAATGGGCCGCAGTTTGCCAGTGAAGAGTTTGTTGGCTTCTGCACTCAGCTCGGCATTGACCTCAGGTTCGCATCGGTCCACCACCCGAGGAGCAATGGGCAGGTGGAGGCGGCAAACAAAATAATCGCTAACCTATTAAAAAAGAAAGTGGAGAACCTTCGGGGAAACTGGGTGGAACAACTACCCTCCGTCCTCTGGGCCATGAGGACTACTCCAAATACCGCCACCGGGGAGACTCCATTCAAGCTCTCTCACGGGTCCGAGGTCGTTCTCCTCATAGAGTTTGAGGTAAAGACCCCCCGGGTGATCGCTGCGAGCGAGGGGGATGAAGAGTGGCTAGAAGATAACAATGCAGAGCAGAGGCTGTCTTTGGACCTGGTGGAAGAACTCAGGGACTTGGCCGCCATCAGGCAGGAAGAGGTCAAGCGGCGGATGGCTCGATATTTCGACAAACATATCCGGATAAAGCATCTTCAGAAAGGAGACTTAGTCCTGAAGAAGGTCGATGCGGCCGACAGAGGGGCCGCGGTAGGTAAGCTCAACCCCAACTGGGAGGGACCATATATTGTAAGCGAGGTGCTCAAGTCGGGGGGGTATCACCTCCAGGATGTGGAAGGGGTACCCCTCGACCGAGCCCGAAGTAGGGATGATTTGAAAAGGTTTTACCCTTGAGAGCTTTATTATGTTGTTTAACTAATGTCTTACTCCTTTTTTATGATGCTTATAACTACTGCCGTGCCGGCGTGACAAAGGTTGGATATATTGGCGCTGGAATGCCCCAGATCGATTCCGCTCCCGGGTTCTCACCTAGACGGGGGGTTCAGGTTGATCTCTGGAGAGGCTGGCAAGGTTGGATATGTTGGCGCTGGAATGCCCCAGATCGATTCCGCTCCCGGGCTCTCACCTAGACGGGGGGTTCAGGTTGATCTCTGGAGAGGCTGGCAAGGTTGGATATGTTGGCGCTGGAATGCCCCAGATCGATTCCGCTCCCGGGCTCTCACCTAGACGGGGGGTTCAGGTTGATCTCTGGAGAGGCTGGCAAGGTTGGATATGTTGGCGCTGGAATGCCCCAGATCGATTCCGCTCCCGGGCTCTCACCTAGACGGGGGGTTCAGGTTGATCTCTGGAGAGGCTGGCAAGGTTGGATATGTTGGCGCTGGAATGCCCCAGATCGATTCCGCTCCCGGGCTCTCGCCTAGACGGGGGGTTCAGGTTGATCTCTGGAGGGGCTGACGAGGTTGGATATGTTGGTGCTGGAATGCCCCAGATCGATTCCGCTCCCGGGCTCTCACCTAGACGGGGGGTTCAGGTTGATCTCTGGAGAGGCTGGCGAGGTTGGATATGTTGGTGCTGGAATGCCCCAGATAGATTCCGCTCCCGGGCTCTTACCTAGACGGGGGGGTCTGGTTGATCTCTGGAGAGGCTGGCAAGAATGACAGGTCTTTATACTGGAAGGTTCCGTCTCGCTCGGCGGACAGGCCCGCTCGGCAAAGAGAAATTTCGCACACCATGCGAGTGGCGAGAATCAATCTTATGCGATCCCGAACAACCGGTCCTCGGCAGAAAGGTTGCCGGCACCGGGTAAGAGGCGAGCTCTCGCCAAGAGGAAAAATGTCTTGCGAAATCTAGAGAAAATACGCATAACTAAAAGGGTAGTAATCCCAAGGCAAACGACGAAAGGTCCGAGCAACCAAAGTAGTCTATACCTATCTGTTCAATAACGCGTGGCGCGAGAACAATCATCGCGAGAATAGCCTCCGCGAAGGCGGATATGGAGATAAGCGAGGGCGCGACATTCAACGCATGAAAATTGCAAGACAGGAAAAGGAAGGCACAATGAGCAAAGCAAAATTGGCATTCTACATTTCATAGTTCGGTTACAATCTTCGGTGATCTCGCCGATCAAAATTACAGCGCAAAAGAAAAGAATAGCGGCGAGCTTCAGGAACCACCCGCAGATCCTTCTTCGTCATCACTGTCCTTCACGGGCGGAAGAGGGAGGAAGAGCTCTGGAACGACGTCTTCCAGAGTCATGTTGACCGCATCATCAGCCAGGAGGCCGATCGCCTTCACCACCGAAAAGATGTAGCGAGCTGACTCTATGGATCCCACGCGGATTTCTTCGTCTCGCGCTCGCCGGTCTTCTTTTAAACGGCGAGGTGAGGGGGAACAACGGCGCGAGTGAGGTCGCAGTTCAGGGCCTTCAGCCCAGCCACCTCGCCCTCCAAATCCTCGATGCGAGCGTTGGCTCTCCCGGCGGCCTCGACATCCTGCAAATAAGTTCAATTAGAGAGGCGAAACGGCCAGGGGAAAGGAAGATGGAGGAGGTCTAGATGACTCACCACACTGCCCTCCGCGACGAGCAGCTTCTCCTTCAGCTGCGTGTTCTCGGCAAGAACCCCCTGGTAGGCCCTCGCGAGCTCCACATTCTGAAGCTCCAGCTGTAAGCAACGCCTCCCCGTCATGTGGGCGAGCTCGGCAGAGCGCAGCTGGGACCTCGCACTCTCGTAAGCAAGGGTCCTCGCGGTCTCATCCTTATAAGACCCCGCATCCTCGCGACCATAAAGAGCGAACGCGAGGTCGAAGGCATGACCGCTGACGGTCTCCTTCTCCACCCAAGAGGGGAGGATGGAGGAGATATCCACCCTGTTGGTCTCCGGCTTCCAAGTGACGAGGGGCTCACCAGTCTCGTCCCGGCGCCTCTGGCCGAGGCCGAAGTTGTAGTGGTTCACCGGGATGGGGAGGACGGAAGTCCTAACCGCCTCCTGGCAGGTCTCTTCGTCCTCGCCCCCCGAGAGGCCGGTAAGGTCAAACTCGTCGAAGGCGGCCTCGCGAGGTTCCTTACCCTTCGAAGGAGCGAGCGAGACCGTGCTCTTCTTGCTCTTCTTCTTGGGCGGAGATTTCGAAGGGGCAGCATGACTACCAGAAGCCCCCGATCTCTTGCGAGAAGAGGGCTCGGCCGGAGTGACGACGCCTCGGCAAGCTTCCGCCCCCATGGTAGCGAGAGCCATGGTAGCGTCGGTTTTCCGGGTGCTCGCGTAAGGGGGATGAAAGGGCAGATCTCGCTCGCCTAGAAACAAACAATAGTTCGGATAAGTACGATATGGTAACGAATAAAGACAAAGGTGTTGGGCGAGATCTTTACCTTCTCCGGCGAGAACCGGAGGTAGCGAATCTAGGTTGCGGCGGAGGTAGACGACTTCGAAGTTCTTCTTGCAAAAGAACTGATGGAGGAGGGCGTCATGGCCGCCGAGGGCGGTGGGCCGGTAGGTGGTCTCGCTATGTTGAACTGGCGAGAGGGGAATGTTGCCGAAGTTCCCCTTGACGACGACGAACTTCTGGGCCCAAAAGTGGGCCTTGTTGACGGTCTCGACCATCTTCGGACCCGTGCCCACGAAGTAGGCTGTCCCATCTTTGTAGGCGCGGAACGAGAACAGCTTCCGGAAGACCGGGAGGCTGAACTCGATGCGCTCCTCGCGAAGGTAGCAGGCGAAGGCAGTGACCACCGCCATGGCATTAGGAGTGAGCTGGCCGGGAACCACCCCATAGTGTTTGAGCACCTAATGAGCAGCGAGAACATGATTAGTCTGCACGGCGAGCGAAACTCGAGTGGCAAAAAAAATGGGAAATAAGCGAGAACGATTATTACCTGGCGGACTTCCGACCACAAGGGAAGGCGCAGACCGACCGCGAAATGGGCGGTAGGAATGGACAACTCGTCGACCAACGGGTCGTTGATCACGTCATCCTCGCTAGGGCGGCGTGCCTCAAACGGGGGGGGGGGGGGGGGGGGGGGGGGGGTGACGTAGTCAGCGACCGCGCTGAAGTACTCCTCATCGGTCAAGTTACAAGTAAAGAAGCTATGCTCGGCGAAGGCCTTCGCGACCCTTCGCCGACCCTCCGATTCCGCGTCACCGCCCATCTTAGCAACCTGCGAGAAAGGATGAAATGCGAAAACGAGAAGAAGCGAGAGCTCTGAAGCAGAGGAAGAAGAAGGTCGAGAGTAAAGGCAGTGATTGACTCAGTTAAAACTGCCTATTTATAGCCCAAGCAAAAGGGCGGGAAGAAGTCCAAGCGCCGGCGAGCGCGGGTAGC
This sequence comes from Dactylorhiza incarnata, assembly GCA_033032865.1. NCBI lineage: Eukaryota > Viridiplantae > Streptophyta > Magnoliopsida > Asparagales > Orchidaceae > Dactylorhiza > Dactylorhiza incarnata. The sequence goes on from JAWHQI010000258.1 coordinate 1,496,216, forward strand.
AGTAAAAACATCACATCATGGCCATGGGCGAGATGGACCTGCAAGGTTAGTATAAACATTTCTTGCGGGATACGTTTAGCGAGAATAGAGGGCCTTCGCGAGCACAATATAACAATTAAAATAGATCTATAGACAGCGAGCGAGAAACCATAAAAAAATAATGGTGATTGTCAGACAAGCCAGCATCAGTGGCAATTACGCGAGCCACGAAACATAGCGAGATCGTTCAAAAAACAGCGACACCTATTACAAATAATTCCATAACATAGCAGTTAGCGAGAATCATGGGGTAGCCATTTCCATCGGCCCCCACCACGCGACCCGGACCTCGGCGGTACCCTAGAATTATAATAGTCCTCCGCCAAACGACCCTCCCTGTCCGTGAAGAAGGCGTAGTCTCTCATCCTAGCTATATGAACCTCCGGCGTCGTGGCGCCCTCATCCTGGTCACGCTGTCTCGCCTGCCGGAGCCTCGCACATTCTTCCATTAAAACCGCGTGCCTGTCCTCGGCGGCTTCTCGGTCCCGCCTCGCCTGCATGTTGAGATCCATCAGCATCCTCCCGTGTTTCCTCAGCAACTCCGCGGTTCGCTGCTTCAACCTCTCGGGGTCTCGCGGATCCCCTAAGAAGTCCTCCACCTGGTCCGGAAGGGGGGACATCTCGTCGTCGCCCAGCTCGGAATCGGTAGGCGGATTTTCGGCATTGTCTGCAAGATATTACGAAGAGGTCAGATGGCGCGCGTGAGTTCGCGCAGGGTTCCGGCGAGGTCAGAATACTTACCAAGCGGGAGGCGAGAGGTCGAGGGACGACCCTGGAACACGTTGTCATAGTGAGGATAGAGAGATTTGCCCAAGCCGGTGGGGTAGGCTGCACTGTTGGTAGGAGAGATCTTCGGCGGCGCAGAACCCCCGGTCTCCTCGCTCGTCAAGAGCTGGAATCCAGGCTTGTCTATGATTTTGTCAGGAGGCGGAAGCGGAGACGGAGGTCGCGACGACTGGCGGACCGGAGACTTCAGGGGCGAGACTGTAAGAAAAGAGTAACGGAGGTCATATCTGGTTGACAGAAATATTACGGTATGCGAGATCCAGATCGTACCAGTGGTGTTTTTCCCAGCGAGGTTCGTATCCACCTGCGGGCTTTTCCGAGACCCCTCAGCAAGTTCTCCAACGATCTCGCTCGGCAAAGTATCCTGCGAGTAGAAATGAATGAGGGGCAATTTATTAACGTAAGTTCGAGTAGCTCATATCTTCTCGGGGCGGCGATCGTCCGGGGAGGAGTCCAGCATCACAGAGTCGTCTCCGGTGCGACGAGCCGCCTTCGCCTTCTTGACTTTCGGCGACTGGGCGAGGGACGGCCGGTTCATCCAGGCGGGGACCTTGGTCGTGGAAGGTAGCCCGCCAGCTCTCATCGCCCTCAGGCGAGCCTCTGCTTCTTCGGAAATCGGCATCTTTAGGCAACTAAAGTAAGAGAAGGAAGAAAAGTAACGGCGCGCGCCAATGGGGGTTCGGGACGATATTTATAGCCCACAGGGTGGGTCCCACCAAAGATTCCTGACAGGTCATCCGGGAGCGGGCGAATATCAGGGGTTGGATGATTCTTCGCGAGGGCATTTGTCCTCGCGAAGAGCGGGGATTGTGTACAACCCCGATATTCGCCAGGCAAGGAAACCGAGCGAGACAGGAGTTGCGAGATCCAGACCTCGCCGAGATCGGCCCCCAGCCGATGAGACCTCGGCAGACCACCAAAATGGGCCAGCGAAGGCCTCGCAAGGCGACCCCCTAAAAGAGGCGCCGCGAGCAGTATTTGCGAGAAGACCCACGAGAGCTCCGTCAGCAGGGTTCTCGCAAGGCGACCCTCTAAAAGAGGCGCCACGGGCAGGATCCGCGAGAAGACATGCAAGAGCTCCGACAGTAAGGTTCTCGCAATCCTTTATCCATAAATCATTAGGGTCAACTTACCCTTTTACCCTTGGTGGTCTGCCCTTAGCCTCTCCAAACAGCGGAGCTTGGCTGTTAGCAGACCCATTTGGGGTGCGGATAGTAAAATCAAAAGGCGGAATCCTGTTATTTGCAGACCAGACCAGAAAATCTATAAATAGGACCTTAAGGGCACCTTTGGAGAGAGGTCACTTCAGCTTCCCTCTCCTTAGGCTTTTTTTGGTTAGCATTTCCAGAGCTCTCCAAGGTGCCCAAGTCACAGCTTTGGCTTGGGAGGGGAAGCGCTCAACGATCTTCCGGGTTAGTGGAGGGACCTCCTCGCTGTGACTAAGGTCTTAGTCAATTTCTTAATCTTCCGTCCACCCTCCTCGAGGGATCAGTAAGGGCTAGCCGCCCCTCATTTCGGTGAGGGCCCCGAGCTCTACGAGAGACCGAGAAATTGGTTTCAACACTTACGCCGTCCAAAACCCGAGAAAAACCAGCCATGGGGTTGTTTTTTGGGGTTAGGCGTATATGAAAACTCTAGATTTTCAAACAAAACCAAAACCAGTCCAAAACCTATGAACCGAACAGCTGCATTGGCTTTATTAAAGCCCAAAACCAAAAACCAACTCCCATTTCCGGCGAACCGAACGGACCCTAAGAGATTAAGACAAGTACTTAGGTGATGGAGTTTCATAACTTCTACAACAATTAGACTATCCAACAAATATATATTAAATACCCGCGAAAATAGTCTTCCTGGATTCAATTGACCCATAAGCAAGGTTTGGTTTGTTGGAAACTAGATTCCCTCTTAACATCACTAACCACTTGGACCAATGGTAGGGAAGAGTTAGCTAAGATTGGATCTATCCTTATGAAAGTCTAAGTTGAAAGATCTTTGACCATACCATAAGCTGTGGTTCATCCCTCGTGCCACCTCAGACTACTATCCTATGATCGTTATAATATTGTGCTATTGTAACAATAATTCCAAGGCTCACACCATATGTGTGTTTCTCGAGCCCCAAAACTGACCAAATGAGGTCGTTTTGGGGAAAGCCTAATTTTTTGAAAGCCAATTCCGCCCATAAAAAGCCCCAAGCGAACCCAAGAATTGGAATTGGGATACTCAATTTCAATTCTTTTCTCCCAATTCCTGCGAAACGAAAGGGGTCCAAGTGATTTTTGCGTCATATCTAAGTCTCAACGCTCAATTATGTTTCACAAACATTAATTCATGCAAAAACTAATAACAAAAATTTCACTAATTCGTGCATTGTATACTCCAGAGGCGCAAAAAATGCGCAAACATTCTGAGTCGGATGAGCCTTAAGCCTTTGCGCGCCTTTAACAACATAAGTTGCTCGTAAGTAATAAAACAACACACTCCGAAATAGGCTTCATAGAGACTAAAAACCCTTTCCGTCTACCCCAACACAAGAAAATAAACAGAGGATGTTCGCCGTTCACCCAATCTAAAGCATCCAAACGATACGCTGAAATAAAGCTCAAGATATGGGGGTGCAGAATCCAGACCTCGCCGGTGTGTCTAAAGCAGGAATGCAGATAATTCTCATCCATCCAGTAGTGCAGATCTCCAGCCCAGATCGTCTTGTTCTCCTCGGAGCCAGCGCTCCCCTGAGGCATCGGCGAATTCATTGGCGAATTCGCCGTCTGGTAATAGCCGAAGAAGGGCGACGGCGCGAAAGGCGGCGTCGCGAATGGCGGCGTCGCGTATGGCGGCAGTGGAGGCGGCGGCGCGAATGACGGCATCATCAACGTCGCCGGCGGGTATTGCATCGCGGATGGGATGGCTCCCGGCGGTGTTGCTATTGGTTCAGAGGGGCGAAGAGGAGCGGCGGGGGCGGGAGAGGTTTGCAGCTTGGAGGGTTGGGCGAGAGGAGATTTATACGGAGAGGCGGCCTGGATGTGAGGTTCGATAACAGCCGTCGGATGAGGGGCTGACACCCACGATGCGCGGATCTCCTCCGGTTAGCGTCTTTTCGTGGCTCGCGATCGAGAGTAGCGGCGCAGAGCAAAGAGTGAAGCGAGCACGCGGAGGACTCAGCAAATTAATTGTCGACCGTCTGTTCAATCTATTCGATTAATTAATTAATTTTTTTTTTTAATTTCGGCCGAATAATGCACTCGCTTCATAATTATTTCATTTTTAGGCTCTATTTGGGTGGATCATTTTTGGATGGTTAAAAATAGAAATAATTTTTTTAATGGAACCCCTTTCTTGTAGTTCAGAGCCTTGGCGCACCGGTTGAGGCGTTGTCGTGTGATCGGGAGGTCACGAGTTCGAATCCTGGAATTAGCCTCTTGCAAAAATGTAAGGTAATGTTTGCCTACATTGGTCCCACCCTTGTGGTGAGACCCTTCCCCAGACCCTCGCTACGCAGGGATGCTTTGTGCACCGGGCTGCCCAATCCCTTTCTTGTAGTCAGAATCAAACATAAAAATTGTGTTTTGGAGGATTTGTAGATTCAAATGGAGGCTATTTGAAAAACGCAGTGTTGGAACCCGGATATCGGTCCAACTGTTCGAGACTCGGGGGTGACCAAAGACTACTCGTTTAGCGATCGACCCATGTGAGACAAGGTGATAAGAAGCTAGAGAACATACAAAACTACTCAAACTTGCCTATAAACAAGACCCGCGTGCTGCAGCGAGGAGGTCCCGCCACATACCCGGAAGTCTATAGGAATTTCCCCTCCTAAAGCCAATGCTGAGTTTGGCACAAGAGAGACAGGCAAGGTATTCGCCCACCATAGGGGGGGTGAAGGTGTCTTCTACTTATGCATTGGGATCCTATTTATAGGCAAATCCAAATGGACTGCGAATAGCTGCTCCCGCCTTCTGAAATGAGTTGCGGATAACCGCTCCCGCCTTTTGACGGGGTGAAAATCTGTACTCGCCCCAGGTGGGGGAGGTCTTCTGTACTCGCCCAGGTGGGGGAGGTCTTATGTACTCCCCCAGGTGGGGGAGACCTTCTGTACTCGCCCAGGTGGGGGATGTCTTCTGTACTCGCCCAGGTTGGGGAGGTCTTCTGTACTCGCCCAGGTGGTGGAGGTCTTCTGTACTCGCCTAGGTGGTGGAGGTCTTCTGTGTTGTCCTCATACATTTCTGATCTCGACGAATTACGGATTATACACGCAGCGTAAAAAAAATACCCAAAACACGTTTAAGGATGAAAACCAAATTCATGTGATTGTTATGAATCTAAGATAATCGATGTAAGTCATAGAATTCGATAATTTTATTCTGTATTTTCACTCAATATTATGAATTTCTTACAATATTTTCAAAATCACAGAAACTTGTGGGAAATGTGCAGTACATTTATTTAAGAAATAAGATGTATTCAAATGTTGAAAGTGCATAAACATTCATATTACTTTTTTCTTATAATGATTGTGATTTGTGTTTGAAAATAATTTTTTATATATAAAGTTTTTCTAAGAAGTTGATTTTAATTTCAGGACTTGTACCTTTTAGCTATTCTTCTACAATGAAGAAGCACCTACTTCGTAGTGGTGTAATAGAAGAGGAATGAAATATTTTTTAACTGCGGATAGCGAGAATATATGTGATAATAGAGTAGTGTTATATGTACATTAAAAATCGCTGTGTAGCCAAACGATATTTACAGCCAAATTTCAATATTTACACACCGACATACTATTGACACACCACATATAATTTTGTATATTTGCTTTAGTTTCAAAATATCATCAATGTCCCCAAAACACACCAAAATAAATGTCTCCAGAACTCCACATAGAGCTCTATGAAGGTGGTCTCCACACCAAGGGAGGGATTAGGATAGCAAAAATTTGGGATTATAAATGAAGGTTCATTTCATGGTGAGGATTGACTCATTTTGTATCGCTATTAGCACTCCGGAACTGGCTATTCGCAGTCCATCTCTATTCATAGTACATAAATTTTATTTGTAGTCCAAAATTATATTTGCACCTCACTCCCATCCCAAAAAAGCGAAACACTTTGCTGATTTATTAAGCATTAGAAGCCTAAAGAAAAGTGACTACTCTTTTGGGATTTTCGCTGGATAATTTCATTCTTTTTTGAAGAAAGTGAATCTAAAAGGGAGAAAGACGATGCGGCCGATAGAACTACGGCTAGGATTTAGGCAACGAGAGGAGAGAGATGGAGATGATGAGGTTATTGGATGGGGTGCGATAAGTGAGAATTGGACTGCGAATATAATGCATTTTTTTTTACAATTTTTGAAGTGCGAATAGCGAGAACTGGCTGCTAATATCCAATGAAGAGGATCTTGGTACAAATTTGGAGATGGAGGGCGGCGGTGCCTGGTGGGCGTTGATGGGGAGGACTGGAACGGGCTTTAACTAGACCGCCGGAGGGGCGGCGATCAAGCCGGGAACGAGAATGGACGAGAGAATAATGTGTCGGGCTGGTGTGCCATTAAAAGTGCTTAGGAATTAGATTTTTGTGCCTATAACACGACGCTGATAACAGTGCTCTGTTTTTTTTATCATCAATGAGTTTTTTGACGCCACAATGAAGAGGGATTAAGCGCTTAAAAGAACAATTAAGAGATGAAACGTACGAGAACAGAAGTTTGCTTATCTCTATTCTCTTCCTTATTCAGTTTTTTTATTTTTATTTTTTATATTTTAATTACATTTTTATAGGAAGAAGATTATAACAAATCAATCATCTTAACAAACATCAAAAATCCTTTAAGCTTGACGGGAAGATCTTTCCCAGAGCAGAGCAGAGCAGAGCAGAAGATGGCTCCCACAGCAATGGACAAGTGCCAGATTCACAATTAGACAATATTATTTACAGTTGCTGCACAAACCGGCCAAACCTTGCCATTGCGAAGGTTAGTCTTATGCCAACTCCACGAATCCGACGGCGACTTTAGCAGCGGCGGCAACAGCACCACCTTCCTCCTCCTCCGACGCCAGAGCCCGAACGGCCACCCGTCACAATCCCTCAACCATTCCTCTGAAAGCCCAACCGCCGTTCTCCCCCACAACCCACATCTCTCCTCCCACCAACCCTCCTCTCCGCCGCCGGCGGAGCAAACAGAGAAGCGGCTCCTAGCCGAGAAGAACTCCTCCTCGCTCTCGTCATCTCCCTCATACTCTTCTTCTCTCTTTTCTATATCCTCTCCACCAGTATCCGCCGTGCCGGCTTTCGGAGACACCGGTATAACCCACCGGCAACCCCTCCGGAGTTCCTTCGACGGCGCTGTCCGATTTCTCGCCTTCATCATCTCCCAATGGCGGACCTGAGGATCAGATATCCTTAGACAGGGGAGCTTCTACCAAAAAACTGCATATATCTATAAGTTGTAATAATGAATTCCTTATACAAAAAAAAAATATATCAAAATAATTGAAGCTTTGAATGTAAATCTAACACGGCGGTTGCTGAGATCGGAGGAGTCGACGGCGCCTCGGCCGCGGTGGCTGAAGGAGACATGGAAGCGAGGCTTGAAAAAAGAGAGGACTTTTGGGTGGTGGCGGGGGTGGGGAAAGCAAGACGCCATTAATAATGTTTATTTATTTATTTGGTTATAAGTTCATTTATATATATATAGATTTATACGTAGTGTTAGGAATTGTGGTTGGGAACTTGGGATATTGGCAACGTATAAAAACGTAGTTTTTATTTTATTTTCTTAATTAAGATATTAAATACTTTGGGGTAAAGATAACGTCAGCAAGTATATATAACGCTCGGGAAATATTTGATATTGACATTTGATCGCCCTGCATTTCGGTTTTATTCGAAATTAATTTCATCTGTGATTTTAATTTGGGTCTTAAGTACTAATTTGACTACAAATTCGTAGTTACTGAATGTATTATTAAGGCTTCTTCAGTTACTTTAAAAAAATTTATGTTTTAAAGCTAAGTGTTTGACAGTTCATAACCACCTAATTCATGACCCTAAATGAGCTGTAAAGCTCCGTTTGTTTGGGTGTTTTTCTTCCGGTAAACATAGTCGTTATTTTTTTTACTCGTTTGAATAGCCTCCATTTGTAACCATCTATCATCGAAAATGTCATTTTATGTCTTAATCGCAAGGTCGGAGCTCCATTCAACAACGCTATTTTATTTGCATCTTCAACCTCCACTGCCCACTCAAACAAACCCTAAAAAGAAAGGTTAAATAACGAATTCAAAAAGTTTTGACGTGAGAGCTACCGAGATAGAGAGATTTGACAGAATTTACATGATAATCCAATGTGTTATCTTGTGTGAAGCATGATATAAATACTTATTTATAGGGGTATGATATAATTTGCACCCCAAATATGAGTTTACGAATTCTCTTCAATCTTTCGGATTGCTTGGAGAAACATAGTGCTATGTACTTATTAAATCCACTTATAAGGAAATCATTATCCCACCAAATTCCGGCCTTGTAATATTTTAAGATCTCGTTTGTTTGTGCATTTTTTTCTTTTGTGAGTTTGAAAAAAAAAGAGTTGTTTGGGTAATCATAATTCAAGCTGCATGAAAAAGAGTCATGTTTACGAGCATCATTTCATATCCATCTCTAACCTTAACCGCCTCCCAACTAAGGCCCTCTTTGGGGTGGTTATGGTTGGAAGCTTTTTGAGCAGCAGGTCCAACATGGCTTTCTAAAAGTCGCTTTCTTTGCTTTCAACTTTTTCTCTTTTATTTGAGAGTTTACGAAAGGCACACACCGATCATTCACGATCTGTCTTTCTTTCTTCTCACAGCTCCAAATATTTTCTAGTCACATTCGTGATTCTTCACTCATTCACCATCTTTGCTTCTCCCCGCTAACCTTTTGTAACATGCTTATTTAAAACTATATAATATTTAATACTTTTTTTATTATTAAAAGGCTAAACATCGATTATTACAAAGTTGTTCTTCCAAACAGAAAAACGTAAAATACTTTTTTAAAAGCACTTAAATGGAGATATACCAAACATTCTACAACATTTTCAAAGTACCTTTCTGGACAGCTCTAATGTTATCACTGATTTCCCACCAATACTTTTTCCACGGCCACCACCACCCAAAACAGAGCCCAAGAGTGAACTCATTTCAAGAAACTGTTTGAACTCATATAGATGCCCCATGCCAAGAACCAAGAAAATGTAAAATTTGAAGGAGTGAGTTAAACTCAAGGAGCACCTCTTCATAGTAACAACAAAAACCATTCACTACAATGTCATAGAAAGAACTCATAACAGACCTTTAATAATATCACACACAAAAACACCCTAAATCCTATAATAATAATAATAATACAATAATAAATCTCATAGAAAGAACTCATAACAGCCATTCGCTGAATAAACCTCATAGAAACAAATTCATAACAGTCTGCTACTTTTTCCGTAAAATTTGAACTACCAGCTTATTATTATTGCTGACATTCACCCACAATTCCAACCACTCCTGGAATAACATGAAGTCAAGATGAACAAACATTGAAATGTTAACGTGTCCTGGTGTTTAAAATGAACACAAAAGAATAATAATAATAATAATAATAATTAAGAAATCAAGACGGATACAACAAAAATGTTGGTTTTTATATTGCATTTAAGGAAGGTGCGAATATGGCCGCCCATTTATAGTCGCGTTTAGGGATATCGATGGCTCCAAATGAAGGCTATTCAAACAGATTAAAAAAATACACAATGGAGAGAACTCCAGAGCCTAAGAGATTTTTTTTCATCCTGAAATGTTCAGGAACATACTCAAGCCAGTTGGAGAACTCCTCACAGTGGATAATGGGACTCTCAGCTGCACTGGGGCGGATAGGGCATGAGTGTATTGAATATTCTATTTCAATGCCAGCACCAAATCCTTTGATCATAGCCGTTGAAAGTTCAACCGGACAACCTGAGGTAACATAATACAAATATTATTTTGAAAAGAGCTTTTTATAATGTAAACTCTGTAACAAACAAAGACACAAACAGAGAGAATATACCATAAAGCAAGGTGTTGGAGAAAAAACAAATAGAGGAGAACAATAAAGATAAGGAGAAAACAAAGCATTTATATGTTACAATAATAAGAAACGTTGATGATCTAAAGCCTAATGCTGACACCACTATTTATGAGTGATTATAAGTGCAAATCAATTTTAACTATGTGCAAACCACGGATATGTGCAAACCAAAAAAAAAATTTTAAGTGCAATCCAACTTGTTAGGTGCAGATCATTTAAAAAATAAATAAATCGTGCTCTCATCTTTCGAAACATGACGTGTAATGCAAAGCAAGGGCATTAATCCTAAAGTTTTATACAACAAAATCCTTCGTAGAAAGTGATGAAGCATTTTATATGAAGCATTTTAGCACAATAAAGTACACCTTATAAATTTTGGGATCAGTAACATGTGTTAAATGAGAAAAAATGTCTTGTAAATATAGCACACTCGAGAGGAGTTTTTTATAATTTCAAAAAAGAAAGAGAGGTTCCAATAATTACATAAACTCACAAGGGAGTTTTATGTAATATTGTAATTACATAACAAAACATTTATCATTTCTTATTTTGTAAGACAATAATAATTTTTTGGGAAAACAAATTCAATTGTCATCAACATCATAGAGAAATATCATGTATCCTCATCAAAATATAATCAGATAATAATGACCAATTTTTTGTCACACTCTAAGAGGCTCTCTAAAAATTCAATGGATAATCGAGATCATGAGCATGAGGATTTTGTGGAGAGTTATCAAAATAATAAAAGCAAATGACAAAGAAGCTATCTCAGTTATTCCACCGCCTTCCTTGTTAAATGACTGATGAAGAATGTCGCGATTTAGAAGAAGAATACAAGACAATGAACAAAAAAAATCTACATGAAGAAAGACTCTCTCAGTCCTTTCAGTATCAAAACAACAAAGGAAATTTTCTAATGCTCTTCAAGCAATGATTTTTTTAATGCTCTTCAAGCAAAGAATCCGAAGTTTTTTAGGCTTTATTTCTACTCATTTGCTGATTAAATTGGTTATCTAAAACTTTCTTTGTTATCTATTCTGCAGGGCTCAGATCTTATTAGCAGCTTTTGCTCCCTCCTACTTATCTTTCTTTTTATAATAATAAATAAATATTACCACCTTCATAAAAAAGGCGAAATAAACATGATGTAAGTGATTATGCAGTAAATGAGTAATCATTAATACACAAAATTTAAAGAGAAAAATGTCCACGCGTCCTCATTTACAAATTCGACTAAATGTCCGCAACAACATTCACATTCAACCAGGTGCACCCCGAAATAATGTCTAGCACTAACACAACCCTCACTTTAAGTGTTCAAATGCTAACCATTTAGTATTCTATGGTCGAACAACTGCTGAGAGTTTACTTTTCATTGTATATGTTAATAATATAATTCTAGCAGGAGAAGATAGTAAGGGAAGTAACGACTTGAAACATATTAGGATATTGTCAAATTGATCTATTTCTTGGGAATTTAGGTTGCCAGGCCAGAACACTAATGGTCATGTCTTATGCAAATAAAGTATGCTTTGGATTTATAGACAAAAGAAGGGATGTAATCATGTAAGTTGCATGCATATGGATAATCCCTATAAAACTAATGTAAATTCAACGGAGGAGAGAGAGAGAGAGAGAGAGAGAGAGAGAGAGAGAGAGATAATCTATGATGTAGATACACAAGGAAGATTGGTGGGTAAGCTGAATTATCTCATAATAACTCATTCAGACATTCTCTTCCTAGTAAGTGTAGTGAGCCATTTTATGGTCTCACCATGTACTTCTCACATGGAGGATGTGATGCATATATTAAGATATCTCAAATCACTCCAGTAGCAGGGTTGATACACAAGAAATTTCCATGAGAAAGTGGATGGCCTCTTTGGTGCAAATTAAGGCTCTGTTTGGCGCGGCGTTTTAGGTCCAATGAGTTGGGAGAAAAAACTCCACCGTCATAGAATGCATGTTTGGCATGACAATGGCTATAACCGCCACCAAGAAAAGAATACTAGTTTTGAACATAAAAATGGATGAAGTTCGTTAGGTGAGATCGTGCGTTCACGAACGACGGTTCATAACCACCGCATTCATGACCGCCACCGCAGTGCCAAACAGAGCCTAAGGTGATTCTCCTTATGATAGACAATCTACGGCAAAACATTGTGTTTTAGTTAGAAAGAACTCAGCCTCATAAAAGAGCAAGAAGTAACATACATGTGTGATCAAGTGAGGAGACAGAATATCATGCAATGAAACATACAACTTGCGAGTTAGTTGGCTCAATCAATTTCTAAAAGAGTTTCACTACAAAATTTATTCATTGATGGAACTATTAAAACTCAATTTGTGATAATAGACAACCAGTTACAAATATCCTTTACAAAATTGGGACCTAAATTAGTATTGAAGCCTCAATTCCAATTCCAATTCCACATGTGCTTAAAGGGAGGAATTGAAAATCAAAATAAATTCCATGTAATTAAATTGAATTAATTCAATTCCTATATATATCGGAATTGGAGAATTCCGCTGTTGATACCAAAAAAGGTACCAATTTCACAATCGCTCAAGCTGAAGGATGGGGGGGGGGGGGGGGGGGGGAACTGCTGGGTGGCCGGTTACTTTGAGCTGGAGGACAGGTAATTTTATTGATATAAAGTTAGTATTACAGCTGAGATTACAATAGAAAAAGAATGAAAAAAGAGGTCTCCGGAAGGGAGACGGAAAGGTCTCGACGGTCTCCAAAAACTGAGACCGCTCAAGTCCACAACTAGAGCTGGGAACTCTCCAAAAGATCCTCAAACTGGTACCCCTACCCCTCTATTTATAGACACGGGGTCTGCCCGAACGGGCAGATCTGAAAGGTAACGGGCTGCCCAGAACTGCTGAGATCGCCTGAGACCGCTGCTGAGACCGCCGAGATCGTCTGGACCAGCTGAGACCGCCTGGGACAAGCTGAGATCGCTGAGATCGTCTGGGCCTGCTGAGATCGTCTGGACCTGCTGCTGAGACCGCTGAGATCGCTGCTGAGACCGCCGAGATCGTCTGGACCAGCTGAGACCGCCCGGGACAAGCTGAGATCGCTGAGATCGTCTGGACCTGCTGCTGAGACCGCTGAGATCGTCGAGATCGTCTGGACCTGCATCACCTGAACAGATCACACAACAGAATCAGTATAGGACCGAGACCCTCTGGAACGAGATCGCCCGGGAGGGGCGATCTCCCTGCGAGATCGCCCTGGAGGGGCGATCTCTCCTCTGCGAGATGTCTCCTTAGGAGATCGCCCAGGAGGGGCGGTCTCCTCTGCGAGGTCGCCCGGAAGGGGCGGCCTGCTCTTCTCGAGGTCGCCCGGAAGGGGCGACCTGCTCCTTTTGAGATCGCCGAGGAGGGGCGATCTCCTCCCTGCGAGGTCGCCCGGGAGGGGCGGCCTCCTTTGCTCGAGGTCGCCCGGAAGGGGCGGCCTGCTCCTGGGAGATCGCCCAGGAGGGGCGATCTCCTCCCTGCGAGGTCGCCCGGGAGGGGCGTCTTGCCCTGCTCGAGGTCGCCCGGAAGGGGCGGCCTGCTCTGCTCGAGGTCGCCCGGGAGGGGCGTCTTGCCCTGCTCGAGGTCGCCCGGAAGGGGCGGCCTGCTCTGCTCGAGGTCGCCCGGGAGGGGCGACCTGCTCCTTGGGAGATCGCCCAGGAGGGGCGATCTCCTCCCCACGAGGTCGCCCGGGAGGGGCGACCTGCTCCTTGGGAGATCGCCCAGGAGGGGCGATCTCCTCCCTGCGAGGTCGCCCGGGAGGGGCGACCAGCTCCTTGGGAGATTGCCCAGGAGGGGCGATCTCCTCCCTGCGAGGTCGCCCGGGAGGGGCGACCTTCATGCCCGAGACCGCCTGGGCTCGATGAGACCCCCCCCCCCCTTCCCCGGAGGAGCGAGATCGGCCCGGATCTCCGTACATATCGTAATACCTGAAAATATTAGCTCGTAGAGATCGCCGATTTCTGGGTAAAACATAATCCCCGCATTTTTTTAAGTTTTGAAAAAACTTCGAAAAATTAAACTTACCCACGAGAATCGCGATCTACCTTTCCTGTTATAATAGAGCATTTGTGATGAAAAAGTGCATGTGCCTTTGCGAACATCCTACCACCAGACGTGTGTGCGAATATTTGGTTTTAAGCGAGTGTCTGAAGAGAAAATGCGAGCACTTGCCTACCTCTGCGAAAGAATGGTCAGAACAGGTATAGGAAAAGATATATTACATGAGTACCTGAGGAGAACCAGTGAGCACCTGTTTCCATATGTGAAAATGTATGTTGAACAGGTATATGAAAAAGTAAAGATATGTCAGGTACCTGAGACAACTTGTTGCCGATCAATCGATCTGAAATGGATGAGAAACTTATTTTGTTCATATTTGAATTACAATTAATTATAAGAATGGCGATCTTGTGGTTGTCAAAACATATTTTGAGAAGATATCAACTTTGGACATTTGAAACTGCTTTGTTATGAAATAATTCCGATGTCAAACATTTGTATATACTGATCTTCAGTACTCAATGTCTTCTAGGGAGAAACCAGATTACGATAATCCATAAATAATGATCTTGAACTCTTGTAGTCCCACTTGAGTGATCTTCAAGGGACGAATGCCGGTCTCAAATAATTCAGACCGCCACTTCTTGTGGATGAAATGATAAATATTTGATGGATTCACGTTGGAAAATTGATGTAACAATTACTCCAACAATCCCGGACCATCTTCTAACTGAAAAATTGAAAAAGATCTCAAAAAAGCCTTGGTATACTTCAGATCGCTTGAGCAGATAAACGCTCATGTTGTGGTCTTAATTTTTCCAGACCGCCTGAAATAGGTAGGAGAAATTCTCATCTGATGATCATAAATCACTTGTCAGTCAGGAAGGCATTTCGGAGGAGACCCAGTTAATAGTCCTCAATACTTCAGATTGCCAAAATCTCTTCTAAAACGGAAAATTTCCTGGAGAGCCCACTAGCAATCTCTAATATCCAAATCTTGGAGCAGATCAAACCAGCGGTCTCAAATCATTCAGATCACAGAAAAGCTCTTCCCAAATAAACTCGGGAGATCCCACCAGCAATCTCAAACATCCAAGTCCTGGAGGAGACCAAACTGGTGGTCTCAACATATTTAGATCTCTGAAAACCACTTTCTGAAAAGAAATGGAGAACTCAACCAGCAATCTCAAACATCCAAGTCCTGGAGGAGACCAAACTGGTGGTCTCAACATATTTAGATCTCTGAAAACCACTTTCTGAAAAGAAATGGAGAACTCAACCAGCAATCTCAAACATCCAAGTCCTGGAGGAAATTAAGTCGGCGGTCTCAATATATCCGCATATTGCTGAAGAAACCAGAAAGACCAAATAAAACTCTGGAGATCCCACTGGCAATCTCTAACATCCAAGTCCTGGAGGAAATTAATCCGGCGGTCTCAATATATCCACATATTGCTGAAGAAACCAGAAAGACCAAATAAAACTCTGGAGATCCCACTGGCAATCTCTAACATCCAAGTCCTGGAGGAAATTAAGTCGGCGGTCTCAATAACTCAGGTCTCTTTTCATAAGGGAGAAATAAGAATCTGCGGTCTTAATAAATTCTGACCACCCGATCTCAAGGGCAGGTGTGGTCATGCCTCGAGGGCTACACCGGCATTGCTTTCCTCAAGAGATCATTTAAATCTATTTCAAACTTGCCACTTTTGCTAACCACGCTCCAATGAGTATTCGAAAGTTACAGAACAAAAATGATCCATAGGGCAGGTGCGGTTATGCCGCGGAGGCTATACCAACATTGCTTTCCCTAGAAGATCACTCAGTCTGTAACAGTGTCCTGAAAAGCATGACAGAGCTGAACATTCACCTGAACTCCCTTGATCTAGAGATGTGTCAGATGTCAGCAAGGACCCGGCATCCTAAACGTCCACCGCACGAGCTTGGCGAGCTACTGCTACACAGATGCGAAATCTCCCCAACATCTGTGGTCCTGGCAGATTTACATCTCATGCTTCAAGTCGAGGGAGAAAGAAGTAGGATCCGTCGATGTCTCTTTTGGCAGGTTTCTAGCCTTTGAATCAACTCTTCATTGGTGCTTCCTTAAGAGATTACAACCTCATCATCTCAAAAATTGAAAGAAGGAAAACGAAAAAAGAAAAGAAAGTGAAAATACAAGTTTTCAAGAAAAGAGAAGCTCGAGGTCATCTTCGCTCCAGATATGAGATAGCTTTCCTCTGCTCCAAGTATGAGATAGCTTTCCTCTTTCATAAATTTGGAGGTAATATGTATCATCGATAAGAACTTATTTGACGGTAAACGACCTTGCCCAATTACAATGTGCTTTCTGATTGAGTTAGCTCTTGCTGCTGCATCTGCTTTCTTGAAGATGAAATTACCAACATCAAAACCTTTAACTCTGATGCTTTATCGAAGTTTGTGGTTATTCTTCTTTGCATATTACAAGTAAAAGGTGGAAAAGAGAAAATGCAAAAAACTTTGAAACGAGAAAAAGGGAGGTACTCAAAATAAGAAATAAAACGACATTCTATCTCATCCATAGTCTACCCACTTATTCTATTGAAAAGAGAAGCTCTTTGCCTCTTTGCTTTGTGACATTTCCACCGATGAGGGAGAGGTCATCATATCCATTTACTGAGCAAAATAGACTTATAATTTTCCTGCCTTCAATAATTGGTTCGTTAACTTTGCCAATCCTTGGATGGTATGGCAGCCCTCTGTATCATGGCCAATTTTTGAATGATATGTGCAGAGGAGTTCCCGCTGTGATTTCTGACCTTAGACTTTATATGCTAAGGTCCTCTAAACTCTGACACATTCTGAATAATTGGAAAAACTTTCTTGGAAGTATTAAGCTGAGTATAGTTTTCTTGATAACTTTTGAATTCAAGTGATCTCGGATCATTAGACAGAGTATGACGGGCTCTTGAAGGTTCAGATGATACATGTTGCTGTTGGGGTTGAGTGGATGTATTTTCTAGAAAAGAATAAGATCTATAGTCTTTACCTTGTGAAATGTTTTGCGACGAAGAAGTGTGTTGATAAAAAGATTTCCATTGCCGCTTTCGAGTTGTCCGAGAAAAAACAAAGCTAGGACCTGTTTCCTCTATTTTAATAACTTGATTTGCTATTCTGATAAGATGTTCATAAGACTCAGGCTTATTTCGGGTGACTGTAGATTTGAGAAGACCTTCTTTCAACCCATTGATTAAGGCGATTTTATACAAGTTCTGATCAACCTCAATAATTTCAAGTATTTCTCTTTGAAATCTGTCAATGAAGTGAGCAAGTGTCTCATCACCTCCTTGCTCGATCTGAAAGAGAGACTGTAGGCCTCTTTTTTGCTTCTTTGAGGTGAGGAACCTTAAGAGAAGCTTTCTTCGAAGGTCAGCGAAGCAAGTAATTGATTGAGGAGACAGCTTGAAAAACCATTCTCTAGCTTGACCGACAAAGGTTGAAGCCAATAATTTGCACTTGATTTCATTTGAGACAGCTTTTAAAGACATAGCAGATTCAAAAACTTGAAGATGGCCGATGGGATCTTCTCCTCCAGAGAAAACTGGCAAATGAGGCCTTCTAAATCCATTGGGAATCAGCTCCCATTCAATTCTGTTAGTAAAGGGAGAAGGCCTCTTTATTTCAACAATAAAAGGATCAGATGGAGAATAAGCTGCATCAGCAGGGGCCGGAAAGTAAGCACAATCCTCCTGAAAGTTCAGCATTTCTACTGGATCTTCCTGGGCAACTAGTTTGAGGTAGTCATGACGAGTAATGGAGGATTCCTCAGCTTGAGATGGCAAAGGAGCAACAGGATGCGAAAATTTCATCGGAGGTGTTACTACTTGAGAAGGAAAAGGAGCTACCACTTGAGGAGGAATCTGCTTTAGTTCATGAGCATTCTATTGGCGAGACCGCTCCATATCTTGGCAAAATTGCTCCAGACGGAGCACTATTCGAAGCTCGAGAGCTTCTAGGGAATGTTCAACATTCGACTTGGCTTGAACCATTGGCATCTCCATTGCTACTTAAAAAACAGGAATTGCCGAAATAGAAAAACTGCGATAACTTCCAAACGGAGTCGAATTTTTGAAATCTGAGGGTTGAAAAGTGCCTGAACGGGGAACCCAGTTCAATTTTTGGATAACTCAGGCCGAGCCGGTCGCAACAAGCTTTGAATTTCTGAATTCCGACACCCGAATCAAAAGTTATGACCTTTTGAATTTTTGATGTATTTTAGGTCGAAATCCTCGCAACCGCTGTTCACCAACCACTCAAAATCTGAAAGTCGCGTGTTTTCTGTTGATACCAAAAAAGGTACCAATTCCACAATCGCTCAAGCTGAAGGATGGGGGGGGACTGCTGGGTGGCCGGTTACTTTGAGCGGGAGGAAAGGTAATTTTATTGATATAAAGCTTGTATTACAGCTGAGATTACAATAGAAAAAGAATGAAAAAAGAGGTATTCGGAAGGGAGACGGAAAGGTCTCGGCGGTCTCCAAAAACTGAGACCGCTCAAGTCCACAACTAGAGCTGGGAACTCTCCAAAAGATCCTCAAACTGGTACCCCTACCCCTCTATTTATAGACACGGGGCCTGCCCGAACGGGCAGATCTGAAAGGTAACGGGCTGCCCGGAACTGCTGAGATCGCCTGAGACCGCTGCTGAGACCGCCGAGATCGTCTGGACCAGCTGAGACCGCCGAGATCGTCTGGACCAGCTGAGACCGCCCGGGACAAGCTGAGATCGCTGAGATCGTTTGGGCCTGCTGAGATCGTCTGGACCTGCTGCTGAGACCGCTGAGATCGCTGTTAAGACCGCCGAGATCGTCTGGACCAGCTGAGACCGCCCGGGACAAGCTGAGATCGTCTGGACCTGCTGCTGAGACCGCTGAGATCGTCGAGATCGTCTGGACCTGCATCACCTGAACAGATCACACAACAGAATCAGTATAGGACTGAGACCCTCTGGAACGAGATCGCCCGGGAGGGGCGATCTCCCTGCGAGATCGCCCTGGAGGGGCGATCTCTCCTCTGCGAGATGTCTCCTTAGGAGAACGCCCAGGAGGGGCGGTCTCCTCTGCGAGGTCGCCCGGAAGGGGCGGCCTGCTCTTCTCGAGGTCGCCCGGAAGGGGCGACCTGCTCCTTTTGAGATCGCCCAGGAGGGGCGATCTCCTCCCTGCGAGGTCGCCCGGGAGGGGCGGCCTCCTTTGCTCGAGGTCGCCCGGAAGGGGCGGCCTGCTCCTTGGGAGATCGCCCAGGAGGGGCGATCTCCTCCCTGCGAGGTCGCCCGGGAGGGGCGGCCTGTTTCCTTGGGAGATCGCCCAGGAGGGGCGATCTCCTCCCTGCGAGGTCGCCCGGGAGGGGCGTCCTGCCCTGCTCGAGGTCGCCCGGAAGGGGCGGCCTGCTCTGCTCGAGTTCGCCCGGGAGGGGCGACCTGCTCCTTGGGAGATCGCCCAGGAGGGGCGATCTCCTCCCCACGAGGTCGCCCGGGAGGGGCGACCTGCTCCTTGGGAGATCGCCCAGGAGGGGCGATCTCCTCCCTGCGAGGTCGCCCGGGAGGGGCGACCAGCTCCTTGGGAGATCGCCCAGGAGGGGCGATCTCCTCCCTGCGAGGTCGCCCGGGAGGGGCGACCAGCTCCTTGGGAGATC
Organism: Dactylorhiza incarnata; assembly: GCA_033032865.1. Classification (NCBI taxonomy): domain Eukaryota; kingdom Viridiplantae; phylum Streptophyta; class Magnoliopsida; order Asparagales; family Orchidaceae; genus Dactylorhiza; species Dactylorhiza incarnata. The sequence goes on from JAWHQI010000258.1 coordinate 1,515,833, forward strand.
GCCCAGGACGGGCGATCTCCTCCCTGTGAGGTCGCCAAGGAGGGGCGACCTTCTTCCTGCCCGAGACCGCCTGGGCTCGATGAGACCCCCCCCCCCCCCCCCCGGAGGAGCGAGATCGGCCCGGATCTCCGTACATATCGTAATACCTGAAAATATTAGCTCGTAGAGATCGCCGATTTCTGGGTAAAACATCCGCCTGGGCCCGCACTCGTGAATATACGTAGGATATTCTTTGCATTTATAACTGTGATATTTTCTCAGTTTAAATATTATATATGCTTATTGTGGCCTGGTTAATGTTCTCACTCTTTATTAAGTTCGATTCAACTAGACCAAAAAGTGAATTAAATTTAACCAGTGTTGGTGGCCGCTTCATTGAAAAAAAATTAAATATGTCAGATCGACCTCAAAATTTTGGAGAGGCTTCTTCTCATCGTCCTCAGACAGATGGTGGCGATCATTCGTCAATCTGATCTCCGGATCTCAAGAAATTGCAGCCGAAATACCATCGATGAAAAAGTAAGAAGTCAATGGATCAACAACAACAACACTCAAGCCTTTATTCCACTATAGTGGGGTCGGTTATATGGATCCTTTGTCTCCTTTGTGCCTTATCTTTAGTCATAATCTCACTAATGCCTAAGTACATCATGTCTTTCCTTATAGTTTCATTCCAAGTCTTTATTGGCCTACCCCTCCCCCGTTTAACATGCCTAGTGACTAAACTCTCACAACGCCTAACCGGTGCCTCTAATGGTCTCCTTTGTACATGTCCAAACCATCTTAGTCGAGCTTCTCGCATCTTCTCTACAATTGATGCCACTCATGTCTTATCCCTGATACATCCATTCCTAATTTTATCCGGTCTCGTGTGTCCACACATCCACCTAAGCATTCTCATCTCCGCAACTCCCATTTTTTGCTCATGTACACAATTCACTGCTCAACACTCAGAACCATAGAGCATCACTGGTCTAATTGCAGCACGATAAAACTTGCCTTTAAGTTTTAATGGTACTTTACGATCACATAAGATCCCTGACGCGCCTCTTCACTTCAACCAAACTGCTTGGATTCTATGTATCACATCTTTATCAACACCTCCATCTTTTTGAAGTATCGATCCAAGATATTTAAAGCACTCACTGCGGGAAATATTTTGATCACCCAACTTAATAACAAAGTCATCCGTCCTTCTTGCACTGCTAAATTTAAGGTCCATATACTCCGTCTTTGCCCTGCTCAACCTAAAACCCTTCTTTTCTAAAGTGTCTAGCCAAGATTCAAGTTTCGGGTTTACACCCTTGCACGAAGCTTCTTGTCATCACTCCAACTTCCAAGATTGTTGGTGGTGATGGTTGTCCATCAAATCATCAAATCTCCTGCAATCTATGTCGGACCACGATTAACAAAAAATGAAAGTTGTTGGATCACCCTCTATTTTTAGGGAAGATTCGTCTCATCGTCTCTAGACCGCTAATGATGACGTTTTGTCAATCTGGTTGTTGGATCTCAAACAACTGATGTCCGTAAAGGCAGTTGGCAGAATTCGATGTCCCGTCGTAACTATTGGAATCATTCAATTGAAGGGTCTATCTTGTGCATTTTTCTAAAAGGAGTCCAACACCCTGATTTGAGTTTCATCAAGTACTTGGGGAGAAATTTAGTGGTTTTATAGAGAACTATTAGCACCTACCATACATTATCTTGGTTAATTAACTGTGAGTTAATATTTTGTGCTGTAAAATACTTTGAAATCAAGCGGTTTCATGGGTAGCTTGTGAAGAGAATAATAAATTTCTTTAATGTCTATTGTATTTTAGTTTACAAAAATAATAATTCATAGACTAAATTCTTTCGTGCCAAACAACAGATTTAGAATCTAGCCAAACAACAGATTTAGAATCTAGCCAAACAACAGATTTATGAATCTAGCCAAACAACATAATTTACCAATTCTATTTAGGTATCTAGCCAAACAACAGATTTAGAACTTAGATCAATTCCAATTTATGAATCATAATTTGATCACAATTCCAATTTAGGAATCATAATTGATCACAATTCCAATTTATGAATCACAATTTGATCACAATTCCAATTTATGAATTGAAAATGATCACAATTCCTATTTATGAATTGAAAATGATCACAATTCCTATTTATGAATTGAAAATGATCACAATTCCTGTTTATGAATTGAAACTGATCACAATTCCTGTTTATGAATTGAAATTGATCACAATTTCTGGATCCAATTCCAATTTTGTCCAACTGAATAGACCTTAAAGAGAAATCAATCACAATGCATTTCCAGTTTGTCAAACAACATCACTTTGACTTGAGGAAGAGTGTTAGAATTTAATCTCGGAGTCTAGGGGTACTTCATTTAGAAAGAAAAAGATAAAAAATATACAAGGGTCAGGATAAAACACTACAGTTACCGGGCCATAAACTAATGGATTGATAGAAGGAGCCGTTTGTAGAAGATAATAAAAGTAATATACTGCATTTGATTCAAGAAATTAAACAAAGGAAAACAACCAGCAGGAAGTAGAAGCGCGATGGGGGCAATGATCAGACAAGGGGGGACTGCTGTTGATTTTGCTTTTTCTGCTTCTGCAATTGTGCGGATGCAATTGAAGAGAGAGATCGGAGCTTAGCTACTGCCGAGATTTTGTCCAGCGGGCAGCTCGCAAGGGCAAGACGGATGGATCGTAGAGCGGCATCCGGTTGGCCGGAAGCCAGTGCGGCGCAAGCTTCGCGGTACGCCTCTTCCGCTAGCCGAGCATCGTGCGAGGAACCGCCGATCCCGGAGGAACTGGCCACAGGGTTCTTGGTATCAGCCGTATTTGACGGGAAAGGGGAAGAGGGGATTGAGGATAGGAGAGCGGTGGCGTGGGCGTATTCGACGGAGGCGATGGCTGCATCGATCTCAGCCATTAGGGTTTCCGGCGAGGCGGGGAATGTCTTGATTGCGTCAAAAACGCTCCACCCACGAGAGCGGCCTTTCCTCATCTCCCTCCTCCGTCGGTGTATCACAGAACTCGGTTCTCTCTTTCCAGTGCGGGACCCGGGCTCTTGGATCTTTCTTTTGATTTATTGCTCTTAAGAATGGTTAATTTCTACTACTTACACAGTTGCACATAAAAAATACTATCACACGAGGGAGAAATAATTCTGATAAGATGGAGTCGCTCTTGTGCGCTCAGCTATATAATAGGGTGTTTTTGCTCCTGTGAGTTTAGACAAAAACGTCATCGTCATAAAATGCATGTTTGGCAAGACAATAATTATGATCGTCACCAATAAAAAAAAACTAATTTTGAACATAAAAATTGTTGAAATTCCTTAGGTGAGGTCAGACGTTCATGAACGCGATTCAGAACCACCGCGTTCTCGTCCGCCACCGCCATGCCAAAAGGAGCCTTGGTATGCAGTTGTCCAAGTCCTATAGCATGTCTTCCTTCCTCATTGTAACTCCTGCAATTAGACCACTTCTGATACGTCCAGTTTGTCTTCCCCTTTTAACTTGGAGTTGTGCCGTGAACTGTCGTTCGTGAACGCCGAACCTCATCTAAAAAAATTCATGCATTTTGTTGCGGAACGCTTAGGGCTCTTGGTAGACCGGTCCAATTGAACCACCTTAGCTCGTGAGCGAACTAAGCGCGCAAACAGTCAATTCGAGATTCGCTGAGTACACCGGGACTTTTTAACGTGGAAAACCCGGAAAGGGTAAAAAACCACGCGGCCGGAGCTGTGCCGACCAAACTTCACTATCTTCTGGGGGTTACAATTTGGTAGTTAGAACTTGAGCGCGACAGGCCACTGCTCGTTACAATAATAGAGAGGGAGAAAAGAGCTCCGGGGGTGACAGGTCACCTCTCGGAAAAAACTAAGACTTTTTCCTTCTGGGAATTCTGGGGAACAAAAGTGAGAAGACCCGGAGAACAAAAGAGAGAAGCCTCCGGGGAACAAAAGTGAGAAGGCATGTCGCCTTTCGGGATGAAGGGAATCTTCAAGTCCCCGAATGAGATCTTCCAGCGCCGAAGGAGAATTCCGCAAAAGTCTGCAAGGAGCTCTCCCGGGTTCTGAAGTCAAGGTCCCCTCAAATGAAGTCTGGGGCTCCTTTTATAGCTTTGGCCGAGGGCAGTCCGGTAATTTCGCCGTTCGCAGTTTCCATAAATGTTTGGTGGACGAATCATATTTTCTGGTTCGGGGCACACGGATCGCCATTTTTCACAAATGACCACCTTGCCCTTCGGGCGGTTCGGGCAATTCGGGCAGTTCGGGCAGTTCCGTTGGAGGCGAAAAAGACGACAGGTTGTTCCTGAAATCTGAGAAGCTGGAAAGACAAAAAGTGAGAAGCTGGAAAGACAAAAAGTGAGAAGCTGGAAAGACAAAAAGTGAGAAGCTGGAAAGACAAAAAGTGAGAACGCTCCCGAACGTGTTCGGAAACGTTCTGAGCGCGCGCGAGAGCTAAAGTGTTCTGAGCGCGTAGTGGATTACGGTGGCGCCCTGGGCGGACGGCGGAGCGGGGAGTCGCCCCCCACGGAGGAAAAGGGACCCGACGCACCTGACGAGGGGGCGCCAACGCGGCGGCTGGCGGTGGAAATGGCGGGCTCGATCTCTTTAACTTAAGCGATTATTTGATGACCGTTGACCCCACCTCTCTTCAGCAGGACTTCCTTTAGACGCACCCCAAGGCCTTAATGGGTGTATAACACATTTTATGCTCAAAACTTGCTTATTTTCTTGGTAACGGTCATAACATTTGTCTTGCCAAACGTGCAATCTATGATAATGACATTTTTGACCCCAACTCACCGGAGCAAATAAGTCGCGCCAAACGAACCCATCTTTATCTAATTAAGAAATAATTTTTAGTCCTAATAGGGTATTAGAACCGTAGGGTTGGTTCTGCGTGCCCGTCTGCCGCGCCCGATGATTCTACAGCACTAATCGATCCTCCGCACCAACTCCTCACTCGGTAATCTCCTTCCGGTCGACACATAGAACCCCTCCAGTCACTTCCATCGTTTTCCTCTTCTCTCCGCTTGTAGCATCGATCGGCGTCAATCAGCACCGATCACTCCGAATGGGGTGTTGAGCCCATTCCGACCATCGGATCCACTCCAAATTTCTTCCGCAACTTTGTATATCTCCTCTCTATGTCATACCAAACGAATTTTTGGATTTAACGGTTGAGTCTTTCAAGATTTCAGATCTAAAATTTTTGGATTTTTCCTTCCCCCTTGCCTGAGAAAAACGTCTCTACAACACAAATGACTCTTCTATGGCCTTCCAACCTTAAGTATGAAGTGTTCTCGGGACTTGGCTGGTCCGAATGAGGGATTTATCATTCTCTTCCAGTTTCGGTGATTGCCAGACCTATTTTTCGATAACTGTTCAGCGAGTAGTTTGGCTTTGATTTACTCCCAAGTTTCTCTTGTTCCCTAATGTTGTTAGATAGAGGTTATTGATTCAAGGGAACGACCGACTCCCGCTGGATCTGTCCGGGTTAGTCATGATAATAATGTCCTTCAGATTACTATTATTCCCCTCGACAATACGAATTGCTTCTCTTGGTTGAGGTCTATTACTTTAGCACTTAAGAGTCGGACGTTGTTTGACTATGTAAATAGGAGCATAAGAAAACCGACACATGACACTGCTGCCTAGGGGCAATGGGATTCCAAGAACTCGTTAGTCATGCTCTGGCTTATCAAATCTATGCAGGAGTCGATAGCTTGCAGTTACTTATTCCTTGACACCGCCGTCGACATTTTGAAGAGGGTTGAATCCACTTACTCTAGAAAAGGGAACTCTTCCCAAATATTTCAACTTAAAAAGAAGATCTTTCTCCTTCGTCAAGGCGATCGTCCTCCATCTACCTACTACTTCAAGTTCATCCAAATATATTAAGAATACGACCACTCTGATTCCCTTACCTTGCTTTGCTATGGTGCTGAGCTTCTTGACAGGGCTTAGGAAGATCACAACCGGGCTTAGGAAGATCGCAACCATGTGTTTGAGTTCTTACATGGTCTTCATCGGTTTGATCATATCTGTTGCGGGTCACTCGACGTTCTGGTAGACCGATCAAATTGAAACACATTAGCTCACGAGCGAGCCGAGTGCGCAAACAGTCAATGAGAGAGTTACAAAATAACAAGGACACTTTTTATCGTGGAAAACCCGAAAAGGGTGAAAAACCACACGGTCTGAGCTGTGCCGACCAAATTCCACTATCTTCTGGTTTGTTACAATTGAAAGCTGAGAACTCGAGCGCGACAGGTCGCTGCTCATTACAATGGTAGAGAAAGAAAATCTCGAGGGTGACATGCCACCTCTCGAGAGACTAAGTATTTTTCTGGGAACGAAAGTGAGATTCTCGAGTCGTCTTTCGTAGCTTGAAGGATTCCCAACACGCTTAGAAAACTATCTTCCGACGAAGGGAAATCTTCAAAGGCACTAAGGAGACATTCGAAGGCTCGAAGGAGATTTTCGAAGGCTCGAAGGAGATTTTCGAAGATTCGAAGATCTTCGAAGATCGAAGGAGATCTTCAAGTGCCGAAGGAGAATTCCAAGAAAATCTTGAAAGGAGCTCTCTCGGGCATAGAAGACAAGGTGCTTGTAATGAAGGCCCTGGGCTCTTTTTATAGTCATGGGTAGGGGTAGCCCGGTAATTTCGCCGCTGTAACCATCGTAACCACCTGACGGGCGAATCGCGTTGGTCGATTTGGAGCACACAGATCGCACTTTTTGGATATTCCCGTCTTGTCCCTGAGCAGTTCAGTCAGATTGGGCAGTTTCGTTGATGGCGTTGAGCGATGTGAACTGGACCTGCAATCTAGGAAATTGGGAAAGGTTAACTGTCACGCCTGTCGCGAAAGTGGAAGCGTTCTGAGCGCGCAACGAACACGGAAGCGTTCTGAGCGCGCAAAAAACACGGAAGCATTCTGAGCACGCAACGAACACGGAAGCGTTCTGAGCACACAACGAACACGGAATCATTTTGTGCGCGCATCGAACACGGAAGCATTCTGAGCGCGCAACGAAAACGAAAGCGTTCTGAGCGCGCCACGAACACGGAAGCGTTCTGAGCGCGCAACGAACATTGAGCATTATGAGCCCGCAACGAACATGGAAGCGTTCTGGGCCCGCAATGAACATGGAAGCGTTCTGAGCGCGTGATGAACGCGGAGGCGTTCTGAGCATGCGGTGAACGCAGAGGCGTTCTGAGCTCGTGGTGAACCCGGAGGAGTCCTGAGCGCGCGGTGAGCACGGAGGCGTTCGACGCGCGACGTGCACTTGAGGGCGTTTCGCGCATGCCGTGAATGTGGACTTAGGAGGTGGACGCGACGTGAGTGTGTTGTTCATCAAGTCTTGCACGGTTAAGGAGGCGCGTCCTGCACTGCGCGGCGAGTGTCGGGCGGCGGGTGTCGAGCGGCGAGCACCGCGCTGCGGCGACATGGTATGTGTCGCACCGGAGTGGTGCGGGTTAGGGGAGGCAAGACGAAGAACATAATTGACTCTGGTAGGATGCAAGATGGTCTCTATGTGTTTGATCCTGCTACTTCATTCCAAGCTCTGCATGTCTCTCAGACTCCATCCTTGGATTGTTGGCATCGTCGTCTGGGTCATCCATCCTCTGCCTCTACGAAAATTCTATTTCCTAGTTTTCCTTTCCATTTCTTACAGAACTTTCACTGTGATGCATGTGAATTGACTAAATATAAGTGTGTCTCCTTTATGCACTCATTACCTTCTACTACTCCATTTACTGTCATTCACTCTGATGTGTGGTGGTCTTGCCCCAATGTTTTTTTTCCTGTTATAAGTGGTTTATTACTTTCACTGATTGTTTTTCATGAAAAACTTGGGTTTATTTGATGCACCATAAAAATGAGATATTTTCCCAGTTAAAAAATTTTATACCATGATTTCTACACTATTGGGTGCTACCGTTAAAATTCTTCGTAGTGATAATGGCAGCGAATACACTGATACCTCCTTCGAAACATATTTGACTACCACGGGGATAGTGAATCAAACCACTTGTGTTCATTCTCTTGCTTAGAATGGAATCGCTGAGCGGAAGAATTACCATCTTCTTGAGGTTACTCGTTCCCCTCCTCTTTATTATGAATCTTCCCTGATACTATTGGGGAGATGTTATTACTGATGCCTACCTTATCAATCGTCTACCTACTCGTTTCTTAGGAAACAAGACTCCTCTTCATACATTAGGTGTCTCTCCTACGCACCTTACCCAAATAATCTTTAAGTGTCTATGCATAGTCCATATCCATAACATTTCATGCTCAAAATTGGATCCTCGTGCCCTCCGGTGAGTTTTCATTGGATACTCCCCTATAATGGGCTATGGTTGCTACCATCCTCCAACCAAGAGACCTCTTGTCGCTGCATATGCCGCCTTCCAGAAAAAATAAGCCTTATTGTGAGGCCTCTCTTCAGGGGGAGTCTTCACATACATTGGAAGTGAATCATACTCTCCTATTGTCGATATCTCCATTGTATATCATGTCATCCCACAATACTCCTAGCCAGGGGGTGGGGGAGATTATACCTCCATCGTATATCATGTCATCCCACAATATTTCTAAAAAGGGGGAGACTATACCTCCTCCACCGAATATAAAACCTCTGCAAGTTTATACTTGAAGCAAGGACTCGACGACCCATTCTCCCTCACCAGAACCAATTAATCACGACTTCTTTTTCAGCTCTTACGAAGTTTCATGTCGATCTATGTGAAGGTAAGAGTACCAAACACTCATTGTCTAAATTTGTTTCTTATGCCTCTTTAACCCCATCACATCAAGTGTTTGTTTCCTCTTTATCCTCTATCGCGGTTCTTACTACGTGGCACGAGGCACTCCTACATACAAAGTGGAAGAATGTTATGATAAAGGAAATGCATGCTTTGGAAAAAATAGTACATAGAAACACTATAAAGCACGATTGGTGGCGAAAGGATATACCCAAGCTCATGAGATTGATTATCAAGAGACATTTGCCCATATGGCTAAGATGAACTTAGTACGAGTTTTGTTATTGTTGAAAGGTGGGGCCCCACGGGTAATCACGCCACCAGCCCGACTGCAGTCAGAGCATCCCAACCAAATCTCCCAAGGTTAACCCTCGTCGGGGCTATGACCATTGGGGAAGTTGTTGAGGGGGGAATAGATCCCAAGACCGCCGTTATATGAGGGTGTTAACACTTGGGTATGAGACTTTGTGTTAACACCCTCTCATAAAGGAGGTCTTGGGATCGATCCCCCCCCCCCCCCCCCCCAACAACCTACCAAATGGTCACAGTCCCGATGAGGGTCAGCTTTGGGAGTCGGCTGGTGGCGTGATTACCCGTTGGGTCCACCTTTCAACAGTTATCATGTGTTGCATGTAAATGGTGGAACCTCCAACAGTTAATGTAAGAAAATACGTTCCTCCATGGTGAATTGGAAAAGATGGTTTACATGTTTATACCACCTGGATTTGTACCGAGTGATTTTGAAGGAAAAGTATGCAAACTGAACAAGGCTCTATATGGATTGAAACAATCCCAAAGAGCATGGTTTGGCAGATTCCACAAGGTGATGATCTCCTTTGGGTATACTCAGAGTAATGCTGAACACTATATATTTATCAGACGGAGACAGTGAAAGCTGACCACTTTTATCGTATATGTGGATGGCATTATGATAAGTGAGGATGATACGAAAATATTACTGTCCTCAAAGGAAAGCTATAAAAAGGGTTTGAGGTAAAAGATCTAGGAAAGCTAAAATATTTCCTGGGCATTGAGATTGCAAAGTCAAGACATGTAATATTAATTTCGCAGAGGAAGTATGTATTAAATCTATTAGAACAGCCAGATATGACTGGGTGCAAACATGCCACTACGCCGATTGAAGCCATAATCAGGCTTGGAAATGATGATGAACTTATAGAAGATGTTGCTGGCTACCAAAGATTTATTGGACTATTTATCTATCTATCCCATACTCGTACATATGTGACACGCAATGGGAGTGGTCAGTCAGTATGTGCACTCACCAAAAACTAAGCAATTGGATGATGCATATAGATTCCCGAGCTATCTCAAGATGTCGCCAAGAAGGGGTATATTATTCACTCATAATGACAAGTTGTTGATTGAGGCATATACTAATGCTGATCGGGTTAGATCAATTGATGATAGACGATCAGCGTCAGGGTACTGCTCATTTGTTGGGGGAAACCTTGTTATGTGGAGAAACAAGAAGCAACATGGGGTGGCTAGAGCTAGTGCAGAGGCTGAGTTCATAGCTATGACTCATGTAATATGCGAGGGAATGTGGCTTCGCACATTACTGTTAGAGATCAAAGTTTTTGAATACAATTTGATAAGTTTATTTTGTGACAATAGGGTAGCTATCAATATCACTCATAATCCTGTCCAGCACGATCGCACAAAGCATATCGAAATGGATAGACACTTTATCAAAGTGAATACTGTGAAGGGGCTCATCTGCATTTCGTTCGTTCCAATAGAAGGACAACTTGCCGCCGTTCTTACCAAAGACTTAAGTGAAAGTAATTTTTGTAGCTTAACTAGAAAGTTGGGTGAAGGGGAGCCTTGGCGCACCGGTTGAGGTGTTGTCATTTGCCCTTGAGGTCACGGGTTTGAGTCTTGGAAGCAGCCTCTTGCAAAAATGCAAGGTAAAGTTTGCCTACATTTCACCCTTGTGGTTGGGACCCTTCCCCGGACCCTCGCTCCGTGGGGATATCTTGTGCACCGGGTTGCCCCTTTTTTAACTAGAAAGTTGGGTATGAATTGTATAACATGTCTAACTTGAGGGGAAGTGTTAGTATTATTGCATGCACTATCTATTATGATATAGAGTGCCCCCCTTTATCTAAGGGCAATATTATAAGCAGTCCGAATTTGGCTATTCGCAGTTCAAAAAACACCAAAAATCTCTCCCTTTTTAGATATAATACATTCCAATCTGGAACAGCTTCTCGCCGCCCAAACCCGCATCAAGGAGGAGCAATAGATTGGGGACGACGTTGCTGCCACGACCGATGATGCGGAATCCTGCTGCTGCGGTGGGAGCCGATAAAGCTGCCGGCGAGAGCTTGTCGGAGTTGTGGAGTGCAGGAGCTGACTGTTTTTCTGCTCCCCTACCACCACGGCACCACCTCTGTTTTTGCACAACCTGTATCAAGCACAAACTTCAATCCAATTTATTGCGGAAGAGTAGAATTAAGATTTTCTCATTTCCTTTTGAATTTTTAATTTCCAGACATTCGGATGATGGATTGACAATCAACCACAATCTCCTTCTTTACTAATCAAAATGAAGCTTCTCATAAAATCTCAGCTCAACCGAATCACTTTAATTTTTTGACCAAACAAATGCTAAAATTAGGTGACTTTTTTTTATCACGACCGTCTTTAGCAAAAAATACTAGAGTAATGGATCGATGTCCGATTCAGAGGAAGGATATGTAATCAGATTACTGCAAGCTACTCGTCTTGCACTTTTCTGCCGGCTATTTTTGTATAAGACGTTGGACTGTGAATATCTATATTAGGACTGCTTATAACATTACCCTTATCTAATTAAGAAATATTTTTCAGTCCTAACGCAAAGCATTAAGCAATCATACCCCTGGTTCAAGGTATCCCCTTGATTTAGTAATTCTAACAATGATAATTTGCTCTTAAAAGTATATAATAAACTGTTTATCACTTTCCAGTATACCATTATAATCATTGATAATACATTTTGTGCCAACCATTGTTCTCAAGAACATAAAGAATACTTTCAATATAGAAAGGGCTTTTCCTTGGAAAAATATATGGAGATGAATGGTCTGATAGGCGGTTGAAAATGTAGAGGTTCAGGAGGTGATATGTGAGTGTTGTAATAGGCTGCTGACGAGGGAGCCTTCGTAATGCAACTGGGCCAACACTTCATTGTAGACTCGGAATCAAGCAAATAATCGCTATCATTTGAGCGAATATCATAACACGAAGCATCGCAGGCGCAATAATTGCAAGCAAGTCCATGCAGCTCCCTGAGCCAAGCATCAGACTAAGGTTTGTAAGTCTCTAAAGATTGAAAATTGAAGCTTGCTGGAAAAAAATTAGATGAGAAAAAGATGAAGTGAGACTTCAATGTGACCAAATATAGCAAAGAGGGCAAATAATACATAATTTTGGCTACCTTGAATGGGTTGTTCTTCAACACTTGGTTAATATTTCGGCGCCATTTTCTGTGATCAGCAGGGTATGCTCGAATTGTGCTGATAAGCTTCCATCTTCAGTTACGGCGGTCCAGTCATCAGACCAAATCACAGGTTTAGTGCTTCCTACTGTAAGCATGGGCTCTGCAGAATTTAGTGATGAATTTCATGATAGGGTTCAATAGATTTGATTTTCATACAAAACCAACAAAATTAAAATAAAAAAGATTTTTTTTTGAAAGACAGTTATATAATATCTATGAAATAATTGATTTGTGCGACAATTATTCTGCCCCACAATATTATTTCCTTGTACAATTCTATCAATCTCATAGTTCATTTCTAAGCACAAGCAAGATAGTATAACAAAATATTGTATTGCTACAATAGTAGATCATAGTTGTCCTCTCCAGCCTCCACAACTCAGTAGAGCATCATGTGGCAATTAAATTTATAAGAAATACATAGTGATTAAGAGCAATGATAAAGGTCATATTGCTAGCATGTAAAATAAACTGAAAGTGAAAAAAATACCATAAATGTGTAATTGCTTAAATTAAATTTTCACAGGTAACAAAAAATACATTGAATAATATTTAAATAGCCACCTACATATTTCATACACTTTTTCTAAGTTGTGTATTGAGCTTGCCATAATCCGAATAAAGTTATCTTCTAGAATTTCAAATGGTGGTGACGCACTACGAATGTATAGGTGACAAACGTGGTGCCCTAACCTTAAATGAATGCAAACAAGCACGTGAATAAGTTGTAATTTATATATTTGGTTCTTTCCAAGTCGTCTTTATTGTATTAAACCCAGATCGGCGTAGTTTGGTCTTTTTTCGTTTTTAGGTTTCCCCCTTACTCAAGTATATATATGAGTAAGGCCTCTATTGAATCATTAACAAAGGATTATTCCTCTCTACTTGATATCAGAGGAAGAAACAAAACCTAATCGCGTGCGCCGGTGTCTCTCGCGTCTCCCAATCGTCTCGTTGCTCCTCTTTTGTCGTCGTGCTTCGATCGATCGTTTCTTCCCAACCGCTGGTTTGAGCGGTTGTTCGTGCTCGACCCGCTGATGTGGTCGACTGGCGGATCCGACGCCGCCGTCAGTTGCTGAGGAGGATGCCGCCGCCGTTCTCCAGTGAAGTTGTTGCTCTCCATCGTTCCTCTGTTCTATGTTAATGTTGTCGCCGTCGTTCTCCTGTGAAGCCGGTGATCTCCGTTGATGCTCCCAACTGCTGGTGTCGACGACTCCTGATCGACGATCCCGTCGTGCTTCTATGTTGCACCTGTTCCTCGGCTTCTGATTCATTCGAGCCCGTCACTTCTCATCGACGAAGAAGGAGATCTTCTTTTCTGGCATCCATTTCTTCTTCCCGTCGACCTGTGTGAGCCACCAGCCACTGCCTGCCTACTGTTGCGGCCTGCCTTGTTCCTGCTGCCTCTAATGGATCCTACTTCTTGACCTCTTGTCCCTCTTTTTCACCAATATGGGTGATCCCGATTCTTCTGCATCTTCTCCGGGTGCGATCTAGCCTCAAACGAGTGACCCTCAGCGGCCTCATGACCACTAAAGCTCCTTGAAGATTACCATGGTTCCCTTGGATGACACAAATTATTTTGAATGGTCTCGCGCTGCCCAACATGTCATTCGCAGCCAACAGATGTTTAGGTATATCGACGGAACGATTAAGGAGCCCCCCAAGACCGATCCATCCTGGAAGCGTTGGGATTCTGACAACTCTCTAGTTGTCTCCTGGCTCCTACATTCGATGTCTCCTAAGGTCTACCAGAGCTATATGTTGATGGACTCGACATTCGAGATCTGGACCCGTGCTCGCAAAACGTACTCTCAGATTGGCAGTTCCACCCAAGTTTATAAGCTCACTCGCCGCATTTTGGAGTTGTGGCAAGGATCGATGACCGTTTCATCGTTCTTCTCAGAGTTTGAGCACTTTTATCAAGAGCTGGACTACTTTGCGCATTTCACTCCTGCGTGTACTGCTGACGTCGTTCAGTTAAAGCAAAAGGAGGATCGTTTCCGCCTCCATGTCTTCTTGATGGGATTGAACATGGAATTTGATATGTTGCAGACAAATGTCCTCGACCGCTCTCCTTTTCCGTCTCTTCGGGAGGCATTCAGTATGGTTCTAGGTGATGAAGACCGCCACAAGTCCCTCAGTGTTATGGCTCCTCCTGATCGCTCCGCCCTGACTAGTGTTGGTCGTGGTCTTATTCCCACTCCTGGATCTTCTGTGCCCACCTGTGATTATTGTGGTCGAAGGGGACACTCTCGGGAGGTATGTTTCAAACTTCATCCGCATCTGGCACCTCCTGGACGTGGTCGTGGACCTGGCCGCGGGGGTCATAGACACAGTAGCTATCGTTCTCATGATGTTGCTTACACTACGAATGTCTATGATGAGTCCCAGTGTTCCGCTTCAGCCTCTCTTACAGCTCAGAAATTGGATGTCTTTCGTCGCTTGCTTCACTCTCAGTCTGATCCTGTCACCGGATGTTCTACTTCCCTTGCCACCATTGCTATGCCTAGTGCTCATGCAGTCGCCGCCTCACCTTCTGAATGGGTGCTCGACACCGGTGCTACACACCACATGACTGGGTCTTCCTCAAGTTTTCTCTCTTATACTCCTTTGTCTGGTAAGGACAAAGTTATTTCTGCTAATGACTATTTGTCCTCCATTGCGGGCAAAGACAACATCTCACGTTCTCCGTCCATTTCTCTTCCATCTGTTCTTCATGTTCCCTCCTTTCCACGCAATTTACTCTCCATCAACAATATTACTAAATCTTCTAACTGCTCGGTAACCTTTTTTCCTGACTCTTGTGTTTTTCAGGAACTGGGTACGAAGCGGAACATTGACAATGGTAGGAACCGTGGCGGCTTGTACTACCTGGACACCCAGCCTCCCTCTCAGGCTCATTCCAGTTCCACTGTTATTGTTGATGATGTTCGTTGCTGGCATCTGCGTCTAGGACATCCGTCCTCCATTTATCTGCAAAAATTATTTTCTGCTTTTGTTTACCTTTTCTTCAGAAATTTGCCTGAGATGTATGTGATATGTCTAAACATGTGCGACATACTTCTTCGCATCTTTCTACCACTAGTAGCATCCCTTTTGATGTTATACATTCTGATGTTTGGGGGTCATCCCCCATTTTATCTTTATTTGGTTTTTGATGGCTTGCTACTTTTATTGATTGCTTCTCTCACACTACATGGGTTTATATGTTGAAAAAGAAAATTAGAGTTTGTATTTGCTTTCAAGCGTTTCATAAAATGGTGCAAACCCAATTTGATGCCTCTATTCGTGTCCTTCGAAGTGATAATGGGGGGAGTATGACGATCGTGGTGCCTTTGGTTCTTACCTCACTGCTCACGGTATCATCCACCAGAAAACGTGTGTTCACACCTCTACTTAAAACGGAGTGGTCGAACGTAAAAATTGGGACCTCCTTGAGGTTGCTCGTTGTCGCCTAGCCACTATGCATTTTCCTAAATCATATTGGGTTGATGCGGTACTTACTGTTGCTCACCTTATCAACCGTCTGCTTTCTCGTGTCCTTTCCTTTACTACTCATCTAGCTTGTCTCTCCACCACCGGTGTGGTTCATACTTCCCATTTGGCACCCCGTGTCTTTGGGTGTGTCTGTTTCATGCATGTTCACCAACCCTATCGCGACAAACTTGACCCCCGGGCTCAACGTTGTGTCTTCATTGGCTATTCTTCTACGACTAAAGGATATCGTTGTTATCACCCCCCTTCTCAGTGTATGTTCTGTACCATGGATGTCACCTTCCGGGAGGGGGAATCCTATTTTCTGCCTTCGATTCACTCTTTTCGTCAGAGGGAGAGTAGTGGTGATACGAATGTTACTCATGCTCCTCTTCCTCTTCTCCCTTCCATTCATTCCATTCCCCTACAACTTCCCATTCCGGTACCCATAGCCTCTATCCCGGTACCAGACTCCTCTACTATGATTTCTCCTTTTTCCCCACGTATACCACCGTCGTTCAGGTACACAAGCTACTAGAGTTCCACCTCTACCAGTGCCAACTTCAGACTCAGATTCTGATGATGTTGATCTGCATATCCCTCTTGCATTGCTGAAGAAAGGTAAAGTTACTTGTACGCAACATCCTATTTTTAATCATGTGGCTTACCATCATCTTAACCTGATTCATCAGGCTTTTGTTTCATTTTTTTCCCTAGTCTTTATTCCTAAGACATGACAGGAAGCTTTTGGGGATACCTGCTTGGGCACATGCTATGCAAGATGAGATGTCTGCCTTGGACAAAAATCATACATGGGATGTTTCCTCTCTCCCTCCAGGAAAGAAAGTTATAGGTTCCCGATGGATCTTCTCTGTTAAGCAGAACCAAGATGGAAAGGTGGAACGGTACAAAGCACGTCTGGTCGCTCAAGGATACAACTCAGACTCAGGGAGTTGATTACCAGGAGACCTCTGCTCCTGTAGCAAAGATGGACTCCATTCGGGTGTTGTTATCGTGTGTTGCTTGCCTGGACTGGGACCTCCATCAACTGGACGTGAAGAATGCGTTCCTTCACAGTGAGCTTGATGAAGAGGTGTACATGAAGTTCCCTCCTGGTTTTGTGAAGAAAGGGGCTGAAGGGCTTGTCTGCCGCCTAAGGAAATCCTCATATGGCCTAAAGTAATCACCTAGGGTCTGGTTTGGGAGATTTCTCACGACTATGCTCAAGTTTGAGTACAAACAAGCTCAATCTGACCATACCATGTTTATCCGGAAACATGAACAGAGGGTTGTGGTTCTCCTTGTCTACGTGGATGACATTGTGATTACCGGAAATGACACAGAGGAGATTGTTAATCTTAAGACCCTCTTATCTGCTGAATTTGAATTGAAAGACTTAAGAAGATTACGATACTTCCTGGGTATCGAGGTGGCTAGATCTGAGCAGGGTATCTTCATATCCCAACGGAAGTATATATTGAATCTCTTAAAAGAGATGCTTAGTTGTGTTCCTGTGAACACCCCTATGGAGGAAAATCACAGGATTGAGGAAGATGGCGATCGCACTGATATATCACGTTATCAAAGATTAGATGGGAAACTTATATATCTATCCCACACACGCCCTGACATTACGTTTGCGGTCGGTATCCTTAGCAGATATATGCATTATCCCAGGATCAAACATCAAGAAGTTGTGTATCGCGTGCTACGATATTTGAAGAAAGCCCCTGGTCGTGGTCTCCTATTCTCCAAAAAAAACAACTTGAAGATTGAAGTTTTTATTGATGCTGATTGGACTGGATGCCGTGATAACAGAAAGTCCACAACAAGATATTGTCCCTTTGTTGGTAGAAACCTTGTGACATGGCGTAGCAAGAAGCAGAATGTGGTGGCTAGATCAAGTGCAGAGGCAGAATATCGTGCTATGTCTCAAGGCCTATGTGAGGGTCTATGGCTGCGTACCATGTTACAAGATCTGGGTTTCTCTGAGACAGCTCCTTTCTCCTTGTTCTGTGACAATAAAACGGCTATTAGTATCGCTCATAACCCAGTCCAGCATAACAGGACAAAGTATGTTGAGGTTGATCGACACCTTATCAAAGATCAGTTGGATAAAAAAACGGTGGTCACTCCTTTTGTTCATTACAAAGATCAACTGACCGATGTGTTTGCCAAAAGCTTGGGGTGTGATGTGTTTACCGATGATATTCAAAAGCTTGGGATAACCGACATCTTCCGTCCGACTTGAGGGGGAGAGTTGTAATTTATATATTTGATTATTTCCAAGTCGTTTTTATTGTATTAATCCTGGATCGGGGTAGTTTGGTCTTTTTCCGTTTTAGGTTTCCCCCTACTCAAGTATATGTATGAGTAAGGTCTCTATTGAATCGTTAACAAAGGATTATTCCTCTCTACTGAATATGCAAATGAGACTACAGGGCGACTAAATGAATGTACGAATGAATGCATGCATGCATACAATCCGATGAACCAATGCTTGTAAACCGTAAACCCACATGCGATACAAATGATCCAGCCATGCAAGATAGTTTTTTCGAGTGTAATTAACTAAATAACATTAACTTTGACATTTTGCACGAATGCCACAAAGCATCCCCGCACAACGAGGGTCCGGGGAAGGGTCCCACCACAAGGGTAAAATGTATGCTAAAACATATATATATATAGAAATAATTACCCGTACCTCCCCTGTAAGTTAGCATAATTACTGAGAGCACCCCTCTTATTTTCGAAATTACAAAAACCTCCCCTGAACTTTTAATTTCATAACATCATGAACAAAAATTCTGGGTTTTTTTGTAATGAAATTGTATCACGGATGAGGTTTTTTGTAATGAAATTAAAACTTCAAGGAAAGTTTTTGTAATTATGCTAACTTATAGGGGAGTTTTTTGTAATTTCAAAAATAAGAGGGGTGCTCTAAGTAATTTAGCAAAGTTAGAGGGGAGGTCCCGGTAAATGGCCCTATATATATGGAAAAGATGCCGATCAAAAGGCCAAGACAAAATATTACAAAAATCATAGAAATTGCACCAAAAGAGAATAAATTGATCACATATAACACAAAACAACACAACAAGATTTCTCCTGAATGATCAGGAAGAAAAAAAGGCCTCATAAAAAACACGACAAAAACATTAAACAATGGTTCAAAGCATATTAGAAGTGAATACCTATTAAACATGATTTTCTGCCAATCATGAACTCACCACCTTCGTCTTCCCTCATAAACGGGCAGGAACTGGTAGCATACTCTCAGGCGACAACAAACAGTAAAATGTGGACCGTCGCGAAGAGTGCCTAAACATATGTCAGTGACCCATGTAATTTACCCATTTTTCAAGATTTGTATGCTCCTAGATATTAATGCACACATAGTTATATACATAAATATTATATTTCTAGTAAATATACCAACCATATGCTTGAAGCATAAAATGTACGTGTTACAGTACATAACACAACATGCGTATATATATACTAGCGTCCGTGTGCGGGATCCCCAGTGGGCAATACGCGGTGATGGCAAAACCAAACAGCCGCTCGATGCACACCGTATTCATGAATTTATAGTATACATACGTGTTGATGGGCCCTTACAGTAGGCTTTTAGTTAATGGGATTTTAATAAAACTAAGCTAATCACCTTCTAGTTGATGGGTTTTTACATTGTAAAGTTGGTGAAACACTGCAGTGAGTTATGAATCCTGATTGGCTTGCTTCTTGAGCCTTTTGATGAATGATATATCTTCCTACAAATGAAAATTGGAGTACAAATTGGGAAAACCCAATGTTTCACCAACGAATGCATTTTCCTTTATATATATATATAGGGCCATTTACCGGGACCACCCCTCTAACTTTGCTAAATTACTGAGAGCACCCCTCTTATTTTCGAAATTACAAAAAACTCCCCTATAAGTTAGCATAATTACAAAAACTTCCCTTGAAGTTTTAATTTCATTACAAAAAATCCCATCGGTGTACAATTTCATAACAAAAAAATCCTGAATTTTTGTTCATGATGTTATGAAATGAAAAGTTCAGGGGAGGTTTTTGTAATTTCGAAAATAAGAGGGGTGCTCTCAGTAATTATGCTAACTTACAGGGGAGGTACGGGTAATTATTTCTCTCTCTATATATATATATCAAGTTGTAAGAGAAGACATTGTTTTCAATTATGAGTAACGATATAAAGAGTTTTGCTGCTAATACTAGCCTAGACGGTAGAACTCGGGTTACCTTTGGCACTCCCATGGCATAATTCTGTTATGGGCCTTGGTCGGAGGTGGCCGGAGATGAAGATGATAGTGGCGGAGATACTACGGAGCCATGACTGCGGCTGCCTAAGCGGGGCTTGCTCGTTGGAGGAGAGAGCTACCAAGACCTCACACTCAAAGACGGGAATTAGAATTCTTCTTGCTTCCTTCATACAACACCTCTAATGCTTTTATATAGGCTACAACATATAATAAGACATAATAATGATAATGACACCTAATAGTAGACCCAGAGCTGGAGGCCCCTACATAAAGATGACAACTTAGACACCTAGATAAAAGAAATACTAATGCGTGGTACAATCATAATACGCGATCCGTAAGAAATTCTTCAATCAGTTTTGCAAAATTTTCTCGTTTACCACTGACCACTAACCTTCCAATAGGCTTGTCAGCTCCTTCAAGAGCCAAAGTATGAGTGGAAAGCGACAAAGGTGAAGCAAGGAAGAGGAGACAAATTAGTGCATAGGGTATGCTACCTCCATGCACAGAAGGAAAAAAACTGGCCAAACCAAGACAGAATCTATGAGTTTGCATAAGTTTTGCATTTCTTATTAGTGAGCTCAAATGGCTTGTTACTGACTTGATGGTAGCATCATCTTGGTTCCATCCATGGTTTGATTAAGCGTTTGTATGAGTTTACAGCACAATGATTACAAATTACAACACAATTTGGATGAGGACCAATTGGCGATCAAGCATGAAATCATTGCTCCTTAAAGACAGCCTAGTATGGATGATCCATTTAAGACTACAAGAAAATTTCTGAAGATGAGCAAGCAAGATCAAATGATCAAGATCTTAGTACTAGTAGGTTTATACAAAAATTTAATGGATCATGGAGTTGGTTGGGTTGAGGAATGATGGGTTCTTAGATATTCTCAAGAATTCATTTTGGAAGAGCTTATAGGGTTCTATCAGCACAATCATAAGTTAATTTCATTGACTGCTTGGTCATATTGCCTGGTAAAAGCTATATTTGAGCCATATGCAATTTATATACTATGTATGGTTTGATAATCTTAGGCCCTGAATAGCGTCAGAACTCCATTCTGTTTAGAGTAAACGTAATGCGAGGCTATAACATGTTTGTTTTTCTGCCTTCTTTTCTGGACGCTGGCGTTCGCACCCTATTGTTTCTTCCGCCGTTTGCAGCCTGCTTCCCTGAACTCCAGTCTCGCATTTTCTTCCTCCGTTTCTTTTTAAAGTTGAATATCCGACATCAAACTCTCCTCCTTCACAAACAGAAAATTTCTTTCCGATCGGAAAAGATCCGTAAACCTCATCCCCTTCCTCCGCCATGGAAGTGACCAAACCCCCGAAGAAGCCCCGTGTCCTTCTGTCATTACACATCCCCTCTCCAACCCCGGCGAGCTCGATTCCGCTCTTCGCCGCCTCCGACTCCTGCCCTGCCGGCGTCATAAAACCTCACGATCCCCACTACTTTTAGAAGCACCACAACCCCTTCCTCTCCATTTCCAGCAGCAGCATCTACCAACAACTCGCTATGAAGGCAGCCGCATTCATCTATGCCCGCTTCCTCTCCCTCAGCGTAGGCGAGGAGTCCATCGCTCCCGACATCATCCTCAACATGGTTGAAATAATCTGAACCTGCTCTTGAGTACATCCTTTATGATAAATCGATTTGTTTACCATATCTGACAAAGCGAATTTTCCATTTGATAAATCCTTGATTGGATTTGATGTGGTTCAAATTTCATGTCAAGGAACTTTTGCATTAATCTTGACATCATAAAAGCATGTATTAGGACTATTGAAATACAACAACAACACTCAAGCCTTTATCCCACTATAGTGGGGTAGGCTATATGGATCCTTTGTTGCCATTGCGCCCTATCTTTAATCATAGCCTCACTAATTAGGACTATTGAAATATTAAAAAAAATTGTTCGCCGCCGCTGTTTTGCCAAACAGCTAAAAAAAATTTATGTTCTAAACAGGTCTGCAGACGGAGATCATCCAAACAGATCTTCATTTGCAACAGTCTGATTCCTACAGCTCCATTTGCAATCCTCCATTTACCACCACTCCTTTCACAACCGCAACCGCTCTCCCAAACAGACCCTTAAACCCTCGGGTTCATCAAATCTAACATATTGCAAGCAGAAGCACCTAAATTCAAACACCAATTGTTTCACCTACATATCCTAAGGTTCCCTGAACAATAGCATTATTACTTATTTGGGAAATCTTTGATTTTATACTCTAGTTTAATAGTACTTAAAGAAAAGAAAAAAAGAAATCTGACTCGTGATTTATAATTCATCAGATGTCTGAAGGCAAGATCATAACTGCCTTATCAAACAGGCCTGCATCAACTATGCCAAATTTATTTAAAAAAAACTAAACATATTGGTGGATAAATTGGACTAATGCTTCCAAAGAGAAAACGCCATAACAGGTTAGCAATATATACATAAAATGTTATTAAAACTTTACCAATTGTGAATGTTTGGCCCAATACCATGCGTCCACGTTGGTAGTTTCCTACAAAATAGTAAGAAGATGTAACCTCAGACTATCTTTTATTGCTCTAGATGCTTCACTTCAGCAAAATTTAAAATGTTTACTCTTATGTCAAAACTCAAAACAAAACAGATCTTAGCTTACCAAAGATCTAAAACTGGATAACATAACCAAAGGTCTACCACTAGATAGATGTTTTGAAATTTAAAGGGCTTATCAAGATCTTTTGTGGAAAAGGAATTTCTTTTGTGCTAATAAATTAGGCACGTTGTCACGACGCTAAGGTTAACTAACTAGCCCCGTGATCATTGTTCAAGATTATTCTAAATATGCTGAGAATATTCTGGAATGCTGGAGAAAGATCATACTTGAGAAATATGGAAGAGTACGGAAGAGTGTGGAAGAATCTAGTCACTTCCATGTGTGGAGAAATCTAGATTCTTCTTAGGTTTGGAGGGAAAAGGAGGAGGAGGCCTATATATGGGGAAGACCTCTCCTCATTTGGATCATCCAAGGTTTTGGAGCTTGTTGTGATAGTGAGACTCCTCTTGTGAGAGTTGAGTGTTTGTGAGCTTTGAGTGTTGTTGTATGTCTTGATCCTTTTGTATGTCCCGCTCAACTGTCTTCCGAACTGTCTTGTAATTTTATTCAGAAGTATAATCGAAGGTTTCCTCTTTACTCCGCTGCATTATTGAAGCTAGGCTTACTTGGTTAGCTTAAATTGATGGAAATACTAGCCAAGTGCCGCACGCACTTAGTGTTGATATACTAAGTTCGTGACAGTTGGTATCAAAGTGAGGTTCTACATATCGTGCTGCTACGAAGACAAATATGGTAGGAGAAGAAGACTCACATATTGAGGAGAAACGAGGTAGGGATACTACCCAACAAACTAGCAAGAAGAAGCGGGACCAAAGTCCGGTTCGGAAGAGAGCCACTTGGTGTTAGCTATGGAGGACTGGGAGAAACGCATGGAGGTCATGGAAATCAATAACCGTACGATACGTAAAAAGTGGGAAGCCATTCGTGTGGAGCTAGAGAAGAGACTCCAATATGCATTTGATGACAATGCCACATTACATGCACGCGCCGACGAGTTGGAGGAACTAGCCATATGCAAAAAGGCTATCGCCAATGGAAGTGTCAGCACCACCACTGCCATTGCTAGAGTTGACACCCCAAGACCAGATTCATTCTTGGGCAAGCGGGATGCCAAAGAAGTTGAGAACTTCTTATGGAAGATGGAGAACTATTTTGAGGGTTGTCATCTACGCGATGATGCAACCAAGGTATGTACTGCTTCCCAATTTCTTGATGACAATGCCGCACTATGGTGGCGAAGGAGGAAGGCAGATGTCGCGAAAGGATTATGTCGATTGGACACATGAGAGGAGTTCAAGAGGGAGCTTAAACGCCACTTCTACCCGGAAAATGTTGTATATCTTGCATGAAAGAGGCTAAGGGAGTTGAGACAAAAGCGAACAATAGCGGAATATGTGAGCGAGTTTACAACACTTATGTTGCAAATCCCTGACATGTCGGAGGATGATCGGCAATTCTATTTAGTGGATGGGCTACAATTATGGGCAAAACAAAAGGTGCAGAGGCGTGACCCTCATACTGTCGATGAAGCAATTTCAGCAGTCGAATCACTCAGCGAGTTCCACCAAGAGGAAAAGATGGGTCATCTTGAGAATGTTGAGGATGTTGAAGTTGAACCCAAGAACTATACACACCGCCAAAGAAGATTCGAGGAAAGAAGAAGGCCACCCACCTGCTTTGTATGCAAGGGACCCCATCACATGAAGGAATGCCCGAAGCTTGGCACCTTGACGGCAATGATGAAGAAAGAAGAGACAACAAGTGGGGACGTGGAGGAGCCACAAGAAATGGCAAGGCTAAGTATCATGCAACGCCTTAATGCCATGTCTACCCGAGGATCCTACATAAGACGCTCACATTTGCAGTGTTTCTTCTGCAAAGGACCGCATAAAGTGAATGTTTGTCCGACTTTGAAGACGATGTGAATCATTGTCGATCAAGTGGGGAGAAGGGACAACTACAAGTCAGGAAGTGTAAACCAAACCCATACTAGGAGAAGGATGGTAAGTAAAGGAAAAATGATGGTGGATGTGGAGATCGAGGGCACGAAGATGAGAACCTTAGTGGACACAGGTGCAACTGACTTCTTTATGTCCAAGACTGCTGCTGAGAGAATTGGACTACCAATCTAATTTGGACCAACTCGGCTCAAATTTGCCAACTCTCAGGAAGTACGAACTATTGGTCTTGCTCCAAATGTGAGTGTTCGTCTTGGAGGTTGGAAGGGTAAGGTGCCCATTGAAATTATTCCCTTTAACGATTATGGCATTGTCATTGAGATGAATTTTCTTGATCAGTTTGAAGATCTCATTTTCCCAACATCTGAGATACACCTCATTGATGGTCTAACTACCTACCCGGTGCCGATAAAGAGAGTAAATGGACAAGAAGTGGAGACCCTCTCCGCGATAAGGTCTGCACAAAAATGGTGAAGGAAGGATGCGTCGAGGATAACGCATGATTTTAGTGGGGGAGAATGTCACGGTGCTAAGGTTAACTAACTCGCCCCGTGATCATTGTTCAAGATTATTCTAAATATGTTGTGAATATTCTAGAATGCTGGAGAAAGATCATACTTGGGAAATATGAAAGAGTACGGAAGAGTGTGGAAGAATCTAGTCACTTCCATGTGTGGAGAAATCTAGATTCTTCTTGGGTTTGGAGGGAAAAGGGGGAGGAGGCCTATATAAGGGGAAGAACTCTCCCCATTTGGATCATCCAAGGTTTTGGAGCTTGTTGTGATAGTGAGACTCCTCTTGTGAGGGTTGAGTGCTTGTGAGCTTTGAGTGTTGTTGTATGTCTTGATCCTTTTGTATGTCCTGCTCAACTGTCTTTCGAACTGCCATGTAATTTTATTCAGAAGTATAATCGAAGGTTTCCTCTTTACTCCGCTGCATTATTGAAGCTATGCTTACTTGGTTAGCTTAAGTTGATGAAAATACTAGTCAAGTGCCGCACACACTTAGTGTTGATATACTAAGTCCGTGACAGCGTGCTCTAACACATTTAGATGGTAAAAATGCTCCATCTTCAATCAAAGATGATCAGCTTTTTGATCAATCATATTGAACCTGTCTTATCGATGTGCGACATTCGGCACATGAGATCAACACATATATCTCTTCCTCAGCTTCAGTTTTTATTGACTTCAGGTGTACTTGAGAACTTTTCCGCAAAGAACGATGCACCTTATATTGGTTATATCCATGATCGTCATGTTGCTAAGTCATTTCCAAATAGTCAGTCAGTGTTTATTTCTCCTTCTGCTCTTGTTCAAAATGATGTATGGGGAACCTCTTCTCATCTTTCAAATGAAGAAAATAAATATTATGTTATATTTTTTATGATTATTCTCATTTTATATGAATAGATTTGATCTCTATAACATCACATGTTTTTTCAAAGTATCTTGATTTTGCAAACATGATTGAGACGTGGTTCTCTTACAAAATCAAAGTACTTTATTCAGATTCAAAGGAAGTATATGTCTCATCAGTTTCATGAGTTTCTTACTTCTTACCGGGCTCATGCTCAGATCTTTTGTCTGCATGCTACTCAATAGACTGAGATCGATGGGCGCTGTCAACACCACATTCTTGATGTTACTAGATCTCTTCTTTTGTCGGCTTCTAATCCTGTCCAGTTTTGGGCAGAAGTCGTTCTCACCATGTTTTTGATCAAAATTATCTCAACCCTATTCTAGATGGTATG
This sequence comes from Dactylorhiza incarnata, assembly GCA_033032865.1. Classification (NCBI taxonomy): domain Eukaryota; kingdom Viridiplantae; phylum Streptophyta; class Magnoliopsida; order Asparagales; family Orchidaceae; genus Dactylorhiza; species Dactylorhiza incarnata. The sequence goes on from JAWHQI010000258.1 coordinate 1,542,219, forward strand.
TCTCCTAACCAGAGATAGTATAGTTGTGTTCCTCATTACTCTCTTCTCAGGATTTTTAGTAACACTTGTTTCATTCAATTAGCTTCGATTGAGTAACAAGTTGTGCTCCAAAACTGATATTTAAGTTTCCATTAGTCATACCTTTCAGCACAAGGGATATAGATGTTGTAATTTTGTTGTGAGACGTCTTTGTGTGTATTTTCATGACATTTCCTAGAGAGCAAAACTTATTACGCTCTACTCGAATTCATGTTCCTTTAACCCTGTCCATACATGAGCATAATTTTCTGGACATTGAGACACTCCACATTTTTATTTGACCCACCTTCAGTACCTAATTTTGCCATTCCCTCTGATCATCTAACAACACTCTCTTACTCCGTTTTCTCAATGTTTATAGACACTACCACAGCTCTTTCTCAGTGTTTATAGACACTACCACAGCTCTCATTTCTCCACCTGCTTATATAGAATCTTGTTTCCTCGCTCTACTCGCCAGCATCACTCACTTAATCACTAAACCTTGTTCACCACTTCGACTCCTACTCCTTACTCTTTTATTGTTACTACCTCTAGTTAAGAACTCTAGACTTACCTGGAGGTCATTATTATACTCGGATGATAGGTAGATACGAATGAGGGTTGAGAGCCTTGACATACTCATGCCTGACATCTTGTAACTTACCAACTGGCACACATCCCATCAATAGCATGTGAGTGAATAAAATCAAGACTGGTTAATGGTAATATTGGCAAATATAAAATCAGACTAGTTGCTCGAAGATTTCTTCAGTATTAAGGTGCTGATTATGATGAGACAATCTCCAATTGAGAAGACTACGATTGTATGGAGTATGCTTATTGTTATCTTTGTTCGTTCATGGTCTATTTCTTTAATGGATACGAAGATTGTTTTCAAGATGAATTGCTTGAGGATGTCTACATGACACTTCCTCCTAGAGTGACCCACTCTGCTAGACAAGTCTATCATTTCTGTAAGGTCTCTTATGATCAAAAGTACTCCATGAGCATGGTTTCCCAAATTCACTATTATCATTCATGTTGCAAGCTTCACTATGAGCTCTTGTGATTTGTAACTATCCATGCACCCTTGGAGACTTTTCTTATGTTGTATGTTGATGATATGATTATTCCTGGAGAGATTCAACGGACAATACCAAGGTAAAATAATAACGTGCACTCGGTTTGAAATGAAGGACCTTGGTTATCTGTGTTACCTCCTAGAATTGAAAGAAGTTCACTCTCCTCGTGGATACCTTTTATAACAGTAATAATTCATAGTTTGATACTTGACAGAGCAGACCTCACTAAAACCTACACTGCAGCTATACCTCTTGAGTTGACTCCCAAGATGCGCGTCCAAATTATGGTGATAGTCCTTCAAATCCTTATAGATATAAATAATTAGTTGGCAAGCTTGTTTATGTCCGGACACTGCTTTATATGGTCAAACAGTTTGTTATGAGCCTCGTATCACAAATTATGTTGCCATATTGAGGATCATTTTATATATGGGCCACCAAATATCGATTATTATCTTCTTCTCCACCTTTCAGTGAAACTTCATGCCTATGAAGGCGTGATTGGGCCTATTTTCGTGTTGACTGGGCCTATTCTGGTGTTGATTGGGCCTACTCTGGTGTTGATTGGGCCTACTCTGGTGTTGATTGGGCAGGAGATGTTACTTATAACAATCCATTATTGGGTATTGTGTGCTTCATGGTGATCATTTAATTTCTTGTAAGGTAAAGAAACATGATGTGAATATCGAGCGATGTTGAGATCACTTGGCTTCCTGGGCTCCTTAGTAATATAGATGTGTCGGTTTCTGCTCCACCCTCCTACATTATGACAATACTAGTGCTGTCCAGAATGCATCCAATCCCATCCTCCATGAAAAGAAGAAACATATAGAGGTTTATTTTTCTTTTTGCAACAAGCCTGGGAAAAAAATAAAAAACAAAGAATCCACAAATTTCACGTTTTACCTATGAACTCAGAGTACTTACTAAAATGAGGAATAACAGGATCTGCATGAAATACACGTCCAACACCATGGCCAACAAATTGTCGAACTACACCAAACTTGAATTTATCTGCATGATCGCTTCATAGGAAAGGAAATGGGTAATAATATTCCAATAGCCTTTTAACAAACCCACAAAAAGGAATTAATATCTACTATGACAACAAAATATATGATTGAGGATATGATGAAGAAAGAAGAGTGAAAATCATAAACCATTGCAATCATCTGAAAACTAACAGTTAAAATAAATCATCTAAGAAATTGAGGTATTCTACATGTATTATTACAATAAACAACATGTATCAAAATTAGAAAAAATGTATTCAATACATTAGGAGGAGAATGTGATGGGGATCACGAGTGTCATTCAACGTGCGCACATCAAGACCCGCACAGAGTCCATTCTCATCACCGATAGTTGTAAAATCGTCATCTGGACGATTGGAGCCAGCGGATGCAATCAAAACATATTTTCAAACTTTTCAGTATTTTGGTATTTTTAGTTGTACCTTATATTTTGTTAGGCACAATGATCGTGTGATTATGGTCGTTCATCATACAACCTAGGTTATGAGTCCTTTAAATAGGAGTCTTGTGATCAAATCTAGGTACTGAAGGCTTGAGAAGCTGAAACCTTCAATCGTCTTTTCATGGCAACGAAGACAAGAGATGGACCCATTGCATGAAGTCGAGCCCGCTATCTCCATTGCCCAAGGTGTTGAAGCCCGAGTCCCTACCACCGCCGCATCTTGCCTCCAAACCTTGTCACTACTGAAGATGAGAACATTCCCCGTCGATTCTTCTGCATCTTAGCCCAGACGCTCCACTCGGCCGTAAGGCATCCAACCTCTTGCTTCCCCGACGGTTCCACACGTTCCAGTCACTCGAAGGCCATTTATAACTCATTTCCTCTTCTGCAACCTCCAATTATCCCCATCTCTCCGTCCACTCACAGTTGCCTCCCCACCACCTCCTCAACCCTACAACTGCAAACCCGCAGTTGCTCCATCCCCTAGCCAAATATCGCTTTCCTTATGACCTTTTCTTTCTCCTCCTCCCCACTCAGCCATAACCACCGGCCTCCTCCCACCATAATTGTAATATTTCCTCATCCCCAATCCACAACTGAGCCCAACTCTACTCACATCACCTCTAACAAAAACTTCCTCCCACCTGCTGGCTAAACCACCTATGAAACCTATATTCCGTGTTTGCCCTTCGTTAATTGCACAAGAGCACCCATGCTTCACTCATACAACCACCCAAGTCAACTGACCACATCCTTTATGTGGTGGAGCAAACTAATTGTGAGTTTTTATTTGGTTTCTTATTTTCTGACATTGCAAGGATGTAACTTTATTTTAGTGATATTTCATCTTAGCACATTTGCATCTTTTCTTACATTAGATGTGAAACTTACTCACTGCACATTTAATTATATGATACTTTTTAGTAGTGTGTGATTAATACTATTGGGCTATTTATACAAGTTTAAAATATTACTATTTAATTGATTGTGGTCAGATATTTTCATGTTGACTCGTATAGAGGCATCACATTAGAGTTAGGCAGTTGCTAATCTTGTTCATTGATTATGTGTCTGCTTGCACTTTCAAATATAGCTAGGTCAATGTTGGGTCCTTATAGCTTTATCTTGCACCAAAATGCTCCTCAAATAAGCCCGAGTCTTGAGTATTCAGCATTTCATTCTTGCAAACACGGAGGAAGACGGCACAGAGGAAGGGGCATCGACAGCATAGCGGGTTTATTCTCAGAGGAAGAGGCCGGCGGTCCAGACGCCGGCGTGATATAGCGAGATCGCGAGTTGATGTATCTTTATTTTATTTTTACGTTTATTTTGTTGTTCGTATTTACGCTTTTTCCGAGAGGGGTTATATAACCCGTCTCTCTCTTGTATTTTGGTATCTTGTATCTTGAATTTGGAAATTAAGTGGAACCTAGGGCTGGCCAAGAGGGTTTCTCTCCTTGAATTTCGTCTCTCAAATCTTTTTCACCCGATAATTCTCCGCAAACCCCATCACGTGACATTGGTCCGACATAGCCTCCCCTCCTGCTCGCGTGCCGTCGGGTTCCGTCTACCAGCTTCCTCGCGCTCCGCTAGTCTGTCGTTTCTGTCTGTGGGAGTTCCTGCCCTGATTCTCATCTGCTTCTACGCCGTCTTCTCCCAGCCGATTGTCGGCGCTCCTCACCAGCACCTGGCGCCTCCGTCAAAGCGTCCTCATACTCACGCCATGACTGACGCTCGCTTCGACGTCGTCGATCGTCTCTTCGACGACCAAGACAGCACCTTCGCGTCGATCCAAGTGATTCTTCAACGCTTGGAGGCCCGTGATGCCCGGCTGGACACCCGCTCCTCTACGCCGCCATTGAAGGAGGACCCCTCCTCTTTCATCGACCAACCACCCACCCCGTCGACACTTCCTCAGCTAGCCACACTGGCCTCGGCCCACGTGTCGCGCGCCCTCAAAGTCCCTCATTTCACCGGCACCGATCACCTCGGGTGGACTGCCAAGGCCGAACAATTTTTCGACATTCAGGGTACCCCGGATGGGCAGAAAGTTTCATTGATGCTCCTTGCCATGGAGGGATCCACCCTCCACTAGGTTCGTTGGCTTCACCAGCCCACTCCACTCCTTTCATGGGCCGACCTCACACAAGCGTTGGTCAAGCTCTATGATCGTCGGTACTCTGACAATGCTGTGGAGAGTCTTTGTGCCCTTCGCAATACTTCTTTAGTGGACCAGTATATTGACGAGTTCATCGAGCTTGTCAACCACGTCTCCGGCCTTCCTCCAGATCATTACATGGGCTTCTTTCTTCAGAGTCTCCAGCCCCACATTCGCTCCCGCTTGCACACCCATCATCCTCGTGATATTTCTGACGCTATGAAGGTTGCCGGTTTGGTCGAAGCGGATTTCTCCGTTCAACCTGTGGACCGCCACCGACAACCTCTGGCGGCCCCCAGCCCCCTAACCTCGCTCTACGTACACTCCTACAGTGCCACCCCGGCTTCCTTGAAAAGTGCATTTACATTAAAATAAAGGACGAAACAAACAACTACAAAGGAACAATGCCATCTAAGTCCATGTGAACAAACTCGCAGAATTTAGCCAAAAAAACTACAATGTTTCGCATATTGCACACAAAAATCGGCCACACGATTTGCCTCCCTAGGGACATGGGGAAAGATGAGTTGAGCAAACCTAGAGAGAAACTCGAAAATCTCTGTAGCATATCCATCGTCGGGCCATGATGGCCGCATCAGAGCACCTTGGCAAAAGTAAACGATACTCTTGCAATCCCCTTCGATAACCGCCCCTCACGCCTCCAGTATGGACGGTTGAATAATCGTTTTGATGACAAGTAGAGCCTCCGGCTCGACCCCACCCGGATCCCAATGGGATAATGACGAACCGGCAGCACATAAAACTCCCATGCCTGCAATATGGTTAGAATCGACAGCACCATCTGTGTTAATTTTTATCCATCGAGGGGGGCACCAAAGGTAGGTAGATGACAGCCTGCTTGGCTGGTTGGTTCTCCAGTGTTCCCAAATAGGATAATCATTTGCGTGATGTTTTCTATAACCGTCGCCGCCATGGCACCATCACCGCATAGCATAACATAAGGGAACTGAATAGCATAAGGGAACTAATACACCAATGTAACGGTTGAGCACCTTCGCAATACGATCCCTCCGAAACTAATACACAGCATAGCATAAGGGAATTGCATTACCACCCCGGCTTCCCGTAGGTGAACCGTGGCTCCCAACCGCCCACCCAGGCCGGCTATTCCCCCTAGGCCACCGCGGCCGCCCTCCCCCAACCGCATTTCCCACAGGAGTACAACGATCTGCGCAGTATGGGTTCGTGCTTTCGCTGTAAGCAATCCTATTCTCCGACACATGATTGACCGCTTAAGGAGCTGCGGATTCTCATGTGCGTTGATGATGACGAGGTGACGCTGACGGTCACCGACTTCAAGGCCCTGCTCCTCGATGAGGCCCCTTCGGCGGAATATTTGATAGTCTCTTTTCAGCGTTTGGAGCTTTCATGTTTTTCTACTGGGGGCATTTCAGGACCCCGCACCATGAATCTCCAGGGACAGCTACGGGGGACACCAGTGGTGATCATGATAGATAGTGGCGCAAGTCACAACTTCGTATCCCACGACTTGGTGACGCGCTTGCAATTGACTTACGACCCAACGACGAGATTCTTGGGCTACCTCGGTGATGGTCGTCGCTCCCCGACTTGAGGCCTCTGCCACGACCTTTCTCTCAGTTGGGCAAGTATTGTGCCACCGTTGATTCCTATGTCTTTCCCATGTCATCTGTGGCATCACGTGGTTGCAAACACATGGCGACATCAACCACAATTGGGCCTCCATGTGTATGACTTTTCAGTGGGTCGATCGGGCCTGCATACTTCAGGGTGACGCCTCCCTCCAGCAGCTCGCCATCCCTCTCGCGCGGCCCGGCGGACTCACTTCGTGGATTTCCGCACCCTCATATGGCAGATCACGATGTCGGGGATAGAGATTCTACCCCCGCGTCCGTATTCTCCACCACCTCAGTTGTCCCGCCTATTGGAGGCCTTTGCATCATTGTTCGAGCCTCTACCAGGCCTACCACCGCCGTGCAAAACCGACCACTGTATTCCGCTCCAGGATGGCCTCCAGGCGATTTCGGTATGTCGTACCGCTACGTCTATATATAGAAGGACGAGATCAAGCGCTTGGTGACAAACATGTTGACCGACGGCCTAATTGACCGAGTACAAACTCGTTCTCCAGCCCGGTCCTTCTTGTCCCAAAAAAGGACGGCAGTCGGCGATTCTGCGTGAATTATCGTGCGCTTAACAAAGCCACTGTAGCGAACAAGTATCCTATTCTAGTTATACAAGAACTTCTAGATGAGCTGAGTGGGGCTACCTATTTCTCCAAAATCGACCATCGTTCCAGTTACCACCAGATTCGGGTGTGTGCGGAGGATATCCCGAAGACCACCTTTCGCACGCACGACGGTCACTACAAGTTCCTGGTTATAACGTTCAGGCTAACTAACGCCCCGACAACCTTCCAAGCCACAATGAATGACATCTTTCGGACAATACCCCGACATACTTGTATACAACTTGACGTAGCAAGATCACTTATGCCACCTGGAAAACACCCTAGAGACAATGCGACATCATTCCTTGGTCACCAATCTGAAGAAATGTGCATTTGCTATACACGAGATCTCCTACCTGGGCCACACCGTCACCACACAGGGGGTGGCGATGGACCCTGACAAGATCGCGGCGGTTTTACAGTGGCCGCCACCGCGCTCCTTATGGGAGGTCCGAGGTTTCCTCGGCCTGACGGGCTACTACCACCGTTTTATCCACGACTACGGCAAGCTGTCACTTCCTCTTACACGTCTTCTGTGCAAGACGACTGATCCGACTTTTCGGTGGTCCCCCGGGGCGTTTATCGCCTTCACAGTCCTAAAACGAGCCTTGGTGAAGGCTCTGGTTCTAGTCATGCCCGATTTCTCTCAGCCCTTCATTATGGAGTGTGATGCCTCAGGCTCGGGCATCGGTGCGGTGCTCATGCAGACAAGGCGTGTTATTGCATACTTCAACCGGTCTTTTTCATCCACCAATCAGCCCCGCTCCGCTTACGAGAACGAGTTGATGGTACTCGTTATGGCGGTCCAACATTGGCGTCCATATGTTTTAGGGCGGCACTTCATCGTCCGCACGGACCATCAAAGTCTTCGGTACCTTCTAAGCCAGAAGATGACCACCCCTTCACAACAGCTTTGGGTGGCGAAGTTATTGGGCTATGCCTTTACGGTTGAGTTCCGTTCAGGCAAATCCAACTTAGTGTCGGACGACTTATCCCGTCATACAGAGTTCGCAGAGTTGATAGCCCTATCACGCCTGGTTTGGCAGGAGGCAGAGACTTTACAAAGGGAGGTTGAAACTGACCCGTCCTTAGGCGCCATTATGGAGAGCATACGGGCTGATGTCGACGCCTGCCACAGATACACCCTTCTTGGGGGTCGTTTGTTCTATCGGGGCCGGTTGCTCATTTCGTCATCCTTAGCCAGCATACCACGCCTCCTCACTGAGTTCCACACTACGTCGACTGCAGGTCATTCAGGAGTGTTCCATACCTACTGCCACCTCGCAACGGCGCTCTATTGGGAAGGAATGATGCGACACGTGGAGGAATTTGTGGAGGCTTGCCTCGTCTGCCAACGCTCGAAGTACGAGTGCCTTTCCAGGAGGCCTTCTGCATCCATTGCCCATCCCCGACCTCATATGGGATGATTTGGCTATTGATTTCATTACGCGCTTTCAGCGATCCTCGGGATACAATTGCATCCTTGTGGTGGTGGACCGTATGCCCAAGTATGGTCACTTTCTACCCTTGCGGCACCCCTTCATAGCTCCAGTGGTTGCCAAGGTGTTCATTTTCGGCGTAGTCCGACTCCACGGCTTCCTTCGTTCCATCTTCAGCGATCGCGATCCGGTTTTTATGAGTACCATCTAGCAGGAGTTATTCAAACTCCAAGGGACACAGCTGCGGATGAGTTCTGCCTACCACCCACAGATGGGCGGACAGTCTGAGGTCCTAAACCGCTGCTTGGAGACCTACTTGTGATGTTTTACCTCTGAGCCCCCGTGACTACAACAGATGGCTGGGTTGGGCCGAGTTCTCTTCAAACACCTCCTTTCATTATTCGGTCGGCATGACTCTCTTTCAGTCCGTCTACGGCCGCCCACTACCCACCGTGATTCAACACCTTCAGGTAGAATGTCATCTCAGGGCGGTGCCACTCAACACTTGGATCGGGATGAGATCCTCAGGATCTTGAAGTCCCATCTCCACCGCGCCCAGCAGAAGATGCTCCACCATGCGAACATGTGTCGTCGGGATGTCCATTTTTAGGTGGGGGATGCGGTATTCGTCAAGCTCCGACCCTACCGCCAGACTTCTGTGGCGACGCGTTCCCATTCCAAGCTATACGCTCGCTTCTACGGCCCGTTTGAGGTGATCGCCAGCATCGGTGAAATGGATTACCGCCTCCGCCTTCCTACCCACAGTCGGATCCATCCAGTTTTCCACGCATCCCAGCTCAAGCAGGTGGTGGGCGACCACTCTATCGAAGAGACCCTCCCACCGGACATTGCATCAGACTGCTCCACCGTCTACCTTCCAGAGGCTATCTTGGACAACAAACCCATCACAGTGGATGGTCGGGTTTGAGAGCAGGTGTTGGTTGCATGGCGACAATGCCCTCACTCAGACGCGACGTGGTGGGACCGTGACAATTTCTACAGCCAGTTTCCTAAGTATTATCTTGAGAACAAGACAAAATTTCCAGATGGGGTATTGTTGCGAACACGAAGGAAGACGGCACAGAGGAAGGGGCATCAACAACATGACAGGTTTATTCTCGGAGGAAGATGCTGACGTGATATGGCGAGATCGCGAGGCGATGTATCATTGTTTTCTTGTCACGTTTATTTTGTTGTTCGTACTTACGCTTTTGCCGAGAGGGGTTATATAAACCTAACTCTCTCTTGTATTTGGGTATCTTGTATCTTGGATTTGAAAATTAAGTAGAGTCTAGGGCTGGCCAAGACGGTTTCCGATGCATCCTTCATCGCATCTAAAGATGCATGACACCATCATGTCATATATCTTTTATTGTTTATTTTATGTCATGTATTTCTTTTCCTGCGCACCTGCTTGTGTTTGAATTTTCGGCTCACCAGTTTGACCATCCGATGAGAACTTGAATAAAAAGTCCGATAATTTTAGGTAGTTAGGACGGAAAAGACAAGCTTAAATTATTTAAAGACACATAAATTTAAGTAGGACAATTTTAAAAATTCAAAAAGATGCCCAAGTTATTCATCATAAATTGATATCTATATTCAAAAGTTCATTATTTGGCAAAATCAGGCCAATAAATAAAGTCATTATTTGGCAAGAGATAAATCAAGCCATTAACTATCAGGCAATTATTCAATGGAAAGAACTTGATAAATAATATCAGGCAACTATTCAGAACTTGGAAATAATTATTTGGCAAGATTTATCCCTGCCCAACGATTTATACAAACCACCGTGGAAGAGAAAAGGGCAGTCGGGTAATCAGAGGAATGAAATTTTCATTCTCTCTGTAATACCGATACAGCACTCCCTCTTTTGTCCATCGCCGGCCCTACTTCCCCTCTCTGCCGAAGCCTAACCGCCACCAACAACTGTTCCAGCGACGCACAGTCGCACAGGCTCCAGAAGACTATCGGGACCTCTCGACGAGGATCTTCCGACTGCGTGCCACCCAGAACCACCGACGAGAATCCTCCAACGCCAACAAGGTCGTCCAGTGCCCTCCACCAACTGCCTGTTCGCCGCCAACCACATCTCTCAACACCGGCGACCCCCTCTTTCGAGTCCTCCACCGCCGGTTGACGTCGACTATGACGCATTCTTCTGTCAACCTGCGATTGTATGTTGATCTTCCTCTGCACCAACGGGATTTTGGATCGGATCACTGTTCCTATGCGTATCCTTGCTCCCCTTGCATTAGCTTAATTTTATGTGATCTAACTAAACAACTATAAGTTTGCCTCTACGTTCTCGCTATTTAATATTCTCGTTATCCATAAATTATTTATTTGTGATCTGCTTGTGATTGTATTGTTTTCGTGACGATTCGACTTGTAACAAACTTGAGAGCTCATCCTCGAACGAAAATTAACGACATTTCAAAGTTCATAACAACGACTGTGATTTTCGCGCGCAAAATTCATTTTGGCCCTCTCGGTCTACATCAGTTTCTCCCCTTGGATTTCGTCTCTCAAATCCTTTTTCTCCCGATAATTCGTTGCAAGCCCCATCACGTAACAAACCGGCACTAGGCGTAAAACTATTTTGTGTATATTTGTTGTAAAGCTTCTATCTAAGCTACCTTCAATATGTTACATGTTTTCCAAATTTGCCTGAATTAATTTTGTTGTCTTACAGTGCATCTACTCTTCTACATGCCAGAAAAATTAGTCTATTTTGTTGTCTTATCATCGATGTCAGTCCAAATTTCTTAATAGAATAATTTATCAATCTATTATCCCTAGTTTTGCCACACATAAATATTAACATTCTCTTTTGTTATGCTCAATTTCTTTATCAACTACTTCATTATTTCTCAACCATAAGACTCATACAAAATAGTTGGCCTACTTACAAGTTTAAGAGGTTTACTTCAAGTCTCTACTATATTCTATTACCGCATAGCACTTCAAGGCAATTCTTTATTTAACCTGCATAGTCTTAGTTCTGGAGGTTGTATCCCCATCCATATCACTGTCTTCTTGTATAGTTGATCCAAGATGAGTACACATACGCCATAGCACACCTTGAAATCACATCATCTCCTAGAAATATTAGTCAATATTTCTACTAACACAGTCATTTGAATTATATACCATATGTGTGAAAGCCCAAACAGAAAAGCTCATCTTTGAGCCCATGTACGTATAGTGAAGAGTTGTAATACTTTGTGTGGAATATATATATAAGATATAAAAATCGGTGTTCGAACATGATATTAGAGCCACCACACTGAAGTTTCTGCACACCGAACTCACTTTGATGCTAAACTCACTGAAGTCTCTGCGCACCGACCAACACGCGTCTTTCTCCTCTTCGATTTTGTACAACCGCAGACATATCAGAAGAATCCAGCGAACTTATCGAGCGAGAAGGCAGCCGACATCTGAACAAGGATAGATCAAAATGAACTTCTCGCGTCTCACATGTTGTAAGAGTTTCTGTCTCTCACACAAACTTCTCGAGAGACCAATCATCTCGCAAAGCTCAAAGAGAGTGCATCCCTCTCGCAGGATTTAGCTTGTTGTCCTCATGAGAAAATTCTTCTGGTCTCACACGAACAACTCACAGAGCTCGCAATACCCTCACCATCTTCAGCTTGCTTCCGTCGTGCACAGGTTATCGCGCCCCAGCCTTCGCACGACCTTCTCCCACGACCCAGTCTCACGACCAACTGCCGTCTATCCTCCATGTTGTTAAGTTTGCGGCTTCACCCATGTCATGTTGATTCTTTGTGAGTGGAGCGCTCATGTCAAAAACCAAAACCAAAACCAAACTGAGAACACCTGAGAACACTCTTGTTACCACCATATCAGCTCTTGCGCCCTTTTCCATTACCCTGGAAATCCTGGCAATGCATCCAAGCTAACCGGTCCCAACTACATTTATTGGAGTGTTTATTTCTCCTTCCATGTGTGATCTCAACGGAAGTGACACCACCTCGCTAATGATCCTTTCGACCCTACACCTCCCACCTACGCAGAGTGGGATGCAAGTGATATCTTGGTTCGCACTTAGTTAGCAAACAACTTATCATATGAATGTTTGTCAATCATTCGGTATGATGGCGTCATCAAAGCAGCTTGGGACCACATGACGGCACTTTACTCCAAAGGGGCGAAGAAATCTAGAATCTACACTCTCTACTCAAACTTATTTGCTCGTCTCACTCTCTATCCCCTGATGTTGCATATCAAGAAGTGCAATAGTTGGGTGTTGAATTTCTTCACCATCGTCTCTTCTTAGATGACCTAGCAACTCAACAAAGGCATGTTGAGGAGCTTCTAGTAGTTTATTATCTTCAATGATTACCTACCTATGAGATGATAAGCCAACAAATTCTAGGAGACCTCACTTTCCCGGTGTTGGATGCCACGGTTGCTCAAGTTTTCATTATCACTCATCTTCTGAATCAATATTTACCCATCACTACCCCTCCTCTAGAAAGTTTTGCTCATGCTACAAGGGAAGGGGGCCATAGCCGAGGAGGCGTACTATAGGCCGAGGAAATTGTTGCCCCATGTGTTCGCATTGTGGAAAACAGCCATCTGTGTTGATTAATGATTTGCCAGACATCCCCAGCTTCAGTCCCAAGCTTATGTTGGTGTTGCAGGCTCAAATAGATCCACACCAATTCCCTCCATCTCAGCAGCAAACACTAGATGATGGTTCTCTTAGGCAGCGCCAAGGAAGTCGGTCGTTGTTGCCTCAATCTCACTATTCATATTCCTACTGATAATGTAACAAAAATATATGAGAAATTTATTACATCAAATGAATATTCTCAAAACATATTGCGGTCACGCCATTCTTCTCTCCTATCACTTGATCAATCGTATGGCATCCTTTGTTCTCAACGGGAAATCCCCCTTCTCTATCCTTTATTCAAATGCTTCTCAAATTCTCTTACCCCTCGTGTGTTTGGGTGTAGCATTTGTTCATATCCCCTTTCAAGGCGGAAGTAGGTTGTCTTATGTGGAAGGTACGAATGATAGGAGGTCGAGAGGGAGGAAGATGAATAGTGAGATTAAGAGGTGGGGAATGTATAATTAGGATAGCAATAGAGGAGACAAATGGCGGAGAATCAGGAGGTAGAATCAGCATGAATAATGAGATCAAGAGATGTGTAGCATTGTGTTTGGGATACTCTCATGTCAGTCCATCACTAATGATACCCATATTCGTTCTTACTTTCATTTTTGTGAAGTTCTCTAGTATTCACGATACTCATGGAGGCAGTAAAGGAGAGGTATTCAAACTTCCCTTCAATTAACATGTGTTGAAGCATGGAAAATCCCGGCTCCAAAATTCGGACCAATGCAGCCGGAGACTACTTGCCAAGCGGCTCGAAGAGACGGCTTGACGGGCGATTATGAGGAAGCTAGAAGAGCAACAAACAAGACCCCAGGTGCCACGGCAGGGAGGTCCCACCACGTACCCAGAAGCTCAGAAGAGACTTCCCCTCCACAACCAAAGAATGGCCGAGCAGGGTACGAGGAAGGCACCGACTTGGCTAGGAACTGGGAGTAGCAGCCAAGTACGACAGGTTCCAGAATGCAAGAGCTGAGTTTCAGGAGCTCAAATTTAGGTGTCAATCCAAGTACCCCTGGCGTCCTTTTATAGGAAAACCAAGGGGTAGGGGGGTTTTATAGCCCAGCCCCTGCCCGGCGACTAGCGACATTGAGGCGATCTCCCCGGGCAAATGGGCGAGTATCACTTATGGTCGCCTACCTTTGGCGAGTATACGGGCTACTCGCACGAATGCACCCCTACTCGCCTAGGCTTTCTTCTGCTCCTACGCTCGACGAACTCTGGAAGGCTGCGTTCGACGAACTCTCCTACTATGCCTGCTGGCCGACTTTGTCTTGGTATCTCGAATTGTTGACTTCTGTGTTGACCCTTTGACTTTGACTTTTGCCTACGTGGCTTTGAATGGGCCCACCTTCGGAGAATGAGGGTTGTACACAATCCCCGCTCTTTGCGAGTAACGTAGTTGCTCGGAAAGAATTATCCAACCGTCATTCGACGATCAGGCCTTTGAGCGAGTATTGATTGATAGTCGGCATCCCGCTGGTTGACGTTCTGGCTCTATATATAGAGGGGGAGGGGTCTTTGAGGGCACGACTTTTTTGATCTCGCTCAAGATGTCGCGCAGTATTGCCGAGGAAGCTGCCGCTGATTTGGCCGAGCTTGCTAGTTTGCTGCCACCGTTGCGGAAGCCCGCTCGCGATGCCGAGCTTGAGGACTTCCTCGCCTCTAGGAAGAGGAAGAGGCTCGAAAAGAAGAAGGAGAAGAAGAAGAATGCCGACGCCCCTGAGAATGTCGCTGATTCTCAGGTCGGCACTACCCAGCAGGTACTCGCCGACTTGGGTCTCGGTCACTCGGGCGGCTCGCCTGCTCCTAATTTTCCTGAGTCGAGCGTTCCCCCGGAAGCGAGTACGGCTAAAATCTCGGCCCAAGTTCAAACTGAACTCCTCCTTTACAAAGTGACAACTACCTACTCGTCGTTATTCCGGTTTGAGCCGCTTACTTTTACTGGCGAGTTTCTGATGCTTTCTACACTATCTCGCAGATCCGCCGCTCACCGATGTTCAGGGGGAGCCTTTGGTCGCTATTCCTCTGCGATCATCGCCCATGATCTCGCCCGGGACTGGGGAGGGTTCTCGGCGCGGTGGCGCGGTTAGGATCCTTCATAGCTCTCTTCTGGAGAAGAGGCCGTCGAGCGAGCAGAGGGCTCCTTTGACGAGTAGCGCGCCTCTACTGCCACCGTCTTCCAATCCTTCGGAGCTGGCGAGTAGCTCGCAGCTGCCCGTTGAGAAGCTTCCGCCACCTCCTCCGTTCCCTCCTCCTGCCGATATCCAGGGCGATCAGCGTCATTTGTCTTCTGCAGTTCCCTCAACCCATCTGGAGGAATCCTCGCGCCGAGGTGGGGTTGGGGGTTCTTCTGGGTTCTTCGCCCCAAGGGGGGGCGACCAGTAGATGGTCGCGGTCGGGGGGAAACTCTTCGCGGCAGGGAGACCTCTGTCGGGAACCCATCCGGTCGGCGAGGTGCTGGTCATCACAGCTCCTCCCCTCACCGAGGAAGGAGTCCCCCTCCTCGGCGATCTCGCAGTCCTCCTCGCAACTCGAGGAATGATGCTCGCCGACCTGGTAACTTAACTATTCGCTCTGTGTCAAGCTGTCTCTTCTGTACTCGTTTACTAAAGCTCCTTTCATTTTTGTCGCCCTTGCAGCTCGCGCTCAGACTCCTATGGGAGCTTTGATTGACGGGGTGGGGCTTCCTTCGCGCGAGTACCAGGAAAGGGCTACTCGCGCCATTTTGGATCTAGAGGCGAAATTGGAGCGCCTAGCGATCAGCGACCCGCATCGTCGCTTGACGGATGTGGAGGCTCGGGTCGAGCGCCTGACGGCTAGCGAGCCTCAGCGTCGTTTGACCGAGTTGGAGGTGCGAATGTCCCGGTTGGAAGAGTTCGATACTCACCTAGCCGTTATGGAAGCTCGCCTTCAGTCTGTCCGCGATCTGGAGCGCCGGGTTGGCAGGATGGATCATCGAGTGCAGCTGCATCAGGACGAGCTGGTCGGGATTCGTGCGAGTATGGGTTCGGCCGGTCGCCTGGCGAGAATGGAGGAACAGTTGCGGCAGGGGGAGGATGCGATGTCAGTGGCCTTCGAGCACTATAGGCGCGCTCGTCGCATGGGTTGGGTCGGACGACAACCACAACTCCCGGATGCCCAGGCGAACACCCAAGATCTTCCTTAGAATCTGTTCTCTTCTCTTTTATTTTGTAGTTGCTAGGTCGCCATCTGGCGAATGTCTGTAATCGAACATTTCACCTCTATAATATTATTTGGCGAGTAGCTTTATCTCGCCCCTTTATTCTTTGCTTGTTGCGCTGAAATGCTCTGTTTTTGTCTATCTTCTTTTTTGTCATTTTGCGAGTAATGGTTGTCTGGTTGAATGTCGCGCCTATTTGGCGAGTTCTCTAGGATTCTAATGCAGGTACTTGTTTGGCGCTGGTGATTTGACGTGTACCCTTGGTTTTGGCGACTTTCTTCGATGCTCGCCACCCCTGACTCGTGCTCGAGGCGGCGTACGCGGCAAGCCAAGTTTCGTCGAGTACTATAAATAGGGGGATGAGTACGTATTTATTACGCTTTTAGCGATTTTCCCTTTCTTTCTAGCGAGTATCTGCCGATTGTTCCTCTCCTCACCTCTTTGATACTCGCTTCTTCATTTCCTCTCTTTCTTAATGGCTGACGAGGCAGCTATTCGTCGTGCAAGCCATGAGAAGAACTTTGAGGCGACTTCCTTCAAGAAATCGATTACTCGGCCGAGCGACCTGAAGGAGTTCTCCGTCAAATTCTTGTCGTCGGGGTATGTCGTCAGGCTTCCTCGCGAGGATGAACGTCTGAACTCATTCTCGGCAACCGAGCTGATATTTCCAATCCGCCACTTCGAGGTCGGCCTGCGACTACCCTTGTGGTCTGAGGTCTGCCAGATACTCCGCTATCACGGGATAGTCCCTGCCCAAATCAACCCAAACGGAGTTGCGATGATCATGGGCTTTCTCTGCTTCTTGCGAAAACAGAAGATCGCCTTTGATCTTTCCGTCTTCCGGCGAGTGTTCCATTTCGGCGCCACTGGCGAGGGCGTCGTCTTTTTGTGCAGTCATGTCTGCACGCTGGTCGGTACGGCGAATAAGAACCATCGCTGGACCGAGCTATTAGTCGTCATCAAAAGCGACTTTGGAGTCGTGCCGACTTCGTCCTTCCAGCCGGCGGAGAGTGCTTTCGCTACCCCTTATTTGGAGGAGAGCCGGGAGAAGCTACTCGACAGCTTCCGGGATCGCCGCCTGGATGTCGTCCTCTGGAGGAGTCGAGTAGATGAGCTCGCCGAAGTGTTCCCGGGCGAAGGTAGTCTTCTGAACGAGTATATGATCATACTCGCCACTTTGTCTTCAGTTGGTGTCTAATGTTATTTTCTTTATGTCTTGATGCAGCTACTCGCTCCTTACCGAGCGAGCTCCTTCCTTTGGCGCCAAAGGCGGGGGTTTCTGCTCCGATTGACTTGTCGCTGGGTGGCGATGAGCAGGAGGTCGCCAGCGATGATGCTGGGCCCTCGAAGAAGCGGAAGGCCAAGGCGAAGTCCGCCGAGCCTGCGAGGAAGAAAGAGGTCGCCAAGAGGGACCTGAAGGCGAAGGCGAACCCTTCTGAGGCTGGCGAGCCCAGCGATCATCCGCACTTCAGCGAAGGCGTTCGAGGTGAGGATGCCTATGGTCACCCCTTGGTGTCCTGGGCTGAGCGAGCCCATGAGGTGACCTTGAGCACCAATCTTCCTGCCTGGTCGGAAGATTGGGAGGATGCCGGTGAAGCTTTCGACGTGATGTTCGCCCTCTATGGTCGCGCGGACGCCGAGTCTCTACAAGATGTGTCCGCCGAGTATCTTGCACATCAGAGTTCGCGAGCTTACCTGCGAGCTGCCGAACTTGGGCATGCAACGTCCAGGAAGATGCTTGAGTACGAGCAGATGATCAAGGTGCAGGGCAAGAAGCTCGTCACCATGGGGCTGGAGGCCGCCAAGTGGAAAGATCATGAGGTACTCGCTCGTCGCTTCTTTGGTTTTTTGGGATAGTCGCCCTTCGCGCCGATCGATGTTTGCTAACCGTTTGTCTTCATCTGTACAGGCCACCGAGGTGGAAATGGCGAAGAAGGTGTCCCAGCTGGAGAAGGAGCTGGAGGACACTCGACAAACCTTGGAGGCCGCCCAGGTTCGCATCGCCGAGCTGGAAACTCGGCCTGCCGAGCAACAGCCTGCGTCAGCGGGCCCCTCTGGCCCCTCCAGGGTTGGCAAGCAAATTCGGATACTCGGCGACGATATGGCGCATATTCGCCGGGAGATCGCGCGAGCAACCGGGAAGGTGGTTCTAAGCAGTCTGAAGGCCGATGGTCTCTTGAAGCCAGAGGCAATGAACCTGACGGTCATGGACATCATCCCGGCACTACTCGCCAAAGAGTCCAATTCCCCTATGCGAGATCTTCCATCCTCATCCACCGATTCCGACGATGACGATTCTGATGACGTGGGTGATGATGGCGAAGATGTCGACGCAGATGGCGAGGATGGTGGCGATAATGATGAATAGTCGCCTGGCTCTATTTTGAAAATATGTACAACATTTTTTTGTATATGTACTTATGAAAGCAAATGAATAAATTTTTTGCTCGCCTTTTGTAGTCGTTTTTTGCTTTTCTTCTTTCTGTGATTATACCAAGTAGGCTCTTAGGTTTGCGGCGAGGTTGAGTGCTCGCTAGGCGATTAAGCATAGACGAGATAGGATCCTGCGGACGACGATCATAACTTACTCGCATGTTAGTTGCTCGCTTGTCGGATACTCGCTCATATATGCTCGCACCCGCATATTCGCATCGTAATACTCGCACCTGCATATGAAGAAGGATCTTTAAGATATGTACTTCTAAGATTTCATCTGATGTCCCCATATTCGATGTTGATGGAGAGATCAACACAGTAGGGAATGACCGTCGGGGAGGTTCCAATGGAGCACCTTCCAAGGGAACACACCATCTCAAGGTCTCCATCCTATTGTTCTTGTTGATGTTGTTGAAGAGATTGACACAGTAGGGAATGACTGTCGGGGAGGTTCCAATGGAGCACCTTCCAAGGGAACACACCATCCCGAGGTCTCCATGCTATTGCTCTTGTTGATGTTGTTGAAGAGATTGGCACAGTAGGGAATGACTGTCGGGGAGGTTCCAATGGAGCACCTTCCAAGGGAACACACCATCCCGAGGTCTCCATCTTATTGCTCTTGTTGATGCTGTTGAAGAGATTGACACAGTAGGGAATGACTGTCGGGGAGGTTCCAATGGAGCACCTTCCAAGAGAACACACCATCCCGAGGTCTCCATCATATTGCTCTTGTTGATGCTGTTGAAGAGATTGACACAATAGGGAATGACTGTCGGGGAGGTTCCAATGGAGCACCTTCCAAGGGAACACACCATCCCGAGGTCTCCATCATATTGCTCTTGTTGATGCTGTTGAAGAGATCGGCACTTTCCTGCCATACTTGACAACCAGAGAGGATTTAAACACACCTACTCAAATGATCGAAAGAAGTAAATGGGAGCGAAATGCTTTGCTGCGAGCCTTTGGCTTTCGAGTGTTTATGACACCCTTATTCAAGGGTCCTCCACGAGGTTAAGTGGATCGTCTCTTCGTCGGATTGGGAGGTCAGCGTCCAGACTTCTTCCTGATAATCTTACCAGCCGGATGAGAGGTGCGGTCGGAGGGTTCCTGCAGGCAACATGCAAGGGGGGAGCTGATCTCGACCGTCAGTGCAGAGGCTTGGTCTTATGAGAACGCACTACCGAGGCACCGTCCCATCACCCGTTCTAGGTTTTATAAGAATCAAGTCGGATGCCCGTTTCCCAACCCATCGTGGAGATCGACTTTACCTTCTTTTAGACAATTAATTTTTAGGAGAAGAGAAGAAAAGAAACTCTCGCAGCCCGTTTTCCGGGGGGGCGAGGAATTTATATTCATCGTAGGGACTTTACAAAAGAGGGGGAGAATACACCTTCCCTGCTCAGGGATAAAACCTCTCCAGGTCGTCGCCGCTCCAAGTATGCCCCAATAGCTCTCCTTCTTGATTCTGTAGACGATATCCTCCCGTCATGAGCGCTTCGTGGACGATGAAGGGTCCTTCCCAATTTGGGTTGAGCTTCCCTACGGCTGCTGATCTTCCTACCGCGTCTACTTTCTTCATGACTAGATCCCCCGTTAGGAAGTGTCTGAGGCGGACATGTTTGTCGAAGTGCTTTGCCATTCGGCGCTTGATCTCCTCCTGTCTGGCAGATGCCAAGTCTCGGAGTTCTTCAATGTAGTCGAGTGACAGCTCTTATGCTTTGTTATTTTCCAATCGCCATTCCTCGTCTCCATCCTGGGCCGCAACCACCCTGGGACTTCTGACTTCGAACTCCACCGGGATGAGAGCCTCGGACCCGTGAGAGAGTTTGAACGAGTTTCCCCTGTGGCTGAGCTAGGAGTGGTTCTCAAAGCCCACAAAACCGAGGGGAGCTGCTCCGCCCAATTACCTTGTAGGTTCTCGACCTTTCTCTTCAAGAGGTTGATGATTAGCTTGTTGGCGGCTTCTACTTGCCCATTGCTCCGGGGATGGTGGACGGAGGCGAAACGGAGATCAGTCCCGAGTTGTTTGCAAAAATCTTCTAGCTCCAAGCTGACGAATTGGGGACCATTGTCGGTGATGATGGCGAGGGGGATTCCGAATCTGCAGACGATCTCTCCCCATATGAAGTTCTTCACGATTTGAGAGGTGGTCTTGGCCAGAGCTTTGGCCTCGATCCACTTGGAGAAATAGTCGATCATGGCTAGGACGAACTTCCTCTGGCCACTAGCCGAGGGAAAGGGACCTATCAGATCCATCCCCCAGATAGCGAACGGCCACGGGGAGGTGATCGAGCGAAGTTGTTGGGCTGGCTGTAATTGAAGGGGGCAAACAGCTGGCACTTCTGGCACCTCTTTGAGAAGACCTCCGCATCCTTCCGGATAGTGGGCCAGAAGTAGTCATGCCTCAAGATCCTTTGCTCCAAAGTGCGAGTCCCAGAATGGCTTCCGCACTCTCCCGAGTGGATCTCCTCCAGCACTCGAGGTACTTCGTCAGAGACACATCTAGCCAGAGGGCCCGAAATGGTCTTGCGATACAGCTCACCATCTTGCAATAAGTAGTACGCTGCCTTGTATCAAAACTTCCTCTGGTCACCATCTGTTGGGAGCTGTCCGGATCCTAGGAAGGAGATGAACGGATCCATCCACGAAGGACGTCGGTCGATCTGCATCATCTCCCCTTCTTGAATGGATGGTTGGAATAGCTCTGTGATGGTCCCTCCTGCTCTTGGCCCGTACTTGGCCAGACGGTCCGCTGCTGAGTTCTTCTCTCTTGGGACATGTTCAACGAAGAAGGATTGGAACCTTCCCACCAATCCCTTCACCTTGACCAGATACTTATGTAGGATGGTGTCACGTACTTCAAACTCTCCTCGGATCTGTGACGCGACCACCATTGAATCTGTGAAGGCTCTGATGTCTTGAATCCCCAACTCTCTTGCGAGACGCAAGCCTGCCACTATGGCTTCGTATTCGGCTTGATTGTTCGTGACGGGGAAGAGGATCTCGACTGCCTGCTCGATCCTAGTCCCTTGTGGGCTGACCAGCACGATGCCCACTCCCACAGAGTTCTTGCCTGAGGCTCCGTCCACGAACATCCTCCAAGGAATGGGAGTGAAAACTTCTTCCCCTGGTTCCGCTTCCACCGAGAAGTCAGTCAGGAAATCAGCTACCATCTGCGCTTTGATCGCCACCCGAGGCGAGAAGGAAATGTCGAACTCGCTGAGTTCTACCGACCATTTTGCCAGCCTTCCCGAATGTTCCACCCCTTCCAAGATATTTCGGAGAGGATGGTCGGTTACGACCCGGATGGAGTGAGCTTGAAAATAGGGTCGGAGCTTCCGCGCCGACACCACCAAGGCGAATGCAAGTTTTTCCAAGATTGGATACTTCAGCTCCGCCTTCTTGAGCACCTGGCTAACATAATAAATGGGGAGCTGCTTCCTTCCTTCTTCCCGGACCAGTACGGAACTTACCGCTTCCACCCCTACTCCCAAGTAGACGAGTAGGTCTTCACCTTCTTTCGGGCTCTGAAGGAGAGATGTCTGAGTCAACTGCTCCTTCAGCCTACCGAACGCCTTCTCGCATTCGTCGGACCATGCAAAGTTCTCGCTCTTACGGAGAGTCTTGAAAAAGGGAGAGCACTTCTCTCCTGCCTTGGACAAAAAGCGGCTAAGGCCTGCCAACCTTCTTGTTAGCCTTTGAACTTCTTTCATGGTCTTTGGCGAGGTCATCTCCAGGATTGCCTTGACCTTAAGGGTTCGGCTCCACTCCCCCCTGGGTGATGAGATGTCCCAGGAATTTGCCTCTTCCAGTCCCGAATATGCACTTTGCGGGATTGAGCCGCATCTTGAACTTCCTGAGCGTCGCGAAGGTCTCCACCAGATCGACCACATGCTCCCGGGCGCTCTTGCTTTTAACTAAGAGGTCGTCCACGTACACCTCCAGGTTCCTTCCCTTCTGCCCCTTGAACACGTGGCCCATCATTCGCTGGTAGGTGGCCCAGCGTTCTTCAAGCCGAAAGGCATCATCCTATAGCTGTAGCAGCCATCACCCGTGATGATGGACACATTGCGACAATCGGGGGGATGCATCCGGATCTGGTAGTATCCTGAAAATGCATCAAGAAAGCTCATCACAGAAAAACCGACGGCTAAATCAACCAGCACGTCGATCCGAGGCAAGGGATAACAATCCTTCGAGCAGCTTTTATTCATCAACGAAAAATCTACACACATTCTTCAGCCCCCTCCACTCTTCTTAACCATTACAACATTTGAGACACAGCCTGGATACTGGATCTCGGATACAAAACCTGCATCCAGCAGTTTCTTTACTTCCTCTCGGATAGATCCAGCCAGCATGGTGGCACTGGACCTCTTCTTCTGGCGGACGGGCTTAGCTGTCGGGTCCAGGTTGAGATGATGGCAGGCAACCTCTGAATCGATCCCTGGCATCTCGGCTGCACTCCAAGAGAAGATGTCGACGTTCTCCTGCAGGCACGTCGCCATCTCCATCTTCTCGCTGACCTTCAGCGATCCTCCGATCTTCAGCAACCCAGGTACTCCTGCAGCGGAGAGTACCTCGATTTCTTCTATCTCCTCGGATGCCTCCAGCCTGGCCGTGCTCCCCAGCATCTTCTCGAACTCCTCGGCCTCGGCCATCCAGCTGATAGTGCTGACGGCATTGAGGTAACATTCGCGGGCGGCTCTTGGATCGCTCCTGATCCTCACATGAACGTCTCCCTGGCAGTAGTACTTCAAGCACTGATGGTAGGAGGATGGAACGGCTTTGAAAGTGTTGAGAAGCGGCCTTCCGAAGATGGCCTTATAACAGCTCGGGGCATCCACAATGACGAAGCGGCAGGTAAGGGGAGTGCCACCGAGCGTTACGAGGAGATCTACTCCTCCCTCCACCTCCTGCTTCTCTCCAGAGAAGCCAAAGAGGGGTCCATCTGATGCTCGAACTCTTTCTGCTCCGACTCCCAATCCGTCGAACGTCTTCTTGAAGATGATGTTCACGGAGCTACCGTTATCGACGAGAATTCTATCCACGGTGAAGTCTTCCACGGCCGCTTGGACAACGAGGGCATCATGGAAGGGGTTCTCATTCCCTAACATGTCCTCCTCAGAGAAGGTGATCTCCTCCAACGGGTGCGGTGTTTGTGAGGTCGAGGCGACACTCCTCCGATAGATTTGATGGAGACTTCCCTTGCGGGAAGCTCCTAGCCCTGCAACCCCGTGGATCACCCCCACTCCTCTGCCTCCTTGAGCCACCTCTCCTCGACCCCCATGGTCGACTCGGTCCTCATTCCTCCTTCGACCGACGGCTTGAACTGCCGGCGGCTCGACAGGGGCTTCAATCCTCGGGAGCTCCCCTCCTGCCTCTCCTGCTGTCAACCTTCGACGGGCTTCCCAAAAATCTGGGCAAGCCATCGTCCCATGACCTGCCATCTGATGCAAGTCACAAAAGAGGGGGATCTCCTCTTCCTGCCGCGTCTTCCTCCGATTCTTCTTTCCTTGCCGGTTGCCACGCCTGGCTATCGTCATCGCCTCTTCCCTCCTTCTTTCCTGACGCCTTTCCGGTTGATCGTGACGCCTTCTCTCCGGGGATCTCTCCCGATCCCTACGCTGAGGTCCCCTAGCCGGCCTCCAAGGCGGTCGGTTAGCGGGGACTTGGTATCGTCTCTCTTCCTCCCGACGTTCCGGGGCCACGATGAGTCTCTTCTCATCGTGCCCTTTTGGATCCTCCTTCTTTCTTTCCTCCCTTCTCTTCTCTTCCGGCTTCCTCTTTTCCGCCTTCCTGGGCTCTGCCTTTTTCTTCTTCTCGGGGGTCTTCTCCTCCTCCTCATCCTCTTTGGTCACTCGGGTGAGCCTGGCTAGGAAGCCGCGGTTGGAAGCCTCACCCTGAACAAATTGGTTGGCCCTTTCGATGAGATTGTCGTAGGAGTATGGAGGGATCCTACCGATCTCCAACTTGAAGAGCCCTTCCTGAAGGCCGAAAGTTAGGGCCAGCTGCAAGGTGCGACCATCTACCTCCTGGATGTTCAACACCTCCTCCTGGAAGCGGTCGATGTAGTCCCCCAACGTTTCTTTTGCTCCCTGCGTCAGATGAAAAAGGGTCGTAGCCTCCTTCTTCAACTTCTTTGTCGTGGCAAACCGCATCGTTAGCCCCCGGCAAAGGTCTTCAAAGCAGTAGATGGAACCCTCCGGCAACTGGTGGAACCAGTCCCTTGCCTTCCCTCGGAGGGAGATTGCGAACAGCCTACATTTAAAGGCGTCAGACATGGTCCGGATGGAGGCGACATCCTCGAACCATTGGATGTGTGGGATAGGGTCCTCCCTCCCCGAGTAGTAATTCATTGAGGGATCCCTGAACCCCTCCGGCACTGGCGCGGCGATGATCTCCTCACAGAATGGGCTCCTCCCCCCAATCTGGCGACGATCTTCCACCTGGCGAGTATCACCCCCATACTCGCTATAGGGGCAGTACCGCCTCCGTACTCGCTATAGGGGCGAGCAACGTAGTACCTCGCCTGCTCCTCCTCTTCTAGAAACCGGACCCCGCCAACACCTTGCGAGTTTTGCGGGCAAAACTGCGACTTCCTTGGTCGATCGGGCTCTTCTATATGATCCTTCCCTGCTCGCCTGGAGGGAGCACCTTCTTCGATCCCAACCGGACGATGGGTGAAGTCGTCGTCCCCTCTGTGCGAGTTTGAAGAACTGCTCGAAGGGTTCCTTCAATTCGCTGCGAGAAATCTTCAAAAGCTGCCAACGTCACGAACCCGCCACCACCGGCCGAGTTGTCGACAACCTCCTCGTGGTCGCCTACTACCACCATCTTTTCTTCCCACTAAGCTTTCCTTCTCTGACTACGATCCACGCTCACCGCATCAAAGTGTTGAAGCCTGGAAAATCCCGGCTCCAAAATTCGGACCAATGCAGCCGGAGACTACTTGCCAAGCGGCTCGAAGAGACGGATTGACGGGCGATTATGAGGAAGCTAGAAGAGCAACAAACAAGACCCCAGGTGCCACAGCAGGGAGGTCCCACCACGTACCCAGAAGCTCAGAAGAGACTTCCCCTCCACAACCAAAGAATGGCCGAGCAGGGTACGAGGAAGGCACCGACTTGGCTAGGAACTGGGAGTAGCGGCCAAGTACGACAGGTTCCAGAATGCAAGAGCTGGGTTTCAGGAGCTCAAATTCAGGTGCCAATCCAAGTACTCATGGGGTCCTATTTATAGGAAAACCAAGGGGTAGGGGGGTTTATAGCCCAGCCCCTGCCCGGCGACTAGCGACATTGAGGCGATCTCCCCGGGCAAATGGGCGAGTATCACCTATGGTCGCCTACCTTTGGCGAGTATACTGGCTACTCGCACGAATGCACCCCTACTCGCCTAGGCTTTCTTCTGCTCCTACGCTCGACGAACTCTGGAAGGCTGCGTTCGACGAACTCTCCTACTATGCCTGCTGGCCGACTTTGTCTTGGTATCTCGAACTATTGACTTCTGTGTTGACCCTTTGACTTTTGCCTACGTGGCTTTGAATGGGCCCACCTTCGGAGAATGAGGGTTGTACAACATGGTTCTAGCATTTATTTATTAAAGATAAACACAAAGCTTGTCAATGTAAATATGCCAAAATATACCCAATTTCAAAACTTTAGTGGCATGTTTGTAGACTTAAAATTAGGTACGATAAATAGCAAAATTTATGTGACTTTTATGTACTTCCATGGAGAGCAAGAACAAATCAGAGTATTAATGGTGACATTGAGGGAAAAGGGTTAGGGGGAGATACTTTATTTCCTTGCCAATTCTGTTGTACTCCACTCCTGGGGCACATATTGATATTGCTTTGTCCAAGCATTCTCTTGTTACCTGCAGATTTCATGTTCAAAAGAATGTTCCATATTAACTTGATATAGATATGATCCTGTACTCCTACACTAGAATTACTATCAAAATAAGATAAAAAGAAAAAGATAATATTAATAACTGCGATCTTATTTTCAATTAGCAAACATCAAATTACAAATTTTGATATTGCAGTTAGCTGGAATAAGATAATCAAGGTTTTCAGACCTGTCTGGCACTAGAGCTCTTGGAGAATTAGCAATGAGATGTCAAACATTAAGGTGTCTCAATATATATAATCACTAGTGAGCATCAAAATTCTCTGAAGTATAGTGGAGCAAGTAGAAGGAAATAAAGGTTAAGCTTTCATCCTTAATCAAAGTAAGATGGCTATTTTTTAGATCCTCTTCAAAGACATTATGATGGGATCAGCTTAGTCACTTTGAGCATGTGCATCAGAACCCGTTCAAAATCGATTTACCCTCCCGACAGTTATAGGATTATCAATTTTTTTATATTTTTATATACTTTTTGTTTTTTTCAGAGTTGTATTAAATTTTATTTGATCAATACAAGGATCAGCGATCGGGGACCTCTGTTGCATTGACCAAATTCTAGAGGGTTTTAAATAGTTTGTGTGAAGAATGAAATAGTTATTGAGAACTTTATGAAAAAAAATATAAATTTTCGGTCCTTTTAAGTCGGTGTCAAAGTCGACTCATCGCCTCCTGCCTAATGTCACAAGTCCATGTACCCTCCATCTACTCCCACCTCAGTTGCCCCTCAAATAATGACGATTCTAGACACCACTAGCCCTACTACCGCCAACCTAACCAACTATCACGCCAACCACCTCCAGTCGCCTTCACTTTCTCCCCTGTTTCCCCTTTGTCAACATATAGGTACAGCCTAGTCATCATCTCCAATCCCGCACAAGCATACCCTTCCACCATCAGATTCGTCGGCCTGTAAAAAAACTTTGACATCCTTCCACTACTAAAAACCCCAAGCAACCTAAAGTCCTAAAATTCTATACTAACTCAGTCGTTAACCATACCATTGCACCTACGCTTCACTCCTGCAACCACATATGTCTATTACATCCGCCCTTATCAATTGGTGAGTCTTTATTTGATTTTAAATTTAATATATTGTACAAGCATTTAGCAATAGTCCTGCGACATTTGGCTTCGCGTTTTTACAACTTTCCTTTTGAGTAGACATAAAATTCCTATTTGCCGTATATTCAAGTTTTGTGCACGCTCATTAGCATGCAATTGTTGTATGTTGACCTACTTTGAATTATCTTTGATCAGTTAATTATTTGTGCAAACATTAAAGTACTGTTATTCAATGAATTGCGTGTCAGAAAATTATAGTTGTTTTCGCACATTGAAGCATTGCATAGTTGTAATTCATATTATTTCAAGTCGTTCCATTTATGTGTTTTATCCCGGTTGAGATTATTTTTTGTCTTTCTCCTTTTTTAGGGTTTCCCCTCACTCATGTATATGTATGAGTAAGGGTTCTTTGAGATTCTATTCGATCATTATCTTTTCCTCCTTTCTACTTGGTATCAGAGCCGAAATCGCAATCCTTAACCGCTCCCGCTCGTCTCGATCCCGCACGGCTCGCTCCCGCTTGTCTCGATCCTCCGTCGACCTGCGCTCGATATCTTCTGTTTTGAGCGGCCCGTACGTGCTCGCCGCCGCTCATGCGGTACTTTGGCAGGTGCGACGCTGCCGTCGGCCGCTGAGGAGGATGTCGCTGCCCCCCTCTCGTGATGTCGCCGCCACTTCTGTCATCTGTCCCATGTTTTCTGATCGATCCAGTCGACTTCGACCTACTCTCCTGATCGATCCTGTTTCTTCCTTCCGTCGATCTGCTCCTTCCTACAGTTCTAGTTGCTCGATCTCTCGACCTGCTTGCTGCAGATCCTATTGATCCCTGATGTGCTGCAGATCCAGTTATTCTCCCCTACAGATCCAGTTGATCCCCGTCCAGATCTCGTCTGCCTAATGTCGCCGATGTGCTGATCTCTTTCCAGATCCTGTCTTTGTCAATATGGGTGACCCCGATTCCTCGGTATCTTCTCTGGGTGTGATCCAGCCTCAGATGAGTGACTCTCAGCGTCCTCATGGCCACTCCGGTTCTTTAAAGATTATCACAGTCCCCTTGGATGACACGAATTACCTGGAATGGTCTCGCGCAGCCCAACATGTCATTCGCAGTCAACAGATGTTTGGGTATATCGATGGCACAATCAAGGAGCCTCCGAAGACCGATCCCTCCTGGAAGCGTTGGGATTCTGACAACTCTCTTGTGGTCTCATGGCTCCTACATTCGATGTCTCCCAAGGTCTATCGGA
Source organism: Dactylorhiza incarnata (assembly GCA_033032865.1). Lineage (NCBI taxonomy): Eukaryota > Viridiplantae > Streptophyta > Magnoliopsida > Asparagales > Orchidaceae > Dactylorhiza > Dactylorhiza incarnata. The sequence goes on from JAWHQI010000258.1 coordinate 1,571,118, forward strand.
GCTATATGTTGATGGATTCTGCATCTGAGATCTGGACCCGTGCTCGGGAAACATACTCTCAGATTGGTAGTTCCACTCAGGTGTATGAGCTCACTCGCCGTATTTTGGAATTGGGGCAAGGTCCGATGACCGTTTCGTCTTTTTTCTCTGAGTTTGAGTGTCTACACCAAGAGTTGGACTACTTTGCTCACTTCACTCCTGCGTGTACCGCTGATGCTGTTCAGATAAAGCAAAATGAGGATCGTTTTCGTCTTCATGTCTTCTTGATGGGGCTGAACATGAAATCCGATATGGTGCGGACGCATTTTTTTCACCGCTCTCCGCTTCCCTCCCTTCGTGAGGCCTTCAGTATGGTCCTGGGTGATGAAGACCGACGTAAGTCCCTCAGTGTTATGGCGTCGTCTGACCGTTCTGCCGACGAGTGTCGGTCGCGGTCTTATTCACACTCCTGGCTCTTCTGTGCCCACCTGTGACTACTGTGGTCGAAGGGGACATACTCGGGAGGTGTGTTTCAAGCTTCATCCTCATCTTGCTCCTCCTGGTCGTGGTCGTGGCCGTAGTCGTGGACCTGGTCGTCGTGGCCAGAGACAGAGTGGACATTGCTCTCATGATGTTGCCTACACTACAGATGTCTATGATGAGTCTCAATGTTCCCCTCTTGGATCTCTTACAGCTCAGGAAGTGGATGCCTTCCGTCGTCTGCTCTCCTCTCAGTCTGATCCAGGAATAGGCGGCTCCACTTCCCTGGCGACTATTGTGATGCCCAGTGCTCATGCTGCCACTACCTCTTCCTCTGAATGGGTCCTTGACTACGGCGCAACACATCATATGACTGGGTCCTCCTCAGGTTTCCTCTCTTACACCCCCTTGTCTGGTAAGGACAAGGTCATTTCTGCAAATGAATCTTTATCCTATATTGCGGGCAAAGGCAACATCTCATGTTCCCCATCTATTTCTCTTTCTTCTGTTCTTCATGTCCCTTCTTTTCCTCGCAATTTGCTTTCCATCAGCAATATTACTCGATCTCTGAATTGCTCTGTAACTTTTTTTCCTGATTCTTGTGTTTTCCAGGAACTGGGTACGAAGCGGAACATTGGCAGTGGTAGGAATCGTGGCGTCTTGTACTACCTGAACCCCCAGCAGCCCTCTCAGGCTCTTTCCTGTTCCGTCGCCACAGCTGATGATGTTCGTCGTTGGCATCTGCGCCTAGGACATCCGTCTTCCACTTATCTACAAAAATTGTTTCCTGCTTTTTTGCCTTTTCTTCAGAATTTTAATTGTGATGTATGTGATGAGTCTAAACATATGCGACATTCTTCTTCGCATCTCTCTCTTCCCAGTACTGTCCCTTTTGATGTGATACATTCTGATGTGTGTGGGTCATCCCCTATTTTATCCATAAATGGTTTTCGTTGGTTTGTCATTTTTATTGACTGCTTCTCTCGTACTACATGGGTTTATCTTCTGAAGAAAAAAAGTGAAGTTTTTTCTTGCTTTCAAATATTTCATAAAATGGTGCAAACTCAATTCGATGCTTCTATTCGTGTTCTTAGGAGTGATAATGACGGGGAGTATGACGATCGCGGTGCCTTCGGTTCTTATCTCACCACTCATGGTATTATCCACCAGAAAACGTGTGTCCACACATCTACTCAAAATGGTGTGGCCGAACGTAAAAATCGGCACCTCCTTGAGGTTGCTCGATGTCTTCTATCCACTATGCACCTTCCCAAAACCTATTGGGGGATGTTCTTACTGCCGCTCATCTTATCAATCGCCTTCCTTCTCGTGTCCTTTCCTACACTACTCCTCTAGCTCGTCTTCCTACTACCTGTGTGGTTCATACCTCCCATTTGGCACCCCGCATCTTCGGGTGTATTTGCTTTGTGCAAATCTACCAACCCAGTCGTGACAAACTTGACCCTCGGGCTCTCCGTTGTGTCTTTCTTGGCTACTCTTCTACCACCAAAGGGTATCGTTGTTACCACCCTCCGTCCCGACGTATGTTCTGTACCATGGACGTTACTTTCCGGGAGCAGGAATCTTATTTTTTGCCTTCGACTCATTCTCTTCGTCAGGGGGAGAGTGATTGTAATACATGTGATACATCTACTACTCCTACCCCTCTTCCTCTCCTTCCTTCCATGACCTCCACTTTATCGCAGCTACCTACTCCAGTTGTTACTGCTCCTATCCAGGTACCTTCGATTTCCACCCTGATGTCTCCGCTTCCCCACATATATCATCGTCGTACAGGTACAGGTACACAGGCTACTAAAGTTCCTCCACTGTCTGTGTCTACTTCGGCCTCAGATTCTGATGATGTCGATATGCATGTTCCTCTTGCATTGCTGAAAGGTAAAGCCACAGGTACGCAACACCCTATTTCTAACTATGTTGCTTATCAACATCTCACCCCGGCTCATCAGGCCTTTATTTCATCCCTTTCCTGGGTTGTTATTCCTAAATCGTTGCAGGAAGCCTTGCAGATGCCTGTATGGACACAGGCGATGCACGATGAGATATCTGCCCTGGATAAGAATCATACGTGGGAAGTCTCCTCTCTTCCTCCTGGGAAGAAAGTTATAGGCTCACGGTGGGTCTTCACTGTTAAGCAAAACCAAGACGGTAAAGTGGAACGGTACAAAGCACGTCTGGTTGCTCAAGGATACACTCAGACGCAGGGAGTTGATTACCAAGAGACCTTTGCTCCTGTTGCAAAGATGGATTCTATTCGAGTGTTATTATCTTGTGTGGCTTGCCTGGACTGGGACCTTCATCAACTGGATGTGAAGAACGCGTTCCTTCACGGTGACCTTAATGAAGAGGTGTACATGAAGTTCCCTCATGGTTTTGTGAAGAAGGGGGCTGAAGGGCTTGTCTGCCGCTTAAAGAAATCTTTATATGGCCTGAAGCAATCTCCTAGGGTCTGGTTCGGAAGGTTTCTCACTGTTATGCTCAAGTTTGGGTACAAGCAAGCTCACTCTGATCATACCATGTTTATCCGGAGATGTGAACAAAAGGTTGTGATTCTCATTGTCTACGTGGATGACATTGTGATTACAGGAAACGACACAGAGGAGATTGCCAGTCTTAAAACCCTCTTAGCTGCGGAATTTGAGGTGAAGGACTTAGGAAGGTTACGGTACTTTCTGGGCATCGAGGTTGTTAGATCTGATCAGGGTATATTCATATCCCAACGAAAGTATGTATTGGATCTTTTAAAGGAGACAGGGATGCTTGGGTGTGCTCCTGCTAACACTCCCTTGGAGGAGAACCATAAGATTGATGGTGATAGTGATGGTGATCATGTTGATGTACATCGTTATCAAAGACTTGTTGGGAAACTTATATATTTATCCCATGCTCGGCCTGACATTACGTTTACGGTAGGGATTTTGAGCAGGTATATGCATTCTCCCAGTATCAGACATCAAGATGATGTGTACCGTGTGCTAAGATATTTGAAGAAAGCACCTGGTCGGGGTCTATTGTTCTCCAAAAACAATAACTCGAAGATTGAGGTCTTTACTGATGCTGATTGGGCTGGATGTCAAGATGACAGAAATTCCACAATTGGTTATTGTTCTTTCATTGGTGGAAACCTTGTGACATGGCGTAGCAAGAAGCAGAATGTGGTGGTTAGATCAAGTGTTGAAGCTGAATTTCGTGTTATGTCTCAGGGCCTATGTGAGGGTCTGTGGCTGCGTATTGTATTACAAGATCTAGGTTTCACTGAGACTGCTCTCTTCTCCTTATTTTGTGACAATAAGACAGTCATTAGCATAGCACATAACCCAGTCCAACATGACAGGACAAAGCATGATGAGGTTGATCGACATTTTATTAAAGATCACTTGGATAAAAAGACTGTGGTAACTCCCTTCGTTCATTCCAAAGATCAACGGGCGGATGTGTTCACCAAAAGCTTGGGATGTGATACGTTTACTGATGGCATTCAGAAACTTGGGATGACTGACATCTTTCGTCCGACTTGAGGGGGAGAATTGTAATTCATATTATTTCAAGTCATTCCATTTATGTGTTTTATCCCGGTTGAGGGTATTTTTTGTCTTTCTCCTTTTTTAGGGTTTCCCCTCACTCATGTATATGTATGAGTAAGGGTTCTTTGAGATTCTATTTGATCATTATCTTTTCCTCCTTTCTACTTGCATTACGGTCTAGGTAGTCGTTATGTTATTTCATTGATTGTGTGTTGCCTGCATTTATTCATATACAATTAGATCTGCATCAAACACTATAGTTATGTCTTGCGTCATATTGGTTCCAGACTTTAGGTTTAGAGCTTAGTTTTTGTTTTGCAGTGGTAGGGTCTATAGGAAGACCATGGAATGTTCTCAAAACCCCTTAGCCCAAGCGACTAAGTCAAATGCGGAGCTGCTGAAGACTAACTTCCGAAAATTCCAATTAGATCGGATTGGGCAAATAGACACATAAATCGCATGGACACTCACTTGGACGGTCTTGGCACTCAGTCAAGACATTAACCATCAACTTCGATAGGTTAGAATATAGGAGCTCCGGTAAGACACCCCACTTCAGTAAGACGCTGCCAGATCCCTCTGTGAGTAGTTAGGGGATACATAATGCTTCGACGATCACCACGACCATCCCTTTAGGGAGCCTCCCTAATTTGTGGCTAGTCTTGTACCCACAGACACAACTGCCTAGGCCCCAACCATAGAATCATCCCATACTGATGAGATTAAGTGCATTAAGTGTTAAAGCGCAAGCTGACTTAAAGTTACTTTAGGATGACCATAATACTAAAAGTGGCTAACATGAGGTATTAGGTTGTTGATTAGAATATATATAAGAGGGGACTTGACATAAAAAGGATTATGGTGAATAAAAAGTAAGTTATTCTCCTTTTGATCATGGTATCAGATCCCCGAAGGGCCTTGGCTTTTCCTTCTATCACTGCTGAAGTATTCATGGGATGACAATTTTCATCTTCATGCTCGTGTCGTCTTGATCTCGTCCTTGTTCTAGTCGACATGAACTTCTCAACGTCGTCTATCTGCAAACAGATCGGGCCGCCAATCTCATCACTGTTCCGGTCAACGCAGCGTGTCTTTCTGGTTTTTTCCACCGGCGATCTCATATCCCAGGTGAAGGAGGTGGTTATCGTTCTGCTTCCTTGCCTTCACATCGACTTCTTGCTCCTTCCACAGAGCCGGACAAGCTTTTCTGAAACCAATATGCTTGTTCCAACAAAGTTTCTTGTTGTTGATCTGCTTGTTCTAACCAAATTTCTAACCAAATTTCTTGTTGTCGACCACCTTGTTCCAGCCAAGTTGTTGTGCAATTGAATTGAGGTCTCTTGTTGTGATCACTCTAAAGGCATTACTCAGATTAAGTTGAATGATAGAAACTCTCTTCTTTAGGTTCAATCCCTATTCATTGGAAAACATAAGAGACTTGGATTCAAACTCACTCTTATCATGACAGATCCATCTTATGAAGAATGGAAAGGAGAAAACTCGACGATGATAAATTGGATTATCAATTCAATGGAGCCTAATATCGCTAGTTCTTTCTTGTCCTGCCACATGGCAAAGAGATGTGGCACTTAGTTGAGCAAAACTATTTAAAAAGAAAATTTTAGCTAGGATATATCAACTTCAAACTGAGCAGACATCTATGACTGACATGTGTGACTTTGAGGGATACTACAGTAAATTGACCCATAAGTGATCTTAGATTGATCAATACTTTGATATACACTCCGTTGAAGATTATCAGAAAGAACTTATGAAACGGGGAGTTTTTTAACTCCTTGGTCTTCCTATTGAGCTGGAGCTTCAAAGAGTTCAGATGTTGGAAAGAGACTTTGTCCCGACTTGGAGACCACGACACATTATATTTGGGGAGAAGTCAATCATATAAACTCCCTTTGTACTGGTGCGATGGGTGTAAGACATGATAAATTTGCTCTTATGGTTGAGCACACGAAGTGGAATGCAAAAAAAAGAACAATTAGAGTCTGCTTCAGCCAAAAAGGTATGAGGATAAAAGTAAGATGAAATGTCATTACCGTGGGAAGAAAAGACATGGAAAAGAAAAATGTTGGGATCAGCATCCCAATTTTGTTCCACAAGGATGGATCAGCGGTTCATATGGGAGATATGTTAGACCCCACATAGCTATGTATGGTACCACGGAGAATCTTGCTGCTCAAAATGAGAGATACCAATTACTATTACAAAGACTCTAAACATTTTATTTAATCCAAAAAGTTCAGTAATAGATATGTATGGAATGGAAAAATTCCACCCACCTAAGTAAAAAATTGTTACAAATAATGAAGAAACTAATAGATTTAGGTAAGAAGATAAAAGAACCCATATTTTATACCTGAATATTCAGTTTTATAACCTGCTACTAATTCCTCCTCTGCTTCTGGTAAACCAAAGGGTAATCTTTCACATTCTGTTAGAGAAGACATTAGAAAACAAGAAACCCTATTGACTGACGCCACAGATTCCATCCCCCAAAACCATATTTGGAAGATTTAGAGAATTAGCAACCTTGAAGGCCATTATATGAAAGTCTCATGTGGAGGCTATTTATGGTATTGTTGCTCATGCTCAGACTTCAATCTTGCTGATTAGGCAATCTCAAACATCATGGTTTTTTTAATTTTGGAGCTTCTGACCATATGACAGGATCTTCTAATGGGATTATTTCGTTCACTGCTTCTAACAGCGTTAATCTTGTTGATGGTTCGTCGGCCTTAGTTGTTGGTAAATGAATTATTCAAATTCTTAGACTATTTCCCTCAAATTTGTTATTCTTGTTCCTTCTTTTTTTGCTAATCTACTCTTCGTGAATAGTTGAACAAACAACTCAATTGTTTCATTGCTTTCCTTGCCTCTCATTATATTTTTTCTCGCTACAAACAACTCAATTGTTTCATATAATGGAAAGTAAGAGGACAATTAGTGGTGGATATGAGTCTAGAGGAATTTATGTGATGGATACTGGATAAACTTTTGTGGTAAGGGCAGTTATCAATAGTGATGGTTTGATGTGGCATAAGAAATTTGGGCACACGAGTTTGGAAACATTGTAGAACTACTTATTCTTCTAGCTATAATCGAAGTGCTAAATGTTTTAATATGATTCATTCTGATGTTTGGACATCTTATGTTTGTTCTTAATGGCTTTTGTTAGTTTGTATTATTTATTGATAATTTTTCTCGCTTTACCTAGATTTATCTTATGAAAAAAATGTACAGAGTAACATATTTAAATTATCTCATCATTATGTGAAACTCAATTTAGTGTTAGAATTAAAATTCTTCGGAGGCATAATGGTGGAGAATTCACTTGTGGTGAACTCCAAAGATTTTTTTTTGGGGAAATGGGATTATTTTTCAAACCTCATCTCCAAGAACCCCCTTGAAAGAATGGAATAGCTAAAAGGAAGATTCGACATCTTAATTAAACTACTAGGTGATTGTTTCAAGAGACGCAAATTCCAAAAGGATTATGGGATGAAGGTGTTCTCATTGTCATATGTATGATCAATCGTATAACATCAGACACCTAGGAGGGATTGTATTCAGTGAAACTTCTACCCAATGATCCATTATTCAATTTTCCTCCAAAAATTTTTGGATGTACTGCCTTTGTACATATTATTGAGCCTAATAAAGATAAATTGGGACCCCGAGGTATTAAATTTGTTTTTCTTGTATATATATATATATATATGTTGCTAATCAAAAGGGGCACAAGTGCTAATGTCCACCGTTGCATAAGAGAATCATCTCCAATGATGTTACTTTCTTTAAACATTTTATTCTCAGGAAGGGAAGAATACTAGATTTCGAGTTGATAGAGAAACTAAGAGCAAGATTTCTATGATTCTTGTCCCTGCTCGTGTGGATATCCTTCATGCTAAGGAGATGAGTGAGCTGGAAGGTAAAGAAATAGAAATGTTTGATAAGCAGCTCTATAACAAAAGGAGGAAGCGTCAAGTTTATCATAGAAAACCTATCAAAATTTCCGATCAAACTATTGATACTCAAGATCCACCGTTTATTCTCACTTCTGCAGGTTCAGATACTGAGGTGACTTTTGGGGATATTTCTGATGTGCTCCACTTACAGTGGACATATTTGGTACCCTATTGAAAAATATGTTGAGTATCATTATTTATCTCCCTCCTTGAAACCTTATATTGCATCTATTTCTTCAATTCCTAATCCTAATAATTTTACAGATGTAATTCTAACCCTCATTAGAGGAAATCCATGGAAGTTGAAATGAGAGCTCTTCATATACAAAATAATTACGAGATTGAATCAACTCCTAAGGGTCGTCATATTGTGAGATACAAATGGATTAAAATGTTAAGTAACTTCAAGATGGTACCCTTGAATGTTATAAAACATATCTTGTTGCCAAAGGTTTCAACCAAGTTGATGGATTTGATTTTCGAGAGACATTTGCACTTGTAGTTAACTCGCATCTATGAGGATTGTCTTGTCTATTATTGCTCATAAGTTTTGGAAACAACATCAACCGGACGTTAAGAATACATAGAAGTATGGTGATTTGAAAACAGAAATTTATATGACCCCTCCTTTTAGAATACAGATGCCAAAAGGACATGTATGTATACTTAACAAAGATCTATATGGCCTAAAACAATCGATTCATGTCTGGTTTAAGAAGCGCAATGTCAATGTCAAACTCATGAGTATGACATTTGTCATAAGTACGATCACTCTGTTTTTTTATAGAACAACGAAGTGTACTACTGTAACATCCATAATTTAACGCGGAAATAAAATTTAATTGCAGGGTCCGATCACGAGCAATTTTGATCGAGCAAACGTCACGGCGAGGTACAAAATATTATGATTAGTTGTTACGTATTAATAAAATGGTATCGAAGATTATAGAATTTATTTTGTCGAAATTTAGAGGTTCGCGAGAGATTAATTTCATGACACTAGTGTACAGGTGGTGTAATGGCGTAATTGTAATTATAATAGGGATTTTTAATCTCATGGCAAAAATGGCATAATATCCAAACCATCGATTTCAGCCATCCGCGTTTTTAATTCCTTTTTCCCCCACGTCAAGGGCGTAACCGTCATATCCGCGTGTATTAAACACCCCACCCCCCCCCCCCCCCCGTCGAGCGCACAACACAAGAAACCTGTTGCTCCCGTTCTTTCTCGCAGACGGCCCATTCCTTAAGGTCGTCGTCGCCCTAGCCCTCCCTCTTCGATCTCAGCAGGCTTTCCCTTGGTGTAGGCGCCATCAGCGACCTTAGAGTTTCACCTGTCGTACCCTAGCCAGTCAGTGGAACCCCAGTTCGCATTTTCTTTCGACTCCAGAAGGCTTTCTCGTGTAAGAAATCGATTCCTCCTTCTTTCTCAAACGCTAGTGGGTTCGAATGTTGATGCCTCCGGTTTCTTTCTCCGTCCTTGCAGTTGGTGGTGGCTGTGGAACCTCCTCATAAAATCTAGGGCAAACCCCTCTCCGGCAGTTTGTCCCATTTTCAGTAAGTAATCGTCAGTTATCAATGCTTCCTTTGTCCTTTCAGTTGCTATATATTTTCATTTCGATAATAATACTAGAAAGTATAGATTCCTATTTTGGCTGGGAGATGGTTTCGGCCCCTCTGTTTCCCTCGTAAAGATTGCTTTGACCCGCACATTTGTTAACGCTTGGAGCCTTGGAAGATTGTAGTGTTTCCAACCAAAACCCTAAAGTTTGATAATTAAGTAATTATGGGTTATGTTTCACTTCAGATATAGGGCTTGAGTTCTTATAGATCGGTGGAGAAATCGAGTTTTGCAAAATAACCTAGGAGGAAGCATGCCGCCGCGTCGCGTATATGAGCACCGCAATACCGAGGTAAGAAATTATAATTCTTTTTTGCTAGACATGCCAGATAGTATTGCATAGAATGTTTTTCCTCAATAATTAACAGAACACATATAACAGTAGAAGCCCGCATATCGATTTACAAAATTAATAGTTGTTAAGAAACTATAAATTCATCAAGCGACCAGACAAAGATGTAGATCATAATCATTGTATTTTCATTTCGGTTAGATCCCAAGGAAATCGGTGAAAATATACAAACATGTAATTACATAATTATTTAGGAGGGAAAACACAAAACCATATGAATATGAATACAAGTTGGTTAACTAGCAAGATGCACGACCTAAGGCATTTAGATGAATAAGCATGCAATCCAACAGTTAATGAAAAATAATTAGGAGCCAAAATCGAGACTTTCTCTCGTGATAGATAGAAGCGCACTATCTTACTCATAGGGCATAACAGAGTGTATGAGCCTCAAGTTTTGGGGAGACAATACCCCATCTAGAAGATTAGTAGATGTGAGTCTGTGTCCTTGAGACACTAGATCCCCTGCGTTCGTTAATAGGGACTCGGATCGTTAGAATGCGCATAAGAAACTACAAAATTTAGAATATGAAGAACAATGGTAAGACACCTAGAATTCAAGTATATGCCGAAATCTAGAAATCACTATAATTTAACGATTTCGAAACTTGAATGAAAATATATATTATGAAAACACTAGAATTGACATTTATGTTAAACGTATTTTTGATAGAAAGGCATGCATAGAATTGTTGTACATTTTTCCCTCAGTTTAAAATTGTTATTTTTAGAAAAAGCATACACACATGTTTCTTTCAAATTATTTTTAGTGTTACTAGGAAGAATAGTTTTTCTTACTCTCCAGTTAGGTTGGCCCGCTTTCGGGCATTTTATTACAAGGGTCACAGGTGGGGAGTTGCGCCTAAGAAAAGCATTTGCGAACCTCCTTTCATATTTGATTTTTCATTCAGTGTCTTTCCTTTTAGTACTGTACTATTTTCTTTCATGAACTCAATGTAATTCAAACTTTAGGATTTACTTTGTATCAGACTATATTTAAGATTTCAGTAATTCAGATATATGACTCTTTACTTTTCTAGTTAGCTCTGTGAATTCAGAAATTGAGGTACCCTTTTACCCTTAGCTTCTTTTCTACTTCCGTTGTAAGTCTCCTTTTAGTACATTTCATTTATGTCTGTTATGTACCAATTTTATTACTGCTACTTAGTTTACTTCATATCACGAGGCCCGGCCAGATTGCTGATTTGTTGTTAAACTAGGAGGGGGGGTACAACTACTACCTTGATTGCCTATGTTGATGATATTATATTACTAGGACTGAAGAACAACACATTAACCAAGTTAAATGGGAGTTGACCTCTACCTATGAGATTAAGAATTTGGGTCTTCTCTAGTACTTTCTTGGGATTACAATTGCAAGATCTACAGAGAATATTATGACATCTCAACAAAAATATGTTATGGAACTGCTTACTTAAGTTGGATATTTGGGAGTTAAAAATGTGGATAGCCCCTTGATCCTAACTATGATATTCATAAAGATGACTCCCAAAAGCTTGAAAGACAAATAACCTTTCAACGTCTTTTTTGAAAATTAATTTACTAGACTATAACCAGACCTGGCATATCCTTTATTGTTGGTCTAGTTAGTCAATCATGGATACTCCTAAAGTTCATTATTATGAAGCAGACCTTAGAATTCTCAAATATTTGAAGGATCTGAAAAAAGGTATCAAATATCAGAATCTAATATGTCGTGATCGATCAAGATCGAGAACAAATAACTTGAATTGCATTAAACGAAAATAAAGATACAATCAGGAGATAGCTCTTGTCAAGCATCCGGAGGCTAGGTCCTCCTTGACACTCCACTCTCCAATTGAGACAAACATCCAAGACTCAACTCCCTAAGGGGCTCCTTATATAGATGGAAGCCCCCATTACAGGGCAAATGTGAGGGTAGGGTAACAGTGGGCTCGAGAGATGTTGGAAGCGAGGAGTCGGGAGATAAGAGAGCTGACAAAGGGCAGGGGGTCTCCAAGAAACGGCGGGAAGAGGAAAAAACATATGACATCGTGTGAAAGGTTGGCGAGCTGCCAGGTGTAGCCTCTATCACGGATTTGTCGGAAGGCGAGCGTACTGGAGGGAAATTGGTGCTAATCAGAAGATGGGGGGATATTAGGGGGGTGCATGCCACGGTCGGCAGTGGAAAACAAAGAGGGTGTTGGGAAGGGAGGAAGTAGAAGCGGTTCCCATGGTCGAAGACCCACAAAAGGGTGGCGGTGGGATGGAGAGAGGAGGGTCGTCGGAAAGCAGAGTAGAGGGTAGGAGTTGTAAGGGGGCGTGTGGAAGAAGCCGACGACGAATCTCAAGCACCATGACAAGGAGATTATCCAGGGCAGCGTTAATTCGATCGTAGCGAGCATGCATTGAGTCCGGAAGGAGAGCCATGGAGGGAAAAAGGGGTGAGGGTCGACAGAAAGCGACAGAAGGATTTGGAGGGCCACCGGAATACATGAGGAGCCGCAGGAGAGTTGCAGGGATGAGGAGCGGACGCTAGAAGGCTGCAGAAGCCGCGGGAGGGCGACCCGACACGGCAGAAGGGGGTGTTGGGCGGCAGGAGGGCAGTGAAGGTGAGGAGCGGCAGCATGAAGGCTCTGAAGAAGGTGGTTGAACCCGGCAGAGGGGGCGCAAGCCACTGGAAGGTGCAGAAAAAAGCGTCGTCGAGCGTGCCAGCGGCAGAAGACGTCGTCGAGGGAGGAAGCCGCCGAAGGCGTCGTCGAGCGTGGAAACCTCCAAAGGCGTGGCCACTCGTCGAGCGCGACAACAATAGAAGGCGTCATCGAGTGCGTGAGGCAAAGTTGGCAGAGAGATCATCGATCGGAATCGATGTCGTGTCGTGCAAGGAGAGCAGTGTTGGAGTGGGCTGTCGTCGAAGACCGGGTTCGGCGGAAGGGAGGACACGGATGTCGGTGGCTACGAATGGACGGAATCGGTGAGCGAAATCCCGAGCAGGGAGGGCTCGATTGAAGCGGTCGGGAACAACGAAGTTGGCAGAAGATGAGTGCCACCGTCGGGTCGCAGTTGTAATACGAAAGGAGATCCAATTAGGGTTTCGACCAAAACCCTAAATGAGGGCAGGATGGACCAATTGATACGTTGTAGTCGTATCAAGATCGAGAACAAATAACTTGCATTGCATTAAACGAAAATAAAGATACAATCAAGAGATAACTCCTGCCAAGCATCCGGAAGCTGGGTCCTCCTTGACACTCCACTTTCCAAGAGAACCAAACATCCAAGACTCAAAAGATAGATCATAATTCCCTAAGGGGCTCCATATATAGATGGAGGCCCCCACTACAGGACAAGACTACATGACTAAAATACACCCCGCGTGCATATCAGAATCACGGTCATCTTAATATTCAAGGTTATTGTGATGTTGATTGGGCTGGATCCACATCTGATCGAAGGTCCACAAGTGGATATTCTATATCTGTAGGAGGAAACTTAATGATGCAGGACAGGCATCACCACCTGTCTGCCACCCTGGCTCCCACCAGGGGGCCCACCTTGGCATCTCACCAAGACGGCTTTATCAGGGCTGCAGCTCGTACACACCAACCAGCTCTCTGAGTCTCATCACCAGGAAACGGGTAGATTGTTGAGTCCCGTGATCGAACACCAGACCTCCTAGATAAGAGGCTCTCATCAGCGCTCTCATCACCAACAGACCTGCAGGCATCACTTAATCTCTTGGAAGAGTAAAAAAACAAAATGGCATTGCTCGATCATCAACTGACGCAAAATATAGAGATATTGCTCTTACTACATATGAGTTGATTTGGATCAAATCTATTTTGGAGGACTTGGGATTTGGGGTTCAAGAAGTCATGAAGTTACATTGCAATAGCCAAGTCACCATTGCTTCTAATCATGTGTATCATGAGCGGACCAAACATATAGCGTTGCCATTCTGTGGAGAAGAAAATTCTACTAGCGCTCAATTGGCCGACATGCTCACCAAAACCGTGTCTGAATAAAGCCTCCATCATAGCTCTCCTGGATTTGGAATGGTGGATGTTTATGGATTTAGTTGTGCCTTGGAGGAATTAATATAAATGTTTATTATGACTAAGCTTATTATAATCCCCAGAATCCTGCATTCTCAGGATTTACTGTAAACAGAATAAATTATTAAATTGAGAATTACCTCCCTACCCCCTTGTCATGTTTGAGTTAGCCATATAGTTGCCATCTAATAACAGTCGACGGTCCAGATTGGAGGCTACAACAGAAATAAACTAGCTGAACCTTTGGGTTGATCGAGACACGCCATAATATAATATTTATATTCATTGTCTGGTGCGGGTACCACTGAGGTCACGGGATTTGAGCATCTGATCACTGAGTATGCGTCATGCCCAGACTTTGCAAAGATATACTCCGCTCTATCCCAGGACCCACCTGAGGTCATTCTTGATTATTCGATTACTGACCGGTATTTATTTCGCGGCACACTTTTATGCATTCCCAGGACATCCCTCCAAGATCATCTTGTTTGGGAGATGCATGGCGGTGGTGCGGCAAGCCACTTTGGTAGGGATAAGACCATCGCACTGGTGGAAGATCGTTTTTATTGGCCCTCCCTAAAGAGGAACGTTGCGCGAGTTGTCCGGCATTGCTACATCTGCCAGACGGCTAAGGGATCACGTCAAAATACGGGACTGTATACACCACTGCCAGTACCACACCAGCCTTGGGTGGATATCAGTATGGACTTTGTGCTAGGACTACCACGCACCCTACGCAAGCACAATTCCATACTCGTTGTAGTTGACCGGTTCTCCAAAATGGCTCACTTTATTGCATGCAACAAGAAAGCCGACGCGTCTCACGTTGCTTCACTATTCATTCGGGACATCTTTCGACTTCACGGTCACCCCAAGACCATCGTCTCCGATCGAGATGTCCGATTCATGAGCTATTTTTGGAAGACCCTCTGGAAAAAGACTGGCACGACATTGCTATTTTCATCTGCCTACCACCCGCAGACGGATGGCCAGACGGAAGTCGTAAACAGGAGTTTAGGAAATCTTTTGTGATGCCTCGTTGGTGACCACACCACCTCTTGGAACTCGGTGTTACCCATGGCGGAGTTTGCATTTAATAGTTCGGTGAATAGAACCACGGGATTGAGTCCATTTCAGGTAGTCTTGGGTTATTGACGGCGCACCACGACCGACATGCGCGTATTCCCGCAGGAGGCGGTGATCCGTTGCCCGGATGGACGATCCGAGTCTGTGGTTGCGTCCGGATGGTCGATCCGAGTCAAATTCATATATGGGTTTTATATTTTTGAGTTATATTTTGCCCCTGGTAGGTCCAAACAGCGTGAGCCGCAAGATTTGGGTTTTATTTGATTGTGTTGAGCGGTTATTATGTTAGGGTATATATATAGGTGGCAATTTGCGGTTCAAGGCATCGTGGGTTTGCAATTTTCTTGCAGCCGCAGGTCTTCTCTGGTGCGACTCCAGACTTCGCTCTGCTAGGGTGCGACGCCCTCCCCGCCGACCTCCTCCTCCCCGATCAGCCCCACGACCGCCTGTATCCACGGCCTGCGCCAACCTCCTCCTTCCCTGTCTCAGCCCGCAAGCTCTCTAAGCCGCATCCTGTTCCGTCGCCCTCTCCCCGTCGATATCCACCGCCAAATCCAGTAAATCTCCACCTCCCCCTCCTCCCTCCTCCACCGCCAGGTCCAGCAAATCTATGCCAGCCTCTCCACCTCCCCTCCTCTTCCTCGTGCAGCCACCGCCGGCCGCACCATCTTCCATCCTCTTCCCCTTCGTGCAGCCACCGTCGGCCTCCCCTCCTCTTTCCCCTCGTGCAGCCACCGCCAGCTCCCCCCCCCCCCTCTTCCCCCTCGTGCAACCACCGCCGGCCTTCCCACCTCTTCCAGCCCCACACGCCTCCTCCTCCTTCTCCCCCTTCCATCCAGCCTTAGCTTCCACCTGCCCCACTTGATTATACCCTGGATATCCGCCAACAATCGCCTTCGCCGCCGCCTGCATGTGTGAATTGTGGTAAAGTCATTTTCTTTTAGTTGTTTTATTTTGGTGAACTTGTACTGTGGTGGATTGTTATTTTAATGTGCTATTAGTTCGTCTGTTATATTATTTGTTGGGTTTACTCTGTGCACACTTAATAGTAATTGCGCCTCGTTTAGTTTGTGATCATTACTTGTTTTAGTATTTCAAAGTTTGGCAAAGTTTGTGCACCTGATACTTTTCTTAATAATAATTAATTACTTGTTGTAATTTTAGCGGACCGCTCTTGCACTGCATTGCATCTCATCGCATTTAGGGCTGCATTTAGCGAGTCCTCCCCGAGTCTGCCTTACCACTGCATCAAATTGGTATCAGAGGCCAAGGTTTGGGCCACATTTATATGCGTAGTAGTAGGTCTTATAGAGTCTTTAGGTTCATTTATGTCTAACTATCGTCGTCGTTCGTCACCTCTATTTGGGGATCCCGAGTCCACCTATGGCCGATCTCATAGAGCCCATTTAGAAAAACCCTCCCGTTATCATGATAATTATTATCGCTCATCGCACACCACTCCTAGAGATCGTGTCGCCCGCTCGACGCAATTCCATTATGCTAGATACGATCACCTCGACAAGAGGTCCTCACGTTATCATTGTTACACCTCTTCGCGACGTTATGATGATAGAGTTGACTATCGTTCAGGTCGTCGTCGTTACACGTCTCCTCTAGTTGAGGAATCTGAGTTCGGGTATGCGCAACCGCCTCTGCACGTTCGTAGAGCCCATACCCACCCACGAGCACAATCTGATTATGTTAAGGACTATTGTCTTGATGACCCTCAGGAACCCTATAGGGATCACCATCGCCAGGATCACAACACATGTCGAGACCCTCCTAGTGTTCCACAAATAGAGTTGTCTGAGGCCGAATTTCAACGATTAGTTCTTGACCGTTTTGATCTCTTAGACACTCACTTTGATCACATAAGATCTACATTAGGAAGAAAGCCTAGGAATTTGGGTCAAGCCACAGATGTGTCTAGTAGTACTTCCACCGACATGAGAGGCCCGACCCCTGATTTTGATACATCTCATTTTTATGAGACTCAGTGCCCATGTATTCTTGAGGATGAATCTAATCATGACCTTATAATACAGATGGAGGGTGATACTAGTATGATTAGTGAGCGCGGTCACGTGAGTGAGGACGAGCGACCCGGTGATGATGTGATGGTATACTCATCCTTCTCACCTCACCTAGACCTAGTGTCCCTTTTGGACAGAGACACCATTTTTGACACTATGTCGGGTGACCCACACTTGAGTCTGGGCACTCCCTGCTCATCCCTTAGCATCATCTCGAGTCACATCACTACTGAGAGCCGAGAGCATAGTATTGACTTCATAGGGACTGCCTCCCTCACACATGTGAACAGTGCCTCTATCAGCGGTACTCATCTAGAGGTTCATGAGGATATCATTGACTTTGTTGTAGATGACCTACTTGCTCCCATAGGCACTACTGTTATTGGTGCCTTCCTCTTGGTGGACTATCATATCGTTATCGACCTCCTCGAGATTAAGTCCCTGAGAGGCTCATTTGGCGAGCTTCCCTGCCTGCACTTTAGAGATGGGTCGCGTATCCGCACTAGTGACCATCTCACACGTGATGACTTTTGTTATACACCCCCTGGTGAGCCCCCTGACGGGCTTTATCATTTAAAAGATACTCATTACACCCGTGCATCGCACTACTTTGTCACCATCTATGACGTCCCCACGGGAGATGACGTTAGTCGCGCCGGATTATTCTATCGACCACCCGGTGAGCCTCCTGATAGGCCACCCCATGTTAGAGATATCCAAGTCATTGTCAGGCTTTCCCTTAAAAAGTGTGTCGAATATGTTATGCTCCATTTGCATCATTCGCTTCATTTTTATGAGTCAGTTGAGTCATTCATTTATCATTTGCATGCACTCCATGAGTTGGTCCGTAAAAAAATTGCAACTAGTAAGGATTATTATAAAGATCAAGCAGGTCAGCACAGGCAAAAACAAAACTTTGAAGCAGGGAAACAAATATTGATTCACATTCGATCTGAGAGGGTCCCACAAGGACCAGCAGAAAAATTAAGCGCACGTAGAATGGGCCCATATATAGTTGTACAGCGGATTGGTACGAACGCATATGAGATAAACATCCCTCATGGCATGGGCATCAGCCGAATATTCAACGTAGAGAATTTGACTCCTTACTACGAGGAGCACGTGTATGTGGACCCCTTTTCCACACCTCTACCCGAACCTTCATCTACCATAGCCCCTCTACCTGAGTCTTCACCTCCAATTGCCTCCACCAGTCCTTCTATGTTGCCTCCCGCAGAGTCGCGCCCTCAGGATCGCATCACACCATCGACGGTTCCACCCACACAGCAGTCAGACAGAGATACATCATTGCCAGCCGGAGATACATTACTGCCAGACGGAGAAACATTAGTGTCATCCACTTCTACAGACGATGTGCTTCAGATCATCGGTTATGACTTCTACACCGCGGGCGGGCGAGATATTGTGCGTTATCTTGTCCGTTGGAGCGGTCGGCCACTACATGATGCTACATGGATTTCTTCTGAGAAGTTTGAGAGACTCGCCCCGCGGCTACACAGCGAGTACGACCATCTTCACTCACCGGAGCTACGTTATCAAAGGCGCAAGGCGCACCGAGGCGCAAAGGGGTCCTGGAGCCTAGGCGCAGGCGCGCGCCTGAGGCACGTGAGGCGCAAAAATGAATTGGGTGTCCAATTCACTGAAAATCAGTTAATTTGGCATCCAATTCATTGATTTTCAATGAATTGGGTGCCCAATTCGCTGATTTTCAGTAAATTGAGTGCCCAATTCACTGAAAATTAGGGAATTTGGTGCCAAATTCACTGAAAATCAGCGAATTGGATGCCCAATTCGCTGATTTTCAGTGAATTGGCACCCAATTCACTGAAAATCAGCGAATTGAGCATCCAATTCGGTGATTTTCAGTGAATTTGACACTCAATTCACTGAAAATCGGTGAATTGGATGCCCAAGTGCGCCTAGGTGTGCCTCGGGAGCGTTTGAGATCATGTTTTTGCCCCCTCCCAAAAAAACAGGTTGAAGAATACAGCTTGAAAAGCCTAGGCGCCCCTTTGGTGCGCCTGGGAGTTGGTAAGGCGCGCGCCTAGGCGCGCCTAAGGCACGTCGCCCGCCTCTGCCTTGCAGAGGCGCTGGCCGGTGCGCCTGGTGCGCCCGGCGCCTCAGGCGTGCCTAGGCGCGCGCCATGATAACGTAGCACCGGAGATGAGTGCTTTTAAGCCGGGGGGAGTTGACGGCGCACCACGACCGACATGCGCGTATTCCCGTAGGAGGCGGTGATCCGTTGCCCGGATGGACGATCCGAGTCCGTGGTTGCGTCCGGATGGTCGATCCGAGTCAGATTCATATATGGGTTTTATATTTTTGAGTTATATTTTGCCCCTGATAGGTCCAAACACCGTGAGCCGCCCGATTTGGGTTTTATTTGATTGTGTTGAGCGGTTATTATGTTAGGGTATATATATAGGTGGCAATTTGCGGTTCAAGGCATCGTGGGTTTGTAATTTTCTTGCAGCCGCCGGTCTTCTCTGGTGCGACTCCAGACTTCGCTCTGCTAGGGTGCGACGCCCTCCCAGCCGACCTCCTCCCCCCCGATCAGCCCCACGACCGCCTGTATCCACGGCCTGCGCCAACCTCCTCCTTCCCTGTCTTAGCCCGCAAGCTCTCTAAGCCGCATCCCCTGTTCCGTCGCCCTCTCCCCGTCGATATCCACCGCCAAATCCAGTAAATCTCCGCCTCCCCCTCCTCCCTCCTCCACCGCCAGGTCCAGCAAATCTCCATCTCCCCTTCTCTTCCTCGTGCAGCCACCGCCGGGCGCACCATCTTCCCTCCTCTTCCCCCTCGTGCAGCCACCGCCGGCCTCCCCTCCTCTTTCCCCTCGTGCAGCCACCGCCAGCTTCCCCCCCCCCCCTCTTCCCCCTCGTGCAACCACCGCCAGCCTTCCCACCTCTTCCAGCCCCCACACGCCTCCTCCTCCTTCTCCCCCTTCCAGCCAGCCCCAGCTTCCACTTGCCCCACTTGCTTATACCCTGGATATCCGCCAACAATCGCCTTCGCCGCCGCCTGCATGTGTGAATTGTGGTAAAGTCATTTTCTTTTAGTTGTTTTATTTTGGTGAACTTGTACTGTGGTGGATTGTTATTTTAATGTGCTATTAGTTCGTCTGTTGTACTATTTGCTGGGTTTACTCTGTGCACGCTTAATAGTAATTGCGCCTCGTTTAGTTAGTGATCATTACTTGTTTTAGTATTTCAAAGTTTGGCAAAGTTTGTGCACCTGATACTTTTCTTTATAATAATTAATTACTTGTTGTAATTTTAGCGGACCGCTCTTGCACTGCATTGCATCTCATCGCATTTAGGGTTGCATTTAGCGAGTCCTCCCCGAGTCTTCCTTACCACTGCATCAGTTATGAGCCTAGGAAGCCGATAGATCTTATTCCTCTACCTATAGAGTCTCGTCCTAGTGAGTCGACTGAGTCCTTCATTAGGCATATACATGGCATGCATGAGTCGGTCCGGCGAAAGATTTCTTGCAATAATGATATTTATAAATCGTATGCTGATAGTCACAGAAGAATGAAATGTTTTAAAAAAGGAGAACAAGTGATGGTTCGTATACGCGCTGAGAGGTTCCCGAAAGGAACTGCTTGAAAATTGAATGCTAAGCGAATGGGTCCTTACACGGTGTTGAAACGAATTGGAACAAATGCTTATGAACTGGATATCCCGCCAAGTATGGGGATTTCACCTGTATTCAATGTTGAAGATTTGACTTCATACTTTGAGCCGCATGACTATATGCACCCTTCGCCCTCTACCACTATTTCCTCTCAGCCTCCGTCTACATGCACCGCTCCACTACAGCCCCAGTCACCGTCACTATCTCCTTCCCCCTCACCGCTTCAGCAGCAGTCTTCACCTACCACCCAACTTCCACTCCCACCCGAGTCCTCGGCACCGACAGATCATTCGGCTTCTCCAGTTCCCGCACCTCGTTCATTGACAGCAGCTCCACCACCGTCAGCAGTTCCATTGTCCGCAGCAGCCCCGTCATCATCAGCATTCCCGTCGTCATCAGCAGTTCCATCGCCTTCAACAGTTCCTTCTTCTTCGACTACCAGCGCGTTTGACATCATTACGAAGATCGTGGCCCATGAGCTTGTACCCGCACCAGACAGAGTTCGCTACTTGGTCCATTGGCAGGACCGCCACTTCACCGATGATACCTGGATTTATGCAGCAGAGCTCGAGAGACTCACCCCCGCCCTACGACGACATTATGATCATCTTCATTCTAGGGAGATGAATGATTCTGAGATGGGGGGAGTTGATGGGGAGCAGTCCGCCCGACCCGTTCGGGTCTACTCGAGACGACCACGGGAGCAGTGATGATCGGGACCGCTCATTTCGAGCGGCTGGACGAACTTTGTATTTTTGTCTCTTGTCATTTTTTTATTTAGAGTTGTAATTTTATGTTTTATTTGAGTCATAGTGTTCGGCCAATCATAGCCGTTCATTGGTCCTTAGAGAACTATAAATAGAGGGTGAGGGCTCTCATTTTAGGCATTGAAGATTGGAGTCTAGAAGCCCAATCCTTGATCACTTCGGTGTCGAAACCGACTCCGGGTGCGAAGCCCGGGCTTTTTCTCCTTTCCCCATCCCTTGGTCGGCCAAGCCATGCTCCTACCTCTAGTGGACGGCCAACCAGCCCCCTCCATCTACAGCAGCCGGCCAACCAGTCCCTCCTCCTATACAGCAGCCCCCTCCGGGAAGGCCAACCAGCCTCCTCCTCCACCTACAACAGCCGGCCAACCAGCCTCCTCCTCCACCTACAGCAGCCGACCAACCAACCCCTCCACCACCTACAGCAGCCGGCCAACCAGCCTCCTCCTCCACCTACAGCAGCCGGCCAACCAACCCCTCCACCACCTCCAGCAGCCGGACCTCCAGCCTCCTCCTCCACCTCCAGCAGCCGGACATCCAGCCTCCTCCTCCACCTCCAGCAGCCGTCCAACCACCCCCCCCCCCCTCCAGCAGCCGGCCACCCCCCCCCCCCAATACAGCAGCCTCCCCAAAACCATCACCTTCCTCCACCATCAAGCAACAGCCAGTATATTTCCCCTCCAATTCTCCTCCAAAACAGTCCTAATACTCCTATTAAAACATCTTCGGCGATCACCGGAGTTCCTCTCCGGCCACCTCCAGTGGTTCCCCCTACCTCCTTTTCCTATTTCCATCATTTTGAGTTTTCCGACGATCGCCGGAAAATGTCTCCGGCAAGGCGGCAACCACCACCGCCACAGGCAACCATCTCCAGTCACCACCAGCCACCAGCCACTACCTCCACTGCCCATAACCTCCATAACTCCCCACTACTCCCATATTTCCACTCTCCTAAATTTTAGGAATTAATTCCTAAACGTGAGGATAACCAACCCCACTCTTCCTCCACTTGTGCTGGCCGGCCACTCCAATTTCCCCTATTTCTCAGCCCCACTTCCCACCCATAACTGAACCCCCACTCCCCTCAATTCTCTAACTTCCCCATTCCAGACGGCTCTACCCACCCCCCCCCCCCCCCCCCCCCTTCCCCCCTTTCCTATTTCCCACACATGGAGCCACCACCTCTCCCCTCCTTCCATCCACAAAGTTCCCCTTCCCCTCTGCTACCATCCTGCCGCCCAAACTCCCCCTAAGCTACTGTATAACTGCTGTCCAGACACTCTACAGCAACCTAAAATCCCAGCCAGGACACTCCCCATCTCTTCTCCACATCCCCGCCTCCTGGAAGCCCACTGCCGGCCGCCCTAAATCCCTCCAGCCAAGGGCTAGGCTGCTGTCCAGCTTTCAGGACAGCCATATCTCCCTACATTCTGCAGAAATTGTCTCCCGACACATCTCATAGTTGCTGTCCCATTTTCTGGACAGTGTCATACAGCATCTGAGTACTGAAAACAGCCCCGGACAGCCCTCTGTGAGCATCTCCAGCCCTCCCCGCCTAATAGTTGTTGGTAAACAAGGTGTGTTGTTCTTATTTTTGTATTGGATCATGTGTTAATTCTCTACTTGTAGAGATAGTGGCTTGTAAGTCTTGTTTCAATCGTTTTCGTCTTTGTAATTTCCTATTTAAATAGCAGTTGTTTTTTTTTGCGCACTCTCGCGCTCATACGCTTCTCTTTGTTACCTTGGTTTTAAATTGCTTTAATTCAATTGTGGAAAATCTAGTTATATGGTTTATAAATATTATTTTGCAAGTTTGAATTCGCCGGACATTTGCATTTGCATCTAGCCTTAGGTGTTCATTAGCGCCTTACCCTACGTCAAAAGGTTTTTGAGGGGGAGATTAACTGGATGATTTTATTAAATCCCTTATGAAAAATTTCTAATTAGAGAAGATGTTTTAGTTCCTGTATGCTATATTTTAAACATTGTTCATCATAATTATCTTTGTGCTTCAGTAAATAAATTATGTCTACAAGTTGATGGCCAAATGTAAACATTTGAAGATTTGGAAACTAACAGTCATATTGCTATTCTGAACTATTGGATATGATCTTTCATCCTTGTCACATTTTTTCCCACTCCTATGAAAGGTATTTCTATAACTTTTACCAACTTTTATACATACATTTCTTTTACTACCATAGCAAGATCTCATTGCAGCCCTATTATTAGTAGTAAATGAGTTATACACAACGAATATCTTTAAGAGACCACACTTCTTGAAATAATATATGAAAAGAATTATGCAATAAAAAACAGATATACATCAATGCTTTCTAGCAATGCTAAGGGTTAACTCTGGGGTGGGGATATGAATTACCCACAAACAGAATATATTAAAATTTAAAATCAGGTACCCATTGGAGGTCTTAAGCTAGTAGCCTAGCTCTGAATTTAATAGTAAGGAAATATTGTAGTATATCAGGACATGGTTAACAGAATAGAAGCCTAATCATATACAAATAAAAGGCCCACAATGAAAGAAATGAAATGAATTGATTTACCCTTAGACGTTACTGGACCCAAAAAAGAAAAGAAATAAGAAGAGCTTTAAAATGTTATAGATGCTTAATTAATGAAGAAAGGTAAAGTGTAATTTACATTCATTATTATTAATCTCGTTTACCTGGTGTAAAAATGTGATACAAGTGTCTTTTGCAGTTTTTTTAGCTTTACCAGATCTTTTCTCATTTATTAGAATGATGCATTTTTCTCTTATTAAAATGAAATTATGCAATTCATGCTCTCTTATACTATGTCTATATCATATGTATGTTATCATTCTTATATACTTGCATGCAAGCGCTTAAAGGGTTGGGAATTCACTTACTTGGTGTGATTGAATAAATACTTCCAAACTATTTTATGTTGCGGACGAGGAAGCCGCTAGTAAGCTATCTAGAAAAGTAAAATGTTACTTCATGAACGGAGATGTAGGATGTGGATCAAGATTATTTTGAATTTTGGAGTCATAGAGGAGCATAGTGTACTTTTTGGGGGTACACCAGTAAGCTATCTGAAGAAGGTAAAAGGTCACTTTGTGAACAAAAATATTACGCATGTGCGTGCATCATCTTATTTGCATTTTGGATCTTTAATTTGTAGGGCATTAGGGTAAAATGTATGTGAGCTCCCCCCCCCCCCCCCCCCCCCCCCTCCCTTCCATATATAAGGAGGTGGCTTGGGAGTTTTAGTGATCTTTGATGTTTTAGGGTTTTGAGATCTCACCTTGTGAGAGGGACTTCAAGGAGGAACCAGCCTCCTGAAGTTAGGCACGAGTATTCCTCATGATTATATCTCGTTTTCTTGTTCTAATGCAATCAATTTTCTGTGTTCGTATCATTGGTCCGACCTGCCGACCCTGTCTGCTACTTCCATAACCGTTGGACCTTCTTCCGCGACCCACGCCCGCACACAGTTCTCTTCCCCGATCGTTCGGTCGTCTCCTCCTGCGACCAACGCACAGATTAGTCGCCGACCTAGCGCACAGATTCCGCGTCCGCGACGCCGTCTGCTATGCGACTAGAGCACGAATCAAGTGCGTGAAAACCTCTGCTCCCAGCGCGCGAGTCTCAGGCGCATCTTCCCCGACCTCTTCCGCTCGGCACATCAAGAGCAGTGTCCAGCCCCCGATAGTTCATCACCGTGATCTTTCCTGACTGTTCGGCTCGACGATCTTCCTCAACCGGCACGGCGATCTTCGTCGATCAGCACGGCGATCTTCCACTCGACCTCTTCCGCTCGGCACGACGATCTTCCTTGATCGTTCGCACGGCGAATCGGCGATCGTTGGGCACGGCACATCCAGCGCATTGTCCAGCCGCTCATACACACGCGTCCAGAACAGTCCCCGGGTGTCGAGACGCGCATACCCGTGCGTCCAACTGCCTCCTCAGTCGTGCACCGATTCCACGCTTGCCCTTCCGGCGGCAGTTGGCTTCTCCCAGATAGACGATTCCACGCACGCCATTCCGGAGGCAGTTGGCTTCTCCCAGATCGACGATTTCACGCACGCCATTCCGGCGGCAGTTGGCCTCTCCCACTATTGTGCCCTTCTCGCGCCTTTTCTCTAAACATCTCCTCCTTCCATCAATCGTTTCTCCCACCTATAGCGCCCCGTCCACGCCCCTCTTCTCCGTCGCCGCCCGTGTCCTCTCCTTATTATGCCAAAGGCCCGTCACTCGATGGAATCCTGTGTGGAGGACCTCAAACACGCCCTCACCACCATCACTCTCGCATCAAGGTCCAAGCCGAGCAGTTCGCTTCAATTATGAATCTTCTCCACAACATGCAACCCGGACAGTGCTCTAGACCTAACGCTGCATCTGCCTTGGGATCCCCCAGCAAATTGTCCCCCGAGAACCCGCTTTGGCGGATTGCCTCCTCTACATCTCCCTCGCATCAACATTCCCACATTCAACGGGACTAACCCCGTGGGTTGGATTGCCCGCGCCGAGCAGTATTTTGATATTCACCAGACTCATCAGGCTCAAAAGGTCTTTGCGGCTCTTATCGTCATGGAAGGGTCCGCCCTCCATTGGGTATGCTGGCTCCGCCAGTCTTCTCCCGGCCTTCACCTGGACAGCTATCACTGAGGCACTAATTCAACGGTATGATCATCGCTACTCTGGTAATGTGATCGAACGCCTTTACAGGGTCCGTCAGACCGGCTTCATTGACTCGTACGCTGATGAATTTATCGATTTGGTCACCCACGTTTCGGGTCTTCCACCCAACCACTGCTTGGGCTATTTCATGCACGGCTTACATCCTCATATCCGCACTCGCCTCCGCACCCTCCATTCGTCTGTCGTCAACCAAACCATGGACCTCTCTGACGTAGGGTAAGGCGCTAATGAACACCTAAGGCTAGATGCAAGTGCAAATGCAAATGTCTGGCGAATTCAAACTTGCAAAACAATATTTATAAACCATATAACTAGATTTTTCCACAATTGAATTAAAGCAATTTAAAACCAAGGTAACAAAGAGAAGCGTATGAGCGCGAAAACAAATGCTATTTAAATTCGAAATTACAAAGACAAAACGACTGAAGCAATACTTACATACCACTATCTCTACAAGTAGAGAATAAACACAAAACTCAATGCTAAAAGAAATAACAACACACCTTACCCAGTGGAGGCGCCGTAAAAGGCTTGTCGGGGTTGTATGGTGGCTGAAATGGGGCCTGGACAGTGGTTGTAGAGTGGGCGGGAATGCAGGGCTTTGCTGTCGGGAAGTTCCTACAGCAATAGGAGGTTGGTGGAGGGGAAGCAATGCAGATTTCTGGGTTGTATCAACAAAGAAGTTGCTGCCAGTAACTGACTCAGCAAACAGACCGGTTAGATGGTGGCTCCACGTGGGATAGGGGGCTTGGGAGAAGAGAGGGAGATGAGTAAATGATGTGGCTTCACGTGGGGCTCAGAGGGAGTGGGCTGTAGTTGGGAAGCAGAGGGGAGGAGAAGGGGAAGGGGGCAATCCGCCCAGCACTTTAGAAGGAGGGGCCGGCCAGGTTTCCTGCTAGGAATTGGAAGGGCTGGCTGTGAGATGTTTAAGGGAGTGGGGAGGGGTTCGGTTGACAAGATGACGAGGGTAGTGGGCTAAAGATTGGGAGTGACTTGAAGTGGATCCACGTGAAATGGGAGGGGATATTGTGGGGGGGGGTTCAGTTTTGGGAAGAGGAAAGGCTGAGAGTAAATTTAAGAATTAACTCCCTAAAATGTACGAAAGTGGGGATGAAAGCTAGTGGGAAGTTGGAATGTAGTTATTGCGGTTATGAGTGGTGGTGGAGGCGGCTAATGGTTGGAGGTGGCCGAAGGTGGTTGCCGGTGGTGGTCGCCGGAGACATTTTCCGGTGATCGCCGGAGACGTTTTCCGGTGATCGCCGTTGACGTTTTCCGGTGTTCGCCGGAAAACTCCAAATGATGGAAATAAGTGTGGGAGGTATAGGAGAGCCACCGGAGGTGACCATAGATGAACTCCGGTGATCGCCGGAGATGTGTTTAGAGGAGTTTTGGGGCTGTTTTTTGGAGGTGGGGAGGTTCCTTTGAAGGGGGCGGCTGCTGCTATGGAGAGGTGGTGGAGGGGAGGGGGGCTTGGGTGGCTGGTTGCTGTAGATGGAGGGGAGGGAGCTGTGTTGGCCGGCTGCTGTGATGGAGGGGAGGGGGCTTGGATGGCCGGTTGCTGTAGAAGGAGGAGAGAAGGCTGGGTTGGCCTGCTGCAGTAAATGGAGGGGAGGAGGGGCTGGGTTGGCCTGCTGCAGTAAATGGAGGGGAGGAGGGGAGGAGGGGCTGGGTTGGCCGGCCACTAGAGGAGGAGATATCTCTTGGCCGGCCAAGGAGTAGGGAAGGGGGGAGGAGGTAGACCCGAGCTTCGCACACGAGGTTCGGCTTCGGCACCGAGTTGACCAAAGAATGGGCTTCAATACTCCAATCTTTAATGCCTAAAATGAGAGCCCTCGCCCTCTATTTATAGTTTTTCTAGGACCAAATGAACGGCTATGATTGGCCGAACACTCTGACTCAAATAAAACATGAAATTACAACTCAAAATAAAATACGACAAGAGACAAAAATACAAAGGTCGTCGAGCCGCTCGAAATGAGCAGTCCCGATCATCACTGTGCCCGTGGTTGTCGTGAGTGGACCCGAACGGGTCAGGCGGGCTGCTCCCCATCACTCTCTCTACTCGCGGAGGCTGAATTCCTTGCGACATTCGGGGACCCTCATTCTACCTTGCCCCCATCCAAACCTCCTACCAACCACATTCCCCCCCCCCCCTTACTAAACCTCTACCACCACCACCTCCTCTACCTCTCCCACCCATTATACCTCCACGCAACAACCGTCCTATCCCTACTCACCGTCTTTCCAACCAAGAGTATCATGACTTGCGGAGTAAGGGTCTATGCTTTCGTTGCAAGCAACCCTACTCGCCTACTCATGATTATTTTTTCAAAGAGTTCCGAGCCCTCATCGGTAATGACTTCGAGGAGATCGGCATAGCTGACTTTGACGCCCTTGCGATCACAGGTGCACCGCCGGCCGGATCCACAGGCACCTCTGCGGCAGCCAACCTGTGGGTGTATCACTACTATACGGTGGGCGACACCTCGATCTTGGGGTCAAGATCGATTTTCTGGCGGGATATATTATTACGCAAGTGCGCAGCATCTTATTTGTATTTTGTATATTTAATTTGTAAGGCATTAGGGTAAAATGTATGTAAGCCCCCCCCCCCCCCCCCCCCCCCCACCCCCCACCCCCACCTATATAAGGAGGTGGCTTGGGAGTTTTAGTGATCTTTGATGTTTTAGAGTTTTGAGATCTCACCTTGTGAGAGTGACTTCAAGGAGGAATCCTCCTGAGGTTGGGCACGAATATTCCTCGTGATTGTATCTCGTTTTCTTGTTCTTTTGCAACCAATTTTTTGTGTTTGTATCAAGAAATATAGGTTGTGGATCAAGATCTTTTTGCCGTGTGATAAGACATGAAGGAGCATAGGAAGTATTGTAAAGAGAACGAGTGTCTTCATGGTGATATATATATGGTTATTTACCAGGACTTCCCCTCAAAGTTTGCGTAATTACAGCTTGCACCCCTCTAACTTTCGAAATTACAATCACCCCTTTTTGTTTACATTTCATAACATTCATGCACAAAAAGACACCAACAAATAAGCCTGTATCCCACCATAGTGGGGTCGGCTATATGGATCCTTTGTCGTCATTGAGCCCTATCTTTAGTCATAATCTCACTAATGCTTAAGTACATCATGTATTTCCTTATAATTTCATTCCAAATCTTTTTTGTCTAACCCTCCCCCGTTTAACATGTCTAGTCGCTAAACTCTCACAATGTCTAACAGGTGCCTTTAATGGTCTCATTTGTACTGAACCATCTTAATCGAGTTTCTCGCATCTTCTCTACAATTGGTGTCACTCATGCACAAAAAGACCACCTGAAAATTTATTCCAAGGGGGTACTTCTGTGCATGGATGTTATGAAATGTAAACATTGAGATGGGGTAATTGTAATTTCGAAAGTTAGAGGGGTGCAAATTGTAATTATGCAAACTTCGAGGGGAGGTCTCGATAAATAACTATATATATATGAAACTTTTGTAACCCTTTTGGTTATGTTGTAGATAGGTGTGTACTTGTTTGGGGTATGTCGGATTTTGTGTATGAATACAAATGACATCGATGTACAGTTAAAAGTTTTTATATATATGGTATTTAGTTTTGTGTTGCTCAATTCAGAATGTTCAAGGTTTTTAATACACTTCTCTTTGGTACTTTACATTCTGTGATGAATGAATTTTATGTTGTTCTTTTGTTGTTCATAAATAAATAAACAATTGTGTAAATAAGGTTTTAGTGATTATCAAGGTATAAATTGTGATGATCTAGTGCGCCGTTATAAAAACAACAAGATGTACTTCAAAGATCTTCAAATTAAGATAACTGGGAGAACAAGAAATTTTAATATGGCCAGACTCAGAAAAGAAGCAGAAAAAGTGCACAAAGGCAGAATAATAAGTAAACCCTTATAGCGTTAGAATCAGAGGACTTGATTGCCTAGAAAACGGATCTCAATGTTCATCAATTTCTTTACAACATAGAGCTCGTTAATGAGCAAACATATTGATTAAATCTCAAACCATTTACCTGAACCAATTCCTTAGCCTCATCATCAACATTACCGCAAAGGAAAGTTGCTGAGGTGTCACCATGATAGCCCTAGAATTAAAATGCATCCACATAATGAAGCAAATAAAATGATAGCATTATGATAAATAGATCATTCAAAGTTGTGGGTTAAATTTGTTTTTTATACAATAAATTTAGAAGCTAAAATGTTAATTGTATGGGTGATTCTAGAAGAAAGGTTGACCATGTGGCACAAGGTACACGTTATTGATCTACAACTTGAAAGTATAGAGAACAAACTCAAAAGAGAAAGTAATTGAACTAAAAATGTGGCATGCCATCATAATACATAAGGAGACTTGGTAGTAAATAAAATCGAGATCAAAGGGGAAAATTATTATTAGGTTAAAATCATTCCAACATGCACGAGTCCTACCACAATATATATGGATGCGACGCGTGACATATCACGTGTGACACAAAAGTTATCATATATTTAACTCTCTCCCTCAAGTTGGGAGTATATGTCAATCATTCCCAACTTGAGTGTATTATCGGTAAAGTTGTCATAGCTTAACCCTTTGATGAAGATGTCGGCAAGTTGATCTTGAGAGCTCACAAAGGGTGTACAGATATTTCCCTTGTCGAAGTGATCTTTAATGAAATGTTTATCCACTTCAGCATGTTTGGTCTGATCATGTTGAACTGGATTGTGAGCAATATTAATGGCTGATTTGTTGTCGCAGTATAGAGTAATAGACTTGTCTTCGAAGAGACCAAAGTCCTGAAGAACTGATTTCAACCACAATCCCTCACATACGCCTTGTGTCATAGCAATATATTCCGCCTCAACACTAGATCATGATACAACATTTTGTTTCTTGCTCCTCCAAGATACAAGATTTTCACGCACAAAGGAACAATATCATGTAGTGGATTTCCGATCATCTTGGCTGCCAGCCCAATCAACATCAGTAAAAATTTCAATTTTCAAGAGTTGGTTTGCAGAAAACAGAATCCCACGTCCTGAAAACTTCTTGAGGTATCTCAAGACCCGGTAGGCAGACTTCTGATGGCGGATCCTGGGAGCATGCATGAATCTACACAGAATGCCAACAACATACGTAATGGCAGGACGTGTATGAGATAAGTATATTAGTCAACTAATCAATCTCTGGTAGCTCGATAAGTCACATTTATCTCCTTTTATGTCTTCATTAATTTTGTGATTTGCCTCAATGGGGGTATCCACGGGACCATATCCAAGCATACCAGTTTCTTCCAGAAGGTCAATGACATACTTTCTCTGGGATATGAAGATCCCCCGGCTAAACCTTATCACTTCAATCCCAAGGAAATATTTCAGCTTTCCCAGATCTTTAACTTCAAATTCTCTGCACAATTCCCCTTTCAGGTGCGTGATTTTCTCCAAATCATTTCATGTAGTGATGATGTCATCGACATATACAATGAGCACTGACACTTTAGTTCATCTCCTCTTAACAAAGAGTGTGATCAGCATGTCTTCAATATAGCCTAGTTGTAACATAGTTTTATGAAACCGTCCAAACCAAGCTCTCGATGATTGCTTCAGTCCATATAAGGATTTCTTTAGGTGACAGACCTTGCCACTAGACCCTTCGTTAGAAAAACCAAGAGGAAGCGTCATGTAGACTTCTTCCAACTCACCATGCAGGAAAGCATTTTTAACATCTAGTTGTTGTATATCTCACCTAAGACATGCAGCACAAAAGGAGCACTCGAATGGAGTCTATCTTGGCAACAGGAGTAAGGGTTTCTTGACAGTCAATTCTTTGAGTTTGAGTGTGCCCATGAGCCACTAATCGAGCTTTATAGCGCTCCATAATCCCCTCTTCATTCTGCTTAACAGATCCAACGTGACAAACTATTCTTTTTTGAGGAGAAAGATGTGCAAGATGTCATGTGAAATTTTTGTCTAAGACACGCATTTCTTCCTACCATAGCCTGTTTTCATTCAGGTATCTTGATAGCCTCCTACCAGATTTTGGGAATCACAATAGAAGAAAGAGATGAGATAAAAGCTTTGTGAGCAGGAGAGAGACGACGATATGACATGTAATTGGATATATGATGTTTGATACTACCAATGTTACCTATGAGATGAGCAATTGAAAGATGAAGGTCGTCATCAGAATCTAGAGCAGAAGCAGACACCTGCAGAAGTTGAGCATTCGGGGAATGTGCATGCTCAACTTTAAGGTACTTGCGAGAGTATGTATGCAACAAAGGAGGCAGTGGTCACAAAGAAGGAACGGTAGTAGGAGAAACATGAGGAGAAAGGATAGGAGGGAAAGAAGCAACTATCTGAAGGGAAACAATCGGATGAGGAGAGTCAGAGGTCCCATCATCTGCACTACTCGTCTCCCCCTGACAAGGACCAAAGTAAGACTCCCCCTCACGAAAGCTAACATCAACGGTACAGAAGAAGTGACAAGTAGGAGGATGATAACAGCGATATCTTTGGTGGTGGAAGAGTGCCCACAAAAATACAGTTAAGAGAACGGGCATCTAGTTTGTCACGATGAGGAGTATGGACATGAACAATACAAATGGACCAGAAGATACGGGGAGATACGCGATAAATATGAACATTGTGTTTAGAGGAAAGACGAGAAAGAGTAGCATAGTGCAAAGAGCGGGAGGGAAGTTGATTAATGAGATGGTCGCAGTCAAAACAGCATCACCTTAGTAGGACATAGGAAGGTGCATGGTAGTTAACAGGAAGCGAGCAACCTCCAGCAAGTGTTTATTTTTCCATTACGCAATTCCATTTTGAGTGGAGATGTGAACACAAGTGGTTTGGTGACGAAAGTCATTATCGGCACGATGTGTCAAGCAATCCTCGGTCATCGTACTAACCACCATTATCACAACGCAACACCCAAATAACTGCACCAGACTATGTCATAATCATTTTATGAAAGGTACGAAAGCAATTAAACACTTCACTTTTCCATTTTAACAAATAAACTCACGTAGTGCGGGAAAAAACAATCAATAAAAGTCACAAATCATTTACAGCCAGATAAAGATAACATAGGAGAAGGACCTCAAACATCTGAGTGAATCACATCGAAGGGAGAAGAACTAGGAAGAAATACATGACTTGGACTGTGATGAAAATGTTTCAACAATTCACAAACATCACAAAAAAAGACCTCACCAAACAACTGAAAACAGGAAAAAATTTAGTAAGATAGAAAGAGGAGTGCCCAAGGTGTTGATGCCAGCGTCGGATGTCATGGATAGTAGGAGCACGGATGGTGGAGAGCGCATTGGGGGCAATGGCTAGTCCAGCAAGTACAGTCCGCCAACATTTCTACCACTGCCAATGTTCCGCTTCAAAGTCAAATCCTGAAAAACACAAATATTAGGAAAAAAAGCCACTGATAAATTTAATGAATTGGTTAAATGACTAATGGACACAAGATTGCGAGGGAATGAAGGTACATGCAGCACAGAAGAGAAGGAAGGGGCGGGAGAATAAGGAATTGTTCATCTGACAGCAATAGATGAAAGGGAATCATTAGCCGCAAAAACTTTGTCGCGACCCGAGAGAGGACTGTAGGAGGTAAAACCTGATGAGGATCCAGTCATATGATCGGTAGCGCCTGAGTCAATGATCCACTCGGATCGAGATGAAGACGCAGCATGGGCACTCGAGATACCTAAAGTGGCAAAAGCAGCATCAGAATCAATGGTCGCAGAATCGGACTGTGAATGCAATATGCGGCAAAATGCCTTCAGATCCTCAACTGAAAGACTCCCTGAGGGAAGACCGTCCTCATAAACTTTACTAGTATGAGCAGAGTGTTGTGAGTGAGCACCAGACTGTCAACCACCACCATGGTAACTATTTAGACCACGGACACCATTCCCTCGACCAGGGGGAAGATGAGGATGCAAGCGATAGACATCTCCTTAGTATGGATTTTCTGTTCGTAGTAGCCACACTTAGGAGGGGTGTGGTGGGAAGACCATGGTCAAGC
Organism: Dactylorhiza incarnata; assembly: GCA_033032865.1. Classification (NCBI taxonomy): domain Eukaryota; kingdom Viridiplantae; phylum Streptophyta; class Magnoliopsida; order Asparagales; family Orchidaceae; genus Dactylorhiza; species Dactylorhiza incarnata. The sequence continues at coordinate 1,605,402 of JAWHQI010000258.1, forward strand.
CCAGCAAGAGCAGAGTAATCGGTCTGAACGATAGGAGCAAGAGAGCAGTGACGATTCTCATCACTGAGGATCATGTTGAATGCTTCCCTAAGAGAGGGAAGATGCTCAGGATGACGAACATGTAAGCGAACAGTATCAAACTCCATGTTGAGATCCATAAGGAAGACATGCACCTAAAAAAGACCTTTGTCCTTCTGAAGGTTGACGACATCGGCAGTGCATGCTGGAATGAAGGTATTGAAGTAATCTAATTCTTGATAGAGACGTTCAAATTCTGATTTATAGGCAGATACAGACGAGGACCCTTGTTTCAACTCCAAAGCGCGTCATGTGAGCTCATAGATTTGCGTCGAGCTACCAACCTGCGAGTAAGTCTCACGGGATCGAGCCCAAAATTCATGGGTGGAGTCTATGAGCATATAACTACGGTACAACAGAGGGGGCATGGAGGAGTAACCATGAGACAACCAAAGAATTATTTGCATCCCATTTCCTCCATGAGGGATCGGAACGTGGTGGTTCAACAGTGGTTCCATCAATATGCCCATACAATTGGTGACTACATATAGTATGTTGTGCAGCCATGGACCATTCAAGGTAATTCGTGTCATCCAAAGCCACTGTAGTGATCTTCAACGATCCAGGTTGCTCGTGGCTTCGAGGCACTTGCAGGAACAATCCAAGGAGTGGATGAGATATAGGAAGAATAACCCATGGGCAAGGAAGGGGCAGCTGGTAGAAGGAATCAATAAAAAAAGGTAGAATGAGGAAGCATCACATCCTATGATCCTCCATTAGATAGATCCACCAGAGAAGACACCATAGGATATGGTCATGATGTCTCTGGCGGTTGCCATGGAGGAGAAAATGGACAGAGACCAACATCCGCCCACTGAACGGGCGGAGAGAAGCTGGTTGTGGGCCTAGACTGGAGGAGCGGCACTAGGGAGAAAAAAAGGCCGAAACTAGAAGAGATGTTGTTACGCTGGAGGGAGGCGACTATAACCCTGGACCAGCGCTAGGTTGCGGGAGAAGAACAGCGCTAGACACGACGAGCGGAGACGGCATGCTGAAGTGACGAGCTCGCTGGACAGCTGGAAGCGAGGAGAAGTTGGGACCAGCGCTAGGTAGCGAAGAGGAACGGAGGAGACGATGCTGGAGCAAGCGTAGACAAGCGGGAAGAACAATTCGAGCAGAGATCGGGAGAAAGCGTTGGAGCGGGAACGGCGGGTTCGATCTTGCTCTGATACCAAGTCGTGATCAACAGGAAAATTTATTATTGGGTTAAAATCATTCCAGCATACATGAGTTACGTGACATATGTACAGACGCGACACGTGACATATGTATAGACGCGACATGTGACATATCACGTATGACACGAAAGTTATCATATATTCAACTAATAATACCAAAACAACAATATTTCATGAATACCAAGCGAAAGAAGCAAATCAGGTTGAGGAAGGAGGAGGAAGAACCATCCTCAACAAGAGGGACAGAGGCCGGACAAAAGGGTTCAGGGCCTCAAGCAGCCGGAGCCCGAAAGGAGCGAACGGTCCGAGAGGAGAACTGGCTAGGGCAAGGGAAAGAAGGGCGCGAAAGCAGGAAAGAGGGCGGAGACGAGCGCGGGGAGAGGCGAGCAGGATCGGGCGAGCGGCAAGCGGAATGGAGCTGGATCGAGCGGAAGCGGCGAGCGAGCGGGAGCGAGAGCGCGATTAGGTCTACTCTGATAACATGTTGGAAATCAAAAAACCTTGATTAATTCATTCAGAGGACACTCCTTAATATATATAAGTGTGACAATTACAATGGAAATACAATAGGAAAAAAGCTATTAAACCATAAACTCTAACAAAAACAACTATGTCCTCGAGGTTGGGGTTGTGGCCAAACATGAAGTTAGTGTGGTCGACAGTGAACAAGTAAATGTTTGTGGAGTCAGCGATGGAGAAGAGACCAATAATGGAGGTCATGGATGTTATCGAGGAGGATGAGTGTAGGAGTGCTAGTGTTGGGGTGGCGTTTATTTTGGCATATTTGTGGATATTGCAACTTGAGCATATTTGTGGATATTGCAACTTGAGCATATTTGTGGATATTGCAACTTGAGCGGCGGGTGTGGATATAACAGTCACCACATATGTTGTGATTGTTACAATGGATGGTGTTGTCGTTATCGGGGAAGGTGCAAATGCAGCAGTTGGCACAGATCTATGATTAGGGCGGCCGATAGCAAATGTATTGGATCAATGAGTTGCGAGTAGGTGTGAGTGTCGAAGTTGCAATGTCTGCTAGGAATATCATGGGCGCGGTTGGTAGGGTACGAGGGGTCGGCCTGAGCGAAGTTGGAAGACGATGGAAGCGGAGCAGATTAGAGACAGGGCACAATTGGTGGTGGTAATCACGAGAGGCGTGGGGGTGGCAAGTTGGGGGAGAGGAGTGTTGTTGTCGAGAGAGTAGTTGGTTGGCTAAGGATGGAAGAAGAAGATCTATGTTTTGGGTACTGGCCGACATAAAGGTTTCATTGACAAAATGACACGATTTTGATGTTTTTTTGGCAAAATATCATTTTGAAATATATCATCCATCATCCTACAGTATCAAGCGATATATCCTACTGATATATTGGTTGACTCATTATTTATTTATTTTTATTTAGTGTCTCTTGTTTAATAGGAAAAAATGAAATCGTTATTTTCAGAAGTTGTGTATACTAATTTACTTTTAGCGTTATACTGTTATTACGTGTGTAACAAAATGTTTATACAAATTTGATAGATTTAGAAGCTCAATGTTAAATTGTTTATATATCAATATATATAATTTTAAAAAATGATTATATTTCTATATAATTATGTATATAAATATTGAATATTGAAATCCGATATATGAAATATCTCTGATATAATACCCAACATATTAAAACCGACATGAAAAACTTAAACCGAAGTGTCCACGACATCCAACATCTACAATCTTGTGTAGAGGAGGTTGGTGGTGGTGAGGACTAAGGTATTGAGAGGAGATTATGAAATGGGTGATTGTGTTCGTTGTTATAGGAGGGTAGGTGGAGGTTTGGTTAAGGAAAGAGAGTATGGTAGTAGTGGTGAAGCCATGGGTGCGTAGACATTGGGTTTATGGTGTTGTGAATAGGAAGGAAATTGGTGGAAGGATTAGCGTCATGAAGAATGTGAGTGGTGAATGAGGTTAAGCAGAGATAGACAGGCTGGGGGAGGATGTGATGGTATGGAAATAGGTGCAATGGACGTAAGGTGTGGTGATGGAGGATAGATTTGGTGATCGGAGGTTTCGTGCGTGGAGTAGTGGATGTACACGTTTTATGTTACTTTTGAGTGCAAACAAAGTTTCACATAAATAGAGGTTAGTATTTGGGGAGATGGGCGACAAGTCGTAGTGATAACCACATTTGCAGTGGTAACATGATGTTGTGAACAAAAATGTGGTTAATGTGAGAGCAAATTGTATGAGAGTGATCTTAGTCACCTTGATTGTCGTGTCACTTCTTACACTCATTACGTGAAGGAGGAGCTTATTGAGAGTACGCCGACATAGCCAGCACTCAGCAGTCGGGTGAGGCGCAAGAGAAGCCTACTAAAGAAGAATCTGAGGGGAAGGGACACCCTCAGCAGACAGAGTTACCTTGGCAAGCATGTAGTCATCTGACAGAGAAGACATTTTATAGGAAGATGGTGTTGAATCGGACCACGTGGAGATGAGGTGGAAGAGGAGATTGTGATAACTACGACCTCTCCTTGAGTTGGTTGGGCAGTCAAACCACTAGTTATAGGTGATGTCAGATCCAACCATCAAAGATTCGTTTGACTTTTGCAAGAGCCTCTATATCATCATTGGCTCCAAGAGAGGGAACATAATTTGTTGCAAAGATCATAAATGTGTTGCAAACTACCATGGCCTGGATAGAATGAACGAGGCTCATCTCACATGATCTTAGAAGACACAAGTTTCATGACGAGATGGTAGGTGCAGAGTGGAAGGAGTTCATCCATTGAGAATAGTTGTCTTGTCCAATGAGTGTGAAAAATAATATGAAGCTACTCATGATGCTCAGTGTAGAAGACCAGAGTGCTGAAGCAAATGCTAGAACATGCTACTGAGGAAGTATCAATAATAATAAGAGAGTTAGCATGAAATATAGGCTCTGTTTGGAGGGACTTATTTTCACCGGTCAAGCGGTTACGACCGCATGAACCGGACCTTAATTAAGGTCCGGTTCATGCGGTCGTAACCGCTTGACCGGTGAAAATAAGTCTCCCCAAACGAAGCCATAGTCACACCAGTTGATGCTATCGGGCGGTAATCCAGTCAGGTTCCCGAACGAGACAGAATTTTAAGGAGGTTATGTCTGCAAATATCGAGATACTTATATGGTTTATCGTGTGGGGTGATTTAGAGAGAGTTCCAGATGGATTCAAACAACAAGTATAGGGATGTCGATACGTCCTATCAGGGTCCCACCTCGAACGGAGAGAATTAGGCGAAGAACTAAAAGCTCAGTGTCGCCAAATTAAGCAATCGAGACAAGTACAGACGCTATTGGGGAGACAAAAAAATGTAAACAGGTTTAATTTAGTAATCTTCAGTCATCTCATTACTTGATTACTCCGCATTTTTCTTTCACATCTCCTCCGTGTCCCCTTTGCTATTGCTAGCCTTTTTTTCTTTTTTGGATGGAGTTTTCTGGTAACATTTACTTTTTCCCACTTTATACGGAGACTCAAAACGGTCGATCCATTCGACGACGATAGCTACAAATTGCTCAGAAGCAAGAGAGTGTCGGCTCCAAAGGAAGAGATGTTATACCAATGTAACAGAGACCGTCGACCTCAACTTGGAGGATATTTTAGCCTCGGCGGCGGAGGGATGAAGAAAGCTCAGCGGTGGAGGTAAATCCAACTGTAGGCTCAAGCTGGCCTACAAGTAAACATGGAAGATGAGAGGAATGAAGCTCAGCCTCACAGGAGGAGGGAGGGAGTCATCATTAGCAGCCCGGGTGGCTGGAGGGGCTGTGCCGATGGTGGGGAGAGGAGAGGCAGGCAGGTGTGTCTACTAGGTCACATAACCTAATTCTTATACCATATTAGAATAAAATGGAAATGGAAATTTTGATCATGTAAATGACCTTATTTATATAAAAGGAATCCCATATTAATTTGGTATATAGGATAAAAGAAAAAGTAAAAGAATATTTATAATAACTTCCGACAGACAAAACCTGGTTAGCTGTAACTTGTCATGAGATTGTGTTCAGTTTAATAAAAACATCAATTAAGAATTTATGCAGATTGGCTTGCGAAAGACATCACTAGTTTGTTATTCAAATAAACAACTCAGTAAGAACTAGACTTACATTCAAGTAGACCGTCACATCAATATTGATGATATCCCCATCCTGCCATTCGTATTGCAGGGAATTGATAAGCAAATGATAGATGCAAAAACATGATATAGCAGAAAGGGTATAATTATAGAAGTACCTCAAGTTTGCGTGAATCTGGAATCCCATGACAAATACATTCATTTACAGATGTACAAACACTCTTCGGAAAACCACCATAACCAAGAGGAGAAGGATATGCCCCATTATCAATAATCATTTGGTGGACTGCTTTATCAATTTCATCGGTTGTCAACCCTGGCTGCCAAAAAAGAGAGATTTAATTCCAAAGTAAATCAGTTGTCAACTGATGTATTCTCAAATTAATTTCCTAATAATATATCCCCTGTTCAAAACCGAGAACAAACACAATAAAAATGAAATAAACACAATGAGTAGCATTACATCCTCACATAAAATCTGTCCAGTAACTTCTCACGTATTCGACGATAAAAATTACATAAAACAGCCTAGAAACCTTCCAAATCAGTCCAAACATCCTTCCCGTTGTTATGACCTAACTAGGAGAAGGGAAGGAAGTAGGAAGACGGCTAGAGAATTAGGGTTTGAGAGAGGAAGAAAAGAGAAAGTACCTTGAATAATAGATTTCATGCTGAACCAAGGAGGAGGGGTTGGGTATTTATGCTCCCACCCAACCCCTAGGGCCGGCCGGCTCCATTGGGGCTGAACCCATGTGGTTCAGCCCCCATTCTGCTTTATTGTTGGGTTCGGGCTGAACCGGATGGTTCAGCCCGGTTTTCATTCTCCTTCTCCTTCGGTCTTCGCGCATATTTAAACCCACGGAAGCGTAGATCGTCCGGGGGCATAACATTCCCCTCCCCATCAAGAAGCACCTTGTCCTCAAAGTGAAAATCAGGATAGCGCTCCCGGAACTCCAAGAAGTCAACCCAAGAATTGTGCGTCTCTGGCATCTGTTTCCATTTGACGAGGACCGTTGGCCGGTACTCAGTGCCTCGTTTTTTTCACTTGGTCAGGAGAATTGCTTCAGGTAAGGGCCTCAATTCGCCGCTACTGGTGGCATCAGGTAGGGTAGGAGTGACGTGAACAGCGTTCCCCAGCTTCTTTTTGAGCACCGAGACATGAAAAGTAGGGTGAATGCGGGACCCCTCTGGAAGCGCCAAAGTATAGGCTACGGGTCCCACCCGCCGAATGATCCTGTACGGCCCATAGTAGCGTGGGGCCAGTTTCTGATTGGCCCGACGGGAGACTGATAGCTGACGATATGGTTGGAGCTTGAGAAACACCTCATCGCCTACCGCAAATTCCCGTTCCGTACGGTGCTTGTCCGCTTGGACCTTCATTCGGTCTTGAGCTGCACGTAAATTGTCTCGGAGGAGAGCTAAGGTCTGATCCCGATCTTGGAGAGTCCGATCTACCGTCGGAAGGGCACTGCTGGCCGGCTCATAGGAGCACAACGTGGGTGGCGGACATCCGTACACCCCTCGAACGGAGTGAGCTTGCTGGCCGTGTGAAAGGAGGTGTTGTAGCAGTACTCGGCCCAATGTAACCACCGAGTCCACGTGCGGGGTTCATCCATGACAAAGCACCGTAAGTAGGTCTCTACTCCTCTGTTTAGCACCTCCGTCTGCCCGTCGGTCTGGGGGTGATTGGTCGTGCTCATGCGTAATGTGGTACCCTGAAGCCGAAAAAGCTCCGTCCAAAAGTGGCTGACAAAAACTGGGTCCCTATCAGAGATGATGGAACGAGGAACCCCGTGGAGTCGAACTATCTCTTTGGCGAAGAGCTCAGCCACTGTCTCTCCGGAATAAGGATGGCTTAAAGCAAGGAAGTGGTCGTACTTGGACAGTTTATCGACCACTACTAGGATGACCGACTTGCCCTGCGATTTAGGAAGGCCCTCGATGAAGTCCATGGAGACGGTGTCCCAAATCTGGTATGGGATCTCTAACGGAGTAAGAAGACCAGCTGGGGAAGTCGTCTCATACTTTTGCCGCTGACAGACATCGCATTCCCTCACGAACTGTTGAACGTCCCGCTGCATCCCTTTCCAAAAGACGTTGGCCCTGACCCGCTATAAGGTCCGAAGGATACCGGCATGACCACCGGTCGGTGAGGCATGAAACTCCCGAATCATGATAGTCCGCCAAGGGAACGTGGCAGGTAGAACGAGCCGACCCTGGTAGTAGAGCCGCGTGCCATGTAAGTGATAGCCATCCTCCGTGGCTCGGCCCTGCTGCAGTGCTTCAACAATGGCGCGGAGAACTGGGTCCTGGAGAACCTCCGCCTGTATGTCGTCTAAGGCGTCAATCACCGGCCCAGAGATGTGAGTAAGGGAGCTTTCAGGTATCCGAGACAACGCATCAGCCACCATATTCTCCTTCCCCTTTTTGTAGACAATCTCATAATCATACCCCAGAAGCTTCGTTAGCCACTTCTGCTGTAGCGGGGATGCCAACCGTTGCTCAAGGAAATGCTTCAAACTCTGGTGGTCTGTGCGAACCTGGAAATGTCGTCCCAGAAGATAGGGCCGCCACAAGGCGACCGCGTGGAGGATGGCGAGCATCTCCTTCTCGTACGTAGAGAGCCCCAAGGTCCTAGGGGCGAGAGCTTTGCTGAGATAAGCAAGTGGCCGGCCCTCCTGCATGAGGACCGCGCCGATGCCGACGCCAGATGCGTCAGTCTCCACCACAAAGTCCTTCGAGAAATCCGGAAGTGCTAGCACTGGAGTGGTAGTCATGGCCCTTTTGAGGCCCTGGAATGCTTCTTCGGCCTCCGCATGCCATCGGAAGGAATCCTTCTGCAGCAACTGGGTAAGTGGCCGCGCTATCTTCCCGTAGTCCTTCACGAACCGGCGATAATAGCCGGTCAGCCCGAGAAAGCCTCGTAAGGCCCGGATCGTCGTGGGTTGCGGCCAAGTCACCATGCTTTCAATCTTCCTCGGGTCCGCCCGGACCCCATGAGCGGAGACCAAATGTCCCAAGTACTCGACCTCCGCCTGCCCGAAAGAGCATTTGGATCGCTTGGCATACAACTGGTGCTCCGCAAAATGTGAAATACATGTCGAACGTGCTCCCGATGCTCATCCCAGCTCCTGCTATAGATCAAAATATCATCAAAGAAAACTAGCATGTACCGGCGTAGCAGTGGTCGAAAAATCTCGTTCATGACAGCTTGGAAGGTAGATGGGGCGTTGGCCAACCCGAACGGCATCACCAGAAACTCATAGTGACCGTCGTGAGTGCGGAACGCCGTCTTGTGGATGTCCTCGTCCCTCATTCGTATCTGATGGTAGCCGGATCGGAAATCCAACTTGGTGAAGAGGCCTGCCCCATGCAACTCGTCTAGCAGCTCCTCGATCATCGGAATGGGGAATTTGTCTTTGATGGTTGAGTGATTCAGTCCCCGGTAGTCGACACAAAACCGCCATGATCCATCTTTCTTCTTGACCAAGATGATCGGAGAGGAGAACGCGCTGGTGCTGGGTCGGATGATGTCGGCGGCCCGCACTTCACGTATGATGCGTTCTATCTCCGTCTTCTGAATGTGGGGGTACCGGTATGGACGAATATTCGTCGGGTCTGCTCCGGTCTTCAGCTGAATCTGATGATCTCTGAACCGTACGGGTGGTAAAGAATGTGGTTCCTGGAAGATGTCAACAAACTGGGCCAATAAATCCTGCAGCTGCTCTGGTTCTGATGTCGGCCCAAGAGTCTCTATCCCCAACACCAGGGCCATACTACCCTCCTCCATCCTTTGCAGGCTCCTGAGGAATATCTCCTTGAGCGGAGATGATCGTATCCCATGTAGGCATTGCTCTGTCCCCAGGTGCGAAAACTCCAATGTCATCTTCTCCCAATCAGTGGTTACCCGCTTGAGCTGGCGGAGCCACGGCACGCCCAGCACCATGCCCGACCCCCGAATTGGTAAAAGGTAGACATCCGTCTGGCACACATAGCCTTAAATTCGGAGCTCCAACCCTTTCAGGACCCCTTCGCACCTCAACTTGCTGCCGTCAGCCACCATAACCTGGAAAGAAACCTCCCTGTCGACTGCATGTCCCGCCTTCTGTGCTGCTGCGGGGGTGATAAAATTATGGGTACTCCCACTATCTATCAAAATAGTCACCCGCTCATGTCCCAACTTCCCAGCAATATGTAACGTAAGAGGGGCTGAACATCCTTCCATGGCCTAGAGGGACACCCCAAACTCCGCAAGGTCCAAACCATCCACCTCATCACAGCTAATGGGCTCCTCCTCGTCATCCTCCTCCCTCAACATGAATACTTGCACCTTTTGGCACCGGTGTCCCGGTGTATAATTTTCGTCACAGTTGAAACATAGCCCCTTGTCCTTCCTGGCCTGCAGCTCAGGCCAAGTCAGGCGTGTCACCGTTGGCCGTCCTGCCTGCGGCGGCTCACGCCGTCCTGCTACTGGTACTGTTGGTGCTACGGGAGCGCGTGCTACCCCTCGATTTCGCTGGCGGTTGAACTGCTCCTCCTGTATCCTGGCTAGACTGATGGCGTGGCTCAGACAGTACGGCATGTAGGCATGGACCTCATCTCTCAGGTGATCCTTCAGCCCTGAAATGAAACAACTGAGGAGGGTCTTTTCCCCCCAATTGACCCGATTTGCCAGCCGCTCGAACTCCGTGCGATATTCCATCACTGTCCCCTTCTGTCGGAGTTTCTGCAATGTGGCCTCCACGTCCTCATACTCTAAGGGCCCGAAGCAGGCCGAGAATCCCTCTACAAAGTGCGCCCACGGCGCATAACCATAGTTTCGGACGAACCATTGTGCCCACTAGTACGCGTCATCCTCCAAGTGAAACGACGCCAACTGCACCCATTGATCATTGGGGATCTCTTGGTATGTGAAGAACAACTCGGCTTTTTGTACCCATTCCAGCGCGTCGCCACCCCGGAATGTCGAAAAATTCATCCGCGTTCGTTTTGGCCGCATAAAGGCCCGCTGGTTCGCTCCTCCATTCCTTCCATACTCTGGATTTAGCCCTGCTGATCTGATTGGTTCCGCCACTAGATTCGGCCGCCCATAGTAGTCTTGATAATGTCCTCCGTCGTATCCCCCTCCCATAGGAGGACCCTCCTCGTCAAAAATGTGCCTGGGAGGATATCCACGCCAGTGTTCGCCTTGCCCCATCCTCACCGGAGCCCCTAGTACCGGCGGCCTGGGAAGGATCCCATTTCCAACTCCATTTGGACCCCCCATGTGCGGCGGCGGCCGAAAAATCTGCTCCTGGGCTCCGGAAGGGCGGCCGGCAGCCACTCCGGCGACTCCACCGCCGGCGGCCACCCCTCCTGGGCCGGTCCACCCCCGGCGACCTGCTGGTGGGGGTTTGGTCCCGGTCCGACCCAAGGCCTGGCGGCAGGAAAGCCCGCCCCTGGGCTAAGCGGAAACAGGGCCGTCGGCCCTGTAGGGCTCGGCTGTGCCGACGGCCCACTGTGGCCGGCTGTCCGGACTGGTTCCGGGCTAGGGCCGCTGTAGGGCATCATACCCGAGCCTCCTGTGGTGCCTCCGGTGGCTGATGGTGTAGCATGTGAAGATTCCCCCGCGTATTCTCCTTGTTCTGTCATTTTTCCTCGTAGGGTTTGTGTTAATAACGCCTTGAGTTCATCCATGCGTCCTTCCATGCGTTCTTCCAGATTTTTCGTGGAGGTTTTGACTTGTTCTTCGATCCCGGCCACCGAATCTACCAAGGCGGCGTAGTTTTCTTCGATGGTGGCTAAGCGCGCCATCTCTGCCTCCGTGCGTGTCACCATCGTCACAGGAACGATGCTCTGATACCAAATGTTATGACCTAACTAGGAGAAGGGAAGGAAGTAGGAAGACGGCTAGAGAATTAGGGTTTGAGAGAGGAAGAAGAGAGAAAGTACCTTGAATAATAGATTTCATGTTGAACCAAGGAGGAGGGGTTGGGTATTTATGCTCCCACCCAACCCCTAGGGCCGGCCGGCCCCATTGGGGCTGAACCCATGTGGTTCAGCCCCCATTCTGCTTTATTGTTGGGTTCGGGTTGAACCGGATGGTTCAGCCCGGTTTTCATTCTCCTTCTCGTTCGGTCTTCGCGCGTATTTAAACCCACGGAAGCGTAGATCGTCCGGGGGCATAACACACGCATACATAATAAATGCAGTCAAATATCAAAACATGAATAGTACATTGGTATCAAGGCTCAAAACAGATGAGGGCAGCAGTTGTAACGATTTCAGAATCAGTAAAAATTAAAAAACACAATCAGTCCAAATACAAAGTAGAATCTAGGGTTAATATTCCACAATGCAATGCACTTTCATGTGAATCATTTTCCCTTGCAAAGATATGAATACCCAACTTCAAAACTCAAAAACTGCAGCTTCAAATTCGGGACAACAAACTCTAAAAAAAACTGGCAGAAAAATATAGATCGGATGTAATATTATCTCAATAAATTCTTCCTAATTTACAAACATAATTATTTGCTAGTCTGCCCTTGGTTTTACCATGTATCAATCTTATTGTTCTCATTTGCTTAAGCTCATTTTTGTCTATCAAATACATTTTTACTGCCAAACATTCAAACCATTGAAATTTACATTTAAATCCAGTTGAAATTATTTTACTGCTTAGTAGTTAGTACTCATGATGAGCTTCTTTTTTAACCACTTAATTTTAACAATAAATACTATATCCTCATTATTCCATATAATAGATCAAAATTCTTAAGCATATCACACTTAAATAATATCATCTATTAATGTTGATTGATAGTTACCAATATCACCCCAAATATAATCGCATACAACACAGTGTTTGTTCAACTAATCCTACCTAGTTGATGTTCTAAACAATCTATCCATCATTCTAACTTTCCATTTCAACCGGGGTCCTTAATTAGAATGAATAGCATATAACCAAGTAAAGCACTAAGAATATCCTTCATAGGCATCTAATCATAATACACAAAGATAAGACCTAATGCTAATTCTTCAAGTAACTCTACCGTGATTGGAGACTCCATACTTCGCAACTCCTTTAAAGATTAGTCAATGTGCCCTCATACATACTTAATAATGTAAGCATGCATTTGACACACATTTTTTCTTGAAGCGCGCTGTTATGAGCCGCGTATTATTATTATCTAGGTGTCTAGTTGTTATCTTTATGTAGGGGGCCTCGAGCTCCGTGTCTAGTATTAGGTGTTTTTATTATTGTTTTGTTTTATCCTTATGTAGGGGCATCGAGCTCCGTGTCTAGTATTTAGGTATCATCATTATTGTTTGGTCTTAATATATGTTGTAGCTTATATAAAGGCATTGGATGGTTGTATGAATTAAGCAAGAAAGGATTCTAGTTCTCATCTTTGAATGCAAGATTTTGGTGGCTCTCTCCTCTAACGAGCAACCCCGCTTAGGCAGCCGCAGTTCCGGCTCCACGGTATCCTCCACCACCGCCATCTCCTCCACCTCCGGACTCTCCTCCGGCAACATTACTAGGCCCATAACAACTTGGTATTATAGGACTTTCCTCCCCTCGGCCACTGAATTTTTGGCGAGCCATCCTCCCATACGACAAGCCCTTACTGTATCATCACCGTTGTTGCTTCTCCCATGCACCATCACCGTGAACAAGAGTGTCGTTCCCTCCAGCAGCCTAACCGACGCTCGGCGTTGCTCTTCTCCCGCTATTTCCGTAACCCCGAGCCGCCGCAGACTCCAGCGGGCTCGTCTCCATCCTACGTAGGCACCCGCCTCCTGCTCGACGACACGCCTCGACGCTGCTCTGCGCGATGACACGCCACCTGCTGCATCCCAGCGGGCCCTCGCCAGTCACCCCCTGTTGAACTTCGCATGCTTCTCCTTACAGCCACCGCCTGCTGAACGCCTGAAGAAGAAGGCTTCTCGAGCTCCGCGCCTTCAGCCACAGCCGCACGCCCCCAGCAACTCTTCGAACGCGTGCAAATTAATCCCGTCGAGCCCTTTAGCCTGCGATCTCGAGCCCAGCGACATTTGTCCTTGTGGGTCCTACTCTTCTTAATCCTATCAGCATAAATATGTATCTACTATCCAGCACCCTAATAAAAAGGGACGTCACAAGCACTTATCAGCACACATATTTGAGTTACGCGACAAAATTAGAAAGTGTCGCGACTCCCGCAGCAACTCCCAATCAGCCGTATCAGAGGATTTTACTCGTCCCATCACCCGCTCTCTCTCGCGTGCTACTTCCGGCCGCACGATGACCGACGCTTCAGACTTCATGGCGGCTCTCCAAGATTTCAGGATCTCCATCAAGACCAGCTTTCGGGATGCTGAAAGACGTCATCTGGACACTGAAAAACGCCTTAGGGACGATATTTCCTCCCTCACCCTCAAGCTTAATGAGTTGACCGCCGCACTTCCCATGATCACCACCCTACCTACGGATCACGCCAGCTCCAGTCAGGCGCTTCCGCCTCCTGCGCACAATTTAAGCAGTCGGCCTCCTACTCTAGTCGATATCTCTCCAGAAACACCCCCCCCCCTTCACTTATCTTTCAATCCATCAAGCATGATGAGCACCATTCATTGTTTGTACTTTCAACTTTCAAGCATAGCGAGCAATTCTTACCCGAAGAAGTGGCAGTTGGTCGTAATCGTCTCATGGTGGCGAACTTATATCACCTTCATACCTCTTCTTTTCTCTATTGTTTTCAACAACTATTTGTGCTGCTTTTGTAAGTGCTATTGGTGCATTTCTTCTATAGAAATGTTAGCTTTTATGTTCCTTGATCTATTTAGTGGTGGGCTGATTGTATTGTTATTGTTCTTCTCCTGACCGAATCCTGAAGGAAATTGCATCAATGGAAAATATAATATCAAAAAGTAATCGAAGTGAACCAATTGCATAATTTCTGCATCTGAAAAACCAGGAGCATCCTTTGCACTTACAATTTCAATAAAAAAGATAAAGCAAAAGGCATAGAGAGATTTTATCATTTGTTGGCATAACTTGCTACTTTGAATGCCCAAAGCAAGCAAGCACCAGAACCAAATATTTATTCATTAACTTTTCACAGTCCAATGCCGAAGTGAAATAATTTTCCAATGCTCGAAGCATGCAAGCTCCAGAGCTTGAACATTTAACAACAAGATATTCACATAAATCAAAGGGAAAAAAAGCTTTGGAACTAATATATCAAACAGCAGTAGCATTGACGGAAAAAAAACTTAATCAGGTAATCAAAATAATATATTAATAAAATTTAAAACCAAGTCCACAACAAAATGTAGCTAATACACAACAAAAAGTAGAGGTTTTTAAATTTACCTTAACCAATGTCCCAGCATACTGCAATACCTGTGCTGCAAGTTTACCAGATGCACGCATGCATTCTATTCCCTCCTCATCATGTATTTCAGGTCCACTAGCAATACCAGGTGATTGATGAGACTTAATATATGGTGGCTTGTGTATATTATCAGGAACAAGCAGACATGGAGAAATTTTTCCAGGCTGCAAACTCTTCCTTCCATTGTTTGCCAATTTTTCCGAATTTCTGTTATTACAACAATATGGCATTCATATTAATATTTACGTTTAATTTCATCCTGAAGAGCCAACAATAGATACAGTATATGAAATGAAGGTTCCCAGCAGTGGGAATTTTATAGTAAAAAAATAACCTGTATAAAGTATGGCAATGACCAAGAAATAGATCAGAATGTACAGTTTGTCAATGATTTATAGTATTCATAATAAAGGCATATTGTACCTATTCCAAGCAATTCATCTTCATAGTCTTTTTTCCTACAGGTACACCCAAACCAAGACTAAACTAGCTTCAGAGCAATAATTCAAACGAACCTAGTTTGCTTCACACGGTAATAGCCTACCGCAATCCCCATCAACTAGGGATGTAAACTAGATTGGGTAGCTCAAAATTGAGTTGATAAATGTCGTACAACCCGAGTTTGTCAAACCTTGATGAAGGTAGTCCTAGAGAAACGGGAAATAAGGCTCTGCTTGGGCCAGCTCTAGCGGATAAGAAAGCTCCATTCTCACCGCAACCGTTGAAATTGCATTGATTGTATGCGCAGCTGTTGGTAAATCGCTTTTCTCAAAAAGGCGTTTTAGGTTCTTTTTGGAAAGCAGACCCCCTCACGTTCGGCTCTCAGAAATCGCGTCTCTCCCCTCTTACGCGCAGAAATCGTGAGCTTCATTTCTCGATACACTTCCTCCTCCCTCACGCGGTACTCGCCCTCTTCGCGTCGAACACCTCCCCTGCAAGCGAACTCCTCCCATGTCTGCAAACTCCTCCCCTCCCGGCGAACTCCTTCCCTCCCAGCAAACTCCTCGTCGAGGTCTTCCATCGGAGTAGTCTAGCAGATTTTTTATGGAAAGCCGAGGAGGCGAAGAAGAAACAAGGCGACAGGCAAGGAGATACAAGGACTGCCATTCATAATTGCATTCTCGTTATCTAGAAGCCAAAGGAGTAGGCGAGCAGATTTTTGGTTCTTCCCATCAAAGAGCACGAGACAGTATAGCTAAATCCTAAGGGGAAGAGAAGCATTGCTTCAGTATGTGGGATTTCCTTCTAATCTCCGATCCTAGGTACCAGAATATTTGTTTCTTCTATCTGCTGGCCATGATTTGTCCAGATTTTTGACGCTGCATGCCTATTGTTTGAAGTTCGGATTTGATTGCTGGACAAGCTATGCATGTTGCCTCTCTACTAGAAAAGCCTGAGTCAGTTACAGAGAATGCTAGCTAAACTAGCAGGATCTCAGGTGGAAGCCGATCTTACGGCTATTGAGGCGAGGGCAGCTCTGAAGGCTGCGACGCCGATGGTAGCATCAATGGAACATGTCACACAGATGTGGGCGGAGTAGTGGCAGTGCGAGGGAGTTTCGTCCCTCTGAGGTGGAAGAGCGACAACTTCAATTTTGAGGGATAGAAATCTTGTGAGAATTTGTGTTCACAGGTATACTTCTGTATCATTCATAGTTTTTGTTTCTTTTTTGGAAAAACTCGAGACGAGAATTTGCACGTACATTTTATATGTTCAATTATTTGCCATACAATTTTTAGTTGAAATTGGAATCAAACACCTAAACAGCAGTAGTAAAACGCAAATTCTCTAAAGAGTCTACATCTTTCTCAACATTGCTTTCCTGAAAGCTCCATTCTCACTGTTGGTTTCCCACAGCAGCTTTCTCATCAGCAATAGCTACCCCAAATAGAGCATAAGGAACATGATTACTCGAATTTTTCATTTCATCAATAAGTGTTCTCAAAATAAGTAACTCTCGGCCTAATAGCTAGGGTTTGGGACGAATTACCAAGCTAGCCTTAAACTGGAATTAAAGGAACGAAATTATGGAAATAAAAGAAAGATGCAAAATTAAAATTTAGGGAAACATGAACAATGAGCGCATTGAACTCCTCGATCAATTGGCGTGCATCTGACTTCAATCGAATCAATCCACGAATTGGAGGGAAATAGTGGCCGCATTAAACTTGTGGGCTTAAACTGCCAAAGTGGAGCATGCCACTTTAACCGTTAACATAAGCTAACAATGCATAACATAGATATTTTTAACGAAGCGAAAATATCAGGCCACAATCTCTCAGCTTATCCATTAAGCTTTGTCAGACTCCCTTGCCCAACCCTCCTCTCCATCACTAACAGATCAACAAAGCCACATCCCTCCCCCCATCTTCTCCTATGGCCCTGTTTCTTCCAAAAAATTGGCATTCTGGTTTTCATCCCTTCTACTCTTTCAGAAACTCCATGTCACCTCCAACTTATCTTCAGCTCCATCACCCTCGTTCATAGAACCATTTTAATCTTAACAAATCCAAAATACCATTGAACAACTGCATCTTCATCCTGCTACTCTCAATCTATACCAATGCCAATATTAGCTTCATTCCTCTTACATTGCCCAAGCTGCCATCCATCTTTACTTTTCTTCCTCCTACTCTTCCCGTATGATGGCCAACAGCACATCTTAACATAACAACCAAGTTGACCAAATAATAAAGGTCGAAAAGTCCTGTTTCAAGAATCTCAATTTTAGTCCTTTTTTCGAATTCACGGTACACCTAATTCAAGCTAAATTATTTCAAAGAACGAATTCAAATTAATCTTCACACAGTACTACCTTAACGCAAACCCAACACAAGAGTAGCTCCACCACATGTCGATATATGTTTCATAATTAAGTTTGTGAGACTTTGAGGGTTGAACTACCAAGGTGGAGTGATGCGGGGTAGACTGTGAAAGTGAGTCAACAATAATGCAAGCCTATGTAAGTGATGTCGAGTTGACTCACACAAACCAAACCTATATGATGTGTGTATGATGCAAATTAATCAAAATAAATTTAGCAGTAGTAATATATAGAGGGCCTTTGCAATAATTTCAATTGGTCTAACAATTCACGTTTTCTTCGCACGAAGGGCTTTGAACTAAAACTTGCACAAACAGGTTTTATAGGAAAATAAGAAAACGAAACAATAGCACAAACAAGTCACGATTTCCAGGTAACTATCCAATGTTCATCCATAAATTCAATAACAGTGATGAAAACATAATACTAAATCTCACGAGTAAGAAGAACAGACAGCGAAAAGTGATGAAGGGCGGCTGTCGCGAATAGGAAGCGACTTTGGCGGCAGGAAATTGGGGAAGCGGTTGGTAGTTGGGTGAAATGGCAGCACTGGTGAGAGCAAGGATGGACAGTGGTTGTGGGTGGGAGCAGAGAGGGGGTGTGGTTTGCAGTAGGAGTCAGAGGTGGAGGATGTGTCTTGAAGCAGGAGTCTGAGGCAGAGGATGTGGTTTGCGGCAATAGTCGGGGGCAGAGGATGTGGCTTGCAGAAGGAGACGGAGGATGCAACTTGCGGCAGTAGCTGGAGGCGGAGATTGCGGTTTGCATCAGGAGCGGAAGAAGGCATGTGGTTTATGGCTTTGGGCATGATCGGGAGGGATGGGGTAAGGCGGCTGAGAACTGAGAAGAGGCGTGTGGATGGAGTAGGGTTATAGGTGTTGAAGCCAGGAAAATTCTTACTCCAAATGTTCGGACTATAGGGCAGCCTGAGGCTACTTATCCCGTGGTACGGTGATTCGGATCCGAAGGCTAGAGCTAAGAAGAGAGAGAAAGACAATAGACTCCATGATGTTTCAGTAGGGAGGTCCCGCCACGTACCCGGAAGTTTGGGAGAAACTTCCCCTCCACAAATAGCTGAGCTTGGTACAACGAAAGCACCTCTTGACGAGTATATCGTTGGCAGGGGGATGGGGGATCAGAACTTCAAGAGAACACTGGTTGTCTCTCAAAAGTAGCTAAAAGAGGTGCCAAAAAGGTTATGAAGAGGTGCTTTTCTTGGTACCCCTGGGGTCTATTTATAGACAAATTATTTTATTTTTATTTTGTGTGTGTGTGTGTGTGTGTGTGTGTGTGGGGGGGGGGGGGGGGGGGGGGGGGGGGGGAGGAGGTTATATAAGCGACTATACCCGACCCCTGCGAGGTTGCCTATGCCGACCTGGCGACTATGGAGAATATAAAAGGATCTCGCACACTGGCGAGTATGGAGGGATCTCGCATATTTGGCGAGATGTCGTCGACGTCGCTTACCTGGCGAGTATGGAAGAAGATACTCACATACTCGCCTATGGCCTTCAAATGCTCCTGCTGATTGACTTTGTCTTGACATTTGACTTCTGCCTACGTGGCCTGAATGGGCTCCACCCTCGACGATATATGGGTTGTACAACAGGAGTGGGTTGAGGGACGGAAAGAAGAAAACTAACAGGGACGTTGCACCTCGGGATCTCACGTCGTCACAGTGCTAACAATACCCACAATGGTTGTCATCGCCCCTAATTTATAATAAAAGAAGGTTAGGGCACCCGGCATGAATGGCAATGATTAGTCGTTACGCCTGGTGTTCGGTTACTACTAAATAAAGTCACAATCGTTAATCATGGCAAATTTCTATAGAATGTCGGAGTACTGATATGGGGGGAAATTGTGACGTCGGCAACGAGGTACGAATAATTAATGTGCGAATAATAATTATTGTACACCTTTATGGCGATGAAAAATCGCGTGTCGCAAGCTAATCGGAGGCTCAAATAATACTATTAATGTATATAAATGAAGCATGTAGTGTCCTAAGTGAAGTACTAATATTTGTTGGAGTTACGCGTATTAATCCTTTAGTAGAGTCCTTATATGTGAGTGGGTTTAGTCCCACATCTTGTATTAGAGTTTATGAGTCCTTTGTAATGTTATAAATAGCCCCTATATGGGATGAATAATATTGCACTTCTCTTTTCTATTTCCTCTTCCAACATGGTATCAGAGGAGGAATTGACTCCGCCCTGAAATTTGGTTACCCTAATTTGGGCGACGTATATTTCAGGGTTCGGCTTCCCTCTGATTTTGATCCCCGCCTACTTCTCGGTTCGATTTTTCCTTTTTTCTGCTCAAGCCTGGTTCTCGAAGGCGTGCTGTTAGGGTTCAAGATGGCCGCCCCCGCTCCTGTCGACGAAGTCGACTGCTGATCCCGTCGACAGGAGCGGCTCTTGCTCTGGCTCCCTCTGTCGGCGCTGGTAGGGTTCACGTTGCTGCGTTGACCTGCGTCGTCTTCTCTCGCTCCATCGATGGGTCGATCTACTGCTTCGACGCCTCCGACGATGCTTCTTCTTCGACGATGTTGTTTCTCCATCGATGCTGCTTCCTGGAACTGCACCTTTGCTTCTTCTCCGTCCGCCTGCGTTCACTGCTAAGGTGTCGCTGGTGCTTCTCTCGACTCCTGTAGATCTTCTCCGATCTGCTCTCGTCATTCATGCCTCCAGATCACGTGCATCTCTGCCGCTGGAGCTTCTCCCGGCTCCGATCCCTCCTGCTTCCGCCGTGTGCTGCACTGTCTGCGACTTCGACACCCGCCTGCTCCAGCCTATCCTTTCTTTCCGCTCGCCGGCTGCTGAGTCTGGTGCGTCTCCTGTCTGAGCCGGATCCCGCTATTACCGTCGTCTATCCGGGTCAATATTCTGGCCGTCGATCATCTACTTCAGCCGCTGCAATCAATTTCAGCTGCTTCCCTTGGTTTCTGACAATCCCAGTAGTTGCCGCCTCTTCCGGGGGATAATCTCTTGCCACAAATGAAGTTTCATGCTAGTTTTTAGTCATTTTTTTGTGTGTCTTTAATTGTCCTTGTTTGTATTTGCTTAGTGGTCTTGTTATGCCTATATGCACGTGGTATTCACGTGAGGGGGAGTGTTTGGGATGAAGGAGGCTCGGATGATCTTCCCCGGCCTTTTGCCTTCGTTCCACACGGCCCCTAGGCTTGTTGTATGTCGTTTGCGTCTCCCCTTGTTTTCTTTCGATTGGTCGTGTGTTGGGGACGCGTCTGATGTTGGTTGTTCTAAATCTCAGCGGGTTGTACCGTGCGGGACCGTGTCGCGTGGGACTGTGTCGTGTGGGACCGTTGTTGTGCGGATTATCCCCGACAGATTATCCCCGACGGATTATCCCCGGTTGCCCGGTTGATGATTTGCTCCACATCTTTCGTTCTCTGTCGCATGTTATGTGTGTTGGTGATGTTGGTTGACCGGTTTCCAGTGAGTCTGCGTCGTGTGTGGGTCCTGCGTCGTGTGTGGGTCAGTGTCGTGTGTGGCTATGTCCCCGACTTGATTCCCCGGTTTGGTATTTCCCCCGGTGGCTCATCTGATGTTTTGTCCCACATCATCCACCTCCTTTGCCGTTAGTTTGTTATGTCCAAGCTGAAGGGTCCCCCTTCAGCTTAAGGGGGAGTGTTGGAGTTACGCGTATTAATCCTTTAGTAGAGTCCTTATATGTGACTGGGTTTAGTCCCACATCTTGTATTAGAGTTTATGAGTCCTTTGTAATGTTATAAATAGCCCCAATATGGGATGAATAATATTGCACTTCTCTTTTCTATTTCCTCTTCCAACAATATTAATTAATTGTATAAGTTTATATATTAATTAATAGTAGAGGTTACCAAAAGGGTTGGCCGGCTAAAATGAGTGAGGAGAAGGGTTAAAAGAGGACTTCAATACGATTCACGTGAGTCATAACTCACGTGTCACGTAATTAGGCTAAGCTGCCGCTCGGTTCTTAAAGGAAAAGAAGCCGATAGAATTCCCATTTCCTCCTCCCGTTCCGCAAAAGGGCACTCCCAGGCGGACACAGCCGATCGGCGCCAACCCCTCCAGCATCGCCAGTTCTCCTCCGAATTCCTCCGTTTTTCTTCTATAGAGAGGTAAGGTCTTCCTCTCAACTCCTTTTGAATCTTGCTTGGATTTCTGGCCTTGTTTGTCCATGGATGAAAACCCTGGTTTTCCTAAAAACCTATATTATTCTTGTTTCATGCTCCTCTTGAGTTTCAGAATGGTGTTCTAGCATGTTTAGTTGTTTTATTTGAGTTTCATGCAAGGAACCTAAAACCCTAGTTGGGTAGAGGATGGTTACATGCTTAATTTCTCTAGTGTCTATAAAGCTTTATTTAGGTTCCCCTATTGCTGTCCTACAAAATTTAGAAAAAATCCCCTTGTCTCAATATTAGGGCAGCCACCAAATGTTGGGTATTCAACATCAAATCTCTGATTAGGGTTATGTTATGGGTTATTATGCATTTCCCTTGCTGAAATAGTGTCAATTTATTATGTATGAAGTTCGGACAGCAAACCCTAACTTATTTAGCCTTCCAATTACCGTGTAGGGAAGGGAATTAGTGGTGTATCGAGCTGAATTACTTTAAGGCAGCCATACTATTATTTGTAGCTTGAAGGCCAATTAGTACCCATGATCTTTATGCATTTATGATATCACCATAGTACATTAGGCATAGCTAATGATGTAAATGTTGCATTTAGGACATGGACTCCCAAGGTGGAAGGAAGGGAAGTGAACAACGCAAGGATAAAGGGAAAGAGAAAGTAGAGGTGAGTTCTTATTTTCTGTATTGTGTTTATTTGCTTACTTTCACATGACTTTTATTCTATTCTTAGGATAGAAACCTTAAGATGAGATACAAGTAATTCGCACATAAGACGATTAAAAGTAAATCCCCAATTAAGTTGAAGAATGATAATTCCGCAAAGTAAAAGAAAGCAAGGTAAAAGATCAATTAATCCTCCAAGAAAGAATAGGATTAAAAATCATATTAACTTAATGGGCTATATTAACTATTAAGAGTTAACCCAATCCGGGAGATGGGGAGAATATTCTTCCGATATGAATATGAATATAAATATGATTCGTGCGAGTCAAGGGCACGAATAGCAATATGAACGTGCGAGTTAAGGGCACGTGTTAAATATTGCAACATGTACGTGTGAGTCAAGGACACGTAAAGATTTAATTTACGTTTTATATGGCACATAACTAAAAAGTCAAGTAATATCATTTAATTATGATATAGGATACACAAGCTAAGGATATGAAAGAACGAAAATAAGAGGGTTAATTTAAGTACAAGTCTCAATACAAGAAAGGCTACAAGATAAAGATTCCATCATAAGAAAGTACAAGTAAGAATTCACATAGTCTTTTGACTAATTAAAAAATAAAACCTAAACAGGTCAAGAGAGGCGGTCCCAGCCATCAGTAGTCAGCGTCGACCGTGTTCTCCTCGTCAGGAGAAGAGGTACCGGCTTTGGGTGGAAGTCTCCACAGCAGTCTTTGAAGCGCTGGATGAGCATAGGGCGAGGTGCAAGGATCCAGACTGTCCGCATGAGTTTCAGTTTTTCTTTAAGTAGTGTTGTTAGGTTGGCATGAGCCTGTAGTCTATGCATCAGTTATGTATATATGTACAGTTTATGGTAAGCCTCTTTTTGTTCTATGTATAGGGCTACCAGTGTGCTTGTGTACTTTTGTATCAAACCAGTTATGAAATGAAATGGGATCATTTGTCATGCATATTTCTTTTTGTACTCTATTACAGCATACTTTACTCTAAATGTTTCTTACCTTGCAACTCTGATGAATTATATGCTATGGATATGCAAATTGTAGTGGTAGCCAATAAGAGGGCCGTTACAGAAATGATTGTGGTTAGGAAGCTTCCACAAAAAGTGATGTAAGGTAGGCTGTGGAGTGGAGTCCTAAATGCACACTAGTGAGGAGTGGGGTCAATCCCTAGCGACTCAATGCATGCGACACACGTGGTTTGGCGCAAATGATTAATATTTAGCAACAAAATATTATAAGATAACGCACAAATTTTCATAAACAAAGATAAATAATTTCTTAAAACTTGAGGCGTGGCTTTCCTCCGCACGGAGGGCCAAAAGAAAGCGCGCGGCGATTCAATCCGTCCTGCAGTTAGAGATCTCACGAGACAAATAAAGATGAGCCTTTTATTCCAATCAAGCAATAGATAATCACAACGTAACAAAGTCTCAACACCTTCAACAATACAAAACACAATGCAGAAATCTGAAAGTAATTTAGGGCTGCGGCGATTTGAAATAAATCTGAAGTTTGGAAGCGAAATGGGGTCTTTCCGGGTGGTGGAAGACTAGATCGGGCAAGGGGAAGGTGGCTCCACGGAAGGGGAGGTATTGACTGCGGGTATAGGTGTTTAGGGGCTGGACTGGGGGGTCCGGGACTGGATCTGGACAGTTCCGTCCAGATCTAGACAGATCTGGTCGGTGGGGACAGGGGAGATTCGGCTGGGACTGAGGGAGGCAGTGAGACCGTTGTTGGGGCTGGTGGCGTGCGGCTATGAGGAGCAGGGAGGGGCGGCGGTTGGGGGTTAACAGGGGGGAAAAGGATTGGCGGCAGGGGTTAGTGGTGGCTGGCGGCAGGGAGTTTGAAGGTGGTTGGCGGCAGGGGTTTGTGGTGGTTGGCGGCAGGGAGTTTGAAGGTGGCTGGCGGCAGGGGTTTGTAGGAGGCTAGCGGCAGGGATTAAGGAGGCTGGCGTATTAGGGTTTGAAGGGGGGGTGGCTGCGGGTAGAGGAAGGGAAGGGGAGGATAACAAGAGGATGAAAATACTTACCCAAGGAGTCGTCACCAAGGGGGGGCTCCACGGAGTCGGCACCGCGGAGGGGATCACCGAAAATGAGGAAGACAATCTCCAAATTTCAGCAATAAGAATTCCTGCAGCCCCAAAGACCTATTTATAATAAAACAATATTAGGGCAACCAAAATCGACGGCTATGATTGGTCGGCGGTTCCGATGTCATAACCATATGAAATACAACTCAAAATACATAATGTTATATATGAAAATAAATCTAAACAACGAGCCGGGCGCATCCGCGGTGGCGGATCGCCAGTTCGGTCAAGTCCGTCTGCGAGAATACACGAAGGTGGGGTCCGCCTTGCGCCGAGTTGCGCCAGATGGTCCCCCATCAACTCCCCCCGACTGAAAAGCCTTCATCTCCGATGAATGGAGATGATCGTACTGTAGTCGAAGTCCGGGGGCGAGTCGATCAAGCTCTGTAGCAGCAATCCAGGTGTCGCCGGAGAAGGAACGTTCATGCCAGCGAACCAAGTAGCGGCACACGAGGCCATCTACAGAGGGGACGTACTCATGCGCAACGATCTCAGTGATGTGCTCGTCGCACAATGCTCGAGGAGGGAGATCCGGTGGAATCGGCGGTGCTGACGAAGGAGCCAGTGGAGACGAGAACTCGGGTAAGTTAGGGTCAATGGCGGACTGGGTGTCGGGAGTAGGTAGGGGTGGCATAGGCCAAGTGGTGGGAACGGGTTGTGGCGGTGCAAGCTCAGGAGGGCAATCAAAGTGGGGGTCAGGGTACTCGTGAGGTGCAAAGTATGGCGTCAGGTCCTCAACATTGAACACGGGGTGGATACCCATGCTCGTAGGAATATCTAGCTCATAACATTTGGCCCGATCCGTCTCAGGACTGAATAGGGACCGATTCGCATGGCGCTTAGCTTCTTAGCAGACCCCCGGGGGAGTCTCTCGGTGCGGACTCTCACCATCACCTGTTCGCCTATCTAAAAATGTTTTTCTCGTTTACGTCTATCCGCTTGTTCCTTATAATATTCGTTGCTTAGATTAATTTTGCGCCTAACCGACTCATGCAAATGACGCGTGAAGGATTCGGAGGACTCACTAGGCCGTGACTCAGTCAGGACAGGAATAAGATCAATGGGTTTCTTAGGGTCGTAGCCTGACATTATATGAAACGGGCTTAGACCTGTAGACCTATTGATGGAACTATTATATGCAAACTCCGCAACAGGGAGTACTGAATCCCAACTAGATGTATGCTCTCCCACTAGGCATCGCAGTAAATTCCCTAAACTCCTGTTCACTTCCACTACATACATAATACCAGCATCAGTGTTGTCTCTCATAAACTCACTGCGCCTCAGGACGTGTACGGGTCTCGAGGCACTCGTGCTAACGGAGGGCTCAACCCGACCCTTGGGTCTCTCTCTGGGCTGGGTAGGTGATAGAGTGATCTTCCGCCCCTTGTCATAAAAGACACACGTGTTCGAGCGGCCGAAGCACGTGACGTCGCGATCAAAAAGCCAAGGGCGGCCCAACAGAATATGGTCGACGTCCATGGGTATGACGTCGCACCAAACCCGATCCTCAAAGGAAGCGATGCTGATCGGCACAAGACAGCGCTGGGTAACCTGGATCGCTGTCTTGTCTACCCAGATGACACGATAGGGGTGTGGGTGAGGCTCAGCCTTCAGCTGCATACGATCTAGACCCTTCTGGGCCACAATATTCACACAACTCCCACTATCGATGGATAATTTGCAGGGTCCGCCTGCGCTCGGGAAATATGTGTAGAAAATAGTGGTGCGGCGCCAGTCCTCATCGGCACGTGGGGTATGTAGAAGGCGCCTGACCACTCCCACCTCTAATGAACGCTCAGCGTCGCTCTCCCAACCCTCCTCAATGGCGGTAGTAATCTCCTCAGTCACCTCTTCATCTCCCTCTAAACCCTGCTCCTCATCCTCAATCAACAGATTCCGCGTGGAGCACTGCGCCGCCACGTGTCCTCTGCCTGAACATCTAAAACACTGGATACCCCCAGAGCGCTGGCCATCAGTAGCAGCGGCTTTGCCCTTTGTGTCAAGTGGGACACGTGAGGCCGTGGGGGCAGTAGTCTGGGGAGGAGCGGGTTTCCTGTATGTAGAGGACTCAGTCTAAGAAGGGAACTGCCTCGTGGTGGAGCGAAGGTACTGCTCATACTCAAGGGCGAGCTGAAATATCTGGTCAACCGTCTCGAGGCGGTGTGGAATCGGCTCTCTACGGATCTCGGATCGAAGACCGGCCTTAAATCGAGCGGCGGTGGCAATGGCCTCCTCTGAAATATCACTCCTAACAACGAGCTCATCGAAGCGTGCCATGTAATCGGTGACCGAAAGTGTGCCTTGTAGCAGGTTCTGCAGCTGATCCAGTAACTGATCCCTATAGGAGGCGGGGAGATATTTTTCTTTCAGTCTTTGCTTCATATCCTCCCATCGAGTGATGGGGTAGTAGTCATCCCTATCTATCGCCCTCTCCACGCTAATCCAAAACACCTTGGCCTGCCCGACCAGCTTCATTTTGGCGAAGCGGACACAGCGCTCATCACTCATGTCATACCACTTGAAGTAATGGTCCATGTCAAGAAGCCAATCGCTGAAAGCTTTCGGATCCAAGCGACCATCAAATGAGGGTGCGTCGAGGCGAATGCGTCTGGTGACGTCATGCTCGTACTGGTATCCGCCTCTGCGCGGTTCCGGGTAATCCTCATAATACTCATCCCGGACGTACTCACGTCGAGCGGGTGGGGGCCCACGCTCTCGGCGGACGAGGTCAGGATAGTCATCGTGGTCTGGGTCACGACGGCCGTGTTGTGGTGTGCGGGCCCTATGGTCCTGAGGAAAAACTCGGGGTTTGTCGCGCTGCTGAGGATATCTATCATCGTCACGGTCAGGCCGACGTTCAGGGGCGGGGCGACGACGGGGAGCGTCACGACGGTACTGCTCAGGAGGTGGAGGAGCTCCCCTCTGTCGTGGGGGAATGCGTGGATCCGGACGAAGGGGAATTCCCGGCTCATTTTCACACGGTTCCCCCTCTTGGGATGGTGCGTCACTTGGGTTCTCTAGACGAGCTAACCGGGTATTCACCTCTGTGAGGTCACATCAGAAACCCTGGAATTGGGTGCCCATGATGTCTAGACGATCGAGGACAAGGCGCTGAAACTCCGCAAACGATGCGCCCGAGTTTTAACTATTTGCTCGCTCATCAATAACGTTCGGGTCAGACATCGGGGATCTATAAGGCCTACCACTACGGAGCATAGACGTGGCCCAAACCTTGGGCTCTGATACCAACTGATGTAGGGTAGGCTGTGGAGTGGAGTCCTAAATGCACACGAGGAGTGGGTCAATCCCTAGCGACTCAATGCATGCGACACACGTGGTTTGGCGCAAAGGATTAATATTTAGCAACAAAATATTATAAGATAACGCACAAATTTTCATAAACAAAGATAAATAATTTCTTAAAGCTTGAGACGTGGCTTTCCTCCGCACGGAGGGCCACAAGAAAGCGCGCGGCGATTCAATCCGTCCTGCAGTTAGAGATCTCACGAGACAAATAAAGATGAGCCTTTTATTCCAATCAAGCAATAGATAATCACAACGTAACAAAGTCTCAACACCTTCAACAATACAAAACACAATGCAGAAATCTGAAAGTAATTTAGGGCTGCAGCGATTTGAAATAAATCTGAAGTTTGGAGGCGAAATGGGGTCTTTCCGGGTGGTGGAAGACTAGATCGGGCAAGGGGAAGGTGGCTTCACGGAAGGGGAGGTGTTGGTTGCGGGTATGGGGGTTTAGGGGTTGGACCGGGGGGTCCGGGACTAGATCTGGACAGTTCCGTCCAGATCTAGACAGATCTGGTCGGTGGGGACAGGGGAGATTCGGCTGGGACTGAGGGAGGCAGTGGGGCTGCTGTTGGGGCTGGTGGCGTGCGGCTATGAGGAGCAGGGAGGGGCGGCAGTTGGGGGTTAACAGGGGGGAAAGGATTGGCGGCAGGGGTTAGTGGTGGCTGGCGGTAGGGAGTTTGAAGGTGGCTGGCGGCAGGGGTTTGTGGTGGTTGGTGGCAGGGAGTTTGAAGGTGGCTGGCGGCAGAGGTTTGTAGGAGGCTGGCGGCAGGGATTAAGGAGGCTGGCGGCTAGGGTTTGAAGGGGGGTGGTTGCGGGTGGAGGAAGGGAAGGGGAGGATAACAAGAGGATGAAAATACTTACCCAAGGAGTCGTCACCAGGGGGGCTCCACGGAGTCGGCACCGCGGAGGGGATCACCGGAAATGAGGAAGACAATCTCCAAATTTCAGCAATAAGAATTCCTGCAGCCCTAAAGACCTGTTTATAATAAAACAATATTAGGGCAACCGAAATCGACGGCTATGATTGGTCGGCGGTTCCGATGCCATAACTATATGAAATACAACTCAAAATACATAATGTTATATATGAAAATAAATCTAAACAACGAGTCGGACGCATCCGCGGTGGCGGATCGCCGATTAGGTCAAGTCCGACTGCGAGAATACACGAAGGTGGGGTCCGCTTTGCGCCGAGTTGCGCCAGATGGTCCCCCATCAAAAAGCCATGAAATAATCTTCGTCGAATTACTTTAAGAGTCCTTTAGCTTGAACAATTACTAATAGTTCCATGATTTCATTCTACGCATGTATGTCCTTAGTACAATTTCAATCTTATAGATAGGTCTCTTGAGTTTGATTGACCAAGGCTTAAACTCAATATATCATAAATTAATCAAATTCTTTTTTGCATATACGTTCTTAGTCCCTCCTACAGATTAATTCATGGTTATCAATTAAACACTGATATGCCATGCTCATTTCTAATTACATGAATACATTTTAGCTATTCCATATTCAATATCGATACAATCAATTAGTCTTATTCCAACAATATGGGATTAACTTTATGAACAATTTGACTCTGAGTTTTGCATGAGGTGGTGAGCTTGTTTTGCTCAAATTTGTTTGTTAGACTTCCATTCAAAATACCTCTGTATATTTTCTTCTTAATCATTTAGCATAAATTATTACCAATCTTATTGATGCATCTTATATAATTTTGAGATTACTATTATTAAGTTAGTCATATTTCCATCTGAATGATTGAGATCTACATCTTCAATAATACAACAAATTGTGAAAGACGTTGGCACAATATTTTCACCATCAGAAGTTAATTTTAAGCACGAGCAATTAGAAATATCTCTAGCATATATGCTTAAATTGAAGGGGAGCCTTGGCACACCGGTTGAGGTGTTGCCATGTGACCTTGAGGTCACGGGTTCGAGTACTGGAAGCAGCCTCTTGCAAAAATGCATGGTAAGGTTTGCCTACATTTCACCCTTGTGGTGGGACCCTTCCCCGGACCCTCGCTGCGCGGGGATGCCTTTGTGCACCGGGCTGCCCTTATATATGCTTAAATTGGCACAAGGAAGAATGAGAGTTTCTTTATCGTAATATGGGTGAGGTTTCCATAAGAAAGTCAAAATCATCATGTGAATAATAATTAACTAATAACTTAAGTTAATTAGATTAAAATCATACGGAGCACCATACCTCCCATTAAAAATGAGGTCAGCTAGATTGCAAAGTGTTCTTGATGACTGCACCAATGCATGTCTGGTACCTTCGAGAAAGAACGGATAAAAGACATTTAACAGAATTTCTTCCAAAAATATTTAGATTGCAATAGTGTATCCATGCATGAAAGTCCAGGTAAGTTTGAGCCGACATGGTAAAATCGGTTATTCCATTCCATGGACCATGATTATAAAAACAAATCAGAATTAGTTCATCAGATTGGTAAAAGTTCCATAAGGTAACTTGCTTCTTCATGAAATTCAGACACCTAGAGTGACAATTTCTATCAAAGTCTATACTTAGAATAAGTAAATTACAAGTAATGGTTTCTAAAAGGCAGCAATATCATGAATGCAACAAGAACAGACGGTAGCATGTATCTAAAAATGACAGGTAATGGCATGCATGCAAAAAAGACAGTACATCAATGCAAAAGGACTGGCAAGAAAATAGATACCTTCGGATAAAGGGAAAGAGAAAAGGATAGAGAGGATTTGTGAGTCATGCAACTGATCTTGCGATCTTCAATCTTTGACAATTGAGTGTTATAAAAAAAATTATGATCACTCATCATCATCATTATAATTATGATCACTCATCATTATCATTAGTATTATCCCAACTATTACAATTTGGCTTTATGAATCCTCAACATCCATTCCAATTGAATACCACATAAAGGTGGTAAATCTAAAATGAAAAAATTCAAACAAGTTAATATAACTTCATCAATGTTAGCACTATCGTGTCTTACTTTCTACCTTCCACCTTAACTTATGAGCCCATTTTACTATTACATCTTCTACCCTATGTTGTGCATGCCCAAACTACTTTAAGTTCAAACTACTTAATATAACTTATAAAATAAATCTGAACTTGATAACTTCAAGCTCCACGCAGCTAAAAGTCGAGATTGAGCAGATAAGACATTTAATATGCCTAGACAGACCGAGATTGATCTTTATCTAAATCACTCATTCTCTAGTAGCAGCATGGGACAATGATCGAAATAACTAGAACCTAGGAGGTTCCATAAAAGTCCATTACAGTCCATATGTGACAAAGCCCCCGTACTACCCTCCAGCACATGCTTAATCTTACTAAAAATATTCTCAAGACTATGATGTTACGGGTCTTGTAATGTTGCCGGAGGAGAGGCCGGAGGTGGAGGAGATGGCGGTGGTGGAGGATACCGTGGAGCCGAAACCACGGCTGCCTGAGCGGGGTTGCTCGTTAGAGGAGAGAGCCACCAAAATCTCGCATTCAAAAGATGAGAACTAGAATACTTTCTTGTTTAATTCATACAACCATCCAATGCCTTTATATAGGCTACAACATATCATAAGACAAAACAATAATGATGATACCTAAATACTAGACCCGGAGCTCAAGGCTCCTACATAATGATAACACAGACACCTAGATAATAGCGATAATTATAATAATACGTCGTCCATAACATCACTCCCGTTGTCAAAAAAGAGCTTGTCCCCAAGCTCGAGGGAGATCACGAGAAGGCGAGCGTCATCTGATGTCTTCCTCGTCCGAGTCCTCGGCGTCTAGGTAGAAAAGCTTTTGCATCTGTGTCCGCGAGTGTACTGCTCGTCGCAATTAAAACATAAATTCTAAGCGCGGCGGTCCAACATCTCGGTCCAAGATAAGCGACGGACCGGCGCGGCGGGAGGACCCTCGAGACGTCCCTGTGGAGTGTCGAGGTCGGTGGGCAAGTAGGCCTCCCGGGCCAACTGGAGGCGGCGGTCGCATAGTCGGGCCAGACTCATAACAGTCACTAAGTCTGGCGGGGTCTCAAATTCGACATCCAGTTGGAGGGGAGCTTGAAGTCCTGCTGTGAAGATGGAGACTTGCATTGTTGGGGGAAGTGTGACGTGTGCCAGGAGGAGTTGAAACTTCTCCAAGTAACCATCCACTTCTCCCGTTTGACGGAGTGATGTAAGGGCACCGAGGGGGTTGTTGCGGATGGGAGGGCCGAAACGTAGGTTGCAATACCGCTTGACGTCATCCCATGTTAAGCATGGCTGGTCGATGAGGAGACGAGCAGCCCAAAGCAGAGCTGAGTCGAGTAGGTGAAGGGAGGCGAGAGGAAGTCGATCAGCGGCTGGAATTTGTTGGTGGCTGAAGAATTGCTCACACCTGGTGAGTCGGGCCAATGGATCAGTTTTGCCGTCATAAGTGGGGAAGTCCAGCCTGGTGTAGCGTGGTTGCATAGCCACGTCTTGTTGAAGGAAGGGTCGCGACTCGTGGCGGATAAGCGGTGGAGGTGGAGGTGGAGGCGGAGGCGACTGACTGGAGCTGGCGTGATCCGTAGGTGGGGTGGTGATTATGGGAAGAGCGGCGGTCAACTCATTAAGCTTGAGGGTGAGGGAGGCAATATCGTCTCGATCGCGTGTTTCAGTGTCAAGATGGCGTCTTTCAGCGTCCCGAAAGCAGTCTCGATGAAGGTCCTGAAATCTTGGAGAGCCGGCATGAAGTCAGAAGCGTCGATCATCGTGCGGTCGGAAGTAGCACGCGAGAGAGAGCGAGTGATGGGATGAGAAAAATCCTCCGATGCTGCTGATTGGGAGTTTCCGCGGGAGCTGCGACGCTTTCCAATTTTGTCGCGTAACTCAAATATGTGTTCGGATAAGTGTTTGTGACGTCCCTTTTTATAAGGGTGTTGAATAGTAGA
Organism: Dactylorhiza incarnata; assembly: GCA_033032865.1. Lineage (NCBI taxonomy): Eukaryota > Viridiplantae > Streptophyta > Magnoliopsida > Asparagales > Orchidaceae > Dactylorhiza > Dactylorhiza incarnata. The sequence goes on from JAWHQI010000258.1 coordinate 1,638,107, forward strand.
TATATATTTATGCTGATAGGATTAAGAGGAGCAGGGCCCACAAGGACAAACGGAGTTGGGCTCGAGATTGCAGGCTGAAGGGCTTGACGGGATTAATTTGCACGCGTTCGAAGAGTTGCTGGAGGCGTGCGGTTGTGGCTGAAGGCGCGGGGCTCGAGAAGCCTTCTTCTTCATGCGTTCAGCAGGCGGTGGCTGTAAGGAGAAGCAGGCGGCGTTCAGCAGGGAGGCGACTGGCGAGGGCTCGCTGGGATGCAGCAGGAGGCATGTCGTCGAGCAGAGGCGGGTGCCTGCGCAGGATGGAGACGAACCCGCTAGAGTCTGTTGCGGCTCGGGGTTACGAAAATAGCAGGAGAAGAGCAGCGTCGGGCGTCGGTTAGGTTGCTGGAGGGAACGACACTCCTGCTCAAGGTGATGGCGCAGGGGAGAAGCAACACCGGTGACAATACAGCATGGACTTTGTCGTATGGGAGGATGGCTTGCGAAAATTCAGTGGCAGAGGGAAGGAAAGTCCTCTGATACCAAGTTGTAACGAGTCTTGTAATGTTGCTGGAGGAGAGGCCGGAGGTGGAGGAGATAGCGGTGGTGGAGGATACCGTGGAGCCAGAACCGCGACTGCCTAAGCGGGGTTGCTCGTTAGAGGAGAGAGCCACCAAGATCTCGCATTCAAAAGATGAGAACTATAATACTTTCTTGCTTAATTCATACAACCATCCAATGTCTTTATATAGGCTACAACATATAATAAGACAAAACAATAATGATGATACTTAAATACTAGACCCGGAGCTCGATGCTCCTACATAATGATAACACATAGAGACCTAGATAATAGCGATAATTATAATAATATGCGGTCCATAACATATGACAACCAAAAGACGAAAGCATCCAACTAGAACAACAAAAACGATGCTCAAGTTTAATAAAACAATTCAATAATTCCACTTTGCCATAGGCATACATGACTTGAACCCAGAGTGATTCTATACATAATTGCACGTCTTTAATCCTAATACAAACCAAACAGGTAACAAATTGCAATGCAGCCTATTTCAACCTAAGGTACAGTCCATTTCATTACATAAACAACAACAACATTCAAGCCTTTATCCCACTATAGTGGGGTCGGCTATATAGATCCTTTGTCGTCATTGTGCCCTATCTTTAGTCATAATCTCACTAATGCCTAAGTACATCATGTCTTTCCTTATAGTCTCATTCCAAGTCATTATTGGTCTACCCCTCCCTTGTTTAACATACCTAGTGACTAAACTCTCACAACGCCTATCAGGTGCCTCTAATGGTATCCTTTGTACGTGTCCAAACCATCTTAGTCGAGTTTCTCGTATCTTCTCTGCAATTGGTGTCACTCATGTCGTATCCCTGATACATTCATTCCTAATATTATTCAGTCTCGTGTGTCCACACATCCACCTAAGCATTCTCATCTCCGCAACTCCCATTTTTTGCTCATATACACAATTCACTGCCCAACACTCAGAACCATAGAACATCGCTGGTCTAATTGCAGTACGGTAAAATCTGTCTTTAAGTTTTAGTGGTACTTTACGATCACATAAGATCCCTGACGCGCCTCTCCACTTCAACCAACCTGCTTGGATCCTATGTATCACATCTTTATCAACACCTCCATCTTTTTGAACTATCGATCCAAGATATTTAAAGCACTCATTGCGGGAAAAATCTTGATCACCCAACTTAATAACGAAGTCATCATTCCTTCTTGCACTGCTAAATTTAAGCTTCACATACTCCGTCTTTGCCCTGCTCAACCTAAAACCCTTCTTTTCTAAAGTGTCTCGCCAAGATTCAAGTTTCGCGTTTACACCCTCGCGCGTCTCATCGACCAAAATAATATCATCAGCAAACAATAAACACCAACGTATTGCTTGTTGGATATGTCCGGTGAGTTCATCTAAGATAAGGGTAAAGAGATAAGGGCTTAAAGTTGAACCTTGATGTAAGCCAGCAGTGATAGGGAATTCATGTGTTAATCCTCCAGATGTCCTCACCCTCGTCACTGGATTTCTATACATATCTTTGATTATGTCAATGTATGATACATTTACACCTTCCTTTTCTAAGACTCTCCATAAGATATCTCTTGGAACCCTATCATAAGCCTTCTCAAGATCGATAAACAGCATACGCAAATCTTGTTTTCTTTCTCGATACTTGTCAATGAGTCTCCTCAAGAGATGTATAGCTTCCATGGTCGACCTCCTTGGCATGAATCCAAATTGATTCTCCGAGATGCTAGTCTCCCGTCTTACTCTTCTTTCTATTACATAATATCAAAAAAATTGCAATCACTGTTGTGGAGATCAACTTATTCTTCTATAAAGACTTTGTAGCGCTTTCTCTTGAAATTGTATAAATGCAGATAAGCAGCTTTTATGCTATCATGGAAATCAGCAGAAAACCTACATTGAGAATTGCAAAGCATGCTCCTAAGGATGAAGTGCTCCTAGGCTTCGATTAGTCTAAATATGTAAAGAAACAAAAAACATCCTTCTATTATCCATCAGTTAGGGTTTGCACAGATGATTATATGAAGGGCGAGAGAGCCAATCTGCCCAATCTTGCTGTGCAATTCAAAGCTTCTACCGATTCTGTATACTAGAAACTACTATTTCTGCCCACTTTGCATGCAAATGCTGCATGATAGCATTTCGATGTTGCCATCCAACTTTGCATAGTTCGACAGATCGATTAATGAAATGTCTACCTCACCGGATATCAAATACCTCCGTGTCCTTCGCTACAAGTTTGGAATAATGAAAGACTAATGATCTGAGCAGGAAGAAAGAGGGCATACAAAATTAGTAACAGTCGCCCTCAAAAAGCTGGAGAAGACTTACTCAATTTGGCACTGATGAGATGACCTAGGGGTATCGTGCAAAGCGGAAGACGGTCACCGAGAAAGGAGGAGAGGAGGCGAGGCTGTAGCGGCAAAATGCTGATCATTGCTAGAATATCCGCGCGAATGATTATTTTCTCCCGTAGTCCCCTTTGCTTCTTCCGCCAAATTCTGCTCTCCCTGATTCGCTGATTTGCTTATCTAAGGAATATGTGACGCAGCAATTTTTACTTCTAGGGATCCGTTTGGCACAGTGGTGGCTCGGTTGTTTGTTAATGTCTGATCTCATCTATTTTTAGGTTTAAAATTATTATTTTTTACTTGGTAGCGGTCATAACAGTTGTCACGTCAAATATAAATTTTAGAGAGATTTTTAGGTGTGTTCTCTCACCTAGTTCTAGGTGGAGGATAAATACAGTCGTATGATCACCGATTTTACGGCGGATCTGCTATCTAAGAATATTGACAGTATTTTTTATCCAGAAATACGGCAGTATTTCGATCAATCATGGAGAACCAACGCCTTATATGCGCTCCTCTCACCATGATCTTAGGTGAGAGTAACTCGCCTAAAATTTTTTCTAAATTCTATGGCGGCGTTTTTGTCCAAACTCACCGGAGCATAATCGTTGTGCCAGACGGAGCCTAAATGTATGTGTGGCTGGCAAAATTTTCCAGGTAGAGATTATAGATACATTTTTTACATTTGAGAATGTCATTTTCAGATGTCGGAAATGAAATCTAAGATGTAATCCGCAATGACATTTTAGATGTCGGAAAGGATATCTCAAATGTCATTTTCAACATTTCATATATGTCCGGACAAACTCTATGTCCAAACTCCGAATACAAAAATCTCCCCATGTGGCTAAGGGCATAGGATTATTTTTATGTTTAATCAATTGTATTGAGAGATAGTAAAACTCCATCATCATAAACGTCCAGCAGAACCGTATGTGTGATTGGCGAAAATTTTATGTCCAGACAGAGGGTATAGATACAATTTCGACTTCTGAGAATGTCATTTTCAGGGGAAAATTTTTCTCCACGTGCCACGTGCCATGCCTTGCTGCGTGTTTAAATAGTTTTTTTTTTTTTGCTGGGGCCCACTTTCATTTCGAATTTTTGGTTTCCTGGCCCGCAAGAGTTCGGCGACCTAGCTTTTCTCCGCCTCTCCGCCTCCTTGCCGGCAATCTCACTGCTCATCTCGCCGCTTTTTAGGTTAGTTTACATCAAATGCCATCGCGATTCTACGTCCTTTTTTACTATTTTCATTTCCTCTGGGTTTTTTGTCGGCAGTACCTTCTCCACGGGGTTCCCTCCGCCGGAGTCGGCGAAGAAGACGAAGTCAGCATTTGATTTCGGTGAGTACTTGCCACAGATCTCGGTAACTGAGTTAATGCAGTTGTTTTTGGTTCGTAGGTTTAGGGTTTAGGGTCTTCACTTTACATTTTCAAGATCACCCCTTCAAGACATTACTCGCAAGAGTTTGACTGAAGAAATACGTAGAATTACTAATGAGGAGTGGTCTCCTACATTGGAGGGCCGAAGATTAAATTTGTTGGTTAAATATTTATTAGCTTTGTTTTTGTTCCCTTTGAAGAGTTTGAAGGTCCCCGCTTGTATTAAAAAGATTACATGTCTTTCTGACTTTGTGAAATACAACTAGCCGTTTGTCATCCATGAGTTCCTTCACATACAGTTTGATCATTTAAGCCGTGTAAGTGCTATTCGAAGTGCTGATAGCAACATCGGTTCATTGGAGGGTTGCGCTACAGTATTACTGGTATGAGATGTTATAACCCCCAGTGTATTTACTATATTATGTTAATTCATATTGCTCTAACAATCATTTACTTTTATATATGAATGTGTGGATGTACGAGCATACAAAGGTCCAAGCTGCACTCGTCGACTTAGCACGCCCCAGAATATGTCGTTGGTCTCCTTCTCTTAGTTACAGTGCTAAATTTTGCCTTAAAGTACAGGAAAACCTACATAAGAAGAATTATGTACGTTCGTAAAATGATAAAATTAATATGCTCATTTGGTAGTATTTGGTAGTGTAAAATTTATCATCGCCGATGCATTTTACTTCTCTCTACAGGTCATCAAGAAGCTTAATAATCTTCTAGATGGGGAGAAGGCCCTACTGGGTGAAGAGGATGATGATTCAGATTTTGAATCAGTTCCGCCGAGGAAAGAGAAAAGAAGAAGGATAGATGAGAAATTAGGTTACGAGAATAAGATTGTTGAGAAGAGGTTTTTAAGGATTAAAGAGAAAAATCTGATGAATAAGATCAGGGTTGAGATGAAGAAAGTCAGGAGTGAAGAAAAAGCGGATGAAGCTGTTCAATCTGAAGAGGGTTGGAAAGGTCTAGAAAACCGACTCAAGGCATTTATCAAAGTAGAGGTTGATGGGTTGAAGACTCTTTGTGAGACATGGTTTAAGACCTTAGCCGCAGAGTGCAAACCAAGTACTTCGTCCCCACCACCCACGCTTTCACCACGTATGACATCAGTTCCAACCACACAATTTTCACAGCTCACTTCCACATCAGAATGTACACTTGTTCCCAAAACCCAACTCCAATCACCCCAGGTCGTTAGAGTTAGCCCAAGGAGGGTGAAGAAGGTTGTCTGTAAGCGGACACTTAACATCCCTGATAAAGGGACAAATTATCCTGGGAGATTGCTTATCCCAGAAAGAGTTAGGGAAAACATTGATTATGTATTGACCAAAATTGTTGATAGGTATTTTGTTTGTCATATTGAGTTTTCTTGGGCTTAAATATTGCTAATTAAAAGCCAAAGTTTTTTTCCTTAACAGGAGTATGTTGATTATTGAGAGTGGGAACATATCCATGTCAAGAGGCGAAATAGATGATCTTTTGGGTCAGGGATAGGTTATGGATAATCATTTAAATGCTTATTCTGTGGTGCTTGGTGCCAAAAGACATAGGATGTCAGAACGAGTGAGAAGTTATCTCTATGTGTCGCCAAACCATGAAGTAAGTTACTTTAGCATCCATCATTTAATAGATCATTCATTTCAACTATAACATCTTTGTCTATTTTGCAATATCTATTGTGCAGTACTATTAAAGAAGCAATGCTAGGAATTATACCAGGCTTATCAGCCATATCACCATAGAGGCTGTTAATACCTCTGACATAATTCTTATGCCTTGCCACCTCGGCAGTCACTGGGCATTGTTGGTTTGCTTGTTAAAAGAGAGGCGTTGGGAGTATTATGATTCACTTCCAAGCAGCCTTCATCGGGTCGGCGTACATGCAAATGTATGTATAAAAATTGTTGTTAAATATTAATATTTTGAGATAAACTTCAGATTGTATGTTACTCGACTACTATTAACTTCAAACTTTTGTTGTACTGCAGCTAAAAGCCCTACATGAAGATGTCTCCCAGGCGTTCCCAGAAGACTTTGTCAATTGGCCGGTAGTGGATGCGGTCGACTTGCCCAAACAAAAGAATAGCTTTGATTGCAGAGTTTTCGTGCTGAAGTTCATGGAAGCGGTTTCATCCACGGCGGTTATTTCATGGGAAGATCACAAGAATTGGCAAGACGACATGCCCCGATTTCGTGCCGAATTGGTGGCCATGATTTTCAAAACATTTTCTAGCAATATTTCTGAGAAGATTTGTGGACTTGAATGATGTAATTAGTTTAATCTTAAAACACATTGCCTAATTAGTTTAAATTTATCACTTTCTGCCAATGTGAGAATGACTAATTGCTTGGAGTATTAAGGTGAAAAAAACATTATTTGTAGAAACACTTACAAGATCAACTTCTTAACTCTTATTTGTAGAAGTTACAGGTTTAAATCTTCTGCTGACCCTCCATCCTCATTTACTGTATATGCTCACCAGGATACATAACTGATAAAACTATTCAGATATCCAACTACTTTGTTTATATATGATTGAATTTGGTAAATGGCAAATCTAACGCAATATCTATTGATTGCTTTAATATCTTTTGCTATACAATTATTGGATGGATAATCTACAAATCTTTTTCATGGCTAACATAACACCAACAGGGCATAAAGTTTTTTGTAGAACCAACTTGATTATATATTAAAGAAAATCTGGCGAGTAAGAGCATTATTTGATAATCTACAAATCTTTGCATGGATTATAGAACCTGTACAAACATTATTTGTAGAACAGGGCATAAAGTTTTCGTGCTGAAATTTACCACTTTCTGTCAAACTTACAAGATCAACTACTTAAGTCTTATTTGGTTTAAATACATCGGGAATGCCAGAGAAATCAAAAGATAAGTTTACATAAAAGTCATCATTAAAATCACTTGGTGGAGCAGTTGGTATTACAGTTGGAGCATCCAATTTGGTCGTGCCTTGGTCATCTGTTGAAAGGTTGAGAAAATTGATCTCCTGCACTTCTCCAAAAACTTGTTCTATGAAATCGGCCTTCTTCTTAACCGTAGCTTTTCCCCCTGTAAAAGTTGTAAAAAAATGAGTATCATATGAGAACATGTTGTCGTCCAACTGTTTCTCCCGTAGAATCTGCAACAAACTATTAGAGTCACATGTTTCTATCAAAGCCTTTCTTTCCCGCTGCACAAAGTTGTAGGCATCAGTTTTAGAGAACCCAACATTCTCGACACCACCAACTTCATTAGATAGAAAGCCGTATGCATGAACTGTTTTAACTCCCGCATCTGTCGGGTTCTTAATTAGGCTACCTTGCATTTTTGACACATTGCGATTAGATCTTAGTAGATGCTGCTCTTTCTCCAGTGCTAGCGGGTGATCGTGTTCCTCGATGAACTTTGTAACTGTCCAATTCCTACCATCTGTATCAGCGGAAAAACATATGCAGGCAAGACAACCCGTGCGTGTTTCTAATTTGCGGTACTTTTTTGGTGACGGTTTCATCTTCTTCAAACCAGCTTTGGCGCAACTATATTCTCGATATTTTATAATCATTGTGTGTGTCCAGCAGGTTAAATGTTGTTTCCGAACACTAAAACCCATGCTATGGGCGTACTCACAATACATAGTGTACTACCCGTAATTCGTCGAGATTAGAAAGGCCTAAGGAGACGCCTATTCGCAGAGCGAGCCGGGCGAGCAGGAAAGGAGCTTGACGAGCAGGAAAGGAGCTTGGCGAGCAGGAAAGGAGCTTGACGAGCAGGAAAGGAGCTTGACGAGCAGGAAAGGAGCTTGACGAGCAGGAAAGGAGCTTGTCGAGCAGGAAGGGAGCTTGGCGAGCAGGAAGCGAGCTTGACCAGCAGGAAAGGAGCTTGACGAGCAGGAAAGGAGCTTGACGAGCAGGAAAGGAGCTTGACGAGCAGGAAAGGAGCTTGACGAGCAGGAAAGGAGCTTGGCGAGCAGGAAAGGAGCTTGACGAGCAGGAAAGGATCTTGGCGAGCAGGAAGCGAGCTTGGCGAGCAGGAAGGGAGCTTGGCGAGCAGGAAAGGAGCTTGGCGAGCAGGAAGCGAGCTTGGCGAGCAGGAAGGGAGCTTGGCGAGCAGGAAGGGAGCTTGGCGAGCAGGAAGGGAGCTTGGCGAGCAGGAAGCGAGCTTGGGCGAGCAGAGCCAAGTATGGGCTAGTATGGTCAGGTAACTCCCCCCCCCCCCCCCCCCCCCCCCACGGGATTTTTCTATAAATAGACCCCCAGGGGTACAAGAAAGAGGACTTTTGGACGAGGTTGACCCCCTCAGGCGAGATACTCGCCAGGTCCCTGCCTTCCTTGTACCTAGCTCAGCCTTTGGTTTTGGAGGGGAAGCGCTCTAAGACCTTCCGGGTATGTGGCGGGACCTCCCTGCTGGAGCATCTGGGGTGTGCTTGTAGTCATTTTCTCTCTCCTATTTTAGCTATCCGAGCCGTGGAGCTGGACCGCAGGATCAGTAACCTCGGGCTGCATTGATCCGAATTTTGGGGCCGGGATTTTCCTGGCGTCAACACATAGCATACGCCTCATCTTCTGAATGCACAATTAGAAAATCAACCGGCTGTTTCCTCTGTTTCTCGACCTGAAAAAATAGTTTAAACAGTTACTAAAACATAAACTAAAATCGAACTACAAATGAAGAACAAAAACCAGTTGATTATACATAAAGTTGAAATTCACATATTAAATGCAGTTGAAAGTTAAAACATAAGCAAGCCAAAATCGAGAGGAAAATGATGAAGCTATTCGAGAGAAAAATGATGAATGCACTGTAACACAAAACCAAGCTTACATTGTCCATTCCCTCAGCAACATTCTTGGAAGAGGTCTGGGTACTTGTAGCTCCGTCAGCTGACATTTTCTTGATCTTATCTGAAGCAAATGACAATGAAAAATAAGCTTACAGATCTAATGGGGTATGCTTGTGAGAAGATGTGAAAAGGAAGGAACTCAGTTAAGGGTTTGGCGGTTACGCAAAGGAAAATTCTCAGAAAAGAGGTTGGGAGGCTTGCGAGAAGATTTGAAGACCTACCTTCCCCGACGTCAGCGAGCTTTCGGGCGAGGAGGCGGGAAATGTCTGGCGGCGAGCTTTCCGGCGAGGAGGCGGGAAATTCCAGAAAAAAAGCTAGGTCGCGGCGAGCTTTCCGGCGAGGAGGCGGGAAATGTCTGGCGGAGAGGAGGGAAAAAGCAAGGTCCCTTTTTTCGGTGGAAATTTTCGAAATGACGAAATGAAGGTGGGCCCCTCAAACAAAAAGCTATTTAAAGACGCAGCAAGCCATGGTGCGTTTAATGTAGGGAATATAGCATTCTCCATGCTCTTACTATGCTTTCATTTTCAACTGTTGGATCTCCCAATAAAATATTATTTTCAAAGAGAAGAGAGAGAGGGAGAGAGAGAGAAAGAGAGTAGAGAGAAGGAGAGAGTGTGGCGGAGAGGTAAAGAGAGAGAGGGAGGGAGAGAGAAATAAAATAATCTTTTAAAGTATATACGTATTATTTTTTACAAAATAAATATCGTAATATTGATGTATATTTTCTTACGGTCATTTCGAGTACTCATATGTATATGTTGCGGGCGCAGCCCGCAGACGCGTTTAGCACGGGCGAAGCCCGTGCGGAGGTGGGCGAAGCCCGCCTAGATGCGGCCGAAGGCCGCCCGACAGCATCGCACCGGGGGCGGGTGAAGCACGTCGTCGTCGGTCGGGTACTGTCGCGCTTGGCCGTAGGGCTGGAGGCCACCCATGCCCCGCGCGACAGTTCCCGGGCGGCGATGACGGTCTTCGGTCGTGCCCCGGCGGGCTCCGCCCGCTCGCTCGCCCTCGGCGGGCTTCGCGTGCAATCAGACATCTCATCTTATATTTATATATATACGCACACACACACACACACACGAGTGACAGTGCACGGGGGGCCCCCCGTGCCCCGCGCGACAGTTCCCGGCCGGCGACGACAGACTTCAGCCGCGCCCCGGCGGGCTTCGCCCGCTCGCCCGCCCTCGGCGGGCTTCGCGTGTAATCAGACATCTCATCTTATATTTATATAATTATTAATTAATTTTTCTGATACAACATAGATTTGTTTTGATTAAATGAGGTCGCGCGTGCTCGCTGACTCTTAGCGGGTTGCGCCCGCATTCGAGCGGGCACAGAGCGGGTTGCGCCCGCATTCGACTATACCCAGCCGGCCCACGGCGGGCTTCGCCCACCCCCGTCCGGCTTCGCCCACAACATATACATATGATTACGCAAAATGACCGTAAAAAAATATACATCAATATTTTATAATTATTTTTTTCAAAAACATTTATGTTTTAACAAAAAATCATTTTAAAATAAGTCATTATATTTCAAAATTAGTTTTTTAGGCCTAATGATAATCTACCATAGTAGGTTTAGGAAGTCTACTAAAAACTTTTGGATTTTACGAATTTACATTATAATTTTTATTATAAGGATATGATGTAATTACACAAATAGCCATTACATTTTATGAATTTCTATTTTTTTATAATATTTGTTAAGTCATTGGAGTAAAAGAATGAGGATGTGTTTGACAGTTTTGAATGTTGCACCAAAGGCTATTTCTTGTATATAGTAGTTAAAGATATCAAGTATGGCTATATACAAACCGCCACCTCCTTTATCCATGGCCATGGTATAGGCTTGGCCGGCGACCTATCTCCTTCAATATTTTCCTCTCTTGGTCATGGAAACAAAGTATTTCTCAATCCCTAAACCTCTCGTTCTCCTTTTTATGGTGGCCAGTTTACCACAATAGACATGGGGCAGGCGCACCAGGCGTCCATGTTTGGACAAGGTTTGATTGGGCAGGGAATGCCAATGAATACAAATTTAATGAGTCGCTCACCTCCTTAAACCCTGCTATTGTGGGAGCATTGACTACCTGTCCTCAAAGAGCAATGACACAACCTTGAGATTGTCAAATATTCTTTTATTTCTCCACCTTATCTACATGCACACATTGAGATTGTCTAAGGCTTTCGTTTTTTATTTTTGATTTTTTTTTGGATTTTACTAGTTCTCTGCATAATTTTTTTGTTTATCTTGTTAGTTTGATGTTGAGAACGCGATTACTCCTATGGTTTAAAGTTGAATGACTTTGAAATTGTAGTGGTGACGAGCTTCCGGTGCAAAACTATTTCTAGTATTGTGGTATTTGTGATCAATTTAAATTTTTTATTTATTTTGAACTAGTTTGTATATAATCATTATGTTTGCGTATAAAAAAAAACTCGAATTGCATTGGTTTGTTTATAGTAAGGGTTTGTGTATTGCCAAAAGCGGTCTATATATAACACCACCCATTATCTAATACAGCTTAAAATGAACATGATATTAATTAATTAATGCGGAAAGTAGTTATATACTACTTTTCAATTTTTGTTAAAAAAATAATAATCATGATGCATATATTATCATGCACGTCAAATAAATTTTAATAAAGTTATTGGTTTAATGGTAGCTCATCGAAATTACCGCTGACATGCATAATGTCCGTCTTTCTCAAAAAGACCACCGACATGCCTAATGACGACCTACCATAGTGGATGTAGGAGCTCTACTTAAAACTTTTTGGAGTTTATGGATTTTCATTTTAATTTTAGTTTTCGAATATAGTGTAATTACTTGAATGCATGGGCGAACCGAGGTTGGGGCGAGTGTGGGCGGTCGCCTACACTCGATAAATCGCAAATCCCCGCTAAGCCCATATTCCTTCCTCCTCCCGCTAGGGTTCCGGACCTAGGGTGCTTGGCGACAAAGTGAGAGGCGTTACCCCGCCCAAAAACGCGAAGCTTGCTCCTCTCCATCGACGCCGCCAGGTATCTCCTTCCTTCTTCTTCTTCTTCTTCTCCCTCTTCCTCCTCCTCCTCTCCTTCCTCCTATTTTTCTTCTGAAATAGGCGATGCCCCGATTTCTTACATGCCCTCATCTTTTTTTTTTTTTTTGAAGAAAAAGACCTCCCCATGAGAGCACCCCCTCCGTTGTAGTCATGGCCTGTCCGCTCCGCAAAAATGAGCTACATTTTGCAAGATCTTGCAATGTTACCAACAGTCACTTTGGTTCTCTTCCATTCTCTATCCCTCTTTGTCTATAACCTTGACCGCACCTAAATTCAAGCTCTTGCCGTTGTGATTAGCAAAAAGGCCCGGCGGGCCCAGGCCGGGCTCGGGCCCCCTGTGCCCGGGATTTTTTGTTGTTAGGCCCAGGCCGGGCCCTGCTCAAACCGGGCTCGGGATTACATAAAAAAGGGGGCCTGATTGAGCCCTTTAGAACGGGCCCAATCAGGCCCCATTGCTGGCAGCCCCAACATTTTTGCTGGGCTGCCAAAGCTGCCGGCCCAACAGAAATGTTGGGCGGCCAGCATTTTAATGCTGGTGGCTGGCTGCCAGTGGGCCTTAATGCCCGGGCGGGCCTGAGACTGACCCGGGCCGGGCAGCAGGCCAGGCCCTGCCCAAACAAGGGGGCCTGTTGAGCCGCCTTAGGCCTGGCCTAACCGGGCCCAGGCCTAATCAGGCTCAGACTCGAGCAGACCTGGGCCAGGCAACCAGACCCGGGCCAAATTTGCACGCCTAGTTGTGATGGTAACCTTTTTCTTCTCATTTAATTTGTTTTTATTTTCTTTTTTAGTCATTTTTTTGTTTTGTGGGTGTTCTCTGCGGATCATTTCTTGTTTAATCAAAATTTTATTTTATCTTGAGATGTTCGGCAGGAGAAAAGGCACTGAAAGTTATGATTTTTTTTCATGTTCTGGTAGTCCTCGTAATTAGGTTTTTTGATTAATGATATTTTCTGAAAGTTATGATTATTTTCACATTCTAGTAGTTCTAGAAAGATACGTTCTCTGCCATACTTAAGTTTTTTATTTTGGAATTTACATTTAAAGCTTGTCTAGATTCTAACATGTTGAAATTGAATGAATAATGTCTTTTTTTTAACACTTTGTCATCTACATGGCATGCTAATTTCATAGCATTGAATCAAACACCCCTCATAAACCATTTTTTAATTTATGAAATAACATTGGTGATATATTGAACTGAATCCACCCTTTTATTGTTAACCAAATTCTGGAAAAGCAAGGCTTGCCGGAGGGCCGCGCACCCCCCCCCCCCCCCTCGCGTTGGCAGAAAAAGCTAATATTCCAACACCGGCAAACCCACTACGATTTGGGGATACATGTCGCAAGAGAAAGGGACAACAACAACAGTTCGAGAAGGCCGAACTGCCCATTCAGAACCGAGCAGACCGCTCCCGAGGGCTAGCAAATCAAAGCTCCCGGATCTACACCCCGTTAAATGCCCCCCGCGAGCATATACTGTCTGTAATCTACGACAGCAAAATCATCAACTGGCCCAGAGCACTCTCCCAGCACAGGGGAGATCAATCCAAGTTGTGCAATTTCCACAAAGGCCGAGGACACCGTACAGAGCACTGTGCTAGGTTGAAAGAAGAAATTGAACGCCTTGTCCAGTCAGGACACCTTAGGGCTTTCTGCGAAGAAGCACAGAAGGATGCCACCGAAGGTCGGTCGTCGGGTCACCGCCGCCCACCATGCTGAACGACCGAAAGAGCTCGAGCAAGCGCAGCGCAAATGGAGCTCGATGTTACCCTCTCTCTCTCGTCAAACTTATATCAGAAACTTATTGGCTCAGAAGCCGCAAGATTGCACTTGCGCATGTATCAATGTTCATTTTCTAATTATGGTTTACCTGTCCTAAACAATTCTACTGCAGGAACACATTCGGGGCCCTGCCCCGGGGACTTTGCACCGTCGTCGATTGAAGGTTCGCCCTTCTCCTCCGCCGTCGAGTCCCGGCGTCGTAGGGGCCTGCCCCCTTACGTACGCCCCCGGTTTGAATACACCAGCTATTCACCGGCCACTTCGGGGCCCTGCCACGGGGACTTTGCACCGCCGTCGATTGAAGGTTCGCCCTTCTCCTCCGTCATCGAGTCCCGGAGTCGTAAGGGTCTGCCCCCCTTACATTCGCCCCCGGTTTGAATACACCAACTATTCACCGGCCACTTTGGGGCCCTGCCCCGGGGACTTTGCACCGCCGTCGATTGAAGGTTCGCCCTTCTCCTCCGCAGTCGAGTCTCGGCGTCGTAGGGGCCTGCCCCCCTTACGTTCACCCCCGGTTTGAATACACCCGCTATTCACCGGCCACTTGGGGGCCCTGCCTCGGGATTTTGCACCGCCGTCGATTGAAGGTTCGCCCTTCTCGTCCGCCGTCAAATGTCGGCGTCGTAGGGGCCTGCCCCCCTTACGTTCGCCCCCGGTTTGAATACACCCGCTATTCACCAGCCAAACCTATATTATGTAAAATCCGCGAGCTCCGACTCGCGCAAACTAATCTTCTATTATGTAAAAGCCGCGAGCTCAGACTCGCGCAAACTAATTTTCTATTATGTAAAAGCCGCGAGCTCAGACTCGCGCAAACTAATTTTCTATTATATAAAAAGCCGCGAGCTCAGACTCGTGCAAACTTATATTATATTATATCAAAAGCCGCGAGCTCAGACTCGCGCGAACTAATTTTCTATTATGTAAAAGCCGCGAGTTCAGACTCGCGCAAACTAATTTTTTATGTAAAAAACGGCGACCTCAGACTCGCGCAAACTAATATTCTACTAAGACTCGCGCAGGCTCATCCGGTATTTTGTAAGAGGCCATCAAGTTGTTCAGGTATCAACGCTAAATAGCAAGCCAGCAACAATCCCAAAGTACGAACATCCTTCGTCGGCCATCTTGAAGCACCTTTCCTCAATCAACACTTCGACAACAACCAGGGCAGCGGGGCCACGAGAGTGTTATCGCAACGCAGCGCAGAGCAAGTAACACCTAAAGAGAACAAGAAAGCAAAAGCAACTGCACACTCATCCTACAACAACAATTCCTACCCAAGGCGCCACGAAGATAGCAATGATCGAAGCCGTCGCAGAAAAAATCAAAACCTCTGAACTCCTCCGCACAGTAATTCGGACTCCGAAGGTTTGGGGGCTTATGATGTGCACTCGTAAAGATGATACGTGATGTGGTCTCACAAAATGTTCAGGCAGTGCATTCGGGCAGTGCGCTAATGAACATCACTCGCCTCATTTGGTGGAGGAAATGGGGTTGACTAAGATAAACCCCACTATCCCCGTAAAATCTCTCATCATGGGGTGCAAATAGTAAAATCCTCCACATGGGGTGCAAATAATAAAAATCCCCCATCATGGGGTGCAAATAGTAAAATCCTCCATCATGGAGTGCAAATAGTAAAGTCCCCCAACATGTGGGTGTAAATAGTAAAATCCTCCAACATGGGGGTGTAAATAGTAAAATCCCCCATCATGGGGTGCAAATAATAAAATCCTCCAACATGTGAGTCTAAATAGTAAAATCCTCCAACATGGGGGTGCAAATAGTAAAATCCTTCAATACGGTCTGCGTATAACCAATAATATGGTTATGGTGTGCGCATAACCATATCCGTCATATGAATACATATCACCGCAAAACTATACAAACTGGTGTGCGCGTAGCTATATTCATGATAAGTGAGCGTATAACACATAAATCAGTTATGGTGTGCGGGTAGCCGCATAACCACCATAACCACCCTAACAACTCATTTAATTAAGAAAGTGTCACCCTCAAAAACTATAAATAGAACCCCAAGGCTTCTCTTTTTTCCATCTTCTCCTCCTTCATCTCTCCCCTTTTGAGACTTTCTCTCTCTCCGGCGGGGAAAATTCTCCAACGGATTTTCTCTCTCCTTCTTCTTCCTTGCGCGCTCACAAGCGCTACTCCTCCTTGCGCGCTCACAAGCTCGCCTCCTCCTTGTGCGCTCACAAGCGCACGTCCTCCTTGCGCGCTCACAAGCGCGTCTCCTCCTTGCGCGCTCACAAGCGCGCGTCCTCCTTGCGCGCTCACAAGCGCGCGTCCTCCTTGCGCGCTCACAAGCGCGCCTCCTCCTTGCGCGCTCACAAGCGCGCCCTTTCCTTGCGCGCTCACAAGCGCGCCTCCTCCTTGCGCGCTCACAAGCGCGCCTCCGCGCGCTCCGCTCCAAGCGCACCTTCGTGCCTCCGCGCTCGTTGCGTGCTCAGAACGCCTCTCCGTTCGCTTAGATTGCTTCTCCATTCGTTACGCGCTCAGAATACTTCTGAGCGCGCTCAGAGCACTTCTGAGCGCGCTCAGAGCACTTCTGAGCGCGCTCAGAGCACTTTCACATTTCGGGCACGCTCACTTTCTGTCTTTCTAGCATGCTCACATTTTGTCTTTCTAGCATGCTCACAATTTGTCTTTCTAGTTTCTCAGATTGCAGGAACGTCTTGTCGCATTTTTCGTCTTTAAAAAAGCGGCCCAAACTGCCCGAACTGCCCGAGGGCAAGACGGTCATTTACGAAAAATGGCGATCCGAGTGCTCTGAACCGGGAAATATGATTCGTCCGTCAGGTGGTTATGGTGGTTACGACGGCAAAATTACCGGGCTACCCCCGACCAAAGCTATAAAAGGAGCCCAGAGCCTTCATTTGAGGGGACCTTGCCTTCTGGACCCGGGAGAGCTTCTTGCAGACTTTCGCGGAATTCTCCTTCGGACTCGAAGATTTCCTTCTTCCCGAAAGGCGACTCAGCACGCTCACTTTTGTTCTCCAGGGCGTTCTCACTTTTGTTCTCCACCTTTCTCAGAAGGAGAAAGGACTTAGTTTTTCTGGAGGTGGTCTGTCACCTTCGGAATTCTCTCTCTCTCTCTCTCTATTATTGTAACGAGTAGTGGCCTATCGCGCTCGACTTCTAAGTCTCTAATTGTAACCCCCCAGAAGATAGTGGAAGTTTGGTCGGCACAGCTCCGGCCACGTGGTTTTTTACCCTTTCCGGGTTTTCCATGCTAAAAAGTCTCAGTTTAATCAACGAATCACAAATTGACTGTTTGCGCGCTTGGTTCTCTCCCGAGCTAAGGTGGTTCAAGTAAACCGGTCTACCAAGAGCCCTAAGCGACCCGCAACAGTGGTGTTAGCGTAAATTGGGAGGTCAATGATGTTTTAATTTTTTGTGACTTGTGCTTGAAAGAAATAGAGTTGGGTAATTGCCCAACCACACACTTTAACAGTAATGTAACGGTTGCTCGAAGCATCCCGGGTGGTGGTCAAAGTGAACCCGTTATTTACCCAAATATACACTTACAAGTAATGAGTGAGTCAACCTAACAACAAATTTCTTTGCTCGCACGGGGAAAGATGTATGATCGAAATCAAATGAAGAACAAATGTGATCAACTAAAGAAAGATTGGAAGTTATGGAGAGAGCTAAAGGACCGTGAGACAGTTTTGGGCTGTGATCCAATTCACAAAACTATTTCCTCTTCAGCAAATTGGTGGAAATAACGTCTCCAAGTATGCATGTTTTTTAAAGATTCTTGTTGTTCTTATAGCTATTATTTTCATCCTGTTAATACATATTTATTAATTCTATCCCAGGTTTTTCCGACGGCAAGAAAGTTTCATTTCGCTGGCATATCCCCTGATTTAAAAGAGAAGTTAGTTTTGATGTCCAGCCAGGTCGTGGCAACAGGAGATCTTGCTTGGGCTCCTAATTCAAGAAATTTTGAGCATGAATCGATTGACGAACATGACCTGTTTGCTGAAGATGACACACAGAACATGAACGAGACACCTTCTTCTGCTGATGCAAGGAATAAACAGACGACTAAGAGAAAAATCAAGATGTTTCTGAGACACAGAATCGAGAAACTTTTATGAGCATTCATCTGGATCGACGTCTAACATGGCTGCAGGATTGTTTTGAGAAAAAATTTAGAGTAGTTGGTTCTATGTTTTTCCTGTGATCGGATCAGACACCTTTTTTTGTTGATGTTGATTTATGTTTGTTTGTTTCACTGTAATTTACTTGCTTCGTTGTTGAACATTTTTATGCATTGTTGGACATTTATAACACTGAAGTTATATTACTATGTTGGATATTTATATTATTTTGAAAATAATGTAGTGTACTTGTCGCAGGTTTACAATGTCCTCTTCGGATTGTACAACCCCGATATTCGCTAGGAGATGGGCATAGATTGAGAAGTCAACATGCAAAAGAAGTAACAAAGAAGGCGAGCCAGAGTCTCAAAGGTCGCTCGCAGGAAGGGGGGCAAGCCGGGCACTCGCCGTAGGCTCGCAAGAAAGCGGGCGAGTCGGGTTCTCGCGGGCCGCTCGTAGGAAAGCGGGCGAGCCAGATCCTCGCGGTCCGCTTACAGTGGTCTTCTGGGCGGTCCGGATTCTTTCCAAGTTTTTGTGTTCGACGAACTTCAATCTGCGTTCGACGAAATCCGTTCTGCGTTCGACGAACGTCGCTTCAGTTCGACGAACTCGTTGTTTAGCTCGACGATTTCAGTCTTCTAGCCAGCTCCACAGATTTTGTCTTCAGTTCGACGAGCTCCAGTTTGAGATCGACGAACTCAGCTCTGCGTTCGTCGAGCGTCGCTTCAGTTCGACGAACTCGCTGTTTAGCTCGACGATTTCAGTCTTCCAGTCAGCTCCACAGATTTTGCCTTTAGTTCGACGAGCTCGACGAACTCAGCTCTGCGTTCGACGTATAAGTAACAAGATGTTCAGTTCGACGAAATTGCTTCTCAGCTCGACGAGCTCAATCTTCCAGCCAGTTCAGTAGATTTTCACAGGGCCGAGGGGAGCTCGCAGGAAAGCATGCGAGACCCGGCCTCGTAGGCTGTCGCCAGAAGAGGTGCGAGTGGAGCCTTCGCAGAGCGCTCGCCTAAGAGGGGTTTCGCGAGCCATACTTGTGAGGAGACTCGCGGGAGCTCTCGCGAGTAGCCTCCTCACAGGCCACTCGCCTATAGGCTAAGGAGGCGAAATTACCCCTCTGCCCCTGGTGGTATGCTGTTAGCCCCTCCAAACAGCGGAGTTTGGCTGTTAGCAGGCCAACTTGGGGTGCGTTTAGTAAAACCAAAAGGCGGAATTCCGCTATTAACAAACGACGAACAAAAAACTATAAATAGGCCTTAAAGGGCACCTTGGGAGAGGATTCCAATCTCAGTTTCTGAGCTTCTTCCTCCCTAGGTTATCTTGGTTTAGCTCTCTAGCTCTCCAAGGTGCCCAGTCTCAGCTTTGGCTTGGGAGGGGAAGCGCTCAACGATCTTTCGGGTTTGTGGTGGGACCTCCTCGCTGTGACTAAGGTCTTAGTCTAGTTCCGAGTCTTCAGTGTGCTCTTTCCAGGGTGTACAACCCTCATATTTCCCGAGTCGGTGTGACCCGACCCGGATGAGACCAAGACAATGAAGGTGGTCGAGACGGTCAAAACGACCACGCATAAGCGGCTGGGACCAGTCAAGGCAAAGAGAGGCCACGGGGGACGCGGGGGGAGCACCCGCTCCCCCGACTCCCTTCGGGCGAGTGGGAGGAGCCTCCCACTCGCCGTTCACCCGGGCGAGTGGGAGGATCCCTCCCACTCGCCGGGCGAGTGGGTGGGTCCCTCCCACTCGCCGGCCATCTTGAGGGGGAGTGGGAGGGGGCCCTCCCACTCGCCACCCCCTTTGGGCGAGTGGGAGGAACTCTCCCACTTGCCCGGTACATTGGGGGGAGGCCGGTATGGCCTCCCGTGAGGGGGAAAGTGGGCACCTCGGGTCCCACTCGCCTCCCCTCACGCGTTGATCATTCGTGGTCATGGTTGGACTGCGGATAGCCAGATCTTGGCTATCCGCAGTCCATTTTTGGGAAAGTCTATAAATAGACCCCCATGGGCACCTTGGGAAGGGTTGGTCACTACCCCCCCCCTGCGTGTGTCTTGTGAGCAGGCACCCCCCCTCCCTTGTCATCCTTCAGCTGACAGTGAGGTGGTTCTTAGTGCCCTCCAAGGTGCCCAGGCTCAGCATTGGCTTGGGAGGGGAAGTTCCGAGTGGGCTTCCGGGTGTGTGGCGGGACCTCCACGCTGAAGCTTAAGGGGTCTGTCCCTAGACTCTAGTTGTCATCAAGTCCGAGTCCCTTAGTTCCTAGCAACCGGTCACGGGTCAAGGCTTAGGTCAAGTAAGGGTTAGTCGCAACCCCCTTTCGAACGCTGAAACCGGGAAACTGGTTTCAACATTCTGGTGCGGTGAGCGTGGAAGCGACTAGTTCGGAAAACTCTGAGCCAAGTCCCATGGCTGGAAGCGACGAGTTGGGAGACCCGCCTCCGCCTTGCGAGTGTGTGAAGAAGAGCGACTTCGACGAATTCAGCAAAAGGATCCTGGAGTTCATGCAGGCCGCATCCTCCGCTCGCGGCGAATGCTCAACACCACCTGCACCTAGGATCCCCTCACTCCCCCTAGCGGAAGTAAGAAGCAATCAGCAAGGGAAGGAGCCAGCCTCGGAGGAGGGCTTGAGCCTCTAGGCACGAGTGCTTTTCAACAGTTCACCCCGGACCAGCTGCCCCGGCGGGGGAGTGATGGGAACGCCTCCACCCAATCAAGAAGAATGGAGAAGCCCTTTCTGCGAGCTGGTCATGTCAGCCCCCGTTCCGGATGGGTTTCGCGATCCTGCCATGTCCTACTACGAAGGGGATAGCGATCCTCTCCAGCATCTCCAGTGGTAAGAAGACATGACCTCGATCAGGCAAATGTCGGACGCATTCATGTGCAGGCTTTTTGCCGTCACATTCCAGGGAAAGGCGAGGGATTGGTTCCACTCGCTTCCGGCGGGAACCATCTTGAAAGTGCACAATTAACCTCACTAGAATTCTCTAGAGGGGGGGTGAATAGAGATTTAAAAATTATTTTGTGCAAAGTTAATATATATATGTGTATGATCACAGATTAGAGCTTCCCACACACCAACAAGAATTAAGCAAGAAAATAAAGTAAATGCAAGAAAATAAATCACAGCACAACACAAGAAAATATAGTGGTTCCCCAAACTTTGGGTAGTCCACTCTTCTACCCCCTTTGTAGGAATTCACTATCTTGCACCGAGTCTTTTGATAAGGAGACTCTTAGAACCACCCTGAGTCTTTTGACAAGGAGACTCTTAGAACCAACTGAGTCTTTTGACAAGGAGACTTTTAGAACCAGTACACTGAATTTTTTGGAGAGAGATTCTAAAAACTCTTTTACAATGTTTAAGTAAGAAAGAAAGGAGAAGAAGTAAAAACAAGAAAGAATCTTCTTCCTAGTAAGAAGATTGGAAGCACAAGAAGTGAATTGAATCTTTCTTCTATAGAGAGAAGAAGATTTGCAGCCTTTCTCTCTTTGTGAGAGCTATCAGATTTTGCAGCAGTATGACTTCAGAAGCAGAAGAAGAAGAAGTGCTTGAATGTTGCTGCAGAGCTTTTTCTCAATTTCTCTCTTTTCTCTTGGGAGCTTTTCCTCTATTTCAAATGTGTGTGGTGGATCACTCTTCTCATTTTCTGCCGACCTCCTCTTTATTTATAGCTATGTTAATTCAAAATAATACTATAGGAGGATAATCAATTAGCAGTTAGAGAGAATAAAAAGAAAAGATGTTTCCATAATGTTCATTTCTGTAGAAGGAAAGAATAAATTCTGATTTCAAATATTGTCCAAATAAGTTTAATCAAATTAGCCAAGAATCAGATATAAGGAAAGAATGATTCAGAACGGCTATAAAATATTGATACTTATTCCATACAAATCAGATCTACTGAAAGAAGGAAAGAAATCTGGCGCATATTTAAATCTATCATATAAATCGACGTGCGTCGATTCCTATTCGACGTAAGCGTCGAATTCATCCTGGCTGGACGTCGAGAGGAGAATAAGGAAGGTGCGTCGATTAAGGTGCGTCGACTTCTCCATATGCGTCGACTAGAAATCAGAGTAGCGTCGACAACACATACGTCGAAATCTTCCTAGAGTTACTTCGACTCAATCTGAAGGAAACGTCGACTATGTTTCGACGTTGCGTCGAATACTATTCGACGCATATTTACTTAACCTTGTTTTTCTTTCTTAGAATTCATATTCAACTTAATTCAAGGGGTTAAGAGAAATCATTTTCCCAACACATCTACCGCTTCGAGGATCTGCGTCGAAGTTTCTTGCTAAGGTTCTCTACCTCGAAGAAGAGGAGGAAGAGCATGGAGGCCTTGTTCGCAGTCAGGCAAAAGCCAGGGGAGACGCTGGCTAGCTACATTGATAGGTTCCAGGCGGAGGTCCTTCTTGTCGTCGAAGTACCCGGGCACACCCTGCAGCTAGCCTTCACCCTTGGGCTGCAGCCTGGGCTGTTCCGGATGAGTCTGACTCGGGATCCTCCCCTGTCTTTCGAAGAGCTGATGAAGCGTGCTGATCGTGAGACCGAGTGTGAGGCTACCAATCAGGAGTTCGTGGCTAGGTTAGCCGAGGTAGCAGAGGAGGAAAGGAGAGAGCATGGAGGAAGAAGGAAGGAGGAAGTGAGGAGTCAGGGACAACAGGGACCTCCCGTTGGGCAGGAGCAAGGCTGGAAGTCGCAACCGACAGCCGCCCGACCAGCTTGGAGGTCACAGGTTGGTCCCCCTCAGGGCCAAGGAAGGGGCCACTTCCAAGGAGGAGGAGGTTATCAGGGGAGGCACGGGCGGTTCCACCCGGCAGGGTGGCAACAGAACTCGGGGCCGCTGCAAGTCCAGCCCCTGCAAGCCATGGCCATCGGCCGGAAGAGAGGCGGAAGGAAGAAGGAGCGTTGGGAGAAGCGGGGGGGGGGGGGGGGGGGGGGGGGGGGGGGGGGGGGGGGGGGGGGGGGGGGGGGGGGCGAGCTGGCGCTGCTATACTGTGACTTCCACCAGCAGGAGGGTCACGCGACCGCAGCTTGCCCAAAGTTCCTCGAGATGAGGGAAGGAGGAAGAGCCCCAACAGGGGGAAAGCAGTTGTGCCTAGAAGGACCGCGGGCGGGGGAGAAGGGGAAGGACAAGGAAGAGGATGATCCATGTGAAGAGAGGGTCGATGTAGGGGCCCTGGGAGGGATCGGGGTCATCCGCGGAGGGGCGGGCAAAGAGGCCACCCGGAAGGGGAGCCTCCACGCCATATACCGTCGGAGCATCGCCTCGACTTCCCGATCCCCGCCCTCAAGCGAGAAGATCACCTTCTCAACCTAAGACCTGTCGGCCAATGAGGACCCCTTCTGCGACGCGCTGGTCATCAAGGCGGCGATCGAGAACTTCACCGTCTCCTGGATCCTAGTCGACAACGGGAGCTCAGTGAACGTGGTCTTCAAGAAGGCTTTTGAAGGAATGAAGGTTGAGGCAAAGCGAGTGCTAGCATCGGATGTGACACTTTTCAGATTCTCCGGGGAGAGGAAGGAGGTGGAGGGGGAGTCGAACTCCTCGTCACCCCGGGGGGAACTTCAAAGAACTGCCGGTTCGTCATCGTGGATGCGCCGAGCAGTTACAACGCCATCTTCGGGCGTCCCCTCATCAGCGCGTACAAGTGCGTGCCGTCCTCCTACCATCAATGCTTGAAGTTCAACCCCGGAGAACTCCAGGTGAGAGTCAGGGGGGATCCCCGAGAGGCGCGTCAGTGTTATGTTACTGCGGTCAACACGATCGGATGGATACAAGCAGCTGAAGAAGTGGAAGAAGCGATGGCAGAGATGGCCAAGGAGCAGGCGGCAGAGTGAGCCCGGAGTGGGCGAGGTGTAACGGCGTGCCCAGATAGGGGCGAAGTGTAGTGAAGTGCCCGGATAGGGGCGAGATGTAAGGAGGGGCCCAGAAAAGGGCGAGGTGTAACAGGATGCCCAAAGGGGCGTAGCGTAGGTAAGTTGTAATAGGTAAGAACTATGAATGGGAAAGGGGTTCTGGAAGAATATCCAGGTTCAAAATCCCTGGCTAGAGACCCTCCGCTGGGCTAAGTCATGCTAGTAGATGGGGGACGCATCGGGTCAACTCGCTGCTTGGTAATTGGATTGGGAAGGCGTTGAGTTCCTCCACCCCCGGTTGAGCTAAGACTCCCAGGACGTGGATGGGTACTTCCACCTCCAGTCAGATTGGGAAGGCGTTGAGTTCCTCCACCCCCGGTTGAGCTAAGACTCCCAGGACGTGGATGCGTACTTCCACCTCCAGTCAGATTGGGAAGGCGTTGAGTCCCTCCACCCCCGGTTGAGCTAAGTCTCCAAGGACGTGGATGGGTACTTCCACCTCCAGTCAGATTGGGAAGGCGCTGAGTTCCTCCACCCCCGGTTGAGCTAAGACTCCCAGGACGTGGAAGGGTACTTCCACCTCCAGTCAGATTGGGAAGGCGTTGAGTTCCTCCACCCCCGGTTGAGCTAAGACTCCCAGGACGTGGATGGGTACTTCCACCTCCAGTCAGATTGGGAAGGCGTTGAGTTCCTCCACCCCCGGTTGAGCTAAGACTCCCAGGACGTGGATGAGTACTTCCACCTCCAGTCATACTGGGAAGGCGTTGAGTTCCTCCACCCCCGGTTGAGCTAAGACTCCCAGGACGTAGATGGGTACTTCCACCTCCAGTCAGATTGGGAGGGCGTTGAGTTCCTCCACCCCCGGTTGAGCTAAGACTCCCAGGATGTGGATGGGTACTTCCACCTCCGGTCGGATTTGGAAGGCGTTGAGTTCCTCTACCTCCAGGTAGGCTAAAGTACCTAGGACGTGGATGGGTACTTCCACCTCCAATCGGTAGGATCTCTGACTAAAAGAGACCACTCCCCAGACTCAGTCATGTCGGCAGACGGGAGACTCATCGGGCCAATCAACCACTCGATGATCGATTCAAGCAAGGTATCAAGTCCTCAAGCAGTAAAGGGAGAAAATAAGCTGAGGAGATTCTTTCAAGTAACTACTGATTCATTGATAATATATGTTACATGAGTCGTTGCTTCACTTTTACTAGTGCACGCAGGCTTGAAGAAGAAAAGCAAACACAAAAAATACATAGCCCCCATGAGGAACAGGAGAAAAGAAGAAGTCACAGGCCACCCTCACGATCGTGGAGAGTAGCCGTCGCTGCTAGGGGGCGAGCCGGATCGCCCAGGGGAAGGAAAAAACTCAGGCAGGAGGTCGCTGTCGGAAACCCCCCTCCAGCTGTCTCGAAGAGCATCCACGTCATGAAGGCGACTCACCATGGCTCGGGTCGTTGACGCCATGATTCTCCTTCGACCGCGCTCGGCTTCAGCAGGTCGAGGTGGGACCGGCATCGCCGCCCTCGACGGTGCACTTCCTTCTCCTCTCCCTTCCCTTAACTGCCTATGAGCCTCGGCAAGCTGAGCCCTCAGGTCCTGCACCTCCTGGTCCGACTCCTCGCATCGTCTCCTGAGCGAGTCGGCGGCACCGGGTCCCTGCAGGCCGACAAGGCAAATAAATTAGAACCTACGAACAATGAGGGATTAAAAAGAGAAAAGGAAATTCATCAAGGCGGGCACGAACCAAGCCTCCGGATGACTCCTCCAGGAGTCTCTCAGCGATGGCCAAGCGAGCCGCAAGGTCAGTGGCATTCTCCTCTGCATCCAGCTTCGACGCATCCGCCCGCACCGACCTGTACGAGAGACTAAGACCTCGGCGGGCGGCCATGTGGGAGAGCTCGGTCGCGCGGAGCTGGTCCTGAGAGCTCGCATACGCAAGGTCACGCATGGACATCTCCTTGTAAGATGCGGCGTCCTGCCAACCGTAGATGCCATAAATGAAGCTATATGCCGCGTTGTCGATGACGTCCCCCTCGGCCCACGAAGGTCGCTGGGAGGAGAAGGAGACCCGGTTCATCGTTTCATCCCAATAGACAACGGGCTCGCCGAGAAGGTCCGTGGCCTTCCCCCCATCTCGAAGTTGGGGTGATTGGCCAACGCATTGGGGGCACTCGGTTTGCCCCTCTCCATGGCCGGCGCCCCCGGAGTCCCTCCGGCAGACGACTTTCCCTTGCCGCATCCTCGGTCCCTTCGGAGGGGAGGAGGGCACACCCTCCTCTCCCACCAGTTCCTTATCCTTCCTCTGCCTCGACCCGGACACCTTCGGAGCCGAGGCAGAGGCAGCTGCGACCTCCCCGACGGGCCCATAGGCGAGGGAAGAACTTCCCCCCGCAGAGGGGAGGTGTCGAGGAAGGGACCGTTCGCCTGCACAAGTTAGGATGGGATAAGCAACCATATGAAGAAATGAACCATAAAGGAGACGATTGGTGAGGTCCAAGTACCTGTCCCCGGCTCCACGTAGGTGAGCCGATTAATGTTCCTCCGGAGATGATCAACCTCAATGTTCGCACCCTTAAGGAAGCGGTGCAGCTCAGCGGCCTCCCCACGTAGCGAGGGGGGTCTGCAGACCTTCTCAGGTCTCTGTGTGGGGGAAAATGGGATGCCGTCTAGATCACCCAGAACGAACACAAATGAGTCGTTCCAGTGATGGACCTTGTTGGAGGTCTCATGCACGTCCACGTGTGTGCTGGTCAAGAAGCAAACCCCATCGGCTGTTGATCGGAAGATAAAGACCTTGCGGAACACGCTCAGGTCAAACACCGCCCTCTCCCCCCGCAGGTAGCACGCGTAAGCTGTCAACATCGAAATCGCATTCGTGTTAACTTGAGACGGGACTACGCCGAAGTAGTCCAGGAACTCCTTCACCTCAGGCCACAAGGGCAGTCGTAGCCCAGCCTCAAAGTGAGGGAGGGAGAATGCAAGCCAATCATCGTAAAAAGAGTTGATGGCCTCACCCCCTGACGGGCGCCTGCATGACCACCCCTCGGGGAGGTAGGAACTTCAGAAGGCCGAGAGATCCTCCTTGGATACCTTTCCCGCGGGGAAAGAACACCCTGAGAAGTTGGCCGCGTTCTGCTCCCGGCCATTCCTCTTGACAGGTGGGCGGTTGGATGCCATCTTGCAGGAGTGAAGGGAAAAGGTAGAAGCTGGCTATGAGAGAAAGGCAAGGCAAGGGAAGAGAGGAAGGTGAGGACCTAGAGGTGGAAGAGGGCGTATTTATAGGGGGGGATAAAAGAGAAGGCGAGTGAACCGTGGGTCCATTCGCCCAAGGGCATGGAGGGGGAGTGGACCGCAAGGCCCACTCGCCCCCGAGCACAGGCGAGTGGACCTTGAGGTCCACTCGCCCGGTGCACGGGGGTGGACCTCATGGTCCACTCGCCCGGCAGAGGAAGGAGGGCCCTGCAGTCCTCCCGCCTAGTGTAAGGATACGGACCGAGAGGTCCCCTTCACCTACGCCTCCCCCTGACACCTTCTGACCGCTTCGTCCCCAGATCGTCCTTTCGAGGCCTCTATCTCCCGCCCGTTAGTCAGCTGTATTAGCATCATTACGGCCACCATACATGATAGTTAACCAAAAGATAGCCACTCAAGCATGACATAAATCAGTGGGGTTATTAAAGCAAACGTAGGGGAGACATAACGAAAAAACAGTTCAGTCGCGAAGCAGACGAACTGCTATGGCGAGCCGATCCTTATTATTACATAACAAATAGTAGATCCCCGAAAAAGGGGTAACTAACGCGCCGTCCACTTCCAATAGCCCTGGTCCTGGGTGAAGGGGACCCCCCCGCGCGTGGATTCGAAGCATGCCTTGGCTGAGGAGAGCTCATCGCCCACGGTGCGCACGGAGGCCTCCACCCGGCGAAAGTGATCCTCGAACGGTGTCGTCATGCCCCCGAATGCGAGCCGGACCTCTCCCCGTAGGAGGTTGAGTTCAGCCTCCAGCCCCTCGACCCGGCGCTCCAGCACGCAAACACGGGCGAGGGGGTCGGGTCCGGAAGACAGCCTTCCCTCCCGCAGCTCCTGGGTAAGGATCTCCAAGCGGCTCAGACGCACGAGGACGTCAGATTGGTCTTCGACGGGCTCCATGACCGCAGTAGGAGAACGGGATGGTGCCGAGACTTCCCTTCGGCTCGATTGGCCCGTCGAGGTCTGGTTCCCTTCAGCAGAAGGGTTATCGTGAGCGGTCGAGTGGGCGGCAGGTTCCTGACTGAAGGGAACGGGGCCCACCCGAACGTCTGTACCCGTCCCCTCTATCAGCCTTCGAGCCCCTTCGATGTCATCCGCGAGAAGCTGTGAGCACTTAAGAAACGCGTCATCATTATCGTGTCACGATTACAAGTGTGGGACAAAAGCAAGAAAAGAACTGATACCGTATCCATCTCCAGGCCTCGGACGAATTCGGTCATCCCATGGGAGGATGACGACGCAACCTCCTTCACCGACTCGGGGCGAGGTTTCTTCCGAGGTGATCGCACCGCGGATCAGGTAGGAGAGGACGAAGGGCCATGGACTAGAGCTTTAAGCTCCGTCAGGTCGGACGGACCCTTCCCAGCAAGAGCCTTGATGCGAGCCCTGAAGTCTCGAGGTGGATCCATCTGATTCAAGAAGAGAAGTAGGAGGAGCTCTCAGGAATGGTGCTCTTCTTACCCCCCTCTTCGAGGGGGTTTTATATAGCCATCGGGCGGAGCCCTCCAAAGATTCCCTCCGGGTCCCACCTACTCGTCCAATAGGTGGGTTGGACTTTCTTTCCGAGCTTAGGACAAGCTCGCAAAGAGCGGGGATTGTGTACAACCCTCATATTTCCCGAGTCGGTGTGACCCGACCCGGATGAGACCAAGATAATGAAGGTGGCCGAGACGGTCAAAACGACCACGCATAAGCGGCCGGGACCAGTCAAGGCAAAGAGAGGCCACATGGGACGCGGGGGAGCACCCGCTCCCCCGACTCCCTTCGGGCGAGTGGGAGGAGCCTCCCACTCGCCGTTCACCCGGGCGAGTGGGAGGGTCCCTCCCACTCGCCATTTACCCGGGCGAGTGGGAGAGACCCTCCCACTCGTCGGGCGAGTGAGAGGGTCCCTCCCACTCGCCGGCCACCTTGAGGGGGAGTGGGAGGGGGCCCTCCCACTCGCCACCCCCTTTGGGCGAGTGGGAGGAACTCTCCCACTCGCCCGGTACATTGGGGGGAGGCCGGTATGGCCTCCCGTGAGGGGGAAAGTGGGCACCTCGGGTCCCACTCGCCTCCCCTCACGTGTTGATCATTCGTGGTCATGGTTGGACTGCGGATAGCCGGATCTTGGCTATCCGCAGTCCATTTTTGGGAAAGTCTATAAATAGACCCCCGTGGGCACCTTGGGAAGGGTTGGTCACTACTCCCCCCCCCCCCCCCCCCCCCCCCCCCCCCCCCCCCCCCCCCCTTTGCGTGTGTCTTGTGAGCAGGCACCCCCCTCCCTTAAGGGTTCTGTCTCTAGACTCTAGTTGTCATCAAGTCCGAGTCCCTTAGTTCCTAGCAACCGGTCACGGGTCAAGGCTTAGGTCAAGTAAGGGTTAGTCGCAACCCCCTTTCGAACGCTGAAACCGGGAAACTGGTTTCAACACAGGGGATCAATAAGGGCTAGCTGCCCCTCAACTTATTGAGGGCCCGAGCTTCACAAGGGACTGAGAAATCGGTTTCAACACGGATCATAACAGTTTCGATGAGGAGACTCAGCAGCAAGTAGCCGACTGGTTTTACCGTAATAGAGCACTCTGTGAACAACAATTTTTTTTAGCAGCAAGTAGCCAGTTAACCGGCTCTAGTGGTTTCTCCAATACACCTTGCATGACATCAAGTCAAACAGGAGCTTGATGGATTTGTGAACTACTCAATGAACACCTTTTAAGATTTTTCAGTGCGCTTAGAAAGTTTAAGGTAATATTTGCAGATTTGCTTACACTCCTCACACAACAATATGGATTGCAAGGATCCAGGAGAACTCTACCACGAGAAGTGCTTGCAGTTATATTGCATATTTTAGGCCGCCATACAGTTTGACAAATCAACGAGACATTGTGATTGCAACAATGACTTTGCATAATTATATTCGCAGACACCCATCCCGCTCATACACTCATTTTCGTGCTTGTGATGAAGACGAGCATTTCATTTACCCTGCGGGCCTTCAGAGAAGAACATGACAGAGTAATGAAAGCTCAAGTGGAGATCATGTTAGAGGGATTCAGGTAGGGGTGGATGAGATGGTAGCATTGCGTGACTCCATTGCCGATCAACTACACAAAGCTTGAACGTGTTTGCAGTATCTGCATTGTCGCTCGTCGGAGATTTTGAGTTTTCAATATTTTCAGGTTTACAAGTATTTTGGATTATTTTGAGTTCTTGTATGTGTTTGAACTGAGTCTCACTATCACAGCCACCACCGGAAGTTGATTATAAAAAAATTATTTCTTTCCAAATAATTATTTCCAACAAATATATCTACAAACAGTCTTAGAATTTTTTTTACAAAAATCTCTAATAAAAAAATTTATAATATAAAATATCTACGAAACGCCACCACAGTTTTGCCAAACGGTTCTCTGTTTTGAACAGCTCTGCAAACACAGAATATCCAAACAGAACTCCATTTCTAGCAACAAAATTTCCAACAGCTCCATTTACAAATCTGCATTTACAACAACTCGTTTTACAACCGCAACCGCTCAACCAAATGAAATCTAAAGTTATGATATGCTTAAAATCAATAATATGACTTTTTGTAGAGGCAAAATGTTGTCAGATTCATTCAAAATGTTCAGTTTTGACCAATTTTTGTATAATATAAGTCATTTTTTTTATATTTGTCAAAAAATATCGTCAATATTTTATTGAACGCCTATACTGAACAATTCATCGGGTCCCGCCACTAGCGTTAAATTTTATTTTTATATATGTATTAAGTATTAAATAAAAAAATAAAAAAATATTTGATAATTTGAATGATTCGGTGACTCTTCTATTGACTTTTAATAGATATGAAAAGAAATATATAAGAAAAGATATATATATATATATATACTAGCATCTTCGAACGGGCTACGCCCGTTCTAGATGCGTCGTTGCGGGCTTCGCCCGTAACCAAGCGGGCTTCGCCCGCTTGGCATTCAAGCGGGCAGCGCCCGCATTCGGGCGGGCAGCGCCCGCATTCGGGCGGGCAGCGCCCGCATTCGGGCGGGCAGCGCCCGCATTCGGGCGGGCAGCGCCCGCATTCGGGCGGGCAGCGCCCGCATTCGGGCGGGCAGCGCCCGCATTCGGGCGGGCAGCGCCCGCATTCGGGCGGGCAGCGCCCGCATTCGGGCGGGCTGCGACCGCATTCGAGCGGGCTGCTCCCGCATCTGTCGTGGGCGGTGTCATTTGTCGTGGGGGGTATATTGGTCGTGGGGGCGACACTCGTCGTGGGGGCGACACTCGTCGTGGGGGCGACACTCGTCGTGGTGGCGACATTCGTCGTGGGGGCGACATTCATCGTGGGGGTGACCCTCGTCGTGGGGCGACCTCGTCGTGGGGGCGACATTCGTCGTGGGGGTGACAGTGGACGGGCCACCCGTGCCCCGCACGACAGTGCTCGCTGACTCTTAGCGGGCTGAGCCCGCATTTGGGCGGGCTGCGCACGCATCTGTCGTGGGCGGCATCATTTGTCGTGGGGTTGGCATAAAATTTATTACGATCAAGCATAACATACGACCACGTCACCCTAGAGCGTCATCAATAAATGTGACAAAATGTGCAATAAGGTGAACCAAATTTCATGCACAATATAGCTCAAAAAAACAAATGCATAAAGTTTTGGCATATGAACCAGTTACTGCATGCAATGCGATTAAAAACCTATAAAATTAGGTAAATCAAATTAGTAGCATCTAAGGAGTCTAACATCCACTGGCAAACTTTTTCAAAGTAGTTTTTACTGGTTATTATATGATTTAGTTTGCAGTCAAAATTTATTTTCAATGACCTTTGCAAAGTGCTCAACATGACTTAACAGATTATAATTAATTGCAATAGTGTTTCGGAAAAGGCAAAGAAGATTATTATTTAAATAAAGAAAATTAAAATTAATACCTCAGAAGCATCCACAGTGAATTAATTAACAAAAACACAATGTGAATTAACATTTGTTAAAGCAAATTATATCTACATAATGTGTATACAACCAACTGATTAACTATAGATCATTTAAATTCAGATATAGAGAACGTAAATAGAAGAGAAGGAGAGGCTAAGGACTCACAGGCCGACATCGTTCCCTAGAGTTATTACTAATGATGTTGATGTCCCAGTTTCATTTATCATCATATGCAAATCCAGAAAGAAAATAGTATTGAAACAGCTGAATCCGCAATTTCTCAAAACAAAGATGACAAAAAAATTGTTGAATAAAAGAATTCATGAGATTAAGCAGCACAAATTATACTTTTTTTTCATTGTTGTAGCAAACTCACAGTATATTTAGATGTTATTTATATCTTATCAAAATAATCTCTAGCAAAATATTTTCTTTGATATAAATAAAATAATTCTACTGCAAATCTGAAATCATATTATGATTTTACCTTATGACTGTCTTCCTCAACCGAGAATTTGGTGCAGCACTTACGCTCTCACTGTGATACCAAACAGATAACTGTGAGCGTTGCTTTTTATGAAGTTTGAACTTCAAAATTCTGCATAAAAAAGGAAAACAAATAAGAAATTAATCAAAAATTAATTAGAAGCAAAGCTATAAGAGGTAGCATGCGAAATTAATTAGAAGCATCTAATTGTCCAGTAAATGCTATAAGAGGTAGCATGTGACATTTCTTAATTAAGAAATTGCATGGTTATCTTTAAAAATGAGAGTTGGGAGAGATACACAGTCTATGCCATCAAAGGGGCTGACCCCATTAGAGCCCTTATTCGGGAAGAGTAAACTGCACAAACATTGAAAAGGAATTAGTTGAAATAAAT
Organism: Dactylorhiza incarnata; assembly: GCA_033032865.1. Taxonomy (NCBI): domain Eukaryota; kingdom Viridiplantae; phylum Streptophyta; class Magnoliopsida; order Asparagales; family Orchidaceae; genus Dactylorhiza; species Dactylorhiza incarnata. Next base: position 1,671,093 of record JAWHQI010000258.1, read on the forward strand.
GTTTTCATTCTGAGTCGACGCTGCAGAAGAGTGAAGATTTCTTCCAGGTAGGGCAAACCTGTTTTGTGTGCGTCTGGCTGCGATCAACCATGCGAGGAGTCATGAATGTCAGCAATGACTTCGAGGTCCGTCCAAAGTTTTATAATCAATCTTCAAAAGGCTGAAACAAAGAAATATGATTTCTGCAGATCTTGGAAGCGGAGGCTGGCTAGATCTAAGACTATTTTCTTAGAAAAGAAAATAGTTACCGAGAGGAGAGAAAATAAAACTGTTGAAGATCAATATTGCGGACACTATTTAGAAAACCAAATGGGAAAAGATAGAACCCTAGATCTGCAGTCCGGCGAATCACATTTTATCTACAGGAGATGCCAGCCGGTATCTAAAAAACAGCGAGTCTTTCTTCACCTCCAAGAAAGGGGGTCACTTCCAAGCAAACTTTGTTCAGAGAAGAAGCATGTGGGCTTTTGGATCAGAAATCTGAATAGTAGTAGCATAGCAATGAAACTCTAACCAATCGAACTATCTCATTTAAGTGCAAGAGAGAAAGAGAATTTTTTTAGTAAAAAAACAGCTACAACAAAAGGAAAAATAGGAAATGATGCATTGAAGGTCGAACCTGGAACGATGGAGGAGCGATGAAGCCTTAAAATGGCAAGGCGAGAATGTGCGAGGTGGCTCTCCATGGTCTCCTTCTTGGCGGAAGCCAAACGGCTCCTTTATCTTGTCCGGGTGTCACGCCAAGGCTGACGCTATGCTCGCCAGATAGTTGACTGGCTTGTAATTTCCAGAGACAACGGAGAAGATAGCAGCATTCCTGGTTACTGCCGAGCATCGGCCACGCCCTCCGCAAAGGCCACCAATGTTGCCAAGGGAGCACAATCCCGCTGCAACTATTATGCTCCTCTCCGACGATCCTCGGGAGCAGCCACGCCTACGGGAGGATGAGAAAGCGGAAATGAAGTATCGAGAAACCAAAAGGTTTTTTTAATGCCTGAGGTGCGCTGGAGAATGCGAGAAGACTGAAATGGCCCGGACATTTAAAATATTTTGAAAAAGTCAGCAAAAGAGATGTGGAAATAAATTTGAAAAACAGGGGTATAAATGGCATTTTGAATGTTGCACCAAAGAACACTTCTTCTTTATAGAATAGTATAGATATATATATATATATATTTTGAGATAAAAAGGGCGAACAGTGCGACGTGCGTACGCAGACTTTTCATCTCAAATGTTTACTTAATATAAAATAGATATATATAGCCAAAATATTTGATAGCCTTCCTTACAAAAAAAGGGAAACCATCCGTGTCACCTTCACAGAATCGCCGGCACATTCACCTAGGATTCTCATTATATTCTCTCGTTTTGTAGAGATTTGAACGAGGATTGTTGAATTCTGCAGTACATCAACATTTTCTTCGCTTTGTTAGGCACTTATGCTTGTTCGATCCGACTGTGGAAAGGTAGATCGCAACGACGAGGAAGAACTGGAACGAGTAGCTCATCGGTGACCCTCTTCTATTTCTTCTTCATCCTTGCTTAGTTGGGAGGATGTGGGGTAGGTTCTATTGGGGGACAAAGGGGGAAGAGAGAAGGAAGGCAGAAGGGATCGTTGTGCTCTTCGCGTGGCTCTCCAGCCAGGAGAAACACCTGAAGCCCTATGTGGATCTCTACTGGTCTCTCGGATGGGGTTCCCTCATCTGCCATGTCGATTTTCTCACTCTGTAAGCTACTCCACTTGTGTACATATTTTACTTTTTCATGTTCTCCGTTTTAGATTCTTTCATATTTTCGCGACGAGCTGTCGATTACGCCATATTGCGGACGGTCGGTTTTTCTTTCTTGAAATGCTTAGGTCTATATTTAATTTATGCGTCTGAATCTCAAGAAGGGAAGATAATTGGTCTTGACATTGGAATTTCGAGCACACAGTTGCAGCCAATTGAGCTGGTGTTGAGCCATAAACATAAGGTCCGATGCTCTGGAAATCCGCTTATATTTGTCTTCCCACATAGCATTCCATTGTTATTTTAACCAGAAATTACTTAAATTGAAGTGATATACTTGTTTGTCTAACAAAAAACTGAGTACTGAGAGGGAGAGGTTTACTTGTGGGTTTAACTAAAACTAGCATAAAGTTTATTGAGAGGGCAGTGTAGAGAGAGAGAGAGGTGATCTGCATGTGGTTCTTCTAGTAAATAATGTGAAGGGAGGGAGTTTCATGTGAGTTTAATTTGAAGCATAAAAAACAACAATTATACTAATGGAAAGAACAACTTTAGGTAATTCTTTGTATAGACTTTGAGATGTCATACATAAGGTTCAATAGGCTCGGTGATAGCCCCAATGTGCATGTTGCAAGATGATTTAGAAGTTATCGGACAACACAAAATGTTCAAAACGTATTCAACATCCAACATTTAAAACTAGGGCTAATGGGGAATCTAAACCTACAGAGTAAGTACAAGTATTAGTAGTAGCATATAACAAAGTTCATTAGTAACTATCATCTTCGCTAGCTGGTAAGGATGGACTTGAGAAAGCGCCATGATGAAAGCACTCTACTCTACTGGTTGACACACACTGAGAGAATTCAACGGTAAGTCCATTTGATTCATCATCAACTATGTTACAGCCTCATATTGTTGATGAAGAACTTTAAAAAATTATTAGAGTTCTTAATACTTATCAAACAAGTTCTTATCTAATGGAGCACTATAAATGGCAAGCATTGTTGCGAAAGATGGGCCTTTTCCTAACATTTTTCAGATGCTAAAGTGAAAGATAATTAGTTATGGTAGTTTGGGTTTTTCAGTTGTTCATTGGGGGGAGAAGGAGAGAGAGAATCGCAGATAGGTTTAACTAGAAAACATGGGTTTTTTAGTTTTTTTAATCTAAAAACATTGTTTCATCTCACTCTAAGAGACAATGAGTAATTTCTCTTCCGGTGCTTGAGTAGACCTTTCTGTTAAGATTATTTCATATTTGTTAATCCAACTTAATTTTTTTGGTGATGAAGCAAAGGAGATGGTTCCATTACTTTTGCTTAATAAAATATTTTTATTACAATAAATGTAGCACCCCTACTTAGTTTAACAACATTTCAAAATCCCGATCGACACTCGTTGGTATGAAGCAAACTAAGCAACGATAATTGGAACCATAACAAAAATAATTAAAGTATACAACAGAAACAAAAAAGCTGGAGCTATGGTTAGTGAAATGCCTCAAAGTCTGAATCACGGAGCAAACAAAAAAAAAGTAAGTGTGAACAAATCTGAATACTTGGATCAAAATCATAGAGTTTGCAAGAACTAATTCTAAGGAAACGATGAAATTTAAAACTGTGTAAACTCTTGTAAGTTCGTTCTAAGATTCTCTAATAGAAGAGTCTGAAGACGGGGTCAGCCCATCGGTGAGTAAGAAAAGCTCTTCCTCTCAGTGTCACTAACATAACATAGACAAACATGTATGAAAATCTATGTATATAACAATTGAATCTAGGGATCATGATTTTTAACATGATAACTATGCATGTTTTAGCATTAAAATAAAACATATTAATATAAATCATATATTTTGTGGTTTATCATATTATGCGTTCTAATCAGCATTTTTAAATCTATTTAAGTGTAGAAATTCCTGAGTTATGAGTTTTACTTGAACTTGAGGTAACTGCTGTTCATATTCTTCTTAGTTATAAGTTTCATAGTTTACTAGGCGTATTACGTGACTTGAGTCTCTGGTGGCAACTAAGATGCTCTGGTGTGGTCCTAGCGCGGAACACAAACTCGCATCTATCCATTTCCATACCCGGAAGAATGGTTAATTGACCCTAATGAGGCTTATATGGTCTACTGTCCCTATAAGTATGATGATGTGCGTTCATCAATCATGAGAGAAAACACCTCCCATACCCCTAACGATCTTATGCATCTAGTGGCCATCGTTAAGTTGAATAATTTTTAACAACTACATCTGCCATGTCCTCATCATCAAGTTCTACATTCTCTGCATCGTCATCATCACCACTATCATTATGATCATCATCCCATTCAACTTCACTAATATAATCGCGAGCATCATGTTCATCGGGCCTTTTGGTGAGATCATATACTCTACCTAAAATAAAAAGGTTTTAATTATGATACATAATGTAGTTGAATAATTTTGCATTTTCAAATTAAATAATATCAAACTTACATTCATCAGCTACTGCTGCAACGGATTCTTCAACATTCCTTCCTGCACTATCATCACTATAGGTTTCTTGGGCATCTCTACTTTGAAGAATCCCCAACCAATTGCCCTTACGGGGAAGAACGAGATCTTCCTTCTCGGTGATCCATTCATCATCTGAAGGGATATCCTCAAAGTTTTAAAACTTCTCCTTTAGTTGCACTTCTCTTCTATCTTGCCGTTCCATCAACTTCATATTGTACATCACAAAGACTAGATCATTCATTTTCTTTTGATGCAATCAGTTTCTTCTTTTCGAATGCACCTATTTTGAAAAAAATATAAATTATAAGAACACTCGCGCTTCATTGAAATTGAAGTCAGTCAAATATTCAATGTTAAGTGTTTAGGATATTTTCATTTAGTAGATCTCACCATCTCAAAGGCACTCCAGTTGCGTTCACATCCAGAGGATCTACATGTAAACTAAGAACCCGGATTGCAAATCTTTTCAATTTCGGGCAGTTATCTCCGTAGGAATCCCACCAGTCAGTTGAAAATAACAATACATTAAATGTTTAACATGATAATAATTAATAACATGTTTATTGCTTGATAATTGAAAATAGCATTAAACAAATCTGTTTAACCTGGAGCTCTTTTGTTTCTAGTTGATTTTGCAGAGTCTAACCCAAATAATCCTCTAGCATGTTTGAAATCATCCATCTGAATGTCTATTTTTGTTCTCTCATCTTCATTAGGAATCATTCGCTGGAGGCAAGTATAAAACCCAAGTTTTACTTCTGCATCTGCTCTAAAGGAGGGGCTGTAATGATAATGGGGGTTCAAATAGTAAGCTGCATCATGCAATGACCTATGCAGTTGACTTGACTATCTATCATCAATGATGACTCATATTGCCAAGTGATGTTTCAATCTTTATATTCCACCAGATCTGACAATATTTGCACTGCACTTTCTTAGTGGTACTATCAATCTCAATCCCATGGAGCCACCCCGGATCACTTCTTGTACCCAAAACATTCTTGCGAGACTTTATGGTAGTGGGCTTTGAAGCTGAACCCGAACCAGACATCTCTCTTTCTAGCACAAGTTAAGAAGCAATCATCAAGGAAGCATAAAAATAGGACCCAATAACAATAACCATAACCATAACCAATGGTAAATGTCAAGACAAAACCCTATAACCATAACTGAAATGTCAAACAATAACAATAACTGAAAAACCTAATTCCTTCCCCTAGCAAAACAAATTTTATCATAACTGAAAGCATCATACACATTTCATCATATTGAAGAAAAATATTAGGGCAAGAGGACTCTACAAAAGCTTACAAAGAACGTCGAACTGGAGGAGCACGACTGGAGCCGTGGACGTGGAGCACGACTGGTCTCTGCCCTCTGGAGCCGTCAAACTGTGGTAAACTTGACCGACGAGCACGACTGGAGCACGACTGGAGCCGTCGAACATTCAAACTGTGGTTGCCCGTTGCCGTCGAACTGTGGTTGCCGTCGAACTGTGGTTGTCATCGCCTGGAGCCGTCGAGTGTGGTAGCCTGTAGCCGTCAAGGAGTTGCCGTCGATTTGTCGCGGGAGACGGGATTAGGGCAGAGCGGAGGAGTCGGGATTGAGTAATAAACAACGCCCATTTTTTTTATATAGCCGCAGAATCGGGATCGGTAGAATCGCTGTAGGATCGCGATTCTATGATCCTACGACTTAGGAGCGCGATCCTGCGCACGATCCCTATAAAACCGATCCAGCGAGCGATCCCGATTGGTTTTAACATCCCGGATCGTAAGATCGTGCGATCCGGATCGCGATCCCGACAAGCTTGCTCTCCACTTCAACCAACCTGCTTGGATTCAATGTATCACATCTTTATCAACACCTCCATATTTTTGAACTATCTATCCAAGATATTTAAAGCACTCACTGCGGGAAATATCTTGATCACCCAACTTAATAACGAAGTCATTTGTCCTTCTTGCACTGCTAAATTTAAACTCCCTGCACTCCGTCTTTGCTCTGCTCAACCTAAAGCCTTTCTTTTCTTAAGTGTCTGACCAAGATTCAAGTTTCACGTTTATAATAATAAGTGTATGATAATCAAGTATAAATCAATGAAGCATTGAAGAAAAGAAGTAATATCACCCAACTATGTAAACTTAAAATTAAATCTGGTTGATAATATTAGCAAGCGATTGTTTCGAGAAGTGATTTTATTGTCATCGAGGGGAATGTGACTTAAGCCCATATGATTTTTTACCAATTGCGAAGACCCAACCCATGTGTTCGGGGATCCCATGAATTTGGTTCAATATGATAGAAACGAAGTCGTTGATGTAACGTAGTTGAGAGCACTGGTTTAAAAAGTTATGACAACCTTCTCCTCATTCCTATGATCTAATGCTCTACATAACATATAAAATGAACTCATAATTCTTAATGGTTACCAAATACATCTTTGTTTGTGAGATATTTATTATGAAACATCTCTTGAGGTTCCACTTGTGTGAGGGTAGTCATGAGACCGCGACTTTGGATCCGTACTGAACCCTAATAACCTTCATGAAAATCAAGGACTGTGCATGCCCATTAAAACACTAACTGCCATAACTCAATGCACAACCAATCTTTTATGTGCTTAATTAATTTTTCGATAAAAAGATTATAATTCAAAACTTTTGACAAATTATATTCTTCGATAGATCAAATAAGTAATAAGCACCATTCCTCCTATACGCCCATTGCTTTAGGTACAACTTGATAATGTTAATGTCTATTTGATTTTATTTAATTAATATTAAACTTATGACTTATAAAGTTCATTTTGGTTTCTCGTATTGGAATTTATCTCCGTTATTGTCTCATGGTTGAGAAAAGTTCAAAACTATTTCGGACTTGGAGAATAGTTGAATGAAACTGTTGGTTTTGTTAAAACAAATTTTGTGATTTTGTTAATAGTCGACAATCACCGACTGCTCTTCTTTGTTATTAGCCGATCGTCGATCGGGCTTTCACCGGTCACTGACCGAGCGTAATATATTTATGTGGTTTCTCAGGATTTTATTAGTCGAATTGTAATTCGACGTTCGACGATTTCTAGTTGGCGATCACGCATGCTGCTATTATACACAGATTTTCTGAGCGCCTCTTTTGTTAACTACATTTTTTTTATACCCTTTCGAGATTTCATTTATGTTACTTCCATTATTATATTTTAAATGTTGAAATTTTCGGTTTCTTTGTACGATGATTTTTCTTAATATAATCATTACTAATTTATTATGAAATTAATGTTTAGAGTTTTATGTGACTCCTTATATATAAGGTATTTTCTGGGAACGAGGTTCTCTGATTTTCTTAAGCCTTACGATTCTTCATACACCTACCGTCTCTCTTTATGCTCTCTTTTACTCTCTCAATTTTCTTTCGACTACGTGCGTTTTATTGCTCTTTGCATTTGCTTCATAAAGTGAAAGTTTGGGTGCTCCGTGCTTCTTCAGTGTTCGCACACATCAGAGTTTTCGGGATCTAGCCGGAGTTGTACCTTGGAGAAGTAATGATCGGTTGAAAGTCCTGCCAGAGGGTGATGCAACTTCTTTAGTGCAGTGATCACATGCTTTATCCAGACTCGATTTCTTAACCTCTTATTAGTGCATTTTGATTTATTATTCATACAGATCTTGCTAAGTTTTTTTAAGAACCTGGAAAATTATATGATATTTTAAAACAAAAAATTATACTATTTATCTGTGAATAGTTTATAAATGTTCTAACCGTTTTGCCTATGTTTTCCTTAACAAGATAATATATGGGAAGTGGTATACAAATATCAAAAAGTTCTTCCTGCACATAGTGTAAGATAACTTTCCGTGACTTCGCTCTTTTCTCGTTGGTATGGTGCCCAAATAAACAACAAAAGAAACCAAATAAATGTTTACATTTTACCTAGAAGCACCAATACAATTATGATTATCGGGTACGATATGTATCTAGTACAATGGTATAAGTGTACAACATAATAAAAAATTGCGGATCGGGTACGTTCGAGCTATATATATATATATTGTTGGACGGTCCAGCATGAACCAAAAAGGCATGCCAAGATTAGTCCCATACCACCTACCCAGACGGTCCGCTCGTGCTTATAATAGGCCCCGTCTCTCCTATCTTTGACCCGGGTTTTGGAATGGAAAATGGGTGCGGTGGTTTAACATGGTATTAGAGACAGGTTCACGCTGAGGGGGCGTGTTGGACGGTCCAGCATGAACCAAAAAGGCATGCAAAAATTAGTCCCACACCATCTACCCAGACTGTCTGCTCGTGCTTATAATAGGCCCCGTCTTTCCAATCTTTGACCCCGATTTTGGAATGGAAAATGGGTGCGGTGGTTTAACACACACACACACACACATATATATAGACGTGCTCGCACACACACACACAATATACTATATACTTGGATATATGCATTTATATATATATTGTGACGACCCGCCGCCCGCCACAATATACAATACATATCACATAGCAGAGTTTCGAGTTCGCAACAAAGTAATACATAATCACGACGAGTATTAAAATGTATAAAATAATTTATTTTATTTTATTAAAAGCATGTTAATACATAATCATATCCCATATCCACAACTACATCTGCATATGCGAATGCTATCACGTAAGCCTTGTTGAAAGCGTAAACACCGCTCCGCTTCAGTTGCCACCAACGATCCTGCATAATATGTCAAATTTGAAAATTCAACTTCATACTATAACCTATTCGGTTACCCTGCACTGACCGTAAGAATTTCTCTTGCAACAGTCTCTTTTTCGACATTGGCATAAACCAATTTGTAAACTCCTGCACAAACTCGTTCCAAGAAACTCAAGTTGTTCCTTTCACCACAAATTTCCTACTCATCACGTTATCTAAAAATTGGAAAATCTCGCTCTGATACCATTTAATTGTGACGACCCGGAGATCACCGCAATTCACAACACATTCTCATAATAAAGTGGCAAGTTCGCAGCGCAGTAATACATAATAACAATGAGTATTAAAATGTACAATTTTTTTTTTTTGCATTAAAAGCATATTGAAACATAGTTATATCCCATATCCACAAATTCATCTACATATGAGTGTATATATATATATATATCTACTATAAGATAGATCTACAGATATTATATAACATCATTGACACTTATATGATCTAGTTTGTCCTCTGACATGCAGGACATTGCGGGTACCGACACTACTTCCCGTGCTCTTCAACCACCTTTGCTATCCCTACCAAAAGCTTTGCCCAGAGTTTTTATTGCTCTTCTCGTTTCTTATCTTATCGGAATGCTTCTTGTCTACCTTTGTGCCCGGACCATAAAAATTAGAATATAAAGGGTTAGTCATAAAGACTAAGGGAAATTTTTACATTTTTAAGCCGTGTACATGCAAAAACAGATTATTAATAATATTCAATTTTGCATGAAGGAATCAGTAAGAAGCAGTAACAATATCGTAACCCATATCAGTATAAGAATCTGTAAGCAGTAACATCAATAAAACTTTGTATGCAGTAATACACAGTAAAGATTTCGTAAATTCGTATTTATTTTTAACGTTTTATCATTCTTTATTTTCTTCACATTTAACTTTTTATCATTCTTTATTTTCTTCACATTTAACTTTTTATCATTCTTTATTTTCTTCACATTTAACTTCGTATCATTCTTTACTTATTCCGTCGTTCTCAGTCTAGAGGTTCTGCTAACAGTAACCATGTCAGTCATCAGTCTTTGGGCCAGACCCCTCAAGATAATCATCTATCAATTCAACCTGATCAAACACGCTTCAGATCTTCGACCGTTGGACTGGCTATCATATCTGATCCAGAACGATCGAACACGTTTCAGGCCTTAAGGCCCCCTATATCATACATCTTATGATCTTATCTACTCCAGCATGATCGAATGCGCTTCAGGCCTCCTTGGAGTCAACATGTTCCAATTCAGCGATCAAACACACTTCAGGCATGTGCGCCCTATGAGTTGGAAAAACAGTACATGATCCACCCTTAATATTACTTATGCATCGATGCATTCAATCCCGTGTTTTTTGTTCATTTATGTGTTATGTTCCTATTTATAACATATGATGTTAATTAAATAAACTTAGGTTGACACCACATGATGATAAACACGATTTTTTATGGGTGATCGGAGGAGAAAAAGCTTAAGTGACTTTAAATCGAAAACAAACACTGAAAAAATAAGCAAATCTGTCTTAAAATCTCGTCAAATTTTTTCGAAAATATCGCAATGGACTCTCGACACTAATTTTCTTTTATCATCATTGGGATGTTTTCATTTAAACATTTTTAGATTTAATTGAAGGAATTTTATTTAATGAAACAAAATTTTGGGTGTTGCCGTGTGGCCTTGAGGTCACGGGCTGAACTTCTGGAAGCAGCCTCTTGCAAAAATGCAGGGTAATGTTTGCCTACATTTCACCCTTGTGGTGGGACCCTTCCCTGGACCCTTGCTGCACAGGGATGCTTTGTGCACCGGGCTGACCTTAAAAAAAATGAAATTTTGGGTGTTACACATATACATGTATATATATATGCCATCAATCTTTAAAAAGAGTGAAAACACAAAATATAGAAAAATTAACGGTGAATAAGTAGAAACACTACCAATTTAGACCATCTAATTCTCAAATACATAATAAATAAATAAAATAATCAAATTTAAGTCAAATTCTTAATAGTTCTAATGATAAAAAGAAAGTTAAATATGAAGCACATTTTGTTATTATTATAAACAAATGTTGCTAGTTGCATTTATGAGTTGCAATTTTTTTTCTTTTCTAAAAGACATGGGAAAATCTTTTGTTTATTTTAGAATAGCAGACTCTTATCACTATATGCAAAACGATCTGTCAAGTCTAAGCGTATCTGCAGAATAGAGTAGCATGTGTATCTGCCGAGTATCGGGTATGTACCGGTATCCGGTATGAGTACGCGGTCGTCAGGGAAGTATCAGTGCTTCATAACATTTTATTCATTATATAAATCTGAAAAATCTGATTTAACTAATTAAGTATCTGGAACAAATTTAAACTGATTTGAATCTGCGCTACTGTCATCCTTATTTAAATATAAATATAAATTCTAGGGCATGCCGTCATGAATTGCTTAGAAACCTCTACATATTTTTGATATTTGAATATCTGTGTACACTTGTCTCTCTCATCATAGTAACATCGTCTGTTTGTCTGAAATTATTGAGCTGAATAATTGTATTGATGTGCAGATTTTTTCCTGACAAGGCCACAACACTAGCCCGAGGTATTCTGGATGAGCTAATTAAGGTTTGTACTTGTACTTTTTTGTCGGCAATCACAACTATAGTTGTTACAACAGGTGTAATTGGTTAATGGAAAACAATTGTATCAATTTCATGATTGGCAGCACCTCAATATGGTCATGTACTTGTCATTTTATAGACGTTTTGCTTGCCGGAAGGAAGGGTTTGCTTTATTCCTTCATTTTTTGTCCAACTCTTAGTAACCAACACTAGACATTTACGAGATTGATGAATTTTGGATCGTCGGATTGGCAATCGGACTCCGCCATCGCATTCATCGCAAATTTTAAAATTCGTATGTTTTTTTGTAAACTTTCTTTGGACTTGTATTTTGAGATTTACATTAAATCTTTCGATCTTGCGTTTAATGTTGTTAGATGATTTAGCTTAAAGTTCCCCTTTATATCTCATCCGGCTAGGGCAAATAGGAGATATGGAGAGTTGGGGTTTTTTGCAGAAGACATGCAAGTGTGATGAAGCCCGATCCCCTGGTGTCGACTCCAGGGGGCCGCTCGCCTAGCTCTATCGCTTGTCATTGCTTCTCCGACCTCCAATGACCTCGCCAGAACCTTGTACAGCCTCCGACGTCCAGTTCCAAGCCCGCTGCTGCTTTGCCCTCTTCTCCGACACTGAAAACCGCCCCTCCAACGACAATTAAGTTCAGTTTTCCTCCTAATCACATCCCAGTCGCCGCCTCCCTCCACAGATGCCTCTGCAACCGCCTTTCTTAGCCTCCTGTAGCCTCCTACATCTCCCACCAGCTCCGCAGTCGCACCCACACCCCCAAATTCCCCTCCCAGTGTTGTCCATCCCTACACAACCCCTACCAACATTCCTCCTTGTACCAGTACCCTGCCAACCACCCCCACCCTCGAAGCCTCCCATTCCAGCCCCTCCACACAACCACCCACCCTTCCCCAAACCTACTCAACTCCTCCAAGCCTCTTCCAACCGATTCTAGCCCACAAAAGCCTGTTTCTCCTTCTAACAACCCCCAAACAGTAACATTTACACTATCGGACACCCACCACCACCACCGGATCTTCCCCTCCACCACCGTGACTAGTTACTCGGCGAGTTTGCAGTTTAGTTTTATTTTTTACATTTTACAAGTACTTTTATTTATTGTTAGTAATATTTTACTCAATTTATTTGTTTAATTTCTTTCAATGGACTATATGCCTTATTCGCCTGATACTTGATGTTTTAGTACTCTCAATTATATGAAGTTGTTACTTGTGGCCTGATTAGAATCAATTGCAATCAATTATGGTTATCTTATCCATTCTTTAATTTTGCTATTTAATTAATTGCGAGTCGAGGTAATTGCATGATTGAATCGTTTGCATTTGTATCGCATTAGGGTTAACCGTCATAAGTTCATCGAAGTGCGTGGCATTCGTCCACATCTTCATTTAGGGGTTTGTTGTGGTTCCACTACATTCATTGTGGTTGTCTGCTTTGCATCTAAGGTTATGACATCACGCGTCTGTCACATGTTGATTCGTCTTGCGTTAATTGGTATTAGAGCCCAAGTCTAGGCTTAGTTTATGATACACAATCATTGAGTATATAGGTTCCTTCATGACGTGTTATCGTCGCAACCTCTATCCTCTATTTGAGAAACCCGAGTTTGTCCATACTCAACCCCGTAGAGCTTCACTTGAGGTCTTCATTATATTACAGTTATTATTCTCGTTCGCATCACACCACTTCCAGAGTTCGTATCGATCTTTCAACACGATTCCACTATGCTAAAGACGATCACTATGATGATTATCATCGTCCCCATTCTCGCGCACGTGCAAACCTTGTTCAACCTTTAGTATGACTCAATTATCTTAGGGATGAATACTACAAGGAACATCATATCGAGAATGATCTCGAGTATAGGTTTCGTAGTGTGACCCCTTAGTCTGATAGTTCGTCGAGTCCTTAGTCTTTTAGTTATTGACTCGGGGAAATGGAATATTATCTTGATCATTTTGAGTTATTCGGTGAGCGTCGCATTAGATTTGTGAAACTTAGACTCCTTGACCAGACAAAAGCTCATTGGGCTAGCATTGAGAGGACTCGTCTTCGCCACATCACAGTTGGGTGGATATGAAGCAAAGACTGTGCCTAAAGTATTTTCCAGCATCATATATGAATTACCTCCTCGAGCGATTATTCACTCTTCGTCGAGGATCTGTCTGTTGTCGACTATATGACTAACTTTGATGTAGTAGTGAGCAACGATCTCCGAGAGGAATCTGCTGCGACTGTTTCCCAATTTCTATAAGGGCTTTAATCTGAGATATATACTGAGTTGACTTATCACTACGTTGAGTCTATTGAGCAAGCATATCAATTATCCCTCTATTATGATCCAATGGAGTTACTCGAGTAAACTCGCACTTTGACCGCCCCATCATAAAGAGTTCTCCACATCCCAAGGCTACTACCATACCTACTTGTGTCCTTATGGATACAGAAGGTGGGACATTTGATAGGGTAGGTACTTTGACGCTTGCTGGGTCTTGGAATGAATATCCAACTTTGCACCTTTGGTAGGTTGACTCTGATTAATAGTCCATCATTTGAGTCTGACTCATGCCCTATGACCCCATAAGTGAGTGAGTGCGAGTGATTTTGTGATTATATATGTATATGTCCTTTTATTGTAGCGATTGAGCCTCTTCTTTCCCCAACCTCATACGTTGACTTAGTCACGATTTCGATGATAGAATCTCCTTTGAGTTTGCGTTCATTTGAGTGTACCTACGTTGTGGTGGCGAGTCATGTCCTAAGTGAGGGTCAAAGGTTTATCATTGACTTTGTTGCGGATGTCCCACATGTTTCTACGGACACTACCGTTATTGATGATTTTCTTTTGGAGGAGCATCCTGCAATTTTTGACTCCCTTGGGGAACCCTTCATTGAGTCCCCAAGGGACCCATTTGACGAGCCTTCCTTTCCAGGGAGTATTCACCTTAGTATGGATGACTTCAGTTTTCACACAAGTGATCATCGCATTCATGATGAATTTTCTTATATACCTCTTGGAGAGCCACCTGACGGGCTTTACCCTTTGAGAGATACTCGACACCTCTGAGTTGCTTCTTCTGTCACCATCTTCGACATTCCTTGGGGTGATGACATCATGTATGACAAATTTTTCTATCTATCACCTGGTGAGCCTTCCGATGATACACATCCTTTAGGAGTCAGACATTCCATGATTCTGCTCATCAGTGTGATGTCTCAGACATTCATTTAAGTGTTCGTGGGATGCTCGATGAGTATTTCTACATTCCACATGAGTTACTTTCAGGTAAACCACCAATCCTTAGGGACTTTCACAATCACCACTATATGGAGTATGCACTTAGCTAGGCCGTTATGTCTTTCATTGTTCATTTGCATTTGTTGCATGATTTATATGTCATATTTCGACGTAAATTTATATTAAATAATGAAATTTGTTGCATGATTTGTAGGTCATATTTCGACGTAAATTTATATTACACAATGCAAACTTTAAAATTTGCACGGATAATCACATGAGAGAGCAAATGTTCAATGAAGGTGGTTGGGTGATAATTTGCGCATTATTTGAGAGGTTCCCATTGCGGCAACTATGAATCTAAGTGCTAGGCGAATATGTCTATACATTGTTATGAGAGTTCCAGAGTCAAATTTCTTTGAGCTTTATATTTTTAGGAATATGAGTAGTTATCCTGTATTCAATGTAGTGTATTTGATTCTAGTTGCGGGCCACTTAGTTTTTGGGACCTTCAGTTTTCACTTTCAGCTTCTGCTCCCATCTTTATCACAATTTTACCTGTACCTACAACCTCCATTTCAACAACAGTCTTCACTTATGTGGTGTCATACCTCGTGCATGGGACCCTCGACAACTTCAGCAGACGACTACCTTCAGTGGACATTGCATTTACCAAAGGCTACGAGATTGAGTCGTCAGAGTTTATGCAACTGTTTTCATTCTTATCTTGCCTGCACCAGGAGCATGACATCCTCCATTCATCCGAGATGAATGCTTCTGAGCCGGAGAGATTGATGGAGATCAATCACTCCACATTTGAGTGATTTACGCGATTGATGATTTTTGGATCGTCAAATTGGCGATTGGAGATCAACATCGCATTCGTTGCATTTTTCATGTCTTTATGTATTTTTTTTGGATTTGTATTTTGAGATTTACGTTAAATCTTCCGATCGTGCGTTTAAGGTCATCAAATGATTTAACTTAACCCCTCCCCCTCCCCTCTACATCTTATTCGGCTAAAGCAAATATGAGATATCAAGAGTTAGGTTTTTTGCAGCCGCTCGGTCTAGGGTGTTGAAGCCGATCCCCCTGACGCCGACTCCAAGGGGCCGCTCACTGCAGCCACCGCTTTTTCGGCCTCCGACGACCTCGTCGGAACCTCGTCCAGCCTTCGGCATCCAGTTTCGAGCTTGCCGCAACTTTCCCCATCTTCCCTGACACTGACAGACGTCTTTACTGCGACAACTAAGTTTGGTTTTCCTCCGGATCGCCCCCCCAATCGCCTCCTGCATCCCCCATGCTGACTCCTATGCCCTCTGGATTCTCCCGCCTCCTACACCCCTCACCAACTCCGCTGCCGCTCCCACACCCCCAAACTCCCTTCCTGGCGTCGTCCGGCCCTACACAACCCCAATCAGTCTTCCTCCTCCCAGTCCAAGCACCCTGCCAACCACCTCCATCCTTGAAGCTTCCCATTCCAGCTCTCTACAACCACTCACCCTTCCCCAAGCTTACCCGACCACTCCAATCCTCTTATAGCCAATTTTAGCCCACAAACAGCCTGTTTCCCCCTCCAACAACCCCCCAATAGTAGCATCTACACTCTCGGACAGCCACCGCCACCACCAGGTTCTGCCCTCCACCACTGACACTGATTACTCGGTGAGTTTTGAGTTTAGTTTCATTTTCGTTTACATTGTGCGGGTACTCCTATTTATTGCTAGTATTATTTTACTCAATTTATTTGCTTAATTTCCTTAAATGAATTCTTATGTCTTATTTGCATGATACTAAATGATTTAGTACTCTCAATTATATGCACTTAGTACTTGTCACATGATTGGAATCAATTGTAATCAATTATGATTGGAATCAATTGTAATCAATTATGATTGTCTTATGTAAGTTTTAATTTTGTTATTTAATTACTTACGTGTCCGGGTAATTGCATGATTGAATCGTTTGCATTTGCATCGCATTAGAGTTAACTATCATAAGTTCATCAGAGCGCATGCGTGCATTCGTTCACATCTTCATTTAGGGGTTTGTCGTTGTTCCATTACATTCGCTGTGGTTGCTTATATTGTATCTGTTAGAGAATATAGGAAAACCCATGTACAGGCCCATATATTAGGTCCATGTATCTTTCCCTCTTTTAGTCCCACATCTCCTGTATAGGATTTCTTCGTCCTCTCTCTTCCTATATATTTGTACTCATACTTGTATTTATCCCTCAAGTGAATATACTACAAAGTTTATACCATTTCTCTACATGGTATCAGAGATATCGGTCCAAAATCTGAGGTCTCCAATTTCCTGACCGCCCCCCCTGCTGAAATTTCGCGGTCTCCTTTTTTTGAGACCGCTCCCTTGCTGCGATCTCCTCTGCGTCCAGCTTTGCCCTCCCCAAGCTTCCTCTTCTCTTCCTGGCTTTTATAGCCTGCATCCGTGGGACCCACCTCCTTCTCCTTCCCGCTTCTGCTCTGCCAAGGCTCGTAAGGTCTCAAGCCCTGCGGTCTTAAGCTGCGATCTCTGCTACCGCTCGATCGCTGCGATCTCCGCTCTTGCTTGCCCGATCTCTGCCCGATCTCTGCTCGCCCGATCTCTGCTAACGATCTCCGCCATTCCGCCAGCGCGCATCCTATCTCTGCTCGCTGCGATCTCTGTGGATCTCCACAGCGCCGGTCTCTGCCGATCTCTGCGAGCTCAGCGCCGGTCTCTGCAAGCTCTCCTGCTCGCCAGCTGCAGTCTCTGCCGATCTCGTGCGATCTCTGCGGTCTCTGCAGCTCTCCTGTTCGCCAGCTGCGGTCTTTGCCGTGCTCGCCTACCTCTAGACGTGCTCGCCAGCTGCGGTCTCTGCCCTGTTCGTCAGCAGCAATCTGCCTCCAGCCTCTCCAGACCGCTGCTCCTTCTGGCCGGCTTCTCTTCCAATGGCTCTCGACGATTCTTCCTCCACTACCCTTCCGTCGCCTGTTCCGACTGCTGCTCCGATCAACGATGTTCGTGATGAACTTCGAATTACCACCATCTCACTTACCGGGAAGCGTAATTTTGTGGAATGAGTGCACTCGGTACGTCGAGTCTTACAGACCAAAGGGCTCCTCCCTCACTTAACCCAGGTTACTACTGAGCCTACTGCTGACTGGCTTAAGGATGATGGTCGTGTCCAAACGTGGCTTCTCAACTCCATGGACTCGGAGCCGTATAGGATGGCTATGTATCATGACACCGCCAAAGCCATGTGGGATGAACTTCATGCCTTCTACTCTGGGCAGAAAGTCTCCAACATCTGTACGACATCATATCTGATCTTCAGAACCTTAAGCATGGTGCGCCCGATGACATGCTCTCTCATGTCGCCAAGGCAAAGACTCTTCATGAGGCTTGGCTTCAGCATCAGCCTCCCACTGCAGATCTCGCTATTCAGCGATCACAGAAAGAGGCAGTGACCATTGCTATGCTACTCTCTAGCGTACCTCCTCATCTACATAGCGTTCGCGCTCAGATACTCTCCTCTACTACCACACCGTCTCTGTCTGCTGTCTGCTCCATGCTTATCAAGGTTACACCTCCATCTGAGGCCCCGCACAGTTCTTCTCCGGCTCTTCTCCAACAACCGCTCCTTCCAACACCTACCCTTGGTTCTTCTGCTCGAGGTGGCCGCCCCCCGTCTCGGGGACGAGGACGTGGTGGCCGACCTCCTTTAAAGTGTACTTACTGTGTCCGTGACGGTCATCGTGAAACAACCTGCTACCGAAAGCATGGTCTCCCTCCTCACCTTGCTGCTACTTTGGCACCTCCTGCTGCATCTTCACCAGCCGATCAGCTTGGTCCTACCCGACAGGAATATGATGACCTACGCTCTCAGTTCCAATAGCTTCAAGGCAGTCTTGGCCGTTCTCCTGGCTCCGTTGCTTCTTTCTCTACTGAAGGTATAACCTGCCTATCTCACTGTTCTCATTGGATCGTAGATTCTGGAGCAACGCATCACATCACCTCCTAGAAACCACCTCAGTATATACAGACGTCTCACCCTCCGTCTATTGTTGTTGCAAATGGTGCTACTACTCCGGTTGCTGGTGCTGCTGATCTGCACCTCACTCCCACTATAAAGCTCTCCTCGGTTCTTCATGTTCTGGGCTCTCCTTTCAACTTACTCTCTGTGAGTCGTTTGATACAGGATCTTGATTGCTGTGTAACCTTCTCTCCCTCTTCTTTTGTTTTTCAGGATCGCCGCACACGGAGTATCATTGGTAGCGGTCGGCTGATGAATGGGCTCTATCTCTTGGATCTCCCACCTACCACTCTCCTGGCATCGCCGACTTGGGCATGATCCTCTTCCAGTCCTCCGCAAAGCTCTCCCTGATGTACCTCTTCACGAGTTTACCTGCGAAGCTTGCATCTATGGCAAGCAACATCGCTCTTCTTTTTCCCCTTCATGTACCCGGAGCACGACTCCATTATCTTTAGTACATTCTGATGTATGGGGCCCTTATAAGGTCCCAAGTATTTATGGCTATCGTTATTTTGTAACTTTTATTGATGATTATTCACGTGTTACCTGGTTATATTTACTTCATGATCGCTCTGAGTTACCATCTGTATTTCGTGCCTTTGTGACTGAATCACGGACACAATTCTCCACTACACTTAAAATCATTCGAACTGACAACGCTCGCGAGTACACTGGCCACTCCTTTTCTACTATCTGCACAGAGTTTGGTATAATTCACCAAACGTCTTGTGCTTATACCCCCCAACAAAACGGCGTTGCCGAACGAAAAAATCGTCACCTTCTGGATGTTGCTCAGGCACTTATGGTTCAAATGCGGGTTCCTACGGAATACTGGAACTTTGCCGTCTCCACTGCTTGCCATCTCATTAACCACATGCCCTCCTCCGTTCTTAACTTTGCCACTCCCATGACACTCCTCTTCCCCTCCACTCCTTTCTTTCCTGTTCCACCTCGCATTTTCGGTTGCGTCTGCTACGTCCACCTTCTCGGTCCGCCTATTGATAAACTTGCCCCACGAGCTGCCAAGTATATATTTGTCGACTATTCTCGGACTCAAAAAGGCTACGTGTGCTACTCTCCAACCACCGGCAAAACCATTGTCTCACCTGATGTAACGTTCTGTGAAGACCAATCATTCCACTCTCCCTCTGTTCCAAGCACATTACCTTCCACTACTGTTCGTCCTTTTGTTCCGACGGACACTACTACCTCCCCATCTCTGCCCCCTACGGTACCTTCACTATCTCCATCTACTGAACAACCTCCTCCCATTATTCAAGTATACTCTCGTCGTCGTAAATCTAAGGATGGTCCCCGTCAGGCGCCCTCGGCTACCGATGCCTCTCCCTCTGCGGTTGATCCGGCCTCCGCCTCTACAGCTCATCTGATGGCAAACCACGTATCTCTCCACCGGCTATCTCCACCTCTTCATCGGTTTGCCACCTCTCTCTCTTCCATTTCCCTCCCTAACTCTGTGCAGGAAGCGCTACAGCATCCGGGGTGGCGTGCTGCGATGGAAGAAGAGATGATCGCTCTCCGAGCCAATCACACATGGGAGCTGGTACCTCTTCCTCCTGGCCAACACTGCGTCAGCTGCAAATGGTTCTTCGCTGTCAAACAAAATGCTGATGGGACCCTTGACCGCTTAAAGGCCCGTCTCGTCGCACGCGGTTTCACTCAACAACAAGGCTTGGACTACGATGAAACCTTCTCCTCTGTCGCCAAGTTAAACACTGTTCGTGTGGTGATTTCCGTCGCTGTCCACCGTCGTTGGCCTCTTCTTCAGTTAGATATCAAGAACGCCTTCTTGAACGGTGATCTACAGGAGCAAGTGTATATGTACCAACCTCCCGGGTTTGAGACCACGGGGGAGTCTCGTGCCGCCTATGTTTGTCGTCTTCTTAAAGCTCTCTATGGCCTCAAACAATCTCCGAGAGCTTGGTTTGATAAATTCTGCAAAGTCCTACTGGCACTTGGTTTTCGACGAAGCTCTGCTGATTTCTCACTATTCATCAAAGAAGGACCCACGGGAACTGTGATCCTCCTTATGTATGTTGATGATATCCTGATCACTGGGGACGACATCTCTGGGATACAACAACTCAAGGAGCATCTGAACTCGGCGTTTCAAACGAAGGATCTTGGCAATCTTAGATACTTCCTCGGAATTGAAGTTGCTCGTCGATCCGATGGGTTAGTCCTGTCCCAACGGAAATACTGCATTGACTTACTTCAAGAGGCAGGTTTCTCTGGCTGTAAACCTGCAGATACCCCTATGGATTCAAACCAAAAGTTATGTGCTGCTGGTTCTGCGACTGATCAACTCCTTGAGAATCCAGAGTACTACCGTCGTTTGGTTGGGAAGCTGATTTATCTTACAGTTACTCGACCAGATATTTCGTTTGCCGTCAGCGTTGTAAGTCGCTTCATGCACACTCCGAGGACTTCTCATCTCCAAGCTGTTTAGCGCATTCTCCGATACTTGAAAACTGCTCCTGGACAAGGCCTTGTCTACAAACCATCCACCTCGCCATCTCTTCTTGCTTACTCAGATGCTGATTATGCTGGCTCTCCAGATGACAGGCGTTCCACGACTGGTTTTTGTACGTACTTTGGTGGACATCTTATAACATGGCGTAGCAAGAAACAGGTTGTGGTTGCTCGCTCCTCGGCTGAGGCTGAATATAGAGCTATGGCTGCTGTCACATCTGAATTAACCTGGCTTGAAGGACTTTTGGGAGATTTAGGTGTCAAACTCTCCTCTCCGGCAACTCTTCTTTGTGACAGTCAGGCTGCTATTCATATTGCCAAGAATCCTGTGTTTCATGAGCGGACAAAGCATATTGAAGTTGATTGTCATTTCATCAGGGAAAAGGTTCAGTCAAAGAAGATAGAATTGGAACATGTCCCAGCTGCAAAACAAGTTGCTGACATCATGACTAAAGCTCTTCCTCGGCCATTATACCAACAGTTCTTATCCAAGCTGTGTGCCTACGACTTGTACACTCCAGCTTGCGGGGGAGTGTTAGAGAATATAGGAAAACCCATGTAAAGGCCCATATATTAGGCCCATGTATCTTTCCCTCTTTTAGTCCCACATCTCCTGTATAGGATTTCTTCCTCCTCTCTCTTCCTATATATTTGTACTCATACTTGTATTTATCCCTCAAGTGAATATACTACAAGGTTTATACCATTTCTCTACAGTATCTAAGGATAGGGCATCACACGTCTATCACCTGCAGATTCGTTTTACGTGATATATGCTTCCATTATTCTTGACCTAAGTTCATGATACAAATTGAATACCATGAAATCCCTCCCTTGATAGATTTTTTTCCCTTACTCTTTTTTCTTAAATCTTTTTTGTGCCGCCTCTTTTGATTAAAACACCGATCCCAATTTGACAGCCAACTCGGCTTCACCTCAACCTTAACCAGATTATCTCTTACAACTCTCTCAATTTTATCATCTCCCAACAACTCAGCTCTAGTTATGTTGCTCTCACATGCAATCTGATGCTTCATGCGCTTGCACACCGCTTCATGCGCTTGCACACTGCTGCCGTAGTTTTCCATATGAATGCTGTTGAAATATTAGAGAGGAAATATAAAATATATTTTATTCATCCCTCAAAGGGGGTATTTAAAGGATTGCACAAGACATACAAACTCTAGTAGACAATGTGGGACTAAAGACAATACACTCATACCTAAGACACAAATACATAACCTGAAATATAAAAAAACTAAATGCACAAACTCCAACACTCCCTCTTAAGCTGAAGGGGAAACCTTCAACTTGAATATCATATAATGATAAAGGAAATGTAGGTAAGCAATGTGGGACAAAACACAGACGGGTCACTTGGGAAAAATACGTCGGGGATAATCCGACGTGGATAATCGGCACAAAGGGCGGTCCCACATGACACTACTCGTTGGAGCACAAACGTGCCACCGGGGACATAGACCCACACAACACAACTCGTTGGAATTAAGTCAACAAACGGGCCACCGGGGATACTCCCACACGACACAAAACGCTGGACTACAGATGGGCCATCGAGGACATAGACCCACACAACACAACCCGCTGGAATCAAGTCAACAGATGGGCCATTGGGGATACTCCCACATGACACAACCCGCTGGAATACTTGTCAACCAACAAACACCATACCACATACCAATCAACGAAGAAAAATGGGGATATATAAACAACACAAGACATAAGCCTGGAGGGCCGTGTGACACTAAGGTGAGAGTCGGGAAATACCATCCGAGTTGTCTTCATCCCAAACACTCCCTCTCATGTGGGACACACGTGCATGATGGCATAACAACAACACTTGAAGCACACACTAACAATAATCAAGCAAAGATACATAAAAAATGACTAAAAAAACATCACGAAGTCTCATCATCGACGAGAGATTATCACCCTAGAAGGGGATACAACAACCGGAGTTGAATGCCCATCGAGCACGAAAGATGCACCGGCCGGAATCGTCGGAAAGACGAGGGGCAGCGACTAGATCTGGAGCAATGTAGTGGCAAAGCCGGAACACAACAACGGGAAGAGTTGTCGTGGATCAGGAGCTGCCAAGGAGAACCATCGGGTCGCACAAGACGAGGTCTGTGACATGATCGACACAAGAATGTCGAAGGAAGCACTGTCGGTATGCAGGAAGTCGACGTTGAGGATGCGCAAAGACATGCAGGAAGCCACACAACCCTGGAGTCGGGAGATCATCATCGGCTCAGCAGATAGGACTAGCGACGAGAGCTACATAGGGAAACAACGACTGGATCTTCGACTGAAAGAAAATCGTCGACAACAGACGTGATCGACATACATGCATTCATCTTAAGGCGGCTCGTCAAATGGAAGTGAAGACAATATCGGCGTATGGAACTACAACGGAAGATGCCGACTGGATTTGCGATAGGAACTGGAACGCAGACAGAAGCTTCGTACCTGACGGGAGATCGGCGAAGGGAACAACCGCGGAAGCGGGATCGGCGACGGAATCAACAGACGGGAGAAGTGTCGATGTCGTCGGGATGAACAGGGATGCACAATCGGCAACAACAGCGTGGAGAACTTCACGCACAGTCGACAACAACAGGCGAGCAAAAATACATTCGGTATGGGAGTTGTGAGTCCCCACGGAAAGCCTTAAGGCTCACGTGAGCGGAAGCAGGCCAAGCGGAGGAAACATTAACCTATCTTTGATATCTTGATGGAATTAAGAAAAAAAATAAAAATGGTTTTATTCATCCCTCAAAGGGGGTATTTAGAGGATTACCCATGACATACAAGCTCTAGTAGACAATATGAGACTAAAGACAATGCACTCATACCTAAGACACCAATGTATAACCTGAAATATAAAAATAAACTAAATGCACAAACTCTAACATGCACTTGCACACTACTGCCCTAGTTTTTCCATATGAATGCTAATGGACTTCATTTTTCTGTGCAATGGAAACAACAGGAAGTAAAGAACAGGCCTTTGCTCATTGTACTTGCTGTTTTTTCTGGGGGATCCAAAGGTTGCTGGGGGACCCTAAACCAATGTATAACCTGAAATATAAAAATAAACTAAATGCACAAACTCTAACATGCACTTGCACACTACTGCCCTAGTTTTCCATATGAATGCTAATGGACTTCATTCTTCTGTGCAATGGAAACAACAGGAAGTAAAGAACAGGCCTTTGCCCATTGTACTTGCTGCTTTTTCTGGGGGATCCAAAGGTTGCTTGTACAAGCTTCTTCAGGTACGGTGTTTACTGACGGGCCTATAATATTGTCTGCTTAAAATTAGTGTCAAAGTTTAGTTTCCTATTGCAACTAACACTCCTTTAAATTCTTTCCATTGTCTGTAGTTGGTGGAGGGAAAATGTGAAGGACAAATTCTACAGGTATACCCATCTTGTGGTTTCCTTTTTTCTATCAGTGAGATCCCTAATCTTATTGAACCTTGAAAGGCCATTCTTGCTATTGGAATGCATGCCACAACTCAAGAAAGATTGCTCGAAGGAGCAGAAAAACTTGCATTAAACATTAGGATACACAGGCTCCCATCGAGATGCAATCGAGGGCTGGTTCCCTCACCCAGGCAAAGGCAGATTTCAGACCGAGAGCCAAAGATGAAAAATAAGCACACATATTTCCATTATACAGGGATACAACTCACAAAAATTATGAAAATGTCCCTACTTGTCCATAGGGGCCCAACTAAACTAATGCACACACTATTCAGGTTAAACGTATATGTGACAATCATATATGCAACAATGCACATCTACGAAAAATGACCTTTTCTCCAAGGTTGTAGGAGAGAGAACAAGCTAAGATTGTCGGGGAACATCCGCTAGCATTAATATCTCAAAATTCATCCATGGTAATGTCTGTCTTCAATACTGAGGAACATACAAAACTTTTTGTTCTAACATTGATGCATAGAAGAGCATCGTTTTCTGCCTCAGAAACAGAGGCCTTGATGGCAAGTTTGAGGTACTTCTGATAAGACAGTCGTTTGGGTTAGTTTATTCAATTTTAGGGTAGTCGTGTCGTGAGGTTGTAGAGGACTGGGCACCAATCGAGGAGGTGCTTATGAGTTTTCAATGGAGGGTGGTGGAATGTCAACCATAGATATGTGGGTGGAATGTGATGGGAATTGTGTTGGAAAGACTTAGAAGTGCAAGGACCGAAGCAAGGGTAAATTGTTTTTTAGAATTCAGCTTCAAAAATGAGCTTGTTGCAAGGGAATGGATGGTGGGATTATGAGATTGTAGTCCATGCATAAAGCAGCCCATGTAATGTGTGGATGAAGGCCCGGTGCATTGTTACAATTCAAAGAAGATTGCTCGAAGGAGGAGAAAACTTGCATCAAACGTCGAGACATATGCTCTCATTGAGATAGAATTGAGTGTCAGTTCTCTCGCCAAATAAAGCATGATTCCAAATCATAGAGCCAAAGCTGATAAACATATACACACACATCCCTCTCTTATATAGAAAAACAACTCACAAAAGTTACCCAAATGGCTCTACTAGTCCATAAGGGTCCAACTCAATTAATGTACCAGCTTCTTAGGTTGTGATACACATATATGCGACACTTGTATACGTAACTATCTGCCTTACACAAGCCCTTCCTGTTAGTTTTTGGCATTTGGATTAACGGAACAACCATAGCAAATATTTTTTGAATAAGTCTGATCATAGTTCGGAATAAATAATCTTGTGTCAAAATCAATACAAACTGAATAGGCGGGAGTTGACAGTAGTCATTTTCTTGCTCCTGTATGGTAGTTGTTCTATAGATGATCACGATATCAGCATCATGTGTATACAGTTTCCCATTTCATGACTTGTTTGAAATTTTAATTATCAAGCTTCTCATGATAGTTAAAATTTCAAGAAAACATGAAATTGACAAGCGTATATATAAGAGAAGTTAGGCATGGGACCACTTTAGTCACCCACTTTTTTTTTCCTATTATTCACCAATTCCCATGTGGTGTAATTAGCAATGTTTTATCACTTAAGTTTTTGATATGCCTACTGAAGTTTTTTTTGCTTTTCGGTTATTTTTAACACTAACCAAATACTGAATATTATTTCTTTCTTGAAGCCATACTTTCTTACTCATTATATTCACTTTATTACCCAGGATGATTATGGGCTAGTGAAACTCTGTCTCTCTGGACAAATGTATGACTCAAGTCCTGTAGATTTTAGTAGTGATCTGGGAACTAGATTTGTGCTCCACCCATCTGTTCTAGGATTGTCTCGTCCTCCAAGACTGGTGGCTTGGATGGCAAAAGCGTTTTCATCTAGTTTGGATGCTCTCTTCATTAACAGATTTGAAACTGAGCGTGCTGAGTATTGGCAGACCCTGTATTCCTCTGCGGTAAGGCAGTCTTCTACATAAACTGAATTTTTCTTAGCTTTGATGGAGTGTAGTTTTGTCATTTGCCGATCCTATTGTTGGTATTTTATGGTTGCAGAGCATGGGTCCTTTCCTGATCTGTTGTTCTGAAGATGACGAATTGGCTCCATACAAAATTGTTTGTGGTTTTGCACAACATCTACTGGAGCTCGGAGGCGACGTCAACCTCATGGTGTGGAGTAGCTCTCCGCATGTTGGTGAGTTTTCAAGTAATTTCCACATATTTTGAGTATGTTAAAGCCCAATTGTAGAAAGCCCATAAGAGAGAGCCTCATTGTTTATTCTTCCTCTTTTTTAGTCCCACACCTCTTGTAGAGTTTAGTGGTCATCCTCTTTGTGTATATATAAAGGAGATGTAATACTTCTTTTTTAGATTTGAAATAATATGATATGATATGTAAAATTCTAGCATGAAATTAGAGCAGGATGATTTTTTACTGATCTCGCCAGCTCCGCTCACGTAAATACTCCTGATCTCGTGTGAATCCCTCGGTATCGTGTGAACACTCCCAATCTTGTACATACTGCTCAAGAACTCACATTCAGAATTGTGGTTCTCGCGCAACTTTTTTTGAACTCGTGTCCAACATTGTAGTTCTCATGCAACTCCCTGAATGTACTGTGACCTTGTGCAACTTAGCCCAACCGTCGTTGCTTCTTCTCGCATGAAACTCAAGATGGGATTCTCATGAGTAGCTCTCTTTAGTTATCACGAAAATAAGAAAGTGCCCCCGCATGATCACTCGGGCACCTGATCTCATCGATTTGCATGTGCTCCAACCTTTACGTGAGCTTTAGCATTTTCGGGGCTTCCATCACTCCCTGCACTCTTGCACTTACACGACCTCCAACACTCGCCGAGTTCCAACACTAGCCTATTTCATACTCTCCCCAAGTTACAACATTTGCTCGTGTTGAACAATGGGGACACCCGCACTCGCTCCTGCTTCCACTATAGCTGCTCCTGCACCCACACTCGTTTCCCGTGCCTCTGGAAATCTCTGCATGATGTCCAAGTTAATTGGACCCAACTATACTGATTAGAGTGTCTCATTCTCCCTCTTTGTGCGATCTTAATGCAAGAGACACCATCTCAATTATGCTCTTGTCGACTCTACATCTCCTACCTATGTAATTTAGGACGCGATTGATGCTCCTATTTGCATGTGGTTAGCCAACAATCTTTATGATGCATGGTTGCTTATTATTCGACATGATGAGACTGTAGAGGTTGGTTGAGATCATCTTGTTTCTCTTTACTTCAAAGGAGAAAAAATGTCTTAAATTTACACTATATGTTAAGATCTCCTTACTAACCGACAATTCTCTTCTGATATTGTCTACAAGGAAGTTTGGTTTCTTGATGCAGGACTTCTACAACATCGTCATTTCTTTGCTGATCTTGCACCTAACAGAAGCACTTTAGGAGCTCCTTATTGTATGTTATCTTCTGCGACTTCCCAAATCATACGAGATGATATAGTTGAAATTAATTTTTGATGTATTTTATTTGACTCGATATATATATGTGTATGCCCGGTTAGGGCACTTACTAATTTTCGATCATCCGGTTCTACTTGGTATCAGAGCCGCAGGAACTCTTCCGCCGCTCGCGTCCTCGTCCTCGCCCGCTCGCGGCCGCTCGCCGCGCGTCCTCGCCGCGCGTCCTCCTCGTCCGCTCGCGCTCCCGCTCGCGCTCCCGCTCGCCTCGCCCTCGTCCTCCTCGCCCGCTCGCGCTCGCCTCGCCTCGCTCAGCGCGTCCTCGCCCGCTCGCGTTCGCCTAGCCGCGTGCCAGCCGATCTCCCTGGATGCGTTAGCCGACGTTCTCTCCTGTCGGCTGACGCGTCTTCTCCTGCTCCGCCGTCTCTTTCGGCTTGCCGTTTTGTCCTCCATGGGGGCTGCCGGAGACGCCCCTCCTCCATCCTCGGGTGCTCTCTTCGTTTTTCAGATTTAGTTTGCACCCGGTGGATGTTCTCTCTTTCCTCTTGAGATCTTCAGTTTTTTTTTCTCTATGGGAGATCATTCCAGCCCCGATCCGTCCACACATTCTCCCTCGTCTCAATCCGGTGCTCTTCCCGGATCTTCGGCCCCTCCGGTTGATGCTTTGCATCGTTTCTCGGGTGATCCTCCTCGGAGTTATGGCCAGTCTTTGAAGATTACTACAGTCGCCTTGGATGACACCAATTACCTGGAATGGTCTAGGGCGGCGCAACATGCGATTCGCAGCCACCAGTTGTATGGTCTTATTGATGGTACTATTGTTGAGCCATCACGTTCCGATCCCTCATGGCGCAAATGGGATGCGGACAACTCTTTGGCCGTCTCGTGGCTGCTTCATTCGATGTCCCCTCAGGTATATCGCAGCTATATGCTGTTGGACTCCGCATATGATATTTGGACGAGAGCCCGTGATACTTACTCCCAGACAAGCAGTTCGATGCAGGTATATGAGCTCACTCGCCGTGTTCTGGAATTGCGACAGGGGATTTAACCGTTGCCGCCTACTACTCTGAGTTTGAGCGCCTTTATCAGGAGTTGGACTTCTTTAGTACCTTTACTGCCGCTTGTACGGTTGATGCGGTGGCCCTTCAGAAGGATAAAGACCGTTTCCGTGTTCATGTCTTCCTTATGGGCCTTAGCATGGAGTTTGATGCTGTTCGTCTGCACATCCTCCATCGTGAGCCCCTTCCCTCCCTTCGGGAGGCATTCAGCATGCTCCTCAGCGACGAGAATCGCCGTCGCACTCTTGGTTCTGCTACCGATCACTCTGCGCTGGCAAGTATGACTCGTGGTCCTTCTCCTGTTTGTAGTCATTGCGGGAAGACAGGCCATGTCAAAAGCTCTTGTTTTCGTTTGCACCCGCACCTTGCTCCAAGTGGTCGGGGCTCTAGTACCCGTGGTCGAGGAGGGTACCGTGGTGGTGGTGGTGGTCGCTCTTCTGATGGCCGCTCTCAGTCTTCAGCTCACTCTACTGCTGTTCTGGATGATACTTCTGGAGGCCTGTCTACTGCTGAGTTAGAGGCCTTCCGTCGCCTGTTGCGCTCTCACACTGACTCTACTCCTGCTTCCTCCCATGCTGCTGTTGCCACTTCAGGTCTGTCCAGTGCTCATGCCGTGTCTTCCACACCCTCCGAATGGATAATCGACTCAGGTGCGACCGACCACATGACTGGCTCTGCCTCAGGTTTTTCCTCCTATACTCCCCTCTCTGGTCGTGATAAGGTTATTGCTGCCAATGGCTCCCTCTCTTCCATTGCCGGTAAAGGGACAGTTTCATGTTCTCCTGACCTATCACTTTCCTCTGTTTTACATGTCCCTTCTTTTCCCAGAAATTTACTCTCTATTAGTCACTTGACTAATTCCTTACACTGTTCTGTGACATTCTTTCCTGATGTTTGTGTTTTTCAGGATCTGGCTACGAGGCGGACACTTGGCAGTGGTAGGAATGTCGGCGGCCTGTACTTGCTGAACCAGTCTTCTCCCAGTGCCCTATCTTCCACCAGATCTCCGACCCTTGACGATCTTCGACGATGGCATCGGCGCCTTGGCCACCCTTCACCTTTATATCTTGCTAAATTGTTTCCTGTTTTTTCTCATTTACTTCCGTCTTTTTCTTGTGATGCTTGTGAGCAATCTAAACATGTACGGTGTCGTTCTACTCATTTGTCTGTCCCTAGTCTGTATCCATATGATGTTATTCACTCTGATGTTTGGGGTCCATCCCCTGTTCTCTCTTTATCTGGATTTCGATGGTTTGTAACGTTTATTGATTGCTACTCTCGCACTACTTGGCTTAATATGCTTAAAAAGAAAAGTGATGTTCTTTCTTGCTTTCAAAATTTTTCATAAGATGGTAGTCCAACAATTCGGAGGCACAATACGTGTGTTACGTAGTGATAATGGTGGGGAATATGACGATCGCGGTGTCTTTGGGGCTTATCTTGCGGACCATGGTATAATTCATCAAACTACATGTGTCCACACCTCCACTCAAAATGGGGTGGCCGAACGGAAGAATCGGCAGTTGCTGGAGGTGGCCCGGTGCTTACTTCTTTCTATGCACCTCCCTAAATCCTATTGGGGGGATGCTGTTCTTACCGCCGCGCATCTTATTAACCGCCTTCCGTCCCGTGCTCTCTCGTTTGCTACGCCTCTCTCTCGCCTAGAGCAAAAACACATTGTCCACACCTCTCACCTTCACCCTCGTATCTTCGGCTCCGTGTGTTTTGTTCACGTCCATACCCCGCATCGTGATAAACTTGATGCGCGGTCCCTTCGCTGTGTTTTTGTTGGGTATTCCTCTACCACCAAGGGGTATAGATGTTATCACCCTCCGACACGTCGGTATTATTGTACCGTCGATGTCACCTTTCGTGAGGGGGAGTCGTACTTTGGTCCTCGTCAGGGGGAGATGATTTGTACAGATGCCGAGATGACCGACTCCCCGCTTCCGATTTGTGCTCCTCCACCTTCTGTTCCTACTCCTCCACCTGATCCTACTCCGCCACTTGCTCCTGTTCCTTCTACCTCCGCTCCTCCGATCATATATACATACTCCCGTCGTCCCACGACTGTTGAGCATGTGCAGGCTGAAGATGTCCCGCCAGTACCGGTGAATGCCTCCAACCCAGATTCTGATGACGATCTCCATATTCCTCTTGCTCGCCTTATAGGTAAGAAGGGTAGCACTAAACATCCCATTGCCAACTACATTCGTTATGATCACCTTTCTCAGGCACATCAAGCCTTTGTTTCTTCCCTCTCATCTATTGTTATTCCTAAGACATGGCAGGAGGCTGCTCAGATACCTGAATGGAAAGCGGCAATGGAGGAGGAATTGCGTGCCCTGGACAAGAATAAAACATGGCAGCTGGTGAGCCTTCCTCCAGGGAAGCGAACGGTCGGATCCCGTTGGGTGTTCACAGTTAAACAAAACCAAGATGGTGTTGTGGAGCGGTATAAAGCTCGTTTGGTGGCTCAGGGATATACCCAGGCCCAGGGCATTGACTACCAGGAGACCTTTGCTCCTGTTGCTAAGATGAATTCGATCCGTGTCCTTTTTTCTATTGCTGCAAGTCGTAGATGGGAACTACTTCAGCTAGATGTCAAGAATGCCTTTTTGAATGGTGATCTGGAGGAGGAGGTATACATGGATACTCCACCGGGCTCTGTTATCAAAGGGTCCAAGGGGAAGGTGTGCCGAGTTCTAAAATCTCTGTACGGCTTGAAACAGTCTCCGAGAGCGTGGTTTGGGCGTTTTTACAAGTTCATGCTTCAACTTGGGTACACTCAAAGTCATGCTGATCACGCGCTCTTTATTAAGAGAAAAGATGCCCTGGTCTCTATTCTGATTGTGTATGTGGACGACATCATCATTACCGGGGATCACATGGAGGAGATCACTTACTTGAAGGAACAACTGGGCAAGGAATTTGAAGTTAAAGACCTGGGAAAGCTGAAATATTTCTTGGGAATTGAAGTGGCTAGGTCTCAACAAGGGATCTTCATCTCCCAAAGGAAGTATACTCTAGATCTTCTTAAAGAGACTGGGATGCTTGGGTGCGCACCCGTGGACACCCCCATTGAGGCTAATCACAAAATTGATGCAGATACTAGTGGAGAAAAGGTAGATGTCTCAAAATACCAACGTTTGGTTGGACGACTCATATACCTGTCCCATACTCGCCCTGACATTACGTATGCTATGGGGGTCCTCAATAGGTATATGCATTCTCCTTCCATTCGTCATCAGCAGGCGGCCTTTAGAGTGCTACGGTATCTCAAAAAGGCACCCGACCGTGGGATCCTTTTCAGGAACGGCAAATCTTTAGAAGTTGAAGTGTTTACTGATGCTGATTGGGCTGGTAGCCAAGATGACAGAAAATCAACTACTGGGTATTGCACTTTTGTGGGTGGCAACCTCGTTTCGTGGAGGAGCAAGAAGCAAAATGTGGTAGCTCGATCAAGTGCAGAGGCAGAGTATAGGGCAATGACACAAGGTGTTTGTGAAGGATTGTGGTTGAGGACTCTCCTTCGGGACATTGGCTTTCAGGGGAACAATCCTATCATGATCTACTGCGACAACAAATCCGCCATCAGTATTGCGCACAATCCAGTGCAACATGATAGAACTAAACATGTGGAAGTTGATAGACATTTCATCAAGGATCATCTAGACAAAGGGAATATCTGCACACCTTTTGTGAACTCATCCGATCAGCTTGCGGACGTCTTCACCAAGGGTTTATATAGCGACAACTTCAAGGACAACACAAACAAGTTGGGAATGATCAATATATATTCCCAACTTGAGGGGGAGAGTTGAAATTAATTTTTGATGTATTTTATTTGTCTCGATATATATATGTGTATGCCCGGTTAGGGCACTTACTAATTTTCGATCATCCGGTTCTACTGATATGTCAACGGATTTTGGGAGAACCTCGCATTCCCATATTGGATGTCACTGCCGCACTTCTATTGTGACACATCTTCTGACTAGACCCTAGATAGTGCCAACAAAACCTTTCGAGAATTATGCTCATGTTGTTGGCCGTGGAGCATAATATTGACGTGGAGGTCGCAGTGACGGACATGTGAGCGTCCTCCCATCTGCTCTCACTATAGCAAACTTGATCATCCTGTCGAGCGTTATTTTGTGAAGCATCTCATTTCAGTGTTGTTGAGTATGAGACTTTTTCCCATACCACCTCCACTAAGTCATCAGATTCGTGCAGATGGTTCTCCTATGCGGATATTGAGGCTCTTATTAATGCATCCAAGATCTCTGCCTCAGTTTCCACTTCTTCAGGTAGTGCGGGTGTTGCTGCTCATGGTAAGTGACTCATTGAATATGGTGCCAACAATCATATGACTGGGAACTCTCATGCCTTTACTCGCCTCGAGAAACATACTAGATTACCACCAGTGACTGTGGCTAATGGTTTTCTTGTTCCTGCTTGTGAAACTGGAGTTGTTACGACAACCTTCCTTCTGAAATTGGAGAATATTTTGTCCCCAATTTTTCTTGCAATTTATTATCTATCTTTGATCTTACGAAATATTTACAATGTTGTGTCTCCCTTTTTCCAACTAATTGTTATTTTTAGAACCTTCAATCGAAGAAGATGATTGCTAATGACACTGACTTGGTGGGCTCTACTATTCGGATGATCTTCCCACTTTCTCAGCATCTGCCAAAAAGCCTTTATATTTCAATGACATCAACGTCTTGGTCATCCTCTTCGTCTTCTTCATCAACTTTTGCCATCTTTTGTCTGAATCTAGTCAATATCGCAAGTATCACCATACTAGTTTTCCTGCTAAACTATGTAAAGTTATGCATGTCCTTTCGACCTTGTTCATTTAGATGTATGAGATTGGAGTTCTTCTAATTCTGTTGGTGGAGAAAGTATGTAGTTATTTTTATCGATGTTTTCTTCAGATGTACTTAACTTTTATCTGTTAAAAGAGCGATCTGAATTAATCACGTTTTTTTATAAATTCTATAATAAAAGTCACACTCAATTTAGTATTGCTTTAAAATTTCTTTGTATGGATAATGTCAAAGAATACATGAGCCAACAATTTTTCTTTTTTTGTTAACGTGAAATCATTCATCAGACCAATTGTATGCGCACATCACAACAAAACGAGGTAGTATAAAGGAAAAATTGCCATCTCCTCTATGTTATTTGAACATTACCGTGTCAGATGAATGTTCCCAGATCCTATTGGGGTCATATTGCTCTCATTTCTTGTTTCTCGTTAATCATGTCATCTTCTACTCTTCGGGGTAATGAAATTTACACTCAATTTGGCATTGCTCTAAAAATTCTACGTACAGATATTGTCAAAGAACACATGAGACAACAAATTTTTTTTGGTCGTTCACGTGATATCATTAATCAGACCATTTGTGCGTGTACATCACAACCAAACGAGGTGATATAGAGGAAAAATTGTCATCTCCTCGATGTTGTCTGAACATTACCGTGTCAGATGAATGTTCCCAGATCCTACTGGAGCCATGTGGTTCTCATTTTTTGTTTTTTCATTAATCATGTCATCTTTTACTCTTTATGGTAAGAAACCATTTTTTATTCTTCATCCAGATGGTACCAGTTTTCCCTTCACTTGTGTTTTTAGACGTACTCCCTTTGTTCACACACCAGTATCTGGTCGTGACAAGCTATCTAACCGCCCCACCAAATGTATTTTCGTAGGATATTCTACTCCCTATTTCTCCAAGGAAGGCAACCACCTTACTTTCGAAATCTCTCATCCTATATCTCCCACTTCTCCCCCTTTTGACTCTGGGCCATCTCTTCCTATCACTTATGATCCTCCACATGATGCCACATCCTAGACCACTTCCTGAACATATTCCTTATCCTCCAGTCATACATTTTCCTCATCATTATGAAAGACGTCCTACTCTTCCAACTCATATACCTCCTTCAATTCCTGCTACCCTCACGATAGCTCCCAAGCCAGCTCTCCTTTTTGAAGGTTCAATGACATCAAAGGACTCAGACCAGGATGTTTTTATTGCTTGAATATCTAGCAGCTGCAAGTTGTGTCGATGGAGGAGAAGCAATTGAAGAAGCGATGAAGAAGGATGAACTGATGGTAGTAGCCAAGGCCGCTGCCTTCCTGTCGAAGCAAACCAACTACAAAGACGAGGTTGAGCGCCGCCCTGGAAGGATGATCAATGGCGACGAGAGAGAGAGAAAAGGAAAAAAATCCACGACATGCGGGAGGGGGAAAGAACGAGAAGCGCCGGGCATGGGAGTTGTTTCACTTAATTTACCCTTGAACGCGCGTCTGAGACACTGAACTTGGGATATGGCTCGGCTTTTTCAAAAGAATTAAAAACGTACTTTATAAAAAGCTCTATTCTCAAAGCGGTCCAAACAAATGGTCTCAAAACGGCGTTTGTGATTCGAATGATGTTTTTCATCAGCATAAGCTTCCCCAAACAGAGCCTATGTAAGCGAACAAGGCAACAAATATTTAGAGCCATAAGATCCTTTCCCTTTTTATGCCAGAAAAGCTTGCTTCGTACCCTTGAATCTTCTTGGAAATTCTTTTTCAAACCCTTTTTAATCTTAAATTCATAATCCTCACGATAACCTAAGCTAGTTTTGTACATGGATGGAGAAGAGAGTATAGCTTTCTTACCTTTTGTCACGACCCGTCTCGACAAAAGTCAGAGGGCGCTTCGGGGCGGGCCGTGATGCCACCGACATGGGCAAAAAGGAATCCATGTCTGCTAAGGCGGAGACAGAAATACTACAAATAACTTTAAAATAGTTACTTTTAAGTAAAACAATTGGATTTGTTGCGGAAGCTTTAAAATATGATAACTTGAAACAGGTGCACATGCATTTTAGTAAAAGCTCATGATACAAGTTCTGGAATAGAAATTTATGCAGTGAACATCGGAAATGAATGAGCATGCAAAACATGTCAAATTCTAATATATATAATATTTAGCATAGCAGTTGTCCATGAAACAAGAGAAAATGACTGATCGTAATTATTACATAACATAATTATCCGACAGTAAAAGAAATGAAACACAAACACAAAACCTGAAACTTGGCGCAGATCGGCTCAGGAAGTAGGCGGCGCAGACACGAACGCTAAGGCAAATTCCCAAAAAAGAAGGAAAAACCTCAGAACATTGAAAATAAACAGGAACAAAATAAAATAAAAAGCGAGCAGGGGAAACAGAATATTTCTGTACCGATTTTCATGAAGCAAAGCTAACAAAACAGACAAACAAGTGAGACAAACAGAAATATCTATAATTATTAAACTAGTCCGAAGTAAAGCATATAAAGATGATTCATGTAATGACATAAGTTGTAACAAGTGAAAGTGTAGGTGTTTTTGTTTGACGCGCAAGATTCATGATTCAGGTAGATTCAAGTACAGATTCAGGAGATTCAGAAATTTAAGCTCGCTATGACCGGTCCTTTGTTCCCATTAGGGATTCAAGAGGGAACCCAAGTCAAGAAGTTGCGTCAATTAAAACCCTACCGTTCAATTGTTTACTCGTGTTATTAATGAAATAGTTCAAGATTGAATGATTCTAGCATATCAAGACATGTAACCAAATACTGATTCAGATAAACTAGAGCAGATTTACAAACGTGCACAAAGGTGCATGACATTAGATAATTTAAAAGATTCATAGATTTGTGATTCTAATTGAAACAGACTCACGTTGAAGAAAAACATCAAATCAAGAAATAAACGTTGACTTTATCCAAGTGTTTCAACCAAACAGACATAAGGAACAAGATTCGATGACTCAGAGAACTCGATAAAGAGTTTTGAAACTTGCGGGTTCAAGTATTCACGAATAATAAGATTACTATAGATCATTATCTAGGATACCAAGTATTCATTTAGATTTAAGTCATTCCAAAACACGAATATCTTCTAAGTAAACATGTGTACGACCCAAACATTTCATATCAAACACAATTCATCTATTTGCTAGCAAGAAATCTTAACCTTTGTCAATATACCAATTAATGTTCATGCTCAAAAGAACAACTAATCCTCCAATTAAAATTATCATTTCACATTTCAAATTCGTGTTATCCCAAACGCGTGAAACCTCAAACTACTATCAAGACAAAACAAGCAATCAAAAACTAAACTTATTTAATGAAACATGTATTCAAATGTGAAACATAAAATCATAAGAACAGGCCAGGCTAAATAAAATTCAATGTTTGCAAGAAAGAGGGATCTCTACTTGCCTTAAAGAACGCTGAAACTGACGACGGCGGCGGCTAGGCGGCGCAAGCAAAATTCAAAAATCATATTTCGAACCTGTTTAAGAACAATGAAATTGACATTGGACAACTCACTACGCAAACACAAGCATTTCTACGACGCGGAAATTAAACAACGAGAGTTTAGCGGATTTTACCTCCTCAAATGTGAGGGGAGAAGAAATACCACGAAGGATCGGGAACTTGGCGGCGCTTGGGTGACATTTTTTTGTCATCCCTTTTATGATAAATAGAAATTGTGGGTTTAAATTTGTTGGAAAAATATGATCTTTTGGAATTAGTGTTTTAATGGCATTATAGTGCCACTGTAATTTTATCAGAATTTTTGGAAGTCAAAATCTAATACTTGTTGTGCAAATTCACATTTGCTTCTATTATTGTTAAATAGAAATCATGATCATAGAACCTCGGGAAAATTGTGAAACTTTGAGAATCATAATATTTTGTCACCTATCATCTCTGGAAAATTATTTAGCAATATTGAAATTATTGGCATGATTGTTCCTTTGCATTTTCAATGGTGACAACTGATTTATGAATTTTTATGGAGGTCAAAATTGTATGAGATCTGCTTAAATTCTGGTCAACTCTTATTTTACCCAGTAAGAACCTATGATAAAAATTAGAACTCATTTGGAAGTGTTTTGACCAAGATTTCAACTTAGGAATCAAATTAGTTATATATCGTGGTCTGCGAATAGTGAAAACTTGATATTGATGATTAAATCAGCAAAACCACATAGAGAATCAGTGAGAATTGGATTATAACAGTACACAAGTAGGAAACCCTAAATCGGAGAGGACTTCAAGAGATCCCGCCAATTGGAGCGACGAACGGCACCGGGGGCACGAATACCTAAGGATTTGGCGATTATGAAGTGCACTAAAAATCTGAAATGCAAAATGGGGCACGAATAAATCATTAGGGTTTATGAAAATTCTGAAATCAAGGGTGGAGGAAGGTTCTTACCCAAGGAAGACAAGATCGGGCTCCGATCTCAAGGAGTCGAATCCGAGTCCAGAATCCGAGAGGAGGAGGGTTCGAGCAAAACCCTAGGCGGAAACGGAGAAGAAGAGGGCTGTCGGCCTTTAGAGGAGGGATGCTGCTGGCGGTTGGAGGGCTGCTGCCCACGAGAAGGAGGAGAGGCCTTGCTGCTAGAGGGGGGAGAGATGCTGCCCTAGCTGAGGAAGAGGAGGATGCCTGCCCTTGGAGGAGGAAGGGCTGCTGGAGGGGCCACAATCGGCTAGGGGAGAAGGAGAAGAAGGAGACGACGTCGTCCATGGCATGAGAAAGAGGCGCATGCGAGCAGGGAGGCGGAAGAGGCCACGACAGGAGGAGACGTCGGCGAGCAGGGAGACGGAAGGAGTGGCAGAAAACGGGAGCGGGAGGCGCGCGGGAGACGGGGCTGCGGGAGCCCTAGCCGAGCGGGAGACAGAATCAAATGGGGGGGGGGGGGCTTGCGGGTTATTAAATCAAGGGGATGGGGTGCGGTTAACCAAAAAAATAGGAAATGAAATAATAATTTGTTATTATTATTATTATTATTATTATTATCATTTTTATATTAGGGTTATTACACCTTTACAAACCCTGCTTTCCTCTCTACCTCTTCTTCCTCTCCTTTTGTAGAGTGGATGACAAAGAGCTTTTCTTGGGCTAGGGATACGGAACTTACATACCATGGCCAAAAACGGTTTAATCCTTCCAAAACATAATCCACCTCACCCATGGCCAGTCATAATTAGTCCATTCCAATAACTACTCCTAGCTACTTGCTTCATCATTTGGTAAGTTTCTTCAAGTCTTATTTTCTAAATATTATTTTGATGGGGGCAAAATGGTCTTATAGATATTATGACATAAGTGACAATATACATCATCATACTTTGGCTTGGGTATGTGCAACTCCTTCTCAATACTAGTAGATAGTGATAGTGGTACCGATGGAGTTAGTAGGGTTCATAAAAATTTTATGAATATTGTGACTACAGAGGATAATTGTGCAAGAGATGAGTATCTTGACTGTATAGACGTATAGACTGTATAGTATAATTATCGGGCTTGTGTCCTGAATATGATGTGGTGATAAGATTGAGTTGGATAAACATATTGTTAGTGATGGTCATTTGGATGAAGGGACACATTATTCTTTAGATGATCATGGTACTATGCACCGTTGACAATATTTCACTCTTAATATGTTTACTTTATCCATATCTTCAATTGTTACTTGTTAGGCAGTGATGGGAATGTATAGACCTTGTTCTTTGATACCAGTGATGTCATGTATCATGATGGGCATAATGATGCTCTTCATAAAGTTAACAGGAAGGATTCTAATACTTGAATAATAAGAATCCTGTTTTGTTATGGCTATCAAAATCAATACAATAATCATATTATGAATTATTCTAATCATATGAACCCATAATAAATGATGAAAGGGGTATGCAGTAGTTTGCACGCAGGTTGGCATGAATCTAATGTGATTGTGGGTTTATTATGGTGTGAAGCTATATCGTTTGTAGATGGGCTGGAGGTGATTCCCAGGAGTTCCCCGGTGAGTTTGATGAAAGTGGAATTTGGAGAAGCATGCAAAGCTATTGCATCTTTGATTTCATGGGAGAGGACAATTATGCAATTAAGAGTTGTTGCATGCTCGTTTTCATGGGTAGCAAGCGAACAAAGGATATGTGGGGACACGTGAAGTAGGTGATTGAGAATGGATGCATGACAGAACACATGGGGAAGCGTGCACACACATGTAAGGAAATACGCACAATCATGTGGATCTCAATGTACTGATGCTACGAGCGAAAGTGATATAGAAAAGCATATGTGGGTCGTGTGGGCCATCAAAGTAGGAGAGCTAGACGCGTCTTCATGAAATATGAGAGAAGATGCAAGAAAAATTGCATCACTTGGTACCAATTGTTGGAGAAAGAAGTGTTCTCTAGTACCAATTGAGGAGAGAGTTTATCAACAAGAGGTGGCTTCTAAAAAATCTTCATTTCTTAATTTGAAACTGCTGGTGTAAATATTTTTTTCGCCGACAGATACTGCTTTCTTCATCACCAGCAATAACTATTATCAATATACATGACCAACAGAATGCACTTTCCTGGCTCTAACATGTGATGAAGAATATAATGATCGGAGTTTTTCCTCAACACCTCAAACTAAACAAGAACAAAAATAATTATATTGAACCAGGCATTTGGTGACTATTTGAGCCCATACAAAGACTTCTATATTTTGCAAACTAGTACTGACTCCCGCTGAGCGACAAAGCCAGGAAGTTGTTTCATATTTACCTCAGCTAAGTCATCATATAGAAACACATTTTTTATTTCAACGAGATTAATCGTAAATGGCAGTAAGACTAAAGAATATTCAAATATATGCATTTAGAGACTAAGGCTCCGTTTGGGGGGACTTATTTTCATCGGTCAAGCGGTTACGACCGCATGAACCGGACCCTAAATTAAGGTCCGGTTCATGCGGTCGTAACCGCTTGACCGGTGAAAATAAGTCCCCCCAAACGAAGCCTAAGTTAGCCTCAACCTGTCAATTATCCTATTGAGAGAGCATTTCATTGTGTAGCCAACGAACGATGCCTAATCAAGGAATTCTTAAGAGGGAGGCGAACTAAATCCAATGTATCATTGGAATCCAAAGCTTTTATTTCCTCAATCATAGCTTGTCTCCACCTATAGTGAGATAAAGCAACAGATAATGTCTATGATGTTGCAGCAGAAGGGACAATTACATGGAGATAGTTGATCACAAGAAACAAAATATGATTTGGGTGAGAGGTAGTACATATGCAGCGAGGCTTACCGCTTACATATGGAAATCAGTCGATCATCACTCTGTAGGAGCTTATCTTCATAAGCAATAGAGTCGCCGACCATAAGAGTCATTGATACATGTATGATTTTCGTAGATGTTGTGCCAATATATGCTATTGGACGATGCGATCAAAGGCCGGGCCTCGAGTAGATACCTTGGAAGGGGATGTACATTCTCAGTAACAAGGACATTAAAACTTAAGTATTGAGTTAAGAACACTGATATGAATGAGAAGAGTCTCCATACTAAGATCAGTTATATGAATACAAGCCAAGGAAAGAGGTATTTTAAAAGATAGTAATATGCACAAATATGAAGTCTCATAGAAATTTGAGAGAATAACACCCAAAAAAAATTTTATTGACAAAAGATTTGAAAAAAACAGTAGACTTAAGTGATAGCTTGTCTTGACCAAGGTTGGGCTACTACATTGAAAGCCCGGGTAAGCAATATAGGGAATCCCTAGAGAAGAGACTTGAAAAAAGGATTTGGTGATGCAAAATAGACGAGGGCATGTGATTGATGAGATAACATGATGGTAGCATGATAACCTCAAAAATAAGCATGAGCATGCATATGAAGAAGGGTGTAAGCTATCTCCCCTAAGCGCCTATTTTTCCGCGACAATTACATTTTGTTGGATGTACGAGGACATGAGGATTGATAGACCATACAATGAGAGGACATGAATGCTTAAATTTTTTGGGAAAATAGTTGTAGGAATTGTGAGTTTTGAGAATAAGGGTATGACTATTAAATTGAGTTTTTATTTCAGCACAAAAAGTTTTAAATGCTTCAAATATAAGTTTTAAAGATGATGAAGTAGAGAAAATCAAGATTGGACTTCACCGGACTAGGACCCCAAATATTCAAATGAACCAAAGAAGAAAAAGGGTGCAAAGGCATGTCTATTGACACTATTGTGAAACCATACATGATATTTGTTATGCCCCCGGACGATTTACGGTTCCGTGGATATAAGTACGCCAGAAGACCTAAAGATGCGCCGGGAAAAGACCGGGCTGAACCATCCGGTTCAGCCCACAACTAATAAATAAGAGGAGGGGGCTGAACCGCACCGGTTCAGCCCCAATGGGGGCCGGCCGGCCCCCTTGTGGAGTGGGGTCACTTAAATACCCCACTCCCCCCTCTTTTGGAGGCATGCAAAACTTATTCAGGTACTTTTCCTTCCTCTTTAAACCCTAGCCGTCTTCTTCATTTCTAGTTTTCCCTTTTCGTTCTAGAACCCTAGCGGTAGCATAACATTTGGTATCAGAGCCTCCTTCCTGCGACCATGGTGACACGTACGGAGGCGGAAATAGCGCGCTTGGTCGCCATCGAGGAGAACTATGTCACCTTGACGGATTCCGTAGCGGCAATCGAAGCAAGCGTGAAGAACTCGCAACAAAATCTGGAGGAACGCTTCGAGACGAGGATGGAGGAGTTGAAATCCCTCCTCTTGCAAAATCTGAAAGGAAAGGCGGTGAACGGCGATGGATCTGACGCCGAGGCAGCAAATACTCCTAAAGAGGGTAGCACGGGAGCGGGAAATGGCGGGGGACTCCCAGCTAGAGCTTCCGGTTCCGGATCCGGAGCGGGAGACCTACAGGAGGCCGCACGAGGGATCGGAGCCCCGTATCGGACGGGCGGAACGCCAGGCGGGCACCCGGACGGCTGGGAGCTGATCGGCAGGGAGCCGGGAGGTACCGGAGCCACCCCGGACTAGCTCCAGCAGAGCGGCGAAAGTCGCAGGCGGTCCCTGGGGGGTCGGAGGTGGAACAACGGCTCCCTGGGGGGTCGGCGGAGGAACAACGGCTCCCTGGGGGTTCGAACAACCCCCGCAGGGACCCGGCGGCCTGCTGCGGCATGGAGGAGGCTCCGGACAGGGTGGGGGAGCCTCGTTTGGACCCGGACAGCACGCAGGACAACCGTGGAGGCCGCAACACCAAGGATTTGGGCTGTTTCGCCCAACCGGGGCGAATGCGGTTCCTCTCGGGGGCGCAACGGGATTTTTTCCTCCCCAACCAGCGAACGCTCCGAACGGGGGGTATGGACCGGCCAATATGGGGCCGGGGAGGCCTCCGGGGTGGAATCATGGAGGATTTCAAGGAGATCATGAGCAACACGGACCGATGGGCCAAGATGGAGGCGGCTTGGGAGGGGCATTTCAGCGACCTTACATGCAACCCAAGCTGACTCGGATGAACTTTCCGAAGTTCCGGGGAGGCGACGCGCTCGAGTGGATCTAAAAAGCCGAGCTGTTCTTCAGATATCAGGAGGTTCCTGCGGCCCAGTGGGTACAGTTGGCGACTTTCCATCTAGAGGAGGACGCGTACCAGTGGATACAATGGTTTTTGCGGGGACGCGCCCATGCTCCCTGGGCCGAGTTCATAGAGGCTTTCTCGGCTAGATTCGGACCACTGGAGTACGAGGACGTGGAGGCCAGTCTTCAAAAACTTCGCCAACGGGGCACAGTCACAGAGTACCGGACGGAGTTCGAGAAGCTGGCCAACCGGGTCACCTGGGGAGAGCAGACGATGCTGAGCTGTTTCATCTCGGGTCTGAAGGACTACTTAAGCGACGAGGTCCACGCGTACTTGTCGCACAGTCTGAGCCATGCTAATTAGCATTGCTCGG
This sequence comes from Dactylorhiza incarnata, assembly GCA_033032865.1. Lineage (NCBI taxonomy): Eukaryota > Viridiplantae > Streptophyta > Magnoliopsida > Asparagales > Orchidaceae > Dactylorhiza > Dactylorhiza incarnata. The sequence continues at coordinate 1,715,226 of JAWHQI010000258.1, forward strand.
ATACAGGAGGAGCGTTACAACAGGCAGCGGAATCGGACGACGACCCGGCCACCCGCGGCCCCCGCAGCGGGACGAAGAGATAAGCTACCTCTCATTCGCCCCACGGTGACTAAGTTGACTTGGCCGGAGATGCAGGCTCGGAAGGAGAAGGGCCTGTGCTTTAATTGTGATGAGAAGTACACACGAGGACACAACTGCCAGAAGATTCAGGTGTTTATGCTGAGAGAGGAGGATGAGGAAGAGGACCCATTGGAGAGTGTCGACACTGAGGCACTCGACCTGACAGAGTTTGGGGTTTCTATACAGGCCATGCAGGGGGGATCAGCCCCGGTGACTCTCCGTTTCACAGGCCTGATCGACGGGGAGCGGGTTACCATACTGATAGATAGTGGGAGTACCCACAATTTTATCAACCCGGCAGTTGCTCTGAAGGTGGGGCGACCGGTCGATAAAGAGGCGGCTTTCCAGGTCATGGTGGCCGATGGTAGCAAATTGAGGTGCGAAGGGGTGATGAAGGGTGCTGAAATCCGGATGCAGAGCTATGCGTGCCACACAGACCTGTATTTACTGCCGATTAGAGGTTCGGACATGGTGCTGGGGGTTCAGTGGCTGCTTCAGCTACAACGGGTCACTACAGATTGGGTTCATCTTACTATGGAGTTCTCCCAGTTGGGGAAGGATTACTGCCTTCGGGGTATTCGTTCTTCCCCCCTGAAGGAAATATCTCTGCGGAGCCTGCAGCGGTTGGAGGTCGAGGGCTCTCCTATGGCTATGGTGGTGGGAGTGGCGACGTCAGACGCAGATCCTCCGCTCATTCCGAAGGAGATTCAGGAACTTCTGTCCCAGTTTGAGGATGTGTTCCGGGAACCACGGGTCCTACCCCTGCCCAGGTCCAGGGAACATGACATCCAGTTGAAGGAGGGGGCTACGCCCCCGATTGTCAGGCCCTACCGATACCCATACATTCAGAAGGCGGAGATTGAAAGGAGCGTGAAGGAGATGTTGGCTGCTGGCATTATACCATCGAGTACGAGTGCTTTCTCCTCACCTATTATATTGGTGAAAAAGAAGGATGGATCATGGCGGTTCTGCGTGGATTACCGAAACTTGAATGATTCTACGATCAAGGACAAGTTTCTGATTCCTATGATCGAGGAGCTGCTGGATGAACTACATGGGGCCAGCCTTTCCCCAAGCTAGACTTGCGGTCTGGCTGCCATCAGATACGGATGAAGACCGAGGACATCCACAAGACGGCTTTTCGCACGCACGATGGGCACTATGAGTTCTTGGTGATGCCCTTTGGGCTCTCCAACTTCCCTTCGACCTTTCAGGCGGTGATGAACGAGACCTTTCGGCCGCTCTTACGGCGATCGGTTCTCGTATTCTTCGATGACATCTCGATCTACAGTCGCAGTTGGGCGGAGCATCTAGAGCATGTGGCGGAGGTCCTCTCCATTCTTCGTCAGCATCAGTTCTATGCCAAGCAGTCGAAGTGTTCTTTTGGGCAGCTCGAGGTGGAGTACTTGGGCCATCTGGTCTCTGTTCAGGGGGTCCGAGCGGATCCGAGGAAGATCGAGAGCATGGTTACTTGGCCGCGACCGACCACGGTACGGGCGTTACAGGGCTTCCTGGGCCTTACTGGATATTATCAACGTTTTGTGAAGGACTACGACAAGTTGGCTCGTCCGCTCACCCAGCTCCTCCACAAGGAATCTTTCACATGGCACGAGGAAGCAGAGCAAGCCTTTTCCGCTCTCAAGGAGGCTATGACGACCACACCGGTGCTTGCCCTACCGGATTTCAGCAAGGAGTTCGTGTTGGAGACCGATGCATCGGGGGTAGGCATTGGGGTAGTGCTGATGCAAGAGGGACGGCCTTTAGCATACTGTAGCAAGGCCTTGGCTCCTCGCACTTTGGGTCTTTCTACCTATGAGAAGGAGATGCTGGCGATCCTTCATGCGGTGACCCTATGGCGACCTTACTTACTGGGCCATCATTTCAAGGTTCGCACCGATCATCAGAGTCTGAAGCACTTTCTGGAGCAACGGCTGGCGTCCCCGCTCCAACAGAAGTGGCTGACTAGGCTGCTAGGTTATGATTATGAGATTGTTTACAAGCAGGGGAAGGAGAATGTGGTGGCAGATGCCTTGTCCCGACTTCCATAGAGCACCGTTCTTCATATCTCTGGGCCCTTGATTGAGTCCTTAGATGACATTCAGACCGACATAGCCGCGGACCCAGAGCTTCAGCCTATTCTAGAGGCTTTACGGCAAGGCCATCCGACGTCCCCAGGTTATCAGCTGATTGGGGGACACTTGTACTACCAGGGGCGCGTGGTTATTCCGGCTTCGTCCACTTGGAAGGACGTCATGCTGCAGGAGTTCCATTCATCACCATCCGTAGGTCATGCCGGCGTGCTCCGCACTCTGCAGCGCCTTCGGGCCAATGTCTTTTGGAGAGGTTTGTGTCAGGACGTCCAGCGTTTCGTGCAACAATGCGAGATCTGTTAGCGCCAGAAGTACGAGACTACGTCGCCAGCGGGGCTGCTCACCCCCTTGAAGATTCCGCAGCAGGTGTGGGAGACGGTGTCTATGGATTTAGTTGACGGCTTGCCCCGGTCGCAAGGCAAGTCGGTGATTTTGGTGATCGTGGACAAACTGTCCAAGTACGGCCATTTCTTAGCACTCAGCCACCCGTACTCCGCAGAGACAATTGCCGAGCTCTTCGCCCGTGAGGTGGTTCGCTTGCACGGTATTCCTCGATCGATCATCTCCGACCGCGACCCGGTCTTCATCAACAACTTTTGGCAGGAACTCTTCCGGTTACAAGGCACGCGGCTTCGCATGAGCACGGCGAATCACCCACAGACTGATGGTCAGACAGAGGTCTTGAATCGGGGAGTGGAGACATACCTCCGCTGCTTTGTCACGGATGAGCCACGCTCTTGGACACGATGGCTCCATTGGGCGGAGTATTGTTACAACACTTCGTACCACACCGCTAGCAAGATCACTCCCTTTGAGATTGTATACGGGAGACCGCCACCATCTTTGCGTTCTTATGAGCCGGGCAGTACAACTCTTCCTGCAGTGGATCGGGCATTACGAGATCGGGATCAGACCTTGGCTCTCCTGTGGGATAATCTCCTTGCAGCCCAAACCAGGATGAAGGTGCAAACCGACAAGCACAGAACCGAGCGGGAGTTTCAGGTGGGGGATGAGGTTTTCCTCCGTCTTCAACCGTACAGACAGCTGTCCGTCGCTCGCCGCGCCAACCAGAAATTAGCTCCCCGGTACTATGGGCCCTTTCGTATCACTCACCGGGTGGGTCCGGTTGCCTACACTCTTGCCCTACCTAAGGGGTCCCGTATTCACTCCACTTTTCATGTTTCCTTGCTTAAGAAGAAGTTGGGGGCAGCGGTTACAGTTACTCCTTGTCTTCCCGCGGCTACTACTACCGGCGAGTTACGTCCTAGCCCGGAGGATATATTGCTGTCCAGATGGAAGAAGAGGGGCACTGAATATCGCCCCGAGGTGCTGGTTAAGTGGAAGGACCTGACAGAGGCTCACAATTCATGGGTGGACTTTCTGGAGTTCCGGGAGCACTTTCCTGACTTTCAGCTTGAGGACAAGCTGCCTCTTGATGGGGAGGGGAATGTTATGCCCCCGGACAATTTACGGTTCCGTGGATATAAGTACGCCAGAAGACCTAAAGATGCGCCAGGAAAAGACCGGGCTGAACCATCCGGTTCAGCCCGCAACTAATAAATAAGAGGAGGAGGCTGAACCGCACCGGTTCATCCCCAATGGGGGCCGGCCGCCCCCCTTGTGGAGTGGGATCACTTAAATACCCCACTCCCCCCTCTTTTGGAGGCATGCAAAACTTATTCAGGTACTTTTCCTTCCTCTTCAAACCCTAGCCGTCTTCTTCATTTCTAGTTTTCCCTTTTCGTTCTAGAACCCTAGCGGTAGCATAACAATATTTAGCTACTAGGCATGACTCATACTATAGCTTACTAAAATATGATAAAGATGGAACCATTCTCTGTAAGCTTGATTGTGATGGATGTCCCAACTAACTGCAAGTCTACATAACCGAACTAGAGGCGGTGAACTAGTTGTTTGAGTGACACCTATCTACATAACCGAACTAGAGGCGGTGAACTAGTTGTTTGAGTGACACCTATAACAAGATAGTACACATTTATGGATTGATGTTGTGTATCAATCATCTGTCTGTATTTCGAGTCGTATATGTAAGCATAAAAGATAGTGAAGGTTACAACGCACTGTGGTATTAAATGAGCTTGTGAATGGAAATCAAGTTATAAGAAAAGGCGAGAACAAGCAAAACTAAGCTAATGGGTATCATGGATGTTGGTTTTTTACACAACCAATTCCTTGAACATAAAAGTTAAAACTATCAATTTGGGTATCATTAGGAGTGCCAAGAGGTGCTCGCATGTGATTAAAAAGAGTTTGCATTGCCAAACATATGATTTGAAGGGCTTGAATCAAGAATCCAGGCAGAGGATGATGATGACATGGTCAAGAAAGAAGAAGAAAATGGAGTGATGCAAAACCTCGTAAAGGACTTGAGAGTGGAGGACGTGTTACTGTAGAAATTAAGAGTAATCACCGTGTATGATGCTCCCCTCGAAAGATAATTTATTGAAGTAACTTAGGCTGACTAGTGAGACTGAGTTGATGATAGAGGAGATCTATGTAGGTTGTAACATGTATCTCTAGTATGTCCCGTCTTGTTATCGGGGTCATACGAGTCACTAATGCAGAGCGATTACAACTCCATCTCTAATGATATCCAAGCCAGGAATAGCCATCATCGAAGATGCACGAGTCGCAGAACAATAAATTTATGGGAGTTATAGTGGTATCCCCTGAAATCTGTGTTTTGACTAAGTCAAGCTCAGGGCTGTAGCGGATAAACATAATTTTTAGCAATTTGTTCTCACCTACGATTGAACTTTGATGTTATGTGAACCCGATAGAAGATCCAAGTTTTAATTTGCGAATGCTTGAAACTTTTCAACGTGAATAATAATGTTGGATCATATTTAGTCTGCGTTTATGACCTTTGGACAAATTTTTAGTCTTAGTTTATGTTCAATCGTAGGTGAGGAATGCTGAAATCTGTGTTTTGAGTTTGACTAAGTCAAGCTCAGGGCTGTAATGTGGATAAACATAATTATTAGCAATTTGTTCTCCTGTTTTTGTTGAACTTTGATGTTACATTGTTATGTGAAACCGATAGAAAATGCAAGATTTAATTTGTGAATGCTGGAAGCTTTTCAACGTGGGAAATAACGTTGGATCATATTTGAGTAGAAATATGAAGAGAAAATACTTAAGTTCTCTTATTCATCCACAAAGGGGGGAATATATAGGAAATACAATGATACATAAAACTTGACTTACAATGTGGGACTAAACCCACTTACATACTAATAGACCAATACTAATAATCTCAACTCTCCCCCTCAAGCTGGAGAGGAAACCTCAAGCTTGACAACATCAATGGAAAGGGTAAAGGTGGTAGGCAAAGGTGGGACAAGACGGATAGAGAGGAAACCACACACACGGATCTACGAGACCGCGGGATAACACCACACACACGATTCTACGAGACCGCAGGGATAACACCACACACAAGAATTTATGAGACCGCGGGGATAGCACCACACACACGAATCTACGAGACCGTGGGGATAACACCACACACACGAATCTACGAGACCGTGGGGATAACACACCACACACGAATTTACGAGACCACGGGGATAACACCACACACACGAATCTACGAGACCGCGAGGATAAGAGAGAAAGGGAAAAGGAGAACCACCAAAGACCATACCACCTACCAATCATCAAGGAAAACTTGGGGAGACACAAACAACACACGACATAAGCCTGGAGGCCGTGTGGAACGAAGGCGAAAAAATCGAGAAAGATCATCCGAGTCGCCTTCATCCCAATCACTCCCCCTCACGTGAAAACCACGTGCATATAGGCATATAACATAAGACAAACAACATACGCCACATAAAAAAGACAACACAAACAACACAAACATCAGTATCTGCAATAGATCAGCAACAGGAACCGGCTCGGAAGAGAGTTGCATCAGGCGCAACAGCAACGAATAGAAGCCCGGGCATAGATGGCTGCAAGCACAAGCGGCATACGGAAGCAGTGCAGTCCAAACATAGGAGGAAGATGACCAGAGATTTACATTGGCTCAGCAGACAGAAGATTCGTCGTTGATGCAGGGGATCGACGTCGGGATCGGCACAAGAGAGCATCGACAGGGATAGCTGCAGGATTCACATCGTCGGAAGGGAGAATCATCTCCGTCGATGAGCAACAGACAGATCTGCAACAGGAAGCAAACGGGATCGACGAGTCGCTGCGAGAGGAATCGACACACGTAGTCGTCGACGACGGCGTAGAGAGCGTGGAGACCAGATGCTGCTTCCGCCGTAGAATACGAACGCTGTATGGGCCGAATGCCGCTCCCGTCGACGAAATCAGAGACCTATTTCGTCGACGGGAGCGAGAGAGGAATGGCTCGGCGGGACGCCAGGCAAGAACAGCTCGCCGAGAGCGGGGGCGGAACAGAGAAGCGGGAATGAAGTGGAATCAACAGGAAAGAAATTTAGGGTTACATCAAGGAGGAAATTACGAACGCTCTGATACCAAGTAGAAATATGAAGAGAAAATACTTAAGTTCTCTTATTCATCCACAAAGGCGGGAATATATAGGAAATACAATGATACATAAAACTTGACTCACAATGTGGGACTAAACCCATTCACATACTAATAGACCAATATTAATAATCTTTACTATTTAGTCTGAGTTTATGACTTTTGGACAATTTTTTAGTCTTAGTTTATGTTCCATCGTAGGTGAGGAATGCTGATTGGCATAATTTGGGGATCTATAGCCTACCATAACATAGCAAGAAGTTGGACATCCATCTTCTTACAGACAGGTCTATCAACGGTATCAACCACATCGGCCATCTTCTCAAGATGGTCTCCTGGACCTTGACCTATAAACCAGATTTTAATGGCAGGTTGTGAACATGTGTAATTTGTACCAATCAGTTTATTCATGGCAATGGAATGGTGATTACCTTGATGCAATGACACCTTTACCGATATATTGGTTGATGTTCCAAAAGATTTGGTACCCATGATGGTGAGGGGACTGAGTCAGATGAGATCAGATACTTGAATCACCGGTGAGGAGGAGATGGTTTCGCACTGGATGCAGGTATGCAGGAAAAAGAGGGATGCATTGCTGGAATGAACGTGATTTTGCAATTTGAAGTCGGAAGGAGCAATTTGTCGAGTGATTTGTAGGATCAAGCGCATACCCAACATGTCCATAAGCTTGAATTTATGGAAATGTTGCTACTATTTCCCTTAAGTAAATAGCATAACGCGTCGTGGGTTCAAGTGAGGGACGCTAGACCCCAACAATCCCCCACCCCAACATTACCACTGAACCCTCAGGTTGAAAGGTGGATGGATTTACGGTAGATCACCCAACCCAACAATCCCCCCATCCCGCTGAACTCACATGTTAAATGGAGAAATTTGGGATCTGAACTCACAGGTTAAATGGAGAAATTTGGGATCGGTCGGGATTGACTCAACCTTGCTCGTGGTCGGCTACTAAAATCAACGAAAGGCAACAATGTTGGGATCGACAGGGAGCTTGCTCGCGGTTGCGTTTACTTGCGTCGTGATCGTCCATATGGATCAATTAGAGCTCCAGAAGGCATGTTCAGAGGGCATTGGTCCTTGTGCAATGTCTCTTGTTCGAGGATTCTGTGCACAGTGGCCAACACTCCTCTTCGACGGGATTCCCACTCTTACTTCAATCAACCAAAGGGACCGAGACTGACTTGTTCGAGGCTTGTTGGATTACATCCTTCCAGTAAACCGAAGGGATCGGTTCTGTCAGAGGCTGATGTATCCATAAGTGGTCTTGACCAAATCGCTAGCGACTTCCGCATTTGTCATGGATTAAATGGATTCAAATATCTAAAAAAAAGATTTCTAATGTCTCAAATTTGGGTGCTGATTTCTCTGTAATGGAGGTTACCAATGTCCAAACTAAACGAAAAAAATACTTACTTTGGGCACAATCGATGAAGAAGGTTATCAGAAGTCGAAGAAAACTTGGTTTTATATTCAGAACCAGAAGGTCTTCTCCTATCACAGACATGTCTTATGAAGAGTGGCGAGACATGGTTAGTTCACTCCATGGAACCGACCATTGTTCTTCAGTTCATGTTTTGTGAAACAACTAAACAAGTGTGGGATTTGGTTGAAAAAAATTACTCGAAAAGATGTGATCTTATTAGAATCTATCAATTGAATATTGAGGTTATATGTATGGACAACTTGACTTCTTTTGAGGATTACTACGGGAGACTTACTCAAAAAATGAGAGGAGATAGATCAATATTTTGGTGTCAAGCTCTCTCCCGCCTATTCTGGTTGTTGGAATAGTCAAAGAGAACAGAGTCAAAGAAGAGTGTGAAACTTCTTGCTGGCTTGCCCCCAGAACTTAAATTGCAACAACTTCAAATGCTTGGAAGAGATGTTGTTCCGGGTTTGGATACCGTGGCTAGCTACCTAGGGGGAATCTCATAGGATCTTAATAAACAAAATTAGCGGTGCATGAAACTATGAAAAGTCAATGATGGTGACTGATAAAAGAATATGGAAAAATGACTCTAAAAGTGGGGCTAATATTAGGTAGACCTCGGTTGACTGAGTCGGATAAAGACAAACCGGTGTGTTCTCAGTGTGGGGCAAAAAAATATGTGCGAGAAAATAGTTGTGAGTTATTCGTACACCTTGTTCCTAAACACTTAAACTAAAAATGTTGCAGACAAGTATGTGGTGAAACCTCAATCGGCTCACTCAGGAATTTCTTATTTTGCAAGTGAAGATCATTCAACTAGTCAAGAAGCCATATCCATTCAGGAGATGAGCAGGAAATTGGTGGCTCTTGAAGCCTATCTTGGGCGACATGAACTTACTCAGTCATCAAGTATGGTTGCCCATGCTAATATTGTGTCCTGCTTTGAAGACAATAGTCAGTCAGATATTCCGATGGACCCAAATAAGATGATGCATGTGAAAACTTCAACATAGCAAGATAACCTGAGTTTGGCATCGCAGATTGTGGCATGTGCCTTTGAGAATTTTGATATCTATGTTTAATGATGACTCTTCTATTTGTAGTTTGGACTTATCTTGTAAAGCTTGTGAAATGGCTAAGCCCTTATTATTTACCTAGCACTACTAGATCTATAAACAATGTTTTGATCTTATTCATTCTGATGTTTGGACTGTTTTCATTGTCTCTTCAAATGACTTTAAGTATTTTGTTATCTTTATTGATGATTTTTCAAGATTTACCTGGTTGTATTTGTTGAGAAGAAATAATTTTGTTTTTGAAATATTTCAAAACTTGTATGCTCTCGTTGAAACACAATTTGATGCGAAGTTCAAAGTCTTAAAGTCAGACTTATATGAGGAATTTGTCTAAGGAGATGCAAACATTTTTGAGCAATAAGGGTATAATCTTTCAGAGCTTTTGTCCGCATACTCCCAAACATAATGGGGTATCAGAAAGGAAGCATAAACATTTGTTGAATGTTTTCAGAGCTTTGCTACATGAGATGCATGTGTCCAAATCTTTGTGGGATGAAGCTGCTCTGACTTCTATGTATCAGATTAATTGGATTCCCTCGTGGGTCATTGGGAATAAGAGACCCCTTCAGATCCTGAAACCTCATGAGGATACATTTCATTTACCTCCTAAAGTTTTCGGGTGCATGACATTTGTCCACATTGTTGGTTCCGCAAGAGACAAATTGGGACCTCAGGCGGTTAAATGTGTCTTTATTGTTTATGCTCCTAATCAGAAAGGGCATAAGTATTATTTCCCTTGGCTTCATAGAAAGCTCGTTTCCAAGGATGTTACCTTCTTTGAAGTGATGCCTTTCTTCTCAGATCAAGGTCAACAAGTCCTGTTTACTACGAGTTCAATCAGTCTTCCGAGATTGTGCTACCTTTTCCATTAATATTTGCACATGTGCATGCTGACACTCTCCCTATCGCTAAATCTACCCAATAGGGTGTTTCTTTGAAGACGGGTATTCATAATGACACCGTTTGCATGCAATAAGAACTCCAAGTTTATCAAAGAAGAAGAAAAGCCCCCCCTACCCCGGCATTGGATACTGCTCCCTAGGTTCCTGTACTTGACTCTACCCCATCCTTGTGTCATAGTGTTCGCACTCAATGTAACATCCCAACCTAGTTCGACCACATTTCATAAGTCTATCCGACACTTGTGATATGAAACAAACCAAACAACAATAATAAAATTGATATCATTGCGGGAAAATAACTAGAGTACACAACGAAAGTAAATAATTGAAGCTAAGGTTAAAGAAATACTTCAATTATGATTCACAGAGCTAACTAGAAAAGAAAAGTGCAATAAGTCTGAATAACTGAAAAATATTAAACAATGTCTGGTACATATAAGTTCATATATAAATGATACATCAATGGAAAGGGAAGACAAACTAAATGCAGAGAAGCCATCAAAAGCTTATCCTAAGCGTATCTCCTATCCTGAATTCTCTAAAAAGAAAAGTCCGAAGACGACGTCAACCCATCTATTGAGTAAAAAAAGCTCTTCCTTCAGTAACAATAAAATGACATAATTAAAATATGCATGAGCAGTTGTAAATATGCTATAATTTAATTTAGGAACCATGATTTCTAACACGATATTTATACATGCTTTTGAATAAAAGAATTGTAATAACTTAAATTTCCTTTCTGTAATTGTCGCATTGTGAGTTGCATTCATGGTTTTAATTTCTTGAAATTTTGAGGTTGCGTCGTTCTGAATTTCTTCTTGGAGTTGAGTTAAATCAATTTTTATATTCCTCTTATTAATTTATATTTGGTTTACTGAACGCATTTTGAATATTGAGTTTCTGATGGCAACCAAAGATACCCTGACCTGATGCGTCCCTTGTGCAGGAGACAGACTCATACCTGACTGTTTCTAAGTGTGGAAGTGTGGGTCATCGACCCCATGTTTGATGCTCATACGGTCTACTGGCCCTATGAGTATGATGGTGTGCATCCATCAATCATGAGGGAATAACCTCTTATGCCTCCTGAACTGATCACCTAGTGGTTGGTACGATCATCACATTATGTCGTCCGCTTGACGACACTAGTCTGAGGCTTATTATGTGTTTTAATTTTTTTACTTTTCGCCCAGTTTCAATCTACATCTTTATTCATTTTTGTTCGTGCTATAAGATGTAAGTATTCATGCATTGATCTGATGTTTATTTGATTGCTTGTGCATTTTGTAATAATTCATTTTGGTTGTTAACATACAATTAAAAGTTGTGAGTAAATCAATTTTGCATGCATTCTTACATGATCTAGGCATTGTTTTTATATTAAGTGATGTGTCTAGCCGAGAGGAATCGAATTTCCTCTGTGCATGTTGGTCGATGACGAGTAAAGAGGGAGAAGTCAGCCGAGCTTCGAGTGAATCCTACATCACAGACAACCTTACTGAACTTGTCAAACCATGCGCGAGGAGACTGTTTGAGACCATAAATAAATTTCTTAAGGTGCACACAAGAGACTCCCCCGTGGTCTCAAACCTGGGAGGTTGGTGCATGTAGACAATTTCGAGATGGTCTCCATTGAGAAAGACATTCTTAACATCCAATTGATGTAAGGGCCACTGTCGATGAACATCATAACAACTAAGGAAATCAGAACACGAACAATATTTAGCTTGGCGACGGGTGAGAAGGTCTCATCATAATCAAGACCTTGTTGCTAAGTAAACCCCCTTGCCACAAGACGAGCTTTAAGGCGTTCAACTGTCCCATCTGGAGCATGTTTTATCGCAAAGACTCACTTGCATCCCACACAAGTCTGACCTGGAGGAAGAGAGTCAAGGTCCCAGGTCTGATTAGCCCAGAGAGCAGTCATTTCCTCATCCATGGCCGCACGCCATCCTGGATGTTGAAGAGCCTCCTGCAAAGAGTTAGGTATAGAAATGGAAGATAAAGATGTTGCGAATTTTAGAAGTGTCGGGGAGAGGCGATGCAAGGATACATAATTAGCCAAAGGATGAGCTGTGGATACGGGTGCCGGATCTGCAGGACGTGAGGTAGCACTGGTAGAGGACAGCTGTTGTAGGGCATCAGAGTGAGGAGGACGACGAGTGTATACACGAAGAAGAGGTGGTTTGGATGGTATGGGAAGCGAGGTTGGAATGAGAGGTGGAAGATGAGATGTAACAGGGACGGTAGGACGTGGTAATAACAGAGGTGCAAGAGGAGCTGGATGGAGAGAGTGAAAAGGTTGATCTTCAATGAAAGTCACATCTGCAGAAACGACAACCTTGTGAATGTCGGGAAAGTAGCACACATACCCTTTCTGAGTGCGAGAGTAACCGACGAACATATATTTTGTAGCACGAGGATCAAGTTTATCAGTGGAAGGACCAAGAGTATGGACATAACAGGTACAACCAAAGACCCAAGGTTGGATGGAAAAGGGAGGTGTGGAGGGAAATAGAAGACTAAACGGAGTTGCATAGTTGAGAATGGAGGAGGGCAGACGGTTAATGAGATAGCATGCGGCAGACACCGCAAAATGCCAATAAGAATTGAGAACCTGCATTTGAATCATAAGTGAGCGAGCGACATCAAGAAGGTGACGATTCTTACGCTCAACCACACCATTCTGTTGAGGTGTATAAGCACATGATGTGTGGTGGACGAACCAAACTCAGTACAGAGTTTGTTAAACGCATGACTGGTATATTCACGCGCATTGTCTATTCAAATAGTTTTAATTGACATGGAAAATTGTGTACAAGTCTCAGTAATGAAGGCACGAAACACACGAGTTAAATCCGACCGATCATGTAGTAGGTATAACCACGTCATGGGAGAATAATCATAAATAAAAGTAAGGAAATAATGATAATCAGAAACACTAGCAATTTTATACGGACCCGAAACATATGAATGCACTAAATCAAAAGGAACATCGCTCCGAGTACAATGAAGAAGAAAAGAAGAACGAGGCTGTTTGTCGAAGGTACATGACTTGCAGGTAAAGTCAGGAAGAGTTTTCCTTAGAATTGGAAGAGGAGCATGTCCAAGACGCTGGTGCCAATCAACATAGGTGACTGATGAGAGAACTGTGGGAAAAACGTCTAGAAGGTAGAGTTCATTTGACAGTCGTCCTTTACCAATGATATTCTGCGTCTGTCGTTCCTGCATAACAAAAGAAGACGCGAAGGTTACAAAGCAGTCACGGTCTTGAGTAAGGCGACTAACATAAAGAAGATTAAAAGGAGAGTCCGGGATATGAAGAACCGAGCGAAGAGAAATAGAAGAATTGAGAGACATATTAGCGGAACCAGAGACAGGGGCAGTGTCACCATTGGCCACAGTGATAAACTTGGGATGCGGAGAGTCCACGTTTTGAGGTGGTTTCTGCGGAGTGATATGATGGGTGGCACCGGAGTCCACAATCCAATGTGGACTATGGGAGAGACAAGAGATACCTTCATTGGAGATAGAAGCAACGGAGCCAGACGGTCGATTGAGTAACCCCTGGAGATGCTGGAGCTGGATGCGCATGGCATCAATGTCAGCGCGAGTGGTAAAAGACGTATCAGCAGCAACAGAGGCATGGGGTGGAGGAGGTATACCATGCTTACGATAGCAGGTTAACTCAAGATGTCCATCCCTGTCACAGTGCGTACACATGTGACGAGGCCGGCTGTTGCGACCTCTACCTCGATAGCCAGAGCGACCTCCACGAGTTAATGGAGGAGAGGGGGAGATAAGTGTTGGAGGAGAGCTGGAGATTGATTTCCGGGAGCATGGGGGGGGCACCTTCAACAACATGGAGCAGACATCAGAGAGAGAGAATGGTGGAGGAGGAGAGGATCTGAGCCCGGATGCTGTGGAGATGAGGCGGAACACGAGTCATCATTATGACAACACCAGCGACCTCTTTTTGAGCACGTTGGGCAGCAAGATCGGCAATAGGAGGCTGATGCTGAATCCATGCCTCAACTAAGGTTTTGGACCTCGCAGCAAAGGAGGCTGAGTCGCCATCAACCCCTGAGTCGAGAGATTGAAGGTCCGTAATGATGTCAAATAAGTGTTGAAGACTGTCCTTGCCGGAATAGAGGGAATGCAGTTCATCCCACATTGCCTTTCCACTTATATGATACATGGTCATTCGGTAAGGTTCACTATCCATTGAGTTGAGGATCCATGATTGGACACAACCATCATCACGAATCCAGTCCTCAGTGGGTGCAGAAGGGGTAACCTTAGTGAGATGATGCAAAAGGCCCTTTGCCTGAAAAACACGGCAGACAAAGTGCACCCACTCAACAAAATTTTTCTTCCCACTAAGAGAGATGGTGGTGATTCGAAGCTCATCACGAATTTCAGGAAGAGGGGTTGCTGCACGAGTGGGGAGGGACAAAACATCATTCAAGTCCATTGCAACAAAGAAGGAGAACGGGCATCAATCTTCTACAGATACCCAATTGCGGTTAGCCAGAAAAAAACTGCGGCCAGGATGCTGCGGACAGGAGCGATGCTGCTAGGAGCTCTAGGAACTTGCTGTCAAGGAGATGCAGCAAGGAGTTGCGGTTAAGGAGATTGCACGAGAATCTGCGAGTAGGCACAAGGAGAACGATGAGTAGACACAGCTGGGAAGAACGACGATAAGATGTTGCGGTTAGCCAGAGAAAAAAAGTGCGGGCAGGGAGCTACGACTAGGCTTGCTGCGACAAAGGAGCGCTGAAAACTTGCGGTTATGGAGCTGCGGGTAGAACGACGAGGATCTGTGGGTAGAATACCAGAGCAGCGAGCAGAACACCTTACACGGCTAGACAAAGAGACCGGGGAGGTCGGCAGACAGGCGGGGCCCATAATTTCAGAGGGGAAAGCTACAAAAGCAGAAGGGGCGATGGGGAAAGAAAAGGGAATTGCGTGAGCGAGAGCACGATACGCAGAGCTGCGGTTGAACTCTTCTAACTGTCCAGACCGGCTTACTGTGTGAGCGAGAGCTAGATTACGAAAATAATTTGTTTCGTAGAATCGTTGGCTCTGATACCATGTAGAAAGACACGAAAAATAGAGAAATAGAATATAATTTTATTTATATCTCCAAAGGTTGTATATACATACATGAATTTGTACACTTAAATAGGAAGTGAGAGGAGAGAGTAATTCCCAATCTAAGATGTGAGACTAAATCTTAAAGAGGAAGAGGGTTCTAGATGGGCCTTAGCATGGGCCTTTACATATATTTTCTTCAACAGAGACAATGGTACCAAGTTGGGTCTTCACGATCTCTACAAAATTAGCTTTGTGAGTGGGGTGTCGAAGATAATACTCAAGCTAAACTGGATCCACATTAGTGTGGTATCTATTCAAGGGGACTTATTAGGGTTTGAAAGAGTAAACACGATATAATGTAAAAAAACTACAACTGTGTAGCGCGACCGACTAGCTAGGTATTTTTCGTTCCTACTCTTTTACATCTATAATATATAATCCTAAGTGTTGAAATCAGAGAACTGGTCTCGACGTTCGAAAAGGGGATGCAGCTAACTCTTACTTGACCCGAGATAGAACCCTTGACCAGTTGCTAAGAACCGAAAGACCTTACCCTTGAAGAACACTTAGTCCAAAAACGGACCCCTTAAGCTGCAGTGCGGAGGTCCCACCACACACCCGGAAGTTCAAAGAGAGCTTCCCCTCCCAAGCCATTGCTGAGTCTGGGCACCTTGGAGGGCACTAAGGACCACCTTACCGTCAACCTTCACTGACAGGGGGGCGGGGGGAGTGCTTGCTCACAAGACACTCACGAGGGGGGGGGGGGAGTCCAACCCTTCCAAAGTTGCCCATGAGGGTCTATTTATAGATTTCCCAAAATTGGGTTGCGGATAGCCAAGATTATGTTATCCACAGCTCAATTACGAACCTGAACGACCAAAACGAGAGGGGGGGGGGGGCAAGTGGGGGTTGAGACGTCCACTCCCCCCCTTGCCGGGGGTCGGAAGAGTGGACCGAATGGTCCACTGCCTGGACTGGGCGGGTGGACCACTCGGTCCACCTCCTTAGGGGCGAGTGGGCCAATGGTCCACTCGCCCGAGTGCCCGGGGCGAGTGGACCACAGGTCCACTCGCCCATCTCCCAGGGGTCCACTCGCCCCTGCCCAGGTGAGGAAGCGGGCCTTCGGTCTACTTCCTCCCCCCTGGGACTTCATTTTTAGTCTCGACGGCCTCTAACAAGTTGATCTTCTGCGTCACGGACACTCTCTCTATCACAACTTCATCCGTGTCGGGTCATACCTACTCGGAAAATATGAGGGTTGTACACAATCCCTGCTCTTTTCGAGCTTACCTTAAGCTCGAAAAAAAATCCAACCCACCTATTTGACGAGTAAGTGGGGCTTTAGAATAATCCATGAAGGACCCTGCCAACGGGTTACTCTTGCCGGGCTTTTCAGCTGAACCTGACTTGAGGCGAAAGACGAACCTTTCTCCACTTAACAACCCTCCTGCGAGCCGAGCTCAACTGGAGGTGGAGAGAGCTCAACACCTTAGGTCTAGTTAAACTTGACCTGAGGTGGAGGAAAACTCAACACCTCTAGTCGAGTCGAACTCGCCCCGAGGTGGAAGGCAAACCCTTCTCCACTTAACAACCCTCATGCGAGCTGCGCTCAACTGGAGGTGTAGAAAGCTCAACACCTTAGGTCTAGTTAAACTTTGACCTGAGGTGGAGGAAAACTCAACACCTCTAGTCGAGCCGAACTCGACCTGAGGTGGAAGACAAATCTTTCTCCACTTAACAACCCTCCTGCGAGCCGAGCTCAACTGGAGGTGGAGAAAGCTCAACACCTTAGGTCTAGTTAAACTTGACCTGAGGTGGAGGAAAACTCCACACCTCTTGTCGAGCCGAACTCGACCTGAGGTGGAAGACAAACCTTTCTCCACTTAACAACCCTCCTGCGAGACGAGCTCAACTGGAGGCGGAGAAAGCTTAACGCCTTAGGTCTAGTTAAACTTGACCTGAGGTGGAGGAAAACTCAACACCTCTAGTCGAGCCGAACTCGACCTGAGGTGGAAGGCAAACCCTTCTCCACTTATCAACCCTCCTGCGAGCCGAGCTCAACTGGAGGTGGAGAAAGCTCAACACCTTAGGTCTAGTTAAACTTGAACTGAGGTGGAGGAAAACTCAACACCTCTAGTCGAGCCGAACTCGACCTGAGGTGGAAGGCAAACCTTTCTCCACTTAACAACCCTCCTGTGAGCCGAGCTCAACTGGAGGTGGAGAAAGCTCAACACCTTAGGCCTAGTTAAACTTGACCTGAGGTGGAGGAAAACTCAACGCCTCTAGTCGAGCCGAACTCGACCTGAGGTGGAAGGCAAATCTTTCTCCACTTAACAACCCTCCTGCGAGCCGAGCTCAACTGGAGGTGGAGAAAGCTCAACGCCTTAGGTCTAGTTAAACTTGACCTGAGGTGGAGGAAAACTCAACACATCTAGTCGAGCCGAACTCGACCTGAGGTGGAAGGCAAACCTTTCTCCACTTAACAACCCTCTTGCGAGCCGAGCTCAACTGGAGGTGGAGAAAGCTCAACGCCTTAGGTCTAGTTAAACTTGACCTGAGGTGGAGGAAAACTCAACACCTTTAGTCGAGCCGAACTCGACCTGAGGTGGAAGACAAACCTTTCTCCACTTAACAACCCTCCTGCGAGCCGAGCTCAACTGGAGGTGGAGAAAGCTCAACACCTTAGGTCTTGTTAAACTTGACCTGAGGTGGAGGAAAACTCAACACCTCTACTCGAGCCGAACTCGACCTGTGGTGGAATGCAAACTTTTCTCCACTTAACAACTCTCCTGCGAGCCGAGCTCAACTGGAGGTGTAGAAAGCTCAACGCCTTAGGTCTAGTTAAACTTGACCTAAGGTGGAGGAAAACTCAATACCTCTAGTCGAGCCGAACTCAACCTGAGGTGAAAGGCAAACCTTTCTCCACTTAACAACCCTCCTGCGAGCCGAGCTCAACTGGAGGTGGAGAAAGCTCAACAAGAAACTCCGACGCTGGTCCTTAAAGCTGTAGATGGTACCTGATGGGGGCTGATGGAACCAGTCTTTTGCCTCTCCCTTGAAAGTGATGGCGAAGAGCCTGCACTTGGAGGCGTCCGTCATCTGCCTGACCAAGACCATGTCTTCGAACCACTGGAGGTGCTGGAGAGGGTCGTCCTTCCCTGCGTAGTAAGACATGGCGGGCTCGCTGAACCCGCCTGGAACTGGAGCTGAGATGATCAGCTCGCAGAAGGGACTTCCCCATCTTCCCTGGCGAGTCGAAGACGTTCTCTCTGCCTCCCCACTGGGGTAGCCGGTCCCAGGAGAGCCGTTGAAGAGCATTCTTGCTTAGAGACCCGAGCCTTCCCCTGTGGCTGGCTCCTTCCCTTGCCGACGTGCTTGCCCCGTCTCCATCGGAGATGGCAAGGCGAGCACGGGTGTGGGTGGTGTCGAGCACTCGCCGTGAGGGGGGAGTTCGAGCCGCATGAGCTCCGGAACCGACTTCTTGAGCTCTTCAAAATCCCTTTTCTTCACGCATTTGCTGGTAGGGGTGAGTCCCCCAGCTCATCGCTTCCAGCCATGAGACTTGCCCAGAGCTTTCTGAACTTGCTGCTTCCACGCTCACCGCACCAGAATGTTGAAATCAGAGAACTGGTCTCGACGTTCGAAAGGGGGATGCAGCTAACCCTTACTTGACCCGAGCTAGAACCCTTGACCAGTTGCTAAGAACTGAAAGATCTTACCCTTGAAGAACACTTGAGTCCAAAAACGGACCCCTTAAGCTGCAACGTGGAGGTCCCACCACACACCCAGAATTTCAAAGAGAGCTTTCCCTCCCAAGCCAATGCTGAGCCTGGGCACCTTGGAGGGCACTAAGGACCACCTTACCGTCAACCTTCACTGACAGGGGGGGGGGTGTCCAACCCTTCCCAAGGTGCCCATGGGGGTCTATTTATAGACTTCCCAAAATTGGGTTGCGGATAGCCAAGATTCTTTTATCCGCAGCTCAATTACAAACCTGAACGACCAAAACGAGAGGGGGGGGGGGGGGGGGGGGGCGAGTGGAGGTTGAGACGTCCACCCCCCCCTGTCGGGGGTCGGGAGAGTGGACCGAATGGTCCACTGCCTGGACTGGGCGGGTGGACCACTCGGTCCACCCTCCTTAGGGGCGAGTGGGCCCATGGTCCACTCGCCCCTGCCTTGGGGTCCACTCGCCCCTGCCTTGGGCGATTGGACCTCCAGGTGAGGAAGCGGGCCTTCGGTCCACTTCCTCCCCCTGGAACTTCATTTTTAGTCTCGACGGCCTCTAACAAGTCGATCTTCTGCGTCACGGACACTCTCTCTATCACAACTTCATCCGTGTCGGGTCATACCTACTCGGAAAATATGAGGGTTGTACACTAAGGAGTAAGGATCACCACCCGATAAATATAAGATCAATTTTCATAACAGGGAACAAACACATAACTATGAACGTGTTAGAGGTATCACATTTATATGTTAATATCATTATATTAGAGTCTCTAGTTTATGAGTATTTGTCTCTGTGTTTAATCCCACATATATTCATGTTTCTTGTGACCTTGTAATCCTTTAAATACCCCTTAAAGGGAAGCATATATTTGAACTTTTTATTTTTCTTAATATTTCAACATGGTATCAAAGCAGGAATGTTTTCTTCCCTGAAATTTCTCGACCTAAAATTTCTTACGTTGACGCCCTGAAATTTCTCGCTGGCGTCTTCTGCTCTTCTTCGGGGTTCGACCTTGCGGTGTTGATCGACGTCGAGCCCGCTTGCTGCTCTCATGGTCCTTGTCGAGTGACAAATGCTTTCTCGCTGCAGATCCCGTCGAGCGCACGAGACTACTTCGACGACGTTCTCCTCCGCTGCTTTTGAGACCGTAGTTGATTCTGTTTGCCGATCTCATCGTTGATCTCATTGCAGATCTCGTTGATCACTGGCCTCGACAATCTTCTTCGAGATCCTTTCGCTGCTCCTTGGCCACGTCTACGACATTGACGCAGATCCCGTCTGCCTGCTCGAAATCGATAACGACGAAAGGATCCATATCGAGATCACTCTTGACGAGGATGATCTTCCTTCTGGATCGATTCTCTCAATGCAGAACCGTGGTTGGCTGCTCCAGATCTCGCCGCCTGCTTCTGTCCACGGCGTTTTCGCATCCCGTTGGTTTTGATAGGTGCATGTGCTCTGGTACGCACTTTCTATGTGGATGTCTCGTTGTGTGTAAATGTACACACTCGACCCCACATCTTCCGCTACCGTGTTTCTTCCACATGTTTTTTGAGTGTAGATGATGTCATACCACCATGTGTTTGTGGTATTGACTGATGGAATCGTGTGTGTATTACTCATGTGTTTTGTGCGCTCATGTCGTCGCGCCCCGAGCCACCACCAATATTCTTTCTTTCCCATCTCTACCTTCATTAACTTTATCAACTTATGACATTTTCAAGCTGTGAGTTTTACCCTCCAGCTTGAGACGGGGTGTTAGAGATACCGCATTTATGTGTTAATATCGTTGTATTAGAGTCTCATGGTTTGTGAGTATTTGGCTCTGTGTTTAGTCTCACATAGTCTATTCATGTTTCTTGTGTCCTTGCAATCTTGGAAATACCTTTTAAAGGGGAAGAATATGTTAGCACCTTCTATTTCCCCTCTTTATTTCAACAGAACGCAACTTGGAGAAGTTAGGAAGGGGAATACCACATAGAAAACTTGAAATGATCCTCTGTAACCCGCACCGACTGCCGCCTGCGCGGGAAAATCAGTAGCCTCATAAATAGTCAGTTTCTTTTGTCAATGCTAAAAAATTACTCCCACTTCTGGAAATGCATATAGTCTCACGCACTTAATATAGATCTTTGATTTTTCCTCCTATAACCAAATTATTTTAGGTTGTATGCGTAGATTCTAACAGTTAATAATTTTTATTTTCTTCAGGATGAGTCTTATTTATAAAGTAAAAGAATTCTTAAGATAATAATAAGATTATTAAGGCTCCGTTTGGTACAGTGGTGGCGGTCATGAACGCGGTGGTAAAACCGTCATTCATGAACGCCCACCTAAGGAACTTCATCCACTTGAACATAAAAGTGGATGAAGTTCCTTAGGTGCTCATTCACGAATGACGGTTTTACCACCGCATTCACGACCGCCACCGCCGTGCCAGACAGAGCCTAAGTCATACTTGCGTTCATTACCACTAAACAAAAACTTAAAAAGTAAATAATGTTAACCTTCATCATACTTAATGATTGTGCGTTAAACTGCTCGAAAATCTACCGTATTCATCTCCTTCTGCGAGCAATCCAGTTTTTCCGTCGAAAGATTTGTCCTTTCTTGGTTAAATTTCCCTCAGAAGGATCAAATTCATATCAACTAATTGAACCAAACTGAATCACCTCATCACCCCGAATGCTAAAATCTTCTGTCTTGTCTCTTGCAGCTCATTACAGATACAATAAAGCTGAATATGAGGCTGCTGTAGCCGAGTTTATGACCAAGGCTTCTCTAAAATATTCGAGAACACGGCAACTCCGTCGAGCCTGCTGTGTGCCAGAGTCCGCGAGCAATCTCCATGACTCAACTCTGATCTTCAATAACAGCCCGAGAATGGCAGCCGTGGGCTCGAGCGGAGATTTCTTCTTGCAAACCTCAATGGAGTATGATGGAACCATGGATCCAGGCTCATTGATTGATGAACATAATAAAGGTCAGATTTGCCAGCTTCCAAGCAACATCAAACCCCAGGGGGTCCTAAGCCAGGTTCTGGGTAATGTATGTGTACCTAATAACATTGAAGACTGGGACATTAAACCGGCCTCGTCGTCGGGCACAAGCCATAAATTTTCTTCTTCGAACATTACATTCTGGGACGATAAATTCATCAAACGCTCCAGATTGTAGAAATCTTCACAGATGAAATGTTCATTTCCGGGGTTTCGATCTGACACAATCAATAGCTGATCAATAAATAAATAAATAGAGGAGACAGGCACCACCATTTTTAGTTCTTAGTTATTTTTCTATGATCAGATTGGGATGATTATTTGTTTAATCAGTTTGAAATGAGAAATAAATCGCGTTCTCTGCCTTTAGCATTTTTCTCTTTTATTAACTCCATTTCGCTACATACATACCAATGAGCATATTTGTCTGAGCGTGCATTTTCGGTAAACCACTTTTTTTTCAATCGGGCGGCCGTTATTCGCCCGACGGCCGTTTTTTGCCCGGGCGGCCCTTTTTTGCCCGAGAGGCCGTTTTTTGTACGGGCGCTCATTTTTTCGCCCGCGTGAATGTTTTTCGTCAGAGTGTGTTTTTTGTTCGGGCGGCCGTTTTTCGCCCGGGCACGAGTTTTTCTCCAGAGCGTGTATGTTTTGCCCGGGTGCGCGTTTTTTGCCTTTCGGCACGTTTTTCGTCCAGACGTGCGTTTTTCTCCTGGGTGGCCATTTTAAGCAAAGGCGGACGTTTTTCGCTCGGATGACCATTTTTCTCCCGGGCGGACGTTTTCGCTCGAGCTCGCGTTCTTTAGCCCGGGCGGCCTTATTTCGCTAGGGCGGCCGTATTTCGCTCGGGCAGCCGTGTTTCGCCCAGACGCTCATTTACGCCCGTGCGCATGTTTTCACCAACATTATATTTTAATATTTTTGTTTAAAAAAACAGCTTTCAAAAAGATGTTCTACGAAACAGTTTAAATGAAAAAATAATATTCGATCGGCACTTAAAAATAAACTTTCCAAACAATCTACAATTTTTTCATCAGCACTTAAAATAAACTCTCCAAACATTATATTTTAATATTTTTATTTAAAAAAACAGCTTTTACCAAACAGTTTAAATGGAAAAATTCTATTCAATCAACACTTAAAAATAAACTCTCCAAACAATTTACAATTTTCTCATCAGCGCTTTTCAAACAACTCTATTCTCAAAGCTCTATTTGATCAACAGTTTTTTTATCAAGCATAAGCTGTCCCAAACAGAGCCTAAGTTGCTATGGGCTTGTTAGGATATATTTGCCTACACTATGTTAAGTGGAGGAGGTCGTCGTTCTAGGAGATGCCCAAGCGTGGACAACAAATGTTAGCGCGGGACTATCCTCAGAGGTCAAACAATCAATCCCGGTGTGCCTACGCGCTTCTTTGCCTGGACTGCCAAGTAGATGTACATAATCAATATCAATGTCGCATGTCACTGCCTCAACACCAATCTTGATGCTAGGTCAATGAAGAAGAAAAAAAAGAAAGACTGCTACCATACTGGCGGAGCCGATTCACAAGAAAGTGGGGAAGCACCCTCCAAATCATGCAAAGAACTCCTTCATCACAAATGATGCATGTGCTACCAGGTCATGCCCTTCGGTCTCAAGAACGTTGGAGCGACCTATCAACACGCGATGGAGCTCATGAGGAAGGAATCTTGAGGCATACGTCGACGACCTTCTGATAAAGAGCATGTATTTAGAAGACAATGATCGTACATGAATGGAATGAAGAATGCAGACATTCCCTCGGAGATTTAAAAGTAACTCTATGGGGATATGTTTGGCGTGGAGGATTTGCTACGGAGCAAATCCGCCACCGCTCGACCGCAACCGTAGCTCTTCTGCAATAGCTATCCGCGGATTTGCCGCACGTGCGACATCCGCTGATTTCCCGTCTGCATGGAAGGCATCTGCGGCCACCGCCAAACGGGGGCGGTCACGACCACGTGGATCTCGGATCCGCGCTGCGACAATTCCCCGCGCCAAACCCCCCTAGTTCTTGGGCTAGTTGTCTGTGGTTCTCTCTCTATAAGACTACCGCATGCGCTCTGAAGTAAAAAATCTCTTTGATCATCGCCACTGACAAGTAGGAGTTCAACAATATGAAATTGTAATATGAGTAAAAGTTGAATAAGAAGTGACATGTACAGTGATGTACTAGCTACAAATTAAAGTGAGGTGTATACAAACATTAATTGCGAATACTAATATATATTAGGCAAAAATACAAAATAATTCGGACCTTTTTAAAATCAGTCCTTAACCATATAAAAGGTTGAAATCAGTCCCTGAAATATTAGCAAATTCAGTCCCAAAGGCTTTTTTTCTTTGAGAAAGTTCTCAACTTTAGTCCCAAAATCCTAAACCTGCGCCACTCCTTTAGGCTTGAACTCATAAACAAGTATGAGTTCTCCACCGCCATGGCACCACCCAACCAACTGAGCCAGGTTCCGGTGTCGGAGTTGACTTATGATCTTCACCTCGGCAATATACTCTTTCTTCCCCCACTTCGATCCCCTCAAAACCCGCTTGATATCGCCGCTTCGGTCTTGGAATTCAGAAGAAATCCCTTGTACACACCGTCGAACCCTCCTTCTCCGAGCGGCTGAGAAGAGTCCCGTCGCGCCTGAGAAGCCGACGACCACCTTCTCCGATAAGACATCCCGCAAGTCAAAGGTGTAGGAGAGAGTTGACTCACCCGCTTTGTCTATGATTTCATGACTAACGGAAAGGTGAGAACTTAGTTAACGGAAACCGACTTTGGGACTAAAATTGCTTGGCTTTAATAATTTAGGACTGATTTTAAAAAGGTCACAAAATTCAAAGACTAATTTTATATTTTTGCACATATAATATTATAGAAAATCCTCTTCTATGATTTATTGTTATTTCTCATTTTATCCCTTAATTTATTATATCATTTACATGAAGCTGTGGATACGTATGATCAGAAGACCTTCGCCGTATAAATCGTATTCAAAGTCTCCATGCAGCTGATAGTTAAAGTCAACGACAAGCTCGTACAAATTTCTTCTTGTGGATAAAGCTAACGAATTAAAAAAATAATTTCATTTATTTTGGCGCCTCGGTTGACCTTGTGACCACAACGGTTTTGGTTTCTGGAAGAAGTCCCCGGAGACTTCCACGTTTCACATAATCTCATCGGACGGTCGATAATTGCTGCTTCGGCACTTCGACGATAAACCGTCATTTAAGATCGGATCGTGTTCGCACTGTTTTTAGCATCTGCAGTGTCTCGGCGTTGCAAGGACTATTTCGCACGGCGGTGGCGGTCGTGAACACGGTTATGAATCATCATTCGTGAACGCCCAAACTCACATAAGGAATTTAAACTAGTTTTATTTTCTTGGTGGTGTTGGATTGTGGAGCATGACTGCGTTGGGAGTACTGGACACTCACCACGATTTTGCCGGTCGAGCTGAAATTTTGTTAGGGACATTTATGTAATTTTCGCTTGTAACTATGTATGTTTAAAAGGGCTTTGTTTTCGGCCTAGGGTTACGGTTGGTTGCAAAAACTGAAGGCGGAGCGGCGGAAGAAGAGATGTGTAATTTCTTCTTTGATCCTTTCATAGTGATTTTCTGGGCGCGGGTGGTCGTGATTTTTTCCTCGAATTTGGGGTTTTACCACGTTAAAAATCTGTGTTTTTGTCTGCGTTTTTCTGCGATTCTTGTGATTTCCGTAGGTATCGTTTTTTCCCTAATAGGCGGTGCTCGTAATTAATCATTGTCATGCCAAACATATATTCTGTCCAAACTCATCGAAGTCGCACCAACGAAGCCTTTGAGTGCAGAAGTTACGTCAAACAAATCATAACCATTTGTTTAAGATCATATCCAATTTTTATTATTTTAAAATTTTAAAATAAATGATTTTTGAACTCTCCTATACCTTATTTCTCAATTACTCTCTCTGCGAGTGGCTGGAGTGTTGTCGCGCGTCTGGGCATTGTCATCATTGTGATACTGTCATTGACTGCATAAGGCCCTCTGTGCACGACTACTCTTACTTGTCAACGGTCGGGCTCCATCCGCCCGCAGAAGCTCTGGGTACATTCGGACTTTATCGCTGCGCACTCAAGGTAGTCCACAGATTTTATCGATCGGCTGGGTGTTAGGATCCTCCCCGCGAACGAATTTTCACGGATTTTTTTTATTTAAATTATTTTTACTTGATATTTTAATTTTTTTCTATTCTTATTATCGTATTTTATTTAGTTTAATTAATTTTGTTAGATGCCCTTAAATTTTATACAGAATTCATCATTCATTGGGGTGCATGCCCCATGCTAATTATTAAATATAAGATACTTTAATAAGATACTACTTTGTTAAAATAATCAGCTGATGAGTTTGATGATGTCATTACATTATATGATAATTTTTTAAATAAAATTATTTGTGTCGGGGACAGCTGTCCACGTATATAACATGGGACTATTTTGCTCTCATAATTAATTAAGGGGTAAAGTATTGGTGGTATTTATATATTGTAGAGGAAAGATATTTGATCATCTGTAAGTTTTAAGAGAACTGTTATAACTCGTAATTTTTCATAATCTAGATATTTGACCTACTGTCGAAATTTTTTGTAGAAGGTCAAATATCTCTGTTATGAAAAATTAGAGGTTACAATATTAAAATTTATAGGAGATCATATGTCTTTCCCCTACAATATATAGATACCACATGTACTTTATCGTATAGTTGGTATGATATCTTTTTTAAAGTTTTAGATTTATCAATGGCTTGCATCTTTAATGTTCAATTTATAAATTAATTTAATTTATAATATCAAATTAATATAATATATGGTTGATATAATATCTTCAGTCATCAATTCGATGTGTGTACACACTGTTAAACGGTTTTCATAAATTTTGTAACGCCGTCAGACAACTATGAATCATTCCGTGCCGTTTGGTGGGGTCACGGTTGGATGGCGGGGATCAGCCCCCGCCCCCTAAAAACCGCAGCCTCCGCGCGGATTTCATCCACGCGGCACTAGCTTATTTCTTTATACATTAGTTTAATTTATAATATCCTGTTAGGCTCTGTTTTGGCTCAGCATATGAGAAGCAGTGGTGTGAAAAGTGATGAGAAAATAAATTATTTTGCGGAGCGTGATAAAATCACTAAAATTATTTGAAAGAATTGTGTTTTCAGTTATTTTTGAAAGAAAAATGTGTATATCCACTATTTTATTAAGAAAATGTTTATGTAAATTTGTTGCACGTTGCTGGAAGTTTTTACGGTCTGGTCGAACTGAACCGTCTCAGCTCGAGAGTGAGCCGGACGTGCAAATAGTCAGAGAATGAGCCACAGGTGACAACACGACGTTTGACATGACGTTTTTGCTCCAAAAAATTTGGACAAAAAAGTCACCGTCATAGAATGTATGTTTGACAAGACAATTGTTATGACCTCCACCAAGAAAGAAAACTACTTTGAACATAAAAGTGGATGAAATTTCTTAGGCGAGGTCGGACGTTCATGAACGATGGTGTTGCGTAATCCGTGTGCCGCCTCCTCCCTCGGATCCTCAAAACTTCGTCAGTATTCACTCCTCCCCAATTTCAGCCGGAATTCTCTTTTATGGGTTTTCTCTTGGATTGCCCACGTGACAACCAGTTTTGAAATGAGATATTTCTCCTTCAATGGTGATTGTCGGACCCTCCTCTTCTTCCTAACCCGACCTAAGGTTTTCTCAAATTTAAGGAGAGGTATGAGTATGACCGACCATCTAAGCAGGGGAGCGCATGCAGAGGTGTATCGGCAGCACGGTTGAGAGCACGTTCTCCTTCCCGGTGGGCGATTTTGCGGGTTCTTCTACTCGGCGGCATCCTTTTCTCGGCCGGCGTGCTTCTCTCGCCGCCGTGTTCTTCCGCCGCCGGCTTCGTCTCCCACCACCGATTTGATTCTCGTCGCATCGCGTACGACCGAACCTTGAAGGATTTGGACCGCCATCTAAATTTTCAGTTTATTCTTCTTCATATTTAGCCGTATTGTATGTTTGAATTTTTTTTGAGAATTA
The DNA here is from genome assembly GCA_033032865.1 of Dactylorhiza incarnata. NCBI lineage: Eukaryota > Viridiplantae > Streptophyta > Magnoliopsida > Asparagales > Orchidaceae > Dactylorhiza > Dactylorhiza incarnata. The sequence continues at coordinate 1,743,306 of JAWHQI010000258.1, forward strand.
TAATATTGATCTCTGCCTACACAGTGGACGTACCCAAATTTCGGGGAACCACTTAAATCTTAGTCTTCATGATCTTTTGTGATGCTTGCTCTTGACCGTTAGAAATTTATTTGAACAAGAGATCTCATATCTGCCCTCGGACATCCAATTTTCATAACACGATGGACGGCTCATAACCACCAACGGAGCCTAAACAAAGCAAATCTCGCCGGAGAAAAAGACAAACGAAGGAGGACAGAGAGACTGGCAGCTGAGTTGGCTACAGAATACTACATGTTTATTGTGAAACATAAATCATACTAAAAAACACACTCTCCCGCGTCCTCTCATTCCCTCACTTCCTAAGTAATAATATATGACGGAGAAATAGAACAGAGAAAACAAAATTATGAAGGTAATGACACTAAAAAAAAAACAAGGAAAAAAAATCAAATGCTGCATTTGTTTTGCGGGTTTTTGATGAAGTGAATTTGATTTGGTCCAAGACCAAAAAATGTATAGGTTTTGGAAATGGCCAAAATCAGAAGGTTTTGAGATAGACAACCTTTTATCTACATCGATCAACATGAGACGATGATCTGCCTGCGAACGAGGAGAGTCAATAAAAAGCCATAAAACACACCACTATTCTCTATTAGCACATCAATAAATAACAAAATAAACTTTAAAATCGTAACCTTTCTAAATCCTCCTCTCCTTTGAGGGCACATACCAATCCGATCAGTTCACAAACCCCTCTTTCTCGCGACGCTCTTGTTCTCACCTCTCTTACCGTCGACCGCCGGAGGTATACCTAAGTCAACCACCGCCTCTTCTCACCGTTGGCTCCTTGTCGCCTGTTCTCATTGCGCCCCTATAATCTCGCCGTCGGCCAAATTATGATGATGTTCAGTTAATTCGTGCTCCTCGAAATTATGATTTGATGAGCATTGTATTTGCGCTATGAAATTAGTTATATTCTTACTCTCTATTCTTATATTTTTCTTAATTTAAAATGTTTTAATAATAATTTGATTTTGGTGTGTCAATAGCATATCAATGTGCAAATAAAAATATTTGAGATGTCAATATAATTTGACTGAAATAGTCAATTGCAATTAATAAAAATTAGGTGGGAGAGACTGATTTCACCTATTTAGTGAAATAAAGGGACTGAATTGTTACAAAAATAAAATATTGGGACTTATTTCTGGAAAAAGGTGAAAAGTTTTGGGCTGAAATAACAATTTTGCCATAATAATAATAATAATAATAATAATAATAATAATAATAATAATAATAATAATGCTTTTATATTTTAGTAGAATTTCCTAAAAAAACCGCGACCGGTGGTCTCATTTGTACGCTGGGCGACTTCGCGCTCTATTTCTTTCTTCTACTTTTGGTGTATATATGCCGTTATCCCTGCCGGGGCTCCGTCAAGAATGTCTTCGACGGCGGCACGTTCGTGTTCGCTGGGGCGGTGGGTGGAGGAGAACTACGCCGCCCCGATTGACTCCGTGAAGCAAGGTCTCAGACTCGCCTATGTCGTCTTCGCCTTCTGCTCCGCTCTTTTCGTCGGAGCCCTGAAAGGTTCCTCTCTCTCTCCCCCCCCCTCTCTCTCTCTCTCTAGGAAGCTGAGATGTTTTTGGTTGCAGGGCTATTGGTCGGGCCCATCGCCGGGCTGCTGCTGATACTGGGGAATATCGGAGTGATTCTGGGACTCTTCCCGGCTCATGTGGCGTGGACCGTCTACTCTCTGCTCAAGTGAGTGAGTTTTTTCTTCTTTGTTTTCATGAATGTTTTTTTGTGCTTCTTTACCCTAGAATTTTTTCCCCGGTGGATGATTGGATTGAGCTGGTTTGCAATAAGATTTAAATTGGTTTAAGAGCTTTGTATTTGGCTTGGGAATCTGTATAAGTAGAATTTAAAGTTCGTGTCTTAATTTTATTTTTAAATAATTTTGACTATCCCGGTGGTCAAAGCGGATCACAAATCACCAAAACTGTTGCAAAAAATCTCCATATTTTTTGGGTTTGGGGACGCGTGAATGTTTGTTTGTTCGTTAATTCTATTTATAAAATTATTTCTACCGGAAGAATTGAGGGGATTTAGGGCTACTTATGAAGGGGTATTGGTTATGAGAAATAGAGGAGCTGTTGTGAGGGATGCCCATTTCTATGTGGAAGCGTCTTCCTAGAGCAAAAAGATGACATGAATTAACAGAAAGTTAGAAAAAATGACATGAATTAACATTTTTGCAAAAAAAAATGCCCATTTCTATGAGCTTTCCTTTCCGTGTATGCCTCGCTCTGGTGAGTTGATAGCTGTGCAGTCTGTTCAGGGAGCTGTCCCTTAAGATTGCTGATACCTTGTATCGTTATCATGTGTCGTTCATGTTTGTGATCTTGTTCTTCATATTGAATTGTTTTCCTAATTGCAAAATGTGGCTAATATTAAGTTCATTAGATCCGTTAATCTTTTCGGAACCTAACATCATGTGGTTCACCTCTAATGGACTTAATTCTATGTTGAGAGGAGAGAGAATTTTATTTAGCAAAATGACCAAGAATAATCTATCCATGGGAGAGAGGAGGATATGCTATTTACTGATAACAAAAAAATGATGCTTATTAACAAGCTCTCTGGAGGGTTTTGCTGAATAAAAGGGCTTGAGGTTTCTCCTTGTGAGTCCTGGAGTTCCTATCACAAACAACATGATAGAGGCACTTGTGGGGAAGAAGGAAGAGAGAGTGAAAGGCTAGACGCTCTAGACGGAGAGCCCAATTGCTACACTTCTCTCGATTGTCGGACCCTACAATGGTAGAGATAGAAGAGAGAAAAAGAGAGAGTGGAAGGGAAATAGAAGACTTCTCATCACATCCCCAGATAGCTCCATGTTATCGGGTTACATCCTAAAGTAATAATTAAGTTCCCCGAAAAGAGGTGAAGACGAGATTAAAAGATTTGTTGGTTCGAATCAGGATCCCGCTAGACTATTGGGCTCCCGATCAAGACAAGGATATTTACATTGCAAATTTTTCCCTATCAGAACTTCGGTAGCCCGATCGGGACAAAACATTACTATTTGTGTTCTCTCCAATGGGGGACTAAGATTTCTTCTTGGTTTCTAGTATGGCAAGTTTTCATAATTTGATACTAATGGAAATGACACGTCCATCCATATTTGGGGTATCGTGGGAAGCATCTCCGGGGGGGGGGGGTTGTCTCAGAAGGACTTTAAGACAGATATGTGCATGGCCAAATGAATCTCCTCTTTTGGTAGCAGTTCTAAGTGATAAGTGACCTTGGTGATTGGATTGCATTGTAGTGCAGTAGAATTCTTGGTGATAAGTTTTGAATGGATGGATGCCTCACAATAATCTATCGATAATGTCGTAGTTTTAACTATACCCACATCTTGACCTCTAACTGAACATCCTTGTGTTGCTTATCGTAACTCTGTTGCATGCAATTTTGTGTCATAATGAGGTTCTCAGCCTGGTGGCAATGGTCTGATCTCATTGTTGGAGATCTTGTTGTCTTTCACTTAATGTATCTAGTGCATATGAGAGAAGATGAGGTGGACCTCAACTACACACTACCAAAAATGGGGTAGTTTGGAAAAATGCGTGTTATAAAGTGTTGTAGCAGTCTTCGTCCCAGGTAATAAAGGAGACCCGTGATCTCGGATTTTCGCTATCTAACGATGTAGGTACATCTCAATAATTTGTTCAATTTTGGTCATACTGTCGTATTGCGGATGGCATGCAGATGATAAACTGAATTTGCTACCACTTAAGCTCTGTTTGGCAGATTTGAAATATTTTTAGATCGCTCATGTTTGCTCGTAGATCCTTTCCCGGACGGAAATAAACCCCAAATGGAGAGGTAACAATTCACTGATTCTCCCACCACTCTGCAAATGCTGTTCTTCCAAACAATTTCACTGATTCTCCCACCACTCTGCAAAACAGCTGATTTTCTCACCACTGTTTCTCCAGTCGCTGCAGCTGAGCTAAACAGAGCATTAGTTTGAAGAGATCTTGTTGGAACTGTGCTGCCTTCGAAAAAGGTCCTCCATCACAAAGAGGGTTGTTTTTTTCCTTTAACTTGGGTAACTCATCATTGAAGTCCATCAAAATATCCACCCAAATTTTGGTCGGTAAGTCGAGTGGTTCTAGTAATTTCGTTGGTGTTAAATGAACTCAGTTATGTTGTTACCGTGTGGGGTGATTTTAGACATTCCCACATTTGATTATTTAATTCTTTCCAAAAAAAGTTACTATAGACACGTGTCAGATTTTTCTAGATTCCCTCGTGCATGTAGTTGTGAATGGAGGAAACAATCAGGTCATCGGTGAGGTTGACATGAGAAATATCTTTCTGTTGTAGTACAATAAGCCATTGACGACCTACCACTGTGATGTTATCTCCCCTATTGCTAGATTTGAGCCTTAATATGTGGCAAGATGGGCCACACTTCTCGATATTCTTTCAAACATTGTCTATTATCTTTCATATTGCTAGATTTGAGCCTTAATTTGTGTGGCAAGATGGTCCACTTCTCGATATTCATAAAAATATTGTTTAACAATCCAATCATGGGGCGATACATGGTGTATAAACCTTCCATGCCGTCGTCCTTCTTTAAGGGAGCTTATGCGGCCTTGTTGAGAATTGCCTGCTGATACTCGTCTATAAAGTAAAATCCCATTGATTAATTACTCCTATGCTGTTGAAAAGATGTGATCAACTTTTGCTCCAGAAGATAATTCAAACTATAGTGATCCGTTCTGATAGAAACATGTCACCACCACAAGTAGGGTCTCCAATGTTGAATCGCCTTGGATTACCCAATTAATTCTCATTCATAGGATGGCGATTTGATATGGTGGTCGATCATTTTCTGACTAAAATGACAATGGGATGTCTGTCTGTTAGAGCACCGCATAATAATTGACCCGGACCCTTCATATTTTGTAAGGAACTCCTTACCAAAATTAGGTAATACTAAAACCAAGTCTGAGTAGAGGTTTCCTATCAGATAGGAAAAAATGGTCATAATTGCATCAATCTATTGGAATGAGTTCTTCAATAAACTAGTTAGATATGTCATGATGTCCCCATAGTGTTGGATGAATTTTCGATATTACCCAGTGAGACTAAGTATCCCCTTAGTGCATGGAGAGAGGGTGTCTGGAGCTAGTCGATCACCTCTTGGATTTTGTCCGGATCCGCAAATTCTCCCTCATTGCTGCTATATGTCCCAAATAGGCGACGTACACTTTTCCCATTTCAGAAATAGTTGGTGAGAGTGGATGAGTTATAATACAACTCGAGCACGATGGAGGTGATCATCCTCTTAGGAGTTGTTGTAGGCAAGGATGCAGTAAAAAGCGAGAATAAATCTTTGAAGGAAGGTATGGCTAGAATATCTCATTCATCAAAATTGGAACATAGAACATAAAGGATGCATTGGTCACCTCAGAAGGCATGAATAGAAACTCAAAATGTTCAATGTACATAAAGCAGTTTTCTCGATGTCGTCCGAGTGCATGCGCCTCTGATGGTACCCATAGTATAAATATAACTGGGTGAAGACCAAGACTCTATGTAGCACATCGAACAGTTTGTCGATTACCGTATCAAAAAATTGTCCTTGCACATTTTGCGCTCAATTTTCGATAATCCATGCAAAGTACCACACTCCCTCTTTTTTTTAGTCAGGCGGACTGAGAGAAAAGAAATGTGATTGACTAGGTCGAATAATTCCTTGCTACATGATTTACTCACATTGAGTTTCTATTTCATCTTCTTAGAGAAAATGGTCGGTAGGGCATCACTACCACCGTTGTTGTACGCGCCACTATGAAGGTTTTATGGTCTTGTGTGCACTAAGGTGGTATGCATATCCGGGTTTGTAAAATATCTAAGAACTCCTCTATCAGCATCTTCATCAATCTGCTAGATGTGGTGCGCCTTGTCAAGTGATGTAAGCTTGTTTGTTGGGGTTGTGTGATTGTATCTCGCATTACCATGTGACCTCACTTTTGGATAAGTGGAATGACATTGTCAGAGTGACAAAATTCTGAAGTGCAAATTCCCGAACTCCTTTCCTTCTCGCTATTAACCTTGACTACTTGCATATCCGCTTGTGGGTTTGATAGAGAAAATCATGTTCTCCAATCTATACTCGATTAATGCAAGTGTACCTATCGAAGTATAACATAGAATATTATATCAAGATCGTATTAAAACTCGGGTATGTCGAGTACTTCTACTTTGAGAAAATAACTATTATTTTATCGGAAGGAAAAAAAGAGAAATTATAAGAAAATAAATAAATTATGAAATAAGAAAAACTAAACTTGATCACAACTCCCTTTGAAATGAAATATAAATGATAGATTTATAACGTCTAATCCAAGCCTTGATTGTGGAGATTCCCGAATTATGAACGCACCTCTTTCGAGTGTACCTGAGATTAAGTTGATCGACCGAACTTTCGTTCTATAATCGAAACCCCTAAAACTCGTTTTAACGAGGTGAATCCCGCTATAGGATTTGACTCCTATCTAGAAGATTTTCGTCATCCTCTTTCGAGGTTTGCGATCAACTCTTTTTATTTATGAGCGATCAATTCATACGCACGATCCTTTCAGCTACTAGAATATGAAAACATATATCGAAATTCATAACCGGCGTATGAACTCGATAACATGATAAATCAGGAATAAATCTAAGGTAGAAAAGACAAACGAAAATAAATTTATTTCATTCAAAGTTTGTAACGGACAAGAACAACATTAGCAAACTAAATAAAGAGTGCATGAAAGGAAATGACATTTCATAAAGAAGAAAGGAGATTGCTAAAATAAAATATTCATTGCATAAAATTAAAAGTACATGACATAAAAAACATTGCATAAATAAAAGTAGTACAAGTAAATAAAATCTAACACTAGAAGAAGGAAAATTCAGGAAATAAAACACATACTCTGCCCAAACAGGCAGAGGAAGAGGACTTTTCATCTTTGGATCCATGCCCATTTTATAGATGCAAATGCCTTTCTAGAATCATCCCAAGAGCATTAATGCTAGGGAATGAATCTAGATGGGGGAAGTAAATATTGGTGTCTCCAAGGGGGGATGAATTCGGCCATGCATGGGGAGAGGGAATGAATTCGGTTTTATGCATGCATGGGGAGGATTCCGACTACAATAAATGAGATGAATATGAAGGGTTGGAGGGGGGATTTCGGCTATGCATGAATTTGGCCATGCATGGGAATATTTGCATGAAATTTACGTGGATGGTGTGGCTTGAATGCATGGAAATAAGTGATAAGGTGGCGGGTTGCATGGTTCGGCCACGAATGGTTTTCACGTGAATAGTGAGTGGCATGAATGCTGGATAATTTCGGCTATATGAAAGGATAATTTGCATGTGATCAGTTGAATTATTTTTATGGATGGGTGCAGCTCGAACAATGCGGCGACTTTATAAAATTTGTTTAACTCCAAGAGCGCAACGACGACATTATCCTACAAAAATAAATAAAACATAAATTAGTGAACTAAAAAAATAAAAGATACGATTTATAAATAAAAATAGCTACAACATTAATAATTTTAATTTAAAATATATTGAATTAGATACTATATATATATGTATATATATGCGTGTATATATATATACAAGCAGTCGTGCACAGGGACCCCGTGCGGTGCGGCGACATTGGTCGTGGGCGGCGACATTGGTCGTGGGCGGAAACATTGGTCGGGGGCGGCGACATTGGTCGGGGGGGGGGGGGCGACATTGGTCGGGGGCGGCGACATTGGTCGGGGGGCGGCGACATTGGTCGGGGCCGGCGACATTGGTCGGGGGCAGCGACATTGGTCGTGGGTAGCGACATTTGTGGTGGGCGGTGACATTGGTCATGGGAAACGACATTGATCGTGGGTGGCGACATTCAGGGAAGAATGAAGGAGACGACATAAGTTGTGGGTGGCGACATTGGTCGTGGGCAGGGGAGTCCGTGCGGAGGCGGCGACATTCGGCGGGTGCGACAACATTTGGCGGCGGTGACATTCGGCGGGGACAACGACATTCGGCGGGAGCGGCGACATTCGGTGGGGGCAGCGACATTCGATGAGTGAGACGTCATTCGTCTGGGGCGACAACATTCATAGGGGTCAGTGACATTCATCGGGGGCGACCACATTCGTTAGGAGTGATACGCCCGTGAAAGGTGTATATAAATACGCAAGTGCACGTGCCGTACAAGTAATAAAATGATGAGAAAGTGATCGTTCCCACGAGGAAGTGCTTAACTTAGCGCTCACAAATATTAATTCTGTCTTTTCTCTAAATTCAAGCAAGTAATAATGATTGGTAGAGAAAACTTAATAATTCACAAGCAACAATTACAACTCTAATTACTGTTACTTAAAATACTTTTACTGCACTTGGAAAGATAGTCTCACATGTGCTTTTCCCTTGCTATGATGATAACCAATAAAAGTGATAATTCATGAAGTATTAATGATTCGCTTGCAACGATTCTAAAATGGATAACTTTATCTCTCGATCTCCATTATCCGTTTATCCCAAATCCTCTAGTCGTCTCCAACTTAGATGAAATTAGAATAACATAAAGTACTAGAATCACGGTTGCTAATTCAAGAGGAGATCTCTCTCTCTCTCTTGGAATTATATTAAGATTTATGACACACTTTCAACGCTTCTCTCTCGAATCTCGCGATGAAGTATAAATACGGAAGTTTTGGTTAAAAACTACACGACTCCTCTCTCGAATATTGCCGTGCAAACAAACGTTCATCTAGCCCGACTCATCTCTCGAATTTTTGCCAAGCACTTTAAAGATGAAACTTAAACCAAAATCCCAAGAATAGATCATAAATTTAATAAAGATCAACATCAACACATTCACAAATTATAAATGAAAATCAAGTCATCATCACAACTAAGGTACTTCACACATGCAAGACTTAGGAATTTAGTTCATGAAGGAAGAGAGAAACCACAAATCAAAGTAGATCTTACTAGACATGATTCAGGAAATCAAAATGATGTAGGAACGTTTTTAGATTCAGATCTAACTCCTTAGTGATGGTTCAAGCCCCCTTGCTCCAAGCCCTAGCCGAAATCTTCAAGAGGAAGAAGACCTCCAAGTTCTCCCTTCTCTTTTTCCTCTCTTTCTCCCCAAGAATAATCGCCCTTTTCTCCAGTAATTTCGTGCTCTTAACTTCAATTCCAAATCTGAAGGGATGCCTCCTTTGGAAATACACGTAGACGCCTCTTTTTAAAATTCAAAATCTGAATTTCGTCGCCACGTTGCAACCTGCTAATTTTTGGCGTTGCAACCTATTTTCTGCATCAGCAATAACTGATCCATTGCTTCCCCAACTTGAATCCTTTGACCAATCTTTGATAGAAAACCATGGAAAATGACCGAAATCAGTCCAATATTGATTAATAAGATATTTAAACATATTTTCTATAATTGGGGATTATTTTCCTCTTTTTAATGAAAATTAGAATAAAATAAGTAGTGAAATAACTTCTTTTGGGAAGTTATCACCCCACCACACTTAGTCAGTTGCTGGTCCCTAGCAACAAAATAATCAATTCAAAACTTGAATAAAGAACTGATGAAATTGTGCAAACTCAGATAATCACACATCCTTGACAACAATTTAACTAAGGCATATTAATGAAATCCGCTTTACTCAACTGATAAGCCAATAAATCAATATGAATTCAATCATTCACAAATCCATTAGCTCGAATGAAAGGTAAAGCTCAAATAAAGTCATAAGTGTTGTGTGTGCTTTTCCTTAAAATTAGTTACTCCTAAACATCTTTTAACATTGGATCTCCGCAACATATGGAGGGATAAGAATAGCTAAATTATTGATTGAGCCTACACAAAGATCAGTAGTTCAAATGAGAATTGAATTGACTTGGATAAACGTTCAAGGCTAATGTTGATAGCAGGAAGACATTCCCTTAGTTCGTAATCTTAGTAGTTCACTAAATTATGGGGTTTATTGATATTTTCACTCTTTTTTTATTATTCATAGTAGGGATCATTCCAAGTATAAGTGTACATACCTAGGCCACATATCACTATGATGCATTTTTTTTAGATATATATATTTTTTTATTTACTAGCATAGTAGGGATCATTCCAGGTATGTATACATATACTTAGACCCATATCACTATGAATCTCAACAAATTTTTTTTTTTGAAATTAAACACCCATAAAATGGCTAATATACTAAGACGTAACTAGTAAGAATATTGGGAAGGTAAGCGTGGAATAATACGTATTAACATGAAAAGAGTTCAAGCACAAAGATTGTAGTGGAGGGTCAAAATGGTTTAACTACATAAACCCATGCTTCAGCCAACATCGCTAACTCAGTTCTTACTCACTCATTCCCATAATATTTTAGAAAGCCATATCAAAAGCTAGGTTTTGAAGTAAACTCTTTCAAGGAAAAATGTGCCTAAATCAGACTTAAGAGCGCTTTACCAAAAAAAATTCTCACTAATTTTCAAATTCTGTGACTGAAATCGTTTGGTTAACCGGCCATACCACTCGATTATCATTGGATAACAAGAATGTCCTATAGGTTAAATTGCAAAAACAAAGGCGGAGTTATTGAGTTCGCATATATTAATAAATAAGTCCTTATCCAAGCAGTAGGGGTTGAACTCTACCCACCCCCACACTTAAACCATTGCTAGTCCCTAACAACTATATTAATGAAAAAGTAGAGGAGAAAAGTAAATGACAATTTAATGATACTAGAAGGAAGAACATTGTGAAAGCAAATACTCCCCTCATATCTTTCTGCGTGTTTCATTACAAGCTCCCAAAGAAGTCATAGTTCATAAGTTCGTCGTCCGACTTATGCCCGATCCAGTATAACTGGGTTTGTAAATCTGCAAAGAACATCACAGAACGAAACACAAGCATAATCATACTAAGGGAGCATTGTATGGACAGTACTAAACATTAGCCCTGACACTTGACTGAGTCAACATGTAGTAGCCAATCACTTTGATCAACGAATTTAAGGTAATGCATGTTATAATGCAAACAGGGAATATAAAACACGCAATATTGTAGCAGGAGTGTTAACGAAGTATTGTCCACAAACATAACAAAAATCATTCAAAATGAAACAAAATGTTCCCTTCCAGTTCAAATTAAAACTAATCAGCTACCGCCTACTCGCTTTCAACTTCCTCCATATCGTCCTCATCCTCCTCGGGCTCATCCTCCTCGTCAGGCTCTTCGTCATCGTCATCGTCAGTAGGAGACACGACATCATCACTGTCATCCTCAGCATATGCAGTATCCAACCTTTCCCGACCTTTAGTCATGAGATAGCCCCTCTTGTCAAAGTTATTGGCGTAGGGATAACTTGGGACCGACATGAGAAGTTTAGCCTTGTACATGAGTTGAGCAAGCACATTACACACGTAATCTTGTCGGGCATCAAAATAACAATGCTCAAGCCGTTGGTACGTCTTCATGTACTCCATATCCTGCATAAATAGAATGCTAGCCTGATCTGGGTTGCCTTCATTTAGAGTGATCGACTCCGGGGATCCGGGAGGTGGTCTTGTGTATTGCCCTAAGAGAACTGATTTCATTCTTTCATTTTGCTTCTTCGGGGACTCATCCGCGACCTTAATGTTCTTCTCTATCACCGTCACCGTTATATGATGGCCCACCTGTGCAACTGCATCACTTCCCCTTACCTCAACACCTGCACTCTTACATAGCTCGGTAATCAATGTGGGGAACCATAGGTGTTTTGCTTTTTCTTCTCCTACTTTCTTCCGGATGCTATCATGCACTAATTGACCAACATTAAATTTTATGCCCTTTAAGATACCATAGATGAGGGAAATACGTTCAAAGGATACAACGTTCGCGTGCCTTGTTGGCAAGATACCTGCATTAATAAATAGTAGCCACACTTTCGCTTCACGAGATAAACATTGAGACCTCAATGCCTTCTTTGACTTCAATACCCAATCCGGCTTCTTACCATAACAAACTACTGCAGCTATTTCTTCCAGTGTGGTCATGGGCTGCACTACTTCATACGGATTAATCTCATTATTGTGCAAGTCGAACATGTCATTGATAGCCTTTGGGGAAAAGTTGATCATGCGGCCTCGAACTAAAACATTGTCTCCCTCAGTGAACCTAGCGTTAGAATAGAACTCATAAACCCACTGATAAACTGCCTCTCCTCGTGGGTGGCACAAACTCTCCCAACCTAATTGGTGGATTAGGTCTTCATAAGCAATTCTCCATCCTCTGAACTCCATTTTGAAACCTCTTTCATGGATAAATGGTATGGATTGGAGTGTTTCACAGAAATTTTTCGCCTCATTGTGTACAAACCTTGAGTCACCCTTGTGAGCCACGATTTTCCCTTTCCCCTTCTTCACCTTTCCTTTAGATGACATTTCTTCACCCACTAGAGAATAACGGAAATAAATACAAGATACAAAAGATAGCAAACAACAGAGCACAAAGCGTAGCAAAATCGGAATCGGTACAGGAAGCTTTAGGTGCGCCGGTTGTTACCTAATGATTCGTAGTCGAGACGCTGGAATGAGAGAGCAAGTGCAGCCCTCGAGACTGGTGGAGGAAGTCGACGCCGGTACGCCGTCGATCGTCGTGATGGCCGCTCGCGACGTCGCTCCTCCGCTGTGCAGTGCTCGCTCCCGCCAAGTCGCCGCTGCCGATGCTCGCGTGCCCTAAATGAAATATCGGGGCTGGGGTTTTATTATAGTGCAGCATTTGGTGGCCGGTTCAACTGGACCGGCGCCCGTCGTTCATGTTTAAATGAGACAATCGACCGGTTCAACTGAACCGGCCGCCTTTTCATTTCAATTGCTCCCACCGAGGCTAGCCGGTTGCAAGGCGTGATTTCCCTGCGTTGCAACGCGGAATCCAAACTGCCAGAATTAAAGCTACCCCCGAGGCTAGCCTGTTGTAACCCGCAAAATTTTTGCGTTGCAACGCGGAATTCAAACTGCCAGAATTTAAAGCTACCACCGAGCCTAGCATGTTGTAACGTGCAAAATTTTTGCTTTGCAACGCGGAATTCAAACTGCCAGAATTTAAAGCTACCACCGAGCCTAGCATGTTGTAACGTGCAAAATTTTTGCGTTGCAACCTAAATTCTGGAAAATTTCTTTCTAAAATTATTTACTACCACGATCCACATTGCATTCTCATACCATTTTTTATTTTGATTTCCGATGCAGATTTTCTCTCTTCCATCACCAATTTTCCTCAAATTGAAAAAGAAGAACATAAAACAAACAATCTTAACTAAAAACGATAGAAAATAACGGAGATGATGGGTTGCCTTCCACCTAGCGCCTCGTTTAAAACGTCTCGGTCGGACGCTTTCCCTATTGCATTTTCATCTGATGGTTAATACCATCGCCTCGCGCTGGTCACTACCTTCATAATACTCTTTCAACCTTTGTCCATTTACTTTAAACTTGGATCCGTCTTTCTCATTACAAATCGTGATTACTCCAAACGGATGTACCTCCTCCACCCGAAAAGGTCCAGACCATCGTGACTTTAATTTTCCCGGGAATAATCTCAGTCGTGAGTTATACAGGAGGACGAGCTGCCCTTTTTTGAACTCCTTTCTTCGCAACCTCAAATCATGCCATTTCTTCGTCCTTTCCTTGTACAACCTAGCATTTTCATACGCGTTAGATCTGATTTCCTCCAATTCGTTCAAATGAAAAAGTCTGCTCTTGCCCGCTTCTTGGAGATCGAAATTCAACCTTTTTATAACCCAATATGCTTTGTGCTCCAATTCGACTGGAAGATGGCATGATTTGTCATAGATCATTTTATATGGGGTTAGGCCTATCGAGGTTTTAAATGCCGTCCTATATGCCCATAATGCCTCGTTTAGTTTTTGTGACCAATCCTTACGAGTTGCGCTTACCGTTTTTTATAGGATTGATTTTATCTCTCTATTAGAAACTTCAGCCAAACCATTTGTTTGAGGATGGTACGCAAGGACGACTTTGTGAGTGACTCCATATTTTCGTAGGAGCGATTTAAATTGAGTATTACAAAAGTGTGCTCCACCGTCACTTATTATGGCTCTGGGTGTACTGAATCTAGAAAAAATATTAGCCTTAAGAAATTTTAGTACAACCTTAGCATCATTCTTCGGTGTGGCTATAGCTTCTATCCACTTCGAGACGTAATCCACAACTAAAAGTATATAAAGATTTCCATTTGAGTTTACAAATGGGCCCATGAAATCTATTCCCCACACATCGAAGACCTCCACCTCTAGAATATTAGTCATTGACATGCTATCCCCTCGATTGATGTTACCCGTTCTTTGACATCTATCACAATATTTTGCGAACCTATGAGCGTCCTTAAATAGTGTTGGCCAATAGAAGCCCGCCTCTAGGGCTTTTATTGCCGTTCTCTCTCCCATAAAGTGTCCACCATAAGGTGAAGCATGCCATTTCGCTAGGATACCTTGTACTTCTACCTCGGGGATGCATCTGCGGATCACTTAGTCAGCACAAATCTTAAACAGATACGGATCATCCCAGATGTAAGATTTCACCTGGTGGAGAAACCTTTTTCTTCGTTGATAGTCCATGTCTGGGGGAAATACATTGCTCACTATGTAGTTCACAATGTCTGTATACCATGACATATTCGCCTCAGATATTGCCAGCAACCTCTCATCAGGAAAATTCTCTCTAATCTCTATGTCCATATCTTTCTCACACTCATACTCCAGACGTGATAGGTGGTCTGCTACCGGATTCTCCGCTCCCTTACGATCTTTAATCTCTAAGTCGAATTCTTGTAAGAGGAGAACCCACCTAATCAGTCTAGGTTTATCGTCTTTTTTCTCCACAAAAAATCGAATCGCTGCATGGTCCGTATAAACAATCACCTTAGAAGCTACCAAGTAGGATCGAAATTTGTCAAAAGCTAAAACGACTGCTAATAACTCCTTCTCGGTAGTTGTGTAGTTTACTTGTGCATCAATCAGCGTCTTGCTAGCATAGTAGATTGTGTGAAAGACTTTGTCACGCACTTGTCCTAAAACCGCGCCCACATCAAAGTTGCTAGCATCGCACATAATGGTGAATGGTAAAGACCAATCGGGTGAAATAATAATGGGTGAAGAAATCAGACTTTGCTTCAAAGAATGAAAGGCGGCTAGACATTCCTCATCAAAGTTAAAATGTGAATCTTTTTCTAATAAATGTCTTAGTGGCTTAGAGATTTTAGAAAAATCCTCAATGAAACGACGGTAGAAGCCGGCGTGTCCTAAAAAACTTCGCACTCCCTTAACATTAATTGGTGGGGGCAATTTCTCTATAACCTCTGTCTTTGCCCGATCTACTTCCAATCCCTTCTTTGACACCTTGTGTCCTAAAACAATTCCTTCTTTGACCATAAAGTGACATTTTTCCCAATTTAGGATCAAATTGGTTTGAATGCACTTATCCAAAGCTTTCTTCAACACTTTCAGACATTCATCAAATGATCTCCCAAATACTGAAAAATCATCCATACAGATCTCAATCCCCTCATCAATCAGATCAGTAAAAATAGCGATCATGCAGCGCTGGAATGTGCCAGGAGCGTTACACAATCCAAAGGGCATTTTCCTAAATGCAAATGTCCCAAAAGGACAGGTGAAGGTAGTCTTCTCCTGATCCTCGGGAGCTACCATGATTTGATTATACCCCGAGTAACCATCTAAGAAACAGAAATACTCATTTCCTGCTAACCTATCAAAAACCTGATCGAGGAATGGCAGTGGGAAATGATCTTTCCTAGTCGCTTTATTCAACTTTCGATAATCCATACAAATCCGCCATCCAGTCACCGTTCTAGTGGGGATCAACTCGTTGCTCTCATTCTTAACTACCGTAATGCCCCCCTTCTTTGGCACACATTGAACAGGACTTACCCACCGGCTGTCGGAGATAGGATAAATAATACCCGCATCCAACCATTTGATTATCTCCTTCTTGACCACTTCTTTTATTGGTGGGCTAAGTCTTCGTTGGTGTTCAACTGATTCTTTTGCTTCTTCTTCCAAAAGAATTTTGTGCATACAAATTGAGGGACTTATCCCTCTAATATCTGCAATGGTCTAACCCATTGCTCCTTTATACTCACGAAGAACCTCAAGCAATTTCTCTTCATTTTCCTTAACTAAAGATGCATCAATAATAACCGGTAGCGTGTTATCCTTACCTAGAAAAACATACTTTAAGTTTTCGGGTAGCAGTTTCAATTCAAGTGTAGGTGGCTCTAAGATAGAAGGCTTCATGACCTTAGACTCACTTGGTCTACTTATTAACTCAAACATATTAGCATTTGGTATATGATCATAAATACTTAAAGCTTCTACAGTTTCCGTTAAGTCTGGGTCCTCTTCTATTTCTTCATTTGTTAACACACTCAGGATTTTACGCTCCCAATCATTCTCATCATACATCATACGTGTAGGTGCATTCACTTCCTCAATGGAGAAACACTCCTCCTTATCATCCGGAAATTTCATAGCCTTGAGGATGTTGAATGTCACATTCTCATCATTAACTCTCATCGTAAGCTCACCCTTCTGGACGTCAATGAGTGTTCGTCCGGTGGCCAAGAATGGTCTACCAAGAATGATGGGGACATCCTTGTCCTCATCCATATCAAGTACCACAAAATCGGCGGGGAAAATGAATTTATCCACCTTAACCAGCACGTCCTCTACAATTCCCTTGGGAAATGCTAGAGACCTATCGGCCAACTGTAGAGTCAGAGATGTAGGTGTGATCTCCCCTAACCCAAACTTCTTATAGATAGATAATGGCATCAGGTTGATGCTCGCCCCAAGGTCACATAGGGCTCTCCCAACAAAGTTTAAACCGATAGAACAAGAAATTGTGAAGCTACCGGGGTCCTTAAGCTTGGGTGGCAACTTCTTCTGCAATATATCACTACACTCCTCAGTCAACGCCACTATCTCTTTATCAACAAACTTTCTTTTCTTTGCCAAGATATCCTTCATAAACTTGACATAACTTGGCATTTGCTCAAGAGCCTCAGCAAATGGGATATTTATAGTTAACTTTTTGAAAATCTCCATAAACTTTTGGAATTGCGTGTCAAGTTTGGATTTAACAAGTCTAGCCGGAAATGAGGGTGGTGGATAGACTACTTCTTTCTTTTGATTTAGTTTCTCTTTTTTTTCTCTCCCACCTCATTTTTCTCACCCAACTCGTCCTTCTCTAATATGCTCGATTCACTTGGCTTCTTACTCGTTTCTTCTTCCCTAACTTTCTCAAGCAACCCCTCCCCACGTGGGATCTCTACACCACTCCTTAGAGCAATAGCTTTGCAATGATTATTATGATTATCTTTTGTTGGATTGCGTGTGGTATCAGAAGGTAGAGTTCCAATGGGCCTTTGACTTAATGAATTTGCAAGTTGACCCATAGTAGTTTCTAGTGATCTTAACGATGATTCTATTCCTACCATTTTTGAGTCATACTTTTGGAACATGCCTAAGATAAAATCATCAGTCATCTTCCTTTGGTTTACTTGTTGGGGTTGAGAGTTGTTATTGATAGGTAGTTGATTCATATTTTGATTAAAACCTTGTGGTTGACTCATCCCTTGATTATTCTTCCAGGAAAAATTTGGATGATTTCGCCACTCAGGGTGATAATGATTGGCAAATCCTGGCGGAATTTGTCTTGGTTGCCCTCCCACATAATTTGCTTCTCCAGTTATTTGATTTAGTTGTTCAACTGTGAGCGGGGCACTAGTTGTAGGGGTTGAAAGCGAATCTAATCTTTTGTTAATTAAATTGAACTGCGATGCCATCTGAGCGGCCAAAGAAGTGATTTGGTCCACCTGATGGACTCCCGCTGGATTACTATTAGTTTGTCTCTCGTATGCTTGATAATTATTGGATGTTAAGTCTTCTAAAATAGCATACGCGTCTTCAGGATACTTCTTCATTAATGAGCCCCCAGCGGTTCCATCGACTAAAATCATGGTTGCAGTTTGCAGCCCATTGTAAAATGTGGACACTTGCTGATGCTGGTGCAACCCATGATGAGGACATTTTCTCAACAGCTCTTTAAAACGCTCTCATGCGTCGTAAAGAGTTTCCCCGTTACCTTGTAAAAATGTTGTAATATCCCTTTTCAGTTTTGCAGTCTTAGAGGGTGGAAAATATTTGTTCAGGAACCTATCGACTAGTTCGTCCCATGTTGTGATACACTCATGTGGTAACGAGTCTAACCAATCCTTAGCTCTACCCTCTAAGGAGAACGGAAATGCTCTCAACAGGATTGCATCTTCCGATGCTCCATCGAACTTAAACATATCGCAAATTGCTAAGAAGGTTCGTAAGTGGGAATTTACATCTTCATGACCTAGACCCCCAAACTTATTGTTTTGCACTTGTTGTATAATTAGTGGGTCCATTTTAAAATTGTTAGCAGCAATTGCTGGTCGAGCAATGCTGAAGTGCAAACCTCCCCTTAGAGGTGTGTTATACTCGTGACAAGTCATACGTGGTGGTGCTGGCGGTTGGGCATTTTGATCAACCTGACCATCATTATTATTAGCATTATTTGGCTCAGGATCATTCATCGCAGGATGAATAATGTTAACGGTCCTAAAGTCTCTCCTGTTTCGTCTACAGGTACGCTCAATTTCAGAATTCAACGGCAATAGTTCTACTTGCCTATATCTGGACATACACCGAACAATACTCAAATAGACAAATAAATTAAAACAAATAACACGAACAAACAAATGCTTGATCTCTAAGTACTAAGGTTTCACAAATATTGTGAGAAATAAAACACTAAATTAGCGCGCTCCCCGGCAACGGCGCCAAAAACTTGATACGCCCGTGAAAGGTGTATATAAATACGCAAGTGCACGTACCGTACAAGTAATAAAATGATGAGAAAGTGATCGTTCCCACGAGGAAGTGCTTAATTTAACGCTCACAAATATTAATTCTGTCTTTTCTCTAAATTCAAGCAAGTAATAATGATTGGTAGAGAAAACTTAATAATTCAAAAGCAACAATTACAACTCTAATTACGGTTACTTAAAATACTTTTACTGCACTTGCAAAGATAGTCTCACATGTGTTTTTCCCTTGCTATGATGACAACCAATAAAAGTGATAATTCATGAAGTATTAATGATTCTCTTGCAACGATTCTAAAATGGATAACTTTATCTCTCGATCTCCATTATCCGTTTATCCCAAATCCTCTAGTCGTCTCCAACTTAGATGAAATTAGAATAACATAAAGTACTAGAATCACAGTTGCTAATTCAAGAAGAGATCTCTCTCCTCTCTCTCTTGGAATTATATTAAGATTTATGACACACTTTCAACGCTCCTCTCTCGAATCTCGCGATGAAGTATAAATACGGAAGTTTTGGTTAAAAACTACACGACTCCTCTCTCGAATATTGCCGTGCAAACAAACGTTCATCTAGCCCGACTCATCTCTCGAATTTTTGCCAAGCACTTTAAAGATGAAACTTAAACCAAAATCCTAAGAATAGATCATAAATTTAATAAAGATCAACGTCAACACATTCACAAATTATAAATGAAAATCAAGTCATCATCACAACTAAGGTACTTCACACATGCAAGACTTAGGAATTTAGTTCATGAAGGAAGAGAGAAACCACAAATCAAAGTAGATCTTACTAGACATGATTCAGGAAATCAAAATGATGTAGGAACGTTTTTAGATTCAGATCTATCTCCTTAGTGATGGTTCAAGCCCCCTTGCTCCAAGCCCTAGCCGAAATCTTCAAGAGGAAGAAGAACTCCAAGTTCTCCCTTCTCTTTTTCCTCTCTTTCTCCCCAAGAATAATCGCCCTTTTCTCCAGTAATTTCGTGCTCTTAACTTCCATTCCAAATCTGAAGGGATGACTCCTTTGGAAATACACGTAGGCGCCTCTTTTTAAAATTCAAAATCTGAATTTCGTCGCCACGTTGCAACCTGCTAATTTTTGGCGTTGCAACCTATTTTCTGCATCAGCAATAACTGATCCATTGCTTCCCCAACTTGAATCCTTTGACCAATCTTTGATAGAAAACCATGGAAAATGACCGAAATCAGTCCAATATTGATTAATAAGATATTTAAACATAATTTCTATAATTGGGGATTATTTTCCTCTTTTTAATAAAATTAGAATAAAATAAGTAGTGAAATAACTTTGCGGTTTGCAACCTGCCAGTGTTTTTTGTGATCGACGCCGTTCTTCTCCCGGATTTGCGAGAGGTGCGCAACCTGCCCTGCGAGAGCTTGCGCCCTCAGAATTCGCCGCTCCCTTCTAATTTCTCATAACCCCTTCCTTCATATACTCGTCGTTTCGTCGGCTTAAGTCTGCCGCTCGAACTCGCACCGGATCGATGCGTCTGAAGCTTCTGCTTCTCAGATTCTTAGCTCGCCGCCACCTCTCTATCCGAACTCGCCGTCACCTCTCTATCCGAACTCGCCATCACCTCTCTATCCGAACTCGCCGCTGCTTCTTGCTTCCCGCTGAGTTCGCTTCCTTCTTGTATTTCACCTCTCGGTGCCTTCTGGTTCTTGCTCTTCCGAACTCGCTAAAGCTCACCGACTATACTCGCCTACCCCCATTCAGGCCCCTTCTTTCCTTCAGAGCTCGCCAATCCCTGCAACTGTCGATGCTGCCTTTCTTCCAGCAATGTCTAATCACCTTAGGACAGGCGCTGTGTTTGCCTCATCCACTATTCCGGCAACCCTTGGTCCGACCTATCTCTCTAATGTCTGCGACGAATTGTGCATTTCCACCATCTCCCTCACTGGGAAGAATATTTTTGTTGAATGGGTCCACTCGGTGCGTCATGTCCTTCAAGCTAATGGACTGCTCATTATCTGACCCACGACCCGCCTGCTGAGCCTAACGAGCAATGGCTCTCGGATGATGACCGAGTTTAGTCATGGATTTTGAATTCCATGGAGAATGAGCCATATCGCATGACTATGTACCACGAGCTGCCAAAACCACGTGGGATGAACTTCAGTCTCCATACTCTGGGAAGGACAACCTTCGACATTTGTTCGATCTCTTTACGGACCTCCAGACAGTTGAAGCTAGTGTGGATGGGGATCTGATTTCCTTTGTTCAAAGTACAAGACCTCGTCGAGGCATGGATCCAACAACAACCACCGACTATTGATTTCGCAACCCAACGAGCTCCGAAGAAAGTTGGTGACATAACACAGATGATGTCACATGTCCCCGCTCATCTATACAACGCCTGTGCCAACATCTTATCCTCTCTCACCAGTCCCTCCCTCTTTGATGTCTGCTCTATGATTTTGAAGGCGACACCGCCCCCTGATGTCTTAGTGTCTCCCTCTCCTGCTCTATTCCAACATTCTACTAAAGCCCACCCTTCACCTACTGGGACCCGTAGGGGACGTCACGGGTCTCGGGGATGTGGGCGCGATGGTCGGAATCTCTCCAAGGAGCATAAAACTCGCCTATATACTCATTGTGGCCGGGCAAATCATACCGAGGTTACATGTTACATGAAACATGGATTCCTGCCCCAGTCTCTCAACCCTCAACACCATGCTTCTACAACAGGGATGTTCCGTTCACATCCCGCTCCGAGATTGACACCTTGCAGTACAAATTCCAGCATCTATGTGGGATGCTTACTCGGACTTCCGACTCCATCACCTCTATCTCCAACGAATGTATCTCATGTTTTCCCATAGTCCCTCCTGGATAGTAAACTCCGGAGCCACAAATCACATTACTCCGCAGAAACCGGGTTGGTATACTGACTTTGCTTGTCCCATGTTTATCACTGCTGCGTATGACGAAATCACCCCGGTTTGTGGATCTGGAGATGTGCCTCTTCCTCCATCTATCTCTCTTTGCTCTGTACTTAATGTTCCTAGCTACTAATTTTATCTCATCTCTGTTAGTCGTTTTACTCATGATCATGACTGCCCCATCACTTTTTCTTTCTCTTCCTCTGTGGTGCAGGATCGACTGACGCGGAATATTATTGATAGAGGACGAATGTCAAATTGGCTCTACACTCTGGACCTTCCCACCACGACTCTCTCTTCTGTCACTTCTGTTGATTGGTACCAGCGTCTTGACCATGCTGCTTTTCATATCCTGCTGAAAGCTCTTCCTGATTTTTCTTTTTCTAAATTTACCAGTGAATCTTGTATCTACGAGAAACAACATCGCTCAACAGTCTACCCTCATTGTACTAGGAGTTCTGCTTCATTTGATTTAGCGATTCAAATATATGAGGCTCTTATGAAACTGGTAGTTTATCTGGATATCATTATTTCCTTACATTTATTGATGATCATTCTCGCATTACATGGTTATATTTGTTGCGTGATCACTCTGAATTACTACGTGTATTTCACTCCTTCCTCGATGAGACCCGTACTAAATTCTCGCGCTCAATTAAAATACTTCGAACATATAATGCTCGCGAATATACAAGTCAAGACTTCTAAGAAATTTACAATACGTTGGACATTATCCACCAAACCTTCTGCGTCTATACACCACAACAAAATTGTGTGGCCGAGCGGAAGAGTGGCCGCCTTCTCGAGGTTGCCCGTTTCCTTATGTTTCAAATGCAGGTCCCCAAGATCTATTGACACTTCATAGTCTCCACTGCATGCTATTTAATTAATTGTATGCCCTCATCCATTCTTGACTTTGCGACGTCATTCTCCATCCTCTTTCCTTTAATACCCTTATTCCCCTTGACTCCTCGTGTCTTCAGAAGCGTTTGCTTTGTCCATCATCTTGGCCCTGCCATGGGTAAACTAGCCCCCACACACGACCAATCATATCTTTGTTGGGTACTCTCGCACACAGAAGGGCTATGTGTGTTACTCTTTCACTGATTGGAAAACAGTTACATCCGTTTGTGTCACCTTCTTCGAGGATCAACCCTTCTACTCCCCGACTCCTCGTGATAACTTCCGCCCTGCTATCCCATGTCCTAACGTACCTATCAACAACACCACGCCTCTCCTGCTTCCAACACCATTGTTGGGAACAATAATTAACAACCATCTTTAGTGCTCCCAACCCCACCTTCTCCTCTCTGTGTATACACTCGCCGTTGTATTTGGTCTGGTGTCTTGAGACAATTGCCCCTACTGATGATGCTCCCCGACCAACTGATCCGACTACGGCTTCCCCCAGGATGAAGTCCCTTCTATCACTCACCCTCTCTTTCATTATGTCTCATTTCACCGCTTATCTCCCGAACTTCACAGATTTGTGATTTCCTTGTTGTCTATTTCCACCCCCTCCTCTGTGTAGGAAGCTCTTCAGCATCCGAGGTGGCGAGCCACGATGGATGAGGAAATGACTGTCCTTTGGGCCAATCAGACCCTGGAACTTGCCCCCTTTACTCCTGATCAATCCCGTGTGGGATGTAAATGAGTCTGCACTGTGAAGCATCGCCCTGATGGATCAGTCGCGCGCTTCAAAGCCCGTTTTGTGGCTCGCAGTTTTACTCAATAATATGACATCGACTATGAAGAGACGTTCTCTGTCGTCGCTAAGTTGAATACCCATACGGGTCTTGATCTCCTTGACCGTCCATCGTCATTGGCAGTTGCATCATTTTGACATCAAGAATGAATTCCTTAATAACGACCTCGTTGAGACTGTCTACATGCAACAACCTTCTAGTTATGAAACCACGGGGGTGTTTCTTGTCTGCCACCTTAAGAAATCTCTCTATGACCTCAAGCAGTCCCTTTGTGCTTGGTTTGACAAGTTTAGTCGGGTCGTTCGATATTTTGGCTTCACTCGGAGCTTGACAAATATCTCTCTATTTACTCATTGCTGCCCAACAGGTATGATGATACTTCTTGTATATGTTGATGATGATCTGAATGGTATTTCTATGATCAAGAAGCACTATGCCTAACATTTTTCAGACAAAAGATTTAGGTCGCCTCCGACATTTCTTGGGTATCGAGGTAGCCCGTCGACTCGATGAGCTCATCTTGTCTCCACGGAAGTATTGTCTAGACTTTCTTCACGATGCGGGTTACTCAAGATACAAGCCTGTTGACACACCAATGGATTCCAACCACAAGATCTGTGCTCATGCAGCCAACTCTGATCTGTTTCTACCTAATCCAGAGTACTATTATCACCTTATTGACAAGCTTATCTATCTGATTGTCACATGACCCGATATATCCTTTGTTGTTGGGGTGGTCAGCCACTTCATGCATGCTCTTCGGATGTCCCACCTCCAGGTTGTCAAGCGAATCTTTTGATATCAGAAGAATGCTTCGGGACAAGGGCTTGTGTATAAGCCCTCCTCTGCTCTATCCTTTATTTCCTACTCTGATGCAGACTATGTCGGTTCCCTCGATGATCATCGCTCTACGAGTGACTACTGCCCATATTTTGGAGGACATCTGGTCCTTTGGCGAAGCAAGAAGCAAACGACGGTGACACGCTTTTCTGTGGAGGCTGAGTATTGTTTAATTGCGTATGTTGTTTCTGAACTCACGTGGTTGGAAAGTTTTCTTACTGATCTTAGTGTAAAACTCCCCCTCCGGCCACTCTCTACTGTGGTAGTTAAGCTGCCATCCATATCGCCGAGAATCCCATTTTTCATGAACGTACCAAGCATATCGAAGTCGATTGTCATTTCATTCGGGAAAAGTTCAACTTCACAAACTTGATTTGAGACATGTACCCGCTGTCAAGCAAGTTTCTGACGTTCTCACCAAGGCCTTATCACGCCCACTATACCGACAGTTCGTTTCGAAGCTTGACACCTATAATTTGTATGTTCCATCTTGCGGGGAGTGTAGAGGATTCATGCGAAGACCCATATAAAGTCTCTTTTTCCTCTTGTATAGATTAGTCCTACATCTTGAATTGGAGTTGAGATGTGACTCCTCTATCCTTTAAATATATGTACAAGTACTTGCATTGTAAATTTTTAATGAGAAATAAAATATTGGAATTTCATGATTTACAATAGCCATTCTAGGATAGAGGAGTCACAATAGCCATTCTCGACACCTATAATATTGGAATTTCATATTCTACAATAGCCATTCTAGGCTGTATTCCTCCCAGGTGCACCCCTCCAGGGCTTCTCCAAGGCCTGTCAGACCCTCCTCCCTGCCACCACCAAAAAAACCCTCGCCGCCTCCTGTTTTCCCCTCCACGCAGTCCACCCCTCTGAATGGACGCCGCCAGCCTCCCAACAGCCGCCTACCTTCCGCCTCAACCTCCCAACCGCAAGCCAACCTCTGCCTTCGATTCCAGCAGCCCTCCCTCACTGAATCCAGGGCCCCATCCAGCCTCTATTAGCTATCACAGTCACCGTCCATCCCCGTCCCTTCCTCTGTGCAACCGACAACACCTCTACAATCACCTGATCTCCACCTCCCACAACGACTCTCCCTTTTCTCGTTGAGTATTAGTTGGTGTTTTGTGTATCTGTATTGTATGGATTGAGATTTCTCTTATGTTTTGGAATGATAGCTAACTAGTACATTTGTTTCGTCATTGTTTACATTTTGGAGGGCTTATTCACTTCTGTAGCATTTGAAATCTGGGTACTCACGCGGATAAAAGCCATACCCGCTTGCTCTTAAAATTAACTTGTTCTTTGCCTTGTAATAATCTGTGGGATTTAATTTTGAATTATTATTTTTAAGCGGATATTGGAACTGTTCATTGCATACATCATCCTAGGTTAATTGGAGTTTGATTTCCCTAGCACTGCACCTAGAGTTGCATATTTACAATTCACCCTGATAGTCTACCCTGCGTCAAGTGGTCTTGAATGTGAAAGAATTGATTTTCAACTTTGCTACTATCCCTCAGCTTCAGCTATCTGGAACTTGAGCAAAAACTTTCTTAAAATGTAAATGTCTTCTATGTTTACTCGTATTACTCATGTTTTAATCTAAACTTTACTCTTTCTTGTGAGTGCAGGACTTGTCGAATCAATGCCGCTCTTAAATTTGCAATTCTCTTTGCGCTTCCAATATTATTTGGCCTGTGGTTGGTTCTCAGCATCTTAGTAAGTGTCCTTGCAGGTATCGGTTATGGGTTCTTTTCTCCATGGGTGTCAACTTTTGAGGCTTTCCGTCAAAGTAGTGAAGCCAAGAAGTTCCTCCATAGCATTGTGGTAAATGATACTATATTTTAATATTGTCAAGTATTCTGGATTAATTCAGTTTTCATATCAATGATTCTGAGATCCCTGTTTCAAAATCAAACAGGATGGAACATGGGGGACTATCAAAGGTAGTTGCACGGTCGTTAGAGATTTTGCTGACTTTTGCTATCATTCTTATCCATTTTACTTGAAAGAGTTTAGGGAGGGTACAAGTGACCGCCAAACTCTTTCAATCAGGTAAATCTTAATTATATGATTGATATTATAATAGTCTAAAGTTCAAGTTATATAAGTAGAACTGTGAAATCTGTGCATTATATGATGGTTAATTCTGGATACAGATGATTTAGTGGAGCTTGGATGCTTGCTCTCATGTATGTCTGTGACTCCATTGTTTAAATTAAAGTAATGTATGTAGATCACCATCTCAGTGATTCATCATAGAATATTTTGATTGGCATAGTTTTGAATATTTGTAATTAGACATTAATGACAATTCCATATGCTATTTATTTATTTAGATGTATATTGTTGTGCATAAACAAAGCATGAAAGATTCATCTTGCTCTTAACATTATTTGGCCTATTTCCCTTGCTTAATTGAGTTGCTCCTCATTGAATTTACCGAATCCATTGATCTGCTCCTTTATTCGTGAACAAGTTAGCTCGGCTTGCCTGAAAGGAACACTTCCTTGTCGGCCGTCCCAACGCAATCGACGGTGCCTTCAACCTCAGCTTCCTCTCCTTAGTTTGTCAATACTCATGATTCGACTGCCCCATGTTGCTCCATAGACTACCATGAACTCTCACTTTAATAATGGATAATTTCCTTCCATCAGCTGCTACTTGTGAAACAGAAGTGTGGAGGAGAACTTACGAAAATAACTGAGTAATGGTGGGTTCTTTGTTGTAAATCAACACCATGAATGCGGCCTCGTGCAACCTCGGTTCCGAACCCGAAGATTTATTTAACTTGTTGACGAGCATTATATTGTTGCTTCTCCAGTATTAGAAATGGCACTTGATCCTCATGTAAAGTTGACGAGCTTTGCATTTACTATAGGTAGCCTTGACGCACAAAAAAAATTGCTATAAACTTCGTGGAAGGGCAGAAATGCTAGGTCGTGTGGGAGGATCCAGTGGAAATGAGGAAAAAATAATAATGCATTGATTTTACTAAGCCCAATACTCTTACATATATATGAGTAGGGCATAAAAACACATGGACCAAAATAACCTACAACGGGATAAAGTAATACGACTTGATATTTACAACTCTCCCCCTCAAGTCGAACGGATAATATCTGTCATCCCAAGCTTCTGGATATCATCAGCAAAAACATCACATCCCAAACTCTTGGTGAACACATCGGCAAGTTGGTCTTTGGACTGAACGAAAGGACTGACCAAATTTCCTTTATCTAGATGGTCTTTGATAAAGTGTCGATCCACCTCCACATGTTTAGTCCTATCATATTGAACGGGATTATGAGCTATGATGATCGATGTCGTATTGTCACAGTATAAGGAGATAGTGCTATTCTTTTGAAGCCCCAGACCATGAAGTATGGTACACACCTAAATACCCTCGCAGAAGCTTTGAGACATTGCACGATACTCAACCTCAGTACTAGATCTAGCAACCACATTCCGCTTCTTCCTCCTCCATGCCACTAAATTTTCTCCAACAAAGGTACAGTTGCCAGCAGTGGATTTCCTGTCATCACGACATCTAGCCCAATCACATCAATGAAGATTTCAATCTTCAAGTAATTGTTCAGAGAGAACAAAAGACCACGACCAGGAGCCTTTTTCAGGTATCGCGTATATCTACTCAAGATACCAACAACATACGTGATGTCAGGACGGGTGTGAGATGTAAGACCCCATTTTTTTTCAAACATCCGGGTCTTAGGCCCAGAACCGCCGCTTTGTGGTGACACCCTCGCTCGGGAAGGTCGCCACTACAAAACGCCGATACTGCCGGCCAAATCGATCACGAAGAAGCAAAGAGAAATAAGCTAAAAGAAAACCAAGTCCACATCACATAGAAAAGTAATACATCCACGAAGAGATGTCCACATAAATATAACTGAAATAAGGATAGATAACAAGGGCTCCTGCCCGATACATCAAAGCCTCACTACAAAGTTCACTCGCGGAAGCAAATCAACTATAACTAACACTCACAGATCCTGTCATCGGTGCTCCAGTGCTAGACTGCCCCGCCTCCATCTGCACCGGCCTCTGGTGCTGCTCCGTCGCCGCGGTCTCCTAAAAAGATAAGGTCCACCGACCGTTAGTCAAAAGACTAAGCCAATCCCCCACCCCTCCCCCGGTGACTCCTAGGCACCGAGCGGAAAGGATGAAGCGGAGGACAAACAAGGGGTAATAGCAAAAGCAGATGACAGGGTATAATTTACAGGAAGAGTTCTACCACTACTCAAGTATATATGCATAAATGAAACATGTAATAAAGCATAGTAAGAGCAAGTAAAGAGTAATTAAAGGGCAGTATGTAAAGACAATAGTAATAGAAAAATAACCATTGATTTATAGGAATGCCCACACAAACCTATAGACCAAGGGGTCGTTTAGCAAGGCCTATCGTATAAGAAGTCTCATAACCGACTTATACGATAGGGGTAGGGGTTTAAATGCAATGTTTATGCTATGACAGACAATGTATGCAGTTATGCTATGTTTATACAAGTGCAACTCACCCACTTCGACTCTGTGCGCACAGACCTTTAGTTCCCCCTTTTTGGAGCTAGCAAGACTCCCAGGATACTCCCGTAGTGGCAAACGGAAGCGGTGGGTTGGGCCTCGCCCACCTCTAGGCTGGTATATGCACTACCTAACCTAGACCTATCGTACGCCTCAACGCAAAACCGCAGAGCATCTGCGTACTCTTACTGGCTGGACCACCAGACTTTTATGGCTAAGTGCAAATTCCACACCTGCCGAGCCCGAGTATTAACGTCGGTGCAACGACCGCCAACACTAAGGACCCACCACCTTGTGCACATGCAACATGTTCTACTATTTATCTACAAACTCTAACATAAACCACCTGGGCTTAACTTGCCCAACCAAGTACCAAACTGAGTCACAAACTCCCGGATCAACAATCCGCACCGACCACCACCGAGCCTACAACTCGGGGCACCAAACCATCCAAACTCCCGTGACCACGGAGTGTGAGTGAATGTGTTATTTGTTAGTCTTGAGCATCTTCTATACTCCTACGACTTATGGTTAATCTTGGACTTCCCGAGGGTTACCCTGTAAGGGGCTCGCTACGGTACTAGGAACTGTAATGGGTTGACACCCCAAAGTTCCCTTTCTCAAAATACTTACTGTTATTGGTATCTACCCTTAAGAATTCCCTTCTACCGTTTCACTTGAGTTAGACCTAAGTGCTTTAAGACACACCAGGGGAAATACGATCTTTCGTCAATTCCCAGGACAACCTTACTCTTAACCCATCAAGTACACTTTCCTCACACACACTTCCTTGAGTGGACTCACAACAGTCTAAACATCCCATGTGCTCCACCTGCACACCATTTCCACCTAGTATGTCACTAAATTCCTAAGTTTCACGGTTTTACTATACGCAGACCAAACTGACTACATGAAGCTTACAACTAGAGGTACTCCAAATATTCATCCAATTGACCCAAGCTATTTATTGGAGGACTAACATGATATTATAAGGCAAATTCCAGAGAATCACATTTTTCCTTAATTAATTAATATTTATTTTAATTTTCCCAAACATCTTCCAAGCATGAAAATGAGCATGAACTATAAGTAAATCTTATGGTATGACTTTCCAAAAATTATGATAAATCTATGGTGACTAAATATCGTCAGAAACAGAATATCATACTTTTACAGTAAGAAATTATCCTCTAATTTAATTATTTACCATCTATCCAAAATTATGGTTTTGTGAAGGAACTACCAAAAAGATCAACACTAAAATTATGAGAAAATTACCAAGCTCTTGTATTCACCAGAAAAGGCTACTGACTAAGTTTCAGGATTTATGGAAATTATTTTCTCTCTAAAATAAATAAATTAAGAAAACCTCAAATTCAATGAACTGTGATGTAGCCTACTGATTTAAGTCCTCAAAAATTCTATAAAAATTTACAGAGGTTCCTAATGATCAGAAAGGGCCTATCACCAACTCTCACAATTTAACCAAGAGTTTTGGACCCTCAAATATTTTTCTTAAGTTCAAATCAAAACAAGTGCCTTATGAAAGAAGTACTGATTAAATTACTCAATAAAATTCACAAAAATTACCAGAGGTCTAAATCATGATTATAAGGGCACAACCAAAGTCTTATCATCATCCAAGACTTTTTAAGCATGTAAATGTTTCTTATAAGAAGTTTCCCTAAAGGGGTTATGTCCTAAATCAAAGGGAATATTAGCTCCTAAAATTCTTATAAAAATAACCAGTGCCTATTTACACCCTATGAATCTATCCACCAAGTTTCATAACCACTCATGGACATTTGACCCCATGTCCTTCACAAGGTCCTATAAGCACACCTAGGGCTAAAACTAGTATTCTAGGGTTTAACCATCTCCACACCACCCCATATCACTCATGGAGGTGTCTTAGGTGATCCTAAACCAGTCACCAAGGTTTCACTACATGGTGATGAGTTTTGACCACCATACCCCAAGGTAAACATCATACCCTAACTTTGACCCTATTTGTCCTAACTTGGGTTTACAAAATACCTAAACAAAACAGTCCTAATTGGGCTGATAATTTTACCAAGGTCATACAGTAACCCTAAGGAGCACCCACCAAAATTTGGAGGGCATTGGAGGTCATTTAACCCACTAATTAAACATTAGATGATTTATGAAATTATTTCAAAAACCTTAGAAAAAGGTTCTCCTAAAAATCCCATCTTTGGATATGATGTGTGTGTAGGTATAAGAAAACTATGTTTCAAATCTCAAGGCCATATCATTTCCCAATCAAAAGTTATACAAGTATTGGTGGCTGCCCTTCACTAGGGACCAGCCCCACTAAAATGGACCTACAAGGAGCTACACAACTCCTTTTTGGGTGAAATCAATTTTAAAATAAAGTAAACCCTAAGGGCTACAACTTTGGTGTTGGACATTTTTTCTGTAGAGGGGCATAAGTATTTTTAATAATTAAATCTATGTTCAGCAAAGTATGTGACAGAAATCATATAAACATTTAATTAAATAACTGTTACAGCGTTCGACGAAAGCAGATCAAGTCTGCGGTCGACGAAAGCAGATCGAATCTGCGTTCGACGAAAGCCGAACGCAGCTGAGCTCGACTAAATCAAAGCATAACAGCGCTCGACTAAATTCATCATAACGGCGCTCGACGAAAGTCGAACACCTCCCGTTCGACGAAATACTCGCTCGACGAAATTCTAACAGAGCTCGACGAAGTAAATGATATAACGTAAACATTAAATTAAAGATCCGACGGCTCTCCGTCATCGTCCCCGATCGTTGGACGGCTCGCGACAGCCCGTCCTGGGACTCTTTGCGGGGTGATTTCCCGGCCACCTGCTTCTCCTTCCGGCCGGCCAATGCCACCACCACCTCCGTTGATGTGGTGGCCGGCGATAGGGGGGTGGTTGGCCGGCCGGAGGTGGTCGGATCTGGTTTTTGAGGGAGGAAAAACGGGTACGAAACGCACCCTTTCGGGAGCACAATCCGAGCCCTATTGTGCTCGGACCAAGCCCCGAAAAAAGAAGAGATCTAGCACCAAGGGAGGGGTAACGGATCGGACTTGAGCACGGGCTTGGCGGCGTGAATACCGGCGAGTCGCCATTGTTGGTGCTGGAGCTTGTGATGCCATGCCGATTCAGTCCTCCTCTGCCCGATTCTCTCTGGAAAGTTGGGGGATCTCTTCCTCTCTGAGCACTGAAGGAAATGGGGGTTTCAAATCGGCTTGGGATGGCTTTATTCCTAAAAGCCATTAAAAGGCCATTAACCAATTTTCGGTTACAGCTATATTTCTTTTAATTCAGCCCCTCTGTCCATAGTAAACTCCAGAATTTCGATTGTAACTGAAGGGGGAGATGAATGCATATCAATTGGGAGGGATTTGAAGGATCAATAGCATATAATCACCATAAAAGCTCTCTTTCTCTCTTTCCGATTTGGGAGAAACCTCCCTTTTTCTCTCTCCTGGCCGTCTCTCTCCAAATTGGATGGCCACCTCAGCAGTATTCAAACCCCATTAGGTGGTGGACCACCTTAAATGGGTCTAGCCCAAGTGGATTGGGTTAAATTAGGCTAAATTGGGGTATGTTGACCTAAATTAAGCTTGAGTTTGACTTTGGTCTAATTGACCAATAGGGTTGACCCCAAAGGGTGACATGAGCTCCATTGGCTTCCCTCAAGGGTTAGGAAGGTACAGGTGGGGTCAATTTGACAAGGTGAGGGTGAATTGCCCTTTATTAGGGCACTTTGACCAAATTAGGGTTTATGGCAAATTGGTCAAATTGGAGGCCCCATGATGGGGCTTTTTGGTCCATTAGGATCCTAGTACCCATACAAGGATAGGGGCATGGTCAATTCGGCATGGTGGGGGCCAATTGATCTTAATTGAGCTAGTTTGACCAATTTAGGGTTAAGGTTGACTTTAGTCAAATTGGCCTCTTAGGTTGACCCCAATGGGTCACTGGTGCTTCAAGGAGACCTCTAATGGGTTAGGGATGCTATTGTGGGGTCAAGGTTCAGGGTGGGGTCCTAAAGTCCAACCCTAGGCTTGGTATCTGAAAATTGCTATTTGCAGACCACTTGGGTCTTCTCCTTCTCACCTATGTTCACAAGGTCTTGAGCTCTTCCTATGGTTTTGTCATGACCTAGTCATGACAAAACCAACTTAGGGGTCTAGTTATTTGAGGGATGTTACATGAGATAAATATATGAGTCTCCCAACCAATCTCTGAAAGCTTGAAGTATACGTACGATCACCATCACCGTCCTCATCGATCCTATGATTCTCCTCCATAAGAGTATTTGCAGAGACACAACCGAGCATTCCAATTTCTTTTAATAGGTCCAAGACATACTTCCGTTGAGATATAAAGATGCCTTGGTTCGACTGGGCTACCTCAATACCCAGGAAGTATCGTAATCTTCCTAAGTCTTTCACCTCAAACTCAGCAGATAAGAGAGCCTTGAGGTTACTAATCTCCTCAGCGTCATTGTCTGTGATTACGATGTCATCCATATTGACAATAAGAACCACAATCTTCTGGTCGTTTATGCGGATAAACATAGTGTGATCAGATTGCCCCTGCTTATATCCAAACTTGATCATAGCCTTGAGAAATCTGCTAAACCATGCCCTTGGAATTTGTTTCAGCCCATATAAAGATTTTCTCAAGCGACAAACAAGACCTTCTGCCCCCTGTTTTACGAACCCAGGAGGAAATTTTATGTACACTTCCTCATCAAGCTCATCATGCAGGAAGACATTCTTAAGATCCAGTTGATGAAGATCTCATCCTAAGCAAGCGGCCCATGATAGAAGAACCCGTATGGAGTCCATCTTTGCCCCCGCCACGGGGGCAAAGGTCTCCTGATAGTCCACTCCTTAAGTCTGGGTGTATCCTTGGGAAACCAGCCGAGCCTTGTATCGTTCAACTTTACCATCCTGATTTTGCTTAACCAAGAACGCCCATCGTGATTCAATAGCTTTCTTCCCGGGGGGAAGGGAAGATACATCCCATGTATGACTCTTGTCAAAGGCAGACATTTCTTCCTCCATAGCCCATGTCCAAACCGGTATACCCAATGCTTCCTGCCATGTATTAATGAAGAATCAAAGGTCTGATAGGCTAGGGTAAGATGATGATAAGCAACATGATTGGAAATAGGGTGTTGGGTACTTACAGCTTTACCTTTCAACAAAGCAAGAGGATCATCACCAGAATCCGAGTCTGAAGCAGGCACCGGTAGAGGTGGAACGCTAGCAGCCTGTTTTCACGGTTGGCGATGGTGGTATATATGCGGAAGAGGAGGAATCAAAGAAGAAGGCAGAGGAACTTGGATAGGAGGCGACAAAGGTACCTAAATGGGAGGAACAGGGATCTGGAGAGGAGACTAAGCTGGTATGAAAATAATAAAAGGAAGAGGAGGATCGAAACCAGTGTCACCAATCTCCCCCTGATGAAGAAAGTGAGTCGACTTTGGATAATAAGATTCCTCCTCTCGAAAGGTAACATCCATGGTACAGAAAAAAATGCCTGGAAGGAGGGTGGTAACACTGATATCCTTTCGTGGTGGAGGAATGACCAATAAAGGCACAAACGTTTAGCTTGAAGGTCAAGTTTGTTCTCATGAGGTTGATGAACATGCACAAATAATACATACCCAAATACACGGGGCGACAGATGAGAGGTATGAACAACAAATATAGAAGAGAGGCGGGCGATGAGAGTAGCATAATCTAAAAGCCGTGAAGGAAGACGATTGATAAGATGAGAAGCAATGAGGAAAACATTACCCCAATAGGTTTTGGGAAGATGTATAGTGTGGAGAAGACAACGTGCCACATAAAGTATGTATCGATTCTTCTGTTTAGCAACCCCGTTTTGTGTGAAAGTGTGAACACAGGTGGTTTGATGTCATGCAAGATACCATGACTGGAGAGGTACGAGCCAAACAGACCACGATCATCGTATTCCCCCCATTGTCACTACGAAGAACACAAATTTTCCCATCAAATTGGGTCTGCACCATCTTATGGAAACTTTGAAAACAAGAAAACACGTCACTTTTTTTCTTTAACAAATAGACTCAAGTGATTTTCGAAAAATAGTCAATAAAAGTAACAAACCAACACAAACTAGATAATGAAACCACAGGGGAAGGACTCCCAACATCAGAATGTATAGCTTAAAAAGGAGTGTCACTAGGAGAAGATAAATGCACAGAGCTATGTCGAACATGCTTAGACATAGCACATGCATCACAGGATAAAGTTTTAATAAACGACAAGAAAGCATGAAATATTTTGTAAAGATAAACAGAAAATGGATGTCCGAGGCGAAGATGCCATCGTCGAACATCCGCGGCAGTAACAACAGTCGACGTGAGAGAACGAGATGGTACCTGGGTATCAAGGTACTACAAGTAAGCATGATTCTTATCACTGCAATTGCCCGCTTCGTACCCAATTCCTGAAAAACACAAGAGTCGGGAAAGAAGGTCACAGAGCAGTTAAGAGATCTTGTAATGTTGCTGATAAAAAGTAAATTTCGAGGAAAGGAAGGAACATGAAGAACAGAGGCAAGATAAATAGATGGAGAGCATGAGATATGTCATTTATCGGCAATGGAGGACAAGGTGTCATCAGCAGAGATAATCTTATCCTTGCCAGATAAAGGTAAGTAGGAGACAAAACCTGAGGAGGATCCAGTCATATGATCGGTGGCGCCCGAATCAATGATCCAATCAGAAGGGAGATTGGTGGAGAATGCGAGTCCGAAGAGTATCGGACTCCATATTTCGACCCATCAAGAAAACATGTAGGCGAAAGCGTTCTTCCTTTTGTTGTAACTTAACCACATCAGTAGTACAAACAAGAGTAAACCGCTCAAAATAGTCAAATTCCTGATAGAGACGCTCAAACTCAGAAAAATAGGAAGAAACAGTCATATATCCTTGTCGCAACTCCAAAATGTGACGAGTAAGCTCATAGATCTGAGTAGAACTACCGATCAGTGAGTATGTTTCCCTTGCCCGAGTCCATATCCCGAAGCAGTAGCTGCGATAAACCTTGGGAGACAGAGTGTAGGAGCCAGAAGACCATGAGGGAATTTTCAGAGTCCCATCATTTTCAAGAGGGATCGTCCTTGAGAGGTTCCTTGACAGCCCCGTCTATGTAATATACATTTGGTGGTTGCGTATCACATGTAGAGCAACACGAGGCCATTCAAGATAGTTTGTACCATGGAGAGGAACGGTGGTGATCTTCAAGGAGCAAGAGTGACCATGAGTCCGCAACGAGTCACTCATCTGTGACATCATCACACTCGATGAGGAGACAGAAGAATCCCCCATGACCAATCAACAGATAATCTGAAGGATCAGGAGATGGATGAACCAAGGTAGCTGGTAGGCCGCAAGAGCAGGGAATGTTGAAAGAACAGTGGAAGCCGACAAGTGTAGATTGGGACTTCAGGCGACATCAGATCGCTGGACTGGATTGACTTCAGCCAACATTAGATCGCTGGGCTGGATCGACCGGAGTGCATGATCAGATAGATCGACAAGGAAAAGCACCGACAACAATGGTACACATCAACGGTAAGAGAGGAGGATCTGGGAGCAGCAGCAACCAAAGAGAACGATGAAGACGGAAGAACGCCAAAGAGAACGACGAACGATGAAGACGAAGCGGAGAACTGGTGGAGGACGGCGGCGTCACGAGAGAACTGCGGCGATATCTCTTCAGCGTCCGGCGACGGGAACACTCCCGTCGAGTGACCACATGAGCGGATGCGGGATGAGGGCCGCTCAAAATGTGTGAGCGCTGCAACAGGACTCAGACAAAGTCTCTATGAGAACGACAACGGAGCGGAAGAGAGGCGCGCTTTTTAAGGTTTTCGTTCCTTTGATACCAAATGGAAATGAGGAAAATAATAATGTAGCACCCCGGTTTACTGTGGGTGTGCTACAGGTCTGCAGACCAGTGACCCCAACCCCTCTCTAGGAGGTCTGGGAGGTCTGGGGTTCAAGACCCAGCCTCAACAACCCGCCACTGGAATTAGCGGCTGCGACCATTTAGATCCGTGGAGAGGGGTTGAGGCCACTGGTCTGCGACCTGTAGCACACCCCCAGTAGACCGGGTGTTACAAATAATGCATTGATTTTACTAAGCCCAATACTCTTACATATATATGAGTACGACAAAAAAACACATGGACCAAAATAATCCTACAGCGAGATAAATAATACGACTTGATTAATTACAATGGATCCATGGGTCAACAAAGTCAAACACATCTTAATAACGAAGAAGATGATAAATCTTATGTGAATACTGAAGAAAACAACTTCAAGATATTCAACAGAGAAGAAACTATGAAACTTGGTGTCCCCTTAACTCAATGTGCTCTACTAGTTCATTTTCATTAACTCAATATGGCAACTTGTCTTTACTCCAAAAATTTTAGTGCTCCTTATATAATTCCTGAATTCTTGGCTCTGCTTTGAGACCTAAACCATCACCTATTAATAAGAAAATTACTATTGCTGATGGGTCTGCTATTACCATTGGTAGAAGGGGACTTATATCTTTCACTAAAAACAATATTTTACATGTCCCAAAATTGTTCACTAAACTATCGTTGTTTATCAACTTATCAAATATCTGTATTATAAAATCACCTTTTCTGACCTCTGCTTA
Organism: Dactylorhiza incarnata; assembly: GCA_033032865.1. Taxonomy (NCBI): domain Eukaryota; kingdom Viridiplantae; phylum Streptophyta; class Magnoliopsida; order Asparagales; family Orchidaceae; genus Dactylorhiza; species Dactylorhiza incarnata. Next base: position 1,781,056 of record JAWHQI010000258.1, read on the forward strand.
CCAAAATCAAGAAATGGGAATGAAATTTGATTTGCTAAAGAGAAGGATGAACTCTACCATCTTGAAATTGAGGGCTATCTGAGAAACCACATTAACCTGTTAACCTTATCATGTTCAACAGCTTCATGGTATATTATCCTGAAATATGGATCCACCATTTTCATCTTGTTCATCCACACTGTAGCTTGCTTAAAATAGTGCTCCATTATCTTTAATAGATATTGATATTAAACTTTGTTTGTGATAGTTTTGACTAAACATCAGCGAGTCTCATTTCCATTATGTAATAAAATCTTTGCAACTATTTTCTCTGATTCTTATGAATATATGGAGTTCCTCTAAGATCCCCAATATTTTGAATGATTGGTGGTTTATAACCTTTCCCGACGATTGCACCAGGATTACATGGCTCTTCTTAGTGAAAGAAAAAATGAGATGTTATCTCTATCTTTCCTTTTTCTTACAAAATCATCAAAAAACAACGGAATGAAGCACCCCTTTAATCGGCTGCAGCGGGCGAGCGGAAGAACCTCCGCCATGGGAGCCACGATTCCTCACGGAAAACCCTAAGGCTCATGTGAGCGGAAGCGGGCCAAGCAGATGTGCATTATTCATCCCTCAAAGAAAAGAGAAATAAAAGATGTGTATTATTCATCCCTCAAAGGGGTATATAAAGGATTACAAAGGACATACCAAACATCGATAGTCGATCTGAGATTAAAGACACAACACACACCTAAGACACTAATACATAACCTGAAATATAAAATACACTTAATGCACAAACTCCAACACCTTAGGTGTAGACACGTTGACGCATGATGAGTCTAACCAAGTAAAGGTCGACTATATAAATGAGAGACGTAATCGCAACTACACTTGCAATAGATGAACTTATAAATAATATTGCACAATAATTACATTAAAATAGAGTTGTAATAAAAGAACAAGTTTAGATGTATAAATGTAAGAGTGCATGAAAACAAATACAGGAGCAAACAAAATCTATAGGTCACGGGATAATTAAACACAAAGATTACAAACTAATATTACTTAAAACAGAGAATTTATGCAAGATTCAACACGAAGGAAATTAAAATCAAACAACAAACTCACAATGATTACGGGATAGAAGACTGGTTGGATGTTGGATGAGATGCCAGAGGCCGTAGAGACAACGATGGACTGAATCTAAACCATCAGAGGAGAGTCACAGGGCTGGATGAGGTTTTGGGTTGCTGATTGGTAAATTATGTGGACTGAGGGGTGTCGGAAAGGGAGGGAAGGAGACTAGAGTTGTTTGAGAGTGGATAGGGGGTGTTTGCCTGGATAGGTTAGGCAGCAGATATTGGAGTTTTGGGTTGCTAGATTGTCATTCCGGAACCCAGAATCACCTTTTTGAACATTCCAAACCAGGGACAGGGGAGTAGGAGGGAGGCTGACTCTGTCAGGATTGAAGTGGAGGTAGGGGAGCCAAGGACGGAACTAGGATTTTGGTATAGCCCGGGCACAAATTTTAGCATACAAATCATTGTTAAAAGTATTACTCAATTTTTTTAGCATAATTTGTAACAACTAGAAATTTGAAGACGATAACAAAAGATTTGATTAATTCAGAAGTTTCAATTAGCAAATAATCAAAGAACAAAATGAAATTAACTAGGTCCTGGAGACTGGAGTCACTGGAGCCTTCAAAAACTCAAAAAACAGGAGAAAACCAAAACAATTCGAACTTCCAAGAACACTGATTAAGTGATTGTCGGCGTTGAAGCTTGCTAGCCGATAAATTTCTAACTATATGTATTTTAATTGAAATTTCACATCATATTAAATTTCTAAATTTCTAACTATTAGCATTTTAATTGGAAATCCACATTCACAAATCCAGGTATATAATCGAAAGAAGAATAGGAAAAGAAAACGAGGAAAAGAAATTGAAGAAGGAGAAACAAACACAAATTGAAGATCTTAGTCACAAATCCAAGCCCTAAATCAAGAGGATGACTGAAATCGGAATCTCATAAGCAGGGGCAGAAAATAAATTGGAAATCTCATAAGAAGAAGGGGAAAATCAAAGAAGAAGATACCTGCTCAGTTACTCTGGTTGACTGGTTCTGCAGCTTCTGCTGACTGCTCCAGGAAATCGAAGAAGAGGAAATGCTACTATTTGCTGACTGCTTGCTCCAGAAAATTGCTACTATCACCAACCCGCGGCCATCTCGGGGACGAAGACGTCGAGGAGGAAGCAACCACATGAGTGCACGCAGATGCATGGGAAGATTAGGGCACAAGCGGTCTAGGTCGATCCAGGCGGAGGCGAGATCGAAAAGTAAATATGGCTTTTAAACAGAAATTCGCTATTTTCACGCCCGAGCACTTGCCCGATCGTGTCTTCACCTGGATCCGCCCGTGAGGGGAGAGTCAGATAGCGTCCGAATGATTAGAAAACTGAGTCTTTGTGGGAATAATTGGTTGTAACTGCAAGGGAAATGGGGGATTCTGGACAATTATTGGTTGGGATTGAGTGAGCGTGAGGGGATAATGTGTAGTTATGCGGGAGTGGGTAGTTGTATAGGTGGTTATAGCGAGTATGTGGTGGTTATATGATAGTTATGGGTATTTATGTGGAGGTTATCTGTAGTGGGGAGAGGTAGTCATAGTAGTTATATAGGTTATGTGGAAGTTATAAGTAGTTATGTGCGTAGTGGGGTGGTGGATGGAAGGGGATGCCGGTCAAGGTGGTGGTTGCTGGCGGTGGTCGTCGGAAATGGGCAATGGAGTGGAAGAGGGGTTGGCCAAGGGGAGGGAGAGGGACTTTTCCTAGGCTTCGCACATAGGCCTCAGCTTCGTCACCGAGTGAACAAAAGGAGAAATTCTCTGTTATGGGTCTCATGCTGTCAGTTATCTAGCAATTATATTATTATGAGTCTTTAGGTATCAAGTTGAGTTGTATGAATCGAATCGTATTGAGTCGAGTTGTATGAGTCGAATTGAGTTGAGTCGTAGTTACGAGTTATTAGAGTCTTAGTGTTTTAATGTTCACGCTTCTCTTTATATTGAGTATTTATACCCATATCGTCGGTGTCTTATATAGGGGGACCCTTGGGTCGTGTATTGAGGAATGCAAGAATTAAATATTACAAATTTATTCATAATATTACAAGTACATACTTTTCATCTGCTCTACATATTACATACTGCATATATCATTGTCTTTCTTACTCAGCTCTATAACTCACGTCTTCATAGGTACTTATTAACATCACATTAGTCTATTTTTATGCCCTTCGAAAATCCATTCTCTCTTTTATATAAGAATAATTCATTTAATAGTTAGCACTTGCAGTATACTAGTAGGCTAGACCGGAGGGCTCCCTCCCACTAAAAGCCAGACAGATTGAATGTCCTGTGGAGAGCGATTCTGTCAGATTGAGAGTTCCACTCTGAGAGGTGTTCTATAGGACTAGGTTGGTCACCCCGGATTGGAAAGAAGTCCCAGATTATGAATGACTAATCTGTTAGATGAGAGCGCTACTCCCACGATGTTTTCCATGGAGTTATGTGGGACTTAGGTAGGCTAACGAATAATACACACATCGTCAATTCATAATAGCACTCAATCAGCTTATTTTCATTGACCTTAAACGAGACCGATTAAATAATGACAGGATCAATCAGCTCACAAAAAAGACCTTAATCAGGATTGGTTAAATATTCATGGAATCAGTCAGGTCACAATGAAATATTTTCATAATTTTATGATTATTAAATTATAAATTATTCATGGACATGCATGAACCTAGGGACTCGGAGCCTCAATATCGCTTGAATACAAATGATTCGACTCTTTACCGCATCTAGTGTATTTCTAAAATCTTGAAAGCATATCAACTACATCGAAACATAAAATATGTATTATATTCCACCTATCTCTATCTTTTCACTCCTAAATAGGGCTCCCAATCTTCCTTCTCATTAAATCAGCACTTTGCGACTCTTCGGCAGCGCTTTGACGCTGGTTGAGGCTAAAAACCTCACTTGAAACTCTCGGAAACCCATCATTGGGCTCATGAATATGCGCCATGTGGTGCGCTTCCCAGCACGCGTGGCTGCACGCACCACCCTATGCACGGGGTTGCACACGTGCCACACGCTTGTCAACATAGACATCACTATTTTTTTCCGAAAAAGTGTAATATTCTCCCTAGGATTTTTCAACGTTCAATCCGGCCCCAAATTTGTTTTAATTTTCCCCAAAATCACACTTTTTTCATACAGACTCCCTTTTTGACAAATAATATATCACTTCCTAGGTATTTTTGCGTCATGAGTTCGATTACAGAGTTAATTTTCTCAAATTTCGCTCTCTTGATCAATTTTGATATTTGTGCTAAAAAATGAATTTTGCATTAAAACTCAATTCAAACGTGTGCATTATTACATGTACTCTGGTCGAGCACTCGCACTCGTCAAGCATCTTATCTTTCGTGCCGCTCTCATAAAGCGTCTTCTCTATTGCTTTGGTTGCATTTTCACGTCGTCCACACTAACACTCTAGAAACATAATTGAGCATGTTCCAATGTTGTGCTCTTCGCTCCTGTTTGTCGCTCCCATTGATTCTAGCGCAGCCCTCCCATTGATTCTAGTTCCGCCACTCCCGTCGTTCTTTGTGCTAACTCTTGTCTAGATCAGTGGACTCATTGAAGGACGACTAAGTTTGCTACTAGGGAAGCCTTCAGAATCTACTCATGGGTCCGCTAAGCTTGAAAAGGCATAGGAGTATGCCATGCAATAAGTTTAGATACACGCAAATGATGATGACACGATGCACAAGTCTTAAGTGCAATCGCCATATTCTATGGCGGATAAGGATGTGAAAGTCTCCAAAAGACTGAAGAGAAATCTAGAAGATGACGAAAGATTCTAGAATAATCTGGAGTCTTCCAGAAGATTCTAGAGTCGTGTAGAATACTCTAAAATATTGTGGAATTATGTTGACATTTCTTGAATATTCGAGTAGGATGTGAAATATTTTAGAATATTCTAGAAGAGTGTAGAACCTTATAGAGAACTCTATGTGCACGTAAATTTTTTTTAGAATGCGTAGGTTTTGTCAAAATAGGGATTATTCTAGAGTAGCCTAAAATACTAATGAATGTTATAGAATAATGTGGAGACCTTACATAGTCATGAGATGAGTGTAGAAGAGTTTAAAAGAAGTCTAGAGTATGGTGTTCTTAGAATCTTCTCTTGTTTGGAAGGAAAACTCCTGGGAGGCTATAAAAAGGGATGGATGTTCATTTGTGGGAAGCAATCTAAGAAGCAATGTAAGCAAGCCATCAAAGAGTTGAGAGTTGTAAAACTTTGAAGTTGCGAGTAGAAGTTTGGGTATTTTTTCATAACTGGTCTCCCTCTCCACAATATACTTGTGTGTGTGCATAATTTAGCTGCTAGAGAAGAGATGAAGACTGACTTAACTATTGCGAAAGACACAAAAAGATGCTAAGGACACAGATCAAGGTTTGAGTGTGGGGACAACTTTGTATCCGTAACAATAGGATCTCTTAAGATACACCATGCCAATCTATCTAAGGTATATTATTGTTGCGAGTAATGCCACAACCATGTTCTGGCTCTGGAGTCGTGTCTCCCACTCCTACAATCCATCTTCACTATGTTCTTCACGTATCTGGTTCTCAATTTAATTTGTTGTCTGTTAATCTTGCTTAGGCAAATAACCGCTCCATAACTTTCTTTACTCTTCCTTTCAAGCTTGTAGATGTCGGCCGACATGTCCGACATGTCGGCCGACATGTCTTTTTTGAGGGGAAATCGCAACGTTAGCGACACAGATGAGAAAAATGGCGTTTTCCAGTATGGAGGCCGACATGTCGGCCCGTTATGGCGGGTTATGACGGCCATTAGAAATTAATAAGTTATTTTTATTAAATTTTATAATTAAATCAGTTTTTATTATATACTTATATAGTTATACTACGTTTGCCCCTCACGACGACTCATCATCTCCCTCGCGTCCTCCTCACGACGCTCTGGGCTCTCATCTTCTTCGCTTGCCCTAATCTCCGCTTCTGGCTCTCGTCTTCTTCGCAGCTCTCGTCTTCTTCGCAGCTCTCCTTTGGTTACATTTCGACATTTTGAAAGTATGCAACATTTCTTATTTATTACAAATTGATTAAACACTTGTTAGTAGTTTCATTTTCTAATATGAATTTTAGTGTATACTTCATTAAATAAAATAATTATCATCTAATTAAAAAAAATATTATGATATATAATATATATATATACATATAACATTACAATCCGACATTTTGAAATATCCCCGATATATCCCCCGCAATCCGACATCCGACATAAAAAACCCAAACCGACATGAGTCCGACATCAGACATCTGCAAGCTTGCTTCCTTTGTTATACTGGATCTTCAGATGCATAATATCATTGGTAAAGAACAATTGGAGATTGGGGTCTACCTTTTAGACATTTCTACTTATGTTCTTGCATCCATTTCTATTGTTGTCTGACATCCACATCTTGGCTATGCTCTTTTAATCCTCCTTCAGACTCTTCATAATGTTTTTTTTCTGATTTCAATTGCGAATCGTGTATCTATCGGAACCATCGTAGGTATGTTTCACCTATAGAGGGCGCTCCCTTCTCCTTAATTCACTCAAATGTATGAGGTCCTTACAAAACATCGAGTCGATCTGGTTTTAAATATTTTGTATGCTTTATTTATGATCAGTCAAGATTGACTTGATTATATTTTATGCGAGATTGTTTTCAACTTTAGGCATATTTTGTTCTTTTCTCTCTTAAATTTGTAATCATTTTTCCACCGCTATTAAAATAATTCGATCGACAATGCTTGTGAATAACTAAGATAAGAATTTCCAAAAAAAAATTGTATTATCATGGGCATTATTAATCAGATGTTTTTTTAATATACACCACAACAACGGTACGTACTGTAGAATGTAAAAGTTGACATTTACAGTTCGCTCGATCTCATATATTGCAAATGAACGTCCTCATTCCCTATTGTCATTCTATGATTGTTCACCACTTCATTAATCTTCTCCCTCTAATGTTCTCAACTTTGTTTCTCATATCTTCGTCATTTGTCCTCTGACTCCACCTTTTGTTCTCACTCCACATATCTTTGTTTGTACATGCTTTGTTCATCAATGAATCTCCCCGGGAGCACCTAGCACCTCGTGCACCTAAGTGTACCTTTCTCGGGTACTCTTGGACTCAAAAGGACTATGTTTTCTATCTTCTCAAACTGATAGGCTTGTGGTTTCCACGGTTGTCACATTCCTTGAAGACCATCTTACTTCATCGCCTCTCCGACATGTATTGTAACTAGTTTTGTGTGTCATATACCTCCCATGGACGATTCCTCAACTCCCCATCCTTTACACATTCAAAGTTCAATATGTTGGATCGATGTTCCAACACAAGACACCCCTCCAATCAAATAGTCTATCCATCATCGAGCTCCCTATTTAGATTGACCTCTTACAACTACTACTCATGTGTCTGAAGATCGATCTTCCCAATACTCTCCTCAAAGTTACATTCATGCATGATTCATCCTTTATTGAACTTCGATTCTTTTCATTTCCCGACACAATGCACCTCTTCACATATTTTCTTTTCTCTCTGTGGTTACCACTGCTTATGTTCATGAGGCATTACGACATCCAAGGTGACATGATGCAATGGATGAGGAGATGCAAGCCCGCAAGACCAGCCGTACTTGGAATATTGTGCTCTTACCAATTGGCCATTCTAAGGTTGGTTGACTATGTGTTCATTGTTAAGAACAAAATGGACAAGGAGCGTTTAATGGTCCACAGATTTACTAAGTAGCAGAGAATTAATTATGAGGACTCTCTCTTTGATGATGAAGTTAGACATCGTTTATATCCTGATCTCCCATGTAGTTCATCGCTGCTGGAAACTGTATCAACTTGATATTAAGAATGTCTTTCTCAACGTCATTGTTAGAAGATGTCTACATGCAACAATCGTCCGAATATGAGACTACGAGGGATTCTCTTGTTTGCTATTTATGAAAATCCTTATATGGCCTTAGGAAGTCTCTTGGAGACTGATTTGAGAAGTTTAGCTAAGTGGTTCTTGTTATTGAGTTCAAACGTAGCTCTTTTGACTTTTTCCTTTTTTTCCATCTTCGCCAGGAAGGCACATGATTCTTCTAGTTTATGTTGATGATATCATTATCACAGACAACAATGTTGTGGTGATCTCTAAGGTCAAGTTTCACTTGATCGAATAGTACCAAAGATCTTGTTCTTTTTTGGGGATTCAGGTGGCTTCTCACGGTGATTTCTGCATCCTCTCTCCAAGAAAATATTGTACCGAGTTTCTTCAAGATGCGGGTTATTTGAGATATAGACTCGCCGATATGCCCATGGAAGCTAATTTTAAGCTTTCCTCCGTTGAATCTTCCTTAGATCTCTTGCCACCTAATTTGGTCTATTATCAGAGATTAGTTAAAAATCAATTTATTTAATGGTCGCTGCCCTGACATTTCGTTTGTTGATAGTGTGGAAAGCCAATTCATGCACACTCCACGAGGTTCTCACCTGTAGGTCGTTGAGCGCATTCTAACTTCTAAGATACCTAAATCGCTCTCATGGAGAGGGACTTATCTATCATTCACAATCCACCCTATCATTTTTGACCTATTCTAACGGCGATTATGATGAATCTATTTATGGTCGCCGATCAACGAACGAACTTTGTACTTTCTTTAGAGGCATTCTCATCAAATGGAAAAGTACGAAGCAACTGATGGTTGATGCTCTCTCAACAACTAAGCCTGCATACCACTCGATTGCCTTTGTGTTTCCAAGCTTACTTGGTTCAAAAGACTCTTAACCAATCTTGATGCCCTCTCCCTGTTTCTGCGACACTTTTTTTGTGACTATCAAATTGTGGTTCATTTTGCTGAAAATATTGTCATCCATGAACGCACCAATCATGTCGAAGTTGATTGTCATTTTATCCAGGAGAAAGTCAAGCTTCGAGAAATACGACATCGGCATGTTGCTGCCTCCTCGCAGGTCGCTGACATCACACTCACTATATCTTTGATTTCTTTCCAAGCTTAGCTCATACGATATGTATGCTCAGCTCGCATGTAGTGTTAATTATTATTATGGTACTTCTCATATTTTGTCCCACATTGAGTACATGATTCTAGGTTTATACATTTCTGTATAAATAAACCCTTGGCCTCTTTGGAATAAGTGAGACACAATCTTTCTATTCTTTTTCTTCTACAATTATCGTTTGCTATCTTGAAAAACTTTTGTATATATAGATGTGGCAAAACTTAAAGGATGTCAATTGAACAGACTTCAAATAAATTAAAATTTAAGGCACCTCAAAAACAATTATTGAATATGACCATACTTAGATGAATTAGTTGTAGCCGTAGAGAGCAATTTGTAGATATCAAGCTCATCCGTAACCATCTAGGAAAACCAAGATCTCTTATTGCTAAACTTCAGCTTGAACTTTTATTTGATAAATCATAAGCAAGTGTAAAAACACATTGTAAATCTTGAATCTTGTTTGAGCTGGACTTGAGTTAAACATACAAACTTATGTAGGGAAATTCGTACTCTGAACCCTTACAATTTGATTACAGGTTGGTGGAGTTACCTGCATGTATTGTCGTGGGTCTGATGGGATTGCTTGTGGATGTCCCACTTTACACTGTTATAGCATTGATAAAGAGTCCTTTCATGCTTTTCAAAGGCTGGCAGAGGTTGCTTCATGATCTTATAACCCGAGAAGGTCCATTTCTTGAAACGGCTTGTGTTCCAGTGGCTGGTTTGGCCATTCTTCTATGGCCCCTCGTTGTCGTGGGGAGTGTTCTTTTGGCTATCATCTCAAGCATCTTCGTCGGTTTATATGGTTCTGTGGTGGTATTTCAGGCGAGTGTATAATATAATATAAACTTCCCTTTTGGTAATCTTCCTGGAGAACATCTATGATTTGTTGGACGAGGAATTTTTTACTATTACAAATAACATGTTTGCAGGAAAGATCTTTTAAAAGAGGCATTTCTTATGTGGTTGCCATAGTTGCCAAGTTTGATGAATATACTAATGACTGGCTTTATCTTAGAGAAGGATCTTTTCTTCCAAGGCAATGCCTCTTTTATTTTCTTCATTCTATTTTTGAATTACCTACTGACTTTTAAATACTGGCATTGCCGCACATTTTCTAACCTTTCCTTTTTGAATGATTCTTGTTCTGAGCAGGCCTCACTACCGCAAGAGGAAAGCATCTCACTCATCATCAGAGCTATCTGTTGGTACTAGTAATGGTAAAGTAAAGGGTGGTTCTGGTCCACTAGAAGCCCCTGCAATGTTTATGTCAAGCTTGGCTCCTTCGAGGTCTGTTAGAGAGGTGATACAAGAGGTGAAGATGGTGCAGGTAGTCTTCCTTTCCCATCAGTGTGTCAAAGTGGTCGTCTTAATGCCAAAACATAAAGGGGAAATGCGCTTATTGAAAATTCTATCAAACGCATTTGGGTTAGCGATGTAGTATGGATCCAAGTGTATGACAGATGAAAATGCTAAGATGGAGGATGCGCGATAAAACTGCGAAGAATAAATTAAAAAAGAGTTATTTATTGAAGATATGATAACTGAATACTTAGTGACATAGATTTTGGAAACTGTGGGTCGCCAGGAACCAACAATTCATTTACTAGACTCATGTTCTAGCTGCCAGAGAGAACTTTCTTATAAGAACACTGAGGCGGGGTTAAAACCTTCTCAGGCTATTTAAAAAAGAATTTAATCTATGTGCCATAAGTTGAATTAGATAAATGAAATGAACTAAAGCCCATTGTAAAGGCCCACTATAAATGTCCATGTTTCTTTTTATTGTTTTTAGTCCTGTTAGCATTATTAGCGAGTTTTATTCCTTTTATTAGCATGTTTGTACCATTTATTCCTCCTCTATATATAGAGGAGCCTCTTATTGAATGAATATAATTTTTGCCCGTAACCATTCAACATGGTATCAGAGCTGCGAAATCCCGTGCCCTAAATCTTTCGCACCTGCGCTTCCGCCTCGCTTCCGTCTCGCCAGCGCTCGCCTCGCCCGACAGCGCTCGCCAGCGCTCACCTCGCCAGCGCTCCTCTCGCGTCGTCTCGCCAGTGCGTCGTCTCGCCAGCGCTCGCCTCGCCTCGCCCGCCAGCAACCAGCGCCCCTCTCCGCTTTCCGCCAGCGACCAGCGCTCCTCCCCGCTTTCCGCCAGCACTCGACAGTCAGCGTCCAGCTCTCCTCTTCTGCTTCGCCCTCTCCTCATGGCGCCGGAATAAGTCCTCCTTCCCGGCGCCACCTTTCTTGTGATGCTTGAATGGCTGAAACCATTCACCTCTTGATGCCCTAAAATTTTTTTTGGGCTTTCCTCCTATCCGGATTTCTATTCCGGTTCTATCTTTCTCCCCGGATTTCTATTCCGGTTTGCCATGGGATCTAGTGGAATGGATTCTCCCACTCTTTCTACCGGTGTTACCCCGGATCCTCTCTCTACCGGTGTTGCCCCGGCTCTCTCTAGTGGTCCTTCTTCATCGGTTTTTTACCGTGGAACCACCAATCACAATACCTCTCAGATCACTATTCTCCGACTCGATGAATCCAATTACCTCTCATGGTCCCGTTCCATCACCCTGGCGCTGAAAAGTCGGCGTCTCTTTGGCTATATCTCCGGCCACATGAAGGAACCTGACAGGACGTCTCCTGAATGGCAGCAGTGGGAGTCCGAGAATTCCTTGGTTATGTCCTGGCTCACCAACTCCATGCAAGAGTCCATTACCCGCAACTACCTCTTTCTTGATAGTGCTGCTGATATTTGGCGTCGTGCGGAGTCAACCTACTCCCGTCGTGGCAATGCGGCTCAGATCTTTCAGCTACGCCGCCGGATTAGCTTACTCCGACAGGGTGACCGACCTCCTTCAGCATATTACTTGGAGTTCACGCAACTTTACCAGGAGTATGATCACTTTGATCCCCTTGTATTCGTTAGTCCTATTGACGAGGCGATGGTTCGGGCCAGAGATGATCGCAATCGCATATTTGAGTTTCTTCATGGATTGCATCGCGACTTCGATCAGATCAGTGTTCAGATTCTCGGGCGCCCGTTGATTCCTTCCCTTTCTGAGGTCTACAGCATAGTACAGCAGGAGTTTGATCGTCGTCAGACTCACCTACCTGACCCTGTGCCAGAGAGCTCTGCTCTGGCTGCTTCTACCCCCTCTCTTCTTGGCACTCGTCCATTCCGTGATCTCAAGTTGAGGAGCTCAGATAAGGATCATCTTGTATGTGATTATTGTGGCAAGAATCGCCATACACGGGATACCTGCTTCAAGCTTCACGGGTTCCCTACCCCAAGAGGGGGTGCTTCGCTTCGTGGCGGTCGTGGTTCTGGACGCTCCTCGGGTCGTCATGTTGCTCCCCGTGCGGCCCATCTTACTGATGCTACTGCTGATGCTTCTCATGGATACTCTGGTACTGATGCCTGTGCTACACCTGGTGGCTTCACGGCGGATGAGATGCTGGCTCTGCGACGCATGATGCAGGGTCTTTCTACGGAGCCTTCTGCCTCTTCCTCCTACGCTCATACAGGACTGCCAGGTGCTCATTCTGCTGTTTCTTCTTCATCCACCCAATGGGTCATTGACTCTGGGGCCACGGATCATATGACCGGGTCCTCTACAGGTTTTGTTTCTTATACTCCTCTTTCTGGGCGTGATAAAGTGAGTATTGCAGATGGTTCTCTTTCCTCCATTGCTGGAAAGGGAACCATCCCCTGCTCCTCCCTCACCTTGTCATCTGTCCTTCACGTGCCTACCTTTACTCGTAATCTACTTTCCATTAGTCATTTGACCAACTCCATGCATTGCTCTGTGACCTTTCTTCTGTCTTCTTGTGTGTTTCAGGACCTGACGACGGGGAAGGTGATTGGCTCTGGTAGCATGGTGAATAGTCTCTATGTGCTTGACTCTGGCGGCGCTGATTCTTCCCCTCTAGCTCTTCATTCCAGCACTGTTCACCCTCTGTACTCCTGGCATTGTCGCCTGGGACACCCATCTCTTTCTGTTATGAAACTGTTATTTCCTGCTCTTTCTGCTACTATTTTAGAGTCTTTGGTGTGTGATGTCTGTAGTGTCAACAAACATCATCGTACTTCATTTAAACATGTATCTTTGTCAAGTTCTATTCCATTTGCTGTTATTCATACTGATATCTGGGGCCCATGCTTGCTCCCTTCTATTTCCGGTTGTACGTGGTTTATTACTTTCATTGATTGCTTCTCACGCACCACATGGTTATATTTGATATGTCGCAAAAGTGACGCGTTCTCCATTTTTCGACAATTCCATGCCATGATCGCCACCCAATTTCAGTCCAAAATTCAAATTCTTCGCAGTGACAATGGCCGGGAATACATGGATTCTCAGTTTGAGCGGTACCTGGCTGATCACGGTATCTTACACCAGACTACCTGTTCGTATTCCCCTGCTCAAAATGGCGTTGCTGAGCGAAAAAATCGCCATTTGTTGGAGGTTGCTCGATGCCTCTTGTCCACAATGCATCTCCCAAAATTCTATTGGGGAGATGCGGTTCTCACTGCTGCTTACCTCATCAATCGTATGCCGACACGTGTCCTCGGGAACTCTACCCCTTTGGACACGCTGGGGGTGACTCCCGCCCACCTTCCTCCTAAAGTGTTTGGCTGTGTTTGCATTGTTCACATCCATCACCCTCGTCCATCCAAGCTTGATCCGCGTGCCCTCAAGTGTGTGTTTATTGGGTACTCTCCTACGCAAAAGGGTTACAAGTGTTTTCATCCACCTACAAGAAAGGTGTTTGTTAGCATGGATGTCACTTTCCGTGAATCCGAATCATATTACCCTTTGTCCTCTTCCTCACCATCGGGTGTTCCCTCAGTTTCTTTGCCCATACCTCCACCGTATCCCTCACTTCAGGGGGAGACTTTATCAACGGAAGTGAGTCCTGCTACTCCAGTGGAGGTGGGCTCTTTTCCTATGTCCCCTCCTGTCTCTCTGGATCCTTCCTCCGCTATGCCTCCACCTTCGACTCTGCAGGTCTATACTCGGCGTGCAAAGGGGACAAGCACACAAGAGCCTGCTATGTTACCAGAACAGTCAGTGGATCCTGACTCAGGGCCTTCTGATTTACCGATTGCCCTTCGAAAAGGTATTCGGTCTTGTACCCGCCATCCTCTCTCTAATTATGTATCTTATGATTCTCTATCTACCTCCTATAAGGCCTTTGTCTCCTCTCTTGCTACTTCTTCTATACCTGTGTCATGGCAACAGGCTCTTGAGGTTCCTGTGTGGCGTGAGGCGATGGTTGAGGAAATGAAGGCTCTGGAGAAAAACCATACATGAGATCTTGTCTCTCTTCCCTATGGAAAGAAACCTGTTGGGTGCAAGTGGGTGTTCTCTGTGAAACAGAATCCACAAGGGATTGTTGAGAGATGCAAGGCACGGTTGGTTGCAAGGGGTTATACCCAAACCCAGGGCATTGATTATCAGGAGACATTTGCCCCTGTTGCTAAAATGAATACCATCAGGGTATTGGTTTCCGCTGCTGTTTGCAAAAATTGGGATCTTCTGCAGCTTGATGTGAAGAATGCCTTTCTCCATGGTGACTTGGAGGAGGAGGTCTATATGTCTATTCCTCCAGGTCTCACTCCGGCTGGTGCTTCAGGGAAAGTTTGTAGATTGTTGAAGGCTCTATACGGACTAAAGCAGTCCCCAAGAGCATGGTTTGGCCGGTTCCACAAGGCGATGGTGTCGTTTGAATATTCTCAGAGCAATGCTGACCATACGCTGTTCATCAAACGTAGGCTTGGGAAAATCATTGTTCTTATTGTGTATGTTGATGACATTGTCATAACTGGTGATGATCATGAAGAAATTCGGAATCTGAAGCTGAAGCTTGCCAAAGAGTTTGAGGTCAAGGATCTAGGAAAACTCAAGTACTTCTTGGGAATTGAAGTTGCCAGATCAAAGCAGGGGATCTTTCTCTCTCAGCAGAAATACACGTTAGATCTTCTTGAGAAGATGGGGATGAGCGGATGCAGACCGGCTGATACTCCGATTGAGGCAAATCACCGATTGGGGCGTGATGATGGAGTGGCGATTGAGGATATTTCAGGGTTCCAAAGGTTAGTGGGGAGGCTGATATATCTTTCTCATACTCGTCCGGATATTTCCTATGCAGTGAGTGTTGTGAGTCAGTACATGCATGCTCCAAGGACACGGCACATGGATGCAGCACTCAGAATTCTTCGGTACCTCAAGTCCTCACCAGGAAGGGGAATCCTGTTTTCCCCGAATACTGATCTCAAGATTGAAGTTTATACTGATGCTGATTGGGCCGGGTCAGTGGATGATAGGCGATCCACTTCTGGATACTGCTCTTTTGTTGGAGGTAACCTTGTCACTTGGAGGAGCAAGAAGCAACAGGTTGTGGCACGGTCTAGTGCCGAGGCTGAGTTTAGAGCTATGACTCATGGGGTCTGTGAAGGCTTATGGCTTCGGGCCTTATTGAGCGACCTTGGACTTGTTGAAGAAGGACCCATCCGTCTATATTGTGACAATAAGTCTGCCATTAGTATCGCTCACAACCCGGTTCAACATGACCGGACAAAACACATTGAGGTGGATCGACACTTCATCAAGGAGAATATTGAAAGGGGAATCATTTGTACTCCTTTTGTGCCCTCCAACGGGCAACTTGCCGACATTCTCACCAAAGGGTTGTGTGTAAATTCCTTTGACCAGATTGTGAACAAGTTGGGCATGTTCAATATCACTCGCCCAACTTGAGGGGGAGTGTTAGCATTATTAGCGAGTTTTATTCCTTTTATTAGTATGTTTGTACCCTTTATTCCTCCTCTATATAGAGGAGCCTCTTATTGAATGAATATAATTTTTGCCCGTAACCATTCAACAAGTCCCACACCTCAAATAGTGGTTTGGGTTCTCCTCCTTTGTGTATATATAGAGGTGTCATCTAATCTTTATACTTTAGATTGACAATAATATTTTATTCCTTCTCTCAACTTGGTATCAGAGCAAGGTTCCTCTAGCATTGTCGCCTACTTCTCTGAGTTTGAACTCCTCTATCAAGAACTTGGCTACTTTGAGGACTTCACTCCCGCATGCATCGCCAACGGCTGTGTATTTGAAAACCAAGGAGGACCGTTATCGTCTTCATGTCTTCCTTATGAGCCTCGCTAAGGAATTAGGCATGGTTCGCATGCATGTCCTGAACCGCCAGCCCCTTCCTGCTCTTCGGAAGCCTTCAACATGGTCTTAGGTGACGAGGATCGCCCACGCTCTCTCACTTCTGACAGCGGACCTGATCGCTCTGACCTTGCTAGCATTGGCCGAATCCCTCCTTTCTTCCACTCCACCTATTCAGATGTGTGATCACTGTAGAAAACAAGGTCATGCTCGGGACTCCCGCTTTCACCTATATCCTCATCTTGCCCCTTCGCGAAAAGGTAACAGTGGTCGTGGGCGTGGTGGTTCTCGCCAGCCCAATCATCCTTCCACTGCTCATGCTGTTGACGCCAATCCTGGTCGGCTTCTCTCCGACGGTTTTTCCACGGATGAATTGGATGCTCTACGATGCCTAATACGCTCTTAGGGGACCTCCACCACTGCCTTCGCAACCGCTGGTACTCCAAGCGCTCAATTTGCCTCCGCTACCCACTTTGAGTGGATCATCGACTCTAGCACAACTGATCAAATGATTGGTGCATCATCAAGTTTTACCTCACCCCCTCCCTCTTGGAGCATGATAAAGTTATCATCGTCAATGACTCTCTCTCTCTCATTGCTAGCAAATGAATCATCTTATGTTCCTCTGTCATGCCCCCCACATCAGTTTTACATGTTTCTACCTTTCCTCACAATTACTATCTATTAGTCGCTTAATCACATCCTTAAACTTCCCAGTTACTTTTCTCCTTGATGGTTGTGTTTTTCAGGATCTGACAACGAAGCAGTGTATTGGCAGTGGTAGGAACTGCGGGGCCTGTACATATTGGACTACCGACCTCCTCAAGCTTTCTCCAGTACTCATCATCCCTCTACCACGGATGTGCGATGATGGCATCAATGTCTTGGAGAACCCTCCACAACCTATCTTCTTAAGACGTTTCTTATGTTTCCTAGCTCTATGAGCACTTTTGTTTATGAACTTTCTAAACATGTACAACATAGTACGACCTATTTATCCTCTCCTAGTATAGTTCCTTTTGATGTCATTCATTCTAATGTTTGGAGACCTTCTCATGTAACCTCCCTCTCTAGTCACCGTTGGTCTATGACATTTATTGACTATTTTTCTCGCTCTACTTGAATGTACTTATTAAAACGGAAAAGTGATGTTTTGTTTGCTTTAAATGTTTTCACAAAATGGTGGTCACTCAATTTGACAGTACTATTCCTCCGCAGTGACAATGGGGGTGTATGATGACAATGTTGTATTTGACACATATCTTGTTGACCATGGTATACTTCATCAAACCACGTATGTTCATACCTCCACTCAAAATGGTGTTGCTTAACGCAAGAACAAACACTTCCTTGAAGTGACGTTGTGTCTTCTTATTACAATGAATCTCCTGAAATACTATTGGGGCGAAGCGGTCCTCACCGCGGATTAACTCATTAACCATCTTCCCTCTGATACCTTGCAATATACTTCCCCTATCTCTCGTTTGTCCACCAAATGTGTCGTCCACGCATCTTATCTCCCTCATTGTGTGTTTTAATGCGTCTGTTTTATCCATGTTAATCAACCCAATCGTGATAAACGGGATGTTCGTTCCCACAAATGTATTTTGTTGGCTACTCCTCCACTACCAAAGGGTATCGCTATTATCACCCTTCCTCTCGATGCTTCTTCTGTACCATGAACATGACTTTTTATGAAGGGGAACAATTCTTTTTCTCTCGTCAGGGGGAAAAAGATGTTGATGCTCCCACTATTCCCCTTCCCATCATGGCCTCGTTTCTTACTACCATGTCCACTCATGTCCTCACCTCAATTCATGTTGCCGAGAGGCTTATTCTTCCTCTTCCTCAGGTCTATCTACGACGCAACACGGTTGTTGAGATGGTACAAACACCTATCATTCCACCACAACAAAAACAATCTTCCGAAGCAGGTCTTGATGAAGACCTCCATCAACCTCTCATCATCTGAAGAGTAATCTGGCATCTTCTAAATACCCTGTTGTCAAATATATTTCATATCAAAACATGACATAGGCACATAAAGCCTTCATCTCCTCCATGTCTTATGTTCGTATTTCTAAGATTTGGAGGGAAGCGATATATATGCCAAAATGGAGAAAAGCAATGGAAGAAGATATGTTTGCATTGTACAAGAATCAGACTTGGGAACTATCTCATCTTCCGGCTGGAAAAAACTCGTTGGCTCCAAATGGATGTTCTGTCTCAAACAGAATCAAGAAGGGTTCGTAGAGAGATACAAAGTGCAGCTAGTCTCTCAGAGGTACACTCAAACCAATGGCATGGACTATAGTGAATTTTTTGTGCCGATTGCCAAGATGGACTCCATCAACATTATTTTTGTATGCTTTGAATGCTTAGGATGAGATTTGCAGCAACTTGATGTAAACATGTCTTTTTTACATGGCGTTCTTGAAGAAGTATACCTGGAATTTCCTCCGAGTTTCCTAAAGATGGAATCAGAAGAGAAAGTCTATCAACTTAGAAAATATCTCTATGGTTTGAAACAATCTCCTAGAACTTGGCTCGGAAAGTTTCAAAAGGCCATGACTATATTAGGATATTATTATAAATTTTAAACTTAAAATTCCATTTGTATTCATGATTTATTACTGCTCTCTTTCTTTTACTCCCTTCAATTTGTAATCGATAACTCTAAAATTTTGAATGAGACAGATATGGGAGGAGATAATGAAATGCAGTGAAATGCGAGGCAGGGAGCTCATTGATGCAAATATAATAACAGCAGTTCAGCTTAGTGAATGGTTAAAGAATAAAGAGAGCAATCAAGATATGGTTGGCTTGGGGCTACCTTCCTATGCATTATTGCACAGCGTACTCTCTTCTGTAAATGCTGGTTCAATTGGGCTTCTATTGAGCAGTAACATTGAACTCACCCACCAAAATCGTCCACAAGACAGGCTCTTAGATTGGTTTTTTCAGCCAGTGATGGTTCTCAAGGAGCAAATTAGAGTCTTAAGATTAAAAGAGGAGGACACGAGATTCTTGGAGAAGTTAACTCTTTTTAATGGCGACAGCCTCCGCATGCAGTCATGGGAAAATGGATCTGAGGTTCCTGATGATGCTCTAAGGGCTGCACAAATACAAGCCATCAGCAGGAGGTAGGAGATACTCTTTTTTTCAAATACTTTTGTACTTCTTAAAATATGTTGACCTATGTTTACCAAAAAAAATCCCCTTTTAGTATCTTATGAATGAGCTTACTGCACTGTTGACAGCATGCTTTCATTCTAAACTTTCTCAGGGTTCATTAGTTACTTGTAGGAAGAAAAACTAACTTAGGAAACTGATAATTCTCAAGTACTAAAAGGAAATCATCATGTTTTTGTTACTGTAGGAGAAACAAAAATGGAATACCTTCTATGCATAAATAATAAGAGAAACAAAGAACAGAACATCGTAGATTATAGATAAACACCTCGTTGGGAAGAATCACTGGGACACCCATCCAAATTCCAAACTCCTCCATTATAAATATACTGAGATAACAACTAAGAATTCTTTAGACAACTATAGAATTACAAGTAAAATGCTCGTAAACAAGAGATGGATTATAAGAACAAAATTATGGAAAACTTTGGTTAAATTCCCTTGATTCCCTATTGATGAATTATGCCTTCATTGCTTGTGGATAAGGTGACGGTGTTTATCTCCTCCTTGAGCGGCACCTGTCTTTCTCACTCCCTATCACAAGATGGATTGATGAATAGATGTAGCTCTCAGTTGTCAGCAACACATATTTCTCATTCCTATGGTCATTCCATTAGTGCCATCTAAGGGGTCTATATATAGGTAGAAAAAAACCCAATGATCTTCCATCATGTGTCATTAAAGAATCGGTTTCCCTTCTTTCTTAGAATGCATGCTGAATGTAATAGACATTCAACTATTCTACTAGTCCATGTGAAGATGTATGTATGAACACATGACAGTGAACCATGCTATAATTCCTTCACTTGGGAACGATGCTTAGGAACTCATAATATGCGTTAAATTCATATGCATGATTCTGTGTGAGAGAACTAATTTTTTGATAGATTTTGAAGACATTTTTACATTGAAATGTATATTCAGTTCTACCTAAATCCAACCATATGATGGAATATTGTAAAAATAATTGTTTTGCAAAACATGTAAGCAATCAAATGGTCAAGCCCCTGGGGTCCAGCTAATTGCTTAAAGTATAATAAACATGTTTTATGAAATGATGCAACTCATAGGTCAATCATCAGGTTGGATGCAGTGAAAAATCATTCCTTTAAACTACACAGATACTCTGAAAATCCCCTAAATTTGTAATGGTTTCATTTTTATACACATAGTAAAACCAAAATAATCATTTTGTTATTATTATTATTATTTATGAAAGTTTGAAATATGAATAATTATTATTCCAAAGAATCTAATTTATTACATGAGAGCTCCTCTTTTTATATAGAATAGAGGAGGAAGAAAATATAATAGGAGATGTGAGACTAAATACAAGGAAAAGAAGAAGTGTACAATGGGCCTCTTAATGGGCTTTCAATCTTGGGCTTTAACACTTCTCCGCAAATTGAATCATTCTCAGCTTGGTACAAATATCCAAAAAGATGAAATTAGTTTGGTGAAGATGTCAGTCAATTCTTGATCTGAAGAAACAAACGGAGTGCATATTTGATTTTTGTTAACTTCATCTCTGATGAAGTGACAATCAACTTCAATATATTTTATTTTTTCATGGAACACGGAATTTTTAGATATATAGATATCAACTTTATTATCATAAACATCGGTATAGTATAATCATAGATTTCTCTCAAATCTTCTAGAAGTGTTCTCAACCACTGTAATTCACAAACAGTCTGAGTCATACTTCTATATTCAGCTTCTACACTTGACCTGAACACTATTGCTTGTTTCTTACTTTTCCAAGTGACCAGATTTCTTCTTACATACGTGCAGAATCCAGAAGTGGAATTTCGATCTCCTTTTATTGATGCGGTGGCAGTCTCGAGATGAACACACTAATTGTAATCCTACATGTGAAGCGCCATGATGTAAAATGCAAGAGGGGTCCGCAATAAAATTAACAACAGTAATTAATTTCTATAGAACCAACAGAGGCACAAACGTTCACAAATTTTAATTAAAGAGAGCGAGCGTTATTCAACAAACAATCAAAGCGCAAATACTTTAAGCGTGTACGGAATAAACCCTGCAAATCACACAACCAATACTCATAACAAATTAAACAAACATCCACAGAAAATACAGTGTCAAGTATAAACGACAGAAAACAATGACTCCAAACAACGATTACACTTGCAGGTGGTTGTGGGAGTGGGGAATGGTGATGATCCAATTGCTGGAGGCCGTCTGGGGTGGCTGGTTGCTGGACAGCGGTAGGGGAAGGCTTGGGAAGGGGTCGACACTGGGTTTGGTCGGTTATGGCTGAGGGGGAGGACTGAGAAAAGGTTTGGGGGTGCAACTGGATCAGGTGATCAAGTAGGAGGGTAGGGGAAGTAGGTTTGAGGGACTTTGGGGGCGGCACATGTAACACCCTCCCTGTTACATAGAATATAGCAGTAGGTCCGGCCAGGACCCCACGCCATATTAAACGAACAGAAGTGCGCGTTACTGAATTAATTTCAAACAGTTACAAACATAACCATCTCAGCACACAGAGTCGCATAACGAAAGTATTTAATTTATTAAGATAAAAAATCAGTTCACAACTTGTCCACATTTTTTACATGGAATGAAAATACAATAAGGTTTGTCTATTAAACTGTTTACAACAACTAGGTGTCTTCCAAACATCGGCACGCGGGCCGGCCACACATGAAAACAGTAAACAAATTACTTGGCCTTCAAGGGCCAGCAAAGCTCAGCTGTTGGGGTTCCACCCCGCTATTTCCCGCTCGCCTCGCCAGGACCTGTAAGTCACAATCCACCAAACGGTGGGAAAAGAAGTAACCGGTCAGCTTTAGCTGACCCAAAATATAACGACCCCACCCCATGCTCGGGGCAGCGATGCTCCTTCCCTGCAAGTAAGCCATAGCAGCATATATATTTCACAGGTGCGTCTAAGCACCGCATAGAAACATTCATCACACAATGACGCCAAGTCACACATCATGTGCACTCACGGCACGTCATCCTCAGTCCTTTTTCAACTTGGATGATCAGATTGAGTTAGGCCGTACACACGAAGTTCGGCACGATCGTTATGAGTTAGAAGTCAGGATTCACCTATGCCTGGCCCGGGTTCGGTTCAGCTTGTGCTCGCGCTCATAAAGGTCAGGATTCAACTTAGCCTGATACGGGTTTGGCTTCCCCTTGTGCCCGTCAAACTATAACCTCACAGGGTCATCACCTCAGCCTCAGGGGCTCGTTTAGCAATCCCAAGGATCACTGGCACTAACGTCGGTGCTAGCGCTAGCGCCGGGCGCTAGCCAACAGAACACAGATCTGCTAGCTCTTTCGGGTATTTCCTGAGGGTAACCTCCAGGACTCCCTGTAGCACATTACAGTACCCAGAACCCGAAAATATATAACATATCAACATCACCAATCCAGACCAACCTGTCCAGATGGGCTTCACACAGTATGCTTATGTCCGTACTGCCATTCCGGACTCTATATGCAATTTCTACGGGGATAACATCGACCCGCCGGAAGAACCCATCTACTAATTAGTAGAAATCTTTCAAATCATGCAAATCAAAGGACGCACATGTCCAAAGATGTAGGGAGGAGAATCGTTACCCTCTGTGCTCGTTTCGGTGCCATAGCCAGAGAGAGAATCGGCTGGAATCGACGATGGCACAAGCACGCAAGTAATCTCCTTCGCAAATTTGCCCTTGGCATAACGATCTTCAACTGACCTCCTTCCCTGCTCTCAGCCCACTGCTCTCAAAAAGGCAGAGTATTCTTGGAAAAATGAGAAGGAAAGTTGGATTTGGGTCTTATATGGTTTTCCCGCTACCGCCGGCGCTAATGCTAGCGCCTGGCGCTAGCCCAAAGGCGGTACGGCCGACCTTAGCCACAGCCGCTGAAGAGAGCCGCTAGCGCTGGCGCTAGCGCTACCGCCTACGCTATCTTTCTTCGACGAATTTCTCGGGAAATGCCACATTCTTCGAGAAATGACACATTTCTCGGGAAATGCACTACCGTCGGCGCTACCCCTAGCGCCTGGCGCTAGCTCATTTGCTCCATTCGTTCGAGAAAGAACGCATCTCTCGGGAAATGCACGGGTTTCTCGGGAAATACACTACCGCCGGGCCGCCGGCGCTATCCCTAGCGTCTGGCGCTAGCTCATTATCTTCCGAGCACTCCCACTTTATTTGCACACGAAACTTGGGGTCTTACAGCACAACAGTAGGAAGGGAGTTGGGGGTAGGCGGCTTCAGATCTGAGCAGGAGAAGTCCAGGCGGTGGTTTAAAGGGGGGGGGGAGCAGGGGCGGCTTTGGGAAGTTGTCTACTGGTAGTGGGCGGGGCGGCTAGGGTGGAGGGGTTCAGCGGTGGAGAAAGGTAGCCGGGCGGAGGAAGGTCGACGGGGAAGAAAGAGCGGGAGCGAAGATACCTGGCGTCGCACCAGAGGATCGCTTGGCGTCGCACCAAGGAGAGATCGGCGACTTCAAATTGAATCCAAAACCATCGATAACTCCCAGCCGATCCCTGCATGTGTATATATATACCCAAAGCTAGACTAGGGCATCCTAATCGGATGGCTCACAACATCCAAGCCGATCCAAGTCATTTTGATTCGACTAAAATTGACTTGAATCGACTTAAGTCGATTTCAAGTCAAATATCGAGTGATTTTCGAGCCACTTTGGTCTCAGTGCTAGCAAACATTTCAAGTTGAGCATAGTTTTTATTTGAGTTCCTAAGTAATATTCGCATGTAGATACAAAACTTTTCTTAAGCAATACTAAACATAGAAAAAAAAATCTGATAAGACCATTCATCTAAAGAGTATCCCTGCCGAGTAACCTTGATGAGTTGACTGCTGCAATATCTTTAGTCGTTTATAATATTATTAAGTACCTTTTGCAATATTGTAAATGAGTCTTTATATAGATAACTCATTTGGTGAGAACAAAAGAGCTAAAACTCTCTTCTAAACTCTAAACCTTCCACTTCTCATAGCTCCTCTTTTACTTGAAAAGAGCGCCTATAATGTATATATGATTATAGGGTTAATTACCGGGGACCTCCCCTGGGAGTTTGCATAATTACAGGTTGCACCCCTCTATCTTTCGAAATTACATTTACCTCCCCTCTAGGTTTTCCCAGTTTACAAAAATGCCCCTTTCGTGAGAAATATGGATGAAAATTGATAAAATCAGATAAATTATTTTATTATATTTTAATTTTATCTTTTTATAATGATTCTAGATTCATTATAAAGGGTAGCACACCCTTTTCAATGTAGAGTTATTACACAATGTAAAATTGGAATATCATACAATTATTTGGCATATTTTATCACTTTTCATCTATATTTCTAAAGGAAAATGTCACACCTTTCAATGTTGAGACATTACAAAGGGTAAAATTGAATATCATAAATTAATTTGGCTAATTTTATCATTTTCCATCCATTTTTTAACATAAGTGGCATTTTTGTAAATTGGGAAAACTTAGAGCGGAGGTAAATATAATTTCGAAAAATAGAGGGGTGCAACCTGTAATTATGCAAACTCCCAGGGGAGGCCCCTGTAATTAACCCTATGATTATAAAAGAAAGAAAAAGTAGAGTTACTCTCGCAGAAAATCTCTACTTAATATGGTTTTTCATGACTGGTCTCTATGACTATCTTGTTGGGAATATAGCCTCACATTGTAGCCTTGTGCACTTAATGTAGATCATGGGTCCAGCCTCATGTCACCCCACACGATAGAGGCCCATGACCCTACACGTGAAGGGACGTGTTGAGAATACAGTTCCTTATCAAGAAATTCACGTACCCTTGATTCTAGTATCCCCTCCGCCTTAACCAATTAAGCTTGGGATATATGCATGCACAAGTTACCCATTTTCTTCTAAATTTTACAGGTTGGTGGGAATGACTAGAACTATTTCAAAGTTTCCAACTTACCGGAGAAAATACAGACAGGTGGTGAAGATTCTGATCGCGTACTGCCATGAGAAGGAAGGCTCCACCTTAAGGCGATCCAACAAGTCTGCTTCTTCTACGGAGATTGTGCCGGCTGAAGTGTAGCATCTACATATCTTCTTTGCTAAATTAGTGTTTTCTTTTTAATTTTCTTATACGCTTTGAATTGTGAATGCATGTTTAGAAGGTTTGCTTGACTTTGCGAGTGAAATTAGGACAGTCGTTAGAGAAGTCTCCTGTGAATGCTTTGTAGATGTTTGTAGATTTGTCTTCTATATATATATATAGAGAGAGAGAGAGAGAGAGAGAGTTAAGGAGAAATTGCATGAGAATTTAAGCTTTCATGATTAACATTCATTTGGTTGTCGTCGTTGTGATTATCGATTTTGCTTCCCACAGATCACAAATTTTCCACGTGCGGACAATATTGCGCCATGATCAAAGTTTCAACAAATTTGGTCAGATGGCGAGAGTGGGGCGGCCCATGGCGGTTGATTTGCAAGAAAAATAAAAGCACCCTCAAATTTTTCATAGAATCTTCGGGTTGTTAGGGTGAAGTTGTTAATCATGGATTCTCAGTCGTCGAATATTGGAATGTGCGAATTTGTACCTCCCTTAATTTCAACAAAGTTGCATTCGGAGAGAACATTGTCGCGGTCGGATCTTGATGTTGTTGGATGCACATTTTCATGGATATGAAAAAAATTTATTAATCATGCTTGCCAACACAATGATCACTTCTATGGCAACCTAACTTATTTGTCTTACTTCAAGCCTGCAACCAACAAAAGCACGCTGCAATTTTGCTACTGAATTTTCCACCTAGGAATTAAAAATCATTAACATCCGTATAATATTTTTTTTCGTTACTTCGAGTCCTTTACAATACGTAAACTCGGCGTTGGAAAAATTAAAAGAAAAAAAAAAGGAGAAAAAATATAATAACATTCGTTAAAAACAGTCACCTTTGTATCCTGGGATCCGAAGAACAATCCACCGATATCGTGTCACCGTCCTTAGCCCTTTGGTGTAAATGGAAGCTCGATTTCATATTGAAAACCCAATGCAACAATGCAATAATCACTGCGGTAAAACTATTCCGAATAGTAAGATAATGGTTGATTCTGACCGTAGAAACTGCAGATATAAGAGAAGAAAACAAGGAAAATAGTCAAGATTTTGAGTGCTAATAGACAAAATTGCAGCGCTAATAACAATCACCTAAGCTAAATGGAGATCATGCTCGGGGAGAGGAAATGGCCGCATCGAATTCAACGAGGGTTAGTACGGTTTTGCCATTTGGCTGTTTCTTACTTGTGTAAGACCTTGCATATGAAAATAAAAATAAATGTATTCCAAAAATGTTTGAACCCTTACCCACAGTGTCAATTTGATTGCCACGTACAGTTGACTAAGTACTTCAGTTATGTCTCTCTGTTTTTTTCTTCATTTTGTTCTTTTTGGTTATGTTGAGTTTATTTTAGATGAAGCCGAATGGAGCTAAATTAAGCACACAAAAATGAATTTGAGCATAATTAAGAAAATAATTGAAATCGAATGACGAGAGTTGTTGTCGGAGCGAATATATCATAGGTGAAGCTGTCACATAGGAGGCCTTCAAGTGTGATTTTTTCGCCGGTAATCTTGGAGAAGCGTAATCTTGGCCTGCATATAACATCCCTCTTTTTTATAGAGCAATGTTATTAGCACCCGGAAAGAACAAAATGTGAATTTGCACACCAAGCAACTATTAGCACGCCATCGAGAAAACAAAAAAAATGAATTTTTTTCAAATGTTTTCAACCACACTTGGTAATCTAAATCATAGCATTACATCAAGAGAGTTCATAATATATGTAATATTGCAATTTGTTGAAAACAAAACATAAGACCGCTCAAAATTTCATCAAATCTCCCTGCTTTAGCAACCTACAAACACCAAAAACTAATATTAGTATCTTCCAATATTATAAATAAATTGAAATATTGTTTGAATCGTACCTTAATATTCATTTGCATTTTGTTACCTACATACTATAGTGGTTAGAAACTCCAAAACATATCATTGAACCTAGTATGACCTAAAACTAATTAGAAAATGATTGTAATAAATAAAGTAATAGTAAATTAAGTTTAAGACATTGGATTACCTAATGTCATGATTCCAACAAATTGACAACCGCCAAATTTGTATTCTTGGATCCGGAAGCTCTAACACGTGAGATATTTAGCAAGTCCCATGTTTCCGCCACCGCACTATGATATCTTGTCCAGACCGCATATGTAGGGGGAAGCGAACATTCCTCGCGCATAAGTAAGCGGATGAAATGGTTACCATTAACAAATCCGATGAATACCACTTTGAAGTTTTCCGGGCGTGCGGAATGCAAAGGCAGAAATGTAAATGACTGATACCTCGAGTAATGAACCACTCCAATATTGTAGCACGATGCAATGACTAAGCCCATATCCGGCATGGTCATCCATTTGTCAAGTGGAGCAGGAACTACCGTACAAAAACTGAATAGGAGTACTTCCGGCCAACTCTTTTTTATAAAGCTTGAACTTCTAATTATAAATAGTCCGCATTATTGTGCGGTTGGAGGGATCTCTCTTTTTCAATGTTGTTAAAAAATTTCTAGCTTTTACACCCGTTGCATACATTTCTTCTACAATATTTTACTCATTTTCAGATAATCTACCAGCATAGGAGTGTGCCTCTAAATGAAAAAAAACTCATGATTGTGCACCCCATTTCTAAGTTTTACTCTCCATTCTTCTGAACATGCTTCTTTTTGCTCCTGAAGTGAGAATAAACAACCACATCTCTTTATACGAGACTTTCTCAAGTTTCGCTTGACTCAATCCTTTCTTTGACTATCACGTGGAAATTCAGACCGATCACAACCAAGAAAGACCATAGGTCTAACTCTTTCTGTAATTTTATCTGCTCTTTGGATTGTAATTACAAACCCCACGTCTTTGCCAATATTACGGGCTCTTTGTATTAACTCATCTTTACTTGAAAATAACATATCATCAGGAAAATGTGTGGACACATCAACTTGGATAGTGTTTGGTTGCTCACCAATTGTGAGCAACTTAAGCATTTCTACACTCATTGCACCCTACACAAACCACATACAATTTTCTAAAAAAACATATACATACCACCCATAATTTCTTCTATGTTACCTCAATGAAAAACCCTTAACAAAATTAGTTAAAAAGATCATATAGAGACGGAAATATACCTACTTGAAGCCAACTTGGACTTTGAATGCTTACTTGAAGCCCTCTCCAACAATGCCTTCCAACAAAATCTGTTCATTAGGGTTTTTCATATTTTAGGTTTCAAAAAATCTGAAGCAAGGGGGTTTTCGAATTTGTACCTTACCTAGTTCAAACGGCCGGAAAGATGTCAACGAGAGGAAAAAAAAGCTAAGAAATCGTAGGTACTGAAATCTTACCAAAAAAAAATATTGAATTGAAATCTTAAACCTGGTAAATTTTGGAGAATGAAAGTATATAGTTGGTAAATGTTCGCATCTTAACGCTTTGAGGCGGCAACATTGGTGGAAAAAAAGCGGTGAAAAATCAGTTGTGACATTAGAGTTGTTCAGAAAGTTATTTTGAAATTTTTTCATTTAAGTGCTTTTCAAGAGTGTTAATATTTTTGTTGGGAAGACCAACCTTTTAATAACATTTGTTTAGCATTTTAATATTAAAAATGTGCTTGTGTTAATCATTTAACGCATAGATAAGTAATTATAGTATAAATTCTAAATAACATTTAATCATTTATCAAAATTTTGTTTTTCAAAAACACACTTTTACAATCAGCAGCTTTTCATCAGCAACAGCTCACCCAAATTGGCCCTAAATGAGTGAAAATTGAAAGTAAAGAGCTATTTTTTGAAAACCCAATTGGACCGGCTGCTCAAAAAACCCCCCAAAACAACTTTATAGAAAAACTCATTTGAAATAGCTCCTCGTCTAAACAACCTAAAAAGGATGATGATTGAAATAGAGTTTTTTCATCACCACCACCGCCCAAACAGAGCCGAAATCTAGAATATGAAATTTTGAGATTAAAATTATAAAGTAAATATAATTTAGGGCTAAAATATCTGTTAGGGCATTTAAATAAATAATTTGTGTCAATTCCATGAAAACACCATGACAACTGTACGCGACGTGGAAATGCATTGCACGCCTGCCGCTATGACCTAAAATTTCAGTTCTACTTGTCAATTTTTAATCCTCATTTCATCAATTTTTTTTTCCAATTTATTAATTTATATTGCCACCTAACGGTCCTAACCCACTATTTTAACAGAAATGAATATATTATTAATTGCAAAACCGTAATTTTTTTTTTAAATCAACTCCAGCCGTTTGATCAGGCTCCCGAAAAAACGCATGTACAACCCCGTGTTCGCCTGGGACAGCGCGAGCCAGAGGATGTGTGAATTGGGTTGGAAGTGATCATCTCGCCGCTAAGGAGTCGCGAGAGCCAGGGCGATCTCGCAGGGGAGAATGCGAGGCCTGGCTTGGTTGGTTGTCACCAGAAGGAAGGCGAGCAGGGCCTTCACGGGCCGCTCGCCTAGGGAGAGTTCACGAGCGATACTCGTGAGGAGACTCGCGAGAAGTGCTAGGAGTGGCACTCTCGCAGGCCACTTGCCCAGGGGCTAAGGAGGTGAGATTACCCTTCTGCCCCTGGGGGGGCTGCTAATAGCCCTTCAGAACAACGGAGTTTGACTGTTAGCAGACCAATTTGGGGTGCGTTTAGTAAAACCAAAAGGCGGAATCCCTCTATCAGCAGACCAGTTCAGGAAAATTATAAATAAGACCCTAAGTGCACCTTTGGAGAGGACTTCATTTTGGCTTCTCTCTCCTCAAGTCATCTTTGGTTAGCATTCTCAGAGCTCTCCAAGGTGCTCGGCTTCAGTTCTTGGCTTAGGAGGGGAAGCGCTCTACGATCTTCCGGGTGTGTGGTGGGACCTCCACACTGTCGCCAAGAGTCTCAGTTCTAAGTCTTCGGTCAGGTTGCTCCGAAGGATCAGTAAGCGCGAGTTGCACCCATCTTTGGGGTCCGAACTCCTCGTTGGGCCGAATCCCGGTTCCAACAATGCCCGTCCGATTAAAGCGGCGCCACTTCAAAGGCAATCTTTCTGAATACTCTAATACTCGCCCTCTCCACGCCGTCCTCTACAAGCGGCTCCCTCCTCGATTTCGATTTCGCACTCCCTCCGCTTCATCCTTTTTGCATTCGACTCAAGCCGACCTTTCGGAACAACCTCCGCTTCATCATTTTTGCATCCGACTCACGCAGACCTTCCGGAACAACAACTTCTTCAGCCCATCTGCACGCATTGTCTTCACCATCTGTTGTAAGCTCCTCCTCCCTTAAAGTCCCTCCTCCGACGCCATCATTCTCGATGGGCTCTACTGCTCTTTCCCCTTCGTTAACTCTATGTTCATTTATTACTGCAATCAGGAATTTATGTTGATTCTATTTTCACTTCTCAAGTCTTTACTAAGTACATTATGCACTGCTTTCACCTTCACCCATCACACTCCACCGATGCTTATTATCCATCGAAATATTTAGGGTCCGTTTGGTTGGGTTGTTGCTGATGAAAAGCTGCTGATCAGAAATGGAGCTTTGAAAAAGAGCTGTTTCTGAGAAATGGAGTTTTGTTAGAAAACTGTTTGGGTGAAATGGAGTTTTCAGTGCTTATTGAAATGGAGTTTTATAAATTTTGTTTGGGTCAAATGGAGTTTTTGAAAAAAAAAATTTGATACACATCAAATACACAATCTTGATAATAGTTACTATAATAGATAAAAATACCAACAATTCGTCTCACTATCTAAGATCTTGAAATGTACAACTGTTGCGCTATATTTTTAAACACACAAACACACACACACACACACAAACAAACATAAACACACACACACATAAACACACATAAACACACACACACATATATACACATAAACATAAACACACACACACACACACACACAAACATAAACACACACAAACATAAACACACACACACATAAACACACACATACACCACACAACACACACATATAAACATATACAAACACATACACATACAAACACACACAACACATACACATACAAACACATACACACACACAACACATACAAACACATACGACACATACACACACACATTACACAAACACATACACATACTACCACACAAACACACACACACACACACATACAAACACATTACACACACACACAACACATACACACACATACACATACAAACACATACACATACTACCACACAAACACACACATACAAACACATTTCAGCACAACACACACACATACACAACCACACATATACACATACTACCACACAAACACAAACACACACATACAAACACAAGCACACACATACAAACACATAAACACACACACATACACAACCACACAAACACAAACACATACACACACATACAAACACATTTCAGCACAAAAAAAATAACAAAAAAATTATGATTTATACCCAAAATTCGGCGGAGGAAGATTCCGGAGGAGGAAGCTGGAGCGGGCAAGCACTGGATAGCCGGAGGAGGAGGAAGATTCCGGAGGAGGAGGAAACTGGAAAGGCTTGATTCCGTCGGCGTCGAGAGATACGGACGAGGCTGGCGCGTGAGGAGCGGCGGCGGAATGAGGAGTAGCTCCTGTTGACGACGAGCGGCGGCGGCGAGAAATACCGGCGGAGGAATCGTCGACTGGAGCGGGCGGAAGGCGATCGGGGGAGAGCAACCCTAGACGGGCGGAAAGCGCGGCTGGACTGGCGAGATGATCTGCGGCTGGCCATAACAAAGAAACGGAGGTTATTAAAAACCTCCGTTTCGATCGATCAGCCGCGCCAAACGATGCTTTTGCCAAACCTCCATTCCGTTCCAGCCGCACCGGAGCAAATAAGCCGCGCCAAACGCACCCTTACATTCTCAGAGCTTAAGATGGGAAAATATTTGCTGTCGTAAACTAGGACACTTTCATACACCAACACTGAAGGCAAGCTGTATGACAAAATGTTTCACAGAAGGTCTTACCATTTTTATTACTTTAGAAGCAATAAACTTGCAATGTTCGTCGATTCTATCGACTCGAGACGATGAGTATGTTGAATTATAAGAATTTGGCAAGTATGTGAGCACGACGCCCGGACAACATTGCCCAGGATTTGCGAGCGGGGGAGCACCGTCGCGCATGAGCAATGTCGTGAACGTTGGTACTGTCGCACGGGGCACGGGGGGCCCTGCACTGTCACTCGTTTATTATAAAGTTAACTCCTCTTACGTTTAGGTGTACGAGAAAAAATCTGCCGCGTCATTTATAATAAATGATGGATATATTATTATTATTATTATTATTATTAATATTATATGACTATTAATAAAAAAATCTTTATTATGCTATATAATTAATTATGATCATTTAATGAAAGAATAAAATGTTTGAATAAAAATAATTATATAAATGCACTATTAAAGATAACATCTTTACTATTAGCATTAAGAAATCTTCTCAAGACTAATGTTGCAATGATGTACACCACCGCCTAAATCTAAGTCATTAGATCTCGCTGAAATCAAATCTATCATCATGTTAATTTTATTATAACTCATATATCTACTCTGTTATAGTGTCTTAGGCCTACATTTTTAGACCACGACTGTCATCCACTATGTTGTAGTCTCTTAGGCCTACATTTTTAGACCACGTCTGTCATCTATTATGTTATGGTGTCTTAGGCCTATATTTTTACACCATAGTTGTCCTATAACGTTAAGTTTTTAAAAAACTTAGTTCTTATGTACATTGAAAATCTAATACTATTTATAATCATGTAATCGTACGGGCTCGAGACTGTGACGTGGTAACACGCCGGCCTGAGACCGACAAGGCGCCCTAGATTACCAACTGACCCGGTCAAATCGCTGACCCGCCAAACCAGAAGCGGGTTTCATTAACCGAGCGGGCCTTTTTCTTGCAAAATTGCGATGTCATGAGATCGAACTCACAACCCCGAGTTTGTTGGATGGACTGTGAGGTGTTTTCAGCATTCGTGTGGATAGCTCTAGAGACGTGTATACAATTCTGCGTTTGGACTTGATATGCACATATGAATTTATAGGAATTTATGGGTGCGCTTAGCAAAGAGTTCCACTAATGGGAAGTGCAAGTAGGGGAGGATGAATGTCAAAGTCAACTCAATGGTTGAGGGAGTGGGAAAGCAAAAGCAAAACCGCCGCGCGACAACCATCACGTCTCGTCTGTCGCACGGTCGAGCCAAACTAACGTGATATGGCTAGGCGTGCTCCTCCCCCTCGCGGGGTGCGGCCATAGTCGTTAAGGCCTCACCCCGCCCTTACAGGATGCGGCCAAGGCCGCACCCCCCTTGAGAGGTGCAGCAAAAACCACGTCCCCTTGGGGGTGCGGTGGCCCACTTTAGGGGGTGCGGCCAATGTGAGGACCCTGACCACAGCCTGACGCACCAGCGCTGCCTTTCGTCCTAGGCCCTCACATGGGTCGCAGCCCATGCCACCCCAACCCCTCTCCGCGCCTATTCGGCCACGGCGGGTTGTTGGAGACCGCAACCTCCCTTTGACGAGAAGTGATCCAGTTAAGCGCCTCTACGTGGACTGCCCAGGAGGTCACCCATCCCAGAATTGCTTCCATCTGAGCACGCTTAACTATAAAGTTCTTTCACTTCTCATCATCAGTTGAGCTAACTGGATCACTTCTCGTCAAAGGAAGGTTGCGGTCTCCAACAACCCGCCGTGACCGAAGGGGCGCGAAGAGGGGTTGGGGTGGCATGGGCTACGACCCATGTGAGGGCCTGGGACGAAAGGCAGCGCTGGTGCGCCAGGTTGTGGTCAGGGTCCTCACACGCTGAAGGCAAGGAGTCTTGAAATAAAGGCTCTCTGCTCCTTTTATAGTCTTGGGCATGCGTAGTTTGGTAATTTGTCATAGTAACCACCGTAACCACCTGACGGGCGAATCACGTTTGTCGATTTGGAGCACACGGAGTGCCATTTTTCGGAAATGCCAGTTTTCGGAAATGTCAGTCTGGCTCCCCCAGTAGTTCGGGTAGCTTTGTTGATGACAATGACATCAACGAACAAAACCTGCAATCTGGGAAATCAAGAACGTTAACTGTTGCGTGTGCTACAAACTTGGAAACATCCAGTGCGCGCCATGCAGATAGAGACGTTCTAAGTGTGTTGCGAACTCTGAGACGTTCGACGCGCGTCGTGAACTTGGAACCATTCAGCGTGCGCCGCGAACAGAAAACTAGAAAAGTGCAGTGAAGTGATGCCGGAGAGGTGCGACCATAAGAGGGAGAGTGCACCCCACTAACGGGGGTGCTTCCTTGGCCGCACCCCTCAAGGGGCAGGGGGGCCTTGGCTGTGAGGACCCTGACCACATATGTGAGGACCCTGACCACAGCCTGGCACACCAGCGCTGCCTTTCGTCCCAGGCCCCCACATGGGCCGCAGCCCATGCCACCCCAACCCCTCTCCGCGCCCATTCGGCCACGGCGGGTTGTTGGAGACCGCAGCCTCCCTTTGACGAGAAGTGATACAGTTAAGCGTCTCTACGTGAACTTCCCAGGAGGACACCCATCCCAGAATTGCTCCCATCTGAGCACGCTTAACTATAGAGTTCTTTGACTTCTCATCACCAATTGAGCTCTTCGCGCGGAGAGGGGTTGGGGTGGCATGGGCTGCGGCCCATGTGGGGGCCTGAGACGAAAGGCAGCGCTGGTGCGCCAGGCTGTGGTCAGTGTCCTCACACAGCGCCCAAGAGAACTCCTTCGAAGATCCTTCAGAGTTCCCCTCCGACGTTCGAAGAATTCTTCGAAGACCCACTTTCGCCATCGAAGATCTCCTTCCCCCTTCGAAGATCTCCTTCCCCTCCGAAGATCTCCTTCGAAGGAGACTAGAAGATCTTCCTTAGGCTTTAGGAGATCTCCTTCTCCCTTAGAGATTTTTCTCTTTCTCAACCTTCTCTGCACCCCCTGCAACGAGAGGTGGTATGTCACCCTCTTGCATTATGTTGACGAGCAACTTGACGAATTTGGTGAGCAACTGTTCCATTGCTCCCCCAACCGACATCACTTAGATAATATTGGTCCTATGAATCTGTCCTCGCCTCACATCAAAATGAAAACGGGGCTTCAACAGTTTCTCCACCGAATTAGCAAACCAAATTGGCATGAATAACTCCGTTATTGGCCTCAAGAACATGGGACTCATGGCAGATACAGGTGAAGGGATGGTGTATTGGGTGCGAAAGATGACGACGGAGGGCAGGGATAGGCGGATCGGGAGTGCGGTGATAGGAGGATCGGGAGTTCGGCGGAATGAGATCAAATGGGGAAGTGGTATGAACACGTGCTTATTAACATCTGCTTATTAACACCCCCAAATGGAGGAGATAACACCTGCTTCCAGAACGAAGGAGAAAGAGGGCGCACATTTGCATTCATAAGAACAAATTTTGGAATGTAGATAGAGATATTGGACTGCGAATAATTTGTTTGGACCGTTAATATCCATACAAGTGCTCCTAAATAATTCTACTTATGTTGCTCTGGTTATTTAAGTTATTATTTATTTATGGTGATGTTATTTGTATAAAATAATAGGCTATTTATAGCCAATGTAGATATTTGTACATCCTAAAATTATATTTGTATCTCGGCAGACTATTTATACCTCAATGTATAAAATTTTAAAACAAACATATAATAATCATTTAAACGAATAATAACTCCATCGTTCCCAAAATATATTGTGATATTATGCTAATTTGTAAAAAAATATTTCTTTTTTTAAAATTTAGTCATCATCCGTAAGTTTTCGCTCAAAATATGTTGTCCATGCATAAAAAAGTGGCTTCAAATTAAAATTTTAATAGAAAAATTACACAAGATGAAAATTTGTTATATTTTTCTTAGTTAATAAGTTGTGGTATACATGAAGAACCAAGATGATGGAATAGTGTCAGTATATCGAATGCGAACTCTGCAAAATAACAATTATATTTGATTAAGATAGTCATGTTTTTAAGATAATAATAATATGCAATATTTGCATACCTTATGATCAAAATAGTCGTCAAATATACGAAACTTCTCATTGTCCCGCCGCTTGTTCATGATACCTTGTCACACTGAAAATAACGACGGTTGTGGACATTCTTCTTTCATCCAAAAGAAGGAGAAACAACATTCTATTTTGCCAAGGAGAGGTCGATTCCGGCGGGGCGGCCACTGGATACAAAGAATCTGGTGAAATAGGTGGCGGCCAAGGTGAGGTTGGGCTCCAGAAAACCCGCAGAAGGGTAGATCAGAGAATATACTAGGCCGGAGGAGAGATTCCAGTGGCGGTGGGCGGTGGATGGAGGCAGCGCCGAGCAGGTGATAACTGCACTCGAGTTCACCACCCGCACTCTGCGCTCCGCCATGTTTCGC
Organism: Dactylorhiza incarnata; assembly: GCA_033032865.1. Classification (NCBI taxonomy): domain Eukaryota; kingdom Viridiplantae; phylum Streptophyta; class Magnoliopsida; order Asparagales; family Orchidaceae; genus Dactylorhiza; species Dactylorhiza incarnata. The sequence continues at coordinate 1,818,109 of JAWHQI010000258.1, forward strand.
TAGGTATGCCGTTCACATCCACCACCAACTGCTCCCCATTATCGACTCCGTGGTGGCCGAAGGCGTTTCCGTCGATTTGCAGAATCTTCTCGTCCGCCTCACCTTCGACAATATCCACGGGCTGGGGTTTAGGTTGTATCCCTCCATGCCGGAGGGCAATATCTACGTATACCTCTAGGCGACTCTGTCGAAGATGACCGTGCCATGGTTAATCTCACCCTCAAATCCACGAATTTCGGCCCTCGTCTTCCTCTGTCATGATTAATCTCACCCTCAAATTCACGAAATTGATGTAATTATTGTTCGACCACCAAATAATTTTGGTGATTGTTATCCGTACTGCAGTTTTGGCTATCCACACTATTTTGTATGAGTTATTACGCGTCTTTTGGAAATACGTCTTGTACATGCATTTTTAGGAAAAATGTTCAACACAAAAGATGTAGATCTCGTCGAGATCTACAACTTTCGTGTTGAACACTTTTTCTAAAAATGCATGTACAATGCGTATTTCCAAAAATTCGTTATAGTTACGCACATGGTTCAATCAGGGCGATAGTACGTCTTGTGCATGCTTTTTTAGGAAAAGTGTTCAACACGAAATTTGTAGATCTCGATGAGGTCTACAACTTTCGTGTTATCACTTTTCCTAAAAATGCATGTACAAGGCGTATTTCCAAAAATTCGTTATAGTTACGCACATGGTTCAATCAGAGCGATAGTACGTCTTGTGCATGCTTTTTTAGGAAAAGTGTTAAACACGAAATAACGAAATTTGTAGATCTCGATAAGGTCTACAACTTTCGTGTTGATCACTTTTCCTAAAAATACACGCACAAGACGTATTTTCAAAAAACGCATAATAACTCATAAAAAAGAGGGCGAACAGCCAAAACTGTAATGCGGATAGCAATTGCCATAATTTTTTGGGTTTGTCAATTAAAATAAATTTTTTTGGACTTTGAATAGAAATGTACGTTAACATTACTCTTAAAAAAATATTTTAATATGAGTTAGGGTGTGTAAATAGAGATAATTGGTGTACAAATAACAGCACCTTTATTATTTATTAGGATGATTTCAAACCTTCGCCGGCTAAAATTTGTTCTTGAATCAAAGTCCTCGCTGATGCTGAAGAATTCACCTGGCTGTCGGTGGCTCAGGGAAGTGACCTCGACTCGGAGCTTCCTGCCAAGGCGGTCAAAAGCATTCCGGTTCTTCCATTGATCGATCCCACCGACTGAGAAGAGGACGTACAGGTCTAGTCCATGTCGTCAATGGCCGGAGGCAGCGCCGGCAGCGATTGGATGATGCCGCTCTCTGTGCTACTCAAGCGGGAACTGAGGGATGATATTTTTGAGATGCCCGACATCCTCCATGGTGTCGCCAACCGGAGGAAGAAGGGCGAGGACTTGACTCTTCTCAAGACCGAGTGCCAGCGCGTGCCCGGAAACGGCGGGACTACCTTTTCCGTCTTCGCGGTATCCGCTAATTCTCTCTCCGCTCCCATTTCCTCTCTCTCTCTCTCTCTCCCTTTCTTTAGGTTTAGTGGTTGGTTTGGTATGCTAGAGGGATTTAGGTTTTGTAAATTTTCTAGTGAGGATGGTACTTGATGTTCACTTGAGTAGATAGATACTGTCTGATAACCGGTGAAAGTAAGTTAAATATTAGAAGATTAGATCGGATTGTATATTGATTTGGTTAATCGGATTGCCAGGGGGTTATCAAATCGGTTGGATTTGATGATGATTTTGTATTTATCTTGATTTGACGATGTTTTTGTACTAACCTTAATTTGGAACTGGCTTAATGTCATTTCTACTAGTTTCCCCCCTCTTGAGAGGAAATCACCTCTAGTGTTGCATCATGAATGCTCCCTGGGCATCCTGTTTCCCTTCAATGATTCTATTTTTGTTAAGTATCGTCCCAACCCATCTCCTTTTAAGAACACCTCTTATACACATCCGTGCTGCAAGAGGAGAATCTTTTTTTTTAACAACACCTCTTATACCAGCGCGGATGAGTATAAGAGGTGTTGTTAAAACCCTCTTATGAAGGAGGTTGGTGGTTCGATCCCCGGCCTCAACAACCCGCCACATGCCAGTTCAAGGGAAGTCCGGTAAGCCCGGGTTGAGTGGACTTCAAGGGAAGTCCGGTGTGGAGAGGGGTTGGGACGGTGGACTGCAGTCCTTGATGTGGGCCGGCCGGGTAGCGCTCTTGGAGTGGAGGCCAGCGCCATATTTAACACGACTAACTTATTCGTCACTCACCATGTGAGCTCATGTGATAACATTCATGTTACTTGCTTAGCTACGGTTGTTTAAAAAAAGAAAGTGTTAAGTTATATGCAAAAATGGAAATTGTGCTATTAAAATAGCGGATCTAGTGTAGAGACTTCTCCAATGTGATTTCCACGAGAATTTCCTTAATACTATGAGCTTAGCTATTAAACAGTCATTGAAACAGCTGAATACATTACTGATTGATTAAGCAGCATCTGAATTTCTGATTGTAATTATAGGTACACTAAAGTTTTGACACGTGTTCAAAACATTCTTACAAAGTACTATTTTTGTGTGTTATCTTAGACATACACGTTCCACTAGCAAATTTTACAACCATTTTCCTATTTCTTTTGCAGCTATTTGATGGTCACAATGGATCAGCAGCTGCAATATATACTAAGGAGAACCTCTTGAACAACATTTTGTGTGCCATTCCTTCTGATCTTACTAGAGATGAGTGGTTATCAGCTTTACCACGAGCTCTAGTAGCAGGATTTGTTAAAACAGATAAAGATTTTCAAGATAAAGGTATAGCTTTGATCGTCTATTCAAATTTTTTATCTTTGCTTAATAGTTCCTTGTGTACAAGAATGTGCATCAAATATTTTGCATAAGTTGCGAGTCTTTCAATTTCTCATGTCTTCCTCCTTCTAGAAATGTGACCGTTTGAATATGATAGACAATCCAAGGCATATGGAAACGTTAACTGTTCAACAGATTATTAAATGTGTGAAGACTGCCAATGTACATTTCCTTCTAAATGCACATGTTGATTTGACCCTAATATGACATTCTTTTATGAATCCAAGTAGTGGCTATACCTAGATAGTAGATACACTTGTCGATTTCACCCAAATATATGGGCTGCCATATTGATAAAGCAAATGATCTAACTTAACATCATTCTTTTACTTCAAGTCTATACTAAAATACGTGAATCTCTTTTTTTATCTATATTAAATATTCTATGTGATTATGGAATATTTCTAAAAGTATATTCCATAATTTTTCCAGGCGAACCTTCAGGAACGACTGTTACATTTGTGATAATAGATGGATGGGTAGTAACAGTTGCATCAGTAGGTGATTCAAGCTGTATTCTCGAATCTGCTGAAGGATCACTTTACCTATTGTCAGCAGATCATAGATTAGATGGAAATAAAGAGGAGTGAGTTCATTTTACTATTATTTTAATAAATTAGTTTTATAAGAAACTTCACTGAAGTTTATACCGCTTGTTCTTACAGGGTTGAACGTATTACTGCAAGTGGGGGTGAGGTTGCTAGACTATATCTTGCCTGTGGGGCAGAGGTGGGAATCTATTCATTTAATGATATAAAATGTAGCTGTTTATTTTTATTCACGCAAAGCTAATTTTTGCAAATGTGATAGTTTATCTTGTCATACCACAACGATTAGTTCAAATGACAATGTGCTAACTTTTTCATAATCTGTTGTGTTTCAAGGAGTTATATAATTGTGCATTAGAATCTAAAAATGGATGTGTGGTCTTTATAGAAAATGTGGTTATGAAATAGAAAACTGTGTAGGACACAAAAAAGGATGGTGCATGTGTGCATTGAATGGTGTTAGGTGGGGGATGGGGGATAATTTCAAGTATTTAATGCTCAAAATAACCTGGTTAAACCGTTTTGTTTTTCAATTCTGTTAATAGAGCTTATATGCTAGCTGTGGTTATTAGGTTAATTGGATTTTTAATATGAAATAGGGGTTTCTCCAGACCACTTAGAAGGTCATTAGTTGTTTGAAATACATAACTAAACTCAAAGTTGTAGGTGCATCAAAATCCGTTAGGATATATGTCCGTAGATTCTTAAACAAGTGATATGCAGAAAAATAAGGGACCGGCTCATTGTTTTAACAGGTTAATAATTGAATGCATAAACGATATTATTGTACGTGGTTTGTTAGGAGATATTATTGCAATTCTTTTCTATGAGCACTATATTGGGATCATTTTTTGAGCAAGATATTAGCTTTTAGAGCTGGGATGCGCTATAATGATAAATATACTAGTTGTGGTTGTTAAGTTAATTGGATTTTTCCTATGAAATAGGGTTTCTCCGGACCACTTAGAAGGCCATTAGTTGTTTGAAGTATAAAACTAAAAGCAAAGTTTCAGATGCATCAAAATTCATTAGGAGATATGTTCATAGATTATTAAAGAAGTGATATGTAGAAAAATATGGGACCCGTTCATTGTTTTAACAGGTTAATAATTGAATGTCTAAAAGATATTGTTGTATATGGTTTGTCAGGAGATATTGATGTAGTTCTTTTCTATGAGCATCATGATAAGATCATTTTTTGAGCAAGATATTAGCTTATAGAGCTGGGATGTGATATACAAAAAATATGCTAGCTTTGGTTATTAGGTTATTAAAATTTTCATATGAAATGGACATTTTTCTGGACTACTTAGAAGGTCTTTAGTTGTTTGAAGTGTAAAATTGAACGCAACATTTCAGATCCATCAAACATTCATTAGGGATATGTTTGTAGATTTTGTTGGAATATTTTTTTTATATTCCTATATTTGTATATATATTTTTTCGATTTTGAAAACTCTTATAAAAGAATAACAACAGATGATAATAAACTATCATAAACTGTGAGGTGAGAAATAAAAGAAATCAGAACTCAGTGTGTGTGTGTGTATATATATATATATATGTTTAGAATTGAGCCTGGGTAAGGCGTGTGATCACTGCCCTAAAGAAGTTGCACCACCCTCCGGCAGGGCTTTCAACCGATGCTCACTCCTCCAAGGTACAACACCCGGCTAGATCCTGAAAGCTCCGATGTGCGCGGACACCAGAGAAGCACAGAACACCCGAACTCCCACTTGAAGCAAATGTAAAGAAAGCAGAAAATATGAAAATGGTAGCAAGAACGAGAGAGAGAGAGAGAGAGAGAGAGAGAGAGAGAGAGATTTCCGAAAGCGTCAAAAGGCGTATTAGAACTATTCAGAATAAATATCTTATATAGGAGTCTCGGAAAATTAACACGTAATTAATTCCGACGGTTATAATTGATAAGAGATAATCGTGCAGAGAAACGTGGAAGATTTTCAACGTAAAAAGAATAATGACGAGAAAAACGCGTAAAAGAAACGGTTAGAAATTACGCGTAATAATTGCGAAGAGAAAACGCAAAACGACAGGTCGCGTCGAATTCAATTCGACGTTGCGTCGAAAAACATATTGACGCAACTCGACGGTATGTCGAGATCTTTTCGACGCAGGTCAAAATGACGGACTGCTTGTCGACGCAAGCGTTGAGAACTTATCGACGCAAGGTGGTCACGTCAAGTTCTTGTCGGGTGCGCCGAGTTCCATTCGACGCAACTCCAATTTTAGGTTTTCTAGTCGACGCTGCTTCGAGTTCTATTCGACGCAACTCCGACTAAAAATACTGGAACTATTTTGTACAAAAATTACAATTCAATTCAATTATTCCCCAAATCCCAAATCCGGATCCGGTCCGGTGCGGTGCGCGCACGCGCGCACGTGTGGTTCATACATCCTCCTTATGTTCCTTTGAATAAATAAGAAAGGGTGAAAACATTTATATACTCACTAACAAGAAAAGGAATTGACATGGTTGGACTAATGAGTTCATCCTTTCCTTCATGAAAGGTTCCCTCCAAACATTTGGATTCCCTCCATTTTTATTTATTTATTTGGATTCCCTCAATTTGGTTTTGGAGTTTTTCATCTATTATGAGGAGCCAAACACCAAACACCATAAAAGGATCCAAAAACATTATAAATTAAATGTTTTAATTACAAAATTTCTAACAGATTCTTCAATGACTAATATGTAGAAAAAGAAGGGACCAACACATTGTTTTATTAGGTTAATACTAGAATGCAAGATACTTTTGTACGTTATTTGACATGAGATATTGATGCGGCTCTTTTCTATGAGCTAGCTGTGGTTATTATGTTGATTAGATTTTTCATATGAAATAGTGATTTTTCCGGACTACTTAGAATGTCTTTTGTTGTTTGAAGTATAAAACTAAATGCAACATTTCTGATCCATCAAACATTTGTTAGGAGATATGCTCGGAGATCGTTAAAGTGTTAAACGACTAATATGTAGAAAAAGAAGGGACCAACTCATTGTTTTAATAGGTTAATAATTGAATGCATAAAAGATACTTTTGTACGTGGTTTGACAGGAGATATTGATGCACCTCTTTTCTATAAGTACTATGATATGATCATTTTTGAGCAAGATTTTAGCTTCTAAAGCAGGGGTGTGATATTAAAAAAAGGTTTAGAAGTTTAATTGTTGCATGACTTACAACTGGAGACAATTAAACTTTTCTATGATAAGATCGCTAACACGTAATTGACACTCTGACAAAGTTACTTGATAGTGTGTACTCAGCTGCTTAATGTCAGGAGACAGATCTTGGCAGACTACTCGGCAAGGTGGTCTACAATAGATTACAATGGCACCGAAGGCACATATAGTGGCGAAAAGTTGGTGGAAGAGTGATCCTATCATCCCCTACTTATTCAACAATGACTAAGCTCTTACGGTTGGGGTTGCTTGTATCGTCGCCGGGGAAAGCTTCATCCTACATAGAAAAGTCGACTTATGCGGTCGCAGAAGGGTTTCGACGTGTAAAACATGAAAGGAAGGGTTGTTATAGGAGCTTTCGTGAAGTTGTAGTTTCCAGGCGACATTACTGACGCAGGAACTAATCTAGAAAGAGTTGTAGTGGCGGTGACTGAACTTTGTCTAGGATCTGTGGAAGAAACGCTAGTGACAGTATGGTTGAACGTGTATGAAGACCCATTGTGACTGTTAGACATATTGCTTATCTCTTCATGGTGAACATAGCTTAGGTTTACTCCGGGTGTTGTGACCACCCTCTTTTGTATTTATACCCCTTGTATTAGTGTATAGCATTATGATTCTCTTTCTCCTATCAGTGACATCATATTGTGTGGTGAAGGTTGGCATGAGTCTTCATGAGCGATTAGGAATTATGAAGGTTTGTTTGACGACGGGCGTAAAGAATGTTGTGGTCAGTGGGGGTGTTGGTGCATGGCCCAACCTCCTTTTTCATTTTGGTTTGACTGCAAAAAGTTGGGTGGGGGTGGTTGATCACTCTTGTTGATGAAAAAAAATGCAATCTTTGTCTGACAGCTGCCATCCAGTTACCAGTACTGGAAATGTTGGTGGATTTGTACACATTGGCTTATAAGCCATTTTTTCATCATTTTCCTTGAAAAACAGTGTCAGTTCATGTTAGCATCTAAACTTGTTTAATTATTGATAATCTAATTTACTAACTTCTTTATCTGATAAAATCTATTTCCAGGTTGGACCTCTCAGGTGTTGGCCTGGTGGCTTGTGTCTCTCACGCTCAATTGGAGACATGGATGTTGGTGAATTGGTTATTCCTATTCCTCATGTGAAGCAAGTGAAGGTAACTGACTGATGTCTATGGAGAAATTCTTTACTTTCAAGGTTTCCAAAGCAGATGTAATAAAGAGATATGTACAAGTTCATAACAAGCACCCAAAAAGTGCAATCTGCAAACAATTATTCACTACCTTCAAGAAACTGCAAACATGGTGCTGTTGGTATAAATTCGGAAAAATTCCGCCTGCTACCTCGGCTCGAAGCGCTGCCCCCTCTTTGCCGCAAGCCCTAGTTCCAGCACCGCCAACCCTACCGTGTACAACCATCTTCTGCTTATGCCCAAGACCCGAAATCGACGAAGAACCGTGTGGAGGCCCTGAACATGCCCTCACCACCATCAACACTCACCTCGATGCCCAAGCCGAGCAGTTTGCGTCGATTATGACACTGATCCACAATATCCAAACCGGCCAACACTCCGGGCCTCCCGCCGCCTCTGCCTTGGGATCCCCTAGTTCATTCTCCCTTGACGAACCCACTTCGGAGGGATTGCATCCTCTGCCTTCCCCCCGCATCGACATCCCCACATTCAATGAGATCGACCCCTGGGTTGGATTGCCCGCACTGAGCAGTATTTTGACATTCACCAGACTCCTCAAGCGCAAAAGGTCTCCACGACCTTTATCGCCATGGAAGGGTCCACACTCCATTGGGTCCGCTGGCTCCACCAATTCTCTCCCGACCTTACCAGCGTCGCTCTCACCGAGGCACTCATTCAGCGCTATGATCACCGCTACTACGACAACGTGATCGAAATCTTTGCGGGGTCCGCCAGATGGGCTTCATAGACTCTTACGTGGATGAATTTATCGAACTGGTCACCCACGTTCCAGGCCTTCCATCTGAACACTACTTGGGCTATTTTATGCATGACTTATAGCCTCATATTCGAGCTCGCCTCTGCACCCTCCATCTGTCTACCATCAACCAAGCCATGATCCTCTTCCTACTCGTGGAGGCCAAATTCCTTACGACTTCCACTGACTCTCATTCCACCGCTAGTTCCCCCAAGCCCCCCTACCACCCATACTTAGCACCTCCTTCTAAACCTCCAACACCACCACCTCCTTTAACTCACTCACCTATCGTGCTTCCACACAACAACCGTCCTATTCCTACTCACCGTCTGTCCAACCAAGAGTATCACGACTTGCGGAGTAAGGGTCAATGCTTCAGTTGCAAGAAACTTTACTCTCCTGCTCATGATTGTCCTGTCAAAGAGTTCCGCACCCTTATCAGCGATGACTTTGAGGAGATTGACATAGCTGACTTTGACTCCCTTGCGATCACGGATGCATTGCCGGACGGAGCCCTAAGAACCTCAGCGGCGGCCACCCCGCGGGCGTACAACTACTAGATGCTGAGCGGCACCTCGACCTTGGAGACAAGGTCGATTTTCATGCGGGATATATTGCTATGCACATGCGATGACATCGATATGATTCCTTTTATTTTGTATGGTCATTATGTATTGTTATTTCTGTATGGGTCATTATGTATTGTTATTTCTGTATAGGTCGTTATGTAATTTTATTTAGTAGGAGTATTGTGGTAATTTGTAAGTGAGTCCCCCCTCTCTATATTAGGAGGAGACTTAAGAGTTTTAGGGATCTTTGATCATTAGGGTTTGGGATCTCTCATTTTGAGATGGACTTCAAGGAGGAGCCAACCTCTTGGGGTCAGGCACGAATATCCCTTGTGATTGTATCTAGTTTGCGAGTTCTATTGCGATCTAATTCCTATATTGGTAACATTTTCACAGCTATCAAATGCCGGGGGCAGACTTATCATCTCTAGTGATGGCGTCTGGGATGCTTTGAGCTTTGAATCAGCTCTAAATTATTCTCGTGGGCATCCAACAGATGTTGCCGCTAACAAAATCGTTAAGGTATGGCTAGTCATTTAATTTTGTATCATTTAAGATGAACACAAATTTCTTGTTTCTACTAACCAAATGTTCACATTTCACTTGCAGGAAGCTGTTCATGCAAAGGGACTCAGAGATGATACTACATGTATAGTGGTAGATGTATTGCCACCAGAAAACGTTTTTCCTCCTGTTTCTCAACAAAAGAAGAAAGGGATGAGGATTTTAAGAAACATGTTCCATGGACCGTTAGAGCAGTCACCGTCACACCTTTTGGTTAGAAAATATTTTGAACCTTATGCTGTGGAAGAATTATTTGAAGATGGTTCCGCATTACTTGCTGAGAGGTCTGTAAGATTTATTTTAAACAAATTGATCCTATAATTTCTACTTATTTTACCCTCCAAGAGGTTGAACACCTACTTTTTCTTCATTTATTATCTGAAATTTCCTTTTAGCGGATGACCATTTTTGTGTGTATGCATAACCACTTTATATGATTAACAAAAGTATTGGCGAATCTTTATGTAACAAAGCTCATGCTATCACCTTATATTTGAGATTGTTCAGGTACTCGTGCTTTTCCATTCGAACATTGAGCAGTTACCTAGTTGTATTAAATTTCAGTTTGAATATACTGATACCTTTTGTCTTACTACAGTGTTTTGCGATGGAAACTTTGTGTTATGAAAATCCTAGAGTTTTCTATTATATATTTGATATTGCAATGGACAGTCATCGTGAAGAATAACATCATAGTTGTTTAATGGTATTTTGTCTATCTACGAAATTAAGGGCATTCTTCAGAGTCATGTGCATGCAAATTAAAGCTTAGAGCATTAATCATAAACTTTGTTAGTACTTGAATATTGGAGTTGCTTTGATGCGCGCCTGGACGCCGCCAGTGGCGTTCCGCCCTCCCCGCCCTACCCCGCCCTACCCCGCCGCAGCCCCGTCCGAGAGCCGGATGGATTCCACACCGCCGTCGCGCGGCGACCCTTACACTAACCATCGCTTTGTCCGGATGGATTTTCCCCTATACGAAGGGCGCGAAGACCCCCTTCCATGGCTAACTCGCTGCGAGTTCTTCTTCACTAGTCAACACACTCCCGACGCGGAGCGTGTGGGCGTGGCTTCGTTCCACTTACTCGGCCCGGCGCAATTATGGGTCACACAACTGCTCTTGGAGCATCCTGTCATTTCATGGCCTGATTTTCGAGCCGCATGCTCCCTCCGCTTTGGACCGGCGATGCCGGGTAACCCTCTCGGCGATTTAATTGCTCTCAAGTGCACGGGCTCCATCGACACCTACCTCGAGCAATTTCAACTGCTGCTCTCACGTGCCACGACCGTGTTGCCAACCCAACAGATCTCATTCTTCACCGCCGGATTGCCGGAACGCCTCCGTTGGGATGTGGAATTTCAAAAGCCCCCGGATCTCCCCACTGCTATGAGTTTTGCCCGCGCTTTTGACCGCCGCCTCGCCTTGGATGCACCGCCGCAGGGCCGCCCACGGCCAACCACAAATTTCCAGCGCCCACCACCGTCGGACGGGGATCAGCCCCCACGACCGGCTTTCCGCCGCCGCCTCACCCGTCCAGAGATGACGGCCCGCCGTGAGAAAGGCTTATGTTTCAATTGCGACGAGTTATACACTCCCTCGCATAGGTGCAAACGCCTCTTTTGGCTAGAGGTTGACGACCCCGCCGAGGACGATGACGACAACTATGTCGAGACCGGTACCCCCAGTGGCGGACCCAAGATTTTTTGCTAACCCGGGCACTAATTTGAAAGTAATAGGACTTACCCAACCCATTACAAAATCTTTGGTAAATAATAGAACATTCCAAAATCTTTTCACATGCATCATGAATTTCTTAGAAATATGTAAACTACTTATGAAGAGATTAACACAATCTACTACTCCACTATCCAACACAGTCAATGCCTAAAGAAATTCGTTCAAATTAAATATGTGCATTTCATGTGAGAAATCTGCGAGAAAAGTGAAGAAAACATGTAGTTTAAAATAAAACAACGTACATGTGAAACAAATGCATAAGTTCACTGAGGCATTTCATCAAACACCCAAAGGGCGATGTCATTAACCAACATCAATATCTGTATTTTACAACAATCAGAAACGACAACATGATTATGAAAACCTATATAATTAATGAAACAATGCAGTTAATGAATCAATGCACTAATATTACTAAAATCCTATCGGAATAAATGAAAATTTTGCTTCCAGTTCTTCTCAAATCTCAAAGCAAGAACAAAGTTATTCTCAAATCTCAAGGCAAGAAAATTTTGATTTTCTTAGCAAAATTTAATGCATAATCTAAGATTAAATCATTGCATCAAATACAAATTCATCGCAAGAAGCCAAGAATAATGAAAATAAATAGCAGTCGAAGAGACTGACCTCCATCCGTGCAATACTATAAATGGCGGGGGCTGTGTTCAGTGTTCATGTAGAGTGGAAAACAAGATCCCCCACACTGGTTTTACACGGAGAAAGAAGGAAGTGTTTTGAACCATCGACACTGGTTTTAGACGGAGACTGGTACTGGAGACTGGAGGTCAGACGCCGTCGGCACTAGTTCGCCGTTGGGGATGATATTCCAGAGTCCAGACGGCTGATGAACGGGATGGAGTCATGGAGGAAGTTAGGGCACAAGTGCAGGATGCCCTGTTTTGGAGAAGAAAATATCGCTCATCTTAACTTCCGCGAATTTCATACCCGGGCATGTGCCCGAGTATGCCTCCACTTGGGTCCGCCAATGGGTACCCCTCACCTATCCCTCCATGTTGTCGAAGGACCCCAGGAGGGCTGCACCATTCAGCTCTTCGTGACCATCATGGGCACCGCACTCCTCGCTCTCTTGGACACGGGCAGTACCCACAGCTTCATCCGCAAGGACCGCGCCCTCCAACTTCAACTCCCTTTCATAACGCGCAACCACGTCACGGTCGTCGTGGCCAACGAACAACAAATGCTGTGCCCGGGAGTTTGTCGCCGCGTAGAGTTTGACGTGGATGCTTCATACCAGACGGACCTTTTTCTCGTTGATCTTCGGGGGTTCGACATCGTACTGGGCGTGCGTTGGCTGCGCACCTTGGGTTCACTCACATGGGATTTCGACCGCATGACAATTTCCTGGAGCACGGGCTCTCGGGTAGTTCGATGGCAGGGACAATCTCCAGGACAGTCCCCCTCTTCTTTCCTAGTGCATACCGAGCCATCGGTGCCCTCCCTGCCGACGGCGGAGGAACATTCCACAGCCCTGGCGGCTCTTCTTCACTCCATGCCGGCTTTTTTTAGCCCGCGTTTGGGCCTTCCTCCGAGGCGACCACAGGACCATCGCATTTGCCTTCTTCCGGGAGCGGCCCCGGTGGTGGTACGACCGTACCGATACCCCTACCTCCAGAAAGACGAGATTGAACGGCAGTGCGATCTCTTCCTCCAGCAGGGTCTCATCCGCCGCAACATTTCTCCGTTTTCCTCTCCAGTGCTGCTGGTACACAAAAAGGATAGCACGTGGCGCATGTGTGTGGACTACCGCGCCCTCAACTCTATCACTGTCAAGGACAAATTTCCGATTCCGGTGGTGGACGAGCTCTTGGATGAGCTACATGGCGCATGTTATTTCTCCAAACTCGACTTATTCTCCGGGTACCATCAAGTCCGCATGGCGGAGCCGGACGTGGAGAAGACGGCCTTTCGAACGCATCACGGTCACTTCGAATTCCTCGTTATGCCCTTCGGCCTGACCAACGCGCCCTCCACCTTCCAGGCGTTGATGAACGAGGTATTCCAACCCTTCCTTCGCAAGTCCGTTCTCGTTTTCTTTGACGATATTTTAGTGTATAACAAATCATGGGAGGACCACCTACACCATCTCCGGGCGGTTCTGCAAATGGCCCACCGTCACCATTTCGTCTTGAAGCCGTCGAAGTGTTCATTCGGGCAACGTTCCGTCGCCTACTTGGGCCACGTGGTGGATCATTCCGGTGTGGCGGCCGATCCGGCCAAACTCGAAGGCGAAGCGGCATGGCAACAGCCGCAAAACATTACCGACCTCCGCGGATTCCTCGGCCTCACGGGATATTATCGCCGTTTCATCCGCGATTACGGAGCTGTGGCCGCCCCTCTGATCAGCTTATTGCGGAAGAACGCATTTGCGTGGACCGACGCCGCTACCGCGGCATTCCATGCCCTCAAGGCTGCCTTATTGGCCGCCCCCGTCCTCCGCCTTCCGGATTTCACCGTTCCGTTCCTTGTCGAGTGTGATGCCTCCGGGTTGGGCTACGGAGCGGTGCTGCAACAAGAGGGTCATCCCGTGGCCTACTTCAGCCGTCAGACGGACATCCACCACCGGAAGTTACCGGCCTACGAGCAAGAACTCATCGGCCTCGCTAAGGCAGTTCAGCATTGGAGGCCATACCTATGGGACTGGCCTTTCATTGTGCGGACCGATCACTTCAGTCTCAAGTATCTCTTGGAGCAGCGCCTCACAACCGTACCGCAACAGCGATGGGTTAGCAAACTACTCGGGTTTGATTTCCAAGTGGAGCATAAGGCGGGCTCTCTCAACCGCGCCGCAGACGCGCTTTCCCGCCGGGACGCCCCGCCACCAACAGCCCTATGCGCCATCTCTTTTCCGACGGCCGACCTGCTCTCCTTGCTCCGTCAAGAAGTCCACGACTCCGCCAGTCTCTCCGAATTATTGCGCCGGGCGGAGTTGGGTATCCCGGGTGCCACGCGGACACCTCGCCAAGGCCTCATCTATTATCACGGACGGCTGTATGTCGGCCCAGCCTCGCCCCTCATTCCCAAGATCGTGGGCGAAGTCCACCTCCGCAGCCATGAAGGAGTTCACCGCACTCTTCAACGTCTCCGTTCGGAATTTTATTGGAAAGGGATGCGCCGTGACGTCCATGAGTTCATTTCCACATGCACAGTCTGCCAACAAAATAAGGCGGACCACCTATTGCCGGCAGGGTTGCTTCAGCCTCTACCTATTCCCACTCAAGTTTGGGCGGACCTCTCGTTGGATTTTGTGGAGGGACTTCCCCCGGTTCGCGGCAAATGTATTTTGATGGTCGTGGTGGATCGATTCTCTAAGGGCGCCCATTTCATTCCCCTCGCCCGGCCGCTCGTCGCGGAGCACGTCGCTCGCGTTTTCTTCCAGGAGATCTTTCGCCTACACGGCATGCCGGAGACGCTGGTGTCTGACAGAGACAAGGTTTTCACAAGTAATTTTTGGCGCGAACTCTTCGCCCTTAGCGGCACCAAGTTGGCGTTTTCGTCCGCCTACCACCCGCAGTCGGATGGGCAAACCGAGGTGGTCAACCGCACCTTGGAGATGTACTTGAGATGTGTGACCGGGGACCGGCCGCGGGAATGGTTGCGTTGGCTACCATGGGTGGAATATTGTTACAACACGGCATATCATACGGCCTTACGGACAACGCCGTTCCGCCTCATCTACGGTCGCGATCCCCCGCGCTTGCTGTCCTACACAGGCGGTTCGGCTAGACTGACGGCCATAGATCAAGAACTGGAGGACCGCGACGCGTTCTTACAAGCTGCCCGGGATCGCCTGCTGCAAGCCCAACAACGTATGGAGATTTCCTACAACCGTGGGCATAGGGATCTCACCTTCACGGTGGGAGACTGGGTGTGGGTACGCCGCCGCCCCTTTCGCCAACTTACGGCCGCACGCCCTCCCTCCAACAAGTTGGGTCCGAAGTTCCTTGGCCCCTTTACCATCACCGAGCGCATTGGCGACGTGGCTTACCGTCTCGCCTTGCCACCAGAGGCTCGCATTCATGATGTCTTCCACATTTCCCAGCTCAAGCAGTACGTGGGGCCCCCGCCTTCAGGCCCCTTGGTCCACATTCCATCACAGCTTGCGGACAAGCTGTCTTCGAACGAGGAGGGTGATGTTACGGGCTTCGAAGCGTCGGATCCATATTGGGGGCGCACCTACCGTCGTCGCCAACCAACCGAAGCCACCTGACGTTGTTATGTTAATTTCTTAGTACTTTTATTTCAGATATTGTTCTCACTTGTAGTAAGCCCAGGTGAGGGGCGCGAACTCTATGTTGGTTTTTAATGTCGGACCGATCCGGTTTGTCTTGGTGGTTTTGTGGACCTATATGGTCCGGTTGGGTATGAGGAAAAAGGAAGCAAGAATTATCCTAAAATCTCTCTCTCTCTAAACCCTCTCTCTCTCTCTCTTCCTCCCCTCACGTCCCAGCCGCGCCCTAACTAGCGCCGCGAGTAACGCCCGACGGCGTCGCTGTCGCCCGACCGTTAGCGGAGTACCGGCCACCGCCCTCTCCTCTCTCTCTCGATTCCTTCCTGCCTTGTCCTTCCCCTCTTCCGCAGGTTGTTCACCACGGGTTCCTCCCAAGCGGGAAGTTCGTCCTCCTCTTCGGGTCCTCTCACACGGTCTAGATCCGCAGCGATCCGAGCACACAACAGTATGTTCTCCAGAAAAATGACACGATAACATGTACAAATACATCTGACAACAGTGTCATAACATCTATATCCCTTATGGTGTTTTTTTCCCCGATCGTCGTCACTGAGTCTCCTCGAGAGGTGTATAGCTTCCATGGTCGACCGCCCTGACATGAGTCCAAATTGATTCTAAGATGCTAGTCTCTTGTCTTACTTTTCTCTCTATTACTCGTTCTCATAGTTTCATGGTATCCCATTTGTTCTTATACAAAGGTACCAAAATACTTTCTCTATTGGTCTGACATTCTCTTTGTCTTCAGTATCTTATTGAAGAAACATGTAAGCCACCAAATTTCTTCCTTCCCTAGGCATTTCCATACTTCGATGGGTATATTGTCTGACCTAACTTTTTTTTTCATTTTTCATCTTCTTCAGAGCATCATTTACCTTTGATGTTTGAATTTTACGATAAAAAGTTATATTCCTATACTCCAATTTATTTAACTCTTCCAAGCTCAGTTTATTGTCTTTTTCTTCATTATAAAGTTAATAAATGTATCTTTTTCATCACTCCTTAATAACCGCATCATCCGTCAAAATCGTATATATTTCATCTTTTATGCATTTAACTTGGCTTAAATCCCTTGTCTTCCTCTCTCTAGCTCGAGCAATTTTATATATATCATGCTCTCCATCTTTGGTATCTAGTCGCTTGTAAAAAAATTCGTAAGATTGACTTCTTGCTTTACTCATTGTTTTTTTAGTTTTCTTCTTGACGACTTTATACCTTGCCAAGTTTAATCATTCCTACAAGTGTCGAATGCTTTATAGCTAGCCCTCTTTGCCCTCATTTTGTCTTGCATTTACTCTTTCCACCATCAAGATTCTTTATATGTGGGAGCACAGTCTTTTGATTCTTCAAGCACGTTCTTTCCACTTATCCTTAAATGTGAAGACATAATTTCCCACGTGACACTAGGATCAACATAAAGATCATCAACTAGTTCCATAACAGCTGCCTTGAAAATAACCTGTTTTTCCGTCTTCAAGTTCCACCACCGAATTTTTGGCAACACTTTTGTCCTTCTCTTAAATTTACTGTATTTAATTTGTGCATCCAACACCACTAGCTTGTGTTGTGTTGTCAAACTTTCTCCTGGTATCACTTTGCAATCCTTACAAATTTTTATATCCATTTTGCGAGTCATAAGATAGTTAATTTCTGACTTATTTGGTCAGCTCTTAAACGTTATTAAAGATTCTTCCCTCTTCATGAAGAATGTATTTGTCACAATTAGCTCATGTGTTATAGCAAAACTTAAAATGGTTCTTCCTTCTTCATTTTTTTCTTCATACCCAAATCCTCCATGAACGTCTGTATAATCCGTATTTTCCTTCCCGATATGTCCATTTAAGACCTCATAAAAATCTTCTCTTTTTGTGGGATTTCTCTTACCAAATCATCTAAGTTCTCTCAAAATGGCACTTTAATTGCTTCACTTAATCTTACTACTTATGACGCATAAACACTAATCACATTAATAGTTTTCTTTTCTACGACCAATTTAAGAGCTAAGATTTTATCATATTTTTTTCTTTCCCCAACAACTTCATTTCTCAAAGTAGTATCCACAATAATACTTTCTTCATTGTTTGCTTTATTTTTTCTTGTGTACCATAATTTAAAACCAGAATTGTTTAGAAATTTAGTTTTCTCACCCACCTATTTAGTTTGACGACCCAGGGCCGACCTACTCTAGATCACACAAGGATTACTGTGGCCTCACCTGGCATCGTCCGGGCTGCAGCCCAAGCACCCAACCCATCTCCATCCATAGGCGGGTTGTTGGTGGTCACAACTTCCCTTTGATGATGCTAACCCATCTCTTTCGCCGACCCTCCGACTCGTTAGCATCGCCGCCCATTTCGAAAAACCTGCGAGAAAGGAAGTAGAGCGAGAACAGGAAGGAGCTAGAGCTCTGAAGCAGAGGAGGAAGAAGGGTGACAGTAAATGCGGTGGTTGACTCAGCTAGGACAGCCTATTTATAGCAAAAATAAAAAGGCGGGAAGAAGCCCAAGCGCCGGTGAGCGCGGTTAGCCAAAAACATTACATTACGACCGCGGGCGAGAAAGGCCTGCGAGGTTAGTACAAGCAATGTCTTTGCGAGAACAGCGCAAGCAAACAATAGCGTAAAAGGGGGGGGGGGGGGGGGGGGGGCGCCACGAGATACATTCAGCGAGAACGGAGACCCCCGCGAACACAACATAGCATGAAAATGAAACGGACATATTAGCAGCGAGCGAGAACTAATAAAAAGCTAGTAGTAATTATTATCAGACGAGATAAAACTAGTATATGAGTTGCGAACCATTGCGAGATTGTCCAGAATAGCGGCACTCAATAATAAGTAATAAGAGTTCGCGACAACATAAAAGTTAGCGAGAATCATGGGGCAACCATTTCCACCTGCCCCCACCCCGCGACCCGGACCGCGGCGGTACCCTGGAATTATAATAATCCTCGGTCGTGCGGCCCTCCTGGTCCATGAGGAAGGCGTAATCCCTCATCCTCGCTATATGCACCTTCGGCGTCGTAACGTTCTCATCATGATCGCGTTGTCTCGCGGCCCGGAGCCTCGCACACTCTTCCATCAAGACAGCATGCCTATCCTCGGCGGCTTCTTTGTCCCGCCTCGCCTGCATGTTGAGGTCCATCAGCATCCGACCATGTTTTCTCAGCAACTCTGCGGCTCGTTGTTTCATCATCTCAGGATCTCGCGGATCCCCTAAGAAGTCTTCCACCTGGTCAGGAAGGGGGGACATCTCGTCGTCGCCCAACTCGAAATCGGTAGGCAGATTTTCAGGATTCTCTGCGAAATATTACGAAAAGGTTAGATAACGCACTTGAGTTCGCGCAGGGCAGGGGGGTCGTCGGAATGTTTACCCAGAGGGGGGCGAGAGGTCTCAGGGCGGCCCTGGAAGACGTTGCCATAGTGGGGATAGAGAGATTTACCCAGACCAGAAGGGTAGGCACCACTGTTGATCGGAGGGATCTTTGGCGGCACAGAGGCGCCGGTCTCCTCGCTCGTCAGAAGTTGGAACCCTGGCCTATCCATAGTTTTGTCGGGAGGAGGCGGAGACGGAGGCCGCAACGCCCGACGAGCCGGGGACTTCAGGGGCGAGACTGTAAGAAGCAGGGAATGAAGGTCAGTTGACAAAAGGACTGGCATGCGAGCTTAAGGGCGTACCCGCGACACTTTTCCCAACAAGATTCGTATCCGCCGGCGGACTTCTGCGAGACCCACCAGCAGGTTCGCCAGCGTCCTCGTTCGGCAAGGCATCCTGCGAGTAGGCATGAATCACATGCAAACTTATTGACTTAAGCTAGAGGGGTAGCTCATACCTTCTCGTGGAGACGGCTATCCGGGGAGGAGTCCAGCAGCACGGAGCCATCCCCGGTTCGGCAAGCCGCCTTCGCCTTCTTAGTCTTCGGCGACGGAGCGGGAGGCGGCTGATTCATCCAGGCAGGGACCCTGGTCGTGGAGGGTAGCCCACCGGCTTTCACAGCCCTCAGGCGAGCCTCAGCTTCTTCGGAAATCGGCATCTCCTGGCAGCTACAGTACGAGGCAAAAAGAAAGAAAAGGAAGTGGCGGCGCACGCCACTGAGGACTTGGGACGATATTTATAGCCCTCAGGGTGGGCCCTACCAAAGATTCCCGACAGATCATCTAGGGGCTGGCGAATACCAGGGGTTGGATGTTTCTTCGCGAGCCTAAATAGCCTCGCGAAGAGCGGGGATTGTGTACAACCCCGATATTCGCCAGGCCAGGAGGCATGGTTTAAGAGGGCAACATGATGAAAGAAGTAATAAGAGAGGGAGACCTTAGGGCCAAAGACCTCGCAAGAGGGACCTTGGGGAAGTCTCTCTCGGAGGGCTCGCTAAGAGGCGAGCGAGAAGGGTCGGCGGCGAGATAAACGCTCGCAGGAAATTTGAAGAAGTTTCCTGAGTTCGACGAACTCTCCCGAGTTTGTCGAGCCCGCCTGTGGTCGTCGAGCTCACCCCTGTTCGGTGAAATCATCAGAGGTCGACGAAGTGTTCTATGCTCATTAAAGCCAAAGGGGCTGTCTCGCAAGAGGAGTCGCGAGATCCAGACCTCGGCAGATATCTCCAAAAGACTGGGCTGAGCGAGGGCTGACAAATCAATACCTCGCAGGCCGCTGCCAGAAGAGACCTATGTTCAGTAAAGAGATGTCCAGCGAAATGTGTTCGGTGCGCGGCAAAGTCAATGGGCGATCTCGCAGGAAGGCTCGCAAGTTTAGAGCCTCAGCGTCCGGCGAGCTCAATTCGGCGTTCGACGAATGTCGAACGGAGCTCAGCATTCGTCGGACGGCGCTCGACAAATTACAGCAGGGAAGCAGCGGTCGGCGAACCACCCGTCTCAGCAGTCAGCGAACAATTCAACGTTCTGCATTCGTCGAGCTCGTCTGTGATCGACGAAGTGCTCTGCGTTCGACGAAGGGTGTGTTGAGCTCGACGGAGTCAAGATGCGGTCTCGCAGGAAGGCTCGCGAGACCGGACCTCGGC
The DNA here is from genome assembly GCA_033032865.1 of Dactylorhiza incarnata. Lineage (NCBI taxonomy): Eukaryota > Viridiplantae > Streptophyta > Magnoliopsida > Asparagales > Orchidaceae > Dactylorhiza > Dactylorhiza incarnata. The sequence goes on from JAWHQI010000258.1 coordinate 1,838,787, forward strand.
AGATACCGCCAGAATGGGCCGGCGAGGTCCTCGCAGGGCGATCGCCTAGGAGAGGCATCGCGAGCAGGACTCGCGAGAAGGCCCGCGAGAGCTTCGACAGTAATGTTCTCGCAAATTCCTTGCCCATAAGTTGATAGGGCCAAATTACCCTTTTACCCTTGGTGGTCTGCCTTTAGCCTCTCCAAACAGCGGAGTTTGGTTGTTAGCAGACCCATTTGGGGTGTGGATAGTAAAATCAGAAGGCGGGATCCTACTATTTGCAGGCCAGATCAGAAAACCTATAAATAAGACCTAAAGGGCACCTTTGGAGAGGACTTCACTTCAGCTTCTCTCTCCTCAGGCTTTCTTTGGTTAGCATTTCCAGAGCTCTCCAAGGTGCCCGAGTCTCAGCTTTGGCTTGGGAGGGGAAGCGCTCAACGATCTTTCGGGTTAGTGGAGGGACCTCCTCGCTGTGACTAAGGTCTTAGTCATTTTTCTAGTCTTCAGTCTACCTTCTCCGAGGGATCAGTAAGGGCTAGCTGCCCCTCATTTCGGTGAGGGCCCCGAGCTCCACAGGAGGCCGAGAAATCGGTTTCAACACATGCAACACAGGGACTTCCCAGGAGGTCACCCATCCCAGTACTACTCCAGCCCGAGCACGCTTAACTATGGAGTTTTTCCACTCTTCATCACCAATTGAGACGACCCAGAGCCGACCCACTCTGGATCACACAAGGATCACTGTGGACTCACCTGACATCGTCTGGGCTGCAGCCCAAACACCCAACCCATCTCCATCCACAAGCAGGTTGTTGGTTGCCACAACCTCCCTTTGATGAGGCAAACTCGATAGTTAAGTGTGCAGCACGGGGACTTCCCAGGAGGTCACCCATCCCAGCACTACTCCAACCCGAGCACGCTTAAATATGAAGTTTTTCCACTTCTCATTACCGACCATCACAACACGATGCGAGACACCCACAAAGTCAAAGAATGCGGCAGCCGCAACGTCTTTAGTGGCTGAAGCGACAACGGACAAATTCATCTCGACAGTAGCGTTATTTGGGCAGCTGGGAACCAATGGAAGCAACACATATTTATAAAAAATTACTGACATCCCTTACTTTAGCTCGGCGAACCGGGTTTGATGATTCTTTTCGGACCCATACTACGCCCGAAAAGATCGGGGATTATGTACAACCCGTATTCGCCGAGGACAGTCAATATCTAAGTCAAAGATCAATATAGTGTGACGTCACAAGGACGAATGTGGGCCAGAGATGATCCTACACGCATCTAGCCCAATTCACCAGAAACTCACAACCAGCTCGCTGCGACCAGCCCTTGCAGCTCGCCTGTCCGGAATTCCACTCGCAGCAACTTGCTAAAAATAGGCTCAAGCACACACAGGTGGAAGGGGTTGATCACAGACACCTGGCTCCCCTAGTTTCAGTTTCCTATAAGTATGACCTGCCGTCGAGGGGAGTTCATATACACTCCCAGGTGTGAGGCAGTACCTCCACGCTGCGTGTAATCTCTTTCCCCATTCTCCTTTCTCCGCCATTGACCTCTACTTTGGTGGGCCAATAACCTCTCCCATACCTCAAGTCTGAACTCTGAAGCCAATTTCTTGGCTTCAACATTTCACAATAGATTTCCCTCAATAAGTATAAAGTAAAAAAAAATCAAAAGAAATAAGCACCCCTAGATAAAGCTCTTGGAACTTTATAGGTGAGAAGTTACAAATCTTTGTTTAACGGGGGTAAATTGAAATCTACAGTTGAGCCATATATTATGCAAGATGAGATGATTAGTTTTTGTAAAAATATTGATATAAAGAAGCCACTGGACAATCTAAAAGCATATTTGTATGTAAGTGAAAAGACTTGATGGTGACTGAGGAGATAAAAAAGTCAGAGAAAAAGGTATATGATTGTGGAATTTTTTGTCTTAAAATGATTAACAACAACAACACTCAAGTCTTTTTCCCACTATAGTGAGATCGGCTATATGGATCCTTTGTCTCCACTGTGCCCTATCTTTAATCATAATCTCATTAATGCCCAAGTACATCACGTCTTTCCTTATAGTTTCATTCCAAGTCTTTATTGGTCTACCCCTCCCCCGTTTAACATGCCTAGTGACTAAACTCTCACAACGCCTAACATGTGCCTCTAATGGTCTCCTTTGTATGCGTCCAAACCATCTTAGTCAAGCTTCTCACATCTTCTCTGCAATTTGTGCCACTCTTGTCTTATCCCTGATACATTCATTCCTAATTTTATCTAGTCTCGTGTATCTTAAAATGATTAATAGGAAACATATAGAGAGAAGAAAATTAATATTCATATTGATGTAGGGTAGGCTGTGCCGTGAACTCCTAGAATGCAATCTAGTGAGGTGCAGGGGCTGATTTAAATAGATCTTTAACTATATGCATGTGACACACGTGGCTTGGCGCAAGGGATTAATTTTAGCAACAAATATTATAAAATAACATGCAAACGTTCATAAGCAAGAATAAGCAATTTCGTAAGGCTTGAGGTGTGGCTTTCCTCCGCACGGAGGGCCAAAGAAAGCGCGCGGCGATTCAATCCGTCCTGCAGTTAGAAATATCACGAGGCGAACAATAATAAACCTTTTATTCCAAACAAACAACAGATAACCACCACAGAACAAAGTCTAATACCTTCAACAGTACAAAACACCAAACGAAAAATCTGAAATAAACGTAGGGCTGCAATAAACTAGGCAAAAGGCAAAACTGAAAGTATGGAGGTAAAACGGAGGTTTCCGGGTGACGGGAGACTGGATCGGGTAAGGGGGAAGGTGGATCCACGAGCGGGGAAGGGTGGGTTGCGGGTATGGGTGAGTTAGGGCTGGATCGGGAGGTCGGGGATTGGACTGGACAGATCTGTCCGGGACTGGACAAATCCGACGGGTTGGGGGATGGAGGAGAGGGCTGAAGTGGGCGGCTGCTGGGAGGGGGGGCTGGTGGCGGGTATGGGGAGGTTGACGGCGTGGGGTGGCTGCGAGCAAGAGGGCGGCAGGATGTATAGAGGGGGGCCGGCGGCTGTAGCCTTGGACGGGGAAGAGGCGGACAGCAAGGCTGCTGTTGGGTGGCTGGCGGCGGCACTGTTGGAGGGGGCTGGCGACAATGGAGTAACAGGGGCTGGCGGCAAGGGTAGGGAGAAGGATGTGGGGATGAGAAAACAAAACACTTACCCAAGGAATCGTCACCAAGGGCTCCACGGAGTCGGCACCGCGGAGGAGATCACCGGAAACAAGGAAGAGGCTTCTCCTAATTTCAGCAATGGGATTTCCTGCAGCCCTAGGATATCTATTTATAACAAAACAACATTAGGGCAACCGGAATCGACGGCTATGATTGGCCGGCGGTTCCGATGCCATAACTACATGAAATAATAACCAAAATACAAAATGTCTTATATGAAAATAAATCAAAACAGCGAGCCGGACGCGTCCACGGTGACGGATCGCCGGTTCGGTCAAGTCCGTCTGCGAGAATAAACGAAGGTGGGGTCCGCCTTGCGCCGAGTTGCGCCCGATGGTCCCCCATCAACTCCCCCCGACTGAAAAGCCTTCATCTCCGATGAATGGAGACGATCATACTGTAGTCGAAGTCCGGGGGCGAGTCGGTCAAGCTCTGTAGCTGCAATCCATGTATCGTCGGGGAAGGAGCGTCCAAGCCAGCGAACTAGGTAGCGGCACACGAGGCCATCCACAGAGGGGACGTACTCGTGCGCAATGATCTCAGTGATGTGCTCGTCGCACAATGCTCGAGGAAGGTGACCCGGTGGAATCGGTGGTGCAGACGACGGGGCCCGCGGGGACGAAATCTCGGGTAAGCTAGTATCAGTGGTGGACTGGGTGGTGGGAGCAGGCAGGGGTGGCATGGGCCGAGTGGTGGGAACAGGCTGTGGCGGTACAGGCTCAGGGAAACGGTCAAGGTGGGGGTCAGGATATTCGTGAGGTGCAAAGTACGGCGTCAGGTCCTCAACATTGAACACGGGGTGGATACCCATGCTCGTAGGAATATCTAGCTCATAAGCATTCGGCCCGATCCGTCTCAGGACTGAGTAGGGACCGAATCGCCTGGCGCTTAGCTTCTTAGCAGACCCCCGGGGGAGCCTCTCGGTGCGGATTCTCACCATCACCTGGTCGCCTACCTGAAAATGTTTTTCCCGTTTATGTTTATCCACTTGTTCCTTATAATATTCGTTGCTTAGATTAATTTTGCGCCTAACCGACTCATGCAACTCATGCAAATGACGCGTGAAGGACTCGGCGGACTCACTAGGTCGAGACTCAACCGGGACAGGAATAAGGTCAATAGGTTTCTTAGGATCATAGCCTGACACTATATGAAACGGGCTTAGACCTGTAGACCTATTGATGGAACTATTATATGCAAACTCTGCTACGGGAAGCACCGAATCCCAGCTAGCTATATGCTCTCCCACCATACATCGCAGTAAGTTCCCTAGACTCCTATTTACTACCTCAGTCTGACCGTCCGTCTGAGGGTGATATGTCGATGAAAATTTCAGGGTCGTCCCGGTCTTTCGCCACAGGGTCTTCCAGAAATAACTTACGAACCTCACGTCTCTATCGGACACAATGGATTTCGGCAGGCCGTGTAGTCTAAAGACGCCACTAACAAATAAGGCCGCGACATGGGGTGCGTCCGCAGTCTTCTTGCAAGCAATGAAATGGGCCATCTTAGAGAACCGGTCAACTACGACGAATATAGAATCATGCTTCCTCTGAGTGCGAGGAAGCCCGAGTACGAAATTCATGTTAATGTCCTCCCAGGGGCGATGGGGAACAGGTAGGGGGTGTATAAGCCGGTATTCTGTTTCGTTCCCTTGGCCGTCTGGCAAACACGACAATGTCGGACGATACGAGCCACATCCTTCTTCAGGCTCGGCCAATAGAAACGGTCCTCCACTAAAGCAATCGACTTATCCCGCCCAAAATGACCGGCGGCACCCCCGGCATGTAACTCCCACACTAAATAATCACGGTACGAGGTGTTGGGCACGCACAAGCGGGAGCCCCGAAATAAGTACCTATCAATGATCTGGAATCCCTCAATGGGATCCGGTGGGTCCTTCGACAGCGCAGTGTATAAGTCAGCAAAATCAGGACAAGTGGGGTAGTCTAAGATCAGTCTCTCGAAACCATCCACCTGGGCCCTCAATGTGTGTAGTAGAGAGACTCGACGACTGAGTGCGTCGGCGGGTTTGTTCTCAACACCGGCGCGGTGTTTGAGAACGTAGTGGAAGTCTTGCAGATACTCTACCCACTTCGCATGTCGGTGACTCAACTTCCTCTGGGAGTCGAGGTAGCGTAAGGCCTGGTGGTCGGAATAAAGCACAAACTCTCGGGGAAGGAGGTAGTGTCTCCAATACCGTAACGACTGGACGATAGCATAAAATTCTCGATCGTAGTTCGAGTATTTTTGTTTGGCTTCATTCAGCTTCTCACTAAAGTAAGAAACTGGGTGTCCCTCTTGACTCAAAACTCCCCCGATACCCACACCTGACGCATCACAAGCGACCTCGAAAGCTCTGCTAAAATCGGGGAGTCAAAGAACGGGAGCGGACGTCAGTTTGTCCTTAATCTCTTCAAATGCGCGAGTGGCCTCGGCGGTCCACTGAAAATCTCCCTTACGTAAACAGCTAGTAAACGGGGCCATGATCGAACTAAACCCCATCACGAATCTCCTGTAAAAGGTCGCAAGTCCGTGAAAGCTACGAGCCTCATGAATATTTGATGGCGTGGGCCACTCGCGGATGGACTGGACCTTCTCAGGGTCAACAGACACGCCTGAGGAGGAGATAATGAATCCCAGAAAGTGTACTGACTCGGATAAGAAAGAACACTTCTTCATATTGATAAATAGTTTCTCCTTTCGGAGAATGTCGAATAGGAGTCTCAAGTGCTCAAGGTGCTCTGACTCAGTATGACTGTAGATCAGGATGTCGTCAAAGTAAACGACTAAGAATTTGCCCATATAGGGCCGCAGAATCTGGGTCATGACTCGCATGAACGTGCTCGGGGCATTTGAGAGCCCAAATGGCATGACCAACCACTCGTACAGACCATCTTTGGTCTTAAACGCCGTTTTCCACTCGTCTCCCTCACGAACTCTGATCTGGTGATACCCGCTGCGGAGATCGATCTTCGAGAAGATCTGGGCTCCAGACATCGTATCTAATAGGTCATCCAACCGGGGGATCGGGAAACGGTACTTCACAGTGATCTTATTGATAGCTCTACTATCAATGCACATGCGCCAACTGCCGTCCTTCTTAGGGGTAAGAAGGGCGGGGACGGCACATGGACTCAAACTCTCGCGAATAAACTGCTTCCGAAGAAGCTCGTCAACCTGCCTCTTGAGTTCGGCGTGCTCAACCGGATTCATTCGATAATGTGGAAGATTTGGGAGCGAGGCCCCCGGGACTAAGTCAATAGCGTGCTGGATGTCCCGCAGAGGGGGTAACTCATCAGGGAGCTCCTCTGGCATAAGGTCAACGAACTCGTCCAACAACGGCCGGACAGTAGGGTGAAGTTCAGGTGTAGGGAAATCAGGTGCCATGGTGGCCGCCACTACGTACATAATCCCAGCATTAGTGTTGTCCCTCAAAAACTCACTGCGTCGCAGAATGTGCAGGGGTCTCGACGTACTCGTACTAACAGAAGGCTCAACCCGACCCTTTGGTCGCTCCTTGGGCTGGGTTGGGGATAAAGTGATCTTTCGCCCCTTGTCATAAAAGACACACGTGTTCGAACGACCGAAACACGTGACGTCACGATCAAAGAGCCAGGGGCGGCCTAGCAGAACGTGAGCGACATCCATGGGAATGACATCACACCAGACCCGATCCTCAAAGGAGGCTATGCTGATCGGGACGAGGCAACGCTGGGTGACCTGGATGGCCGTTTTGTCGACCCAGATGACACGATAGGGATTTGGGTGAGGCTCGGCCTTCACCTGCATACGATCTAAGCCCTTTTGGGCCACGATATTCACGCAACTTCCACTATCGATAGCAAGCTTGCAGGGGCCGCCTGCGCTAGGGAAGTACGTGTAGAAAATGGTAGTGCGGCGCCAATCCTCGTCGGCACGTGGGGCGTGTAAGAGGCGCCTGACCACTCCAAACTCTAAGGAACGCTCGACATCACTCTCCCAACCCTCCTCAACGGCGGCTGCGATCTCCTCAACAGCCTCCTCGGCTCCCTCTAAACCCTGCTCCTCGTCCTCCACCAACAGATTCCGCGTGGGGCACTGTGCCGCCACGTGTCCTCTGCCGGAACATCTATAACACTGGATACCCCCAGAGCGCGGGCCATCAGTAGTAACGGCTTTGCCCCTCGTGTCGAGTGGGGCACGTGGGGGTGCGGCTGTGGTGGCCTGGGGTGGAGCGGGTTTCCTATAGGTAGATGACTCGATCCTGGAGGGATACTGCTTCGTGCTGGGCGATCGGAGGTACTGCTCGTACTCAAGGGCGAGCTGGAATATCTGATCTACCGTCTCGAGGCGGTGTGGGATCAGCTCTCTACGAATCTCAGATCGCAGGCCGGCCTTAAATCTAGCTGCGGTGGCAATGGGCTCCTCCGAAATGTCGCTCCTGACAACAAGCTCATCAAAGCTGGCCATGTAATCAGCGACAGATAACGTACCCTGTCTAAGGCTCTGCAACTGGTCCAGTAACTGGTCCCTATACGAGGCTGGGAGATATTTCTCCTTCAACCTGTGCTTCATGTCGTCCCACCGGGTGATAGGATAGTACCCGTCTCTCTCAAGGGACCTCTCAACGCTAATCCAGAATACCTTGGCTTGCCCAATTAGCTTCATCTTGGCGAAGCGAACGCAGCGCTCGTCACTCATGTCGTACCACTCAAAATAATGGTCCATATCAAGGAGCCAATCGCTGAAGGCCTTCGGGTCCAGGTGACCATCGAAGGAGGGTGCGTCGAGGCGTATACGCCGGGTGACGTCGTACTCGTACTGGTGACCACCTCTGCGGGGTTCTGGGTAGTCTTCATAGTATTCATCTCGGGCATACTCACGTCGGGTGGGAGGGGGTCCTCGCTCTCGTCGGCCAGGGCCGGGATAGTCATCTCGATCGAGGTCACGACGACCGAGCGGTGGTGTACGAACCCTATAATCCTGAGGATGGGCTCGAGGTCTGTCACGCTGGGGTGGGTACCTATCATCATCAAGATCAGGTCGGCGTGCTGGAGCGGGACTCCGACGGGGAGGATCACGGTGATACTGCTCAGGGGGAGGCCGAACACCTCTCTGACGTGGTGGAGCACGGGGCTCGGGACGAATAGGGATTTCGGGCTCCTCCTCACGGGGTTCCTCTTCTTGGGAAGGTGCGTCACTCAAAGTTTCTAGGCGCCCTAGTCGGGTGTTCATCTCAGTAAGATCACGACGGACGCCTTGAAACTGGGTCAGATATGTCCGGGACTGGACAGATCCGACGGGTTGGGGGATGGAGGAGAGGGCTGAAGTGGGCGGCTGCTGGGAGGGGGGGCTGGTGGCGGGTATGGGGAGGTTGACGGCGTGGGGTGGCTGCGAGCAAGAGGGCGGCAGGATGTATAGAGGGGGGCCGGCGGCTGTAGCCTTGGACGGGGAAGAGGCGGACAGCAAGGCTGCTGTTGGGTGGCTGGCGGCGGCACTGTTGGAGGGGGCTGGCGGCAATGGAGTAACAGGGGCTGGCGGCAAGGGTAGGGAGAAGGATGTGGGGATGAGAAAACAAAACACTTACCCAAGGAATCGTCACCAAGGGCTCCACGGAGTCGGCACCGCGGAGGAGATCACCGGAAACAAGGAAGAGGCTTCTCCTAATTTCAGCAATAGGATTTCCTGCAGCCCTAGGATATCTATTTATAACAAAACAACATTAGGGCAACCAGAATCGACGGCTATGATTGGCCGGCGGTTCCGATGCCATAACTACATGAAATAATAACCAAAATACAAAATGTCTTATATGAAAATAAATCAAAACAGCGAGCCGGACGCGTCCACGGTGGCGGATCGCCGGTTCGGTCAAGTCCGTCTGCGAGAATAAACGAAGGTGGGGTCCGCCTTGCGCCGAGTTGCGCCCGATGGTCCCCCATCACATATACTTATTCTGTCCAAGTTAATCTTTTATTGTGGGATTTCTACCAGGGGTTAGATTGGGACCATGAACACATGCTTATCAAATATGTCCACATTAACTAAAGGTGGTGGAAATAATTAGACATTACATCATAATGCTAGTCCATTAACACAAGACGAAATTATTGTGTTTTGTGATGTTATTGAAATTGCGCAAAAATGAGGTGTAAACATATACAAAATGCAAGATTTACATTCACTTTAAGATGGGTTATGCCCACGGGCAAGAGTTGATTGATTCACCAGATGAAAGAAGATAGAGTTACATGGTGAGATGTCATTCAGTTATTTAATTTTACTCTAAATAGGAGTAGTTTTATAAAAAACTCCGGCCAAAACGATATTCCCAAAATACCATTTAACTGCGCAGGTTTTACCGTACTGCAATTAGGCCAGCAATGCTCTACGGTTCTAAGTGTTGGGCAATGAATGGTGTACATGAGCAAAAAATGGGATTTGCGGAGATGAGAATGCTTAGGTGGATGTGTGGTCACACGAGACTGGATAAAATTAGGAATGAACGTATCAGGGATGAGACAGGAGTGGCGCCAATTGTAGAGAAGATGCGAGAAACTCATTTAAGATGGTTCAGACATGTACATAGGAGACCATTAGAGGCACCTGTTAGGCGTTGTGAGAGTTTAGTCACTAGACATGTTAAACGGGGGAGGGGTAGACCAAAAAAGACTTGGAATGAAACTATAAGGAAAGATATGATGTACTTAGGTATTAATGAGGCTATGATTAAAGATAGGGCGCAATGACGACAAAGGATCCATATAGCCGACCCCACTATGGTGGGATAAAAGCTTGTGTGTTGTTGTTGTTGTGTCAAAAGCTTCTTATCATAATTGATTTTCTTGAATGATTTGGAATTTTGTTTTGTTTGAATTTTTCATCCCTTTTTCTAGATGGAACCAGCCACACTTTGATCTCATAGTTTTGTTCTGTGCTTTGCAGGTTAAAGGTGGTGTATCCTGTATGCAACATCTTCAAGCTATTTTTATGCGCCGTTTGTCAGGTTGAGATGAAACCTGGTGAGGGAATTTCGGTGCACGTAAGTTCTTTAAAATCAGCTAATGTTTGTCCCTGGGAAGGCCCGCTACTTTGCCGCAGCTGCCAGTATAAAAAAGAAGCTATGGAAGGAAAAAGACCTTCAAGAAGTACTGTTCTTCGGCATACTTTTTATTTCTTAAATATTATGCGATAGAACAATTATTTATCTTATTCCTTATTTTCGCTCATTTTCAGATTCCTGTAGAAATCAAGACCAAATTGGATAGTTGGCCTTCTTCAGTAGATTGGTGGTGATTCATTTATATTGACAAACTCTTCATCCATGAGAAGTAGAACCATGATTGCTGCTCACTTAATGTTTGTCAAAGTCAGGCACTGGATCAGAAAAGGTATTCCCTTCAACCGTTATTCACTTGTTATGCGACAGATTTTTCGCATTTCTTTGATGCTGCGGCGTCTTTCATTTGTTGGACAAGCTATTTCTTGCAATCCTTCATGAAGCAATATTGTTAATCCGCCGACCAATAGATTGTTTTAGGTTCTCCTTGTATATACGCCATCATAGAGGAATATAGCAAGAGAGTTTTCAGTATATTCTTTGAAGTGTATTTGTGAAAACAACATAGCATAAATAAATGATTAAATGGAAGTTCAAAGCCAATTGGATTATCCGTGTTCTTCGCAGCAGCTTATCAAATGTTCTATTGTTTTTGCAATCGTTAATATAATTTATTTTAATAAGCTTTAGCGCATACGCTACAAATAAGCGAGCAAGGAGAGAAGAAAAGAAACACAGAATCACGCATTATAAGAAACTACAGGTTTTGCCCAAATACGGACGAACCTGAGTATATGTGTGTGCCCGGTGTAGCCTCACAAGAGCTAAGCCAAGATAATGTGGATTAGCTTATTTATTTTTTATTTTTAAGGGCGACACCATCTTAGACTACCACTTAAGGAAGTCCTTTATATCACCGCATTCACCTCATCCTAACCGCCGCCGCCGCCTCCACCTCCACGTCATCAAGCAAAATTCAGCTAACCTTCTCCTTCCACCAACCAAGTCAACATTACAACATAGTCTCTTCCCAACCGCCGGTCTCCTGATCCCGCTACACCTAAGTTGCGACGACCCATTAAGGGTGGGTTTTGATACCTTTCCCGTTTGGCTCCGTTCTCCCTTTTCAAACCAGACCCTTTAAAAAGGGAGAATGGAGCTCCAAGGGTCAAGTTCAAAAGGCAGCCACCCGTCCGGTTTGAAACCGGAATGGACCCTAAACGATGCCCCAAACAGCGCCACCGGGTCCGTTTTCCTCCGGTTTGAAACCGGAATGGAGCCAAAACGGTGTCCCAATCAGAGCCCAAGTCCATCAAAGGAGCCATGGCCTATTAAACCCGTTCCCACCTAAATCTAGTGCCCACTGCCTTATGTCTCATTCAATATAGTCCACCTCCCCCATTCCCCCTTGGGCTTAATATCTTATAAATTCTATAAGTAGGGAGGCTATCAAGTTGTCATGATATTGTACGCGTTATTCTAGAATGAAACTGTTATGATGCGGACGAGTCCAACCCGCGTTGGGGCCGCACGTACCAACGACGCCTACACGCCGCCGACGTGTGACAACATGTTTTATTATATTTTATCTAGTTATGTGTTTGCATCTTTTAATTCAACATTTTGATCCATAAGTTGTAAGCCCAAATGGGTGGGTGGGGTGGGGTGGGGGGGGGGGGGGCAGCTTTGGTGAACCGCTACTTGACTGGTTGGGGCCTTTGATTTTATGGAAGTTTAATTCCAAAACTCTCTCTCTCTCTTCTTTTTCCTCTCCCTATCTCTCTCTCTAGCCTAAAGAACACCTGCCGTAACCCACGCCTGCTCCAACCCTAGTCGCAACTTGTGATCGCTGCTGCCCTCTTCCGACGTCCACACTCAGCCGGCCGCTCCCTCTCGTCGCCAGCCATAGCAGCTCCCGGTCCAAGGAAGGGAGATCTCTCTCCTCCGACGCATCCTCCTCCTTCGAGGCCCTTCACGAGATCACAATCGGAAGCCCATAACAGAAACCTAAAGATTTGATTACTCTCTCGCTCTCTGTTATCACTTGGATAAACGATTTCTGGAGTGCGAGGCATTACAATAAGGAAAAAAACTTCATCTATTTCTGCTTCAACATGGTTAAGACAGACCACCTGGTGTTAAGTTTACTCTTCACTTGCTGTGGGTGCTTTCTCCCTCCATTAGAGCTCGTGTTGCAAGAAACCCTAACTTTCCCAGGCGGCTTGTCTTAAAATTTTGCATGTGTATGAGCCTAAAGTTCTCTTTAGAAATTTATACTCAGTGCTAGTGGGAGTAGGATTCACTGCTTTTCAGAAGTCTCACGAATATTTTTTTTGACACAAATTTTTCTACACGACTAAACGAAACACCTCAAAAATAGCACCTGTGGTGGGAGCAGAATTTTTCTCACCGCCGTCACCGTCTGTCTGAAACAGACTCAAAGTTTGTTTCATACTATTGCATTGTACTAATAGTAGTCTTGAGTTGCTTATTCATCAATTTAATTTTTGTAAGTAGTCATGAGTTGAGATGCTGAATTATAAGTCTCGATGACACTAATGAGCCTCATTCCATCGAGGAATTTTTCGTCCGGGCTCCTTCCTAAAATCTAGGTTCGGGGTTTCCGTTGTATTGACGGACCAGGATCCTCTCCATTTCAAGTGAAATGGATAGTATCCATTTCACGGTCCAGATCTTTTTAAGGCTGATCCGACGGGTTCACTAATCCCATCCTTTTATATTTTTGTTTATTCAAAAAATTCTAAATCATTAGATCAACTAAGAATGCATCTAGACCATGAAATGGACCTCTATTTAAGGTCCCAAATGGAGAGGATCCCGGTCACGTGGACAAATGAACAGTGGTTATTAAAACTAAAAAACCAAAGGTATCTGGTGAACCAGTTCAAACCCATCAGAGGTCAAAAAAATTCGTTTTTTCCCTTAAAACTTAAAACTGCAATTAAACACATTTTCCCCTCCAAGCAGTGTTTAATTAAAAAAAATCTTTTTTTTTATCATAAATAGAAGAGAATAAATCAACATAAAAATGAAAAAAATAATAATATTTATTTAAATTCAAAGCCGATGGACCTGTTTTCTAAATATATATTTTAATTCAAGGTTTTAAATGTCGGCCGACATGTCCTGTTTGATAAGAAAACGACTTGTATAATCAAAATATATAGGTTATGGCGTTTTCGAAAATGTCGGCCGACTTTTTGTATAAAACCCGACATTTCGGCCGACACGCAATAATCATTATAGCCCGACATTTTGAAATGTCGCATAAATTGAATTAAATTAAAGTGAACCGCTGTTTAGCGCTGTCCATCGCTGTTTAGGGTTTTTATATACCCCATCGAACCAGCCAAGCATTTGTTATTTTGTTTACGAGCTCGGGTGGTCGACTGGGCGCAGTTTTTACGTCGGCTCTTCACGGGATCTCACGCTTCCTCCAGATGAAAATAGATGAATGATTAGAAAGATAATAATTTGAAGATAGATTTGAGTATTTAAGAAATATATATAAATATACAACTACTAAAAAAGTTAAGATATTATGTTACAAGTTACAATATAAATATTGTTTAGAAATCCGACATATTAAAATGTCCCCTACATGTCTCCGACATCCGACATCTAAAAACTTAATCCGACATGTCTCTGACATCCGACATTTAAAACCTTGATTTTAAAAATAATCATTTTTGTACAATGAATTATATCGTATCATTTACTATAAAAAATAACAGTTCTACGATCGAAAATCAAGTCTCAGACCTAGAAATGTACGATGTGTGCACTAAAAAATTTCTCCTTTAGCAAAGCTACGGGAGCCGGAGGAACTCGACCAAAACCAATGTGAAATTGCTGATTTTTGGGCTGAAAGTTATGCTGGAATTTAAAGTTCATCGCGCAATTATTTGGCGCTCGCACGTTTCAACTTGTCAAGATCCTCGCAGCTGCACCGGCTCGATCCCAAACGTGAAATTTTCGGGTCCGGAACCGGGAAGATTTTAAAATACGAGCAAAAACAAAACAAAAGGCTTCTTTTAATATTTGTGCCTACAGTTCTGAAACATGAAAATGATCTTGTCAAATAATATTAATAATAATAAATTTCTATGAGATAAAGATGATTTCTTTGATATGAAATTTGAGAGATCAAGATGACCAAATGTATACAAATAATTTCTTTGAAATTCAAAATATCTTAATTTGATCCCATTTAAATCAGTTGTATGTCTCTAATAAGATCATTTAGAAAAGGATTTTTGTATTATATATATAGAGAGAGAGGGGGAAAATTATTGGTGCGTGTGGCACACATTGGTTCACAGTGTGTGACCCCCGATTTCAGCATGAATTTTCGTGCATGATTGATCTAAAATACGATCACTTTTCAGTACGACCGTATTACAAAAATGCAGTTATATATTTTTGCAAATAATCTACACCGTTGAAATCACGGATCATGCGACTGTATTTGCTCCCGCAGCCTGAGGAGTGGTTAGAATATATCGGGAATAGCGGCCGATAATCTAGGGATATCTAGGACGTTTGATAAATCTAAATCGGTCATCTAAAAACGCTTTACACATGGCGCATTATTATTGGCCCCAATTTTCTCTCTCCTCGGAACTGAATAATCTCTCATGTGTGAGAGGCAAAAATTTTCGTCCAGACTCGGGATTCATCAGACCTGGTTTGAACTTTGAACGGTTTGATTTTGTTTTAATTTAATCGCCGAAGTTCATTTCTCCACATCCCACATATCTAAATATCTCCCATCCCCAGACTGGCGGGCCGAATTTTTATTTATTTATTTAAAATCGGTCCATTTTTATTTTATTCCAGCATTCCGTTGCTTGAATGGTCCAAAATGATCGCTCTTTCCGACCACCAAATATTAATGTAATACAAATAAGCACATTACTAAAAATAGGTAAAGGATGACAAGGATTAAAAGTTTAGGGTAAATTGGTAAAATAGTATTAAACATTAAAAAAGGAAAAATAAAATAAAATAGCAGAAAAAATAGAGACGCGGTGAAGGATTTTCCCTTCGTCTTCCTCAGCTTTCCCTCCTCCTCCTCCTCCTCTATCTCTTCCTTCTCTCCATTAATCCATTCCTTTCCCGAGCTGAAGAAAAAGAGGAGCTCGTTTTAACGCTGTAGAGAGAGAAGGAGACGGTGAAATTGGCGGAGGGGGAAGTTCTCTGTAAGGCCTTTTCTTCTTCTTTAATTGCAGAATATTTCTCCGGTCCCATTTTTTTTTTTTTTTGAATTATTAGAATGCAAGTATTTTTCAAAACCATCTGTTCAGGAAAAAGGTTTGTTCATAGATTTTGAATGATTAAATGCTGGCTTTTGGGGGTTTGATTTGTTTCCAAAAAGGATCTTTGATGAAGGAATCTTGCTAGTTGCTTTAAAATTGCCGTTGAAATGCATGGGGAAGGAATGAAACCCTAAGGCTCTGCTTGTTCTGAAGCAGGTAGAGGGATTGCAAAAAAAAACAACAACTAGCAGTGCTGTATTGAAAATTTGAAATGGTTTTAACACTGACACTATCAAGCTCTGTGAGCCTTCACCGCCCACCTCGGTCCAACTGCGGCGATTGTGTTGATCAATGACATTATTCGAGAAGGATGGCTCGTAGCGCTTCTGCATTTGAATGCAATTACTATCAATGATTGTGTTCTCATTCAGACCATCGATGAGTTGCTTGTCGAACTCTGTGGTGTCACCTGCTTCTCGTCATTCGACCTTCGGTTCAAGTTCCATTGAATTCGCGTACATCGGAACCTTATGCTTGCTAATTACATGCCTCGAATCCTAACCAAAAGACGACGATTGACGCTGAACACGGCCCGCGGGGTCCGGAGTGTTATTAGGGGTATTTTGTAAATGTACTGAGTGTCCACGCTCTCTACGACCGGGGTCAAAATAATCATCACGGTCCAAATCACGGCGGCCATGCTGAGGTGCGCGATCTCTATGATCCTGAGGGACTGCTTGGGTTCTGTCGCGCTGAGGTGGGTACCTATCATAATCAAGGTCTTGTCGGTGCTCGGGGGCGGGAATCCGACGGGTAGCATCACGAGGGTGTCGCTCGGGAGGTGGCTGAACATCCCTCTGGCGCGGGTCCCGACGAGGAGGGATGCGTGGCCCCGGACGAGGAATTCGAGGTTCATCCTCACGGGGTTCCCCTTCTTGAGAGGGTGTGTCACTCGGGTTTTATAGACGCCCTAACCCGGTATTCATCTCTGTGAAGTCACGTCGGAAACCCTGAAATTGAGTGCCCATGACATCGAAACGGTTGAGGACAAGTCACTGAAATTCAGCAAATGTTGCACCCGAATTCAAACTATTTGCTTGATCCTCGGTGACGTTAGGGCCATACATTGGGGATCTATAAGCCCTACCACCACGGAGCATAGATGTGGCCCAAACCTTGGGCTCTGATACCAATTGATGTAGGGTAGGCTAAGGGATGCACGACTCCAAGACCACTAGGGATAGGAATGAGGGCTGGACACGCTAACCCCTATTCTATATGTAATGCTTCCGTCGATAACGACGAGAAATCAGTACGAGCAATAATAATAATTAACCCACGCAATAATATTTAAAAGGAGAAAGAGCATTCAGTTAGCACCTCAGCATTTAATGGCTTTCCTCTGCTCGGAGGGCCAAAGCAAGCGTGTGACAAATGAGTCCCTCCTGTAATTCACAAGCGATTCGAGAACAAGCTATCCACAGACAATTTATCTAAGCAAGCATAAGATCCACACTGATAATAAAAATGCTGAAAATAATCATCCAATACAACAAGTGACTCACCAAATAAGGGGTTGTCCAAGGCGGTGTAGATCTCGAAGAGAAAAGCGCTTTTACGGCGACCCGGGGTGGAACCAGAGGCGTGATGAAGATGACGGTGGCTGGTTTTGACGGTGGGAAGCGGGATCGGGTCAGAAAGGGGTAGATCTGGCTATATAGAGGCGGATCCGGGTGGCGGAAGGTTGGATCCGGTGATTTGGAGACGGATCTGGGCTGTGGGGGTGGATCGGGGATGAGGGAGGGAGCGGCAGTTCCTGTAGAGAGAGGGGAGGGGCGGTGGCTGTTGTAGGGTTTGGGAGAGGGATCGGCGGTGGCTGTCGTGGGTGGGGAAGAGGGCGGCTGCTGCTGTGGATGGTGGGGAAGGAGGCGGCGGCTGCTGTAGAGGGTGGGGAAGGCGGTGGCAGCGGCTACAGGGGAGGGGGACAGGGCGGAGGTTGTGGATGGAGGGGCAAAGGGGAGTTCTGGACAGCTGGAGGCAGCAGGGATGCCGGGGAAGGTAGGCTGGTGTTGGAGGGGGTGGAAGAGGGATTAGAGGTGGGGGAAAAGTGGCTAGGGTTAAGTAGTACCTTGGGGAGGAAGGAAGATGAGCGCCACGGAGTCGTCACCTAGGGTTCCATGGAGTCGTCACCGTGGAGAGATCACCGGATTTTGGGATTTCTATTCTCCAAAATCTGCAATGCCCTAATAAGCCCCTTAACACTCTATTTATAATAAAGAGAAGACTAGGGCATCCCACCATCGACAACTATGATTGGTCGGAGGTGGGGTAACCAGAATACATGAAAATTAATGCAAAAATAACAAAGTAATATATGAAATCGAATCGGAATGCGGATCCGGACGCATCCGCGGAGTCGAATCGGCGATCCGATCAAGTCCTCCTGCGTGAGTACACGAACGTGGGTCCCGGCTTGCGGCGAATCCCTCCTGGCCCTCCTGGTGCATACTCTGATGGATCCCCATCAGTTTTTTAATGTCCCCTTACTCAAATAGTATTAAGGTCCTATTCCACTAACCTCCTCGGCTGACCTTCTTCTTTACCATAGCGGGATTCTCCTTAATGGCATATTGTGCTATTCTGACCTTGAGGATGAGGTTTTTCTTGATGGTGTAAGGGATTATGGAATCAAAATCCCCCCAACACTCTATGTGCTTTCATTGCCCACCATAAACAACCTGTCGACTACATCTACCGAATACTATTGTCTATTAAATGATCAACGGATTTCATGTTTTCGAGTACTCAATCCCAACTACCCTTTGATGACTTCAATTGTCGAGTACCTTTGTCTAGTGTCGATATACCGACTTCATGTCAATTTAAAAAACTTCTAAATCAATGGTATATGATTATCTATTTGTGAATTTGTTAATGAGAATATGTAAATAAAATCTTGTTTAGGCACAAGATAGGGAAGACCCTAATAACAAGAGTAGTCATCTTACCCCGAAAGTGATTCTATCAACTACAAGTCTACAAATACAAACAAGAAATTGAGGGATTCTGTCACCGAAAGTGATTCTATCAACTACAAGTCTACAAATACAAACAAGAAATTGAGGGATTCTGTCACGGAAATAGCCGATTGTTTTTTGATTTTACAAAGCCTCAGTTTTATGAGACTTCTTCGTAAGTTGCAGGTTGGTTTTTTGATTTTACAAGGCATCTAGATTAGTTATAGATCACTATATTTTGCAATACAAAATAAGTATTCTCTTGATAAATATAAAGAGTCATCATGTGTAACGCCCCGACCTACTGCGGGTGCGCCACAGATCTGCAGACCAGTGACTCCAACCCATCTCCACGGATCTGATCAGCCGCAGCCGCTAATTCTAGTGGCGGGTTGTTGAAGCCAGGATTTGAACCCCAGACCTTCTGGATAAGGGAGCTCTAAACTGGTCCTCATTACCAACTGAGCTGCATTTTTTTATGTAACTCCCCGACCTACTGCGGGTGCGTCACAGGTCTGCAGACCAGTGACCCCAACCCATCTCCACGGATCTGATCGACCGCAGCTGCTAATTCCAGTGGCGGGTTGTTGAGGCCGGGATTTGAACCCTCGACCAGTTCAGAGCTCCCTTATCCAGGAGGTCTGGGGTTCAAATCCCGGCCTCAACAACCCGCCACTGGAATTAGCGGTTGTGGCCGATCAGATCCGTGGAGATGGGTTGGGGTCACTGGTCTGCAGACCTATGGCACACCCGCAGTAGGTCGGGGCGTTACATCACGTAAGTCTGTCACCAAAGAAAAATGTCTTATATTTGTAAACTTTTCTGTAGTCTCACCTGTTTTTGTTGATGCAATCGTGCAACTCACCAAACTCACTGGCTCTAACTCCTCTATTTTATCCTTTTCACGGCCGTGATTTCCATCGAAGGAAAACTAGATCATCTCCGTCTCAACCCTGTACCACCATAACCCCGCCCTATTATGAGCCGCAACCACCATTGTAAAACTCGCGAGTTCCTCCTCCCTGTCCTCAAAATTTCAAAGCGAGGAGTCCCACTTTTTGTAACGACTCAAGACCCGACTCCGCCTTTCGGCCGGAGGGCATGATGGATCGTTAGGGCTGCAGCCCAAGACACACCCCAACCCATCTGCGCGCCTGTTTCTCAGCAGCGCCAGGTTGTTGAGGTCAGGTCTCGAACCTGCAACCTCCTTGATAAGGAGTCTTCAAACCACTCCTCATCACCAATTGAGTTGTTCCAAGATAAACAAAACCACATTGACATCCTTATTGATCCCCACTAGAACCACTTGCTACAATATTACTGCAACCTAAAATTTCCCTCCATGCATTTATGTGTGCCTCATCGCGCTGTATTCTTACTGCCTCTCAATATATCCTTGACAAGTTCGCGACAACGTGCTGACAAACAGCTCTGCCTAGATAGCAAGCACTCACGCGTCTTTGATATAGTAAAAAATAGTGATCAACTTGTGCGCGTCGGCATCTGCATCCAAGTCACCTTGCCATCTTAGGTCACACATTTTATAAAGAAATTACTTACTCTCCCTTCATTGTGCTAGCCTTGTACCAACAATGATTATATCAACTTAGGTTTTGTTTGGCGCGACGTTTTTGCTCGGGTGATTTTGGACAAAAATGTCACCATCGTAGAATGTATGTTTGGCATGACATCGGTTATGACCACCATCAAGAAAATAAAGCTACTTTTGCACATAAAAGTGGATGAAGTTCCTTAGGTGAGGTCGGGCATTCACGAATGACAGTTCATAACCACATTCACGATCGCCACCGTCGTGCCAAACGGAGCCTTAGTCTAAGATCTTCGACTACTCCAACTTACCACTAGCTTTCTCTATCAATCCCAACCCATCACCTTACAGGGAGAAACTGTTGGGTTTCTATGGCATCAAATGCGCAGCGGAATATCAAGAAACCCAATGAAATTGATCTTGTGAAAACCAATAAATCAAGAAGAAGAAGATTGTACCTGCGTCGGAATCAAATTCTGAGAAGAAGGAATGTAGTTTGAGTACTCAAATGTAGAACTAAATTCACGTCTCTAGGAGTATGCACACAAACGCCGGAAATACCACGCCAATCGTCCGACGAAAGCGGGCTGGAGAATGACCGTCCTCTAGGTCTCCACGAAGTACTAGTTTCGATTCCAGTAGAGGACTGGCTACCAGATTTCAGTCTTGCGAAAGAGATAACGCTTCTAGTGCTTTCGGAAAGCAGCGACATCGGCGACTGCTGGTTCTCTTGTTTTGGAAGAGTCGAACTCAATTCTTAGCATGATGAAGAACCCTAAGAACTCTACATATATTTATGTTAGTACTTAAGAACCACACATCTCTTTAACCACAAACCCATGATTTAAGATCAGAGTAAACATTATGTCGCTTGAAGTCTAGACGGCATACACAATGTCGACTTGACGTCAAGTCGATATTCGAAATATCAGCTTGATGTCTAGTCGATATTCATAATATCGGCTTGATGTCTAGACGATATCAAATCCAGTCGATATACACTATATCGACAGAGAGTTTAATCGACATACACTATGTTGACAGACATTCTTGTTGACATCAAGTCAAGTCGATATACACTATATCGGCTTGTCATCTAGTCGACATTCACAATATCGGCTTGGCATCTAGTCGACATTCACAATATCGGCTTGATGTCTAGTCGATCACAATATCGGTTTGATGTCTAGTCGATATTTGTCTAGTCGACAGACATAATATCGGCTTGATGTCTAGTCGATATTCAAAATATCGTCTTGACATCTACTCAATATTTATCAAGTCGACAAACACATATCTATACAAGGTCTACCTGATATAGACTTACTCTCATCCGACATAGGCTTAGTCATTCACTCATATCCAATATAAGTAAGGCCACCACGATCATCTGTTCAATTTTTCATACATTTTCATGTGCGATCTCATAAGCTCATATTATGTTGGTAGTGAGACTAACTCTTTGATTACTTCTAGATCACAGAAGACACCAACAACAACCGCATTCATCCTAAATCTAATCCGCACGACACTATTTGTTAGCTGCTTGATGAATTTTTCAGCGGCTCCATGTTGTCACTTGTCGCTGCAACAAGAACCGCCCACTTTATAACCAACTGACCTTACGTCCAGATGTCTCCTTCATCTTTACCCAATTCCAGCCAATATTTTCTAGCCGCATGACCTCTCGCCTTCTCTTACCTGCACTTTTAGAAGAAAACTCGAGGATAAGTCGCTGCACGATGACATTATTCAATCAGTACTAGCTCCTTCTCTTCGCCCGTATGCTCGTCTACAAAAAGGATGGCTCCTAGCACTTCTGTCTCGACCAATGCGGCAATGCGCCCAAAAATCAATTACTATTAATGATTATCTTCATATTCCAGTTGTCGATGAGTTATTTTGACCCGAACATTTAAATCATTCCTCTGTTGATTTTTCCTAGTCTTCTTTGATAATATACTAGTCTAAAGTCCCATATGAACTATTCACTTAGACTATTTCGCTCATGTTATACAACTCCTACTTGATTCTCTCTACTTTTTCGTAAGTTCCAAGCGCATATTCGCTTAACAACAACTCGAATATCTCGGCCACCTAATCTCAGCTTACCACGACCAAGATCATCCCTCCAAAATCATTTCTATTACTGACCGGCCTGCCCTGGCAGTGCACATCGTAGCTCCCTTAGCCTCGTCTAGAGGAATCATCAATTCTTTCAAAACTACATAATTATTGTCATCTCGATTATGTAAGCGCATTTTCATCTAGTCGCAGCCTGTGCAAATCGCCTTCTACGAATTCAAAGAGGCACTAACAAATATGTTTGTGTTATGCCCTCGGACGACATGCGCTTTCGAGGAATCAAATACGCCAGAAGACCAAAAGGAGTGCCGGGAAAGACCGGGCTGAACCACCCGGTTCAGCCCGCCATTAATTAAATAAGAGGAGGAGGGCTGAACCGCACCGGTTCAGCCCTCACATGGGGCCGGCCGGCCCCTAGGGGGAGAGGTTCACTTAAATACTCTCCCCCCCCCCCCCCCTCTTTTGATTCTCATGCATAATTATTTTCAGGTATCTTCTCTTTCTAGCAAACCCTAGCCGTCTTCTCCCTTACTAGTTCTCTTTTTCTCTAGTTGCCCTAGTAGTTCCTATCATTTGGTATCAGAGCCTCCTTCCTGCGACCATGGTGACACGTACGGAGGCGGAAATGGCGCGCTTGGCCGCCATCGAGGAGAACTACGTCACCTTGACGGATTCCGTAGCGGCAATCGAAGCAAGCGTGAAGAACTCGCAACAAAATCTGGAGGAACGCTTCGAGACGAGGATGGAGGAGTTGAAATCTCTCCTTTTGCAAAATCTGAAAGGAAAGGCTGTGAACGGCGATGGAGCCGACACCGAGGCAGCCAATACGCCAAATGAGGGCAGCACGGGAGCGAGGAATAGCGGAGGGCTTCCGTCTAGGGCGTCCGGTTCCGGATCGGGAGCGGGAGACCCGCTGGAAGCCGCTCGAGGAAGCGGGGCCCCATTCCGGACAGGCGGAATACCAGGCGGGCATCAGGACGGCTCGGGGCTGTGCGGCAGAGAGCCGGGAGGTCGGGAGATACCAGAGCCACTCCAGTCTGGCTCCAGCAGGCCGGCGGAGGCCGCAGGCGGCCCCTGGGGTGTCGTCGGAGGAGCAGCAGCCCCCTGGGGGGTCAGCGGAGGCGCAGCGGCTCACTGGGGCTTCGAACAGCCCCTGCAGGGACCCGGCGGCTTGCTGCGACATGGAGGGGGCTCCGGACAGGTTGGAGGAGCCCCGTTTGGACCCGGACAGCATGCAGGACAACCCTGGAGGCCGCAACACCAAGGATTCGGGCTGTTTCGCCCAACCGGGGCGAATGCGGTTCCTCTCGGAGGCGCAATGGAATTTTTTCCTCCCCAACCCGCGAACGCTCCGAACGGAGGATATGGACCGGCCAATATGGGGCCGGGGAGGCCCCCGGGGTGGAATCGCGGAGGACTTCAAGGAGATCATGAGCAACACGGACCTTTGGGCCAAAATGGAGGCGGCTTGGGTGGGGCATTTCAGCGACCTTACATGCAACCCAAGCTGACTCGGATGAACTTTCCGAAGTTCCGGGGAGGCGACGCGCTCGAGTGGATCCAAAAGGCCGAGCTGTTCTTCAGATATCAGGAGGTTCCAGCGGCTCAGTGGGTACAGTTGGCGGCCTTCCATCTAGAGGAGGACGCGTACCAGTCGACACAATGGTTTTTGCGGGGGCGCACCCACGCTCCTTGGGCCGAGTTCATAGAGGCTTTCTCGGCTAGATTCGGACCACTGGAGTACGAGGACGTGGAGGCCAGGCTTCAGAAACTCCGCCAACGGGGCACAGTCACGGAGTACCGGACGGAGTTCGAGAAGCTGGCCAACCGGGTCACCTGGGGAGAGCAGACGTTGTTGAGCTGCTTCATCTCGGGTCTGAAGGACTACTTACGCGACGAGGTTCACGCGTACTTGCCGCGTAGTCTGAGCCATGCTATTAGCATCGCGCGGATACAGGAGGAGCGTTACAACAGGCAGCGGAACCGGACGACGACCCGGCCACCCGCGGCTCCCGCAGCGGGACGAAAAGATCAGCTACCTCCCACTCGTCCCACGGTGACTAAGTTGACTTGGCCGGAGATGCAGGCTCGGAAGGATAAGGGCCTGTGCTTTAATTGTGATGAGAAATACACACGGGGACACAACTGCCAGAAAATTCAGGTGTTTATGCTGAGAGAGGAAGACGAGGAGGAGGATCCACTGGAGAGTGTCGACGCTGAGGCACTCGACCTGACAGAGTTTGGGGTTTCTATACAGGCCATGCAGGGGGGATCAGCCCCGGTGACTCTCCGTTTCACAGGCCGGATCGGCAAGGAGCGAGTGACCATTCTGGTGGACAGTGGGAGTACCCACAATTTCATCAACCCGGCCGTGGCTTCGAAGGTGGGGCATGCTATTGATAGGGAGGCGGCGTTCCAGGTGATGGTAGCAGATGGAAGCAAGCTGAAGTGCGAGGGCGTGATGAAGGGGGTGGAAATCCGCGTGCAGAGCTACTTGTGCCATACAGACATGTACTTGCTTCCGATCAGAGGCTCGGACATGGTGTTGGGGGTCCAGTGGTTGCGGCAGTTACAGAGGGTGACCACCGACTGGGTGCGGCTGACGATGGAGTTCACCCAGCAGGGGAAGGACTACTGCTTGCAGGGCATTCGGTCCTCTCCTCTGAAGGAGATTTCTGTGAGGAGCTTACAGCTGTTGGAGGAGCAGGGCTCTCAAATGGCCATGGTGGTGGGGGTGGAGGCGTTGGGCCAAACCTCCCCAGACATTCCAGAGGAGATACAGACACTGTTGTCCCAGTTCGAGGATGTGTTCCGGGAGCCTCGGAGCCTTCCCCCGCCCAGATTCAGGGATCATGGCATACAGTTGAAAGAGGGGGCTGCTCCCCCAAACGTCAGGCCCTACCGGTACCCGTACATCCAGAAGGCCGAGATCGAGAGGAGTGTGAAAGAGATGTTGGCGACCGGAATCATACGGCCGAGCACCAGCGCCTTCTCCTCCCCTATCATCTTGGTGAAGAAGAAGGACGGTTCATGGCGTTTCTGCGTGGACTACCGCAATTTGAATGATTCCACGATCAAGGATAAGTTTCCGATTCCGATGATAGAGGAGCTTTTGGACGAGTTGCATGGGGCGAGCTTGTTTACCAAGCTGGACCTTCGGTCCGGCTATCACCAGATGCGAATGAAGACGGAAGACATCCACAAGACCGCGTTTCGCACGCACGATGGGCATTATGAGTTCTTGGTGATGCCCTTTGGGCTCTCCAATGCCCCATCGACCTTCCAGGCGGTGATGAATGAGACCTTTCGGCCGTTTCTTCGGCGATCGGTGCTCATTTTCTTCGATGATATCCTGATCTACAGTCGGACGTGGGAGGAGCACATCGAGCACGTGGCACAGGTTCTTACTATCCTGCAGCAGCATCAGTTCTACGCTAAGCTGTCGAAGTGCTCGTTTGGGCAACCAGAGGTGGAGTACTTGGGCCATTTGGTTTCGGCCCAGGGGGTCAGGGCGGACCCCAAGAAGATCGAGAGCATGGTGGAGTGGCCGCGGCCCACTACAGTGCAGGACTATGGTAAGCTGGCACGCCCTCTTACCCAGCTCCTCCACAAGGAGTCCTTTACCTGGCATGATGAAGCCGAGCGGG
The DNA here is from genome assembly GCA_033032865.1 of Dactylorhiza incarnata. Taxonomy (NCBI): domain Eukaryota; kingdom Viridiplantae; phylum Streptophyta; class Magnoliopsida; order Asparagales; family Orchidaceae; genus Dactylorhiza; species Dactylorhiza incarnata. Next base: position 1,864,620 of record JAWHQI010000258.1, read on the forward strand.
CCTTCTCCGCTCTCAAGGAAGCTATGACGACCACGCCGGTGCTCGCCCTGCCGGATTTCACCAAGGAGTTCACCTTGGAGACGGACGCCTCCGGCGTTGGCATTGGGGCGGTTTTGATGCAGGAGGGGAGGCCGTTGACTTATTTCAGCAAGGCTTTGGCACCTCAGACCCTCGGCCTCTCCACGTACGAGAAAGAGATGCTGGCGATCTTACATGTCGTGACGCTGTGGCGCCCATACCTGTTGGGCCACCATTTTAAAGTCCGCACTGATCACCAGAGCCTGAAGCACTTCTTGGATCAGAGGCTGGCATCCCCTCTCCAACAGAAGTGGCTGACTAAGTTGTTGGGGTATGATTATGAGATCGTGTACAAACAGGGCAAGGAGAACTTGGTGGCCGACGCCCTGTCCCGCCTACCGGAGAACACCATCTTCCACCTTTCAGGGTCACTGATTGAGTCCCTTGATGACATTCAGAGGGAGGTCGCCGCGGACCCAGAGCTCCAACCGATTGTGGAGGCCTTGTCCCAGGGCCAACCAACTCCTCCAGGTTACCAGCTGGTTGGCGGACACTTGTACTACCACGGAAGGGTGGTCATTCCCGCTTCTTCTACCTGGAAGGAGATCATGTTACAGGAGTTCCACTCGTCCCCGACCGGAGGCCATGCTGGGGTGCTCCGTACCCTACAGCGGCTACGAGCCAATGTTTTTTGGAAGGGATTACGCCGAGATGCTCAGCGTTTCGTACAGCAGTGTGACGTGTGTCAGTGCCAGAAGTACGAGACGACCTCACCTGCAGGGCTGCTAACGCCCTTGGAGATTCCTCAGCACATTTGGGAGACGGTCTCGATGGACTTCATCGACGGGTTGCCCCGGTCGCAGGGCAAGACCGTGATCTTGGTCGTCGTGGACAAGCTGTCCAAATACGGCCACTTTCTCGCCCTTAGCCACCCGTACTCCGCGGAGACAGTTGCCGATCTTTTTGCCCGGGAGGTGGTTCGTCTACATGGTCTTCCGAGTTCGATCATCTCCGACCGCGATCTGGTATTTATTAGCAATTTCTGGCAGGAGCTGTTTCGGCTGCAGGGTACCCGATTGCGTATGAGCACGGCGCACCACCCGCAGACAGATGGTCAGACCGAGGTCCTCAATCGGGGGGTAAAGACATACCTCCGCTGTTTCGTCATGGATGAGCCCCATTCTTGGACACGATGGTTACATTGGGCGGAGTATTGCTATAACACGTCGTTTCACACAGCCAGCAGGATCACTCCGTTCGAGGTTGTCTACGGGAGACCACCACCTTCTCTCCGATCCTACGAGCCAGGTAGCACAGCTCTTCCGGCAGTGGATCGAGCTCTACGGGACAGAGATCAGACCCTGGTCCTCCTGCGGGACAATCTCCGTGCCGCCCAAGACCGGATGAAATTACAGGCTGACAAACACCGGACGGAGCGGACGTTTCAAATAGGGGATGAGGTCTTTCTCCGTCTCCAACCGTACAGACAGCTTTCAGTTGCTCGTCGGGCCAATCAGAAGTTAGCCCCCCGGTTCTATGGCCCGTTCCGCATCACTCATCGGGTGGGACCGATTGCTTACACTCTCGCTCTTCCTGAGGGGTCCAGAATTCATCCCACGTTCCATGTGTCGTTGCTGAAGAAGAAGCTGGGAGCGGCGGTCACTGTGACCCCCTTCCTCCCCGAGGCTACTACGACTGGCGAGCTACGCCCCAGTCCCGAGGATATACTGCTGTCCCGCTGGAAGAGACATGGCACGGAATACCGTTCAGAGGTTCTGGTCAAGTGGAAGGATTTGTCCGAGGCCCACAACACATGGGTGGATTTACTGGAGTTCCGGGAGTTCTTTCCAGACTTTCAGCTTGAGGACAAGCTGCCTCTTGATGGGGAGGGGAATGTTATGCCCCCGGACGACATGCGCTTTCGAGGAATCAAATGCGCCAGAAGACCAAAAGGAGCGCCGGGAAAGACCGGGCTGAACCACCCGGTTCAGCCCGCCATTAATTAAATAAGAGGAGGAGGGCTGAACCGCACCGGTTCAGCCCTCACATGGGGCCGGCCGGCCCCTAGGGGGAGAGGTTCACTTAAATACTCTCCCCCCCCCCCCTCTTTTGGTTCTCATGCATAATTATTTTCAGGTATCTTCTCTTTCTAGCAAACCCTAGCCGTCTTCTCCCTTGCTAGTTCTCTTTTTCTCTAGTTGCCCTAGTAGTTCCTATCAGTTTGTACTCTAATTCTCGGACTTCATCTCGAAGCCAACTATCAACAACAAAGCTCATAAGTTAGCATTGGCATCATCCTCTCTCACCGCGCGCACACATTCGCCTTCTACCACCGCAGGCTCTCCCTTTCATGCATGAAGACACCGTCTTATGTTCGTGAGACTTGCGAAGTGACTAAAATTATTCACAAAACAGAGTCATTAACTCATGGGACACAAGCTTACCATCCTCACCTACCAACAAATCCTCACAACATCTTCTCCAATGACCTCTAAGCAATGCTTCTAGCACCACAAACTCGTGACTCCCGACCATGACCTCTAAGCAATGCCCTTGACCGCCCCTTGAGGTTGACCTCATTCGCATCTCCAACATCTCTCCCACTTATAAGTCTTTGATTGTCGCCATGATGCTCTTCGTGGCGACCCAGTTTGCAGATAATTTCGCTCTGACATCACCGCGTTCCCATACGACTTCGCTCACCATTGCAGATAATTTCGCTCTGACAGACATTGTTGTAGAAATATATATCGATGTCTTATTTTATAGCGTGAGAGACTGTAATATGTCTGATAAATGTTTTAGGCTCTGTTTGGCACGGCGGTGAACTTGGTGGTTACGAACGGTCGTTCGTGATTCGTGAACGCCCAACCTCACCTAAAGAACGTCATTCACTTTTATGTTCAAAACTAATTTTCTTTTCTTCGCAACGGTCATAACCGCTGTCATGCCAAACATACACTCTATGATGGCGGTGTTTTTGCCTAAACTCGCAAACGGAGCCTTAATCCCAAAATAAACTGTGTACTCTAATTCATGAGTGGGTTGCTGCTTCTCTTAATATTTCCTCAACTTGTTGATGAAAGTTGGGTTCAGAGATGCTGTGTGAAATCTGTGCACTGAGATTACAGCATCAAATGGAGTATTACATTCATTTCAAATATGCATTTCCTATGAAATCATAACCTGCATTGTTGAATTTTTCAGAATCAGAATAATAAATTTCCTGCCTGATGGAGGAAACGCATAATACAAATGGAGAAGTCTCTGCAGAATCCCTGCCCTCCACATCGGAGGGAAGAAGACCAAGAATCAACCCTCCTCGTGTCAGCAACGGCCCCAGCGCTGCTCGCCGCGATGTATCGAACAGCAAGCATAATTACTGGAGGGGCCGCGGGGCGTGGGGCAGATCGCCGGAATCGCCCGGGTCGCTTAACAAAATAACGGATCCGAGCAGAACCGTGATCGACACCAATGCGCCGTTCGAATCCGTCAAAGATGCTGTCAATATGTTTGGAGGAAATGTGGATTGGAAGGCGCATAGGGCTCTCATTAAAGAGGTAAACAAAATATAACCTGCAGTTCTGATGAGTTATTCATCAATTAGTAATCTCATCCTGAATTCTTTTTGGGATAACAGAGCTTGTTTGACTGCAGGGAAATAGTGGCTATCTAAATAAAACCCTAATAAAGTGAGTGATAGCCATTTTTGGTTTAATTTAGGGTCTGTTTGGTATGGCGGTGAGCACGGTGGTTACGAACCGTAATTCGTTTGGGGCGACGTTTATTTGCATCGGTAAGTTTGGACAAAAGCGCCACTGACATGAAATGTGTTTGACATAACAACGGTCGTGACCGCCAATGGATGAAGTTTTTTAGGGGAGGTCGGGCATTCACGAAGGACAGTTCGTAACCGCCGCGTTTACATTCGTAACCGCCATATGATAAAGTTGGTAAAGTTAAGGAACTTATTTCCGTATTTTGCCTAAAAATAATCAGCTACAAAGCATATACAACCACCATGCATCAATTCAAGCATAACCAGTATTCTTGACTTCATTTTGCAAATCACCCGACTTTGACTATGTGCGCAGAGGAGCAGGAACTGCGAGCAAGAACTTGAGAAGGTTGAGCAGGAAGTCCCTCTCTGCCAGAAACATCTAGAAGCTGCTGAAGATGCCAAGGCCAGAGTGCTCCAAGAGCTTGAAATAACTAAGAGGCAGGTGGAAAAGATACAACTTCAGCTTGCGAAGGCTCTGACTGAGGAGACTCGGGCTCTGCAGGACTCAGAGTTGGCCCAACTCCGTGTCAAGGAGATCGAGCGAGGAGTCGGAGACGAGCACAGCGTGGCAGCCAAAGCGCAGGTGACCGTAGTGCGAACGAGGCGCCTGGAAACAGACGATGAGCTGAAATCCGTCGAAGCTGAGCTCGACGCGTTGAGGAAAGAATGCGAGAAATTGATGAGAGAAAGGGATGCTGCTGCCAAGAAGGCTGAGGAGGCTGCGCTGGCCTCGGAAGACGTCGAGAAACGAGTCGACGAGCTCGCAATTGAGCTCACAATTGCGAAGGAGACGCTTGAGTCGGCGCACTCATCGCACCTCAAAGCAGAAGAGCAACGGCTTGATGCTGCCGTGGAGAGGGAGCAGGGGAATCAGTGTCTGGAGCAGAAGTTGAAGCAATCACAGGAGGATTTGCACTCCTTTGAAGAGAAGCTTGCTGCTGCGAATGACGTTAAGCTGAAGTTCGACACTGCGTCTTCTTTCCTAAACTCTCTGAAAGGGAAGTTAGCTGCGTATGTGGGGAACGAGATCGTCCGGGACGAAAAGGAGTTTGTTTGGCCAGACGCTCTATCTGCGGCGAAAAAGGAGCTCGAGGAAGCGAGGATCAGCATCGAGAAGGCGAAGGACGAGGTAAACTGCCTTAGAATTGCAGCATTTTCCCTCAAGTCTGAACTGGAAGCGGAAACTTCCATGCTCTCTTCACTCAGGGAGAAGGAGAGGATGTCATCATTGGCAATTTCTTCTTTAGAAGCAGAGCTGGAAAAGAATCAGTCCGAGCTGGAGGAAGTTCAGGGAAAGGAGAAGAAATCCAATGGAGAGATGAGAGAGTTCCCACACGAGTTGCGGGAGAAAACAGAGGAAACTGATGATGCGAAATCGAAAGCTCACTCTGCACGCCGGGAGCTAACAGAAGCCATAGAGGAAGCAGAGATGGCTAAGGCTAGCGCCAACACGATGGAACTCAGACTACAGGCAGTCCTTAAAGAGATTGAAGCGGCCGTGGCCTCTGAAAAACTGGCGCTTGAAGCAGTCAAAGCAATACAGGGGAGCGAGGAGACTACAGAGAGCTCGCAAGATGTGGTCTCCATTTCTTTCGAAGAATACTATGCCCTGAGCAAGAAAGCCAGTGAGGCCGAGAGACTCTCAAATGAGAGGGTGATGGTGGCCATTGATCAGATAAAGGATGCGAAGAGATCGGAGAAGCTGGTGAGAGAGAAGTTGGAAGCTGCTTTCATGGGGATGAAGCGGAGGAAGGAGGCGTTGAGAGATGCCACTGAGAAGGCTGCGAAGGCGACAGAAGGGAAGCTGAAGATGGAGCAGGAACTGAGGGATTGGCGAGCGGAGAACGAACAGAGGAGGAAGGCCCGCGAAGCTTTTTCTGTTTCCTCTTCCAACGGTCAGTTTAAGACGACGCGGTTCTTCTGGAAGAGCTTTGATAACGGAAAGGATACAAATTGCCCGAATCCGGCCAAAGTTACTCTTCGTGTTAACTCTGCTCCGGATTCGAACCGGCGTGACTCTGCCGGCGAAGGGGATGGTCAGGTGTCTGAGCTGAGACCGAGGAGGAAGAGATCTTTCTTCCCGCGAATAGCCATGTTCTCGGCGAGGAAGAAGACTCAGACTGTGAAGTGAAATTGATCTGCTTGTAATATAAGCATTATATAAATGTTGACACATTCGTTTCCCGTGTTTTATAAATGTGTTTCATATGTTTAATTCATTCTTCAGAATAATCCTCTAAGTTTTTTTTTTTAAATAGAGGATTATTCCAATTTAAATTAACTCACGTGTAATTATAAATAATATAAATGCCTAGAAGAGGACTTGAAAAATTGCTTCAGTTATGACGATTTCTTTGGTTAACTTCTACCAATATTGTCTCCAATCTCCATCAAATTCACGGGTGGATTGTGAAAAACTAAAATTCTAGATTTTGTAAATTAAAATAATAAACCATTAATCTTATAATATTCTTATTTCATATTTATAACTTAATAATAGCTCAAAATTTTAACATCGAACGGTAATTTGTAGAGCTACCGTTGGGGGATCACAGTGTTTAGTAGAGTGGTCATTGGATACTCTTTAGAACCAGTGGCGGAGGCAAAAAAAATTCTGTATAGGCGGACTTAAAAAGTGCAAAAAAAAAAATTAATCAAAAAATATGATAAAAGTACGTTGATATCGCAAAAAATATACAAAATTTGCACATATAATAATAGAAGGATGTAAATAATCTTGCTTACAAGACTCCTCTTCGAGGTTTCATGATTCGAAAGCATTTCATGATGTTTTTATTGTTAATGGTGAAAATATACTTTTTTTCAATATATGTCACTAAACAAACATTCATTTATTCATCCCTCATTCGATTGCATAATGTCAGCAAAGCCAATTAGTGAGCAATAAAGAAGAGCATAGAGAATCTAATCAAGATGTGTAGGAAGAGAAAGAAAGGAGTAATTAGTGAGCAAAAATCAAAATGCAAACACCATGGTGAAAAAAACTAGAAGAGATGCAAACTCCATGGTGAAAAAAGCTAGAAGAGATGCAAACAGCAAACCGAAATCCATGGTGAAAAACCCTACAAAAACTAGATCCACCAAATCAAAACAGATCTACAAAAAACCGAAAAAAACAAAACCTTCCGAGGCAAACGCAAACCAGAAAAAAATCAAAGGAGAAAGTTAGAAATGGAAGGAATCAGGAGGCATAAGCAAACCCTACCTGCGATGTTGGAGAGGAGAAGGGCGGCGTCGACGGTCGACTTCGCCGAGGATGCCACCAGAAGAGAGGAGAAGGGCGAGGTCTGCAACTGCAAGGAGGTTGTCTGTCTTCCAGCGAGAGAAGAAGCAGTCTCACTAAGAGGAGAAGGGCTTCCGTCGTCTGAGAGGAGAAGGGCTTTCGTCCTCGAGAGGAGAAGAGTTTCCGGGCTTTTGTCGTCTGAGAGGAGAAGAGTTTCCGGGCTTTTGTCGTCTGAGAGGAGAAGAGTTTCCGGGCTTTTGTCGTCTGAGAGGAGAAAGGCTTTCGTCGTCAATTTTTTTTTTCAATGTGAACGACCGCCCACACTCGGCCCTACATTAAATCCGCCCCTGCTTAGAACCAGTCTATAGTTGAACCTTTGGCCAACATAGAACCAATAAAGCAAAACAATAGTGTGAAATTCCATGAAATTATATTATAAATATTTTCTAAAAAACATTCTCTATAAAATCATTCAAAATACATCTGTGAGCATATAAGCAAATTTGTTGTGCATATTATAAAAGATTGTAATCTTTGCTTGTGAAATTAAAGAAAATGTTACTTTTTTTACAGAAAGGACTTAACTGGAGAAAGCATATTGTTTCCACTAAGAAACAAAAGCCAACAAACAAATGTTATGCAAATGGTTCAGCAGAAGATTGGCTTCTGGGAGATCTGGGGGCTGTTTCAAGAAACTGAACCGGAAATTGTCTGAACGATAGTTCTGTTCCATGGACTGGAGAGGTGATAGAGGAGGTTATCGATTGGACCAGCATGAGTTGCATATGCTTGAACGAAGAAGCCCAGCATTGCCACCATGGCCAAACGTCCTGCAAACAGTTTAACCTAATATCAGCACCACAATGCAGCTCCTAAACATCTCATTTTCGTTTCCGTCTAAATAAATTTTATGCAACTAGTTCGGTAGTATCGTTTCGAATTTAGTTTCGGTATATCATAGCGGAAACTTCTATTGAAGTTTTGATGAATCCTTGGGAGTTCCAACGAAGTTTCAATCCAAAACTATGAGTTTCTGGTGGAAAATTGGGTTTTTCTTGTCAAACCGAAAATGAATTTATCAACTAGTTTCAAAACAATCTAGAAAAAAGCTAAATTGAAACCAAGGAAACTTAAGAGGATGATTAGATCATGGTGAAAAGGCGGCAGAGAGATGTATGCGTACCATTCTTGATTTCCTTGAGCTTCAACTGATGGGCATTGCGGATATCTTTCGCCAGCCCGAGCGGATTAAGGATCGGCCCCCCAGGGTACCTGTCGGTAGCTCGATAATAGAAGGTGCTTCTGGCATTAGCTCAAAATATTTATGCTATGATTGCAGCTATCGACTATATAAATTAGATAATAATAATTTCTTTAAGATTGGTATAGAATAAGTGCAGCATCTAATGCTCAGCTGAATAAATGAAGAATGAGAATTTACAAGTATCATCGCTATGATTCTATCCCGACTGTTTGGGGTTGGCTAGATGGGAATTCATAACTACATGGTGGTGCTTCCATGGCCCGGTGATGACATGTTGTAACTTCCTCTACGATCCTTCTGCCTCTCGTAGGGTGCTTCTCTTTCATTATCATAGTTTACCGAAGTTTGCATTATCTTTAGCCAAGTTCCTCCATTGTGAAGATCTCAAAAACTCCAGATGCAAAACACAGTGGAGCTTAAGCCTTAAAGGAAAGAGAAATGGAAATGGAAAGCTGTTGAAAAAGCTCTTGATTTCTATTGATTATACAGGAAATATGTTTTCTTCACATGAGTAGGTTGTTATCTATAGATTCTATGCATGCGCAAACTCTCACACACAGTGATGTGCATAAAAAATCGAAACCGAACGAATCGATTTTCAGGCCGAACAGATCAAACCGAGGTTCCGTTCGGTTTGGTTCGTTGGTTGGGTAAACCGAACCTTGACTAGTAGAGAATAAAGACTATTAGTGAAGTTTAGGTATTATGATTATGTTTGGGTCAAGACATCCAACTTCTTCGTTTCAGGAGACACCAACTAATACTAAAATAGTAAACTAATAAAAAGGGCAGCCCGGTGCACAAAGCATCCCCACGCAGCGATGGTCCGTGGAAGGGTCCCACCACAAGGGTGAAATGTAAGCAAACCTTACCCCGCATTTTTTTGCAAGAGGCTGCTTCCAGGACTCGAACCCGTGACCTAATAATTTAGAAAATTATGAATGCTTAAGTTATGCTTCATCTTGATTAGTTGGGTCATAACACTATCCCCATTTCACCGTAATATACATGTTTACATAAATTGTTTTTTGATTGATTAAATAGAAAAAGTACATGAATTATATTCACAATTAATTAACTCTGAACTATAGTTAGCACAAACTATATATCATATGACACCGTAAATTATTTTTAAATATATGAATCTAAGATTAATTATTTCTAAGTTAACAATAAATCTAAATCAATTTATTATTTAAGTCAAAAAAATTAATCAAAACTCAAAGAAAATATTTTGAGCAAATTTTAGTATGAGTTATCTATGTCGGAAAACCGAACATGGGTTTAAAAATCGAACCGAATCGTGTGGATTCGGTTTGGTTTCGGCTTGGATTGTGTGAAATCGAGGATATTCGGTTCGGTTTCGGTCTTACCTAAAATCGAACCAAACAAAACCACTTACAAGCCTACTCACACACGAATCTTTACATGTGATAATAATGCGCCCCTTTGGATAACCCTCCTCACAGCAACAGTTGAAAATAGAGAAAAAAGCGGGAAAAGAAAACAGAGAGAAAAAATTGACTAGACGAGGGAAAAATAAAATTGCAGGTGAGGAGAGAAATCTCTAAAATGCCAAAATGGTGCTATCATATTAATCTTTAATCTTCAACGTGCATACCCTTTGATGCGGAATGGAGACACGGACCCGCGGCAGAGGATGAGTTTTGGGCCCGTTCGGGGCCAATTGGTCACCTGTCATATATAGCATCTCTGGATTGACGATCCGACTTCACGGATGCGTCCGACTCGTCGTTTACCTACATTTTCATATATTATATTGTTGCGTTTCAGTTTTATTTAGTGTAATCGGACCCTACGCATCCCCGGCCAATCATAGTCGTTGATGTCGGGGTGCCCTAATTATGTGTTATTAGGCACGGGGGATGCTTGAAGGCTATTGTAAATTTTGGAGAAATGTATTCCCGAAATCCCGCGATCACTCCACGGTGCCGACTCCGTGGAACCCTAGGTGACGACTCCTAGGCCCTCTCCCGCTCCCCAAAGGTAACCCTAACCTCTAGCCCCCTTTCTCCACCTCCAAAACCCTCTACCGCCACTCCCACGCCTCTCCAACACCCAGCCGCCGCCCCTATTCCCCGCTGTCCTGCAACTGCCGCCGCCAATCTGCCGCTGTCCTGCTACCGCCGCCGCCGCCTACATAGCGTTGTCCTGCTACCGCCGCCGCATCCTCCTTGATTCCCTACTACTGCCGACCCCTTCCAACCACCATTCCCCTTCCGCTGACCCACCATAAGCCTCCCCACATTAGATTTGCCTCCCACAGCCCGGATCCGCCTCCACGGCCGAATCTACCACCCCGCAACCCGGATCCGCCTCCATATAGCTAGATCTACCTTCCCACAGCCTGGATCCGCCTCCATGCAGCCGAATCTACCTTCCCACAGCCCGATCCCACTTCCCACCGTCAGATCCAGCCATCTCCCTCATCGTCCCGCCTCTGGTTCCTTCCGGATTGTCACCTCCGCGACGTGATTCACTGAAACTCCTCACCTCGGGGAGCCCTCATACTTTTGTGAGTTTTCTTATTGTACGAACTCTTGTTTTCATCATTTAAATATTGTGTTGTGATCTTTACTTGTTTGGATAAATAGCATCGTAGGACTTTTGATGGGGAATCAGAACCATTCATTTTATGCGGATCGACGATCGTAGCAGTTTTTGTTCGTCATTTTTTATTTCGAATTGTATTTTTATGTATTTTTGAGTCGGGACGATCGGTCAATCATAGACATCCGTTGCCTCCTGATGCGGAGCAGTGATGGACGAGTTTTGGGGCCCATTCGGGCTGATTTGGCGACTTACCATATATGGCGTGCCCGGATCGACGATCCGACTCCGTGGATGCGTCCGGATGCGTGTTGCGAATCATTTTCATACATAGCATTATGTATTTTGAGTATCTTTTCATGTAGTTATGGCATCGGAACCGCCGGCCAATCATAGCCGTCGATTTCGGTTGCCCTAATATTGTTTTATTATAAATAGGTCTTTAGGGCTACAGGAATTCTTATTTCTGAAATTTGGAGAGTCTTCTTCCTCATTTCCGGTGATCTCCTCCGCGGTGCCGACTCCGTGGAGCCCCCTTGGTGACGACTCCTTGGGTAAGTATCTCATTTTCCTTTATTCCCCTTCTCCTTTATTCCCCTTCTCCTCTACCAGCAGCCACCCTCCAACCTTCTTGCCGCCAGCCCCCCTCCAAGTTACTGTTCAAAAATTAAATTCCATATTCATCAATATAATTCCCCCCCCCCCCATTTCCTGCCTGTTCACCGTCAGCCATCTCCCCTTCCAGCCGCTCCTCTCCTTGTTAGCCTCCCTCCTCCCTTCATCTACAGCCCTTCCCAATCCCTGCCGTCAGTCCCTATCAAAGTCCAGCCGCCTGCCTTGCTGAGCCCAGCCGCCGCCCCTACAGGAACCCCTACCACCGCTCCTTCAAAACCCCCAGTCACTGCCCTCTTCAAAGCCCTACCGCCGCCCCTCTACAGCCCATTCACTGCCGCCCCTCCACAGCCTGAAACCCCACGCCACCAATACAGCAACACCACCAGCCGCCCCTCCCATAACCCTCCTGCCGCCCCTGTCCAAAACTGGCCAGATCTGTCCAGATCTGGACAGATCTGTCCTGGTCCAGTCCCTGACCTCGAATCAGCCCTAAAACGCCTCAAACCCGCAGCCAATCACTCCTCTTCCGTGGACCCACCTTCCCCCTTACCCGATCTAGTCTTCCACCACCCGGAAAGACCCCATTTCGCCTCCAAACTTCAGATTTATGTTAAATCACTGCAGCCCTGGTTTATTTCAGATTTCGTGTTGTGTTTTGTATTGGATTTTGGTTGTAAAACATTGTTAACGTTTGGAATATTATATGCTTGCTTTGATGTTCATGTTATTATAATTATTTGTGCCTAGATTAATCTCTAACTGCAGGATTGGAATTATTCGTCGCGCGCTCTATCTTTGGCCCTCCACGCGGAGGGAAACCAAAGCTTGCTCGCTTAATAAACTATATTGCCTTGCTTAGAATTATTTGCGTGGGATGTTAATGTTTATTATCCAATTTGTGATTAATCCGTCGGGCTTTGCATAGCATGTAGGGTTAGGTCACGGTTTATCCGCCGCCTATAGATTCGTCCTGCGTCAATTGGTATCAAAGCACAGGTTGCGCACACATTTCGATACGCAGTCGTAGAGTCTATAAGATATTTTATTATGTCTAGGTGCCAAAATTATGCCTCCCCTCGGTTTGGAGGTCTCGAGTCCACTAGCACCCGCTCTCACAGAGCCCCGTCAGGGAGATCTTCACGTTACTACGACGATTATTCTCGATCGCAGCACACCACTTTTAGAGATCATGTTGACCCACCGCCACGAGACCACTACACTAGAGACGATCGGTATGATGGTTGTCATCGTTCTTATCCGTACACGCGAGCGGATCGTGTCGATCCTTCGACACGACTCGGTTACCTTAAGAATGATTATTATGAGGATCGTTGTTCCGAGAGAGATCTCGAGAGTCAGTTTCGTACTGCTGCCCCTTCCTTTGACGGCTCATCGTCTCCCGAGTCTTTCAGTTACTGGCTCGTGGATATGGAGTATTATCTCGATCATTTTGAGTTATTCGGTGAGCGTCGCGTCAAGTTTGCGAAACTTAGACTGTTAGATCAGGCGAGGGCATATTGGTCTAGCGTTGAGAAGACCCGCGAGCGAGACTGTCTACATCACATCACTAGTTGGGTGGACATGAAGCGTACATTATGTCAGAGGTATCTGCCTTCGTCATATCGGAGTCGCTTGCTCGACCAATTATTTTCCCTTCAGCAAGGATCCATGTCCGTCGCTGAGTACAGGGATCGCTTTGATGAATTAGTTGTGAGGAGCGATATCCGAGAGGACCCAGCCATGACCTCTTGCAGATTTCGGTCTGGCCTTCGACCAGACATTCGTACTGAGGTGGTTTTTCATAGCTCGAAGTCCCTCGAGCAGACGTATCAGCTTGCCCTTCGTTATGAACAGTCTTTGAGATCCGCAAGAGCTGGTCGATGGGATTCTCACCTTGACCTCCGCAGTACGAGCCCCTCCCACACCGAGGACACCACTTTGCCTATCATTGTTCCATCAGACATGACTGAAGTAATACCTGATGCAGATTGCTCTCACCCCAGTGAGGTGCTTAGCCCAGTTAGTGACTTATCTCTAGTTTCTGACCCGTCTTTTGTGACCCCGACTGAGGGCGAACCTGAGCGGCCTATTGAGTCTGTAGCGTTGTGTCCTTCACCCACACCACCACCTTTGGCATGTCATGGGTTGATTAACACCCCTACCCTTGACTCACATCTTGACACCGCACCCGCGGACCCATTCTTGAGTCTAGGTCTATGTCGCTCTCCCCTTATCATATCCCTGGGTCACATCGCGACCGAGAGCCCAGAGCCTAGTGTTGATCTCATAGTGGCCATGTCATCCATTCACAGGGACACTACCCTTTTTGTAGGTACTCACCTGGAGGACCTTGAACCTAGTGACGAGTCCCATGACGAGCCCCCAGTTGAGCCTCCTGATGATCCACCACATCCGGGTGAACATGAGATTCACGTGAGGCGCTTGTTTACGAGTTTCGAGTTATTGACGTCTCCTCCCCTATCATCTCTGGCTTTGCCCCAGAGGATGGGTCGTGAGTGGAATAAGACGTATGTAGGGCCTACCTTGAGCACACTAGAGTCTACTCATATTTTGAGGACCCACTTTATGACACATCACACTCGTGATGAGTTTTGGGACACACCACCCGCTGACCCACCCGATGAGTTCTTTGTTGTCGGGGACACTCACCACACTATAGAGCCACGTTTTCTAGACGGTGCACATGATTTTCACTTAGGAGGTTGTCGCATTCGCGATGACTTTTCTTACACACCTCCTGGTGAGCCCCCTGATGTGTCACGTTCCCTGAGAGACACTTGGATCTTTATGAGCTCGTATTTGAGTATAGTTGTCTCTCACGATCATCTGAGCACTTGTCACACACAAGATGAGTTTTTCTACACTCCTCCGAGAGAGCCTCCTGATAGGCCACCTCCTTTGGTAGATTTTCAAATGATTATTAGTCATTCTCATTGTGAGTATGTTGTGTCGATCATGTGTCATTTACATCATTTGTATGCGTCTGTTGAGTCGTTTTGTCATCATTTGCATGAGTCTGTTACGCCGTTTTATCATCATTGGCATAAGTTTGTTGTGTTGTTTGTTCATCGTTTGCATGTGTGTCATGAGTCGGCCCGACGAAGAATCCATAATGATAATAAATTTTGTAAATCACATGCGGATGTTCATTGGCAGGTGCAGGTACTTCATGAAGGCGAGCAGGTGATGGTGAGAATCTGCGTTGTGAGGCTCCGTGCGAGGCTTGCTAAAAGCTTGAGCGTTAGGCGAATGGGTCCCTACTCAGTCCTAAGATGCATCGGCACAAATGCTTATGAGTTGGACATCCCCGCGAGCATGAGTACCCATACTGTGTTCAATGTCGAGGACCTGACGCCATACTTTGCACTTCACGAGTATTCAGGCCCACATCTTGGCGGCCCCCCCGAGCCTTTACCACTGTTTTTACCACCCACCACTCAGTCTACCCCCGAGCCCTTGCCACCACATTCATTGCCCCGTTCTCAGCCCACCTCTGACCCTTATTTGCCCGGGATGTTGTCCCCAACGGTTTCACCATTGGCACCTCAGATTCCACCGGATCCTTCTACTTGTGTGTTGAGAGATGAGCTTGATCGATTCGCCCCCGGACTTCGACTTTAGTACGTCCGTCTCCACTCATCGGGGATGGAAATTTTTCAGTCCGGAGGAGTTGATTGGCGAGGCCACTTTCTGCGTCGACACTTGGACGACCTCTGGCGGACCTCTTCGAGTTTTACCTGGCATGCGGCGAAAGAATTCTGACCCCTATTCATCGGGAGATGAATTCTTTCAAGCCGGGGAGATTGATGCGGAGCAGTGATGGACGAGTTTTGGGGCCCATTCGGGCTGATTTGGCGACTTACCATATATGGCGTGCCCGGATCGACGATCTGACTCCGTGGATGCGTCCGGATGCGTGTTGCGAATCATTTTCATATATAGCATTATGTATTTTGAGTATCTTTTCATGTAGTTATGGCATCGGAACCGCCGGCCAATCATAGCCGTCGATTTCGGTTGCCCTAATATTGTTTTATTATAAATAGGTCTTTAGGGCTGCAGGAATTCTTATTGCTGAAATTTGGAGAGTCTTCTTCCTCATTTTCGGTGATCTCCTCCGCGGTGCCGACTCCGTGGAGCCCCCTTGGTGACGACTCCTTGGGTAAGTATCTCATTTTCCTTTATTCCCCTTCTCCTTTATTCCCCTTCTCCTCTACCAGCAGCCACCCTCCAACCTTCTTGCCGCCAGCCCCCCTCCAAGTTACTGTTCAAAAATTAAATTCCCTATTCATCAATATAGTTTTTTTCCCCCCCATTTCCTGCCTGTTCACCGCCAGCCGTCTCCCCTTCCAGCCGCTCCTCTCCTTGTTAGCCTCCCTCCTCCCTTCATCTACAGCCCTTCCCAATCCCTGCCGTCAGTCCCTATCAAAGTCCAGCCGCCTGCCTTGCTGAGCCCAGCCGTCGCCCCTACAGGAACCCCTACCACCGCTCCTTCAAAACCCCCAGTCACTGCCCTCTTCAAAGCCCTACCGCCGCCCCTCTAGCCCATTCATTGCCGCCCCTCCACAGCCTGAAACCCCACGCCACCAATACAGCAACACCACCAGCCGCCCCTCCCATAACCCTCCTGCCGCCCCTGTCCAGATCTGGACAGATCTGTCCAGATCTGGACAGATCTGTCCTGGTCCAGTCCCTGACCTCGAATCAGCCCTAAAACGCCTCAAACCCGCAGCCAATCACTCCTCTTCCGTGGACCCACCTTCCCCCTTACCCGATCTAGTCTTCCACCACCCGGAAAGACCCCATTTCGCCTCCAAACTTCAGATTTATGTTAAATCACTGCAGCCCTGGTTTATTTCAGATTTCGTGTTGTGTTTTGTATTGGATTTTGGTTGTAAAACATTGTTAACGTTTGGAATATTATATGCTTGCTTTGATGTTCATGTTATTATAATTATTTGTGCCTAGATTAATCTCTAACTGCAGGATTGGAATTATTCGTCGCGCGCTCTATCTTTGGCCCTCCACGCGGAGGGAAACCAAAGCTTGCTCGCTTAATAAACTATATTGCCTTGCTTAGAATTATTTGCGTGGGATGTTAATGTTTATTATCCAATTTGTGATTAATCCGTCGGGCTTTGCATAGCATGTAGGGTTAGGTCACGGTTTATCCGCCGCCTATAGATTCGTCCTGCGTCAATTGGTATCAAAGCACAGGTTGCGCACACATTTCGATACGCAGTCGTAGAGTCTATAAGATATTTTATTATGTCTAGGTGCCAAAATTATGCCTCCCCTCGGTTTGGAGGTCTCGAGTCCACTAGCACCCGCTCTCACAGAGCCCCGTCAGGGAGATCTTCACGTTACTACGACGATTATTCTCGATCGCAGCACACCACTTTTAGAGATCATGTTGACCCACCGCCACGAGACCACTACACTAGAGACGATCGGTATGATGGTTGTCATCGTTCTTATCCGTACACGCGAGCGGATCGTGTCGATCCTTCGACACGACTCGGTTACCTTAAGAATGATTATTATGAGGATCGTTGTTCCGAGAGAGATCTCGAGAGTCAGTTTCGTACTGCTGCCCCTTCCTTTGACGGCTCATCGTCTCCCGAGTCTTTCAGTTACTGGCTCGTGGATATGGAGTATTATCTCGATCATTTTGAGTTATTCGGTGAGCGTCGCGTCAAGTTTGCGAAACTTAGACTGTTAGATCAGGCGAGGGCATATTGGTCTAGCGTTGAGAAGACCCGCGAGCGAGACTGTCTACATCACATCACTAGTTGGGTGGACATGAAGCGTACATTATGTCAGAGGTATCTGCCTTCGTCATATCGGAGTCGCTTGCTCGACCAATTATTTTCCCTTCAGCAAGGATCCATGTCCGTCGCTGAGTACAGGGATCGCTTTGATGAATTAGTTGTGAGGAGCGATATCCGAGAGGACCCAGCCATGACCTCTTGCAGATTTCGGTCTGGCCTTCGACCAGACATTCGTACTGAGGTGGTTTTTCATAGCTCGAAGTCCCTCGAGCAGACGTATCAGCTTGCCCTTCGTTATGAACAGTCTTTGAGATCCGCAAGAGCTGGTCGATGGGATTCTCACCTTGACCTCCGCAGTACGAGCCCCTCCCACACCGAGGACACCACTTTGCCTATCATTGTTCCATCAGACATGACTGAAGTAATACCTGATGCAGATTGCTCTCACCCCAGTGAGGTGCTTAGCCCAGTTAGTGACTTATCTCTAGTTTCTGACCCGTCTTTTGTGACCCCGACTGAGGGCGAACCTGAGCGGCCTATTGAGTCTGTAGCGTTGTGTCCTTCACCCACACCACCACCTTTGGCATGTCATGGGTTGATTAACACCCCTACCCTTGACTCACATCTTGACACCGCACCCGCGGACCCATTCTTGAGTCTAGGTCTATGTCGCTCTCCCCTTATCATATCCCTGGGTCACATCGCGACCGAGAGCCCAGAGCCTAGTGTTGATCTCATAGTGGCCATGTCATCCATTCACAGGGACACTACCCTTTTTGTAGGTACTCACCTGGAGGACCTTGAACCTAGTGACGAGTCCCATGACGAGCCCCCAGTTGAGCCTCCTGATGATCCACCACATCCGGGTGAACATGAGATTCACGTGAGGCGCTTGTTTACGAGTTTCGAGTTATTGACGTCTCCTCCCCTATCATCTCTGGCTTTGCCCCAGAGGATGGGTCGTGAGTGGAATAAGACGTATGTAGGGCCTACCTTGAGCACACTAGAGTCTACTCATATTTTGAGGACCCACTTTATGACACATCACACTCGTGATGAGTTTTGGGACACACCACCCGCTGACCCACCCGATGAGTTCTTTGTTGTCGGGGACACTCACCACACTATAGAGCCACGTTTTCTAGACGGTGCACATGATTTTCACTTAGGAGGTTGTCGCATTCGCGATGACTTTTCTTACACACCTCCTGGTGAGCCCCCTGATGTGTCACGTTCCCTGAGAGACACTTGGATCTTTATGAGCTCGTATTTGAGTATAGTTGTCTCTCACGATCATCTGAGCACTTGTCACACACAAGATGAGTTTTTCTACACTCCTCCGAGAGAGCCTCCTGATAGGCCACCTCCTTTGGTAGATTTTCAAATGATTATTAGTCATTCTCATTGTGAGTATGTTGTGTCGATCATGTGTCATTTACATCATTTGTATGCGTCTGTTGAGTCGTTTTGTCATCATTTGCATGAGTCTGTTACGCCGTTTTATCATCATTGGCATAAGTTTGTTGTGTTGTTTGTTCATCGTTTGCATGTGTGTCATGAGTCGGCCCGACGAAGAATCCATAATGATAATAAATTTTGTAAATCACATGCGGATGTTCATTGGCAGGTGCAGGTACTTCATGAAGGCGAGCAGGTGATGGTGAGAATCTGCGTTGTGAGGCTCCGTGCGAGGCTTGCTAAAAGCTTGAGCGTTAGGCGAATGGGTCCCTACTCAGTCCTAAGATGCATCGGCACAAATGCTTATGAGTTGGACATCCCCGCGAGCATGAGTACCCATACTGTGTTCAATGTCGAGGACCTGACGCCATACTTTGCACTTCACGAGTATTCAGGCCCACATCTTGGCGGCCCCCCCGAGCCTTTACCACTGTTTTTACCACCCACCACTCAGTCTACCCCCGAGCCCTTGCCACCACATTCATTGCCCCGTTCTCAGCCCACCTCTGACCCTTATTTGCCCGGGATGTTGTCCCCAACGGTTTCACCATTGGCACCTCAGATTCCACCGGATCCTTCTACTTGTGTGTTGAGAGATGAGCTTGATCGATTCGCCCCCGGACTTCGACTTTAGTACGTCCGTCTCCACTCATCGGGGATGGAAATTTTTCAGTCCGGAGGAGTTGATTGGCGAGGCCACTTTCTGCGTCGACACTTGGACGACCTCTGGCGGACCTCTTCGAGTTTTACCTGGCATGCGGCGAAAGAATTCTGACCCCTATTCATCGGGAGATGAATTCTTTCAAGCCGGGGAGATTGATGCGGAGCAGTGATGGACGAGTTTTGGGGCCCATTCGGGCTGATTTGGCGACTTACCATATATGGCGTGCCCGGATCGACGATCTGACTCCGTGGATGCGTCCGGATGCGTGTTGCGAATCATTTTCATATATAGCATTATGTATTTTGAGTATCTTTTCATGTAGTTATGGCATCGGAACCGTCGGCCAATCATAGCCGTCGATTTCGGTTGCCCTAATATTGTTTTATTATAAATAGGTCTTTAGGGCTGCAGGAATTCTTATTGCTGAAATTTGGAGAGTCTTCTTCCTCATTTTCGGTGATCTCCTCCGCGGTGCCGACTCCGTGGAGCCCCCTTGGTGACGACTCCTTGGGTAAGTATCTCATTTTCCTTTATTCCCCTTCTCCTTTATTCCCCTTCTCCTCTACCAGCAGCCACCCTCCAACCTTCTTGCCGCCAGCCCCCCTCCAAGTTACTGTTCAAAAATTAAATTCCCTATTCATCAATATAGTTTTTTTCCCCCCCATTTCCTGCCTGTTCACCGCCAGCCGTCTCCCCTTCCAGCCGCTCCTCTCCTTGTTAGCCTCCCTCCTCCCTTCATCTACAGCCCTTCCCAATCCCTGCCGTCAGTCCCTATCAAAGTCCAGCCGCCTGCCTTGCTGAGCCCAGCCGTCGCCCCTACAGGAACCCCTACCACCGCTCCTTCAAAACCCCCAGTCACTGCCCTCTTCAAAGCCCTACCGCCGCCCCTCTAGCCCATTCATTGCCGCCCCTCCACAGCCTGAAACCCCACGCCACCAATACAGCAACACCACCAGCCGCCCCTCCCATAACCCTCCTGCCGCCCCTGTCCAGATCTGGACAGATCTGTCCAGATCTGGACAGATCTGTCCTGGTCCAGTCCCTGACCTCGAATCAGCCCTAAAACGCCTCAAACCCGCAGCCAATCACTCCTCTTCCGTGGACCCACCTTCCCCCTTACCCGATCTAGTCTTCCACCACCCGGAAAGACCCCATTTCGCCTCCAAACTTCAGATTTATGTTAAATCACTGCAGCCCTGGTTTATTTCAGATTTCGTGTTGTGTTTTGTATTGGATTTTGGTTGTAAAACATTGTTAACGTTTGGAATATTATATGCTTGCTTTGATGTTCATGTTATTATAATTATTTGTGCCTAGATTAATCTCTAACTGCAGGATTGGAATTATTCGTCGCGCGCTCTATCTTTGGCCCTCCACGCGGAGGAAAACCAAAGCTTGCTCGCTTAATAAACTATATTGCCTTGTTTAGAATTATTTGCGTGGGATGTTAATGTTTATTATCCAATTTGTGAATCTATAAACCGCCGCCTATAGATTCATCCTGCGTCACCTCCTAGAGTCTATAAATAGAGGGTGAGGACTCTCATTTTAGGCATTGAAGAATGGAGTATTGAAGCTCATTCTTTGGTCATTCGGTGTCGAAGCCGAGTTCCGGGTGCGAAGCCTTGGAATCTCCACCACCTTGCCGTCCACCACCATCATCCTCCACCACAAGCCGCCGACAGCCCGCCTCCTCCCAAAATAGCCATCTCCTCCCTCCTCCCAAAACAACCATCTCCTCCCTCCTCCCAAAACAACCATCCTCATTCCTCCACAGAAAACAGCCCTCTTTTTCCCTCATTTCCGACTTCGGTGATCATCGGAGAACATCTCCGTACACATCCGGTAATCCAACACAAACTCCCCTACAATTTCCCTACATTTTGTATTTTCCAGCGATCGCCGGAAAATCTCTCCGGCGACCACCACCACCTCCGGCAGTCTCCCACCGGCCACCACCAGCCACCTCCAGCCGGTCACCTCCCCCACTATCCATAACTTCCATAACCACCCATTACCCTCACTACTTCCACTTCCTTTTATTTAGGAATCACTTCCTAAATTTAAGCCCAACCATCTCCTAACTTCCCTCACAACCATCCCCTCAAACCCACTCCCCCATAGCACTCCCCCTCATTCTCACGTGAGAAATAACTCCCCACTTCCTCCACTAAATTACTCTCCCACCCCCTCTAACTGCTGGGCTGAAATTTCCCCTCATTCTCACGTGAAGTCCAGGTTGCTGGATCCACCAATTGCTGCCACCATCTGCAGCTTCCCCTCCCAATTAAATCCACCAACCAACACCTCCCCCTGCCTGATCTTCCTCCCGTGGATCCCCCCCCCCCCATTCCCCCTCAACCAACAAACCCTTTCCCGTTACCTTCATCCAGCAGCCCCAAGTTTGCCCCTACACCACCCAAAAAAAACTGTTGTTGTCCAGGCCTTCCAAACATCCCAGCATCATAGTCCAGGTTGCTGTCTTTCTCTCTGGACAGCTGCCTTCCTTCACGGATTGCTGAATGTTGCCTCCCTGCATCGTCCAAATTGCTGTCCCAGTTGTTGGACAGCCACACACAGCATTTGAGTGCTGAAAACCTGTCCCGGCAGCCCTCCAAAAGTACCTCCAGCCCTCCCCTCTTTATAGTCTTGGTAATCAAGGTTTGTGTGCTGATTTCTTTACCGTTGAGTCTTGTGTTTGCTCTCTACTAGAAGAGATAGTGGTTTATAAGTTTGCATTCAATTGTTTGTCTTTGTAATCTCCCATTTAAATAGTATTTGATTTTCTGGCACTTGCACTTATACGACTTCACGTGTTTTCATATTTGAGAGCTTTAACTCTTTGTGGCCAATCAAATTAATATTGCTTTATAAATATTCATTGTTGCAAGTAAACCGTCGGATCTCATGTGTGGTTGCATATTGGAGTTCACACAGTTATTTCACCATCACATTGGACCGTCCTGCGTCAACTTTTGTTCTAGATTATTTTGTGATTTGCAGAAACTATTCGCGGTACGCTCTTGCTTTGGCCCTCCACGCGGAGGAAAACCTAAACCCGCTTGCCTAAAGAATTTATTTTGCTTTTCTCAAAATCATACGCTTGCCATTGAATTATTTATTATTATGTTTTGAAGCCGCCGGCGGATATTGCACTGCACATTAGGGTTGCATTCTAGTAGTCACACATCAAGCATATAACCCTTCATTAGCCAGTGTTTAGGTTCATTACACTTGTCTCGTGTTCATTTACATTGCATGCAGGGTTAGGGCATCGCTAATCTGCCGCCTATAAATTCGTCCTGCATCACCCTTGGTCAATTTTTACTCTTAATTCTCTACCGGCTCTGTTTTTTTATCTTCTATCAATGAGTTCAATTCAAATGGGTAGAATGTCTTTAATATTCAACATGCCTTTAACGTATCGCCCGGGGTCTTGTAATTTGACCAACTTGTTTTATAGAAATTTCAAAACCTGCAAGTATAAAAATTATTTTCATACGAAGTTCTACATGACCAACACTCGTCGCCATAAAATTTATTTTCATGAAATGATTCAAGTAGATTAGACTCAAATCCAGACCAATCTTCCATTGACCCAAGACCCTACAATAATCTAAATTACATGAAAAGCAAACCGATTTCCATATCAAAATAAGATTGATCACAACCTAATTCACAATCAACCAAATGAAATTATGTCACAACTTATCCATCCATCCATCTAAAATTGCGCCCTAAATTACGGCATAATCACAGTTTCTTATTAGATTTTACCTCGCTGACCGCTTTTTTAATATAAAATGCTTGAAGTTTTCATCTGCCTCCATGGTGAGCTTAATGGAGAAATGAACTGGGTAATATGTAATAGAATCATAATGAACAAAACTTCTCAGACAAAAGAATAATTACCCCGGTTCTAGACCTTGAAATGCAGCTTCCAAACCTAAGAAGGTGCCTTCTTCCGCTTGTGATCCTGGACTGACATAATCCATATACCTCTTGGTTTCTACAAAGCTGCGGGGTCAAAATTATACCTTTTTGGGGCTATTTTCAGCTCAAATCTCAAATTTGATATATTTGCAGTAAATATAACATCCAAATTTTACCTCATCAACAGAAGCTGAACTATAAATAGAGTCATTGTGCTTGCAAATTGAAACTTCATAGCCCCTGCTTCATACCAAACTGGTAAGTTGCTGATTCCTGTAATACGAAGCAACTGGAAGCGACGTAAATAAGAACGTAATGTTATATTCAAGAACTCGTTGAGTGTAGTATTCACAAAAAGGAGGAAAAAATGGCAATTGTAGTAATTCACAAGCACAATTTATAAATCAAAGAACTTGAAACTAGATTGTCCACAGCACAAGTATGTGCCACATTAAACAATTTGCTATTTAGGAAGGAGTTCAAATCCAATTAAAATTTGTGAAAAGTTCTTATGGCACCCACCACCTAATCCCTAACAAGTAAAAAAAATTGAAATCAAATAATTAGCTGCTTAATCACGACCAAATAGTAATTCACCCATGAGCAAAGAAATAACACAAACATTTTAGCACAATAATGCGGCCCAAATCCGTTTCACATGCATATCTAACTATCAAGGTTGTCAGGATCGAGATCCAACGTGTGATCGTTTCAAGGTTGGATCGGATCGGATATGATTGGATCGAGGATTACAAGATCCTACAAGATTCATAAATTAAGGCTTAAAAGATGAAAATGAACTTTGTATCATATGATCAATTAACATAAAAAATTCTTTATTTAAATAGCAGATGAATAATTATATCGAAATAAAGTATTTGAACAACTGAATAAAAAAGACATCTAAAAAACATAGGAAAAACATAAGAAATCAGATAATAAAATGAGAATAAATCAAATATGTAGTTGTATACACAATTACTTACGCAAGTGTAAAGGTACTTCTAAATGTAGATTCATATAACAGTTCTGGAAGAATACAAAAGTTGAAATTCTTCTAAACATCAACTAACAAAAGTGCATACCAGCTGGTTAGGGCTTGAAAAAAATGAGAAAAAAAGCAGACGGGTCGGGTGACTCGGATCGCAGATAAGGATAACGAGAAAAAACGAGAAGAGAAGCTCATGTAATACATGAGCCACTGTACATGGGCCCCTGTACGTTCTTGGACTGGAAAAAATGAGAAGATAAGCAAGAGGGGTCGGCCGGCATACCCGGAGTAAGCAAGAAAGTTATCGTTGCCTAAGGAGTTCTCCTGGATTGGAAAAAAACGAGAAGATAAGCAGACGGGTCGGATGACTCGGATCACAGATAAGAATAACGAGAAAAAAATGAGAAGAGAAGCTCATGTAATAAACGAGCCCATGTGCACGGGCCCTTGTATGCTCATGGACTGGAAAAAACGAGAAGAGAAGCAAGAGGGGTCGGACGACATACCAGGAGTAAGCAAGAAGGTTTTCATTTAGTGAGGAGTTCTCCTAGATTCGAAAGGGAGAGGAGGATCGCTTGGGCTGGGGGCTTGACAACTCGAATGAAGAAAAGCAGGGGATCGGGGATCGCACGAAGAGAAGCGGACGGGTTATTCTTTTGGACTGGAATGGAAAACGACAGTCTCGGCTGGAGTTTGGAAGGGAACTGGGGAAGACATTGCGGCACGACGCTCGCGGATAGGTTTCGTAAGGGGGATTAGTGCAAGACGCAGATAAATAAGATAACAGAACGTGTATGTGTTTTCTATAGCTGGATACGGATTGGTAGGATTGGGTCGGGATCGCGATTATACTGATCCTATGACCCGGATTGCAATCCCGCGTGTAGAAGTGCTAGGTTCAATCCCAGGTAAGATCCAGATCAATTTACAAAATCTGGATCGTTCGATCCTATAATCCAGATAGCGATCCTAATAACCATGCTA
Source organism: Dactylorhiza incarnata (assembly GCA_033032865.1). Classification (NCBI taxonomy): domain Eukaryota; kingdom Viridiplantae; phylum Streptophyta; class Magnoliopsida; order Asparagales; family Orchidaceae; genus Dactylorhiza; species Dactylorhiza incarnata. The sequence continues at coordinate 1,889,935 of JAWHQI010000258.1, forward strand.
AATATAAAATCAAAATAGTCTGTCATCACTACTTCGAGAAAGCGTCCTCGTTGATCTGCAATCTCCTTCGCCGGGCACTTGTCGATCCCCATTTTTCAGTCAGCACACAACAGAAGGGCATAGATGATACCAAAGTCGTCATGACACAACTTCCTTCTTCTAGGGAGTTGCGGATAACTCGCCAAACACGAGGATGGGATGGAAAGTGCGCTACGTACGTGTTGATGACGGTGGCAACGAGTAAAGTGAATACAAATAATGGTTTAACCAGCCTTATTTGTAAGTATACCACATTTTATAGAACAAAATGGAGCAACAAAATAACAAGATCCCATGTTAACTTCTGTAGACATAATCACTTTCGGCCAACAAAGTTGACTTTAGCAAATGAGGCTTCTTCCAAGTCCCAACAGGAAACACTCCCAGGGCAGGTTGATGTCAAATTTTTTTTTTCAATTCCTATATGTTATATTCAGACAGTTGATTTAGAGGAACATACTTTAAGTGTGAGCGATATTTGGTGAACTAAAAGTATGCATGAGGAATGAGCTTAGCCGATTAGGGTAAGTTTCTTACATCGGTCACAAGAATGCCGGCGACTCCGGCCATGGCGAAGCGGGAATGGACGAGCTCGGCTTGCACGTACCACCTGAGGCTCTCGGGATCCTCTCCTAGTCCCAATGGATCAAAACCAAAGTCTCCGACGAGGCTGTAAAAAGTAGGGGGAAATGTGAACAACTAACGACGATGGTAACGCAACACAGAGGAGAGAGGAAGGGCGGAACTGACGAGCCGTCGAGGTGAGGCGGTGGGTCGAGGCCAGGGAGCCAAGTGGCGCGAGTGGCTCGAGCGTTGAGGCGGGAAGACGACGACGGCGAAGAAGAAGGAGGAAAAGGTTGGATAAGTAGAAGGGAGCGGTGGCGGTGGCTCCTCCTGGCCCCGTAAGACGTGCTTTTGCAGGGAAAGCTGCTGGCAGCACAAGTGACGCCGGCGGAGGAGGTCGAGGTGGACATTATCGATTGCATCCGAAACTGATTAAGTGAGAACAGAAGGTAGCAGCGAAGGATCAGGACTCAGGAGAACGGTGATCTGTCTGTCAGGGTTCGAGTATCTGGTGATTTAGCGGCAACGGGAAACGGATATGGATAGGAAATTGTGTATGGCATTAAAACCGGAAATTACGATGCACAATTAATCTCAAAGCTTCGATTTCTGCAAATTTGAGTTTGTTAGTAAAAAAAACAATGTTCGCTCAAATCTTAACTACTAAAAAAATTTAAATGTATAACATTAATCACTAATGCAAAAAAACAATCAAAATCTCAGTAGATCCATGTTTTGGGAGCTAAAATTTCTGTACGTGATTCGCATCGTGAGCATGATACGTGGATCTTTTTTTCTGCAAAATTATAGTCATAACGTAAGGTTACAATTGCAGGAAAAAAAAGTCCACGCATCATACTCGTGATATGAATCACGTACATAAAATTCTCCCACTTGAAAGCCATAAAACGAGCTCTTAGTTACGACTCCAAATAAACTTGAGTATATTGGTGTTACATACTCACCACAAGAGAAATTTCAAGAACCGCTTTCAAAGTTACAAGACTCACATGAACGAGCATCAAACTGTATACAGCATACCCAACAAACACGTGAACAAACGAGTCTTAACCAAAAGCCGCAACATCAACAACTAGTCGGCAATGTCTTAAAGGTAATCTTAAATGGGAGTGCTCAATGTGATGGAAGATTTTTCCATGATAGAACTCGAGACCCAGCTTTTGATCGCGGAATAGTGGTACTGAAGTAACAATGACTTATAACCTATTTTCAAAAAGAACATGTGAACCGAAATGTACCCACGAAGCCGGTGAGCATAGGACTCTCGAACAACTTCAACAAGGCTAATGCCATCACGCATAAGACCTACAAGTCGGCTCCCTGCCAATAACACACTATCAAAAGGAAAACTCAATAAAAGCTAGCTCTTTGGCAAAACCCGGCATGGAGTGTGGCACAGTGTTGTTGAACGCACACTTTTTATTAAATGGAATTCCCGGAACTAAAGAGAATTACATTATTAGGGCTTTAACTAACAAAATGATCATAACATGGAGATTATAAATTACAAGCCAACACTAACTATTTGCCACGGTTTTCTTACATCTTCTCCCACACGGCGTAGTTAGCACCGGAGACGGCTAGCTTGAAATTAGGAGGAAGAAGAATCCCGACGTCGAATCTCGGACCGATCTTTGCCACAATCTTCTCATCGATGGCAGCCATGTAGATGTCTTTATCATGAGCTATGATTCGCAAGCTGCTGCTTGGGTTGATGCCGTTCCTGGATCTTATTGCTGCCAGCTTGTTTATCTCGTCCTTCAATCCCCAGAGGAAAACATGATCATAGAACTGCCAAAATTATTATAGTTGTTAGTTCCATGCGACTTTCTTAACATAGATATTAGATCATATTTATTCTAAATGAATTTAGATTTCAATAAATCTTGCTGCTCTTTTGGGCTGCTTGATCTTTCACTCATAGTATTAACCAAGATTCTCTTTGGGATATTAGTGTCGTTTTAAAATGGAGCAGTTCAAAAGGAAGATTTAAAACTGTATTTTCAAAACTATATTTTCAAAAATGAGGTTTTGTTTGAGTAACCTGCGGTCGAGGTCCGATGGCGACTTATTAATTATATCCAAAATTATCACTCCTCTCTTATTTAAATTAGGTATTCAAAATTATATTTTACTTATACTATCACTTATATTATAATCAAATGATAAAGAAATTAATTAAGTAATCAAACAATAGAGTATAAACTTTTTATCAGAATATTAATTATGTAAATTTAATTGCTCGTCATTAACTTATTCTCCTTATAAAGTAATTATTAATTGCTTGAGAGCTCCCGATTCATTGCTAGTCATTAATGGCATGGCAGGTTTTCATTGCTCGTAAAGCTTATTAGGGCACCCGATTCCTTGCTTGCCATTAACGGCGGCTGCGAGGAATTTTCATCCATGCTCAACCCGCGAAATCGGAAGAGTAAGAGCACGTGAAAACGGCAAACGGAGCGGCTGGTGCTCAACCCGCCAGCCTCAAATGGCCATTTTGAGCCTTTTTGGAATGACCTTTTTACAACATGCCTTTCCAAACACCTGTTTAAACCGGCCAAAATGGTGCCGGACTGGTTTCTCAAAGGCACCCTAAATGACAATTGCCCAAGCACAAGCAAAATTATGGATGGAGATCCCCTATATTTGGGATCAAAAGGACGGTGCAGATTAAGAGGATCTCAACAAAAAAGGTAAAGAGTTATTAAAGGGCGGTGTTATTAGCAGTCCTACAACGGCTAGTCGTAGTCTTAAAAACACCTACAACAGCTATTTGTAATCCTAAAAGCACTTAAATTCATTGTAATGTGAATATGAATGAATTAAGTTTAGCCGTTATAAGTTTGAGAGATGAACTCACAATGGAAGGTATCCCTGGATGTGTGAGAATATAAGCATAGCCCTGCATAACTTTATCGGAGGGAAAAGGCCACAGATTCTGAGTAGAGCCTGTATCATGGTTGTCGACGAAGGTCACCGCCTTCCCCGGCAACCACCCGATCAATCCCGGGGCCTTCCCATTAGCATCCACCATCCGCCACAGCTCCCCCTCCACGGCAGCCTGCAGTATACCCTTCGTCGTAAAATCAAAAGCCATCGCCGGCTCCCCCACACCGTTCACCCAATCAACCAACTCCTGCCTGCTCCTATCCTGGTTATAACTCAGCCTCCCATCCCCATCATAACCCAACGAGCTCCAGATCTCCCCGACAACGAATCCCGGCGACGCCCGCCCCACGTAGATCTTCGCGATCGCCGCCGAATACCCCTTGGCGAAGTCGATGCGCCACCCGTCGAATCCGATGTCGTTCTTGAGCCAATTCATCCAATCCGAGAGCTCCTGCTGGACTCTGGTGTTGAGGTGGTCGACGTCGGGCGCCGGCGGGAATCCGGCGCCAGTGTCGAGGTTGCCGGTTCCGTCTGAGTAGGCGGTGTCATCTTTACAGATCATATGGGGTCCCCAATCCAGGCGGGAATCCGGCGTGCCCCCTTCGAAGATGCAGTATACGCCTCTCGAGTCTTGCGTCTCTGCGGTTCTGTGGTTGATGACGATGTCTGCGAGGCATTTTATTCCTCTGTTATGGAAGGCCTGGATCAGAGACTTGAGATCCTCCTGGTTCCCATATTTTGAGACGCTTAGGTCGTATAACCTGCCTGGCATGTAACCTGAAGAAGATGAATTAATTAGCTCAAGTTATTCAATTTGGGCTCAAACAATAAACTACAATGTTAATAAAATTTACAAAAACAATCAACTACGACTTCAACTGATTATGTGCTGGGATCTAATAAGTCTCGGGATTGACAAAATTCATAAGCTCGGGCTCTCGTTTCGAGCGCGAGCTCAACCAGCTCGTACTGTGTGGCTTGATCTCATGTTTGCAGCCTAAGATCAACTGAGCTTTAACTCGAGCTCATGAGATCGCGAGTTCGAGCTGATCTGCGGCACGAATTAAATTAAGAAGAACACGTAGAACATATTTATATATTGGCTCGAGCTCGGCTAGCAGAAGAGCTCGAGTCGAGTTTTTTTTCTGTTTGTAACTAATAGTCATCCTTTAATTATTGTTCATGTTGGGACCGAGTAAGTATTGAAAAGAAGTAAGATCAGGAGCTTGAAGAAGCTTTGGCACTTTGATAAATTTGAACTAGGTTCATCTTCGAAGTAAGTCGAACAAGAACAATGATGCGGCTAAAACGCGAAAGATAGGATCGATTACATGGATCCAGAAACCCTAGAAGAAACTTGAGCAGACAAGCCAATAATCCACCAAAAATCAGGGCAGAGCACTAGCCGTTTTGATTTCGAAGTGAACATAAAAGCAAGTCTTACATGGTTAACGCCAGGACCCAAACTTAAGAACGGAGAAAATTTTGTGCCTGAAATTATGATTCAATAAACAATAGTTGATCCGCAGCCTATATGGCTTTGGCTCATTGGCTGTACAAGATCCATAGTTACGATCTTCTTGATCAATTGGATTTCTGGCCGCTGAATCTTGATATTTGTTCTAAATTAACCGATTTCCCTTGACCAGATATGCTCGTGTTCATCTAATTCACACCCTTAAATACACATTTGAATAAGCAGGTTATAGGGAGGAAGAAAGTATGGCTTCCATGACCCATCAACTTAATGTAGATTATATATGTACTAGCAGGGTGAAGACTGTGTATGGATTAAAGCATTGTGCAGAACTGCAGATCTAGATATGCTTTCAACCTAATCAACACTTAGTTTTCTCTCAAACCCGAACGTGAAGACCGTAGGAATTGCGCGCAGAGCCTCCTGTGATTAATGATTAAGTTGGTATTCAAATCACGAGGATTATTCATGAATTATAAGTCATCCTTATGAATAATCAGATCTTAAATCCTGCAGATCATTAGCCTAAATTCAGGAAGAAAATGTATAATCAGAAACAGAGGCAACGGAACGAACCCTGTGGAGAAACGGATTGCGAGGCAGGAGGGAGCCACACGTGCGTAGCTCCAGCGGCGGCGATATCAGCGACTTGGGATTTCAATGTGTTATACCATCCTCCTTGCTGCTTCCATGATTCCCAATTGAAGCCCTGCGAACCAACCGGCGAGAGATTGAAGACGACGATCTGACGCAGATTCTCGCACCAAATTGAAGAGGGTGTGAAGAGACTCAAGATTGCGAGCGTTCGTACCTGGAAGAGGATCTGGCTCGATCCCAAATTGGGAAGAAGCGAGAGAAGAATCAACGGAAGCACGGTGTGGGGAAGAAGAGTGATGAGGATCCTCCTCATGTCTGTATCCTTCTTCCTTGTTCGGAAATAATCTGTGCTCTAAACACTCGAAGCTACCGCATTATATATTGCTTGGTTTTGTGGGACCCGGAGAGATCAAAATTTTGAAGTGCCGGAAAAAAAATGATCTGCCTGCTAAAGAAAGCTACTGTGTCGGATTTGCTTGACAAAACTTTTTCTTATACGAGGAGTAAAACTAGAAGTGGTATATTTATTCGGTTGTTTTATATGTTGGACTGACAATTTTTTTATTTAATAATAACTAAATTATTATTTTGAAATAATAATATTGAAATTCAGTTATCATTCTAAAAATAATACTATTTTCAATATTGTTTATGATACTATTTTAAACTTTTGATAATATCCACAAATTATTATTATTTTTGTATATTCTGGTTGCCACATTTGACATTTTAGGTAGGGATGCGTGTTCATACATAGGTGAAGATGTACAAATATTATTATTTTAAGTACAGTGAGTTGGAATTGGGGGTGTTTTATCTTCCTAGATATTTAGAATATTCTTAAAGAAATCCAATTTGAATGTGAAGATTGTTGGTGACCATAATCATCAATCGCACAACATGTAAGAGAGGGGAAACCAAATGACAACATGTAAGAACGTACATTGCCGAACATTCCTAGGGAAAACTTGCCTTTTGTGAAACATTCAAAATTATCAAACATATCCTTATTGTTTTAATGTAATGAATTAACATATATTATAATCTATTCCAAAAAATTTAAAATACAATGTCATTCAAGTAATTATACTCTATCCCCAAATTAAAAGTGTTGGAACCAAGAAAATTCTGATCCCAAAAGTTCGAACCAAAGGGTGACTAAAGGCTACTTGTATAGTGTTCGACCCGGGGCGAATGTAGACTGCTACTTGTATAGTGTTCGACCCGGGGCGAATGTAGACTAGATAGAGACGAAGAGCTGAAATCTTCTTAAATTGCCTACAAACTAGACTTCGGGCTGCAGCGTGGAGGTTACACCGCTTACCTGGAAGTGTATAGGAACTTCCCCTCTAAAGTCAAAACTGAGCTAGACACAAAAGATGTGAGCTCTAAGTTCAAGGGAAACCTTGAGGGGGTAATAAAAACCTCTTTTGTGTCATGAGGGCCTATTTATAGGCAATCCAGGGGGTGGACTGCAAATAGCCGCTTTCTGGCGAGATGGACTGCAAATAGCCGCCATCTAGCGAGATGGGCTGCGAATAGCCGCCTTCTGGCAAGATGGGCTGCGAATAGTTGCCTGGCGACGAGGTCTGCTGAACGAGATCTCCTAGATGAGATCTGTTGGACGAGGTCTACTGGATGAGATCTGCTGGACGAGAACTGTTGGACAAGATCTCTCATACGAGATCTGATGGACAAGATCTCCCAGATAAGGTCTATGAATCTATCTAACGAGGTCTGTGAATAGTCGTCTAATGAGTTGTCACGACCCGTCTCAACAAGAGTCAGAGTGCGCTTCGGGCGGGCCGTGATGCCACAAGCATGAGCGGAAAGAAAATCATGTCTGCTAAGGCGGAAGCAGAGAAACTGATAATAAGTTTTAAGGTAATTAATTTGAAGGAAAACAGTTTGTTTTGTTGCGGAAACTTTAAAATATGGCGAGGAGATTATTAGATGCACATGTATTTTTAATAAAACTCATGATACAACTTTTAGAATAGATTTTTACGCAGTGATCATCACAGATGAATGTGGATGCAAATATGTCAAATTCTAGTACATATAATATTTAGCCTAGCAATTGTCCATACAAACAGGGAAAATGACTGATTATAATTATTATATAATAGAAATATTCGACAGTAAAAGAAATGAAACATAAACACATAACCTGAAGCTTGATGCAGATCGGCTCATGAAGCAGGCGGCGCAGACATGAACGCTACGACAAATTCCAAAACAAGAAGGAAAAGCCTCAGAACATTGAAATAAATAGGAGCAAAGCAAAATAAAATACGAGCATGAGAAACAGAATATTGTGCACCGCTTTTCATGAAGCAAAGCTAACATGGACATGCAAGCAAGTGAGACAAGTAGAAATACCTAGAATTATTAGACTACTCTGGGGTAAAACATACAAAGATGCATTTCTCAATGCCTCAAAAGAATTATTGGATGAGTATAATCTACATGAAAATATATGGTTAAGAGATCTATTTAAATTAAAAGAGAAATGGTCTCAAGCATACGTAAAGAAAACTTTCGCCGCTGGAATGAGGAGTACTCAATTGAGTGAAAGATTTAACTTTGATTTGAAGGAGTTGATTAAAAACAAACATAAATATAGTTGAATTCGTCACTCATTTTGAAAGAGTCATTGGACAAAAGCGATATAAGGAGTTAGAAGCAGAATATGACTAGCGATAGAAATTGTCGATGTTGACTTTGAGGAGCTCACCTATGTTGAACCAATTGTCAAGCGTATATATACCAAAGGTATTTGAAGTATTTTAAAATGAAGTCAATGGAGTCGTGCCACTTATTGTTACCAGTCGTAATATAATGCAAAATGGGCATGTGTACGTTCTTGGAGTCTTTAGTGCGTGTAAGAAATTAATGTACAATATATATTTCTTAACACAATCGATTGGATAATTTCTTGGAGTTGCGGGATGTTCGATAATTGTGGTATCTTATGTAGACATTGTATTAAAGTATTTGATATACTTAACATCAAAATAATACCTGAAAAATATATAATAATAAGGTGGAAGCGGAATGCAAGAGACAATGATATGTCAGATTTTCAAGAGAGTTATTCAAGGTTAGAGTATAGTGATAGGTATAGAGATTTTTGTCTCATTAGTAAATGAGGCTTGTTAATTTGAAAAATGATATATGGTTTTAAGCTCGGCAGTACAAGAGTTGAGGAAAAAAATTCGAGAGGCAAGATGTATTGTATAACCTGTAATTCGTCATGATCATTAATGCTTAAAGAAGACACTCTATGAGACCTCATCTCGGAGATCTCATCGGGAATGGCTATTCACAAACCATTTTGCTCGACAGTCTAACAGCTATCCACAAATCTCGCAAGGAAAGTACTCGATATCCTCAAGAGAAGTACTCGACAGCCTTCAGAGATCGACTCGACAACCTCCAAAAAGTTATTGAGATCTCATCGGAAATGACTATTTGCAGACCATTCAACTCGGCAGTCTGGCGGTTATTCGCAGACCTCGCCAGGAGAGTACTCAGCATCCTCAAAGAAAGTACTCGGCAACCTTCAGAGATCAATTCGACAGTCTCCAAAAACTTCTTGAGATCTCGTCGGGAATGACTATTCGCAAAACATTCAGCTCAGCAGGCTGTCGGCTATTCGCAGACCTCGTTAGGAGAGTACTCGACATTCACAAGGAAAGTACTCGACAGCCTCCAAAAACTTCTAGATTACTCGTTGTAGATGGATATTCGTAGACCAATACCCCCCCCCCCCTGGAATTGTCTATAAATAGGACCTTATGAGTAGCAAGAATGTCACAAACCATTTTGCTCGACAGCCTGATAGCTATCCGCAAATATCGCAAGGAGAGTACTCGATATCCTCAAGAGAAGTACTCGACAGCCTTCAGAGATCGACTCGACAGCCTCCAAAAAATTCTCGAGATCTCATCGAAAACGACTATTTGCAGACCATTCAACTCGGCAGTCTGGCGGCTATTCGCAGACCTTGCCAGGAGAGTACTCAGCATCCTCAAAGAAATTACACGCCAGCCTTCAGAGATCAAATCAACAGTCTCCAAAAACTTCTTGAGATCTCGTCGGGAATGACTATTCGCAGAACATTCAGCTCGGCAGGCTGTCGACTATTCACAGACCTCGTCAGGAGAGTACTCGACATTCACAAGGAAAGTACTCGACAGCCTCCAAAAACTTCTAGAGTACTCATTGTAGATGGATATTCGCAGACCAATACCCCCCGAAATTGTCTATAAATAGGACCTTATGAGTAGCAAGAATGTCACAAACCATTTTGCTCGACAGCCTGACAGCTATCCGCAAATCTCGCAAGGAGAGTACTCGATATCCTCAAGAGAAGTACTCGACAGCCTTCAGAGATCGACTCGACAGCCTCCAAAAAGTTCTTGAGATCTCATCGGGAACGACTATTTGCAGACCATTCAACTCGGTAGTCTGGCGGCTATTCACAGCCCTCGCCAGGAGAGTACTCAGCATCCTCAAAGAAAGTACTCGGCAGCCTTCAGAGATCAACTCGACAGTCTCCAAAAACTTCTTGAGATCTCGTCGGGAATGACTATTCGCAGAACATTCAGCTCGACAGGCTCGCGGCTATTCGCAGGCCTCGTCAAGAGAGTACTCGACATTCACAAGGAAAGTACTCGACAACCTCCAAAAACTTCTAGAGCACTCGTTGTAGATGGATATTCGCAGACCAATACCCCCCGGAATTGTCTATAAATAGGACCTTATGGGTAGCAAGAATGTCACAAACCATTTTGCTCGACAGTCTGACAGCTATCCGCAAATCTCGCAAAGAGAGTACTCGATATCCTCAAGAGAAGTATTCATCAGCCTTCAGAGATCGACTCGACAGCCTCCAAAAAGATCTTGAGATCTCATCTGGGACGACTATTTGCGGACCATTCAACTCGGCAGTCTGGCGGCTATTCGCAGACCTCGCCAGGAGAGTACTCAGCATCCTCAAAGAAATTACTCGACAACCTTCAGAGATCAACTCGACAGTCTCCAAAAACTTCTTGAGATCTCGTCGGGAATGACTATTCGCAGAACATTCAGCTCGGCAGGCTGTCGGCTATTCGCAGACCTCGTCAGGAGAGTACTCGACATTCACAATTAAAGGAAAGTACTCGACAACCTCCAAAAACTTCTAGAGCACTCGTTGTAGATGGATATTCGCATACCAATACCACCCAGAATTGTCTATAAATAGGACCTTATGGGTAACAAGAATGTCACAAACCATTTTGCTCGACAGTCTGACAGCTATCTGCAAATCTCGCAAGGAGAGTACTCGATATCCTCAAGAGAAGTATTCGTCAGCCTTCAGAGATCGACTCAACAGCCTCCAAAAAGTTCTTGAGATCTCATCGGGAACTACTATTTACGGACCATTCAACTCGGCAGTCTGGCGGCTATTCGCAGACCTCGCCCGGAGAGTACTCAGCATCCTCAAAGAAATTACTCGACAGCCTTCAGAGATCAACTCGACAGTCTCCAAAAACTTCTTGAGATCTCGTCGGGAATGACTATTCGCAGAACATTCAGCTCGGCAGGCTGTCGGTTATTCGCAGACCTCGTCAGGAGAGTACTCGACATTCACAATTAAAGGAAAGTACTCGACAACCTCCAAAAACATCTAGAGCACTCGTTGTAGATGGATATTTGCATACCAATACCCCCCGGAATTGTCTATAAATAGGACCTTATGGGTAGCAAGAATGTCACAAACCATTTTGCTCGACAGTCTGACAGCTATCTGCAAATCTCGCAAGGAGAGTACTCGATATCCTCAAGAGAAGTATTCGTCAGCCTTCAGAGATCGACTCGACAACCTCCAAAAAGTTCTTGAGATCTCATCGGGAACGACTATTTACGGACCATTCAACTCGGCAGTCTGGCGGCTATTCGCAGACCTCGCCAGGAGAGTACTCAGCATCCTCAAAGAAATTACTCGACAGCCTTCAGAGATCAACTCGACAGTCTCCAAAAACTTCTTGAGATCTCGTCGGGAATGACTATTCGCATAACATTCAGCTCGGAAGGCTGTCGGCTATTCGCAGACCTCGTCAGGAGAGTACTCGACATTCAGAATTAAAGGAAAGTACTCGACAACCTCCAAAAACTTATAGAGCACTCGTTGTAGATGGATATTCGCATACCAATACCCCCAGGAATTGTCTATAAATAGGACCTTATGGGTAGCAAGAATGTCACAAACCATTTTGCTCGACAGTCTGACAGCTATCCGCAAATCTCGCAAGGAGAGTACTCGATATCCTCAAGAGAAGTATTCGTCAGCCTTCAGAGATCGACTTGACAGTCTCCAAAAAGTTCTTGAGATCTCATCGGGAATGACTATTTGCGGACCATTCAACTCGGCAGTCTGGCGGCTATTCGCAGACCTCGCCAGGAGAGTACTCAGCATCCTCAAAGAAAGTACTCGGCAGCTTTCAGAGATCAACTCGACAGCCTCCAAAAACTTCTTGAGATCTCGCCGGGAATGACTATTCGTAGAACATTCAGCTCGGCAGGCTGTCGGCTATTCGCAGACCTCGTCAGGAGAGTACTCGACATTCACAAGGAAAGTACTCGACAACCTCCAAAAACTTCTAGTGTACTCATTGTGGATGGATATTCGCAGACCAATACCTCCTGGAATTGTCTATAAATAGGCCCTTATGTGTAGCAAGAATGTCACGTTTCGAGGGAAAACTTGTCGAACGTCGCCGCCCACAGAACGACGCCGCCCATAGAACGACGCCGCCCACAGAATGACGCCCTCGCCGAAGCAAGCAGTCTGTCGAACATGTTCGCTTGCCGAAGCAAGCGTCCTGCTGAACGTCGCCCCCCCCCCCCCCCCCCCCCCCCCCCCCCCCCCCCCGCGAGTGGCGACGTTCCGAGGGAAAACTTGCCTTTTGTGAAACATTCAAAATTACAAACATATCCTTATTGTTTTAATGTAATGAATTAACATATATTATAATTTTTTCAAAAAAAAATTAAAATACAATGTCATTCAAGTAATTATACTCTATCCCCAAATTAAAAGTGTTGGAACCAAGAAAATCTTGGTCCCAAAAGTTCGAACCAAAGGGTGACTAAAGGCTACTTGTCTAGTGTTCGACCCGGGGCGAATGTAGACTAGATAGAGACGAAGAGCTGAAATCTTCTTAAATTGCCTACAAACTAGACTTCGGGCTGCAGCGTGGAGGTTACACCGCTTACCTGGAAGTGTATAGGAACTTCCCCTCTAAAGTCAAAGCTGAGCTAGACACAAAAGATGTGAGCTCCAAGTTCAAGGGAAACCTTGAGGGGGTAATGAAAACCTCTTTTGTGTCATGAGGGCCTATTTATAGGCAATCCAGGGGTTGGACTGCAAATAGCCGCTTTCTGGCGAGATGGACTGCAAATAGCCGCCATCTAGCGAGATGGGCTGCGAATAGCCGCCTTCTGGCAAGATGGGCTGCGAATAGTTACCTGGCGACGAGGTCTGCTGAACGAGATCTCCTAGATGAGATCTCATAGATGAGATCTGTTGGACGAGGTCTACTGGACGAGAACTGTTGGACAAGATCTCTCACACGAGATCTGATGGACGAGATCTCCCAGATAAGGTCTATGAATCTATCTAACGAGGTCTGCGAATAGTCGTCTGGTGAGTTGTCACGACCCGTCTCAACAAGAGTCAGAGTGCGCTTCGGGCGGGCCGTGATGCCACAAGCATGAGCGGAAAGAAAACCATGTCTGCTAAGGCGGAAGCAGAGAAGCTGATAATAAGTTTTAAGGTAATTAATTTGAAGGAAAACAGTTTGTTTTGTTGCGGAAACTTTAAAATATGGCGATGAGATTATTAGATGCACATGTATTTTTAATAAAACTCATGATACAAGTTTTAGAACAGATTTTTACGCAGTGATCATCACAGATGAATGTGGATGCAAATATGTCAAATTCTAGTACATATAATATTTAGCCTAGCAATTGTCCATACAAACAGGGAAAATGACTGATTATAATTATTATATAACAGAAATATTCGACAGTAAAAGAAATGAAACATAAACACAAAACTTGAAGCTTGATGCAGATCGGCTCATGAAGCAGGCGGCGCAGACATGAACGCTACGGCAAATTCCAAAACAAGAAGGAAAAGCCTCAGAACATTGAAATAAATAGGAGCAAAGCAAAATAAAATACGAGCATGAGAAACAGAATATTGTGCACCGCTTTTCATGAAGCAAAGCTAACATGGACATGCAAGCAAGTGAGACAAGTAGAAATACCTAGAATTATTAGACTACTCTGGGGTAAAACATACAAAGATGCATTTCTCAATGCCTCAAAAGAATTATTGGATGAGTATAATCTACATGAAAATATATGGTTAAGAGATCTATTTAAATTAAAAGAGAAATGGTCTCAAGCATACGTAAAGAAAACTTTCACCGTTGGAATGAGGAGTACTCAATTGAGTGAAAGATTTAACTTTGATTTGAAGGAGTTGCTTAAAAACAAACATAAATATAGTTGAATTCGTCACTCATTTTGAAAGAGTCATTGGACAAAAGCGATATAAGGAGTTAGAAACAGAATATGACTAGCGATAGAAATTGTCGATGTTGACTTTGAGGAGCTCACCTATGTTGAACCAATTGTCAAGCGTATATATACCAAAGGTATTTGAAGTATTTTAAAATGAAGTCAATGGAGTCGTGCCACTTATTGTTACAAGTCGTAATATAATGCAAAATGGGCATGTGTACGTTCTTGGAGTCTTTAGTGCGTGTAAGAAATTAATGTACAATATATATTTCTTAACACAATCGATTGGATAATTTCTTGGAGTTGCGGGATGTTCGATAATTGTGGTATCTTATGTAGACATTGTATTAAAGTATTTGATATACTTAACATCAAAATAATACCTGAAAAATATATAATCATAAGGTGGAAGCGGAATGCAAGAGACAATGATATGTCAGATTTTCAAGAGAGTTATTCAAGGTTAGAGTATAGTGATAGGTATAGAGATTTTTGTCTCATTAGTAAATGAGGCTTGTTAATTTGAAAAATGATATATGGTTTTAAGCTCGGCAGTACAAGAGTTGAGGAAAAAAATTCGAGAGGCAAGATGTATTGTATAACCTGTAATTCGTCATGATCATTAATGCTTAAAGAAGACACTCTATGAGACCTCATCTCGGAGATCTCATCGGGAATGGCTATTCACAAACCATTTTGCTCGACAGTCTAACAGCTATCCACAAATCTCGCAAGGAAAGTACTCGATATCCTCAAGAGAAGTACTCGACAGCCTTCAGAGATCGACTCGACAACCTCCAAAAAGTTATTGAGATCTCATCGGAAATGACTATTTGCAGACCATTCAACTCGGCAGTCTGGCGGCTATTCGCAGACCTCGCCAGGAGAGTACTCAGCATCCTCAAAGAAAGTACTCGGCAGCCTTCAGAGATCAACTCGACAGCCTCCAAAAACTTCTTGAGATCTCGTCCGGAATGACTATTCGTAGAACATTCAGCTCGGTATGCTGTCGGCTATTCGCGGACCTCGTCAGGAGAGTACTCGACATTCACAAGGAAAGTACTCGACAACCTCCAAAAACTTCTAGTGTACTCATTGTGGATGGATATTCGCAGACCAATACCTCCTGGAATTGTCTATAAATAGGCTCTTATGTGTAGCAAGAATGTCACGTTGAGCCCCCCCCCCCCCCCCCCCCGGTCGCGGTCGGGCCTCACTCTGGTAGACTGAATCCGACTGAATAATATCATTTTATTCAACGCAACATAGGAAAACACGAATCCGCGCCTCTTTAATCTCGCGCCTCTTCATTTCTCCTCTCCGTACTCAGCTCTCCTCGCTCTCCTCGCACAGCTTCCTCGCGATTTCTCCTCGCTCTCTCGCAATCAAACCCTAGAACGTTTGATTCCGACGAAGCCTCCCCCATCGTCTCCGGCAGTAATCACACAGCTCTCCGGCGCTCCTTCTCCAACCCGATTCAGTCTACACAAGAGCTCTCCGGCGCAGCCTACCCATCCTCTCCGCAAGGTATGTATCTAGTTTCCGCCATTATCATGTTCGAAGCCAAAGAATGGCTCTCCGCGTAGAGCTAAACGACTCTCCCCGGAGAGCCATTCGACTCTCCTAGGAGAGCCACTGGCTCTCAGCGGAGATCCACATGGCTTTCCGCTGAGATCCACTGGCTCTCCGAGGAGAGCCGAATTGCTCTCCGCGGAGAGCCGTTTGGCTCTCCGCGGAGAGCGGTTTGGCTCTCCGCGGAGAGCGGTTTGGCTCTCCGCGGAGAGCCGTTTGCTCTCCGCGGAGAGCCCAAAATTGGATCTCAAGGTTTGTTCATTCTTTTTTGACAATCCTTGGAAATAAATTATAATTAGCATATAATTTGGAAGGTGAGGTAGGAATTTTACTAGGCAAGCTACTATAACCAATTATAGTTACTCAAAATCGGATCCTAGTATTATGGCTACTAATCTAAATTTTGGCTTTGGGTGACTAGATTATTTGACTATTTGTCTTTATCAGCAATGAATGGTATTGACATTGTGCTGCGGGACATTGCGAAAACACAACGATCAGTAGAGACCCTCGTTCATCGCTGCCCTGAAATTCTACCCGAATCGATTCCGACGCAAACGCCTTCATTCTATTCGTCAGCCTTCGACCGCCCCACTACTGAGTCGTGCATTTGTGGGAAGCAATCAGGCACATTGAACAAAATTCAGGAGGATTGGATCAAGATCCAAGTGAAAATGATGGAGGATGACATTCGCCGCCCCCCCCCCCCCCCCCCATTCGAATCGATCCGCCCGTGCCACTGTGGAACAAGCGACCTGACCTGAATGCGTATCTTTTGAAACCGTTGTTCGTGATCGATCCGGAACGGCAGTACGACGTCAATGTGACAGCGGGTGCATGCCCATCTTGCAACAAAGTCGGCTTTCTTTCCCGCAAGCAATTAAGTGCCCCGCGAGTTGTCGATTGCATCGACACCACTGCATTCTCTATCAGTGCTAGATACATGTGCAAGAAGTCGAACACCTCCGGCGGCTGTGGTGCCACGTTCCATGTCATGGACGAGGCCAAAAACGAGAAGTTGATCCCGGCACCCATCATCCTTAACTATCCTGTGCAGCTTTTCGAACAGAGCGCACACGACGTCGGTCTTGTTCAAATGGCATACGACTTGTACACGTCCCGTTCCGGCATTGCTGATGCAGCCAAGGTGATTCATTGTGCCCGAACGACTCGATACATGCGTCAAGCCGCACTATATCGTGGTCACGTGTCGTGGTATTTGGATATGCGCTTATGGGATGCAGCACTTGGGCAAACGTCATGGCAGAAGGATCCGGCAGTGTTCCCTGATTTCCCATCATTTTTTCAGCATTGTAACGGGTACAATGGCACTCTTGGTCCAGTGGAATCAACGCTATCACGCCTAATCAATGACTGCATTGCTCGCCAACTTTCGTTCTTCAACCGAATGGAAGGCGCCATAACCGGGACTCATCTCTCAGCTGACCATCATCACAACGTGCCGGGACGCATGAAATTGACGGACGAGTTCAATGACAGGAAATTTTCCCCTGTTGAAGGATTGCACTCCGTCATGAACGAGCGCCAACAAATTCTCTCCCATCAATTCACATCGACTACGGGCAATGCAGAGCGTCGATTTGTTGGTCGGAGTTTGCAGAACCGGTACGATGCTTACAATATTGATACTTCTCTGCTCATCATGTACCTTGACAAGTGCTGCGATGACCGAGAATGGCTACAAGATTTCGACAACATCATTGTTCTCCTAGACAATCATCACCTGATCACGAGGTATATGGACAATTCGAACGACACGGATCGAGCTCGGCAGGAACTATTTATGGCTGGCGTGGCCGAAATCATTGTTGGCAATGAACATGCTTCAATACGGGAAGGCTCCATCATTGAGGCTGAACTTGATACATTGTTGGATCGAATTAAAAACTGGGAAAACGAGAATGATGTGCCACCGTCGAAGCGCATTGTGACGACCAAACTTCTATCTTGCCACGAGACGCAGAAAAAGCACATCAGAAATTGCTTAACACCGCATGTAGGGGCGTCAAACACCGTTGTGGATCGCTTCTTTCGTTCGACTCTACGCCGTGGATCGGGGAAGAACGAAAACTTATGGCGTCAAGGACGAGCCATTTTCCCGGAGACTATGTCCCTGGATGGAGGGATCTTGCTGCTCCATGCCGTGGTCGCTCAAATCAACTTTCGCGGCGAACTCCAATTTGATCCTCGATGGGCATATTTGCCAATCTCGGGTATGCATATCATTCTCACTCAATATCTCGCAGCTCTTTCGACCGATGGCATAACTCCCTCACAAACGTCTCTGTCGACAATGTTTCATATGTTGCCTCTCTCGATTGAGGATTGCGACGGCGAGTTTGGATTAACGGCGGCATTTGGACAATCCCTTCCTCAACTTCCAGAAATTCCAGCAGGGCAGCTAGAATCCGTTGGAATGATTGCCAAATCAATAGCTGATAATGCAATTTGGTCGAGCCACACGTTCGATGCGATTGTGAATGATGCACTTGAGGTTGCCGCAACTGCTGTGGAGAGGACTCCGAACGATGATCATCACTGCGTTGGAGAAGACGAAGCACTACCGCTAAACCATACTGATCTGAACCAGACCGAAGTCATCGATATAAGCAACACGCCCCATTCTATTCAGTCCAGTCGCAAGCGCAGAAAACCCGGACCAACATCGCATGGGCAAAGCTCTTCATCAAATCACCATAAAAAATCTCGCAGCCTCAACGCATTGGGCAATGAACGTCAATCGGCATTAGAAGGCCGTAATCTCTGGGAAAAAGTGATGAGCACTTCACCAATGATCAACCCCTTCGAACGGCGCTTACTCAGAATGGTGGCTCTCAAATTTCTTCAACCCGATGAACTGCTTGATCTGAAAGATGTTCCCATTGAATCCTTGCATATTCCACAATTGCATCGAATTTGGTCTGTTCTTGTCTCGGCTTTACATAGCACCAATTACGCTTTCAAACGGTTCATTCGGCCAAAATCAGAACAGGTTCTTAAACAGCACTTGGAAGATATGGTTGCCCAGTCTCGTTTCAGATTGCCCATTCAACGAGCAGCGCCCAAACGCAGCATCATTACTGCACTAAATCTAGTCGCGTCATTGATTGCTCCAACGCAGGCGGGCCGTGATGATAGTTTCATCCAGTTAGAAGAGACTGTCACCACAACAGTAACTCGAAGCGTCACTTTTACCACCGGCGCCCCAAGTCACAGTTCAAGTCAGCCCCTTGCAACAAATATGCAATCGTCCCCACCCGATCTAGTAATTGAAGGATCAGCGGACGATATCATTAATCGACTTGTTCAAAACGAGATTGATGCTGGGCATGCCGACAACATTCACTGGACCAAAGTGGTCGCCCCAGCTTACGCCCGCATTGATGCACGTCGTGAGGATTTGGTTCAGATGACCCACAAGGAGATTCAAAATCGTTGGGATTATCTTAGACGTCTCAAAAGGAAAAGGACATCAAACAGTTTGCAGTCGCATACCGAAGCGCAAAAGGAGCTCGGTGATCAAGACCCATCTACATTCAACCATCGCCGGTTGTTATACATTCATTGCCCGCCGAAACTCCGTCCACAAATAATTCAACTCAACCAGCGTCTTCTGCAGTCATCACGACGACGGAGGAACCTAATGCGGGCATCTCGTCCGCTGTCAGCGAGATTGGTTCCCGTCCGCCATTCACGGTCAATCAACAATTGCCGACTTTCAATCAGATAATGGAGGCCATCGTCCCCGCCCCAGCTACAGGAGAGCCGTTCTCCCAATCGGAGAAGGAGCTGCTCAATTACTTGCTAACTAGTCCAGCAGAGCGCTCACATGTGAAATCGTCGAATGGTGATCAAATGTCTTGGAAGAGCCTAGCCAAGCGTTTCTTGTACTGGGGGCGAGTCGCACGGGTGTTGGGGATGAACCAATTTCGGGTTAGATCCGATGTGCAGCTCAAGCAAAATGTTAAGGATATTAACAAAAAAAGAGCTTGCAACAGTCTGTGTGAAACCCTAAAAGGTATGTTTTTTATATGTATTATAGTACAAAAAATGATTTGGAGATAACACAATAATTTGCATTTAATATTCCATGATACAATTGTACCTCATTTAGGCCATTACCCAATTGGATCTCCATGGAGAGCCAATTGGATCTAAACGGAGAGCCAAATGGCTCTCCATGGAGAGCCAATTGGATCTAAACGGAGAGCCAAATGGCACGGAGAGCCAATTGGATCTCAGCAGAGATCCAAATGGCTCTCCCCGGAGAGCCATGTAGCTCTCCGCGGAGAGCCAAGTAGCTCTCCTCGGAGAGCCATTTGCTTCCTCTCTTTCTCCCTCCAATTTATTCTTCTTGTCCCTCTATTGTAACATCTGTTTATAAATTTTGCAGATAAATTGGGCAGAAAAAGATCCATTTTTTGAGCTCGAGGTGCTATTTAAACTCATTTGTTGGCCTAACTTCAGCAATACTAGAACGATTGGAGGAGGATCAGAAGAAGATGCTGATGGATGCCAACATCTGGCATATCTTCCATGCACCGAAGGTACCGCAGAACACTCCCCTTCTTTACGGTCTACTAAACTTGTATGATATAGAGAAGGATGTCTTCGTCATTGGATCGAGGGAGCTAACCTTCTCCCCTAATGACGTGGCAATGATATTGGGTCTGCCGAACCATGGGGAGGAAGTCATGCACCCTGACTACCAAGCCATTTGGACCGCTAACGAAGTCCGATTTGAAGACGGAACTTCAATCGATGGAGAAAGGGTCGTCCCCTGTGACGATGAAGATATTGATTTTGCACCTTCTGTGCAATTTCTTCTTCCCCTCGAGCGCGGAGAGGATGCCAATGTTCTTCGAGGAGGTCTCCAGCTTGGAGAAATTTCAAAAGTTCAATTGGCCAGAAGCGATCTATACCTTCGTTATGAGGTCGTTCAGGTCGATAGTGGAGAAGCTGCCACCTGTTGCAGAAGAAGGCCAACTACAACATTGGCCAGAGTCTTCAATAGGATACATCTATGGATGCACCCATGTTCTCGTTGTAAGTATCTATATTTTTAATTCCTAAAATGAAAATTTGTTTAATATGTTCTAAACTATTGCAATGTTTGATATAGATTTGGTTACTCGAGCACACCACGACCTACGCTCCGCACTATCCGTCATTGAGGCCACGAATATTAAGATGGTCGGAGAAGGTCTCATTTTCAATGAAAGAGATGGGGACTGTTGCAAAACTTTTGGATGAGCAGGTAAATAATTTAGTTTATTCGATTAACAACCACTTTTGAACTATCCAATACAATAGTTGTATTTCTTCTTTTTAGGTGTTGGAAGTACTAGATGAAATATCACCGACTGAGAAGTTGTTATGTTCAGACGTGAGAACACAGTGGACACCACCACCTCCCACATCTAAGAGAAAACCAATAGTCTCGCCATCTAGGGTAGTAAAAAAAATGAAGTTTGCACCACCACCTCCCACATCATTACCACCTCCCTCATCATCATCACCTCCCCCATCACCCAGCACATCATCACCTCCCCCACCACCTAGCACACCATCTATCCCTCCTGTACAATTTTGGATTGATTTCCAGCATAGGATGTTAGATCAATTTGCATTATTAGATAGCAAGATAGATAGTTCTGTAGATAGATTAGACAAAAAAATAGATAGAGTACATAGTGATTTAATTAGTTTTAGTCACAATGTAGGTGAACGTCTTGATTCCATGAGTGCCGATATAGACACACTCATTTATCATTCCTCGCCATCATCTAGCCCGAGTATCTCTAGATCCCCCACCCACCAAAACGCTACCACCCTCACTACCCCTCACGATACTTCCATTACTCATATTAGAGACTCCCCATTAGGTGAAACAGACATTAAAACTACAAAGGCGGATGAACTTGATGTCTACCCCGTTGACTATCCGGGGAGACCGCTAATAGCTGAAGAAGATAAAGATATCATCCATCGACGTATGAGCGCCATACCATCGAGGTGCCCTTTGACATTATACACTTTTATATTTTCAAAATTTTGATCTATGCACATTGATATTGACGATGGCTTTCTAATGTTTCAGGAACGACCAAGCATTCAATAAATGGAATATAGTCGGATTTCGAGATGACATGGATGCTCTTCTGACGGACAAATACGTTGAAGATTGTCACATTGATGCCTACGCAAAGATCTTGACTTTGCGTAGAGATCGGGATAAAGAAGCGTATCATCCGTTTATGTATATCAGTCCTAACTTTTTGGTATGATCTCCCTATCTGTGCTTTGTACATTAATAATTCTGTTTGCATTGCTAAAAAATGTTACAAATTATGTAGTTGCACTTCCCACGGTCCAATGACGGAGAATCTAAGCTTGTATCTGCATTCCTTGAGGGCATTACCAAGGAGAATCTCGCCTATATCAAAATGATTCTAATGCCAGTATGTTATAGTCAACACTGGTATTTATTGGTGGGTATAGTTAATGAGAAGAAGTGGCTTATACATGACTCTCTGCGTAACGCCCAACGGAAAGTTTCCGCTAAAGAAGCTGTAAGTACAGTTCGTTGACATGCAATGTAGTATTGTACATTATGAGTTACTAATGTACGAATAAATTTATGTTAATGCAGATTTCTGCGCTTCAGAAGGCGACCGTTAAAAAAGTCCACGCAGGATTTTCCAATTGGAAACTCGACTTGACTGCTGGTATACCACAGCAGGAGAACTCCGTGGACTGCGGTGTCTTCGTTATGAAGTATATGGAGCACATAGCGAAGGAAGGGCTGATGAGCTGGGAGAGTTGCGTAGACTGGCAGAAAAATATGCTTATGTTTAGAGCCCAGATCTGTGCAGACATCTTTAGAAATTTTGTGGTTGATTGATGTAAATTAAGAAATATTATTCGTGTACATTTGAAATGTTTGTCTATAATAGCAATTGTTTCATGGATGAATAACGTTTTCAAATGGGTCAAAATTATAGCTTTAAATGAAATCAGTGGAGATACAGAAGGCTCTCTGCGGAGATCCAAAAGGCTCTCCGTGGAGATCTAAAGGGTTCTCCGCGGAGATCCAGAAGGCTCTCCGCGGAGAGCAAAAAGTTCTCCGCGGAGAGCAAAAAGTTCTCCGCGGAGATCTATTTAGATATCCGCGGAGAGCCATTTGGCTCTCCGCGGAGAGCCATTTGGATCTCCGCGGAGAGACATTTGGATCTCCGCGGAGAGCCATTTGGATCTCCGCGGAGAGCCAAATGCCTATCTTTCGCAAATTGTGGCCGCGTTCTCCCTCCATCCCTTCATTTTTTCTTCCTTTCCCTCTTTTTCTTCCTCCCTCCCCCTTTCCCTCTCCTCCCCCTCTTTTTTCTCCTCCCCCTCTTTTTCTTTTTTCTCCCCCCCTCCCCCCCTCCCCCCCTCCCGGTCGGGCCTCACTCTGGTAGACTGAATCCGACTGAATACTATTATTATATTCAGCGCCACAATAAAAAAATATAAAATATAACGATTTTCATCGCTTCAATCCCGCGCCCCTTCATTTCTCCTCTCCGTACTCCGCTCTCCTCGCTCTCCTCGCTGATTTCTCTCTCGCATTTCGGCGTTCTAGGGTTTGATTCCGGCAAAGCCTCCCCCATCGTCTCCGGCCGTAATCACACATCTCTCCGGCGCTCCATCTCCAATCCGATTATACACAAGAGCTCTCCGGCGCAGCCTACCCATCCTCCTCTCCGCAAGGTATGTATCGCATCCACCATTATCATGTTCGAACCCAAGAGATAAACGACTCTACCCAGAGCCAGTGGCTATCCGAGGAGAGTAGAATGGCTCTCCGCGTAGAGAAGGATGTCTATCCGAGGAGAGTAGAATGGCTCTCCGCGTATCGCATCTGTTTGGCTCTCCGCTGATGGCTATCCGTCGTGAGGATAGAATGGCTCTCCGCGTAGAGCTAAACGACTCTACCGCTGAGATCCACTGGCTCTCCGAGGAGAGCCCTTTGTCTCTTCGCGGAGAGCCGGAGAGCGGTTTGGCTCTCCGCGGAGAGCCGTTTGGCACTCCGCGGAGAGCCAAACAGAGCCGTTTGGCTCTCCGCGGAGAGCCCAAAATTTTTAATTTCTGTTTTTAGGAAATACGTTTGTTTGTTCATTCTTCTATGACAATCCTTGGAAATAAATTATAATTAGCATATAATTTGGAAGGTGAGGTAGGAAATAACCTAGGCAAGCTACTATAACCAATTATAGTTACTCAAAATAGGATCCTAGTATTATGGCTACTAATCTAACCTTTGGGTTTGGTGACTAGATTATTTGACTATTTTTCTTTATCGGCAATGAATGGTGTTGACATTGTGCTGCGGGACATTGCGAAAACACAACAATCAGTAGAGACCCTCGTTCATCGCTGCCCTGAAATTCTACCCGAATCGATTCCGACGCAAACGCCTCCATTCTATTCGTCGGCCTTCGACCGCCCCACTACTGAGCCGTGCATTTGTGGGAAGCAATCATGCACGTTGAACAAAATTCAGGAAGATTGGATCAAGATCCAAGTGAAAATGATGGAGGATGGCATTCGCCTTCCCATCCGAATCGATCCGCCCGTGCCACTGTGGAACAAGCGACCTGACCTGAATGCGTATCTTTTGAAACCATTGTTCGTGATTGATCCGGAACGGCAGTACAGCGTCAATGTGACAGCGGGCGCATGTCCATCTTGCAACAAAGTCGGCTTTCTTTCCTGCAAGCAATTAAGTGCCCCGCGAGTTGTCGATTGCATCGACACCACTGCATTCTCTATCAGTGCTAGATACATGTGCAAGAAGTCGAACACCTCCGGCGGCTGTGGTGCCACGTTCCAGGTCATGGACGAGGAAAAAACGAGAAGTTGATCCCGACAGCCATCATCCTTAACTATCCTGTGCAGCTTTTCGAACAGAGCGCACACGACGTCGGTCTTGTTCAAATGGCATACGACTTGTACACGTCCCGTTCCGGCATTGCTGATGCAGCCAAGGTGATTCGTTGTGCACGAACGACTCGATACATGCGTCAAGCCGCACTATATCGTGGTCACGTGTCGTGGTATTTGGATATGCGCTTATGGGATGTAGCAATTGGGCAAACGTCATGGCAGAAGGATCCAGCAGTGTTCCCTGATTTCCCATCATTTTTTCAGCATTGTAACGGGTACAATGGCACTCTTGGTCCAGTGGAATCAACGCTATCACGCCTAATCAATGACTGCATTGCTCGCCAACTTTCTTTCTTCAACCGAATGGAAGGCGCCATAACCGGGACTCATCTCTCGGCTGACCATCATCACAACGTGCCGGGACGCATGAAATTGACGGACGAGTTCAATGGCAGGAAATTTTCCCCCGTTGAAGGATTGCACTCCGTCATGAACGAGCGCCAACAAATTCTCTCCCATCAATTCACATCGACTACGGGCAATGCAGAGCGTCGATTTGTTGGTCGGAGTTTGCAGAACCGGTATAATGCTTACAATATTGATACTTCTCTGCTCATCATGTACCTTGACAAGTGCTGCGATGACCGAGAATGGCTACAAGATTTCGACAACATCATTGTTCTCCTAGACAATCATCACCTGATCACGAGGTATAGGGACAATTCGAACGGCACGGATCGAGCTCGGCAGGAACTATTTATGGCTGGCGTGGCCGAAATCATTGTTGGCAATGGACATGCTTCAATGCGGGAAGGCTCCATCATTGAGGCTGAACTTGATGCATTGTTGGATCGAATTAAAAACTGGGAAAACGAGAATGATGTGCCACCGTCGAAGCGCATTGTGACGACCAAACTTCTATCTTGCCACGAGACACAGAAAAAGCACATCAGAAATTGCTTAACACCGCCTGTAGGTGCGTCAAACACCGTCGTGGATCGCTTCTTCCGTTCGACTCTACGCCGTGGATCGGGGAAGAACGAAAACTTATGGCGTCAAGGACGAGCCATTTTCCCGGAGACTATGTCCCTGGATGGAGGGATCTTGCTGCTCCATGCCGTGGTCGCTCAAATCATCAACTTTCGCGGCGAACTCCAATTTGATCCTCGCTGGGCATATTTGCCAATCTCTGGTATGCATATCATTCTCACTCAATATCTCGCAGCTCTTTCGACCGATGGCATAACTCCCTCCCAAACGTCTCTGTCGACAATGTTTCATATGTTGCCTCTCTCGATTGAGGATTGCCACGGCGAGTTTGGATTAACGGCGGCATTTGGACAATCCCTTCCTCAACTTCCAGAAATTCCAGCAGGTCAGCTAGAATCCGTTGGAATGATTGCCGAAGCAATAGCTGATAATGCAATTTGGTCGAGCCACACGTTCGATGCGATTGTGAACGATGCGCTTGAGGTTGCCGCAACTGCTGTGGAGAGGACTCCGAACGATGATCATCACTGCATTGGAGAAGACGAAGCACTACCGCTAAACCATACTGATATAAGCAACACGCCCCATTCTATTCAGTCCAGTCGCAAGCGCAGAAAACACGGACCAACATCGCATGGGCAAAGCTCTTCTTCAAATCACCATAAAAAATCTCGCAGCCTCAACGCGTTGGGCAATGAACGTCAATCGGCATTAGAAAGCCTTAATCTCTGGGAAAAAGTGATGAGCACTTCACCAATGATCAACCCCTTCGAACGGCGCTTACTCAGAATGGTGGCTCTCAAATTTCTTCAACCCGATGAACTGCTTGATCTAAAAGATTTTCCAATTGAATCCTTGCATTCCACAATTGCATCGAATTTAGTCTGTTCTTGTCTCGACTTTACATAGCACCAATTACGCTTTCAAACGGTTCATTCGGCCAAAAACAGAACAGGTTCTTAAACAGCACTTGGAGGATATGGTTGCCCAGTCTCGTTTCAGATTGCCCATTCAACGAGCAGCGCCAAAACGCAGCATCATTACTGCACTAAATCTGGCCGCGTCATTGATTGCTCCAACGCAGGCGGGCCGTGAGGATAGTTTCATCCAGTTAGAAGAGACTGTCACCACAACAGTAACTCGAAGCGTCACTTTTACAACCGGCGCCCCAAGTCACAGTTCAAGTCAGCCCCTTGCAACAGATCTGCAAACGTCCCCGCCCGATCTAGTAATTGAAGGATCAGCGGACGATATCATTGATTGACTTGTTCAAAACGAGATTGATGCTGGGCATGCCGGCAACATTCACTGGACCAAAGTGGTCGCCCCAGCTTACGCCCGCATTGCTGCACGCCGTGAGGATCTAGTTCAGATGACCCACAAGGAGATTCAAAATCATTGGGATTATCTTAGACGTCTCAAAAGGAAAAGGACATCAAACACTTTGCAGTCGCATACCGAAGCGCAAAAGGAGCTCGGTGATCAAGACGCCATCTACATTCAACTATCGCCGGTTGTTACACAATCATTGCCAGCCGAAACTCCGTCCACAAATAATTTAACTCAACCAGCGTCTTCTGCAGTCATCACGATGACGGAGGAACCTAATGTGGGCATCTCGTCCGCTGTCAGCGAGATTGGTTCACGTCCTCCATTCATGGTAAATCAACAATTGCCGACTTTCAATCAGAGAATGGAGGCCATCGTCCCCGCCCCAGCTACAGGAGAGTCGTTATCCCAATCGAAGAAGGAGCTGCTCAATTACTTGCTAACTAGTCCAGCAGAGCGCTCCCATGTGAAATCGTCGACTGGTGATCAAATGTCTTGGAAGAGCCTAGCCAAGCGTTTCTTGTACTGGGGGCGAGTCGCACGGGTGTTGGGGATGAACCCGTTTCGGGTTCGATCCGATGTGCAGCTCAAGCAAAAGGTTAAAGATATTAACAAAAAAAGAGCTTGCAACAGTATGTGTGAAACCCTGAAAGGTATGTTTTTTATATGTATTATAGTAAAAAAATGATTTGGAAATAACACAATAATTTGCACTTATTATTCCATAATACAATTGTACCTCATTTAGGCCATTACCCAATTGGATCTCCATGGAGAGCCAATTGGATCTAAACGGAGAGCCAAATGGCTCTCCATGGAGAGCCAATTGGATCTAAACGGAGAGCTAAATGACTCTCCATGGAGAGGCAATTGGATCTAAACGGAGAGCCAAATGGCTCTCCATGGAGAGCCAATTGGATCTAAACAGTGAGCCAAATGGCACTCCATGGAGAGCCAAATGGCTCTCCACGGAGAGCCAATTGGATCTCAACGGAGATCCAAATGGCTCTCCGGAGAGCAAATGGCTCTCCGCGGAGAGCCATTTGGCTCTCCGGGGAGAGCCATTTGGTCTCTGGATGGCTCTCCGCGGAGAGCCATCTGGCTCTCCGCGGAGAGCTACATAGCTCTCCGCGGAGAGCCGTTTGCTCTCCGCGGAGAGCCGTTTGCTTCCTCTCTTTCTCTCTCCAATTTATTCTTCTTGTCCCTCTATTGTAACATATGTTTATAAATTTTGCATATCAATGGGGCAGAAAAAGATCCATTTTTTGAGCTCGAGGTGCTATTTAAACTCATTTGTTGACCTAAGTTCAGCAATACTAGAACGATTGGAGGAGGATCAGAAGAAGATGCTGATGGATGCCAACATCTGGCATATCTTCCATGCACCAAAGGTACCGTAGAACACTCCCCTTCTTTACGGTCTACTAAACTGGTATGATATAGAGAAGGATGTCTTCGTCATTGGATCGAGGGAGCTAACCTTCTCCCCCAATGACGTGGCAATGATATTGGGTCTGCCGAACCATGGGGAGGAAGTCATCCTGACTACCAAGCCATTTGGACCGCTAACGAAGTCCGATTTGAAGACGGAACTTCAATCGATGGAGAAAGGGTCGTCCCCTGTGACGATGAAGATATTGATTTTGCACCTTCTGTGCAATTTCTTCTTCCCCTCGAGCGCGGAGAGGATGCCAATGTTCTTCGAGGAGGTCTCCAGCTTGGAGAAATTTCAAAAGTTCAATTGGCCAGAAGCGATCTATACCTTCGTTATGAGGTCGTTCAGGTCGATGGTGGAGAAGCTGCCACCTGTTGCAGAAGAAGGCCAACTGCAACATTGGCCAGAGTCTTCAATGAGATATATTTATGGATGCACCCATGTTCTCGTTGTAAGTATCTATATTTCTAATTCCTAAAATGAAATTTGTTTAATATGTTCTAAACTATTGCAATGTTTGATATAGATTTGGTTCCTCGAGCACACCACCACCTTCGCTCCGCACTATCCGTCATTGAGGCCACGAATATTAAGATGGTCGGAGAAGGTCTCATTTTCAATGAAAGAGATGGGGACTGTTGCAAAACTCTTGGATGAGCAGGTAAATAATTTAGTTTATTCGATTAACAACCACTTTTGAACTATCCAATACAATAGTTGTATTTCTTCTTTTTAGGTGTTGGAAGTACTAGATGAAATATTACCGGCAGAGAAGTTGTTATGTTCAGACGTGACAACACAGTGGACACCACCACCTCCCACATTTAAGAGAAAACCAATAGTCTCGCCATCTATGGTAGTAAAAAAAATGAAGTTTGCACCACCACCTCCCACATCATTACCACCTCCCTCATCATCATCACCTCCCCCATCACCCAACACATCATCACCTCCCCCACCACCTAGCACACCATCTATCCCTCCGGCACAGTTTTGGATTGATTTCCAGCATAGGATGTTAGATCAATTTGCATTATTAGATAGCAAGATAGATAGTTCTGTAGATAGATTAGACAAAAAAATTGATAGAGTACATAGTGATTTAATTAGTTTTAGTTACAGTGTAGGTGAACGTCTTGAATCCATGAGTGCTGATATAGACACACTCATTCATCATTCCTCGCCATCATCTAGCCCGAGTATCTCTAGATCCCCCACCCACCAAAACGCTACCACCCTCACTACCCCTCACGAAACTTCCATTACTGATATTCTAGACTCCCCATTGGGACAAAGAGACATTAAAACTACAAAGGCGGATGAAATTGATGTGTACCCCGTTGACTATCCGGGGAGACCGCTAATAGCTGAAGAAGATAGAGATATCATCCATCAGCGTATGAGCGTCATACCATCGAGGTGCCCTTTTGACATTATACACTTTTATATTTTCAAAATTTTGATCTATGCACATTGATATTGACGATGGCTTTCTAATGTTTCAGGAACGACCAAGCATTCAATAAATGGAATATAGTCGGATTTCGAGATGGCATGGATGCTCTTCTGACGGACAAATACGTCGAAGATTGTCACATTGATGCCTACACAAATATCTTGACTTTGCGTAGAGATCGTGATAAAGAACCGTATCATCCGTTTATGTACACCAGTCCGAACTTTTTGGTATGATCTCCCTATCAGTGCTTTATACATTAATAATTCTGTTTGCATTGCTAAAAAATGTTACAAATTATGTAGTTGCACTTCCCAAGGTCCAATGACGGAGAATCTAAGCTTGTAGTTGCATTCCTTGAGGGCATTACCAAGGAGAATGTCCTCAATATCAAAATGATTCTAATGCTAGTATGTTATAGTCAACACTGGTATTTATTGGTGGGTATGGTTAAAGAGAAGAAGTGGCTTATACATGACTCTCTGCGTAATGCCCAACGAAAAGTTTCCGCTAAAGAAGCTGTAAGTACAGTTCATTGACATGCAATGTAGTATTGTACATTACGAGTTACTAATGTACGAACAAATTTGTGTTAATGCAGATTTCTGCGCTCCAGAAGGCGACCGTTAAAAAAGTCCACGCAGGATTTTCCAATTGGAAACTCGACTTGACTGCTGGTATACCACATCAGGAGAACTCCGTGGACTGCGGTGTCTTCGTTATGAAGTATATGGAGCACATAGCGAAGGAAGGGCTGATGAGCTGGGAGAGTTGCGTAGACTGGCAGAAAAATATGTCTATGTTTAGAGCCCAGATCTGTGCAGACATCTTTAAAAATTTTGTGGTTGATTGATGTAAATTAAGAAACATTATTCGTGTACATTTGTAATGTTTGTCTATAATAACAATTGTTTCATGGATGAATACCGTTTTCAAATGAGTCAAAATTATAACTTTAAATGAAATCAGTGAAGATACAGAAGGCTCTCCGCGGAGATCCAAAAGACTCTCCGCGGAGAGCAAAAAGATCTCCGCGGAGAGCAAAAAGCTCTCCGCGGAGAGCACAAAGTTCTTCGCGGAGAGCAAAAAGTTCTCCGCGGAGATCCAAATGGCTCTCCGCGGAGATCCAAATGGCTCTCCGCGGAGAGCCATTTGGCTCTCCGCGGAGAGCCATTTGGCTCTCCGCGGAGAGCCATTTGGATCTCCGTGGAGAGCCAAATGTCTATCTTTCCTAAATTGTGGCCGCGTTCTCTCCCTCCCTCCCTTCATTTTTTCTTCCTTTCCCTCTTTTTTCTTTCTCCCTCCCCCTTTCCCTCTCCTCCCCCTCTTTTTTCTCCTCCCCCTCTTTTTCTTCTTTCTCCCCCCCCCCCCTCCCCCCTTTTTTCCCCCTCATACCAGAGTGGAACCCGGCGGCCCCCCTTTTTCCCCCTCATACCAGAGTGGAACCCGGCGGCCCCCCCCATACTCCCAAGTCAAATTTATACGATTTCCATCCATTAAAATCATAAACTTTATTAAAATTGATTTCACATGCACGTTTTGTCATGATGAATTTTTTTTAATAAAAATTGAATAAGTTACATATAATTATTGTTTATATTAATTAAGTGATAATGCATTTATTTTAAACTATATTAATTAATTGATATGAGCATGATCAGAATACTGTCATGATTACCGTCATGATTGTTCGTAGAGACGGAGTCTCATACCTATCACTCGTGTAGTCGTGTAGGGTTGTTCACAAATAGTATAGTTCGTGAATAATTCGGGATTCGATTCACGAAGATTCGATTAAAATTCATTTTTTTCGAATTCGAATCCGGATTCAAATCCGAATTCGGATTCGAATAGTTTTCGAATCTGAATCTGCATAATGTTATTCATAACGAATCCGAATCCGAATCTCTGCATTTTATGTCAAATTTAGATTCGATTGAAGAGCTATTCGATTCGATTCGGTTCGTGAACACCCCTATAATCGTGTATGTGTGTGTATAATATTAATATATATGCCGTGTAGGATTGAATATCGTAAATATTAAGGAAACGGATGATCCTTCGTTGGGGCAAAGGATCTTATCTGATTCAATCATCGGAATGAAAAATACAAAATACAAAATAATATAAAAATGATCTAATGTGCCATCAGCCGAGCATATATGGAGAAGAAAAAGCCACCGGCGTGGTTGTGTTTCCATTACTATTACAATTATTTATTTATTTATTTAAGCATAAGTGTTAATATATATTTTTTAAAACATTTTAAGTAAGATTAGTATATATTCTGCAAGTAATGTAATGACATATATATTTTATATTATCCCATGATTTCTCACCGATTCACCGTAGTTTTTAGATTGATTAAATCTAATTTATTTATTAATCATATTCGATTAATCAAATTCTATAATGTTTAAATTTTATAAATATATTTGATGGGTACTCATAATAGAGCCTCATTTTTATAAGAATGCCTGGCGGAGATATTCATAAAAGGAAGTAAATATTTCCAAAGGTGACGATCGTTTCCAAAAGCGGACAGTTTCCAAAATCTCTCCTCCCCCAATTCGGCAGGAAAAGTAAGACGCACAAAGCCGCCGCAAACACGACAGAGACTCCCCCTCCCATCACGGGAGGAATCCCCGCCATCGCGCCGCGTCCCGAAAGGGGCGCGGCCAAGTCGCGCCCCCGTAGGGTGCGGCCAAGCCGCACCCCACGCGGGGTGCGGCCAAGCCGCGCCCCGCACATGATCAGGACGGCCCTGATTTCTCCTTAGGGGTGCGGCTTACCGTTCCGCTTTTCACCCGGAGCACTTTGCGGCATGATCAGGACGGCCCCGCAGTTCGTCGCACGCTTGGAGCACTTCAGCGCTAGCGCGCGCTCAGAACGTTTCTGAACACAGTCAGGAAGCCTTCTCACTTTTTGTCTTTCCGGCTTCTTACTTTTTGTCTTTCCGGCGTCTCACTTTTTGTCTTTCCGGCGTCTCACTTTTTGTCTTTCCGACTTCTCACTTTCTGTCTTTCAGGTTTCTCACTTTTCAGGAACGGCCAGTCGCCTTTTTCACCTCCAACGGAACTGCCCAAACTGCCCGAAGGGCAAGGTAGTCATTTACGAAAAATGGTGATCCGTGTGCCCCAAATCGGAAAATATGATTCGTCCACCAAGCATTTATGGAAACTACCAACGGCAAAATTACCGGACCGCCCCCGACCAAAGCTATAAAAGGAGCCCCAGGGCTTCAGTTGAAAGGACCTTGACTTCTGGACCCGGGAGAGCTCCTTGCAGACTTTTGCGGAATTCTCCTTCGGCGCTTGAAGATCTCCTTCGAGGACTTGAAGATCTTCATCATCCCGAAAGGCGACTAGCCTTCTCACTTTCGTTCTCCAGCATTCTCGGAAGGAAAAGGCGACCAGACTTCTCACTTTCGTTCTCCAGCATTCCCGGAAGGAAAAAGCGACCAACCTTCTCACTTTCGTTCTCCAGCATTCCCCGAAGGAAAAGGCGACCAGTCTTCTCACTTGCGTTCTCCAGCATTCTCAGAAGGAAAAGGCGACTAGCCTTCTCACTTTTGTTCTCAGAAGGAAAATGCGACTAGCCTTCTCACTTTGGTTCTCAGAAGGGAAAAAGACTTAGTTTTTCCGAGAGGTGATCTGTCACCCTCGGAGTTCTCTCTCTCTCTCCATCATTGTAACGAGCAGCGGCCTGTCGCGCTCGAGTTCTAGCGTCCAAATTGTAACCCCCCCAGGAGATAGTGAAGTTTGGTCGGCACAGCTCCGACCGCGTGGTTTTTTACCCTTTTCGGGTTTTTCACGTTAAAAAGTCCCAGCGTACTCGACAAATCTCTAATTGACTGTTTGCGCGCTTAGTTCGCTAACGAGCTAAGGTGGTTCAAGTGGACCGGTCTACCAAGAGCCCTAAGCGTTCCGCAACAATATTAAAAAAGTTTTTTGTACAACCCCCATATTTGCCGAGCGCATACAACGCAGCATGTACATGGTCGCAACGATGCAGATGACCATAACTGGGTAGAATGGCGACTCGGGCGTAGTCGGGAACGACCGCCCAAGGGCGTCCGAGATCGGCTAAGGCAAAATCACATCCGAACGGAAGGAAAGAAGGAATGGCGGAACGAGTAGTGAAGGCCCCCACTAGCCCGTGCAGGCGAGTGAGAGGGGAAGGGAGTGCAAGGTCCACTCGCCCACGCGGGAGAGTGGGGGGGGGGGGGGGGGGGAACGGCCCACTCGCCCACGCGTGCGAGTGGGGGGGACGACCCACTCGCCCGCTTGGGCGAGTGGGAGGCTGTCCACTCGCCCATGCGGGCGAGTGGGAGGACGCCCACTCGCCCGCTTGGGCGAGTGGGAGATTGTCCACTCGCCCGCGCAGGCGAGTGGAGAAGGGGTGAGCGCCCACTTACCCCCTCCGTCCCTCCTCTCTCCCTCTCCTGATGGCACAGGAGCCGCGTCCACTTACCCTCTGCGTCCACTTGTCTTCTCCCCTGCTTCCGGGTGTTTTCTCCTCACCCCCCTCTTTTCCTGCCTAGTGGATTTCTCATCAGGGTCTGCGTTTAGCCTATTCAAACAGCGGAATTCCGCTATTGGTAGACCAGTTTGAGCTGCGGATAGTCATTCCAAAAGGCGGAATTACGCTATCCGCAGACCATTTCCAGAATTCTATAAATAGACTCTCATGGGCACCTTGGGGAGGGTTGGCATCTCCTTACCCCCACCCCCCTTAGTGTGTTCGGTTAGCTAGTGACTCTGCCTTCCGTTCTCCAAGTCTTTCAGGCCAACGGTCAGGTGTTGCGAGTGCTCTCCAAGGTGCCCAGGCTCAGCATTGGCTTGGGAGGGGAAGATCTTCGAGTCTTTCGGGTTAGTGGCGGGACCTTCTCGTTGCAGCTCGCGGGGTATGTTTTCACCTGAATCCACCAACAGAGAGGTTCTTAGGCTCTAAGTGACTAGCCGTTCGACTTTACCTGAGATAAGTAAGGGCAAGCTGCCTACCCCTATTTTCGAACGCTGAAGCCGGGAAACTGGTTTCAACATTTTGGTGCGGTGAGCGTGGAACGCAGCTTGTTCGGAAAAACCCCAAGTAGGTCGAATGGCTGGAAGTGAAGAGCTAGAGAACCCACCCCCTCCCGGCGACTACGTAAGGAGAAGCGACTTCGATGAGTTCAAGAAGGCGATCATGGATACCTTGCGCTCTGCACTCACCCCCACAGGCGAGTGCTCGACTCCGCCGGTACCTATCCTCACCTCACCTACTCTAGGTGAGACGGCACCAGCAGGGCGACTTGATAAGGAAGCGCGGGTGGAGGAGGATAGAACTCTTCAGGCGAGGGTGCTGTTTCCTAGCCCGGCGAGTGCTCTGCACCTAGGGGAGGAGGCACGGCGAGTGATGCCCATCCGCCAGGTGGGAAGGGGAAGCCCTTTCAGCGAGTTGATCCTGACCGCCCCGGTTCCGGAAGGGTTTAGGGAGCCGGTCATGTCCCACTACGCAGGCAAAGATGACCCTCAGGAGCACCTCCAGTGGTTTGAGGATGCCATGTCTATCAGGCAGGTGACCGACGCCTTCAAGTGTAGGTTGTTCGCCATCTCCTTTCAGGAGAAAGCTAGAGATTGGTTCCATCAACTTCCTCCCGGATCCATCTATAGTTTCGAGGACTTGAAACGGAGTTTCCTGTTAAGGTTCTCTACGTCCAAAAAGAGGAGGAAGGGGGCGGAGGCCCTCTTCCTGATTAAGCAGAGGTCGGAAGAGTCGCTAGGAAGCTACGTGGATCGGTTCCAAAAAGAGGTCCTTCTCATCAATGAGGTCCCTGGACACACTTTGCAACTTGCGCTTACCCTCGGGTTGTGGCAGGGGTTGTTTCGCATGGGCTTGTCCCGGGACCCTCCTCTATCTTACGAGGAGTTAATGGAGCGGGCAGGACGGGAGATCGAAGTGGAGGCAACAAACCCGGAGTTCGCGGCCAAGATGGCTAAGTGGACGGAAGGCGGAGAGAAGTCAGGAGAGGCCCGACAGTCAGAGCTGAAGAAGGAGGAGCCGAGAAGGCAAGGCCCGCAAGGACCTCCTGGGGGGCAGGAGTCAGGGTGGAGACCCCAGCCACCGGTCATGTAAGACCCCTTTTTTTTTTGCAAAAACCACCGGGTCTTAGGCCCAGAACCGCCGTTTTGCGGTGACACCTTCACTCGGGAAGATCGCCACTACAAAACGCCGATTCTGCCGGCCAAAATCGATCACAAGAAAAGTTCATAAAAGAGAAGACAAGTCCACAGAATCACATGAATTATAAACCATAAAGGTAAATGTCCACAGCTAATAACTGATTAAAAGATAGCAAGGGTTACAATAATAAAAAGGACTCTTGCCCTGTACATCATCTCCTCACTACAAGATCACTCGCGGAAGCTAACTACTAATCACTCATAGATCCTGATTCCTGTGCTCCTGTACTAGACTGGCCCGCCTCCGTCTACTCCGGCCTCTGGTGTTGCTGCGTCTCCTCGAACCCTTAAAATGATATGGTCCACCGACCGTTAGTCAAAAGACTAAGCCTTATGTTCCCCACCCCACCCCCAATGGCTCCTAGACACCGTGCGGGAGGATGAAGCGGAGGACATCAAGGGGTATAACAAAGAGCAGGTGACAGTGGTACATGAAATGTTTCTACACTACACATGTGTTTATATAAAACTGAAGTAGTAAATGGGCATAGTAAGAGCAGGTGAAGAATAAGTAAAGTGCAATAAGTAAATACAATAGCAATAGAAAAGTAACCATTGATTTATGGGAATGCCCATACAAACCTATAAACCAAGGGGTCGTTTAGCAGGGCCTACCGTATAAGAAGTCCCATAACCGACTTATACGTTAGGGGTAGGTTGAATGCAATGTTCATGCTATGACATGCAAGGTATGTTGTTATGCTATGTTCATACAAGTGCAACTCACTCACTACGACTCTATGCGCATAGACCTTTAGTTCCCCCTTTTTGGAGCGAGCTAGACTCCCAGGATACTCCCGTAGTGGCAAATGGAAGCGGTGGGTTGGGCCTCGCCCACCTCTAGGTTGGTATTCACACTACCTAACCTAGACCTATCGTACGCCTCTCGCAAAACCCGCGGAGCGTCTGCGTACTCTTGCTGACTGGACCGCCAGACTTTCAAGGCTGAGTGTAAATACCACACTTGCCGAGTCAACGTATTGACGTCGGTGTGAACGACCGTCCAATACCGAAGACCCACCACCTTCAATGCACATGCAACATGTTCTACATCCTACCTCCGAGCCATAAGCTCCCCGGGCTAACCTGCCCGCCATCAAGCACCACTGAGTCACAAGCTCACCGGTCTTAGCAATCCGCTATCACCACCACCGAGCCTACCGCTCGCAGCACCAAACCAACTAAACTCCCGAAACCACGGGGTGTGTTATTAGTTAATGTCTTATTCCTATAAATTAGGGTTCGTCTTGAACTTCCCGAGGGTTACCCTGTGAGGGGCTCGCTACAGTACTAGGAACTACCATGGGATGACACCCCAAAGTTTCCATTCCCAATACACTTAATAATGTTGGTATCTACCCATAAGAAAACCCCCTTAATACTACTACCTGAATTAAACCTAAGGGCTTTGAGACACTAAAGGGAAAAGACGATCTTTCGTCAATCCCAAGGCGACCTATCCCAAGGGTGGCACCCCACCATCCTAGGCCTCACCAAACCCTAAATACCTCCAGGGGCCCTCTCATAGCCATATAATCACCATTAAACTCTCACATCTCCAATCAATATACCCCAATTTGACCTATAAACCCAAAATTGCCAATTTGCTAAACGCAGACCATCCTTAATGTTTTGATGCTCATGAAGGGAGGTACACTAATTAGTCAACTCCATGACCCAACAATTTTACTGGGGGTCCATGCTACCTGTTTAAGATCAAACCCAGAGTTTCATAGTTTTCCCATTATTATTAATATTTAAGACATTTTTCTAAAACACAATTTCCTAGGGTTTGAACTACAAGTATACTTTTCTGACTTCTAATGACTACCACAATTTTACATAAATCAAGGGTACCAAGTAGTCAGTAGATATGAAAATTTAGGAAATGCCAGCAAGATTTATTATTTTTAAAAATTCCAATACCCATTTATTTCCAATCATTTCCAAAGGGGGTACCCTCATATGAACTCCAAACCTTATGCAAATTTATACAGAGGTGACTCATACTAAAATATTCAGCCCTACCAAGTTTGACCATGTTCCATAAAGGTTACAATTGTAATTTCCACCAAGGATATATTTGCAATTAATTCCAAATTGAACTAGAGGTGCCAAAAATATCAATCCATAAATTATGAGAAAACTACTGTGGGTTTATAATGGTATGAAATGTCATCCAGCAAAGTTTAATGCAATTACAGTAAACTAACACCCTAAAATTGTTCATCCCAAAAATTGTCAACAATATAAATAATTACAATTTGGACCTCCAAAAGTTTTCCAATGGTTCTAATAGAATCTCCAGGGGTTAATAACATCAAAACTAAGTTGGTGTCAGAAGATGGTTAATCATTAAGTATTATTTCTTCCTAAATCCCAAAACCCTAAATATTTACAAATCTACCCAAGGATTTATTACCTAGGTTTGGCAACTCCAAACCCCACCAATTTCTCACAGTAGCATTCTCTGGTCACCAAGATCATTTCCCCAAAATTTCAAGTCAAACCATTAAGGTTTGACCCCTCTTCCTTCATTGGCCTCTAATTGCACCCCTTTAGGGTTTAACCTAGGGTTAGGGTCAAAACCTCTCCAAATCCACCCAAACTTCTTGTGAGGGTGTTATAACACTTATAGGACTCAGGGGAGTCCAATACACACCTCTCCAAGGACAAACTCTCCTATGTCCTTTACAACCCCAAATTCCACTCCATAGGGATCAACCCTATGGCCTTGAGCAAATCAACTCTAATGCTCACAAAACTTCCTCATGGGGTCTCAAATTGATCCCACTGACCTTTCCAAGAAGACTCAAGCCTCTATGGACCTATTTGGCCATTGGATCTCTACTTGGCTAAATGCACCCCAAGGTGCTCCAAACCCATGACCTAGGGCAATCCAACTCCCCATGGACCCATAACTCTCTTGGAGGTGATTTGGGTGATATTAGGGCAGTGGCCAAAACCCCACTCCAATGGGAGGTGGTTTGACCATGAAAAATCCCAAATAGCCCTTATTCACAAATTTCCCCTAAATGGACAAATCTTTGGCCTAATGATTACCTAATCAAATGAACTCCAAATGAGTTGAGATTTTAACCAGGGGTTTATCATGACCCTAATAACACCCCACCAAACTTTGGTGGTGATTGGAGGTCATTTGGCCCTCCAAATAATTTATGCAAGGATTATTAAATTTCTACAAAACTTTAGGGAAATGTTCTCCAAAAATTCTCATTTTTGGATATGTTATAACCCTAGGTATGACTCACTACCAGTCCAAATTTCAAGTCATTTGGACTAGTGGTTTGGTGTGAGCACCCCTTCAAAGTTCAGTCAAACTTTGCACTAGAATGGGTGCTGAGGTCAAACCAGGACTCCAAATGGTGTGAACTCAATTTTGTATGGTTATGGGTCAAGGCCTACAACTTTCATGTTGGGCACTTTTTCTGTAGAGGCCTCTAAGTATTTTCTATATTTAAACTTTGATTCAGCCCTTAAAAACACTACTAATAAGAATATTAATAACAAATAATATATCTAAATCAATCATTACGGCGCAGATCCGACGGCTGCTGGCCATCGTCCCCGATAGCCTACAGCTGCGATTTCGCGCGCCTTGGCGATATGATCTTCGATTTCCCCGGCCACCTGAGCGCCGCCCCGGCCAATCAACGCCACCACCACCTCCGTTGAGGTGGTGGCCGGCGACGAGCGGTGCTTGATTGGCCGGAGGTGGCCGGAATTGTGGATTCTGGGTGGAAGCCCAAACCCGATCTACGGATGGCTTGGCTGGCTCGATCCACGGCCTATTGGCCATGAATCGAGCCGACGATGAGTTAGATCTACACCACTGAGGGAGGAGCAGAGAACCAGACCTGCACTTGGGGGTTTTGGTGCTCCGGCCGTCGACCACCATTGCTCCTCCTTGGAAAATTCGGCACCTCCCAACTCCTTGCACAGATGACACATCTCTCTCAGGGAAGGGGGGGGGGGGGGGGGTTTCAACTCCTTGAACCATTCTAAAGCTAATGGAGGCCTCAATTTAAAGGGAGGAGGGCTCCATTAAGAGGTCACCAAGTGACCCCTCCTCTCCCCCATGGCCGGCCACCCTAATGCATCCCCCCTGCCTTCAATTCCTCCAGAAAACTCCTGGAATTCCCTCCACATTCATCAGGGGAGATGAAGGGAGCCATCAATGGGGGTTCCAAGGAGTTTCACACCTTAAAGGCCATGAATACCACCTTCTCTCTCCATTAAAATTGGGTTTTTCTCTCTCCTACTCACCATGGCCGATTTTCCTCTCTCTCCTGGGTTAATTATCAGTCTACTATGCTGGTCAAGTGGTCAATTTGGTCTTAGCCCAAAGGGATTGGGCTAGATTCAAGAGATTTGACCTAATTTGGGCAAATTTGACTTTTGGTTCAATTGACCAATTGGGTGACCCTAGGATGGGGCTTTTGGGTCCATTGAATTCCAAATTAGGTGTAGAAACTATTGGTGGGGTCAATTTGGTCACATGAGTCTTAGTTGACCCAATTTAAGCTGATTTGACCAAAACAGGATAGATTGACTTTGGTCAAATTGGGCCCTAGGGTTGACCCAGTCATGGGGCTTTTTGGTCCACTGGGTCCCCTATGACATGGTAACCCTAAGGGTAGGGTCAATTTAATATGGTGATTGTCAATTAGGGCACTTAGTGAAGAATTGCCATTTTGACTCGAAAAGGGCATTTTGGTCAATTTGCACCCCTGGGGGTCCCATGATGGGGCTTTTAGGTCTACTAGGTCTCTTATGATATTTTAGACCTAGATGTGAGGTCAATTTGGCATGGTGAAGGTTAATTGGCTCTAATTAGGCCACTTTGACTAATTTGGGGTTATGGTTGACTTTGGTCAATTTGGCCTCTTTGGTTGACCCCAAAGTGCCCTTGGTGCCCTAAGGGGACCCCTAAAGGGTTAGGGATACTATGATAGGGTCAAATGGTCAAGTTGAGGCCCTAAAGTCCAACCCTAAGCTTAGTAATTGGAAATTGCTATTTGCAGTCCAAGGCACTTTCAACCCTAATCTTGCCTAAGTTAAAGGGATTTCTACACTACCAAGGCCTTGTCATGACCTTGTCAAGACAAATTCACCTGGGGGTCTAGCTGTCTGGGGGATGTTACAGGTCAACCGACCGGCGTGGAGGCCGGCCGTGGAGGCCGGCAGAAGGACCTTTCCAGGGCCAAGGAAGAGGCAATTTCCAGGGAGGTGACAACTACCAGGGGCAGAGGCCCCAACATGCGATGGCCGTAGGCCAAGGAAGGAGAGGGAGAAAAAACCACGGTGGCAGAGGCGGCGGAAGAGGAAGAGGTGGTAGGAGGGAGTCCCCCTTTTATGACTTCCATCAAGTGGAAGGTCATGCGACAGCTACTTGCCCCGAGTTTCTGGAGGTTAGGGAGGAAAGAGGACCCCCCACAGGGGAAGGGCTATTGCTGATAGGAGACGGAAGGGGAGAAGGAGAAGAAGAGAGAAGAGAAGAAGGATAGGAGGATCGGTGCGAAGATCGGGCGGATGCGGGAGCACTGGGCCGGATTGGGGTAATCCACGGAGGGGTAGGAATTGAGGCCACCCGAAAGGGGAGCCTCCACGCTATCTACCGACGAGGCATCGCTTCCACTTCCCGAACCCCACCCCCAGGAGAAAAGATCACCTTCTCATCCAAGGATATGCCAGCGCACGATGATCCTTTCTGTGACGCCCTGGTGATCGAGGCTGCGGTGGAGAACTTCACGGTCTCCCGAATCCTGGTGGACAACGGGAGTTCGGTTAACGTGGTCTTCAAGAGTGCTTTCGACAAGATGAAGGTGGATCAGAAGAGGGTGGTCGCGTCAGATGGACCGCTTTTCGGTTTTTCGGGCGAGAGAAAAGAAGTTGAAGGGGGAGTCGAGCTCCTGGTCACCTTGGGGGGACATCAAAAAACTGCCGGTTCGTCATAGTAGACGCACCGAGCAGCTATAGCGCCATATTTGGGCGCCCCCTCATTAGTACCTTCAAGTGTGTGCCCTCCTCCTACCACCAATGCTTGAAGTACAGCATAGGAGGGTTGCAGATCCGAATCCGCGGAGACCCCAAGATAGCCCGCCAGTGCTACGTCACGGCCGTCAACGTCGTCACTTGGAAGGAAGATGCAGAGGGAGTGGAAAAGGCGATAGAGGCCTTGGCCGGGCTAAAGGTGGCGAAGGAGGTGAAGGGATAAGAAGTCGTCAGCAACGAGGGCAGAAGGCCCGGAGCAGCGCAGGACGGCTGAGAAATGAGCAAGGAGGACCCCGAGAAGGTCCGGATGTGCGCCTCACCAAGGGCAGTTATCTTTTTCTTTATGTATCTGTAATGAACCTTGAACACCTTATCTTAATGAATTTGGTTTTGGCTAATGGAAGTGGCAATGTTTCATGAGGCCCCGAGAAGAGACTGCTGACCGGGCTTGTTCATGCCGGCAGAGCAGGAGAACTCACTCGGTGAGGCGAGGTGGTTCATATTGATTAAGGCCCCGAGAAGAGACCGCTGACCGGGCTTGTTCATGCCGGCAGGGCAGGAGAACTCACTCGGCGAGGCGAGGTGATTCATGTTGATTAAGGCCCCGAGAAGAGATCGCTGACCGGGCTTGTTCATGCCGGCAGGGCAGGAGAACTCACTCGGTGAGGCGAGGTGGTTCATATTGATTAAGGCCCCGAGAAGAGACCGCTGATCGGGCTTGTTCATGCCGGCAGGGCAGGAGAACTCACTCGGCGAGGCAAGGTGATTCATGTTGGTTAAGGCCCCGAGAAGAGACCGCTGACCGGGCTTGTTCATGCCGGCAGGGCAGGAGAACTCACTCGGCGAGGCAAGGCGATTCATGTTGGTTAAGGCCCCGAGAAGAGACCGCTGACCGGGCTTGTTCATGCCGGCAGGGCAGGAGAACTCACTCGGTGAGGCGAGGTGGTTCATATTGATTAAGGCCCCGAGAAGAGACCGCTGACCGGGCTTGTTCATGCCGGCAGGGCAGGAGAACTCACTCGGTGAGGCGAGGTGGTTCATAATGATTAAGGCCCCGAGAAGAGACTGCTGACCGGGCTCGTTCATGCCGGCAGGGCAGGAGAACTCACTCGGCGAGGCGAGGTGATTCATGTTGGTTAAGGCCC
The DNA here is from genome assembly GCA_033032865.1 of Dactylorhiza incarnata. Taxonomy (NCBI): domain Eukaryota; kingdom Viridiplantae; phylum Streptophyta; class Magnoliopsida; order Asparagales; family Orchidaceae; genus Dactylorhiza; species Dactylorhiza incarnata. Next base: position 1,933,217 of record JAWHQI010000258.1, read on the forward strand.
CGAGAAGAGACCGCTGACCGGGCTTGTTCATGCCGGCAGGGCAGGAGAACTCACTCAGTGAGGCGAGGTGGTTCATATTGATTAAGGCCCCGAGAAGAGACCGCTGACCGGGCTTGTTCATGCCGGCAGGGCAGGAGAACTTACTCGGCGAGGCGAGGTGGTTCATATTGATTAAGGCCCCGAGAAGAGACCGCTGACCGGGCTTGTTCATGCCGGCAGGGCAGGAGAACTCACTCGGTGAGGCGAGGCGGTTCATATTGGTTAAGGCCCCGAGAAGAGACCGCTGACCGGGCTTGTTCATGCCGGCAGGGCAGGAGAACTCACTCGGCGAGGCGAGATGTTCATATTGGTTAAGGCCCCGAGAATAGACCGTTAACCGGGCTTGTTCATGCCGGCAGAACGGGGGAATCCACCCGGAAAGGTAGGCTATCTATTCATCTTTACCTAAAGGATCCCATGGCGGGGCAAAGCAACGGATCTCGCTCAAATAACAAAGATCATGTGCGAACCAAAGAAACAGTAAAAGAAAGGCCTTTATTACAAAAAAGGAAGATTACAAAGTTGAGATATCTCATCCCCCCGCTGACCCTTACATAAAAAAGAAATAAAAAGGGGACTGGCCTGCATAAGGGGGTAGATAGCAAACTAAAGCATAAGTAGGTCCTTTTGACTCTCAGGAGGAAGGTGAATAATCATGGCTGGAAGAGGGCGAACCGAGGGGCGGGGCGGGAGGAAAGTACTCTAGAAGCACCATGTCAGGAGTGACGTTTTTCCACTCGCCCCAAAAAGCACCAACGTCGTGAAGAGAGCTGACCACAGCCTTAGCCGCCGTCACCACAGTCTTTCTACGGGCAACTTCGACCTCGGCAGGGGTGAAGTGGATAAGCTTCGCCGCCCGCGAAGACTCGCCAAGTCTTTCTCGCCCTGTAGCACGGGCCTCGGCAAGCTGAGCCTTCAAACTCTCCACCTCTTTTTCCAAGTCCTCGACCCTCCTCCTGACCGAGTTGGCAGCGTCAGGTCCCTACATTAGAAAAGCCGTATGAGTGAGAAAAAAAACAAGTAACAAAAAGAGGAGAGGGTCTCCATTCGAGTAAGGGCAAACCAGGCCCCCTGACGACTGCGCGAGAAGCCTCTCAGTCATCTCAAGATGAGTAGCCAGGTCGGCAGCTCAGTCCTCAGCCTCCCGCCTCGCTGCCTCAGCCTGAGTGAGTCGCCTAGAGAGTCTAAGGCTCCGGCGAGCCGTCATATGAGAAAGCTCAATCGCGCGGAGCTGCGCTTGCGAGCTCAGGTAAGCAAGGTCAATCGTGGAACTTTCTTGGAAGGCGGCCGCATCCTGCCTGCCATACAAACCGTAGATCATGTCGTATGCAGCGTTGCTAATCGGCCCTCCCTCGGCCCAAGAAGACTGCCGAGAAGAAATCGAGACACGATTCGTCGCTTCATCCCAGTGAAGGATAGGCTCGCCAACCTGGTCCTTGGCATTACCCCCCAATTCAAAGTTGGGGTGGCAAGCCAACGCGTCCGGGTCATCATCTCCCCCGACCTCTCTCGCGACAGATCGAGACCCGCCTCCCGTACGGACAACTCTCCCCCGACGCATCTTCGGCTCCTTTGGCGGGTGGGGGGGGGGGGGGGGAGAGTCCAATTCTACCACCGGCTCCTTCTCCCTCCGTTGCCTTAGCACTGGAGCCTCCTGGTAGGAAGAGCAGGCGGTTGCAGCCATCTGAGCCAGCTGATGGTTGGGGGAGGAGGAGCTCCTCCTGGCATGTGGAGGATTCCTGGGAAGGCTTCTCTCACCTGTAAAAGCAAAATGAGGGATGAGTGATGAGATCTAAGTAAGCAAGTAGGGAAATAAGAGGGGGGCTCAGGAGAAGGGGGGGTACCTGTCCCCGGAGAAATATAAGGAAGGCGATCGACGTTCCTCCGCAGAAATTCGACTTCAAAACCCGCTCCCGCAAGGAATTTATACAGCTCGGCCGCCTCGCCATCCACGCGAGGAGCCTTGTATGTTTTCTCTGACCTCTGAACAGGGGAGTAGGGGATCTTCCCAAGGTCACCCCGGACAAAAACGAACTTGTCGCTCCAGTGATGAACCTCGTTAGCACCCTCACAAACTTTCACATGCGCGCCAGTGAGGAAGCACACCCCATCGGCAGTAGCACGAAAGATGAACGCCTTTCGGAAGACTGTCAGGTTAAACTCAATACCCTCCTCGCGCAGGTAACAAGCGAAGGCAACCAACATAGATATCCCATTCGAGTTGAGTTGGGCTGGGACAATCCCGAAGTATCTGAGGAATTGCCTCACTTCCGGCCAAAGAGGAAGCTGAAGCCCAAACTCGAAATGAGATAGCGGGAAGGCGAGCCAGTTATCATAGAAGGAGTTAACTGTCTCTCCCTCTGTAGGTCGGCGAGCGACCAGCCCTTCGGGGAGGAAGGACTTCTCAAAGGCAAGAAGTTCCTCCTCCGACACCCTCCCAAAAGGGAAGGGATGGTCAGAGAAGTTCACCGCGCACTGTTCTCGCCCATTCTTATTAGGTGAGGAGCGGTTAGGAGCCATCACTAAGGGTGGAGGAGGATGAACGAGTGTAGAAGCGAGAGGTAGAGCAGGAAGAGCAAGCAAGGATACCAAGGTAGGAGGATATGAAAGGGAGAGGGGGTATTTATAGGTAAAAGTGAGAGCTCTTTTCCACTCACCCCCCCCCCCCCCCCCCCAACTCCTTCTCACTCGCTCGTTCCCACTCAACCCCTCGCTCCAACTTCAACTCTCGCACTCGTCATGTCAGCGACTACGTCCGCGTGCGAGAAGCAACTCAGTTAAGTAAACGCAAGTGTGTCGCAAGCGAAACAAACAACTTAGAAAGATGATCACGACCGCGCAAAGCAGGTCGAGTAGTCACACATATTTGCTTTATTACATCACACTGCAGAAAGGTAAGCTAAAAGCGGCAAATAGGAGAAGTCGGGCTGGTCCCGCTCAAAGTTGAGTCCACTTCCAAAAGCACCGACCTCGGGTCTGGGCTGTCAATCCACGCATGGAACCGACACATTCCCGAGTCAGGGCGAGTTCCTCATTCGCAGCACGCATATTAGTCTCCACTCGACGCAGGTGGTCCGCCACCGGTTCCGTCAGGCCACCCGAAGAAAGTCGAACCTCCTATACTAGCAGGGCATGATCTGCTTCCAGCGCCCCCATCCGCTGCTCCATCGCGCGGGCATGTGCGAGAGGGTTCGGTTCAATGAACTCTCGCCCTTCTCGAAGCTCGTGAAGGAAATGCCCCTGCCTCAGAATCATGTCGACCAAGCGGTCCCTCAGCTCTGAAACGTTAGAGGGGTGCCCGACGAGCTCGTCTATCGCCGAAGGAGAGAGAGGTGGCGAGAGCGCTCCCATCTGTCCCGACCTGCCGGTCGAAGCATCATCCAGACCTGCAGGTTTAGTAAGATTGTTATCTAGATCTCCGGCATGGTCAGATCCTTTTTGGAGAAGACCTACCTTGCGGGGTCCTCAGCTCTTTCCCGTGGCGAGAGGAGTGCTCGCATCGTTGCCCCAAGGGGTACCCCGGCAGTGTGCCATAGGTACCAACGGGTGGGAGACCCAGGGACTTTCCGGCACCAGCTCTAAAAGGGGGTCTCTCGGGAGTACGCCGCTTGCTCGGTTCACGCAGGGGTGGGAGTAAGTCCACCGGCATGCTGGGGGAGCCCTCCACAACTGAGAAGGGAGGTACTGCGAAATAGGAAGGAAGAAGAAGAGTCATCAGTATGGGCATGCTTATCAAGCACAGGTAAGGTCACTCGCCATGGATCGGGAAGTGGACAGGGGGACTTGTTTGGGTACCCGCACTCCCTGATTTAGCTGCCTCGGGAGACCTGTCTCTCCCACCGCGACTCGGTATCACGTCAACTGTCCCCAGGTGCTTGTTGAACTCGGACATTAATGCGGATGAGGAGGACGTCCCACCCACCGGCTCAGGGTGATGTCTCTTAGGCACGGGTCCCTCCACCTGCACCGAAGAGGAAAGTGAATGCTCCATGACGACAGATCTAAGCTCCGCCAGGTCATCTAGGCTCTTTCCAGAAACGGCTTTGAGGCGGGCGCGAATATCCAAGGGAGGTTGCATGTCGACCAGGCTAAGGGGAAGAAATGGGAGGGGTGAGGTTTTTGAGTAGAGGCTTACCCCTCTCCGTCCCGAGGTTTTATAGCCAACGAGTGGGACCCGCTCGAATATTCTCTTTAAAGATCCTACCAGCTCGTCAAATCAGAGGGTTGAACTTTCTTTCCGAGCTTGAGACAAGCTCGCAAAGAGCGGGGATTGTGTACAACCCCCATATTTGCCGAGCGTATACAACGCAGCATGTACAAGGTCGCAACGATGCAGATGACCGTAACTGGGTAGAATGGCGACTCGGGCGTAGTCGGGAACGACTGCTCAAGGGCGTCCGAGATCGGCTAAGGCAAAATCACATCTGAACGGAAGGAAAGGAATGGCGGAACGGGTAGTGAAGGCCCCCACTAGCCCGTGCAGGCGAGTGAGAGGGGAAGGGAGTGCAAGGACCACTCGCCCACGCGGGCGAGTGGGGGGGGGGGGGGGGGAACGGCCCACTCGCCCACGCGGGCGAGTGGGGGGGACAGCCCACTCGCCCACCCGGGCGAGTGGGAGGGACGGGCGAGTGGGGGGGACGGCCCACTCGCCCGCTTGGGCGAGTGGGAGGCTGTCCACTCGCCCATGCGGGCGAGTGGGAGGACGCCCACTCGCCCGCTTGGGCGAGTGGGAGATTGTCCACTCACCCGCGCGGGCGAGTGGAGAACGGGTGAGCGCCCACTCACCCCCTCCGTCCCTCCTCTCTCCCTCTCCTGATGGCACAGGAGCCGCGTCCACTTACCCTCTGCGTCCACTTGTCTTCTCCCCTGCTTCCGGGTGTTTTCTCCTCACCCCCTCTTTTTCTGCCTAGTGGATTTCTCATCAGGGTCTGCGTTTAGCCTATTCAAACAACGGAATTCCGCTATTGGTAGACCAGTTTGAGCTGCGGATAGTCATTCCAAAAGGCGGAATTATGCTATCCGCAGACCATTTCCAGAATTCTATAAATAGACCCCCATGGGCACCTTGGGGAGGGTTGACATCTCCTTACCCCCACCCCCCTTAGTGTGTTCGGTTAGCTAGTGACCCTGCCTTCCATTCGCCAAGTCTTTCAGGCCAACGGTCAGGTGTTGCGAGTGCTCTCCGAGGTGTCCAGGCTCAGCATTGGCTTGGGAGGGGAAGATCTTCGGGTCTTTCGGGTTAGTGGCGGGACCTCCTCGTTGCAGCTCGCGGGGTCTGTTTTCACCTGAATCCACCAGCAGAGAGGTTCTTAGGCTCTAAGTGACTAGTCGTTCGACTTTACCTGAGATAAGGGCAAGCTGTCTACCCCTATTTTCGAACGCTGAAGCCAGGAAACTGGTTTCAACATTTTTGATGGTTTCCCCAAAAATGAAAATGGTGGAGCGGAGACATTTTTTGATGCGGCATCGGCCGACTCGCCAAGATCATTCCAGCAGGCTCATTCTCGTGCAATTCCGAGTCCATTTGATCTCTCAAATGGACGCCGAAACGTGCGCTGAGGGGGGCACAACCGTCACTGCCGTGCATTTTTGTCCAAACTCACCAAAGCAAAAATACCACGCCAAACGAACGACGACTCGTCACCATCGCGTTCACAACTGTCACCGCTCTGCCAAATTGACCATATGTCAATTTCTATCAATTCCAATTCTATTCACAAGCGTTCGCTTGGTCTTTTATTGGAGCGAATTGGTTTTCCTCTAAAACCTACCGGGTTGGATCCATTAAGAAAGTAGTCTATAGTGATGTTTAAGAGAAAATCATGTTTTTTCTCTCTTAAAGTAATGATTACTATTTTATCAGCATTATTTTGATAACGATTACTATTTTAGTCAATTTAAATATTCTCCCCAATTTAAAGACGTTAATTATTCATAATTAAAAATCTTGCAAAAATCTGTGCCTGAAAACCAGCTTACAGCCGAACAGAAAAATTAAAAGTTTTAATTCCTGTGCCTGAAAACCATCCTGCAAACGAACACAAGAATTGAGTTTGGCTTAAAACAAAAATCTTGAGTTTTTGGTTTCGGACCAAAACCAATTCTTTTCAATCAAAACCTACGAAACGAACGAAGGCTTAAGTTTACTGAGTCTTTGAATGTACCAGGCGCATCATGTCTATAATTTCATGAGCTGTATGTAGTTCCATCGGTTTCAACATTATGTCTTTGTGCAAAAATATTTATATTTATTTTCTTAGATATTACATATTTTAAATTGTTTTATTCGTTATTTTTATTTAACTTTGATTTATTTTAATGAAGTCAACAAATAACTACTTAAATTTATTCGTAATAAAGTTGTTCCAAATTAAGTTATTCGTAGTCCATCAATATCCGCAGTCCAAAAAATTAGGCGATTGTTATCCGCACTACAGTTTTGGCTATTCACACTCTTTTTGTATGACTTATTGCGCGTCTTTTGAAAATATGCCTTGTGCATGCATTTTTAGGAAAAGTGTTCAACACGAGATCTACAACTTTAATGTTGAACATTTTTCCTAAAAATCCATGCACAAGGCGTATTCCAAAAATTCGTTATAGTTACGCCCATGTTTCACTCAGGGCGGCAATGCGTCTTGTGCGTGCATTTTGATCTACAACTTTCGTGTTGAACACTTTTTATAAATATGTATGTAGAAGACGTATTTCCAAAAAATGCGTAATAAATCATACAAAAAGAGTGCGAATAGCCAAAACCGCAATCAGAATAATAATCGCCAAAAATTATTCGCATTTCAAATTTGTTTCGAAGTCCAAAAATATCACTTCCACTGCTTCCATCCTTCTGGAGCAGTTTTAGAAAGTAAAGCCCAATAAGGCCCAGACCAAAATTTGTCGATTAAAAGCTTTATATTCAAAGGGCGCTGATTCATCTTCCTTTCTTCCAGATATTTGCTCCAACACCAATGAATAAGGAGAGGGATCTCCCCGATCCAGTCAAACATAGAATCCCATCTTCCCACCTGCCATCGTCCCCATGGCGAGGAGCTCGCTTCTCACCCGCCATCCAAATCTCAGACACGCCCCTTCCCATCTCGATCTCCATGACCACCTCCGTTCTCGAACAATCCCCAGCTTCTTCCCTCCCATGCTCTCATCTCACGAAACACATTTCCCCGCTGCGAAGACTATGAAGACAAGAGGAATATTTCTTCTCCATCGCGCCGTTGAGAGAAGCAGCACAAACCTAGGGCAGGCATCGAGTTTGGCTGACGATGACGAGGAAGGAGACGGTCTGTGCCCTGTGGATTGCGTGAAGGAGTTCAAAACGGAGGAGGAGTTCTCGAGGATTCTGGAGAAGGCCAGAGGGACAAATTCCCTCGTGGTGGTGGATTTCTACCGCACATCATGTGGGAGCTGCAAGTACATCGAGCAGGGTTTTGCCAAACTATGCAAGGGGTCTGGAGATGACATGGATTCTGTGGTTTTCCTCAAGCATAATGTGAGTTTTCTTAACTGTTTCTAATGCAAATAGAGTTCAGAATGATTCCGGAGGATATGTGTGATGGTCGGAACTTTGCTGTTTTTGCCCGTGCTTATAACCAATTTTCAAGTTCCAGACTTCTTCTAGTGATATGGAGAAGAGAATGTAATTTAATTTAGGTGAAGATTTTTGGTTAGGCTACAATCAATTTGATGCCCTTGAAATCCAGCAGTTCCCCTAACCCAATCTTATGCCACGCCATGGACCTAGCCTGTTCAACCCGTAATTCGTCGAGATCAAAAAGGCCTAAGAAGATGCCTATTCGCAGACCTCGCTGGGCGAGCTGGGCGAGCAAGGGACGAGCTTGGCGAGCAAGGGGCGAGCAGAGGCGAGCATGGGCGAGCAGAGGCGAGCAGAGGCGAGCAGAGGCGAGCTTGGGCGAGCAGAGGCGAGTAGAGGCGAGCTTGGGCGAGTATCTCGTGAGTATGGGCGAGTATCTCGCGAGTATGGGCGAGTATCTCGCGAGTATGGGCGAGTATCTCGCGAGTATGGGCGAATATCTCGCGAGTATGGGCGAGTAGCCCTTGTAACTCGCGAGCTTAGGCAGTATACTCGCCTGTACCCCCCCTAGAATTTCTCTATAAATAGACCCCCAGGGGTACTAGAAATGGCACCTTTTGGGAAGTGGTCGAGGTCCCCCCAAGCTGGATACTCGCCAAGTCCATGCCCGTCTAGTACCTCGCCCAGCTTTTGGTTGCGGAGGGGAAGTTTCTCCCAAACTTCCGAGTATGTGGTGGGACCTCCCTACTGGAGCACCTGGGGTGTGCTTATAGTCATTTTCTCTCTCCTATTTTAGCTATCCGAGCCGTGGAGTTGGACCGCAGGATTAGTAACCTCGGGCTGCATTGGTCCGAATTTTGGAGCCTAAGATTTTCCTGGCTTCAACACAGCCGATGGCAGCTACATCATTTAAGACTCTTAGAACACACGAACAATAATAATATGCACGAACACAGACTATAAATTCAGAGTATTAGCAAGTTAAGTATTTCAAATCTCCATTAATCAGTCTTTTTAATAGTGAGATTGGTCGATATAATTTTAAAGGATGAGCATACTTAAACTTGGTCAACATTAGTTGGTAAAACAGCTCAAAATATTCTATTGAATTCTAATATTTTATCCCCTTAGTCTGTTCTTATTGTTATTCCACAATTGTTTTGCTACTGGGAGGATCTACTTCTTATAGAAATACTAACATTGTCGCAAGATTTTCTAACTCTGATTTTTTTTTCTTCTTTCTCATGGATCATAGGTTCTTGATGAGTACGATGAACAGTCTGAGGTTGCTGAAAGACTGCGAATCAAGGTAGTTTGGCTGGTACCTGTTCTCTTATGTACTTGATCAGGGAAATGAAATTCCTAATAATTGGGATTTAAAGACTTCACAAAAATATAAACTGCACATATTCAACCAACATGGATGAGTATTCATGAACAACAATCAACTTGGCAGTAATGATTTAGGCTCCGTTTGGGGGAACTTATTTTCACCGGTCAAGCGGTTATGACCGCATGACCCGGACCTTAATTAAGGTCCGGTTCATGCGGTCGTAACCGCTTGACCGGTGAAAATAAGTCCCCCCAAACAGAGCCTTAGTTCTGCCATGATCATAGGAACTAGATACACAAACAGGTGAGGCCATCGATCCAGATTCAATCTCTAGCAGTGAAATCAAACACTCTTTATTTATTTTGGTCGATGGATTCCTTGCCTTTGCTCAGTGTGGTATGGTGATTAGATTACATATGTCTATTGAGCTGGGAGATGGTCCCAATTTTATGCTTCATGCAAGTTTTTGTACAATACTCACACTTCATTTTTTATTGTTTTCCCCTTCACTGTAACTTTTATAACAGTGAAATGTCCAGATATCATCTCTCTTATTCTTCCTCTTTTTGTCATCCTCTAATGCAACACTTTCAAATGGATGAATAAAATGAGCTTGTTATGGCCTCCCACTTGGCATCGGGTGCGCAGCTGAGAGAGGGTGAAGTTGAGGAGGGGATATCTCGTCTCTTTCTTGACATTGATTTCCAATGGTGGAGGGAGGGCAAGGATACTCCGGTGAGGAGGCAAGACTACTGGATGAGAGATTGAGAAGGAGGAGAGGATGAAAAGAAGAAAGAGTTTTAGAATTAGGTTTGCATGCCCTTCAATACCCCCCTTGCACGCTTAAGTGGTGTGAGGGGCATGTTCTAAAATATTACAAAATCGTATCTCCCTTTGCTTATGTAGCTCTAAGGGGCATTATCGTAATTTGTACGTCTCACTCCCCTATACAAGGGAGTGGTAGTGTCTCTTATTTTCCATCTTTGAGATCTTGTGAGTGTTAGACTCTCCAAGGTGAGAGAGGATCTTAGGGGGAACCAACCCTCAAGAGTTCAGATCGAGCTTGTCTCGACAATTGTATTTCACTGTTGTGTTCAATCATATAATTTCAGTACTTGATAGTATGTACCTTCAATTGGCACGACCTGTCGCTCTTTTAGAGTTTCTGTCGAAACCCTAATTGGATTTAAATCCATGCTCCAGCCCCCACCCACCTTGTTTCCTCGTTCGCTCTAGCACCGCTCAATTCCACGAGATCGCACCCGGTTTCCTCCTCGATACCTCCACTCCGGTCCAGCGTCGGTCTCCTCACACGACACGACGTCGATTCTGCTCGACGATTCCTCTGCCAACCACGCCCCGCGCGCTTGGCGACCTCACCAACGCTTCTTCCTTGCACGAGCCTCCTCCTCACGTCATCCAGTCCTCCGCCTGCTGTTCAGCAACCTTGGCGCATTTCCCGCGCTCCATCGTCACCCCCCGACACCTCAACATCCTTCGATTGTTCTTGGGCTCTTTCTCTGCAATCGTCCGCTGGCACACACGGTCCGCAACGGCCCCGACGCTTCTCGCTGCTATGCCCAACCGTCGTGCCACCCCCGTTCAGCCCCGCAGCCTGTTGTCTCCCTCCCGCACCTTTGTTCCATGCCCTGGACCCGTTCAATGGCCCTCCACGCCGACGAGGACGCCTCTGCTGACAATCATCATTTGGATCAACTCAAAGCACGGCTTGAGGATCTCACTCTCCTCCTTCGAGAGCTCACGTCCACGATGGTAAACCGCCCACCGCCACCACTGTCACCACCACTGCACCCCCTCGGCCCGTCTCAGAATACATGGGGTTTCTCCACACCGCTACGGACATCTACCCGACCCATCTCTGTCGGATCGAGATCTCTGTGTTCGACGACACCGACCATCTTAGTTGGATCGCCCGCGCTGAACAGTTCTTCAGCCTTCAGTCTACCCCCGCCAACCAGAAGGTTCCCCTGACCACTATATATATGGAGGGTTCAACGCTCCATTGCGTGCGTTGGACACGCCAGCAAGTTCCTGACCTCTCCTGGTCCATGCTAAAGGAGGAACTCCTCTGCCACTATGACGGACGCCAGACGGTCAATGCCTACGAGCGCCTCAGCTCTGTGCCCCAGGCCGACATCGTGGTCACCTACATTGATGAGTTCATAGAAGTCCTAGGAAGTCAGTCTAGTCAAAGGCAGAAGAAAGTATTTTGAAATCTAGAAGAAAATCAGTTAAGACATAATTGCGTTGAATAGAAGTCGATGTATCTCTGACTGGTAGTCGACGTATACTCTGAAGAGAAGTCCACGCATTTCCAGTGCAAAGATCGCCGCAAGCGTCAATAAGTAATCGACATAACATTGATTACTTAGCCAGATTGACAAAATTATATTATGAAGCAGAATTCGACGCATCTTCAGTCAAGAGCTTGACGCAACGTCGAATACTCTCTTAGAAAGGAAATTTTAGAAGATTTATTTAGAGTTATTCAAGGATTGTGATTATGGAATCCATTCAAATTTGAAGAGCCGTTAGAAGAAGGCTTAAGGAAAGAACTTTCTACAGAATCACTGAAGGAATATTTGAAAGAAATTTGAATGTAATGGACGGGATTTATGAAGCCTATTTTAGAAAGATTTGATCAGAGATTATTCCATTCCTTCTGAAGACAATCAACAAGAGGAAAGATTTCGAACTGACAGAGATATAAAAAGATAATCAAATTTAAAGAAGAGACAACTCTCTCTCTCTCTCTCTCTCTCTCTCTCTCTCTCCACACAAAGAGATATACATACGGATAATTTTCTTCTTCTTCTTCTTCTCTCTCGGCTACAAAATTTTTGAGACAGTGGATCAAAACTTATAATCCTTGCTTCTTCTTCTCCAGGATTAATCAAATACAAAAGATCCAGTCCACTGAAGTGTCAAAGAATCCTCAGAAATTGCCGATGGAGGATTCAAATTTGAAAACAATTTTCTCTTCTTCTCTTGATCTATTTCTTTCTCTTTCACTCCTTTCAACTGTGAAAAGAGTTTTTGGAATCCCCCTTTCAAAGTATTCAATCTGTGGTTCAAGATCTCGTTATCAAAAGATCTAGTTGTTTGGTTATATCACCTTATCAAAGGATCAGATTGTGTAGTTCTTAGAGTCTCCTTATCAAAAGACTCAGGCACCGAGATAGTGGATTCCTACCAAAGTCGTAGAAGAGTGGAGTACCCAGATTTGGGGAACCACTATAGCTTTTATATTATTTGTATTGTGGCTCTTTTTCTGTGTTTGTTTCTTATTTTATTTCATGCATTTGTTTGTGCTGTGATATATTTAATTCATGTTGTGAAATTTGTGGAAGATAATCTGAATTTGGTCAACATTTTGGTAAATAAATTTAAATATTTATTCACCCCCTCTAGAGAATTCTCAGAGGTATAACTGTTCCCCTTCACCCCCGTTGTTAGGCCCGGCTCTGCCGCCACCAGTTCTGCCAGCTATGCCTCCATCGGCACCCCGACAACCCCACCGCTTATCTCACGAGCATCACCTTCTGCTTCATCGTAAGGGCCTTTGCTTTCGCTGCCAGCAGCCGTATTCACCCACCTATGTCTGCGTTTTCAAAGACTTGTGCGTGCTAGTTGAATCTGAAGATGACGATCATGACTTCGGAGACTTGGATCCTCTGACGCTCGCGGATGACCCCTAAGGACCTCAACATTGAGGACAAAGTCATTTTTCGGGAGGGGAGTGTTGATACAGGTACGACCTCCTGGACATGCGTCGCGTCTCCCTCTGCATATGTAGCCCCAAAGGGCATTATCGTAATTTGCATGTCCCACTCCACTATATAAGGGAGTGGCAGTGTCTCTTATTTTCTATCTTTGAGATCTTATGAGTGTTAGACTTTCTTAGGTGAGAGAGACTCTTTGGGTATCTTTGAGATCTCAAGAGTTCGGGTCAAGCTTGTCTCGCAATTGTATCCCACATTTGTTCTCAATCATATAATTTCAGTACTTGATAGTATGTAACTATCAATTGATCCGACCTGCCGTTCTTTTAGGTTTTCTGCCGAAACCCTAATTGGATCTGGATCTCTGCTCCAGCCCCACCCGCCAGTTTTCCTCATTCGCTCCAACACCGCTCAAAGGTTCAATCATCCCTTATACATGTAACAGTGATTTTTTGTTTCAGTGATCTCCAAACTCTCCATCTATTTTATTAGTTCTTTGTTGTAAGAGTATTTGCTATTTTATTTAGTTCATTGCAATCACAACTCTCTCAATTTATGGAATATGTTCAATTTGTCATTTCTCTTATTGTCCGGGTTTCTTGCATTACTTTCTAGTAACTAGACAATAATTTCTTAGCTTCTTGCAATCCTCCGCTTGACTAGGAATGCTTGCACGACATAGATGCCTTCCGATGTCGAACTACGCAGTTTTTTGTGTTCTCTTCTTGATCACATTTAGTTTATTCTATGATCATTACATTTCGCTGCTGGAGGTGCCCCTGCGTGCGAAACATATATCCTTTGAAACAAGATCCATATGGAAACTGATAGTAGACAGCCATCTAAAAGTGAAATGAGAGTTTGAGATGCTCATAACGATTCTTAGCCATTGGCCTAAAGCTTTTGAGTTGATTGGTCTCCATCCACTATGTATTTGCTAAATTTTGGTCCATTTGTTCAACAATACCATCTCATACTTTTGCATAAATTGCACAGTGCTCATCTCAAATTGTTGTGAATACACCCATCAGAATAATAGGTCTTTCACATATGTAACGTTAGAATCCAAGCATTCAACTTAGGCGCTGTTTGGCACGGCGTTTTTGCTCGGGTGAGTTTGGACAAAAGCGCCATCATCATAGAATGCATGTTTGACATAACAATGGTTATGACCGCCACCAAGAAAAAAAAACTAGTTTTGAACATAAAATTGGATGAATTTCCTTAGGTGAGGTCGTCCGTTCACAAACGACGGTTCATAACCACCATGTTGACGACCGCCACCGTCACGCCAAACGGAGCCTTAAAACCAATTGGCTGGCGGTGGAGGGACCCGAGATCTATCTTAAGTGCACAAGATTGTTAATTTCCCATTTCCCGACGTGACACTATTTTTAACATGCCTCTCACATGTTGGGTGTTGGCCTCTAAACTACGGACTATGTTTTTTTACCAATTGAGTAGCGTTGAATGTAATTGTTAGACCTGACCTTCTTTGATACTATGTTAGAATCCAAACATCTAATCTAAAATCAATTGGTTCGTGATGAAGATGCCCGAGATCTATAATAAATGCACTGTCTCGATGTGAGACTGCTACGGATATTCAAGATGAGGTGTGTTCATAGCGGGTCTACTAGCGGCGGGAACCGCATGGAATATGTTCAATTTATGGAATATGTTCAATTTTTCATTTCTCTTAGTGTCCGGGTTTCTTGCATTACTTTCTAGTACCTAGACAATAATTTCTTAGCTTCTTGTAAGTCCTCCGCGTGACTAGGAATGCTTGCACGACATAGATGCCTTCCGATGTCGAGCTACGCAGTTTTTTGTGTTCTCTTCTTGATCACATTTAGTTTATTCTATGATCATTATATTTCGCTGCTGGAGGTGCCCCTGCGTGCGAACATATATCCTTTGAAACAAGATCCATATGGAAACGGATAGTAGACAGCCATCTAAAAGTGAAAAGAGAGTTTGAGATGCTCATAACGATTCTTAGCCATTGGCCTAAAGCTTTTGTGTTGATCGGTCTCCATCCACTATGTATTTGCTAAATTTTGGTCCATTTGTTCAACAATACCATCTCATACTTTTGCATAAATTGCACAGTGCTCATCTCAAATTGTTGTGAATACACCCATCAGAATAATAGGTCCTTCTCATATAATAGGTCCTTCTCATATGTAACGTTAGAATCCAAGCATTCAACTTAGGCTCTGTTTGGCACGGGGTTTTTGCTCCGGGGAGTTTGGACAAAAGCGTCATCATCATAGAATGCATGTTTGACATGACAATGGTTATGACCGCCGCCAAGAAAAAAAAACTAGTTTTGAACATAAAAGTGGATGAATTTCCTTAGGTGAGGTCGTCCGTTCATGAACGACGGTCGACGGTTCATAACCACCACGTTGACGACCGCCACCGTCGCGCCAAACAGAGCCTTAAAACCAATTGGCTGGCGGTGGAGGGACCCAAGATCTATCTTAAGTGCACAAGATTGTTAATTTCCCGGCGTGACACTATTTTTAACATGCCTCTCACATGTTGGGTGTTGGCCTCTAAACTACGGACTATGTTTTTTTTCCAATTGAGTAGTGTTGAATGTAATTGTTAGATCTGACCTTCTTTGATACTATGTTAGAATCCAAACATCTAATCTAAAATCAATTGGTTCGTGATGAAGATGCCCGAGATGTATAATAAATGCACCGTCTCGATGTGAGACTGTTACAAATATTCAAGATGAGGTGCGTCCATGGCGGGTCTACAAGCGGCGTGAACCGCATGGGGCGGTGATGAGGGGTGCGGCTCAGACCGACGAGGCGATGACAAGCGCAAAGGATATTTAACATTAAGTATTTTATTATGTTTTGGTATTTTATTATGTTTCAGTTTTGCTATTTGCACTTTGACACTATAAGAGGGCATGTGGAACCTTGTATTGGTTTTTGTTTTGGATGTGTTAAGAAAAAGGGCTGCTCCCTTATTTTCCTCTCAACCCTAGCCCCTTCTTCTCTCCCCCTTACCGCCGGCCCTCCCCCTAGTCTGGATCTTCTCCCTACCGTAATATTTGGTCTGACCTGTTTGTCCGCCCGCTCTTGTAGCCGTCGGCTATCACCTCCAACCGCGCACGACGTCTCGCCGCTCGGTCTCGCTGCTCTCCCGATTTCGCGGCCTCTCCATCAGCCAATGCTCCTCCGGCGACTCGATTGCACCCCGACGCTTCCGGCCCCGATAGTTCCGACGACGTCGTCCAACGTCGCCTCGACGCCCACGACTCCTAGTTTGCCTCCATCCAGGCCACGCTACAGACCATCCTGGCGCGCCTGGACACCCTCCCCGCCTCGCCCGCTCTCGCCACCAGCGGCGGGTCCACCTCCTCTGCCGACGGGGACTCCCTGACAGTCCCTGCTCGGCACCTCCCCCCCCCCCCCCCCCCCCACAACCTGAAATCATTGTACCCCTCTCGGGTTGCTCGACCCTCGCCCTTGATGTTCCGCATTTTTCAGGCATCGATCCCTTGGGGTGGATCGCCAAGGCCGAACAATACTTCGACCTTCCACCTCATACCGGAGGTGGACAATGTCGGCACAGCCTTGGTCGGCCTGGACGGATCCGCTCTCCATTGGGCGCGGTGTCTACGCCAATCTCAGCCCCTCATTTCCTGGGGCGAGCTGAAACAAGAGATGGTCCGCCGGTACGAGCCCCGCTACGCTGGTTCCGCCGTCGAGCGCCTTTGTAGCATCCGCCAGTCGGCCGATCTCGATGCCTACATCGACGAATTCGTCGCCTTGGTCACACATGTCCCCGGCCTTCCGCCCGACCAATATTTGAGTTTTTTGATGCAAGGCCTCCTTTCGTCCATCCGCTCTCGCCTCTGCACCCATCAACCACGGACAGTCTCTGAAGCGCTCGATCTTGCACGTGCTGTCGAGGTCGATCTCGGTGCGCGTCCGCCGGCCCCCACCGGGCCTCCTCCTCCGCGGCCACCACCACCACGGGATTTCGGTCCGCGACAACCACCCACGGGTGGCCCTCACCCGGGCCGCATTCTGACACCCCACCGTCTCTTCAACGGGGACTACAAAGAGCTCAGACGTAAGGGGATCTGCTTCCGGTGCCGTCAACCGTACTCTCCCAATCACGAATGCGCCGTGAAAGAGTTTCATGCAATCATTGGGGATTTTGGCCCCGAAATCACTGTCGAGGATTTTGAGGCACTCGAGATCACCGACGAGCCGCCACCCCGGAAGCCGACGGAGCCACCTTCCAGTGCTTAGATCTTCCCTGCTTCTCGGTGGGCGGCCTCACCAGACCGCGGACTATGACATTAGCAAGCCTCGTCCAGGGTCATCTAGTTCTCATTATGATCGACAGCGGCGCCAACCACAATTTCATCTCTCATTGCCTGGTGTGACGACTCGCCATCCAGTGTACGCCATTGCAGGACTTCACCGTCTGTTTAGAAGACGACCGTCGTAGGCCGACCACAGTCTCTTGCCCTGTCGTGCGGGTCGCCATGGAACCTTGCTCTGTGATGGCAAATTTTTATGTATTCAAGCTTGGCGTCGTCGACTTCATCCTGGGCGTGGCTTGGCTGGCGACCTTGGGCGACGTTTGGGTCAACTAGGCCGAGATGTCTATGCAGTTCTTATGGGAGGGGTCACCCTGCCACCTCGTCGGCGACTCCGCTCTGCTCCGAACTTCGATTTCATTCTGTGCCATCCAACGCACGACCAACATGGCTTTCTCTGCGTGGCTTTAGCAGCTACAGACCGAGCCGACGGACAATTATCCTATTCTAGTCATACAGGAGCTTTTGGACAAGCTACACGACGCCGCCTTTTTCACGAAGCTTGACCTCCGGGCGGGGTACCACCAAATCCGGGTACGGCCGGAAGATGTACCAAATACAGCGTTTCAGACGCATGACGGGCACTACGAGTTCCTGATTATGCCCTTCGGGCTGACCAACGCTCCATCCACCTTCCAAGCCACCATGAACGATATTTTTCGAGCGGTACTCCGACAACACGTCCTTGTTTTTTTAATGATATTTTGGTATATAGCTCATCCTGGCAGGAGCATTTATGTCATGTCCGCCGCACGCGTGAGACGATTCGTCGGCATCATCTTGTCCTCCACCGCAAGAAGTGCTCGTTCGGTGCGACAACCGTCAGTTACTTGGGCCACACGATCTCGGCCCAAGGTGTGGTCATGGATGACGACAAAATCACGACGGTTTTTCATTGGCCAACTCCCACCTCTCTTCGGGACGTCCACGGGCTTTTGGGTCTCACCGGTTACTATCGGCGCTTCTTTCGGGAGTACGGCGCCTTGGCTCGCCCCCTCACACAATTGCTCAAATCTACCGAGGAGGGACCCTTTTCGTGTACTCCAGCTGCCATGTCCGCATTCACTTCGATCAACCCTTCATCGTGGAGTGCGATGCCTCAGGCACCGGGGTAGGTGCGGTCCTCATGCAAGGCGGCCGCCCCATCGCCTACTACAGTCGGGCCTTCTCCACCACCATTCGTAGCCGTTAGGCTTATGAGAACGAGCTCATGACACTTGTCCTGGCAGTGCAACACTGGCGACCGTATCTCTTGGGCCGGCCCTTCGTCGTCTGCACTGATCATCATAGCTTGCGGTATCTCCTCCAGCACTTGATCGCCACGCCAACACAACAGCTTTGGGTGGCAAAGCTCCTTGGGTACGAATTCTTCATTGAATTCCGCTCAGGGCGCACCAATCGAGCGGCGAACGCTTTATCCCGACAAATACATTCCCCGGAACTCCGACCCATCTCTCAGCTGGTCTGGGAGGACGCAGCATCGATTCAACATGACGTGGAGCTGGACCCGCACCTGGCCGCCATTCACACGACCCTCATCACCGACTCGGAAAGCCACCCTCCTTACTCCTTGGTGGGTGGTCGACAATTTTACCGGGGCTGCCTAGTGCTGTTCGCGGCCTCCGCTCTCATTCCGCGCCTCCTCGCCGAGTTCCATGCTACACCAACCGGGGCCACGCTGGGGCTTTCCGCACCTACCGGCGTTTGGCGGCTTCTCTTTACTGGCCGAACATGTTCAAGCAAGTCAAAGCCCACGTGGCCGACTGCCTTCCTTTCCAGATGGCGAAGTACGAAACAATGTTTCCGTGCGGGTTACTTCTGCGCCTGCCCATTCCGGATCGTATTTGGGAGGACATTGCTATGGATTTCATCACACGCCTTCCTCGGTCCAACGGGTTCGATTTCGTCCTCGTCATGGTGGACCGACTCTCCAAGTACGCACCCTTTATTCCTCTCCGGCATCCGTACACGGTAGCAGGGGTAGCCGACAATTTCATTTCCGGAGTCGTGCGACTCCATGGTTTTCCGCGCTCGATTGTTAGCTATCGCGATTCCCTCTTTCTGAGCAATTTCTGGACGTCCATGTTCCGCCTTCAGGGCACACACCTCCGCATGAGCTCCGCGTACCATCCGCAAACGGATGGCCAATCATAGGTCCTCAACCGTTGTTTGGAGACTTACCTACGTTGTTTCATTAGCGAGAGACCGGGCACGTGGGCCATGTGGTTGGGTTGGGCCGAGTACTCGTACAACACCGCTTGCCACCATGCAACGGGATCAACTCCGTTTGAGTCTGTCTACGACCGACCATCACCGGATGTAGTGCGCCACCTACCCGGAGAGTGCTTAGTACCTAGTTTGGCAAATCACCTCTAGGATCGGGACATCATTCTGGACAGTCTCAAGCATCACCTTCGTCGGGCCCAGGCAAAAATGCCATCCTTCTCCAACCGCAAGCTTCGGGATTTGTCCTTCCAAGCTGGCGAGAAGGTCTTCATCAAGCTCCATCCTTACCCCAACTCGCGGTCACCAGGCGCCCGTGCCCCAAACTCGCGCCTCGTTTCTTTGGGTCGTTCACCATCGTGGCTCGGATTGGGGCCGTCGCCTACAAGATCCAACTTCCCGAGGGGAGCCGCATCCACCCGGTCTTCCACGTCTCTCAGCTTCGCCGCGCCGTGGGCGACCATCCGACTCTGGACCACATTCCGACCGATCTCGACTAGTCTGACTCCGCTCCCGCCTATGCGGACAGCTTTCTTGAACGCCGTCACCACCTTCCCGGAGATGCGGCCCCGGAGGAGATCCTTGTGGCGTGACGGCACCGTCCCCCGTACGAGGCTACTTGGCTACTGCGCGATGATTTCCGCTGTCAGTTTCTCGACTTCTGTCCTCACAAGACGATTTTTTCAGAGGACGACATTGTTACGGATATTCAAGACGAGGTGCGTCCATGGCGGGTCTACAAGCGGCGGGAACAGAATGGGGCGGTGACGGAGGGCGCGGCCCAGACCGACGAGGCGATGACAAGCGCGGAGGATATTTAACATTAAGTATTTTATTATGTTTTGGTATTTTATTATGTTTCAGTTTTGCTATTTGCACCTCGCCACTATAAGAGGGCATGTGGAACCTTGTATTGGTTTTTGTCTTGGATGTGTTAAGAAAAAGGGCCGCTCCCTTATTTTCCTCTCAACCCTAGCCCCTTCTTCTTCCCCCCCTTACCGCCGGCCCTCCCCCTAGTCTGGATCTTCTTCCTACCGAAATAGAGACTATTCTCAATATGTAATGCTTTAAAGGCCGGTAGAGCAAACTCATCAAAATCATTCTGCCTCAAACAAACACAGAATTAAAAATACACTTCCATCTGCTCAAATGATCTGATCACACGTCCACTAGTTTTCGGCTGATTGCTACTGTCTAATACCATTTACTCGAACCATCTGCAGTCGGTGCCGCTGTTTCAGTTCTACAAGGACGGAGTTCTTCTAGAAGCATTTCCAACCAGAGACAAAGAAAGGATCCTCGCCGCCATTCAGAAATACTCTTCAGCCGATTCAGTCTAATTGCATGCCAGTCCAACCAAAGTCAAGTTCAAGTTCACAGAAGACGGCTTCCTGGTATTTATCATAATTCTTGTCAATATATATATTTTTTGTTTTCTTTACTTACCTTTTCTCTTACGTTTGATGCATTGATTGAATGTGCATTATAACAACCCATGAAAATATTATGTAAAAGCTATATATGTAGGAAGATTGTATATTTGAGGATGTTAGCCAATGTTTGATAATACACTATTAAAGAACTCACATTGTATGGTTGGGGGATTCATGAAGATGCTTCTTCCAGTTATTGAAATTCAATTGTGATGGAAAAATAAAATAAAAATTCTCTTTGAAAAGATAGAAATTATGTTAATTAATCAGGAAGATGCATGAAATTTTATACATTTTTCTTTATTTAGGTAGAGATGTAATAGTGGTCATTTTTATATCCCATGTGTTAGAATCCTGTCTGGCCGAGCCATCACTTAACCTTTGTCATCATAATTAGGCTTTGTTTGGGACAGCGGTGGCGATAGGGAAAGTCCTATTTCCACCGCCAGCTTATTTTTAAAGGGTGATGATTTGGGGAGATCGTTTTTGGCTATTGGCAAACCTAGAATTTTAAAATCCAAACATTTTTTCTCCTCCTCATTTACACTAAGGGCAGCCCGACGATGAAACCGATGGAAAACCCTAACCCGCCGCCCCTTCTTGTGATTCGCCTCCGTGATCCATCGCCGCCCCTTCTCGCGATTTGCCTCGTGATCCATCACCGCCCCTTCCCGCGATCTGCATGTGCTGCTCGTGACTCCATCGGCTCGGCTCGTTTTCGACCACAACTATGTTGACGTCAATCTATTGATTCTGCTATCGATTCTAGATTCCAGTAACTAACTCGATGTCGAAGATGCACATTTCGATTCTGCTTGCCTCATGCGCCTGTTCCAGTGTCCCTACCAATTCCAGCAGATGTTCTTTGTCGTTGATGGCATTTGATAACGACAAATCACCTCATGTGCCTTTTCGGCGCCCGAATCAGTGGTTGCAGCCTCTCATCGATTGATTCCAGTGGTTGTTGCTCGCTTGGACTGATTCTGATCAAAGCTTCTGTTCTGTTTTCTTCGTCCCGTTCGTGAGTTGCTCCGCTTTCCCTGCTTTTGAATGTATATCCAATCCAGTTGTTTCCGATACAAGTCAAATGTATCTTCTCATGGTGGATATGAGAATCACCAGACTACCATCATCTCCATTATGTTTGATTCATGTTGTGCTGCAAATAAAAATTTGGTTTGACATTAAAAGTCTCGGTCTGACATTAACCTTGAGCTACCATTAGCCAAAGTAGGTTTGCCCATAACACCGCCCTTTTTAATTTGTTTGATGGTGGGACACTATCTTCCATTGAAAAGGTGTTTTTAGATCTTTTTGAACGGCAGGAGGGGATACCACGTTCAGAGCATCGTGTTCAGCTTTTTCATTTCTCGTTCATGACCTGATGTAGAATTCCTGATACCTCCCTCCCTGCGCTCCTAGATTTTTCGCTCCCGTTGCTAGGGCTTGTTCTTCCACCGAAGGTAGGGGAGCTCGCCAATCCTTGTTAGTGCAAACATCGGCTATTTTGTTGGTCGCCGATCTTGCAGGACTCTCCCCTTCTTGTTCTTCAGATTTTCTCGTTGAATCGAATATTGTATGCTTCGCTCTGGGACTTTTTTTTCTCTTCTTCATAGTTTATCCTTTTAGAGCCACAGAGTTATTCTTCCAAACAGATAAACTAGCAACTCCATTTTGAATAATACTGAAAACAAAGATTCTCCAACAATCTATAGCTCCAATCTCACCACTGCTTTCCCTGCAGCAACCGCCATTCCAAACACTGCTCAAGTCATCAGTCCTATTGGGCGACACTCAAATGAGTTGGGGCCATGACTTGGCCCTGGGTATTGATGTGCTCATCAGGTAACTTAACAAATCATCTCAATACTAAGGCTTCGTTTGGCGCAGTGGTGGCGACCATGAACGTGGTGGTCATGAATCATCGTTCGTGAATGCCCAACCTCACCTAAAAAATTTCATACATTTTGTGCTCAAAACTAGTTTATTTTCTTGGCAACGGTCATGACCTTTGTCAAGCCAAACATACATTCTATGATAATTGCGTTTTTGACCAAACTCACCTGAGCAAATAAGCCGCGCCAAACGAAGCCAAAATAAGCTAGTGATCTTAGAAGGTCAGCCTTAGCTTATCTTGCTAGAATATTTTATATTCTAATAATTAATATGAATTTATTTATATCGAGATGTGCCGATCTGAATCGTACGTAATTATTTAAGGCCGTTCGGACTCCCTCGAATGTGGGCTAGTTTAGTCACGCGAACGTTCGAAACCCTTGATAGGTGGGCTAAATCGTCTCGTAACTTCATGACGCGAGTTTGGTCTCTCCCTTGGCACGATTTTCGGCATGATAATGAAATTTTTTTATTTATTTAAGAGGAATTCATATGATATTTAATTTGGAGTTTTAATTGGAATTAATGAAATTCAATTTGAGTAACTCCTATTTAGTTTATCCTATTAAAACCAAAATATTTCATGTTTAAATTTTCCTCCGGTTGAAAATTGCCGGGCAGCTTTCTCCTCTCTTTCTGCGTTCGTTTGGCGCGGTGGTGGTGGTCGTGAACGCCGTGGTCATGAAACGTGGTTTGTGAACGTCCGACCTCACCTAAAAAAATTCATGCATTTTATGCTCAAAAATAATTTATTTTCGTTATAGTGGTCATAACATTTGTCATTGCCGGAGCAAATAAGCCGCGCCAAATAAAGCCTCTATTGCAAAAGCAGGCAGCCCCTCCTTTTATGATTTTTCCTCCAATTTGATTTGAAAGAACTGGAGCCTACCGCCTACAGTTCTAGGTTTTTCTTTTAGGGTGGTGTTAAAGGCAAATCAGAATTGGCTAATGGCAAATCAATTTCTGAGTTATTACGTGCCTTTTAAAAATACGCTTTTTACATGCATTTTTAGGAAAAAGTGTTCAACACGATAATTGTAGATCTCGTCGAGATCTACAACTTTCGTGTTGAACACTTTTCCTAAAAATGCATGTACATGGCGTATTTTCAAAAAATTCGCTATAGTTAGGATCAGGGCGACAATACGCCTTGTGCGTGCATTTTTAGGAAAAGTGTTCAACACAAAAGTTATAGATCTCGACGAGATCTATAATTTTTGTGTTGAACACTTCCTAAAAATGCATGTACAAACCGTATTTTCAAAAGGCGCGTAATAACTCATAGAAATTGGTTTGTCAATAGCCAATTCTGGTTTGCCTTTAACACCACCACCCTTCTTTTACTGGGAAGAGGGGGCCTTTGCAAACAGCTACTTGCCGTCTAGAGGAGTTATGTGAGAGATATTTAGGTGCGAGTGCACACATAGATCTATGTGCACAGCGTATGCGCACCGCCCGATTCATGATCGGAAGGTTGGGAAAAAGGCGCCATTAAAAAAAAAACATGTAATGAACGGTCTGGATTTCATCCGCGCACATAGGTTTCAAGCATCTGACGCATGAAAAAATAAGTCTGAGTTACTGCCACCTTCAGGAACTTGTTTTGAGGAAGCAATTGCTGGTTTCAATATTTGTTCTCCTAGAGCCGTCAACCTCAAGCAAATCAATTCTAGATCTTGATTTTCATTGGAAGAAAGAGACCCCATAGTTACAGGTTCTAAGAGTTGCGGAGATGAGAATGCTTAGGTGGATGTGTGGTCACACGAGATTGGATAAAATTAGGAATGAATGTATCGGGGATAAGACAGGAGTGACACCAATTGTAGAGAAGATGCGAGAAGCTCGTTTAAGATGGTTCGGGCATGTACATAGGAGACCATTAGAGGCACCTATTAGGCGTTGTGTTTAGCACTACTCACTAGACATGTGAAACGGGGGAGGGGTAGACCAAAAAACATTTGGAATGAAACTATAAGGAAATAAATGATGTATTGAGGCATTAGTGAGACTATGATTAAAGATAGTGCGCAATGGCGACATGATCCATATTGTCGATCCCACCATGGTGAGATATAGGTGTTGAAGCTAGGTAAATCTCGACTCCAAAATTTGGACCAATGCAGCCGGAGGTTACTGATTCTGCGGTCAAACTCCACGACTCGGATAGCTAAAACAGGAGAGAGAAAACGACTATAAGCACACCCGAAGTGCTCCAGCAGGGAGGTCCCACCACATACCCGGAAGTTTGGGAGAAACTTCCCTTCCGCAACCAAAAGCTGGGCGAGGTACTAGATGGGCATGGACTTGGCGAGTATCCAGCTTGGGGGGACCTCGATCACTTCCAAAAGTGTCATTTCTAGTACCCCTGAGGTCTATTTATAGAGAAATCCTGGGGGGGATCTAGGCGAGTATACTGCCTCTGCTCGCGAGTTACAAGGGCTACTCGCCCATAATCGCGCGGTACTCGCCCATGCTCGCCTCTGCTCGCCCTTGCTCGCCCCATGCTCGCCTCTGCTCGCCTCTTCTGGCCTCCGCTCGCCCCTGCTCGCCTCTTGCTCGCCCATGCTCGCCCAGCGAGGTCTGCGAATAGGCGTCTCCTTAGGCATTTCTGATCTCGACGATTTACGGGTTGTACAATAGGCTTGAGTGTTGTTGTTGTTGTTGTTGTTTATCTTGGATCACAATATGGTATTTTCTCTTTCTGATCTCATGTCATAATTATCGGGACCTCCCCTGAGAGTTTGCATAATTACATGGCGCACCCCTCTATCTTTCAAAATTACATTTATCATCCCCTCTAAGTTTTCACAGTTTACAAAAGTGCCCATTCTTTTAGAAATATGAATGGAAAATGATAAAATTAGCCAAATTATTTTATGATATTTAATTTTGCTCTACATTGAAAGGCGTGACCTTTTTTTTAGAAATATAAATGGAAAATGATAAAATATGCACAATTATTTTATGATATTTCAATTTTATCCTTTGTAATAACTCTCCATTGAAAAGGAATTGTTGCATTTTACCCTTGTAATAAATCTAAAATAATTATAAAAGAATAAAATTAAAATATTATAAAATAATTTGGCTGATGGTATTATTTTTGATCTATATTCCTTAACCGAAGGGCATTTTTGTAAACCGAGAAAACTTAGAGGGGGAGGTAAATGTAATTTTGAAAGATAGAGGGGTGGAACCTGTAATTATGCAAACTCTTGGGGGACTCGTCTGCTTCGAAGAACGCCGGACTCGTCTACTTCAAAAACTGCCTCCTCGCTATGTCGAAGGACGAGCTCCCGTTAGGAGTAAACCGTCCGCAGAGGTGGTGGCCAGAAAGCTTGCCTGAGATAAAGATAGCAAGGTATATATATAACCTTCATGCATGCGGCAGGAATAGGCGGAGGGTCTCCGGTAGTGTATGACAAGGAGAAGACATCACGGTTTGGGGGTCCTTTCGAAGCGTGTTCATGATTTTTTGGTGCACTTGATTTTTTTTATTTTGATCAAAATGTAAAATTATATATATTTTGCGTGTTATTGATGTTTTGATGGGGTGAGATCTTATAGATTGTGGTTTGAAATGCATTAATTTTTTTTATTTTTTGGATAGTGTGCTAATAACTTCGTGATGTGAAAATAGATTTCTACAAGGTGCTTGTTGCGGGTCACTCAGCGCTCTTTCAGACCGGGCGAATTGAACCGTCTTAGCCCGAGAGTGGGCCGAGTGCGCAAACAGTCACAGAGAGAACAGACAGGTGGCAATAGATCTTTTTTAGCGTGTAAAACCCGGAAAGGGTGAAAACCACGTGGCCGGATCTGCGCCAGCCAAATTTCACTAAGTGTTCGAGTGTTACAAGTAAAGTTGCAAGAACTGAGAGCGACAGGCCGCTTGTCGTTACAATTGCAGTTGAAGGAAAGTCCCTGAGGGTGACAGACCACATCTCAGAAAAAACTAAGTATTTTTCTGTCGTAGGAGGCCTTCAAGGTCCGAAAAAGATCTTCAAGTGACGAAAGAGATCTTCGAACCGTGAAGGAGATCTCTGAAGAAATTCTTCAAAGAGCTCTCTCGGATGCAAAGTGTCTGATCCCCTCAAATGAGGATTCGGGGTCCCTTTTATAGACTTGGTCGGGGGCAGCTCGGTAATTTCGCCGTCGTAACTACCGTAACCACCTGACGGGCTGATCCCGGCCATTGATCGAGAGCACACGGATCGTCACTTTCTGAGTATGACAATTTCGCCCCCCCCCCCCCCCCCCCCCCCCCCGGTCAGTTCGGGCACTTCGGGAGGTTCAGACAGCTTCCTTGACAATTTTTGATTGCAATGTGTCAATCCTGCAATCTCAAGAAGGACAGTGGAGTTAGCAACTGCGCGCACTATGAACTTTGCAACGTTCAAGTGCGCACGGATCAAAGACTTGCTTTGGACTTAGCGGCGTTAAGCGTGCGCCGAGCACCGAGCGGGAGCGTTGTAAAAACACGATCGGGGTCGCGCGAGGACGACGCGAAGGGGCGGCGGGCGTGCCGTGCGGCGAGGGAGATCGACCGGCATGTGCGTGCGGTTGGCGATACCGTGCGAATTAGTGTCGTGCGTGCTATTGCGCAGGCCGCGCGCGTGCGCGCGGTTGGCGATACCGCATGCGGTAGCGCGCGCTTGGTGGGGTGTGGCGCCGCGCGCGATTGCGCGTGGTTGTTTGCGGAGATAGTTGGTTTGACTCTCTTTCGGTTAAACCCACTTTCTCACCCATGACCTCATTATCTTAGTGGAGGAGTTGTGTTTTTGTCTAATCGCAGCCCGAATTTCTCTACATAATAGATGACAACCCATCAGTGCTATTATAATATGATGGCTAATAGCAAGATGCAGGGTGCTATTAACATTGCTCTAAGGCTTCGTTTGGCTCGGCTTATTTGCTCCGGTGAGTTTGGACAAAATCGTCATTGTCATAGAATGTATGTTT
Organism: Dactylorhiza incarnata; assembly: GCA_033032865.1. NCBI lineage: Eukaryota > Viridiplantae > Streptophyta > Magnoliopsida > Asparagales > Orchidaceae > Dactylorhiza > Dactylorhiza incarnata. Next base: position 1,960,746 of record JAWHQI010000258.1, read on the forward strand.
GGTATGACAAATGTTACTACCATTATCAAAAGAAGAAACTAGTTATAAGCATAAATGTTTGGTATGACAATAACGTTTTTGTCCAAACTCACCGGAGCAAATAGGCCGAACCAAACGAAGCCTAAATTTAAACTAGATCCACATTTTATTTATAGCTTCAGATTTTTGTGGTTGAGCTACATGCTCATAAAATTGAATGGTGAATGGTGATGTTTTCATTGTTTGATTAACCTAACTGCACTAATTTTTATTTCTCTTTTATAGAGAAATCAAAGTCTTGTATGGAATCACTTACTTGTTACCAGTTTCCACTGTTGCCGCAAATTTTATTCGGAAAAACACCGGATCGCTTTTACGAATAACCATGATCATGCGACATAAAATTGAATCAAATAATGATATGCGATAAATATTTTCCACTTCATTTTTAATTCAAGGAGATTGGTCTAATTCAGTAAAATGTTTGAAGAAACATCCTCTGATATTTTATAATTCAGATTATGTGTGTTAAAATGTAGTTATCAAATTGAAATATGTTGTAATATGTTGTAACAGAGTTATCGAGAAATCTTATGTTCACTATAAATTATAATGAAACTATAAGATTTAATTGTTGAAAAAAGTTGCCCCACAGTTGCAGAGAAATCTTATATTTATTTCTAATCAATCTATTTAAATTTCTAAATCAATTCTCATTTTGATTCCTAATCAACATGAAGTTTGCGAAAATTATGTGATCGCTCAATTTTCAAAAAAATTAAAATAGGGCGATATTTGCACCTCAGTTTTGGCTATCCACACTCTATTTGTATGAGTTATTAAGTGTCTTTTAGAAATACGTCTTTACATGCATTTTTAGAAAAAGTGTTCAACATGAAAGTTGCACTTTTCCTAAAAATGCATTGACAAGGCGTATTTCTAAAAATTCGCTATAGTTACGCTCAAGTTTCAATCTGAGAGACAATACGTCTTGTGCGTGCATTTTTAGATGAGATCTACAACTTTCGTGTTGAACACTTTTTCTAAAAATGCATAACAAGACGTATTTTCAAAAGGCGCGTAATAACTCATACAAATAGAGTGCGAAAAGCCAAAACTGCAGTGTGGATATCAGTGCCATTACGTATGTTGACAATTTTATTTTATTTTTACGTATGTATGTTGTATTTTTTAATTTGTAGAATCACATTTATAATTTTCTAGATCCGCTAATAATTACAAAGTATCGGGACTTGCCAGTCCACTAATCCGAGAAGGAAGCACGTTCCCAAAAAACATTGCCCACCAAAGGAACCTAAAAAAATTGTGAGCGGAAATCAAAACCTCGATTAATACGAAACTCAGATTAAACGAGCCCAAATTACTATGATTTTTAATGCAGCCTTTCAGTGGAAAGTGGAAGCGGTGGAGCTGGTGGTTCCGGGCATCGCCGCAGTAAAGATCGACGTCAGTACGGCGGCAAGCTAGCCCGGGAAAGTTCTCGAAACTGTAGCTATAGGGACAGGCCGGCCGGCGTCGATGTCGCGGCCAGCTGGTGACGGAGACTCGTGTCGACATCAGGATGGTCGGCGGATCGAGAAAGTCCTTTATGGACGGTCCGAAGCCGGGGCCACCGGCCCGCACGGCCGGGATTTCCTCTTTCCGACTCGCGACGGCCGGGATAGCTCCGATTCGTCGGCCCCTGTTCGGAAACGTGCCCGGATGCATCCCGCCGAGTCTTCGGGGCTGACGTGGAGGATCAGAGGATTTGACTGCCACGTCTTTCTCTCTCTCTCAAGGCGGAGGCCAGAGATTCGAGAGTAGTTGGCAAGACAGCCAGCCGGCTGGTGCTGGAAGATCTTTCAATTTGGACGGATAATCATTAGCCGGACGGTTGATTAAACTCACACATAAACACGGCAGAATTGGCATCAACATTTCATGTGCATATTTTGTGGAAAAATCAAGGCCCTTGATATTCTCAGACCTATTTTTATCAGTGCCTCTAAAATTTAGAATCTTTTTTTTTATCACTCAAACAAACCTAAACTCACCCCACTCGTACCTCACGCCGGAACCAACACTCTCGCCAAGGAAAAAATGAATGGTGCGGGTGGCTGAAAGATAGCCGATTGGCTGCCAGCCAGTCGATTGTTTTTTTTTTTTTTGCTTTTTTTGCTGGTGGTCAGATGGCTGATCGGACGGTCAAAATTTTTTCTGCACGGTTCCCTTGACGGGTACAAATGTAATGTATGTAAATATTTCTCCTCGCAAAAACCCGCGGCCCCCTTCACAAAAACAATATTAAATCTTATTGCACTCTTAATGGAGCTTTTCTCCATGCAAACAATCTTAAATTCTTAAATTTAATTTTCATTTTTGGTCTGGGATGATCCTATTGGGGTACAAATGTACAATTATAATTTCAGGGCATGCGAATAGCGAGGGCTACAAATAGTCAAAGAGGGTCCGCGAATCAATGGTTTGCACTTCAGAGACGATTCATGAATGTCTTTGGTTGTACGTTTGGAGCAACTAAGGATCACATGTCTTCTAGCATCTTTTGGGCTGACTATTGAGCTCTTACTCTTTTAGGGTATGTGAATCTGGCGGCGCGGTCGATGAGCCTCCACGATCGTATTTTGAAGTAACTAACGCAACACTCAGTCGCATGTTTAGATAGACATCGAAGTTCATTCTTCTTTTTCAGCTGAATCTCTAGAGTGAATGTTGTTGAATGTCATCGAGAACACTTCTGGAGCAACTATTAAGTGTCTTCGTCTTTAATTGATTCCGTGTCTGAAGTGTTCCTCCTTCTGTGTGAGCGTTGTTTGCTCCATCTCTATTGGAGGGAAAATGTCAACGCAAAAAAACTGTTTGTAACCCTCCAATTCCCATGACCACCGTTCCAAAAGTCCATTTCTGATCTTTTTTGTGACCGCAGCCATCCACCCTTCATTTCCACCGCTCCATCGTCGACCCTCTCATTTTCGCCGCTCCAACTCTCACCGGCGAAACAAACAAACCCTTAAACGTCATTGGTCCTATTTCTAGAAAGGCTAACGAGCATTTTAATCTTGTGTCAATTGTATATTTGAAACAATTGACCATCTTCGGTGGCACTTCTATAGAGTGAATACTAGTCAACATTGCATTTCTAAGTTTGCATGCTTTGTTGCTCAAGGCCACACAACTAATTAAAGAGAAGCAGGATCGAGCAGCCTGGAACTACGTCATGGTATGTTCATGTACCACCGACTAACAGTACTCAACGCTTCTAGTCGACAAGTTGTAGGAGCGTGCAAACTCTAAAAAAAAGAGCGAAGTTAATTATATGCAGATAGCTTTAGGCTATGAAAATTGTTAATATATGCAGCCGAGAATTGTGCATGCAGACCAAATTTTATATATGCACACCCTAAACAACAGAGTTGTAACCCATGAGTCTTTCACAGTGCCAGAGTCGAAACGTCTTTCACAGTGCCAGTGTCGAAACCCGGGAACCTCAATGCACAATTTATCAAGCAATTCAAGTTCTCATATGAAGACCCGCCCTCTTCCATCGCCTTCTCCCCTAACTCCCTCGCCCCCTGAACCTCGTCTCATCTCTTTCCATCCCTCCATCCACACCCCGCTGTCTTACCTCCCTCCTCCCTCCCGCAATGCATGCTCTAATACTGATGCATTGCCCATCCTCTAATCTTTGTCGGCTTCACTGCCCATATGAAAGTCCGCTCCGCGGACTCCAACACATGACCAATCTCCACCATTTGCCGCATCCGGGTCAGCATAAGGTTCCCGACGCTTACAAATATCACGGTCCCCTGTTTTCTCTCTCTTCCTTCCAGCCACTCCATTATGCCGGAGAAGTTATCCGCCCGACGGACTGCACCACCTTCCCCAACTCCTTTCGATAGTACTCCCCCAGGCACCACGGCTCAAGCTCCTCAAATGTTTTGAGCAAGTATCCGCCCGTAACGGCCTCAACTTACCCCATATGGCGCCGCACGTCGTCTAACCCCGGCTAGTCGATCCCCATGGGCATAAAACAACCATAAACAAAACCCTATCTTTAGCGCAAAGAAGAAAAAGACGAGATTTTTTGTTGGGCCGAGCCGCCATTGGCAAAATGCATAGAAGACTAATTTTCTCAAAACAACTGACCCAATATTTCCTCTTCCCGGATATAGAAACAAAATGTGAGATTCAATATGACGGGAGACACGGACGTTGACCAATTATGGCTAGCCTGCCCGCAAAGCAACCCAAATAATAATTATAATAAACTCCATTTAAGTAAACAGTACTAAACCTGTATAATAATTTATATTGTTATAATAAACTCTCTTTTTGGCACTTTGCACCCCGGAAGTACGGGTTTTTAGCACTTTGCACATCGAATCTTTAAAATTTGCACTTTGCACCTGCATATTATAATTTCTGGCACTTTGCACCCCCATGCCAAAAGAACAATGGTATTTAGGTCTGGGCAGCACAAAAAATACTCATTTTGGCACTTTGCATCCCAGATTATTGGTGCTGTCATGACCTAAATAACCTTGAGTCAGCATTTTTGGTGCTGCACAGACCTAAATACCTTTGAAATTTCGCCGTAGAGATGCAAAATGTCAGCAATCGGCAATTGGGGGAAGCAAATTAGTGCCAATTTTAAAGATTCAAAATACAAAAAACTCATATTTCAAGGATGAAAAGCGCCCAAAACCCCCTTTATCATCATTAATTCTCCGAGCGGAAAGATTCATCAGCTCTTCTATATAATAAGCTCGAACCCCACCCCTCCTAAACCCGGCCGGCGCGCCAGAGGGGAGCTGGAGGAGTAGAAAATTAAGCGAAAGAAAATGGAGTTCGTTTACATTTTAATAAGCACCATCCTCATCCTCTCCTTCCTCTCCTATCTCCTTAAGATCAGGACCAAGCCGCCGGCGAAGAAGCTCCGGCTACCGCCGGGCTCCATGGGTTGGCCTTTCGTCGGAGAAACCTTCCAGCACTATTCCGAAGACCCCAACGTCTTCTTCCCCTCCAGACAGAAACGGTATATATATTATTTATATACATATATATTATATATATATAAACGCTCTTCATCGATCCGCGTGTAATGAAGATCAAATTAATTTGCAGGTACGGCGAGATCTTCAAGACGCATTTGCTGGGGTGCACGTGCGTAATGCTGGCGAGCCCGGAGGCGGCGAGGTTCGTACTTGTGAGCCAGGCCCACCTGTTCAAGCCGACGTACCCGCCCAGCAAGGAGAAGGTGATCGGCTCCTCGGCGATTTTCTTTCACGAGGGTGACTACCACGCCGCCGTCAGGAAGCTGGTGCAATCCTCCATCTCCCCGGAGAACATCCGCCGCCTCGTGCCACACATCGGCAAGGTAGCCGCCGCCATGCTCCGGTCATGGGACGGCCAAGTCCTCAGCACCTTCCACGCCATGAAGAAGGTCGGTTGCAAAATATTTGTCTAATGATTTTGAAGGAGACGCCGGCCTAGGTATGCATACCTGATTGGCACCACGGTGGCGGCGGCGGTCGTGAACGCAGTGGTTATGAACCTTTGTTCGTGACCGCCGCACGAGCTCACACCTAAAGAACTCCATTCATTTTTATGTTCAAATTTTTTTATTTTTTTTTATAATCATTGTCATGTCAAACATACATGATATAATTAATTGTAGATATTTTTCCAAATGGACCCTTAATTACAATATATATTTACTGTATTCCGTTCAATTTTAATAATTGATGTAGATATTTTTAGATTAAAAATAACAACTTAATTAAACACATTAAAACTTTGCTTGGTGCCACTTTTTTGCACCTGAGTTTAGACAAAAACGCAACCGTTTGGCAACCGCCTGCGCCCCAAAGAAAAGAAAACTAGTTTTGAACTTAAAAGTAAATGAAGTTCCTTAGGTGATCGAGGACGAGCGTTCACAAATATATAGCGGTTCATAACCACCGAGTTCCGGACCGCCACCGCCGTGCCAAACAGAGCAGTTTGCATGCGTGATTAATGTTTTTTTCCGGTGAGCAGAACACTACGTACGCTGCAATTAAGGTATATAGCTAATTTGTTGGTGAAACGGTTATAATTTGCAGCTGTCTTTCGACATGGGCATCCTCATAATCTTCGGCCGGCATTTGAGCGAGCGGCGGAAGAATGAGCTGACAAAGAACTACTTCACCGTCGACAAGGGCTACAATTCCTTCGCCACCGTCATTCCCGGAACTCCCTACAGCAATGCCATGAAGGTACTATATTTATATATTTGCACCGCGCTATTATTAATCATACGCCACCTTCATCCTGTAGCTCTTGTTGGACGGTCCAGCATGAACCAAAAAAGGCACGCTAAGATTAGTCCCACACATACGGTCCACTCATGCTTATAATATGCCCCACCTCTCCTATCTTTGACCCTGGTTTGGGAATGAAAAATGAGTGCGGTGGTTTAATATGATATCAAAGCGAGGTTCACGCTGAGGGGCGTGTTGGACGGTCCAGCATGAACCAAAAAAGGCATGTCAAGATTAGTCTCACACAGACGATCCGCTCGTTCTTATAATAGGCCCCACCTCTCATATCTTTGACCCGAATTTATGAGTGCGGTGGTTTAACAGCTAATTTGTGCATGTTGCAGGCGAGGAAGAGGCTTGGGGAGATATTTAGAGAGATCATGGAGGAGAGAAGAGGAGGTCAGGTGGCGACTGAGAAAGATCTTCTATCGGCTTTTTTGGAGTGGAGGGACGACAGCGGCGGCCGGCTCTCCGACGATCAGATATCGGACAACATCTTCGGCGTGCTTTATGCGGCGCAGGACACCACCGCCAGTGTTATTACTTGGATGGTCAAGTACCTCTATGACGATCCCGAGCTTCTTCACAGCGTGAAGGTATATAATTATTAACCCCCTTGATTATGAGCCGTCCGATGCCTGAAATTTTATAATTGTTCGAAAATTGTTTGATTTTTACTCTGAATTTGAATCAAAATATGAATAGTTTGATCGATTTTTTGGCGGATTTTTTCGAAAATAATATTGAATCAAAATGTAATATTATAAAATTACCCGGTGTATTTTTTGTCCAAACTCATCGGAGCAAAAACGCCACTCCAAATGGAGCCTAAATCTAGTTAGGTTTAACTAATTAGTGATTAATCATAATATGGAATTAATATTAATAAAGACGATACTCTATAGATATAGAAGATATTAACAAAACATTTTGTGGGGATGTTACCAAACAATCTCAGGCCGGCCTATAACCAACCATACTTAATTATCACATCAGAAATCATGATTATTATTAACAGCCGCGCCATTGCCAACCACGGTGGTAGGTCGGAAACCTATCGAGGTTATATGCTATTAGTTATAACTAGCTCGATGATTAAGTGCCTTCAATGTCGAGCGGATGCGTCACGAGATGGCGAAATATTTCTGTCTAATACCCGGTTATATATAATCGGGTATCATCCACGCCATTGATTTACATGAGGATACAATTTCTCCTTTGTCTGAGGATATTTTTCTTTTATCGGAGAGAATATTTCTATTTTACACATACATGACGTCATATGTGTGGATACCGACCGTCCGACTCCCGGACAGAAATATTTTCACACAAAAAATTCTAAATACAACAGTACATAAAATTAATTTTGGGGATACACATAGCTGAAATTGGTCTGTGTATAACCAAATTTGACGTAAAAAAAATTGAGAAAGTCACGTCCTTCTAACCCCCACTGAATCCGCCCCTGACCACGAGGAGAGCTAGGTACAGATAAAATTGAATTTGAAAGTATAACATAATTTGGGCTCCGGAATTAGGGCTTTAGATTCAAAACTTCAACATGATGACGTCAGCAAAGTCAACGCATCTCGAATCCTCTTAAAGCGAATGTACTCTTGCAAGTTGCAACAGTAAAGAAGTTAGCTATACCTATACTGAATAATTAACTCACAAGAATTAATCATGTGAGTGATGACGGTCAACCCGGGATATTTTATTTATAATTGTTAATATAATTTTAATATATCCGATATTAGCCCTCCATATGCATTAACAAATTTTAGATCCCTCTAGAACTCTCTACATCACTCTTCTTAATTGTATAATTATTTAATATTATAAATTGAGTAAGGTTAATGGCACACCCGTTTTGAACGTGTGTACATCACAAACAAATATATATTAAAACTCGTTTACATGAGTATTTTATTTATCCTAAAAGAATTCTAGGTGCAAATTGAATAACCCAGCTTTAACCGTCATAGCGGCGGACGGTGTCTAGGTGTGATGTTGAGGTTGTCGAACTCGTCGTGTGTGTAGACGGGCCACCGATACTAGCACTCTTCTTGCACCGCTCTTCCACGACAAATTAACAGATCGTGTTAATGACCAGTCCTTCTCTGTTGGTATCTTGGTTGCACATATCCCGAGAATCCACGTTGCTCGGCTGTTATATATGATTGGCGTGCACTTCAAATAACTGTGAAAACAATAATGTTCGCAATGTTGATAGTCAATTTCCCCGAGAAATGGTTGATGGAGAGATCTAAGAAGACTAGATTTTGAAGTCGATCTATCTCGCCAAGAATTTCTCCTGAGAGCTGGTTTTAACCCAACCTCAATTTCTCCGCAGGCTGGGTCCGTAGAAATCGATCAAATAATTCATTATTTTTAATATTTTATATTAGTCTGCAGATAACTAATTAACCAGTATTCAAATTCTCTGAATCTGTATATATAGGCAAAATTGTAAAATTAGTCTCTGAACTATATGATCTTTTTTAAAGCTGTCCTTGAACTTGTGAATGGTGAAGTAAGTCTCTAAACTATAGAAACCAATTCACATCAGTCATAATAGTTGTTTCCATTAGTCATTAAAGAAGAAGTAAAACCCGGATGTTTCCATTTTGTAGCTGAACTTAATAGTTGTTTCGGTTGAAATAAGCTGAACTTAAAGCAAATTAAAATTAATAGTTGTTTCGGTGGAAATAAGTCCATGATGTTATGATGAAGACAAATAATGTGTTTTATTTTGTATTAGGCTTATATTATTATTGCGAAAAATAAATTAATTAATATTACTATTATTAAAGTCTATTGTGACATTTATCTAATATAATAAAATTTAATTATGGATCTTTATCACGACATAATATATAATTAATGACAAATTATTATAATAATTATGATACATAATTACTATCTGAATATGTCGGCTAACAATATTGCAGTGATCATAGATTTACTTAATGCTTCATTCGAGCTAAGAGAAGGGAAATAAATCCGTGAAAATGTTGATGTATTTAGGATCAAACTTATGGTGGTAAACCATGGATTTTATATTCAATCGGCGACTTAGGGAGGAGGAGATGGATTGGCGGTGCTCCAATGAAGGAGGGGAAAACAAGCGGAAGCCGAGCTAGAATGAAGGAGATGGAGAGTCTTACCATTTCAAAGCGTGAATCAGAGGTGGAGGAAAATGGAACGCCGGTGAGTCGAGCAAGGGTTTTGTGGAGGAGAAAGTCGCGCCGATCGAAAAGCCCTATAATTTGAGCGCCTCTGTCGCCCTGCGATAAAAAAAGATTGGTTCATATTATTAAGGCCTATTATAAAAAAGATAACGGAACGTAAATGTAAGTCACGGAAATATCACGTTTATTATTTTTATTTTTATTTACTTGAAGGGCTAACGGAAATAGCTATTTGGACTGATATTATTTGATTTCAATAATTTAGGGACTTATTTCAACCATTCAAAAAGCTAGTTAAGGATTGATTTCAAAAATGTCTCATAATTCATGAACCTATTTTGCATTTTTGTCGTCTGTGTGTGTGTGGGCAATCCCACTTTGGCTATTTGCAGGTTATGCGATTTGAAAATGATTATATGCATGTCAATTTTTGAACGAGTTCACAAATTTGTATGAGTTTTTAATTTGATCTATATATATCCTTTAAGTACATAAAATCAAAACTGTGAATATAACATGAACCTATAATTAATTCATAAATGATCACGCATACCAAAAGGTTGATCGAAATATTATATAATTGCATGGTTTGGTGCGTACAAGGTAAGCAAAAAAGTAGTGTTGGCGTTTCTGATTGGTTGCAGGAGGAGCAGATGGCGATCTATGAGTCGAACGGATATGGAAGACAGCCGTTGACGTGGGCCCACACGAGGAGCATGCCTCTCACTCATAGAGTACGTGCATGACGTCATTATTGCTTTGCTTTACCCCAATAATATACACGCACGTGCTGTAATCGTTGGTGATCATGATGTGTGTTCTTCATATGTTCGTCGGAAAGTAATGACGTGTCGTTTCCTTGTTGGCTGCGTAGGTTATATCTGAGACCTTGAGAATGGCGAGCATCATCGCCTACACGTACAGGGAGGCTGTGGCTGACGTGGAGTATAAAGGTCAGTTCATTATTTACCATTTTACCTGCCCTGCGAGTCTGCGGGGAAAGCCTTTGAATTTTGATGTATTTGATTATTATTTAAAAAATAAAATAAATAATGTTTTCAAAATCATAAATAACTTATGCATATATAAATAACTTATGCATATATATGCTACATTCTTCTGGTTTATACTTTTCTAATTTACTTTATTTATATAGGAGATATATATATATATATATATATATATATATTTGATTAAGGCTCTGTTTGGCGATCGTGAACGCAGTGATAAAATCGCCATTCGGGAACGGGCACATAGAAAACTTCATTCACTTTTATGTTTAAGTGGGTGAAGTTTTTTAGATGGGAGTTCAAGAATGACAATTCTTTCGTTAGGAAATTTTCTCCCTCCCTCGTGAGGGTTTCCTCTCTCGCTTTTGAGAGCTCTGTCCGCCTCTTTGGCGGTGACCGCCGGTGCTTCTCTGGAATCGCTCCTTTTCATCCATACTCCTCTTGTTCTGCCCCATCTTGGTGATTGCTCGGTCCATGGATAATCTTGCGGGGAGTCGTGGCCGCCCCGGCTAGGGCTAGATCTCTTGGCCATCTGTTCTCTGGCGGCGGGCGGCGGTGGTGTTTCTGGTGATGGCGGGAGTGCTCGGTGGTGTTGCGTGACTTCCGCCTGGATCTGGAACATTTGGTGACTGGCTTCTCTTTTTTATCTCTTCCCCTATTCCTTTCCAAGTGTTGGTGTGCTGTCCGTTTCTCTTCTTCTCCCTATTTCTTTCTTGTTTTTTCTTTTCCCCTGCTTTTCTTGGTCTGTTTTCTTGAGTCTTTTAGGTGTTTTCCTGCTTTTGTTCTGCTGTTTTTTGGCTTGGCATTTCATCGAGCAGTTGGTGGGCAGTACACCGGCTGAATTTCTTGATTTTTTTTCTTGTGTTTATCTTCAGTTTCAGGTGCCGACTCGGAAGTTTGGTTGGCAGAGGGCTGCTCTTTTCATCCCAGTACCACCCTATTCTGTGCCTACTCTATAAATATGGATGATTTGGGTGCCGCATGGGGTAAATCTCTGTCCTTGCTTCCGGTGGAGGAGGAGGAGGTTGTTGTTCCTGTCCAAAATTTGATTTCCGGCGCTACGGTCGCGCTTGTGTTGGCGGGTAGAGTGCTCTCTAAGAGACCCGTGAACTTTGAGGCTCTGAGGAGGACTCTTTCCTCCTCTTTTCACACTATCCGTCCGGTCAACTTCAAGCAACTGGGGGCGGATCGTTTTGTTTGCCTCTTCTCACACGCACTGGATGTGAAGCGGGTCTTGGAGGGCTGCCCTTGGCATTTTGATAAGAATCTTGTCATTCTTGAGGAGGTTTCCCCCCGAGATAATCCTACCCTCTTACCCCTTATCTGGTGTCGATTCAAGGTTCATATTGGAGGCTTACCACTTCAGCTCATGACAAAGGCGGTGGCCACTATGATCGGTAATAAAATCGGAAAATTTCTTGCGGTTGAGGCAGATGACGCTGGGATTGTGTGGGGCACTTCGCTGCGGATTTCGGTCCTGTTTAATGTGGAGGCACCACTTATTCGGGTGGTGAAGCTCCGACTCGCTAATGGAGATCCTTGCTTGGCAACAGTTAAATATGAACGACTCCCAAATTTCTGCTACTATTGCGGTCTACTTGGACATACTAGCCGTGTTTGTCCTTCCCAGCTTGAGGAGGGTTTTTGTGATCCTGGGGACAACCCTCCTTTCGGTCCATGGTTGCGTGCACCTACGGCATCATCTGGCTGTGGCCATCCTTCTGATCTCGCTGAGCCACATTTCATCTCTACCCCTTCCCGTCCATCTTCCCAACCGCACCCACCGGCTGGCACCACCTACCCTGACCCTACCCCTATGCCGGCCGGTCACCCCACCTCCCAGACCACTGTTCCCTTAGTTGGGACCCTCTCCCCTACCTCTTCTTCTTCCCATACCTCTGAGTCTATTGCCACAGCCTCCCACTTTCACCACCCAAATCCTCCCTTCCTTCTGTTACCACCACAATCAGGTACTCTAGCTCCATATTCCCCTCCACCCTTCCTCCCACCTACACCTACTGGCCCATACTTCTCTTTTCCTTTGGTTTCTCACATGCAAACTGACGAGTCATATTCAATTTCTCGGGACTTATGCGATTATGTTGCTCCTCCTGGCTTTGAGGGCGACTTGCCCCCCTCGGCCCTTTCACCTATGCTAGGTCGGCCATCAATGGCTTTTACTTTTACCCTGCCAGATGCCTCTCTGGGTCGCCCCCGCGGACTTTCTGCTCGTCGCGGTCGCCCCCCTCGTTCTCGTGGAGCTTCTGGCCGGGGTTCTCCTCTGCGTCGGAAGCGTCCCGCCCCCTTCATTTTGGATGGTGATTTTGCTCACTCGGACAAGAAAGGTAAAACTATGGATACTTCTGTGGACCATTTTCTATCGGCGGGGCTTGCGGTGCAGCCCTGCCGCTCGCCATGAAACTATTATGTTGGAACTGTCAGGGATTGGGGGGTACCTACACAGTTCGTCATTTGGGGGAGCTCCTCAAAATTCATTGCCCCTCTCTTGTCTTCATTTCGGAGACAAGACTTTCTTGTTCCAGGGTGGATTTGTTGAAGCGGAGATGGAGTATGGATGATGTTTCTGTGGCGGCTCGAGGTAGCAGTGGGGGTCTTTTGTTGTTTTGGGACAGGCAGTTGGATGTGAGATTATTATCTTTCTCTATGCATCATATTGACGTCACAATTACTACAGTTGATTCTCAGTTACCACGGCGATTTACTGGTTTTTATGGTCACCCGATGGTTTGCCAGCGTAGGATTACCTGGTCTCTTTTGCGTTCTTTGGCTTCGGCGTCTCCATTACCTTGGGTGTGTGGCGGGGATTTCAATGAGATTCTCACTCGTTCTGAATCGGACAGTTGCAATCCGCGGCCGGAATGGCAACTTGCGGTATTCCGATCTACCTCGCTTCATTGTGGCTTATCTGATTTGGGTTTTATGGGTAGCAAATTTACTTGGACTAATAGGAGAGCTGCTCCTCATACGGTGTGTGCCCGGCTTGATCAATTCTGTGCTACGACGTCTTGGCGGACTCTTCATTCTACGACTTCTGTGACGCACTTGAAGACAATATATTCGGATCACCAGCCCGTGCTCCTTGATTTGCAGGCAGGGTCCGGATCTCCCTGGGGGGGACGCCCGCTCCGTTTTGAGGCATGGTGGCATCGGTATCCGGAATCGGAGGGGCTGATTTCTTCGGCATGGGATGCAATCTCGGGGGTGGAGCCACATTTGGATTGGACACGGGCTGTTCGTGGCTGCCTCTCCTCGCTCTATGGTTGGAGTCGTGGTCGTTTTGGCCGGATTACGGAACGAATTCGGTTTTTGGAGCTGGCAATTTCCGATTGTCGGAGGGCTACAATCACTATTGATTCACAGCATCGGGAGGCTTTGCTTCGGGCTGAGCTTGTTGGTCTGATCCAGTCTGAGGATACTAAGTGGAAGCAGCGGGGTAAGGCGGCCTGGCTTGCGAAGGGTGATCGTAATACCGCATACTTTCACGCGCGTGCTTCGGCCCGGCGGAGGAAGAATCATATTGCTTGGCTTTATAATGGGGATGGCGTTCGGGTGGAGTCACGTGCGGGGATCCAAGGTTTGATTTCATTGTACTTTGAGGAGCTTTTTCGTTCCACTGGCCCCTCTAGTGCGGATTTTGCGGAGGTAATTCTTGGTGGGAATAGGGTGGTGACGGTTGAAATGAACGCAGCACTATGCCAACCTTTCTCTCCAACTGAGGTACATTTCGCTCTCTCCTCTATGTCCCCTCTTAAGTCCCCGGGTCCCGATGGCCTTCCACCTGTTTTTTTCCAAAAGTTTTGGGCCACGGTTGGTCCTAAAGTTACTACTTTAATCCTAAATTTTTTGAACAATGGTGTGTCCCCTCCTGGATTCCATGATACGAACATTGTTTTGATTCCTAAATGCGCTATGCCCACGTCGTTGCATCTTTTTCGGCCCATTAGTTTATGTAATGTTGTCTATCGGCTTGCTACTAAATGTATCACTAATCGCCTACGACCCTTCAAGGACTCCATTATTTCCCCTCTCCAATCGGCCTTTATCCCAGGCCGACTTATTACGGATAATATCCTTCTGGCCTTTGAGCTGAATCACTTCCTTTCTGCTACATCGACCACTTCGGAGGCGTGTTTTGCCCTTAAACTTGACCTGTCCAAGGCTTATGATCGGGTTGAATGGCCATTTCTGGAATGCGCCCTCTATTGCTTGGGATTTCGGGCTAGTTTTATTGCTCTTCTTATGCGTTGTGTCACTTCTGCTCGCTATTCTTTCACTCTTAATGGGGGGACGTTTGGGAGTCTCCGCCCTAGCCGGGGGATTCGGCAGGGCGACCCACTCTCCCCCTATTTATTTTTAATGTGCTCTGAGTTATTTAGTAGATTGATTGACCGGGCTGATCGGATGGGGGCCTTGCGGGGGGTGGCTGTGTGCCCACTTGCTCCGCGGATCTCTCATTTGTTGTTTGCCGACGACACGTTGGTTTTTGCTTATGCGGATAGGGGGGCTGCTTTGGCTTTATCAAGGATTTTGGACTCTTTCTCTCGGGCGTCGGGCCTTATGATTAATTTGCAGAAATCAAAGGTGGTTTTTAGTCGTACCACTCCTGCGGCGGACGCGCAGGAAATTTCGACCATCTTGGGCGTGGCCCGGTGTTCCCGCCATGAGACTTACTTGGGGATGCCGGCTATGATTGGGCGGTCTACTTATGGTTGTTTTAAATATCTCTTGGACAGGGTTTGGCAGCGTTTACAGGGGTGGAAGGTTCGTCTCCTCTCCCAGGCTGGTCGCGCGATTCTTATTAAGGCAGTTTTGACTGCCATACCGACTTTTGTCATGAGCTGCTTTCGACTTCCACGCCGACTATTGCGTGAGATGGAGTCCCTTATCTCCTCCTTCTGGTGGGATGGGAGTGGGCGCCGGGGAGCCCGGTGGAAATCTTGGAGGTCCTTGTGTGAATCAAATCGGTGGGCGGTTTGGGTTTCCGCCACTTGGATGCTTTCAACTCCGCTCTTCTGGCGAAGCAGGCTTGGCGCCTCATCACGAGACCCGACTCCTTGGTTGCTCGGCTCTTTCGGGCACGTTATTACCCACATGGGGATCTCTTTACGGCTGCGTTGGGTGGTTCTCCGTCCTTCTGTTGGCGTAGTATTTGGGTTGTCAGGCCCCTGCTTGCTGCTGGCTCTCGACTTTCGGTTGGGATGGGGACAACCGTTCACATTTGGCATGATCGTTGGGTTCCTCGCCCAACTACCTTTCAGATTATGTCTCCTAGGCCGCTCGGTGCTGTTCCCCAACTGGTGTGTGATCTGTTTAGGCCCGGCTGTCGGGAGTGAGATGTTGCGGCTATCCGGACGCTGTTTTCGGTTGATGATGCGACGACGATTCTTTCCATTCCTTTGGGGCATACCGCAGAGCCGGATGTTTGGGTTTGGCACTATTCTCCTAATGGTGTGTTCTCTGTTCGGAGTGCTTATCGATTGGCTCTTCGCTTGCTTCTATCGGGAGGTGCGTCGTCCTCTACCTTGCCGCCATCGTGGAGCTTTATTTGGCGGACACATGTTTTGCCGAAGGTTCATACTTTTCTTTGGCGGGTGGGGCACGATATTCTACCTACATCTTCCTTTCTTGTTCGTCGCCATTGCTTGGCCTCGGGGGGCTGCCCTCTGTGTGGCTATCCCGAAGAGGACTTTCGTCACGCCCTTGGTCGATGCCCTATGGTGGAGTCTATTTGGCCTGCTTTGATGCTTCCCAACTTTGCTTCTGTTGGTTCGTTGGGGTCGGGCTTGGAGTGGTTGCGGAGCGTGCATGATGCTCTGTCCTCGGATAGGTTTGTTCTTTTTGCTACCACCTGTTGGGCTCTCTGGTGGCGACGTAACCATATGCTTTGGGAGGGCAATTTGCAACTCTTGTCGGATACGATATCCTTTATTCGCTCGGTGGTCGCCGTGCCTCCGGAGTTGCCCGAGGCCCCGCCACTGGCTTGCTCTTTTACCTGGTCTCCTCCCCCTCGCGGCTCTGTGAAGATTAACTTTGATGGTGCGGTTCGGGTTGGGCCTTCTCTGCTGGGCGCGGGAGTGATTGCTCGGGATTCTTCTGGCTCTTGTGTGGCTTGGCGGTCCAGTGTTTGGCCTCTCTTGTCGTCAGCTTTGGTGGCCGAGGCTCTTGCGGCACGGTTGGCTCTTGAGCTTGCTGTGGAGTTTGGTTGGCAATCTGTAATGGTGGAGGGGGACTGTGCTACGCTTATACGTTCATTATCATCTTCAGAGGCACCTTTTTCTTTGGACCGCCCTATCAT
Organism: Dactylorhiza incarnata; assembly: GCA_033032865.1. Taxonomy (NCBI): domain Eukaryota; kingdom Viridiplantae; phylum Streptophyta; class Magnoliopsida; order Asparagales; family Orchidaceae; genus Dactylorhiza; species Dactylorhiza incarnata. The sequence goes on from JAWHQI010000258.1 coordinate 1,977,559, forward strand.
CCTCGACGGCTTGCGTCTGGCGGCCATGGTTCCTTCTATTTTGTTTAAGTTTGTTCGGCGGTCGGCTAATCGGGTTGCTCATGCTATTGCTTCAGAGTCTTTTCTTACTCCCACCTCTTTATCATCCCATGTTTTGGACTTAATCCGTTTGGATTCTTTCAATGAATGATATCTTCTTCTTGTTCAAAAAAAAAAGAATGACAATTTTACCACCGCATTCATGATCGTCACCACTGTGCCAAAGGGAGCATAAAAGAGAAGGTAAAAAATGTAATTAATAAATTAATCATTATCGAATTAGTTTATATTAAATTTTCCTGCAAAATAATGTTGTGCCAGTAATTAAAACTATGATATTAATTCTCATACCAAATTATCACCTAAAAATCTAGCTTCTTCAAAGTTGTCAATATGTTATGATCGGTAAAATTAAGGGAAAAGTTAGCCAAATTAGAAGTAAAAAAACATAAAGTGAAAACCATAAAGCAAAAAGGTGAATTAAGAAAATTAAAATAATAGAAAAAAAACTCTTGTTTAATCATTCATTGTATAGTAAACTTCAATATACAAATAAATTATAGAATGATTTGCAACTTTCTTTGGTATTACCACCTCCTAACACAACACACTCCAAATCTTATCACTGTTCACACTAACTCTTAAGACTATTTCCATAGTTAAAGAAAATCGCGCAAAGTTAGAATAACACTTAAAGTTATGTTGGACCCCCCCAAGGCAAGAAAACAAATTTCATTATGAGCATAAGGGTTTATAGAAAAAAAGGTAACAACCAACTATTAATTAATTTGACGGCATCACCCAGCTAAGAAATCACCAACATATCCCACAAGGACAGCTACAAATACAAGGTAAATAAGAACACAAGTGATATGCGAAATTGGCAATCACACTGATAAAAATACCATAGGTGGAATCGAACACCTTCGCCAACTACGTAATTGAATGACCTACTGCAATCCGCAAAACAATGGATTTAATTATAAGGTTCAATTTGTACGAACCTTCATCGTCGTAAGACGACCATCCACTTCAGAATCAATTGTGCGACTACAGGGTTACAACACACATGCACTAGCCTCCTTGCCCAAGTCCTTGGCTCATGAAACCAGTGTGGCTGCCCTAAACGACCTGCCCTACACTGTCGGCTATACGTCGTCGTTGCAGAACCTTGCATCGTCGCGTCTAATTACGCTTCCTGCTGCGACCAATCGTCGCTCTACGAAGAGAACGTGGGAGCAAGTGGTGCATCTATGATATCGTGCTTTCAAAGCGGCTGGCCGGGTCGCTCCTCCACCAACACACCACACGAAGATGATGACCGGTCGATAAGGATATCGTGAGAGAAGATATAGCATGCATCTTATCTAATCCGGATCCGGGTTGGATCTAGATCCGAACCAACCAAAAAAACACAGTCAACAATTCTATTTCAATAGTGTTCATACAACTATACAAGTGAATTTTATAAAATGTACACTCCAAATACTTAATTAAAGCCCGTCTATTTATTTGACAAATCTATTAGCTAATGTCATCATCACATACTTTATTGTATATATTTTGTTTCTTTTGGTTGAAGATGACATAAAACTAATTGAATAGTCAAATAAATAAATAAATAAATAAATAGACTTCTACACATGTCGGAGCACCGACTATCGCTCTTAAATGAATTACTAATCTTAAAAAAAACGACCTAATTAAACTACAACTACTTTGTTTGGCTAATAATTATATATAGCCATGTTTTATCTTCATACCAAATGTGTTCTTCTAACAAAAAACGACTTTTTAGCTAAAATTTATGAGCATATTAATTAATCATGACCCGTCTAAACAAATTAAAATGGTATAAACATACCTATTTTAGGCTCCGTTTGGCACGACGGTAGTTGTGATGAACGCGGTGGTTATTTATGAACAGTCGTTCTTGAACGCCCAACCTCAGTACCTTAGAAACTTCGTTCACTTTTATGTTCAAAATAATTTTCTTTTCTTGATGGACCGTTGTCATGCCAAACATACATTAATTCTGTGACGGTGGTGTTTTTTGTCCAAAACTCACTGGAGCAGAAATGTCGTGTCAAATAGAGCCTTAATTAATTATAATTACCACAAATTAAACAATAGTATTTAATTATCATAAACCATGCATAAAACAGGATATCTAATCCCCAAGGGATGGAAGGTGATGCCTTTGTTCAGGAACATTCATCACGACCCAGAGTACTTTCCAGACCCAAACAAGTTCGATCCTTCTAGATTCAAGGTCTGATCCCTTTCCAATCATTTATTTCTTGTTTTTAATTCGATGTTGTAACACATATGTATATATACGAATAATTACCAAATTTTCTCTTTTGGAAGCTAAAATAGCATAATTTTAGATTGCACCCCTCTTATTATTGAAATTACAAAAACCAAAAGGAGGTATTTTTGTGCATGAATGTTATGAAATGTAAACTTCATGGGAGGTAAATGTTATATTTTGTAACATTGAGTGGAGGTTTTTATAATTTCGATAATAAGAGATCGAGGCGCAATCTGTAATTTTGCAAACTTAGAGGGGAGGTCCCGGTAGATGCCCCTATATATATACATAATTTTCTAGGAGAATTTTGATGCGTAATTAATTGGTATTTGCACACCACGCCAGGCTTCGCCCAAGCCTCATACGTTCTTGCCCTTTGGAAGTGGAGTTCATTCTTGCCCGGGGAAGGAGCTCGCCAAGGTCGAGATGCTTGTCTTCATCCACCACTTGCTCACACAATATCGGTGCGTTCTTCTCTCTGCATATATACTACATGCTTTGCAAATATACATATATACGTACATACATATATGTGTGTACATATATACATATATACAAATGCATACATGTATATGCATGTATATATACATGTATGCACACACATACATATATATATAGAGAGAGAGAAAGAAATCATTATGAAAATTTTTGTGAAATTTAGCATAATTATGGTTGCACCTCTATTAATACTTTTGAAATTAAAAAAAAAACTCTCATGTAAGTTTGCATGACATAACATTCATACAACAAATTATTCTCTTACTATACAATAAATTTTCATAAAGAGGAGGGTATTTTTGTGCATAGATGTATGAAATGTACTCTTAAAAGTAAGACGGCAACCTATAATTTAACAAACTTAGAGGAGATCGAGGTCCTGAATCCCGATAAATGGCCATATATATAGAAAGAGAGAGCGAGATATAGATATATAATGATTCAAGCACGAGGTAATAAAATGTTAGTAGTTTTTTTATGCAGGTTTGAGGTGGTGGAATGCGACGGTGAGGTGGAGTACAGCCCATTCCCGATACCCAAGCACGGCCTCCGCGTTCGCATCCGCCGGAGCGAAGAGGTCCTCCGCGGTCTTACCTCACCAGAGCCTAGCAATTGTGAGCTGAATTGTTTGGATAATTAATTACTCATATTTCATCGACGTGCGAGCGAGAATTCAAGAGCTTCAGGTTCTTGCTGGCGAAATGGATGAGAGATCACGAAGAAGAGGCTACAATAAACTAATTACCATCCAAGTTTTCTCTTCTTTTAGCCCTTTATATCATTTTTTTAGCTTTTATTTATTGGTCCCCATCCATGCAATTATTTGTGTGTTTGTCTTGGCTTGGCCATAATTTAATTTAATAATTGTAAGAAATGGTAATTAATAATCAAATAAAATTATTATTGCGCATATATGTTAATTATATATTTGATTCATTTCAACATCATTTATGTGTAAAATTTAGATTTAAGAATAATTGGATGTTTATGTAAACTTAGTACCTATATACTACCTATAATGGAAAAAAAATTTGCTAAACATTCATCTTTCCTATTTTACTGGTTTTTATTATAAATTTTACAATATTTAATAAATGAGTTTCTTTTCTTTTTGTAGTTTATTAAAAAGGTGTTATTATTATTAGGTGTTATTATTATTATCAGTTGTATTTTTATTATGTTTAGTATTTTGTGTGATAGAATTTTATATTTATGATGAATGACATGTGAACCATCACGACGAGGCACAGAAAATCACATGCACGACTATTTTTTTTATGTATAAGGGAAAAGTTGAAACATTCATGTTTCCAATTTTATCTATCTTTATTATTATTATTATTATTATTATTATTTCTTCCAATTTTACATAAGTGAATTTAATTTGTATACTTTTTTTATTTAATTCTAATAGGAGTAAGGGAAATTTTATGCACGATTGCTTGTACTTTCATTTTGAATATGGATTTAAGTAGAGACATGATTTTATATAGGCTCCGTTTGGCAAGGTATTTTTGCTACAGTGAGTTTTGAGAAAAATATCGCCGTCATAGAATGCATGTTTGGCATGACAGCGGTGGTGATGACCGCCACTAAGAAAAGAGTGCCAGTTTAGAACATAAAAGTGTATGAAGTTCCTTAGGTAAGGCCGGGCGTACACGAACGACGGTTTATAACATTGGTATTTAAATTCACTAGACTTTGCTCTTTGTAAAAGATATAATATGCTAGTTCTTTTGGGGGGTAAACACATCCTTCCATCAAAAGGCAATTTTTATGAAATAAGCGTGATTAATAAGAGAGTTTTATACATTTTAAATATTTGACTTAATTTTGTGATGGTCTCACTTTGAACAGAGTTTTACTCCAAAGGAGTGTTTTTGTGCATTGATCTTACAAGAGTGGTTTTTGTAATTTCAAATTTAAGAGGGGCGTAACTTGTACTTATGCTAACTTCCAAAGAAAGTTTTGTTAATTGTGTATGTTGCATACACACACAGACACGAGAATTTTTGCACAGGCGATATGCTCTCCGCTTCGAAAGTACCATAGCAACGACGATACCTCCGCCCAAACTTGCCCTTTCTCGAACGCTCGATCAATTGAACAATGCTTTCATTTCCATCAGATTCATCAAACTCGGGGTCGAATCGCGATGAATGTCTTCTAATATAGTTATGGAGTGTCATCGTAGCCACCACAATGACACACTGCTTCGAGAAATCAAATTGAGGAATTTTGTAAAGTATGCCCCACTTTTTTCTTCCATACACTAAAGCTCTTTTCGATCACACTATGGAGCGGGGAGTGTGTTGTATTAAATATTTCACGACGTCTTTCTATTTGGCGATTTCCCGAGCAAAGTCCGGCAAGTGATATCTAGTTTCCGGAAAAGGTTTCAAGAGCCCCTTTTTCAATGGATAACCAACATCCACAAGATAATATTTACCTTCAATATTGAATAAGATTAGACAATAGTAAATATGATATTCATTTAAATCAACATATTGAAATAAATAACATTTGTATAATCTTATCTGCGTACCTTCTGGTGGAAATGGAAATTTACTTATCGGATCCTTTACTGCACGATGATATATGTGTGTGTCATGTGCGGCAGAGCCCTTCCAACCAGGAACAACACATGTAAAACACATATTCAAGTCGCAAACCCCCATCACATTTTGAGTCGGTCTACCGTGACGACCAATGTACGGCTCTGTTTGGCAGGGAGAGCAGAAATCGAAAACGCTGTACAAAATGTTTTCCATGCAACAATCTGTTTGGCGGGGAGAGCAGAAATCGTGAAGAAACCATGGAAAAAATGGTTGGCGGGGAGAGATCTCGATATCTGCAATGAGGACCAGGCTCGCCGACATGTTGAGGGAGGCCTATTGTCGGAGAACAATGGTCGGCAGTGGCCCATCGCCGGACGAGGGATGCAAAAAATGGGAAACTCATATAAGCCAAAAATTTCTTATGTAAAAATCGATAAAACTAAAAACTAAAAGATAAAAATGGGTATACCTGCAAGAACTTGTCGGCGAGATGCAGGGGGAGATCTGGAAGAGAGGCTGGAGAGATTGCTCTGCTTGGCCGGAGAAGATGGAGAGATTGCTCTGCTTGCCGACGAGATTGCTCCTCCAGCAAGAACAAAATGGCGGAGAGGGAGGCCCGGGGGTAGGTGGCGAGCGAAATTGGGGAGGAGGAGGATGGTGAAACTGGCGAAGAAATGTTAGGGCTTGCGTGATCACGAGTTTCCGCGATTCTCCCAAAACGCTAAAAAATAGCGATTTCGAGCGGTAACAATGTTGGAGATGTGGAGTCTGGTCGTATTGGCGATTCATCCACTGACATGGGTTATTTATGTAATTTCTTTATTACAGTTGCCCGAGACTTCCAGTATAAAAGGGCTTCTTGCATCTCGCCTCTGTAACTGAACTGAAATATAGTGAAAATCCTAGTGCGGTCGTAGACGTAAGCAAGGTTGTCGAACCACATTAATTTGTGTATTTTCTGTTGCGATTTTTCATTTTCTGTTGTTGCTTTCGATCTTCGTTCCTAAATAGCGACTCCCACCGTTGCGCCTATTTTTGCATTTGGTGCGATGGGGAGAGAAGTAGCGGTGTGCTTGAATTAAAACATGAAGCCAAACAGAGCCTTAGTAATTTTTATTTTAACTCAATGAAGAAGAATTTTTTACTTCTTGCATCTTATAACTTAAGCCAAACAGAGCCTTATTTACTTCTTATTTGGCTGTTGTAAATTGAGTTGTATGCAACTTGTATTCAGTCCTGTAATCTTGTATCTTATAACTTAAATTAGAATCGTAAATAAGTGTTTGAGTTCATCCTTGGTGTTCTTGTCTTGGTGCTCCATCATTCCAAAAAACTTCAAGTTATGTATCCCGACGCTTAAGTGAATTAATAAGTTTTAGGGTAATGAAAAACTATTGGGCTTTAAATGGGCCTTCAAATGATTAGTATCTTCGGTTTGGCAGGCCATACGATGGATCATAAAAGATCTGAAATCGTCTTAAAACAGGGGCTTTGAATTTATAGTATTTTCTGTTTTGCAGGCCATAAGATAGCCCATAAAACAGCTGCCGTTGGTCACCAAATTTGTGTTGCATATATTGGGGCTGACTGAGCCGAAACCAGTCTCCAGTGCATATATTGGCACTGTTTGGGCATTTGGGGGGGGGTGGCGACGGCGGCTGGGGTGGCGCGTGATCCTTCTCTTTCGCGACCAGCTTCCGTCTTCTTTCTCGCCGCTCGCAAATGGCCTCAACTCGTCAAACAATGACGCCTTCTCTACAAACTCCCGCAGAATTCGCCTGCTGGTGGAGGTTCTAGCTCGACAAACCAAACTCAATCCTCGACGCCGGGTGTGCTGCCATTCTCAGTTGTTGACATCGCATCGAAGGCTTTCTCCGCTGCATTCGGGTTCCCAGCCAAGTTTCCTAATATTCCACCTCCATCCAACGGTCGGCTCAACTCCGGCCTTAATTTGTCCACCTCCAGCAGCAGTAAGTCAATGATTTCGAGCAACTTTTTGGTGCGCGTGCGCACACAGAGGTGTATGCCCAGCACACGCGCACCCCCTGATCTTAGATCCAAGGGCTGAGGAAAAAAAAGCTTTTAAGAAAGAGTAAAAAAAAAAGTTGATTGTATCCGACGCACACAGCATGACAGCAATATTACTATTGGAGTTTTATAATATTAAATGCAATATTTATTCGCCTATTTATTACATAAAAAATGAATTATCCATGCTTTAATTTGGGAGATAAGGTTGCCACGCTAATTTATTTATTTATTTAGGATAATGTATCATAATAGCTAGATAACAATATTATAATCAAAGTAATAATTTTGAAATGTCTTGCAGGAAGTGTTGGTGCACAATGCTGAACTCTAGTATTCTCATTCATGTTATATGGAATTTAATTTAGACTAGTAGTGCTGCAAGTTGAGTCGCGCTGATTCATGATCTTGATGACGAACATCGGAAAAATATTCGGCTCGAATTCAAACCTTTATGACAATTGATATTCTCCTCAAGAGCCCGACATGAATATAGTATGTAAATATGAAATTTGGCCTGCATGAATAATTTTTTGACCTGCATGTATCCGCAACCCTTATAGCCAAAATCGGCCTGCATTTGACATCGCTCTAAAACAATAGGTTGAGAATTATAGGTGAGACAGAGTTATGCAGCAGTTTATTATATATAGTCGAGATGTACGTAAATCATGAAAATCTTTACTCATAAACAATACAAATAATAAATAAGATTTGTATGTGGCACAAATTGTTATTTAATAATTCTTAAATATCCATAATGATACACTATATATCACGACAAGAAAAATGCTAATGAGTGAGAGAAATTTCTTGCTAAATGATAAATTTTTTCCTAATTAGAATTAGTAACGATTTCATAAACAAAAAAAATTCTTAGCAAAAATGGCCTTAGTTAAATATAATTTAGGAATGATGATTTTTCTTGTTAATTTGCAATGAATTTTTAACAAGAAAAAATAATCTTTCTAATTTATAACATTTTATTTATGAAAGTAAATTTATAAACCTATTATCACTCTAATTCAAACCCAATCCACTCAAAGTCTTAACATTTAAGAAAGAAGGTGCTACCACTTAGCCAAAGCAGTTATGTTTATTTTTTTGAACAGAGTTATATATGTCGTAGTAGAAAATATATTAAATTATAATAAATGTTACTATTTATAAACATATAAAATAACTAAATATTATACTATATATATAATATATGGGTAGATTTAATTTAATTTTGTATATATATTTATATGTGCATAGCATACAGATACTTATTTTTCAAATAATAATATCGTCAATTTTAGCATAATGATTAGATAACTTTATTATTAAATTAATCTTTTTTATATATTTTGAGCTATATATTTTAAGAATAAAAACTAAACATTTAAATTTTATCACAAATGATAATTAGCAAGGAAACTTAGAAAAAAAAAATAATTTCAAGTTAATTAACATCAAATTTAGCAACGGATATAATTTTTTTATCTAATACAAAATTAGGAACGAATTTTTTGTTATTAAATTAGCAACACATTTCATGCAACCAAACTATTTGTTGCTAATTTAGCAACAAAAAATCTCCTTTCAAATTTTGTAGATGAGAAAAAATTTTGATTCTTTGCAAAATGTATTGTTAATTATCAAGAAAAATTTGAGCCTTTCTAATTTTTCTTGCTAATTGATCTTTTTGTTGTAGTGATATTTAGTATATAATTTAGCATTATTTAAAATATTTTGATCACATGATATAGCCGTTATTTTTATTTTAAAAAAAGGTGTATTTTTTATTTTACATGAATGACAAAAAATCTTTTTTATTTTCAAACGACAAAATCTCTCAGTTTAATTCTACATTGGATCAATGATCTGGCTAGCACATCACAAGACAGGCTCCGTTTAGCACCGTGTTTTTGCTCCGATGAGTTTGAACAAAAAAGCCATCGTCATAGAATATATATTTGACACGACAACGGTACGACCGTCACGAAGAAAAAAAATAGTTTTGAACAAAAAAGTGTAAGGAGTTCCTTAGGTAAGGTCAGGCGTCCACAAATTAAACTGCGGTTCAAAACCACCGAGTTCATGACCGCCACCGCCGTGTCAAACGGACCCAAAAGCATCAATAGCATGGGCATGCATAATATGAATCCACTTTCAAACCATATATATAATTTTAATTTTAATTTTTGATTTTATATAATTTTTTATTTTTTATATATTAAAGGTATATCAAATCACTTAGCCCACAGGTGAACTCATCCCTTCTTATTCAAAATTTATTGTTCAATCATCCATATTAAATATGTGATGAAGATTCACCCCCTTTTTCACGAGAGATAATTAGGTACGGGTAACATCGTTCTTATCGTGCAGGATAAAATATAGCCTACGATCCGCGATTCTATGGTGGAGTTTTTTTGCGAAAATACAGGCGTAATACTGTCGTATTGAAATACTATCATATTGAAATACAGCCGTATTTTCGATCAATCACGCTTAGGAAATCGTGCTCTCAAAATTTATAGACATGTACAAATTTAAAAGTTCATTTTGTATTCATACTGAAATAACTAAAATTAGTGTTAGATTTTTCTACATTTTTCTCCATTTGTGCTCTTCCCGCTCTAACTAATGGACTATTAAAAGTGAGTGCATTGTCCTTGAAGAAAAAAAGGAGTGGACAATGATCTCCACGAAAGATTGTCTTATCGGTACAAACTCGAGTTAACCCCTACAACCAAACATACAAAAATAGTGTTTATTCTTTCAAAGCATTTTCATATGCATGCTTGTTAGTTGTTAGCAACAGACATTATCGGTTTGCGACTTCTCGCATGTTAATTATATTCCTTGAATCTCAACTCAAAGACAACGGTTGGTGTTGATCACGACCCGCAGGGTCCGGGGTCGTAGCCACGTTCGAAATTTTTCAGGGGACAAGCTCTAGGTACATGGGCGTGTGTGCAAAGGGCGTGTCAGTAGTTTCACGCTCCATTGCCACAACTGCCAGATGCAAAGGGCGTGTCAGTAGTCTCAGAATCATTATGGAGAGCCGGCCGCGATCGTAGTACTTCGACTCTGATTTGACCTGTTTGAATTTTTAGAGGTACTCAAAGAAGAAATTTACATCAATAGTTCAATTTAGGTTTTATTTGGCGCGGCGGCCACGGGAGCAGACGGCAGGAGGAGACGAAGGTCTCGAACCGGAGGGACGGAGGCGAGGATCGAAACGCGGTAGCCAGGCAGCTTTTCCTCCTTGCAGCGGGACCAGACGCTGCAAATGCCACCGCCGGGCGTTTGATTACCCGCCTTGCGGCGGCGTTTGCCGCAAACGCGGCCTCCAAAACACCGCGCCAAATGAACCCTTAAATTTTATTTTTAAGAGTTGTTTTTCAAAATATTTGATTATTTGTGGAGTTATTAATTAAGGGAATTGTTATCCGCAGACCATACATGGTGTTGAAACCGACTACTCGGTCTCTGTGGAGTTCGGGGCCCTCGACGAGGCTGAGGGGCGACCAACCCTTACTTCCCCCAAGGGAGAGCTCTAGGTTGAAGGTGTCGGAACTAAGAACTGGACCAAGGGCTTAGCGGGGAGGTCCCGCCAGAAGTCCCCTTGGAACTTCCCCTCCCAAGCCACTACTAAGCTTGGGCACCACTGGAGCCTCTCCTCACCCCCTAGAGAGACTTGGGGAGGGAGAGGGAGAAGGAGAGAGCTAGCCTAGGATGAGAGATCCCTCCAAATGGTGCCCCATTGGTCCTATTTATAAGATTTTTGAAGTTGGGCTGCAAATAGCCAAAAACTGGTCCGCCAGATTACCAGAATACCCCTGAATTGGGCTGCGGATAGCTGAATCCCGCTGTTCTGAAATGCTAAATGCAGACCACTGGACTGCGAATAGTAAACTGGATGAGGGGGGCCGAGTTGGCCTCTCCGCCGAATGCTGGGCGAGAGGGGGGGGGGGTCGAGCTGGCATCTCCCCTCTCCGCCGAATGCTGGGCGAGAGGGGGCTCGAGCTGGCCTCTCCCCTCTCCGTCGAATGCTGGGCGAGAGGGGGGTCGAGCTGGCCTCTCCCCTCTCCGCCGAATGCTGGGCGAGAGGGGGGGTCGAGCTGGCCTCTCCCCTCTCCGCCGAATGCTGGGCGAGAGGGGGGGTCGAGCTGGCCTCTCCCCTCTCCGCCGAATGCTGGGCGAGAGGGAGGTCGAGCTGGCCTCTCCCCTCTCCGCCGAATGCTGGGCGAGAGGGGGGTCGAGCCGGCCTCTCCCCTCTCCGCCGAATGCTGGGCGAGAGGGGGGTCGAGCCGGCCTCTCCCCTCTCCGCCGAATGCTGGGCGAGAGGGGGGTCGAGCCGGCCTCTCCCCTCTCCGTCGAATGCTGGGCGAGAGGGGGGTCGAGCCGGCCTCTCCCCTCTCCGCCGAATGCTGGGCGAGAGGGGGGTCGAGCTGGCCTCTCCGCCGAATGCTGGGCGAGAGGGGGGGTCGAGCTGGCCTCTCCCCTCTCCGCCTTCCTCCGGAGCGGGGGAGGGGGGGGGGGGGGGGGGGGGGGCAAGAGGAGCTCGCCCCCTTCCTTTGCTCGCTTCCTATATGAGCTGGGCGAGCGGAGGTCTCCGCCTCCTACCGCTCGTCCTCCCTCTCTCTATCCGAGGGAAAAGCACTCGACGAATACTGGGTTGTACACTGTAACATCCCCAGAACAACTAGACCCCTAAGATGCATTTTGTCATGACAAGGTCATGACGTTGCTCTAAGAGGCCAAAATGGCCCTAAGAACCAAGGTGAATAGGTAAAAATCACCTTGGTGTGCAAATAGTCAAATTGAGCCCAGGGCTTATGGCTTGATATCTAAAGCTTCAAAATTACAAGTGGGCCACACTAACACTCCCTAAACCCCTTATGGAGTCCCTTGGGTCATTTAGGACCCATTGGGGTCAATCCAATTGATCAATTTGGCCAAGGTCAACTCTATGCCTAAATAAGTCAACCATCCCTATTAGGGTCAATTAGGGTTCAAATGATCAAATTAACCCCACCAATGTATTGCAAACCCTAGTTGGGGTACAATGGACTCAAAAGCCCCATCTAGTGGTCATTAATTGGTCAAATTTGACCAAAGTCAACTTTCCCCCAATTTTGATCAAAATCACACATATTGGCAAAATTAGCCCAATTGGGGCACCACCATGACCCAATCAACATTGGGCGGTGGCAAGGGATCCAAGACCAACATATGGGACCAGTCAACCCATTACTTTGACCAAGTCAACCCCAAAGTCAACAATGGTCAAACCTAAGCCCAAAGAGGAGAAATGAAAGCCCAAGCCTATTCCAATGGGCTAAGGCCTTGAATCAAGGCCCACCCAGCAGCCTAAGGTGCTAATTACCATGTCCAACCTCAGATTTCAAATATAGATGCCATGCAAGGGGGTAATTAGGAGAAATCCCCAAATTTTGGAAAGAACCAACCATGAATTCATGGGATGAAGGCCACATGGCTTCAATTCACACTCCCCATGCCTTCTCCCAGCTGCCATCATGAATGCCAGACATTTTCCTGTTAGATTGATGCCAAATGGAGCCAAGGAGGAGCTTCCAAGTCATGGCCGAAATCCCCTTAATGGCAACACCACTTAGAGCCAACCTCACCCCCAATACACCCCTCCATCAGTTTCAAATGGTGCCAAGCAACAGAAATCAAGTCTTGGATCAAGACATTTGATGGAGAAATGAGGAATCGGCATGGGAGAGCTTGGAGCATGGTCGGCCATGGTGGTTCCGGGAAAAGTCCACCATCAAGCTCGATTGAGGCAAGTTTCCTTCCCCTCTCCACTTGTGCTAGCATCTAGATGAATTTAGGAGAGAAATCGGGCTCAATTGAGCCGGATCCCATGTGAGAAAAATGAAGAATTTCGGATTTTGAGTGGTGTTGGGTTCGCCGGAAAACACCATCTCCGGCGGCCGGACCGCCGCCAAACGTTAGCCCCCACCTCAACGGAGGTGGTGGTGGTGGTGGTGGCCGGCCGGGGAGGTGGTTAGTGTAACATCCCGACTTTTATTGGGCCACTAGACCCTAGTGAGCCCAATAAAAGTAGGCCCGAGCAGTAGAAAACGACCATTTCGGGTATCGTAGCGCGCCACTACCTCATTATTATGAATAGTGACCGTACGAACCCCGAATTGACTTTCGTCAGTTCCGTTGGACTCGTATGGACAATACGAGCGCAACGGAATTCGTTGCACTTCGATCTGAGGTCGTTTGGAGAAAACGACCATTTCGGGTATCGTAGCGCGCCACTACCTCATTATTATGAATAGTGACCGTACGAACCCCGAATTGACTTCCGTCAGTTCCGTTGGACTCGTATGGACAATACGAGCGCAACGGAATTCGTTGCACTTCGATCCGAGGTCGTTTGGAGAAAACGACCATTTCGGGTATCGTAGCGCGCCACTACCTCATTATTACGAATAGTGACCGTACGAACCCCGAATTGACTTCCGTCAGTTCCGTTGGACTCGTATGGACAATACGAGCGCAACGGAATTTGTTGCACTCCGATCCGAGGTCGTTTGGAGAAAACGACCATTTCGGGTATCGTAGCGCGCCACTACCTCATTATTACGAATAGTGACCGTACGAACCCCGAATTGACTTCCGTCAGTTCCGTTGGACTCGTATGGACAGTACGAGCGCAACGGAATTCGTTGCACTTCGATCCGAGGTCGTTTGGAGAAAACGACCATTTCGGGTATCGTAGCGCGCCACTACCTCATTATTATGAATAGTGACCGTACGAACCCCGAATTGACTTCCGTCAGTTCCGTTGGACTCGTATGGACAATACGAGCGCAACGGAATTCGTTGCACTTCGATCCGAGGTCGTTTGGAGAAAACGACCATTTCGGGTATCGTAGCACGCCACCACCTCATTATTATGAATAGTAGTCGTACAAACCCCGAACTGACTTCCGTCAGTTCCGTTGGACTCGTATGGACAATACGAGCGCAACGGAATTCGTTGCACTTCGATCCGAGGTCGTTTGGAGAAAACGACCATTTCGGGTATCGTAGCGCGCCACTACCTCATTATTATGAATAGTGACCGTATGAACCCCGAATTGACTTCCGTCAGTTCCGTTGGACTCGTATGGACAATACAAGTGTTGATGCCAGGAAAATCCTGACCTCAAAATTTGGACCGATGCAGCCGGAGGCTACTCGCCCAGCAGCCCAACGAGATGGCTTGGCTGGCAACGACGAAGAAGCTAGAAGAGCAACAAACAGGACCCCAGGTGCTGCGGCAGGGAGGTCCCACCACGTACCCAGAAGCTCCGAAGAGACTTCCCCTCCAAGACCAAAGAATGGCCGAGCAAGGTACAAGGAAGGCACCGACTTGGCTAGCAAGCAGGGGTGACGGGCTCAAGAATTCGGAAATGGGGTTCCAGAAGCTCAAGCACCGGTGCCAATCCAAGTACCCCTGGGGTCCTATTTATAGGCAACCAAGGGGTAGGGGGGGTTTTTATAGCCCAGCCCTGACCTGGCGACATATGGGATACTCGGCGAGCATCTTCGACCATAGTCGCCCATCTGGCGAGTATCTGCTGCTGCTCGCACAAGCCTGGCTGATACTCGCTCAGGTCTTCTGTGGTTGCCGGACACTTTGGGGCGACATACGGGATACTCGGCACGTATCTTCGACCATAGTCGCCCTTCTGGCGAGTATTTAGCCAATACTCGCCAACCTTCCTTTGCTCCTGCTGGCTGATTTGTCTTGCCTCTTTAACTTTGACCTGCCTACGTGGCCTTGAGTGGGTCCTACCCTCGGAGAATGAGGGTTGTACACAATCCCCGCTCTTTGCGAGTAACGGAGTTGCTCGGAAAGAAACATCCAACCGTTATTCGACGAGCTTCTGCCTTGGCGAGCATAGGGAGATACTCGGATCTTGACTATCCGACGCCTGGACTCTATATAAAGGAGGGGGGGGGGGGGGGTCTCTGATGGAACCACCTTTCTGTACTCGCTCACAATGTCGCTAGCTTTTGCTGAGGCTGCCAAAAAGGCCAAGGCCGACCTTGCGAATCTGATCGGCGTGCCCCTTCCTCCACCTCGCATGGACGCCGAGGTAGACGCCTTCCTCGCGAACAAGAAGAGGAAGAGGGCGGCGAAGAAGAAGAGAGAGAGAGAAAAGGAGGCGACTAAGGAGAACGTCGCCGATCCTCTGAGTGAGCAGCGTCAGCAGCTGCTGGAGGATTTGGGCCTCGAAGGGCTCTCGCCTGCTCTCCCCCCTGCTCCTCTCTCGGCAGAGGTCGCCCCGGAGGCGAGTAGGGATGAAATCCAAACTCAAACCCAACCGGACCCTCCCCCTGCCCGAGGTGAGCTCCTTGCTCGCCCTTTTTGAGCTCCTTGCTCGCCCTTTTTCGATCTATGCTGTCTTCCGGCGACATTCTGACGTCTTTGTTGCTATCTGTAGATCCGCCGAATACTGAGGCTCGGGAGGAGCCTTTGACTGCAATACCGCTGCGATCATCCCCGATGATCTCGCCTGAGGGTGGGTCTCGGAGTGGTCGCGCGGTAAGGATTCTCCACAGCTCCTCTGTGGAGAAGAGGCCGATGAGCGAGCATGGGGCTCCTCTGGCGAACATCGCTCCTCCTCCGCCTCCTCCTCCACCTAACTCGCGACCAGAGCCGGCGAGCAACACACAGCGGCCTGTGATCGCGCTGCCGCCTCCTCCTGGACTCCCGCCGCCAGTGAATCCTCCAGGCGATCAACGTCTTTCTACCTCAACTGCTCCCTCTTCCCACCAGGGGGAGTCCTCGCGCAGGGGCGGGACTGGAGGGTCTTCGGCCTTCTTCGCTCCAAGGGGTGGAGGGCGACCAGGAGATGGTCGCGGTCGAGGGGACCTGCCCTCCAACCGGGATCATTCCGGCAACCACTCTACTCGCCGAGATGGCGTCTATCACTCTCCCTCCCCACACTGAGGAAGGTCTTCTCCTCGCCGACGATCTCGCAGCCCTCCTCGCCGACGATCCCGTAGTCCTCGGCCAGGTATTTGATCGCTGCCTTCGGATAGTCGCCACTGTTTTCGGAATTCTGCTGAAGTTCTGGCCCTTTTTGCCTTTTTTCGCAGGTCGCGCGCATACTCCGGTGGGAGCTCTGATCGATGCCGTTGGGCTCCCTCCTCGCGAGTACCAGGAAAAGGCTACTCGCGCTATCTTGGACTTGGAATCAAGGATAGAGCGGCTAGCGATCTGCGAACCTCATCGCCGTTTGACTGAGGTGGAGTCGCGGGTTGAGCGCTTGGCGGCTAGTGACCCTCATCGCCGCCTAACTGACTTGGAGGTGCGAGTATCCCGGCTGGAGGAGTTTGATACTCGCCTGTCGGGTACTGAAGCTCGCCTCCAGTCTGTCAGCGACTTGGAGCGCAGGGTGGCGAGGATCGAGCATCGGCAACAGCTGCATCATGACGAGCTGGTCGGGATGCGCGCGAGCATGGGCTCGGTGGGGAGGCTGGCGAGGATCGAAGACCAGCTGCGACAAGGCGAGGACGCGATGTCTGTGGCCTCTGAGCACTTCAGGCGAGCTCGCGGCTTGGGATGGGTCGGGCGACAACCTCAGATCCAGGATCCCCAGGCGAACATCCAGGCGCAACCCTAGCTGCTGCTCTTCTTCATCTTTATCTTCCATGTAGCTTTGTAGCTCCTCGCGAGCATTATTTGAATCTTTTGAACGATTTATTTGAATCAGTGTAGATTTGCCGAGTAATCGAATACTCGCCCTTCAATCTTGTCTTTGTTTTACTTGATCTTCTTTTGTTTTGCTTTTTCTTCTATCTCCTTTTTGCCGAATATCTGTTTGAATGTCGCCTATATTTTGGCGAGCTTCTTCGTGTTTCTGTGATGTAGGTATTCGCTAGATGAAGGTCGGCGGTTGGCGCGCTCTGAACTTTGGGCGACTTTTCTTAGATACTCGCCACCCCTAGTCGTGCTCGCGGCGTCGTGTTCGACAAGCCAGACTAACCGACTAGTATAAATAGGGGGGGGGGGTGGGTGAGTCTTAAATACGCCTTTAGCGATCTCTAGCTTCCTTGAGCGAGCATCTTCCCGGCTTCCAATCCTCGCCCTTCTACGATACTCGCTCTCTTCCCTTTCTTCCCAAGATGATCGACGAGGCGGCCATCAGGCGAGCTAACCATGCGAAGAACTTCGATGAGAGCTCGTTCAAGAAGCCGATCACGAATCAGAAAGACTTGGACGAGTTCAATTCCAAGTTCGCGACTCCAGGATATGTCGCCAGGCTTCCTCGCCCGTCTGAGCGACTAAACACCTCCTCGCAGATGGCGATGATCTTCCCAATCCGACACTTCGAGGTCGGCCTGCGACTTCCCATATGGTCCGAGTTTCGGAAGATACTCGTGTTCTATGGGATAGTGCCCGCCCAGATCAATCCCAACGGAGTGGCGATGATCATGGGGTTCCTGTGCTACCTTCGGGAGCAGAACATCGCCTTCGACCTTTCGGTCTTTAGGCGAATATTCACCATCATGGCGACCGGCGAGGGCGTCATCTTCTTGTGCAGTCACGTCTGTACACTGGCGGGGACTTTAAATAAGAACCATCGCTGGGTCGAGCGGATAGTCGCCATTGAGGGCGACTTCGCGGGCATCTCCAGCTCGCCCATTCAACCTTCAGAGAACGTCTTCACGGTTCCCTGGCTCACCGAGGACCAGATGAAGCTGCTCGCCTGCTTCAGGAATCGTCGCTTCGACGTGATACTTTGGAGGAGGCGAGTAGACGAGCTCACGGAAGTTCGCCCAGGGGAAGGTATCTTTCACGCGAGCATCAGACATACTCGCCCTAGGGCTTCGTTCTGGCGACTAATCTTCGATCTTCTTACAGGCGTGCAGGCTCTTCCGCGTGATGCTCTTCCCCTCGCGGCGAAGGCGACCGCTGTCGCCCAAGGGGGTGCGAGAACCTCGGCGCGCGAGGTTGGGGACTCCTCCCCAATCGACTTGTCGCCAGGAGGCGACGATCTGGATGTCGCCGGTGGTGGGGCCGGGACCTCGAAGAAGCGAACGGGCAAGGCTAAGGCCTCTGAGCCCAAGAAACAGAAGAAGGAGGTCGCCCACAGGGATCTGGGCAAGAAGGCGGATCCCTCGGAGGCTGGCGAGCCGAGCAACCATCCTTTCTTCAACGAGGGCACCCGTGGCGAGGACGACTTTGGTCGCCCATTGGTGACCTGGTCTGATCGCGCTCACGAGGTGACTCTGAGCTCGAACCTCCCCGTTTGGTCCGAGGACTGGGAGGACAAGGGGGAGGCCTTCGATGTGCTCCATGCGATCTATAGTCGTACTGACGCCGAGCTGCTGCAGGAGGCCTCTGCCGAGCATCTTGCTCATCAAACCTCGCGCTCAATCCTGCGGACGGCCGAGCTCGCACATTCAACAGCGAAGCGGCTGCTGATGTACGAGGAGGCGATCAAGGTGCAGGGGCCGAAAATGATCGCCATGGCGGAGAGGATCAATGGGTTCGAGGTACTTCGTCTTTGCGACTTTTCGCGCTTTCTGGAATACTCGCCTCTTCATACGATGTCAAGCTTTACCTTCTTTCTTTTTGTCTTCTATAGGCTGCCGAGCTGGAATCGGCGAAGAGACTGTCCCAGGCCGAGAAGGAGCTGGAGGATACTCGCTCGGCCTTGGAAGCCGCCCAAATCCGCATCGCCGAGTTAGAAACTCGGCCTGCCGAGCAACAGCCGGTGGGGTCGGGCCCTCATCGGTTCGTCAAGCAGGTCAGGATGCATGGCGACGACATGCCCCATATTCGCCGGGAGATCGCGCGAGCAACAGGAGAGGTCATCCTAAATCAGCTGAAGGCAGATGATCTTTTGAAGCCGGAGGCTATGGGATTGACGGTGGGAGACCTTATCCCGGCCATACTCGCCGAGGAGTCCACCTCCCCCCTGCGAGTATCATCGCCGCGACTTAGCGATGCCGAGGACGACGATGATGAGGTTGATGATGATGATGATGATGACGGCGATGATGACGACGACGAGTCAGATGCAGATATTTGATGGCGAGGATGTCGCCTAGTCGCCCGGGCTCCTTTTTTGCTCGCCCGGCGACCTTTTTGTCCACCTGCAGCATGTACATATTTTTTGTAAAAATGAAAAGGAATTTTGACAAGTTTCTTACTCGCCTATTCCTTCCTTTTGTGCTTTTACTTCCTTGCTTATATGTGGCTTTAGGCTCCTAGGTTCGAGGCGAGGTTGAGTGCTCGCTAGGCTCCTAGGATTTCGGCGAGTATGGATACTCGCACCATCATACTCGCACCTGCAGACTTCAGCTTGAGGCCTTGATCTGTACCTAGTGACGAGTGTTATTAGGTTTTTACGCAAGAATCTAAGGAGCTCTTCAAGGGAAGGAAGGAGTAAGGTTTAGTAGTCGGGGAGCCCTGGGGGAATGTCATCCCGAGGCCTCCCTCCTACTCTAAAACCTGATGTCGACGGAGAATGACACCAAGTAAGGAAGGGCAGCCGGGCAGGTCTCGCGGGGACACAACTCCCAGGGCCTTCATCCTATAACTTGGATGCTTGCTACCTTCAAAGGCCGACGTCAAGTAAGGAAAGGCCGCCGGGTCGATCCCACAGGGGCACAACACCCAGGAGCCTTCATCCTATCACTTGGATGCTTGGATGCCTTTGTCTTTTGGTCGGTCGAGTTGGTCTCCTCCTCGTCTCAAGTTGGAGTATCGGCTTCCAGACTTTACCCCAGTAATTTCTACAGCTGGACGAGAAATGCAGTCGGTGGGAACCGCGGCCAACATGCAAGGGGGGAGCTGATCTCGACCGTCATTGCAGAGGTTTGGTCTTAAGGGAACGCACACCCGAGGCACTGTCCCATCATCCGCTCTGAGTTTTTACAAGGGTCAAGTCGGAGGCTCGTCTTCCAACCTGCGGCGGCGAATGTCGATGTAGGACGACGTCAAGCAGGGAGTGGCAGTCGGGGAGATCCGAGGGGACACACCATCCCGAGGCCTCCCTCCTACTTGGATGCTGGATGTGGATCGGACCTGCTTCCTGTTGCTCAACGAGTTTAGCAGGGAGTTAAGCACACTTTAGGCACAACAACTCATATGATCTAACACAGTAATTTAGAAAAGGAAATGCTTTGCTGCGAGCTTTTCAGCTTTCAAGGGTACACGACGCCTTTTTTCAAGGGTCCCCTGAGCTAGTGAAATCGATCATTCATTCGCCGAATCGGAAGGTCGGCGTCCAGACTTCTTCCCGGTAATCTCTACAGTCGGACGAGAAATGCAGTCGGTGGGAACCGCGGCCAACATGCAAGGGGGGAGCTGATCTCGGCCGTCATTGCAGAGGCTTGGTCTTAAGGGAACGCACACCCGAGGCACTGTCCCATCATCCGCTCTGAGTTTTTACGAGGGTTAAGTCGGAGGCTCATTTTCCAACCTAGCGTGGAGATTGACTTCACCTGACTTCTTCATTATGAAAACTTTGTTGATGCGAAAGAAGCTGCCTTCTCCCATGTTTCAGGGAGGTGTAGATTTTATTCAAAGAAATGAATTTACAGAGGTGAGATGTATACATACTCCCGCCTTTTCAGGTTGTCGCCTTTCCGGGTGTTTCCTAACAGCTCCCCTTCACGATGAAGGGTTCTTCCCGTCTTGGAATGAGCTTCCCGACGGCGGCTGCTTTTCCTGTCACGTCCGCCTTCTTTCGCTTACCTGAGAAATCAAAAAGGGGAGTCATCCAGGACCGTCATCCTTCTCGCCTTGCTCTCCAGGTCGTCAAACGTGTTCGTGAGAATGACGTAAAGATGACATGGACAGATCCCCCGTTGCATTCCAGGATTCGGTTGACGGTGAAGTCTTCGACGATCGCATCAATCACATGGGCCTCATGGAAGGGATTCTCATCCCTTAACATGCCCTCCTCTGAGAAAGTGTTTTCTTCTAGCGGGGATGGCGCTTGAGAGGTTGGAGCGACGTCTTGGCGGTAGGCTTGGTGGAAATTCGCTTTGCGGAAAGATCCGAGCTCCGCTTCTCCAAAACTCACTCCTACTTCCCCGGCCTTGATACTTCTTTGACATCCTTGGCTGACTCGATCCCTATACCTCCTCCAGCTATTCCTCCGGTTACGTCTCTTCCCTCGACGGATAGGGTCGTCTCTCCCCGAGCAATAATTCATCGTGGGATCTATGAATCCTTCTGGCACCGGTGCGGCAATGATCTCCTCGCAGAAGGGGCTCCTCCCTCCTGCCCGGCGACGATCCTCAACCTGGCGAGTATCACCACCATACTCGCCATATGGGCGAGTATCCGGGTATCTCCCCTGCTCGCATGGCTCGCGGAAGCGAATACCTTGCGAGGTTGGCTGGTAGAATTGTGACCTCCTTGGTCGCTCGGTTTCGTCTTCCATGTGCTCCTTTCCTGCTCGCCGAGGGGGACTCCCTCCCTCGGATGGAACTGGGCGATGCGGCGAGGTCGCCGTGACCTCGGCGCGCGGCTGAAGCGCTGCTCGCATGGCTCCCTCCATGCGCTGCGCGAAGGCTTCGAAAACCTCCAGCGTCACGAACCTGCTAGTTCCCGTCGAGTTGCCGACCTCCTCCTCAGGGTCGCCACCTACGACCATCTCGCCTTCTTGCCGAACTTTCTTCCAACGACTACGGTCCACGCTCGCCGCACCAAAGTGTTGATGCCAGGAAAATCCTGACCTCAAAATTCGGACCGATGCAGCCGGAGGCTACTCGCCCAGCAGCCCAACGAGATGGCTTGGCTGGCAACGACGAAGAAGCTAGAAGAGCAACAAACAGGACCCCAGGTGCTGCGGCAGGGAGGTCCCACCACGTACCCAGAAGCTCCGAAGAGACTTCCCCTCCAAGACCAAAGAATGGCCGAGCAAGGTACGAGGAAGGCACGGACTTGGCTAGCAAGCAGGGGTGACGGCCTCAAGAATTCGGAAATGGGGTTCCAGAAGCTCAAGCACCGGTGCCAATCCAAGTACCCCTGGGGTCCTATTTATAGGCAACCAAGGGGTAGGGGGGTTTTTATAGCCCAGCCCTGACCTGGCGACATATGGGATACTCGGCGAGCATCTTCGACCATAGTCGCCCATCTGGCGAGTATCTGCTGCTGCTCGCACAAGCCTGGCTGATACTCGCTCAGGTCTTCTGTGGTTGCCGGACACTTTAGGGCGACATACGGGATACTCGGCACGTATCTTCGACCATAGTCGCCCTTCTGGCGAGTATTTAGCCAATACTCGCCAACCTTCCTTTGCTCCTGCTGGCTGATTTGTCTTGCCTCTTTGACTTTGACCTGCCTACGTGGCCTTGAGTGGGTCCTACCCTCGGAGAATGAGGGTTGTACAACAAGCGCAACGGAATTCGTTGGGCCTCGATTCAAGGCCGTGTGGAGAGTATGCCATTTTAGTCCTATGCAGATCGCCTCAGTGCAACGCACGAGATATAAAGCACACGAACCCGGCATCGGCCCCGGCAACTCTTATCGTGCCCCGGGAGCCAAGGAGGACCCCGCCCTAAGTTGACTTGGTCAACCCCCCCCCCCCCCCTATTTGGGCAAAGGGGGCAAGAGAGAGAGAAGGGAGGAGAGGGGGAGAAAATATCTCCCCCTCCCTTATCCCCACGTGGGGGGATAAGGAGGGGAGCTCCCCCTTCCTATAAAAGGAAGGGGCAGCCCCTCTCAAACCCACCCCACTCCCTCTCAGCCTCACCCTGCCGACCAGCCAGCCCCCCCTCCTCCACCTTGCCGGAGCAAGCCCACCCTTCAACCTCTCGAGCTCCACCACCGCTACAGGTAGAAGGACCTTCCCCTCCTCCTTCCTACTCCCCTGTGCCAGGCCGACCCCCTCCCCGTCGCCGGAGCGCCGCCAGCACCTCCCCGAGCCTTGTAAGGCTCGGGCGGAGGCTGGCCGTGGAAGCCAACCCCCCCCCCCCCCCAGCACCGGTGGTGGCGCTGGGGGGGGGGGGGGAGTAGGTCCCCCCCCCCCCTCGGGGACCTTTGCGCCGGCGAAAGGAGGCGGCCGGGCCGCCGGAGGAAGCAGCCCCGGCGGCGCCCATGGACCAGCCCCCTCTGCTCTCGTTTCCTGTACAAGAAACAACCCCTCCCCCGGCGGCGGCCGGCGGCGCCAGGCTGCCGGGCCACCGCCGGAGTAGGCGCCGGCCCCCGACGCACCGACCGGGGGCACTCCCCGGCGCCCTCTCAGTGGAGGCGGCGGCGCAGCGGGCCTGCATGGCCCATGCAGGCCGCGCCCCGCCTCCCGCCTGCTTCCTCACGCTCCCCCGGCGGTGGCCGGCGGCACCAGGCCGCCGGACCACCACTGGAGGAGTCGCCGGCCCCCGGCGCACCGACCGGGGGCGGCGCCGGCCCCAGCCGGCCGCTGCCCGGCGGCGGCAGCGGCGGCCTCCCGATCTTGATCGGGAGCCGCACGATTTTCCCCCAGACTCTGATACATTTGTAAGACCCCCCCTCCCCAGACTTGAGCTCCCAATCCCTTTAGCACGACGCCGGCGCAAAAGTGGCTGACTCTTGCTAATACGACGCCGTCGCACAAGTGGCTGGTCCATAGGGGACCTTTTGGGGTGCTAATGCGCACAAGGGGCACATTTTCCATGTCGATTTTGGAGGGGGGGTCTTACAAATGTATCAGAGCTAGTATCCTGACTCTGTCTTACAAAAGTCGGGATTGGGTCTTACAAAAGGGGGGCCTACTTTTATTGGGCTCACTTGTATCAGAGCCAGGATACTAGCTCTGATACATTTGTAAGACCCCCCCCCCCCCCCCCCCTCCAAAATCGACGGTCCGACCGGGGGATCTTATCGCACACCACCCTTTAGCACGACGCCGAAGCGACCCCGAAGGGTGAAGGCACTAGCTTCTCCAACCCTTTTTCCTTGGACACTCCGATGACACGCCTAGGGGTGGTGTTAAGCGAAAGTCACTACACACCAACAGAGTAAGGAAGCAATATTTTAGCGGAAGACAGCATTAAAGAGTGCGCTTTACAGCACTTAGCGGAAGACATCATCAAAGAGTGCACTTTATAGCACTTAGCGGAAGACGTAGTTTTATCACAGAAACCACAATTTCAAGACCTGTAAATAATCTACATACCTCTGCCGCATAAAATCATAACCATCAAGGATATATTGCCATTATATATATCTATATACCCTAGGATAGGGCACAACAAAAGGAGATGCGGCTTAACAAACTTATACCTGACGCAGCCTGCTCCGTGGCTTCATCCACACATAGGTGTTGTCACTCATCCGCACCTGTCACCTGACGCAGCCTGCTCCGTGGCTTCATCCACACATAGGTGATGTCACTCATCCGCACCTGTCACCTGTGCCAAGGACAAGTTGTTAGAACCACGAACAGAATCCAACCCCTACTAACAAACATACATAATATATTTATAACGGAGGGGATATCTGGACTCTTATTGGGCCGAGGCAGTCTTCCCACGACCACCGCCTACGTACTCCGTATCATCCTGCATACGGTCTCAGACCCACGTAGTTCTATAAGTTTCGCACGGGTTGCCCTCCCAGACCGTCCATCGTGCGGGTTGCCTTAAAGTAAAACTCATAGGCCATCCGACGTTCTCCCAAGGCACGATATATTCCCGTAGGAATATTTCTCGAAGGCACAACTTTTGTATTCCCGTAGGAATTATTTTCTCGAAGGCAACATTTCATTCCCGTAGGAATTATTTCTCGAAGGCAACATTTCATTCTCGTAGGAATTATTTCTCGAAGGCAACATTTGTATTCCCGTAGGAATTATTTTCTCGAAGGCAACATTTGTATTCCCGTAGGAATTATTTTCTCGAAGGCAATATTTGTATTCCCGTAGGAATTATTTTCTCGAAGGCAACATTTGTATTCCCGTAGGAATTATTTTCTCGAAGGCAACATTTTATCATAGCTCTTTTACGATTGCACGACTTTATTTTCAACAGATCGTCAAATTGATCAAGTCAAATCATACTTCATATTTGCAATTGTTAGAGCAATTCTCTATATACACGCAAAATTTCATTTGATTAGCTCACCTCAAATGAAATTTTGAAAACGAGAATTTTAATCCCAATAAAACAAATAGGCTTAAACTTGGGATTGAAATTAGTAATAGAATCCTTACATTGTACACATAATTTCATACGATTAGTTTACCTCGAATGGAATTTTGAAAACGAAAATTTAACCCCAATAAAACAAAGAGGCTTAAACCCGGGGTTCAAAATTTGAAGTGGATGTTTGTAGGGTTTTACGGGAGTATTTTATGGGGACAATGTAAATCGTCGCTTGAGATCGGAAGTGGTAAATGACATTTAAGTGTCAATCCACATATATATGCCAAGTTTGTTGTCAATTTCTACCTTTTAGGTCCACCACCGCTTCCGTTGCAGTGGTTCGTCCCGAACCACACTACATCGATTAGCGGAGCAAGAGAAGTTTCTGTGATCACGAATAGGTCGACAAGATCGGTTGCGCTCTGATCCAGACTTTCGCTTAACACCGGGGGATCAGAGTCTGGGGGAAAATCGACGGTCCGACCGGGAGATCTTATCGCACACCACCCTTTAGCACAACGCCGAAGCGACCCCGAAGGGTGAAGGCACTAGCTTCTCCAACCCTTTTTCCTTGGACACTCCGATGACACGCCTAGGGGTGGTGTTAAGCGAAAGTCACTACACACCAACAGAGTAAGGAAGCAATATTTTAGCGGAAGACAGCATTAAAGAGTGCGCTTTACAGCACTTAGCGGAAGACATCATCAAAGAGTGCACTTTATAGCACTTAGCGGAAGACGTAGTTTTATCACAGAAACCACAATTTCAAGACCTGTAAATAATCTACATACCTCTGCCGCATAAAATCCTAACCATCAAGGATATATTGCCATTATATATATCTATATACCCTAGGATAGAGCACAACAAAAGGAGATGCGGCTTAACAAACTTATACCTGACGCAGCCTGCTCCGTGGCTTCATCCACACATAGGTGTTGTCACTCATCCGCACCTGTCACCTGACGCAGCCTGCTCTGTGGCTTCATCCACACATAGGTGATGTCACTCATCCGCACCTGTCACCTGTGCCAAGGACAAGTTGTTAGAACCACGAACAGAATCCAACCCCTACTAACAAACATACATAATATATTTATAACGGAGGGGATATCTGGACTCTTATTGGGCCGAGGCAGTCTTCCCACGACCACCGCCTACGTACTCCGTATCATCCTGCATACGGTCTCAGACCCACGTAGTTCTATAAGTTTCGCACGGGTTTCCCTCCCAGACCGTCCATCGTGCGGGTTGCCTTAAAGTAAAACTCATAGGCCATCCGACGTTCTCCCAAGGCACGATATATTCCCATAGGAATATTTCCCGAAGGCACAACTTTTGTATTCCCGTAGGAATTATTTTCTCGAAGGCAACATTTTATTCCCGTAGGAATTATTTCTCGAAGGCAACATTTCATTCCCGTAGGAATTATTTCTCGAAGGCAACATTTGTATTCCCGTAGGAATTATTTTCTCGAAGGCAACATTTGTATTCCCGTAGGAATTATTTTCTCGAAGGCAATATTTGTATTCCCGTAGGAATTATTTTCTCGAAGGCAACATTTGTATTCCCGTAGGAATTATTTTCTCGAAGGCAACATTTGTATTCCCGTAGGAATTATTTTCTCGAAGGCAACATTTGTATTCCCGTAGGAATTATTTTCTCGAAGGCAACATTTGTATTCCCGTAGGAATTATTTCTCGAAGGCTACTATTTTCATAAGAGAAGAAAAGAGACGCCCTTTAAGATCAGCAATATATCCACCCGCAACCTGTAGGAGGAGAGAAGACGAACTCTATATAAGCTTAGCATCTCTTCATCCGAGAAGGTAACACTATTTTAACTCGGCTGGCAATTAAATCGAGCCATCTTCATATGGCCCATAGGCTCCCGTCAATCATTTGGATGCTTGGTGATCAAACCCAAGTCACCTATATAACATTTCCATTGGTATTGGTACCACATCAAAAGAAGAGGGAGCATTTCCACCTTTAATCAACATCAGAATTTGTGAAGGGGTAGAGAGAGAAGAAATGTTAGAGAATATGGGAAGGAGGTAGTAACAACAAAGCCCATCTACCAAAAGCATATCAACAACCCTCACTTCACAAGGTAGGCCCCAACATTAATTGATAGTGGCAGCAACAGGTTTTTATGACAGCAGCCCCCAATGCAACCAGCCTCAGCTAACAAGGGTAAGAGCAGCCCCCAGACAAAATAAACAAAGAGGCAGCCTCCAATAAACAAGGAAAGGAGCAACCCAAAGCAACAAACCTGCAGTCCAAGTTAACAAGGAGCAGCCCCAAAACAACAAGGAAAGGAGCAGCCCCATTTCAACAAACCTGCAGTCCAAGTTAACAAGGAGCAGCCCCAAAACAACAAGGAGCAGCCCCCAGACTAACAACCTGCAGTCCAAGTTAACAAGGAGCAGCCCCAAAACCAACAAGGAAAGGAGCAGCCCAAAGCAACAACAAAAGAGGCAACTCCAAATCAACAAGGAAAGAGAGCAGCCCCACATCACCCTACCTGCAGTCCAACTAAAGAAGGAGCAGCCCCCAAACCAACAAGGAAAGGAGCAGCCCAAAGCAACAACAAAAGAGGCAACTCCAAATCAACAAGGAAAGAGAGCAGCCCCACATCAACAACAAAAGAGGCAACTTCAAATCAACAAGGAAAGAGAGCAGCCCCACATCAACAACAAAAGAAGCAACTCCAAATCAACAAGGAAAGAGAGCAGCCCCACATCACCCTACCTGCAGTCCAACTAAAGAAGGAGCAGCCCCCAAACCAGCAAGGAAAGGAGCAGCCCCAAAACAGATTATATAATAGGAAAGTAAAGAGCAGCCCCCATTTTTAAATCTAAAAGTTCCTAGCCGATCAAGCATAGGAGCCCCAAGATAAAATCTAGAAGCTCCTAGCTGATCAAGCATAGCAGCTCCCCCATTGACATCTCCCAAGGCAGCCCCCAATTCAATCAATAAGGCATAACAACAGCCCCCTCCTTAAGAGCATATATATGTATAACTATGTGTATATATGTATATATTAAAGCTTGCACAAACAGAGGAAGAGTGTGAGGGAGAGAGATATAGTTGGGAGAGGAAGAGGAGGTCCTTCCTTGAAGAGGGAGAAAACCCAAAACCCCTAAACCAGAGCACCATAAATTTTCCATTCTCATGATAACCCAAGATGAAGAGTAAACGAAAATAGAGCAGGTTTAGAGTCTACCGTTTGCCGGAGGAGGAAGAGATGGAGCTCCCTCAATCGGATACCCAACCAGATGAAGATAGGCTCAAGTAAGAGGCGGAGGAGGAGTCGGAGTCTCCCTTGTCGTGCCCCGATTTCTTGCATCGATCCCTAATCCGGCAGAGTTTCGAAGAGGAGGGAGAGGGAGAGAGGAGGGCGAGAGGTGACCTTGCCGCCCAGCCCTTGTATAGCCATGGTCGACCAATCCAATGTCCCCAGCGAGCTCGCCCCTGGTTTTCGCCCATGGTTTTCGCCCACGGTTTTCATCCCAGCGATCCACATCCCCCCCTTGGCTCGTTTCCTGTATCTACATATATATATACATATACACATATATATACACATATCTTTATACTTACGCGTTAATAACTCTCAAGATAAGCGCAGGAAAAACGCGCAGAGGGTGTCGCTGTGTTCGTGTCAACTATACGAAGCTAACTAACTCATTCGAAGTTGATTCCGGGTCCATTTGCTCATAATTTTAAAAATGGCGTTTTTGTGGTGCTCGACGTTACTTAAAATAGTGGTTTTCTTCAAACGACTTCGGATCGGAACGAAACGAGTTCCGTTGCACTCGTATCAACTATACGAGTCTAAAGCAACTGACGGAAATCGATTCGGGGCACGTATGCTCCATATTCTAAAACTGCGTCGTCGTGACGCGCTGCGATACTCAAAACGGTCACTTTTACCAAATGACCTCTGATTGAAACGAAACGAGTTCCGTTGCACTCGTGTCAACTATACGAGTCTAACGTAATTGACGGAAGTCGATTCGGAGCACGTATGCTCCATATTCTAAAACTGCGTCGTCGTGACGCGCTGCGATACTCAAAACGGTCACTTTCACCAAATGACCTCTGATTGAAACGAAACGAGTTCCGTTGCACTCGTGTCAACTATACGAGTCTAACGTAACTGACGGAAGTCGATTCGGAGCTCGTATGCTCCATATTCTAAAACTGCGTCGTCGTGACGCGCTGCGATACTCAAAACGGTCACTTTCACTAAATGACCTCGGATTGGAACGAAACGAATTCCAATGCAATCGTATCGACCATACGAGTCTAACGCAACTGACAGGAGTTGGTTCGGAGCACGTATGTTCAATAAACAACTTTGACGTCGTGGCGAAGCACGATGCTACCCAAAACAGTCATTTCTCTAAATGACTACCTCTATGTGGTGAAGGTCGGGTCGTGATTGCCTGATGACCCGGCCTAGATTCCTCCAAGGGTTCAACTGAACCGGCTAGACCCCTTTTTCGAAGTCGGGATGTTACAATCCAATAAAACAAAGAAACTGATCTTGTCGACCTATTCGTGATCACACCTCCTACTTTTGCAAAAGTGCTAATACGACGCCGGCGCACAAGTGGCTGGTCCATAGGCGGCGGCGCAAAGGCCCCCCCCCCCCCCCTCGGGGACCTTTGCGCCGGCGAAAGGAGGCGGTCGGGCCGCCGGAGGAAGCAGCCCCGGCGGCGCCCATGGACCAGCCCCCTCTGCTCTCGTTTCCTGTACAGGAAACAACCCCTCCCCCGGCGGCGCCAGGCTGCCGGGCCACCGCCGGAGTAGGCGCCGGCCCCCGGCGCACCGACCGGGGGCACTCCCCGGCGCCCTCTCAGCGGAGGCGGCGGCGCAGCGGGCCTGCATGGCCCATGCAGGTCGCGCCCCGCCTCCCGCCTGCTTCCTCACGCTCCCCCGGCGGTGGCCGGCGGCACCAGGCCGCCGGACCACCACTGGAGGAGTCGCCGGCCCCCGGCGCACCGACCGGGGGCGGCGCCGGCCCCAGCCGGCCGCTGCCCGGCGGCGGCAGCGGCAGCCTCCCGATCTTGATCGGGAGCCGCACGATTTTCCCCCAGGAAAATCGTGCGGCTCCTGTATCCTTAACTCCCGCCCCCGCCTCCCTCAAATTGTGCGCCCCCCACAGCGGATCCGCTATGGATCCGCTGTGGGGACCCAAGGAGGGCGCCCGGTGTGGCGCCCCCAGGCTTCTCCTTTCTCTATTAGCACCCCAAAACAGCCCTTCCCCACTTTAATTTTTCTAGGGCAAATGGGGCATTTTCAGGAAAAACTTTCTACATGGAAAATGTGCCCCACTCTGAGGGGCACCTCCAGTAATTTTTTGGGAATTTTAGGAAAAGATTTAATATTTTTAAAACCCTTTATAAGGTTGGTTTCGAGAAAATAAATGCCCAAATAAGTTCGCAAAAATCTCCAAAAAAATTATGAGCTCTAATTAAAGGTATTTTGCAACTACTATTAAAGTTAGGAGGTGTGGTTTCTTATTTTGGTCCTCCAAAAGCTTTTACAAGCAAAAATAGACGCCCGGAAAAGAGCGAAATTCATCGAAATAAATCGGCGCTCCCTCGACGCATATTTTAAATGCTTATCAAAATAATGGTACCTTCTCGGATGAAGATATGCTAAGCTTATATAGAATTCGTCTTCTCTCCTCCTACAGGTTGCGGGTGGATATATTGCTGATCTTAAAGGGCGTCTCTTTTCTTCTCTTATGAAAATAGTAGCCTTCGAGAAAATAATTCCTACGGGAATACACATGTTGCCTTCGAGAAATAATTCCTACGGGAATGAAATAGTAGCCTTCGAGAAAATAATTCCTACGGGAATACACATGTTGCCTTCGAGAAATAATTCCTACGGGAATGAAATGTTGCCTTCGAGAAATAATTCCTACGGGAATGAAATGTTGCCTTCGAGAAATAATTCCTACGGGAATGAAATGTTGCCTTCGAGATATAATTCCTACGGGAATGAAATGTTGCCTTCGGGAATGTGACAAGGGATAAAATCGGATGGCCTATGAGTTTTACTCTAAGGCAACCCGCACGATGGACGGTCTGGGATGGCAACCCGTGCGAAACTAATAGAACTACGTGGGTCTGAGGCCGTATGCAGGATGATACGGAGTACGTAGGCGGTGGTCGCGGGAAGACTGCCTCGGCCCAATAAGAGTCCAGATATCCCCTCCCTTATAAATGTTATGTTATGTTTGTTTGATAGTAAGGGTTGGATTCTCTTCGTGGTTCTAATAACTTGTCTTTAGCACAAGTGACAGGTGCAGATGAGGGACAGCACCCATGTGTGGATGAAGCTATGGAGCGAACTACGTTAGGTATAAGTTTGTTAAGCCGCATCTCCTTTTATTGTGCCCTATCTCAGGGTATATATATAATGACAATAAAGCCTTGATGGATAGGATTTAATGTGGCGGCGAAATCGATATTATTCATACAAGTTTTGAAATTATGGTTTCTGTGATAATTAATCTTCCGCTATAAACCATGTCTTCCGCTAAGGGTTACAAAGCGCACCCTTTAAAAATGTCTTCCGCTAAAATACTGCTTCCTTACTCTGTTGGTGTGTAGTGACTTTCGCTTAACACCACCCCTAGGCGTGACATCGGAGTGTTCAAGGAAAAGGGTTGGAGAAGCTAGTGCCTTCACCCTTCGGAGTCGCTTCGGCGTCGTGCTAAAGGGTGGTGTGCGATAAGATCCCCCGGTCGGACCGTCGATTTGGGAGGGGGACAAAAAGGTAGGCCGAAAGCAGAGGCCATAATGATAAGCAGAAGTAGGTCGAAAGCAAAGGCCATGTACTAAACAAAAAGGTAGGCCGAAAGCAGAGGCCATAATGATAGGCAGAAAGTAGGCCGAAAGCAAAGGCCATGTACTAAACAAAAAGGTAGGCCGAAAGCAGAGGCCATAATGATAGGACCAGTGCAAGACTGGATTTAATTGAAGGTACAGAAAGTAAGTGCGGGGGACCAGTGCGAGACTGGATTAAATTGAAGGTACGGAAAGTAAGTGCGGGGGACCAGTGCGAGACTGGATTTAATTGAAAGTACAGAAAGTAAGAAAAAGCATAAGAAGGAATGGTTAGTAGTCCAACCACTCCATGAGAGGAGGCTTCGATCGACAACTACGCTCTTTTATTATCGTCGCGGCGGGGTTAAATTTCGGCGCCGCACCGCGATGTCGTTCCGCTTTTGCGTTGCTATCCTAGGCTTAGTCGATTCTTTAGATTGGTACGCATAATTTTGATAAGCATTTAAAATATGCGTCGAGGGAGCGCCGATTTATTTCGATGAATTTCGCTCTTTTCCGGGCGTCTATTTTTGCTTGTAAAAGCTTTTGGAGGACCAAAATAAGAAACCACACCTCCTAACTTTAATAGTAGTTGCAAAATACCTTTAATTAGAGCTCATAATTTTTTGGAGATTTTTGCGAACTTATTTGGGCATTTATTTTCTCGAAACCAACCTTATAAAGGGTTTTAAAAATATTAAATCTTTTCCTAAAATTCCCAAAAAATTACTGGAGGTGCCCCTCAGAGTGGGGCACATTTTCCATGTAGAAAGTTTTTCCTGAAAATGCCCCATTTGCCCTAGAAAAATTAAAGTGGGGAAGGGCTGTTTTGGGGTGCTAATATTAAATCTTTTCCTGAAAATGCCCCATAGACCCTAGTGAGCCCAATAAAAGTAGGCCCGAGCAGTAGAAAACGACCATTTCGGGTATCGTAGCGCGCCACTACCTCATTATTATGAATAGTGACCGTACGAACCCCGAATTGACTTCCGTCAGTTCCGTTGGACTCGTATGGACAATACGAGCGCAACGGAATTCGTTGCACTTCGATCCGAGGTCGTTTGGAGAAAACGACCATTTCGGGTATCGTAGCGCGCCACTACCTCATTATTATGAATAGTGACCGTACGAACCCCGAATTGACTTCCGTCAGTTCCGTTGGACTCGTATGGACAATACGAGCGCAACGGAATTCGTTGCACTTCGATCCGAGGTCGTTTGGAGAAAACGACCATTTCGGGTATCGTAGCGCGCCACTACCTCATTATTACGAATAGTGACCGTACGAACCCCGAATTGACTTCCGTCAGTTCCGTTGGACTCGTATGGACAATACGAGCGCAACGGAATTTGTTGCACTTTGATCCGAGGTCGTTTGGAGAAAACGACCATTTCGGGTATCGTAGCGCGCCACTACCTCATTATTACGAATAGTGACCGTACGAACCCCGAATTGACTTCCGTCAGTTCCGTTGGACTCGTATGGACAGTACGAGCGCAACGGAATTCGTTGCACTTCGATCCGAGGTCGTTTGGAGAAAACGACCATTTCGGGTATCGTAGCGCGCCACTACCTCATTATTATGAATAGTGACCGTACGAACCCCGAATTGACTTCCGTCAGTTCCGTTGGACTCGTATGGACAATACGAGCGCAACGGAATTCGTTGCACTTCGATCCGAGGTCGTTTGGAGAAAACGACCATTTCGGGTATCGTAGCGCGCCACTACCTCATTATTATGAATAGTGACCGTACGAACCCCGAATTGACTTCCGTCAGTTCCGTTGGACTCGTATGGACAATACGAGCGCAACGGAATTCGTTGCACTTCGATCCGAGGTCGTTTGGAGAAAACGACCATTTCGGGTATCGTAGCACGCCACCACCTCATTATTATGAATAGTGGTCGTACGAACCCCGAACTGACTTCCGTCAGTTCCGTTGGACTCGTATGGACAATACGAGCGCAACGGAATTCGTTGCACTTCGATCCGAGGTCGTTTGGAGAAAACGACCATTTCGGGTATCGTAGCGCGCCACTACCTCATTATTATGAATAGTGACCGTACGAACCCCAAATTGACTTCCGTCAGTTCCGTTGGACTCGTATGGACAATACAAGCGCAACGAAATTCGTTGGGCCTCGATTCAAGGCCGTGTGGAGAGTATGCCATTTTAGTCCTATGCAGATTGCCTCAGTGCAACGCACGAGATATAAAGCACACGAACCCGGCATCGGCCCCGGCAACTCTTATCGTGCCCCGGGAGCCATGGAGGACCCCGCCCTAAGTTGACTTGGTCAACCCCCCCCCCCCCCCCCCCTTATTTGGGCAAAGGGGGCAAGAGAGAGAGAAGGGAGGAGAGGGGGAGAAAATATCTCCCCCTCCCTTATCCCCACGTGGGGGGATACGGAGGGGAGCTCCCCCTTCCTATAAAAGGAAGGGGCAGCCCCTCTCAAACCCACCCCACTCCCTCTCAGCCTCACCCTGCCGACCAGCCAGCCCCCCCTCCTCCACCTTGCCGGAGCAAGCCCACCCTTCAACCTCTCGAGCTCCACCACCCCTACAGGTAGAAGGACCTTCCCCTCCTCCTTCCTACTCCCCTGTGCCAGGCCGACCCCCTCCCCGTCGCCGGAGCGCCGCCAGCACCTCCCTGAGCCTTGTAAGGCTCGGGCGGAGGCTGGCCGTGGAAGCCAAACCCCCCCCCCCCCCCCCCCCCCCCCCCCCAGCACCGGTGGTGGCGCTGGGGGGGGGGGGGAGTAGGTCCCCCCCCCCCCTCGGGGACCTTTGCGCCGGCGAAAGGAGGCCGCCGGGCCGCCGGAGGAAGCAGCCCCGGCGGCGCCCATGGACCAGCCCCCTCTGCTCTCGTTTCCTGTACAGGAAACAACCCCTCCCCGGCGGCGGCCGGCGGCGCCAGGCTGCCGGGCCACCGCCGGAGTAGGCGCCGGCTCCCGGCGCACCGACCGGGGGCACTCCCCGGCGCCCTCTCAGCGGAGGCGGCGGCGCAGTGGGCCTGCATGGCCCATGCAGGCCGCGCCCCGCCTCCCGCCTGCTTCCTCACGCTCCCCCGGCGATGGCCGGCGGCACCAGGCCGCCGGACCACCACTGGAGGAGTCGCCGGCCCCCGGCGCACCGACCGGGGGCGGCGCCGGCCCCAGCCGGCCGCTGCCCGGCGGCGGCAGCGGCGGCCTCCCGATCTTGATCGGGAGCCGCACGATTTTCCCCCAGGAAAATCGTGCGGCTCCTGTATCCTTAACTCCCGCCCCCGCCTCCCTCAAATTGTGCGCCCCCCACAGCGGATCCGCTATGGATCCGCTGTGGGGACCCAAGGAGGGCGCCCGGTGTGGCGCCCCCAGGCTTCTCCTTTCTCTATTAGCACCCCAAAACAGCCCTTCCCCACTTTAATTTTTCTAGGGCAAATGGGGCATTTTCAGGAAAAACTTTCTACATGGGAAATGTGCCCCACTCTGAGGGGCACCTCCAGTAATTTTTTGGGAATTTTAGGAAAAGATTTAATATTTTTAAAACCCTTTATAATGTTGGTTTCGAGAAAATAAATGCCCAAATAAGTTCGCAAAAATCTCCAAAAAATTATCCGCTGTGGGGGGCGCACAATTTGAGGGAGGCGGGGGCGGGAGTTAAGGATACAGGAGCCGCACGATTTTCCTGGGGGAAAATCGTGCGGCTCCCGATCAAGATCGGGAGGCCGCCGCTGCCGCCGCCGGGCAGCGGCCGGCTGGGGCCGGCGCCGCCCCCGGTCGGTGCGCCGGGGGCCGGCGACTCCTCCAGTGGTGGTCCGGCGGCCTGGTGCCGCCGGCCATCGCCGGGGGAGCGTGAGGAAGCAGGCGGGAGGCGGGGCGCGGCCTGCATGGGCCATGCAGGCCCACTGTGCCGCCGCCTCCGCTGAGAGGGCGCCGGGGAGTGCCCCCGGTCGGTGCGCCGGGAGCCGGCGCCTACTCCGGCGGTGGCCCGGCAGCCTGGCGCCGCCGGCCGCCACCGGGGGAGGGGTTGTTTCCTGTACAGGAAACGAGAGCAGAGGGGGCTGGTCCATGGGCGCCGCCGGGGCTGCTTCCTCCGGCGGCCCGGCCGCCTCCTTCCGCCCGAGCCTTACAAGGCTCGGGGAGGTGCTGGCGGCGCTCCGGCGACGGGGAGGGGGTCGGCCTGGCACAGGGGAGTAGGAAGGAGGAGGGGAAGGTCCTTCTACCTGTAGGGGTGGTGGAGCTCGAGAGGTTGAAGGGTGGGCTTGCTCCGGCAAGGTGGAGGAGGGGGGCTGGCTGGTCGGCAGGGTGAGGCTGAGAGGGAGTGGGGTGGGTTTGAGAGGGGCTGCCCCTTCCTTTTATAGGAAGGGGGAGCTCCCCTCCTTATCCCCCCACGTGGGGATAAGGGAGGGGGAGATATTTTCTCCCCCTCTCCTCCCTTCTCTCTCTCTCTTGCCCCCTTTGCCCAAATGGGGGGGGGGGGGGGGGGGGGGGGGTTAACCAAGTCAACTTAGGGCGGGGTCCTCCTTGGCTCCCGGGGCACGATAAGAGTTGCCGGGGCCGATGCCGGGTTCGTGTGCTTTATATCTCGTGCGTTGCACTGAGGCGATCTGCATAGGACTAAAATGGCATACTTTCCACACGGCCTTGAATCGAGGCCCAACGAATTCCGTTGCGCTTGTATTGTCCATACGAGTCCAACGGAACTGACGGAAGTCAATTCAGGGTTCGTACGGTCACTATTCATAATAATGAGGTAGTGGCGCGCTACGATACCCGAAATGGTCGTTTTCTCCAAACGACCTCGGATCGAAGTGCAACGAATTCCGTTGCGCTCGTATTGTCCATACGAGTCCAACGGAACTGACGGAAGTCAGTTCGGGGTTCGTACGACCACTATTCATAATAATGAGGTGGTGGCGTGCTACGATACCCGAAATGGTCGTTTTCTCCAAACGACCTCGGATCGAAGTGCAACGAATTCCGTTGCGCTCGTATTGTCCATACGAGTCCAACGGAACTGACGGAAGTCAATTCGGGGTTCGTACGGTCACTATTCATAATAATGAGGTAGTGGCGCACTACGATACCCGAAATGGTCGTTTTCTCCAAACGACCTCGGATCGAAGTGCAACGAATTCCGTTGCGCTCGTATTGTCCATAAGAGTCCAACGGAACTGACGGAAGTCAATTCGGGGTTCGTACGGTCACTATTCATAATAATGAGGTAGTGGCGCGCTACGATACCCGAAATGGTCGTTTTCTCCAAACGACCTCGGATCGAAGTGCAACGAATTCCGTTGCGCTCGTACTGTCCATACGAGTCCAACGGAACTGACGGAAGTCAATTCGGGGTTCGTACGGTCACTATTCGTAATAATGAGGTAGTGGCGCGCTACGATACCCGAAATGGTCGTTTTCTCCAAACGACCTCGGATCGAAGTGCAACAAATTCTGTTGCGCTCGTATTGTCCATACGAGTCCAATGGAACTGACGGAAGTCAATTCGGGGTTCGTACGGTCACTATTCGTAATAATGAGGTAGTGGCGCGCTACGATACCCGAAATGGTCGTTTTCTCCAAACGACCTCGGATCGAAGTGCAACGAATTCCGTTGCGCTCGTATTGTCCATACGAGTCCAACGGAACTGACGGAAGTCAATTCGGGGTTCGTACGGTCACTATTCATAATAATGAGGTAGTGGCGCGCTACGATACCCGAAATGGTCGTTTTCTCCAAACGACCTCGGATCGAAGTGCAACGAATTCCGTTGCGCTCGTATTGTCCATACGAGTCCAACGGAACTGACGGAAGTCAATTCGGGGTTCGTACGGTCACTATTCATAATAATGAGGTATTCCGAAATAGTCGTTTTCTACTGCTCGGGCCTACTTTTATTGGGCTCACTAGGGTCTAGTGGCCCAATAAAAGTCGGGATGTTACAATCCAATAAAAATAAAGAGATTTTCGTCCCCGAAAATTGGCTAAAGTAGGGGTTTAAAGGATGTACCTGGGGGAAGAGCGTCGGGTACTTCTCTCGTACGAGCGTCTCGGGTTCCTAAGTGAACTCTTCGCGTCCACAGTTTGACCATAAGATCTTGACCATTGTGACAGTTTTGTTTCGCAGCTCTTTGATCTTGGAGTCCACTATCTTCACAGGTTCGAGTCGGACAGATCGGTCGGATTGTACTGATGTTGGTGGTGTGAGAAGGTGCTGCTCTGGTTGGCGCAGAACACGTCTTAGCGAGGAGACATGAAATACGTCGTGAAGATTTCCCAGCTCGGCTGGCAAAGCTAACCTATAAGCCACCGGGCCAATTATTTCGATAACTTGATATGGGCCTAAGTAGCGGGGGTCCAGCTTTTTCTGCTTCTTTATTCGGGATATCCCGTGCATCGGCTTAATTTTCAAGAAAACCATATCTCCTACTTGGAACTCCACTTGTCGATGACGTGCGTCGTAATATTTGGCCTGACGACTCTGTGCCTCTAGCATACGTTCCTGGATTAGCCTTATTGCGGCAGTGGTATCGTCTATGTAGGTGACCCCTAAGGCTTCGGGGTCCTCATCCTGTGCCCAAGATAGCGGGGTCCGACAGCGTCTTCCGTAGAGGGCTTCGTAAGGTGCCATCTTGATGCTTGCCTGGAAGCTGTTGTTATATGAAAACTCTACCAGGGGTAGTAACTGCTCCCAGGGCTCGTTGTGTTCCACTATGCATAATCGGAGAAGATCTTCCATCGTCCGGTTTGTTCTTTCCGTCTGTCCATCGGTCTGGGGGTGGAAGGCGGTGCTAAATGCCAATCTGGTTCCTAGATAAGCTTGCACCCTTCTCCATTCCTTCGATGTAAAGCGCCCGTCGCGGTCCGAGACGATTGATTTGGGTATTCCATGAAATCGGACTACCTGCTCGATAAATAGTCGGGCTAGAATGTCGACACCGTCGCCTTGCCGGTTCGGGATGAATCGGGCTACCTTGGTGAGGCGGTCCACTACTACCCATATGGAATCGTTACCTGCACGGGATCGGGGGAAGCCATGGACAAAATTCATGGAAATATCCTCGAACTTCCATTCCGGGATGGGCAGGGGTTGTAGTAGGCCTCCTGGGCTTCGACATTCTGCCTTGACCATTTGACAGGTCTGGCAGTGCGCAACATAGTCGGTGACATCCCTCTTCATTCCTGGCCAGTACAAGATCCTTCGCAGGTCCGTATACATTTTTACTACTCCCGGGTGTATCGAGTACCTTGTCTGGTGCGCTTCGCGGAGGATTTCTTTACGGATCCCTTCTGCAGCGGGAATGAATATGCGGTGTCTGTATTGCAGGATGCCATCGTACAAGTTGTAGTCTTCTTGCGCACCGTGTTGCAAGGCCTGAATGATCGGTGCTGCTTCAACGTCGGTCTTCTGGGCTTCTCGTATTCTATTCCTGATGTCACACTGTATCTCCATCCAATAGAGGTGGGCCTGGTATTCCATCGGATTTCTGCGGGCGATGAGGATAATATCCATTTCTGCCAATGATTTGACTAACTCCTCTGGCACCATTTCTAACCAACTCCCGGTCCTCGGAGGCTGCCGACTCAAGGCGTCTGCAACCTTATTAGCCTTGCCGGGGTGGTACTGGAGGGCGAAGTCATAATCACAGAGAAATTCTAACCACCGGCGTTGCCGGAGGTTCAGCTCTTTCTGGGTGAAGACGTATTTGAGGCTTTTATGATCGGAGAAGATTTCGCATCGTACCCCGTAGAGGTAGTGTCTCCAGACTTTTAATGCGAAAACTACCGCCCCCAGCTCCAGGTCGTGGGTGGCGTAGTTTAGTTCATGCGGCTTGAGCTGACGTGAGGCGTAGGCAATCACCTTGCCATGTTGCATAAGCACGGCCCCTAATCCTTTCAGAGAGGCATCAGCATAGATTTGAAAACCCTCGGTACCGGAGGGGAGGGTTAGGATTGGGGCCGATATCAGCCGGTTCTTCAGTTCGATAAATGCCGCCTCGCATTCGGGAGACCATTGGAAGGTCACATCCTTCTTGGTGAGAGAGGTAAGTGGTAACGCGATTTTGGAGAAACCTTCGACGAACTTACGGTAGTAGCCGGCGAGGCCAAGGAAACTTCGGATGTCTGCTGCTGTCTTAAGTGGCGGCCAATCTCGTACTGCTTGCACTTTGGCTTGATCCACCGCTACTCCGTTCTTGTTGATGGTGTGTCCCAGAAAGCCGACTTCTTCCATCCAGAACTCGCATTTGCTAAACTTGGCGAAGAGCGAGTGCTCTCTTAGCTTAAGTAGTACCATTTGGAGGTGCCTGGAGTGATCGGTTTTGTTCTTTGAGTAGATGAGGATATCATCTAT
This sequence comes from Dactylorhiza incarnata, assembly GCA_033032865.1. NCBI lineage: Eukaryota > Viridiplantae > Streptophyta > Magnoliopsida > Asparagales > Orchidaceae > Dactylorhiza > Dactylorhiza incarnata. The sequence goes on from JAWHQI010000258.1 coordinate 2,018,272, forward strand.
GAAGACTATTACGAAATGGTCCAGGAAGGGCTTGAATACTGCATTCATCAAAGCCATGAAGGCAGACGGGGCATTGGTTAACCCAAATGGCATTACCATGAACTCGTATAGTCCGTAGCGAGAGCTGAAGGCGGTCTTGGGAATGTCCTCTTCTCGCACTCTAAGTTGATAGTAGCCGGACCTTAAGTCCATCTTGGAAAAGACGGACGCGCCTTGCAATTGATCGAACAGTTCATCTATCCGGGGTAGGGGATAGGTATTCCGGATAGTGAGTTTATTCAAACCTCTGTAGTCGATGCAGAGACGCAGCGATCCATCCTTCTTTTTAACGAACAGTACTGGGGCTCCCCAGGGAGAGGTACTAGGACGTACGAATCCTGCGTCGACTAACTCTTGTAGCTGAATCTTGAGCTCGGCCAGTTCCCTCGGGGCCATCCGGTACGGTGCTCGGGACACTGGTCGGGCTCCTTGAGTAAGTTCGATTTGGAAGTCCACTTCCCGTTGCGGGGGCAACCCGGGGAGTGACTCTGGGAAGATATCCGGGAAGTCCCTGATCACAGGTACTTTAGCGAGTACTTGCGTCGTGTTCTCCATCTCAAAGTAGATTAGGTATATCTCGTCCTTTCGTCGAACTGCTTTGACGGTTTGTGCAGATGTTAAGATAATGCGGGCGACGGAGGGTATACCTGCTAGCGTAATAATTTGTCCATTTGGATTCTTGAGGCGGATTTCTCGAGTCGAACAATTGATTTGGGCGCTGTGCTCGGCCAACCAATCCATCCCCAGAATGATGTCGAATCCGGTTATTGCTAAGATGGTGGCGTTGACCTCGAACTCTATGCCTCCTAGCATTGCCTGGAAGGAACACTTTTCGGTGGAAGTCATATCTGATCCATCTGGGAGTCGTATTCGGATTGACATCCCGGATGATCGTACCGTGTTCTCCTTATCAGCGATGAAGTTTTGTGCAACGAAAGAATGTGTGGCGCCGGTATCGAACAGTGTTTTAGCGGGACGACCTTCTACCAAAAGTAAACCTGATAACATATATGTAGGTATATATCATAATCATAAGCTTTTCACACATATACAGGAGTAGGGATGATATATACAAAAGTCCCAATATATAAAGCTATGACATCTCCTAGGATATCGTACTATCGGAAGTAGATACCTATCACTACGTCAGGAGCAGGACCGTGCTGAAGATCCAACGCGTATGCCTCGAGCGGTGCTGCTCTGCCCTGCCTAGCCGGCTCCCTCCTGCCTGCGGGACGTCCTCTGCGTCCACCTCATCCTCTCTCCGCCGCTCTCTGTACTGCTCCTAAACCGGGTCTCCTGGTAGCCTGTGGGCAGAAGGCTCGTATATGCCCAGGCTGCTGGCATAGGTAGCAGTTCCCTGCGAAGGGAACATCTCGTCGTGCGGCTGGGACGACCTGAAGTGTTAGGGCTGGGGGTGCTGGTCGGGGCTGGGGTGCAGGTCGGGGCTGGGGTGCCTGCCTATATGGCTGGTGACGCTGGCGCTGTCTCCCGTCTCGGCCCTGCTTGCGAGGACCTACTGCTCTCTCTCGGCCCTGAGTCCGGGGAACACCTACGTGTCCCCTCCGCTGCTGGGCTACCATCCGCTGATCCATCTCTAGAGCGGTGGCATGTGAGGCGATCGCGTGGAAGGACGCCTGGGAAATCATGATCAGGGCCTGTCGGAGGTCGTCTCGCAATCCCCGATAAAATCTGGCCGCCCTGTCCTTATCCGTACCTGCTAAGGTCCCGGCGAAGCGGGCCAGGTGGATAAACTCTCTCTGGTAGTCTGGAACCGTCCTATCTCCCTGCCTGATCTGTAGGAACCGCTCCTGGAGTGCCATCCGGTCTGCATCCGAAATGAAATGCTCTAAGAAGGCCTCTGTGACTAACGGTTATTTCTTATAACCAATCACAGGAGATGGGTCAGCAAGGAGCCCCCACCCCGCAGGATGAGTTTCGTGCCTTAGAGATGGCTCGATCGGACACCCCAGCCTCTCCTCCTATCTTCAGAGACGTGAGTGCGAGAGAATGAAGACTAGCCTAAGGCTCCTTATTGTTTTGGACTATGTAGCCTTCGGGCAATATTTTGCAAAACGATAGGCTCCGGCCATGTTTAATTATGTAATATAAGCAGTGTGCTCATTTTTGTTATATTATCTGCTTCCGCTGTGCGATCTGATGTGATGTAATGATTCTTGTGCCTGACAAAGAGACCGCTCAGTGCTTGAGTGGGTGGGACGTCGCCACCCGCAAAGCGCTGGGTGGTCCTCTTTGGGCAGTAAGATCCTCCCTCCCGGGACCCGGCTCAAGTCTGGGGAGGGGGGTCTTACAGTTAGATGGCCGGGAAATGGAGTTGGAGATTGCTCCAGGTCGGGCAAATCACGCCCTTAGGCTGGAGGAAGAAGATATAATCACAGCCGTTGATCTGATCAAGATCAGGCTATATGCAGGCCACTTAGAAATGACCTAAGAATATACAGACCTTGAATGCCAGATTTGAGGCCCTTAGAGGCCAGATCTTGAAAAATTGGCTGAGACAACTTTTGTAGATCTTGATGTCTACTTTCTGTAGGATTTGAGATCAAGTGATTTGGAGCACTACAGCTCCTTGTAGAGCTGTTTTTCTAGGACTGCTCTTTATGTCTATTAGCAAACCACAATAATTCTGTCTAGGATTTTTAAGTAGTTTGCATGCAATTTTTGAAAGCCTTAGAGGCCATATCATGAAAAGTTTGCAGAGACAACGTTTGTAGCTCTTGATGTCTACTTTCTGTAGGATTTGAGATCAAGTGATTTGAAGCACTACAGTTCCTTCTAAAGCCATTTTTCTAGGACTGCTCTTTATGTCTATTAGCAAACCACAATAATTCTGTCTAGGATTTTTAAGTAGTTTGCATGCAATTTTTGAAGGCCTTAGAGGCCATATCATGAAAAGTTGGCAGAGACAACTTTTGTATCTCTTGATGTCTACTTTCTGTAGGATTTGAGATCAAGTGATTTGGAACACTACAGATCCTTGTAGAGCCATTTTTCTAGGACTGCTCTTTATGTCTATTAACAAACCACAATAATTCTGTCCAGGATTTTTAAGTAGTTTGCATGCAATGTTTGAAGGCCTTAGAGGCCATATTTGTAAAAAGGGTCAGAGACAACATTTGTAGCCCTATGGGCCTACTTTCATTTTTCACCTTAATAATCTGATTTGGTGCACTGTGGACATCAGGGCACCCTCTTTCCTAGGACTGCTCCTTGTGTAGGGCAGAAATTAAAAAGGTTATATCTTTCAATTGGCTTAACCAAATCCCCTGATTTTTCTACCATGCATGAAGGGTATGAAGACACACCTAGGGTTTTAATTTGAGAATTTTTGGATGTATATCCATTGAGGTATTCCATTTATTAGGAAAAGTAAATATTTGGTATTTATGGAGTTGTATAACTCCAAACACCCCCAAATTTGGGTGGTAAGTTCTTTATATATATCTATATCACTGGTAAAAATTTGAGACCATTTGCTCTTGTGCATGTGGAGTTATGAGCCATGCAAGTGCTAGGCTAAGGACCTTAAATGTGTGCCCTTAGCAATTTTGGGGTGGAGTGAGCCCCAAGCCTTGGGGGTTAACCCATTGGCTTGAAATGTTGATCATGGGTCCTTGGCAGCAATATGCCTTCCCAAAAGTTATTTGGGGATTTTTGGGTACAAAAATCCCAAGATATGGAATTTACTCAATTACCCCTAATTTAGGTTATAAAATGAAAAGGGGGTCATATGAACTTGGAATGATGTGAAACTTAGTATTTAGCCTTTGATTTCATTACTTTGGCAGCAGGAATTTTCTGAGAATTTTGGGAAATGTTTCATGATATAAATAGATGAATTTACAAATATACCTTTTATGAATTTTATGCAAATATTGAGTTTTTATATGTCTGATAAATTTGAGATAAATCACAGTAGGTCATAATGCTAGTATAAGCCTATGGTAATTTTTCCAGAATTTATTGAAGTCTTAACATAGCACTTGTAGTGTAAACCCTTATACGCACACCAAAAGTAATAAATGATAATTAAGAGTAAATATTCCTTGGAATAATATGAGACTTAGGATCTGTTGTTTTTAGACCAATATAGTGCTATAATAATTTTCCCAGAATTTATTGAAGTCTTAACATAGCACTTGTAGTGTAAACCCTTTTACGCACATCAAATGTAATAATTGATAATTAAGGGTAAATATTACTTGGAATAATATGAGACTTAGGACCTGGTGTTTTTAGACCAATTTGGTGATATGGTAATTTTCCCAGAATTTATTGAGGTCATAACCTAATACTTGTAGTGCAAACCCCTATTTGCACCCCATTTAGGTTAAATAGAAGTTATGGTCAAATATTCCTGCTAAAATGTGAAACTCTGGTTTTGGTGTTTTTTTTAGACCAGTGTTATGTCATGGTAATTTTCCCTGAGTTTATTGAGACCATAATCTAATACTTGATGTGTAAATCTCTATTTGCACACCTCCTATTTTTAATAGAAACTATGATTTAAGATTCCCTAGAGAATTTATGAAACAAGGATTTGAGGTTGTTAGATCACCACTCATTGCGAACCTATGGTAATAATTGGAACTCGTTTGGATATGATGTGATCAAGATCGCACCATAAGAGTCAAATCTAGATCAACCTTATTTCGGTCTGCGAATCGTAAAACTGATTTACATGAATTAGACCACCACTGATCTTCACACTTAGAACTGTGAACTCTTTATTAATTATGAAGGCTCAGATTATTTGGAAGAGCATCTCTAAGGACATCTTGGGAAATAAGGATTGAGGTGCGTTTAGCAAAGCAATAGGTGTATGAGTTTACAGTGATATGAAAAGGAGGTTAGACCTCATCAAGGGCCACACACACACACAACTTGTCGTAGTGAGTGATTATATGAAAGTAGAATTGACCTTAGCCGGGTGAGCCATCTAGGATAAGACTCAAGGGTGAAGTCGGAAAACATCTAAGGCAAACCCCAGGGTTAAGGATGTCGAAGAATAGGAGTGTGGGTCCAAGTAAGGATGCGAATTTTAGGTGTGTGTATGTAGTTCCTAGGTGAAGAAGGAAACACGAGCTTAGAACGTGACGACGGAGAGTCAACACCCGGTCACAGTGGGTGGTGTCGGAGTTCAAGTGAACTCCCCCAATCCTACGTGCCAAGCCTAACTCATCTTAGGGATTTAATGTAATTGGAGAGGAAGATGGGGATCGAGTAAAGGGGTAGGTACCAACAAGATTAAGTGCCTTGGTAGGAGGAAGTTCGGGGTGTCAGCCCGTCACACTTCCTAATACCGCTGCGAGCCCCTCACCGGGTAACCCTCCGGAGATCCAAGGCAAACCCCTAAAACTTCTAGGACCAACTAAATTATAGACAAGACTAGTTGAATAGGAGAACTCGACACGTTAACTTGCATCCCGAACCAGAAGGAAATATAGAATGGACTGGGATAGTCCGGCGAGCGGTAGGATCGAGTTATAAGGATGGACTGGGATAGTCCGGCGAGCGGTAGGCTCGGGTTATAAGGATGGACTGGGATAGTCCGGCGAGCGGTAGGCTCGGGTTATAAGGATGGACTGGGATAGTCCGGTGAGCGGTAGGCTCGGGTTATAAGGACGGACTGGGATAGTCCGGCGAGCGGTAGGCTCGGGTTATAAGGATGGACTGGGATAGTCCGGCGAGCGGTAGGCTCGGGTTATAAGGATGGACTGGGATAGTCCGGCGAGCGGTAGGCTCGGGTTATAAGGATGGACTGGGATAGTCCGGCGAGCGGTAGGCTCGGGTTATAAGGACGGACTGGGAAAGTCCGGCGAGCGGTAGGCTCGGGTTATAAGGATGGACTTGTATAGTCTAGCTAGCGGTAAGCTCGTAATTTATATATAAGACTTGTATAGTCTAGCGAGCGGTAAGCTCATATTCTATATATAAGAATTGTATAGTCTAGTGAGCGGTAAGCTCATATTTTACTTATAAGACTAGTGTAGTCTAGTGAGCGGTAGGCTCGTAGTCTAAACATAAGACCAGTATAGTCAAGCGAGCGGTATGCTCGTAGTTTAAATCTAAGGCTGATATAGCCTGGCGAGCGGTAGGCTCTACTTTATAAATGTTGATGCAAATATGTGTGCTGGAGGCTCAGTAGAAAATAACTAATACATGTTACTTGTGCGTAAGTTGTGGTGGGTCTTCGGTTATGTTTTAGTCATCACACCGACAGCAGTTCTTTGACTCGGCAGTGCTAGTGGTTTTTATTGGGGCCAGGTTGTTTTACTGCACGTCCGACGGGACGAATCCCCTAAACCCTGCCTGGCCAATTCAGTTTAGTACGCAGGAGCTCGTGAGTACCGGGTACCGGTATCACACCGTACGTTTGGGCCTAGGTCTGGTAGTGTGACTTACCCACTTAGGTGAGGAGACGCCCGCTCCTCTGCCACCGTTTGACCACGACGGGAGGTGCCCGAGAGGTTAGCTACCTCCGAAAAGTGGGAACTAAAGGTCTGTACGTACAGAGTCGTGTGAGTGAGTTGCATGTTTATGAAATAATAATACAAACATTGCATCATTGCATTGCATAACATAGCATAGCATTTCTGCATAAACAGAGACCTCATCGTATAAATCAGTGTGGGCTCTTTTATACGATGAGTTTATACCTTCCAGATCCCTTAGCTTATGTGCCCTCGTGTGTGCATATAAGTTAAGGTTACTTTCGTAGATGCTCGTATTTATTTGCTTCTTATATTACATTGCCTTTTACACATTGCATAAACAGAGACCTCATCGTATAAATCAGTGTGGGCCCTTTTATACGATGAGTTTATTGCTTGCCAGATCCCTTAGCTTATGTGCCTTTGTGTACGCATATAAGTTAAGGTTAATTTTCCTAGCTGCTCTTCATATTACTTTACTTGCTCATATTACTGCTATTGTACCTATCTCCTATTGTTTGCTCTTATTACAAGCCTAATTGTAGAACTGCTAGAGTAATCTTAATTAGTGTACTCCTGCTAGCTAGAAGCTATGTATCTTTTGCTTGATATACATTGCTAGTTTTACCACTTGTCACCTGCTTCTTTGAATTACCCCTTGATGTCCTCCGCTTCCTCCTCCCGCACGGTGCCGAGGAGTCGCGGGTGGAGGCGGTGAGGAATATGCTGAGTCTTTTAGACTGACGGTCAGTGGACCACTTCATTTTAGGGATGATGTACCGGAGCAGCAGGACCCCGCTTAGGAGACAAGATAGGAAGACGAGGTGAAGCAGAACAACCGTTACACATCGTCGCAACAACAGTTACAGATGTATGAAGACAGAGTTTGATTGCTTCCGCATAAAAGTAGAATGAGAGTCTTGATGCACTATATTTGAACATGTAATGGGCATATGCCCTCTTGTACTTTATTTCTCATCGTGGACATTGTAAACTTGTAATTTATATATTTAATGTGATTTGTGGACTTGTGCTTCTATTTGCTTCTATTACTATGAATTGTGGTTGGCCAGGATGATGTTGATTAGCCGGCAGGATCGGCGTGTTGTGGTGATGACCATTTGGCGCATTGGCCTCACCGCAAGACGGCGGTTCTGGGCGGTAAGACCCGGTTTAAAAGCAAAAAAAAAGAGGGTCTTACATACACAATCCCCGCTCTTTGCGAGGTTAGCTTAAGCTCGCAAAGAATCATCCAACCCTGAGTGTTCGACGAGTGTCGCTGGAAACCCGGCTAACGGTGCCAACTTGGAAAGAACACCTAGCCTCTCCGAGAGTTCCTCCAACCCTGCCGGCTAGCGAGAGCCCGACTAGCGGAACCACCTCGGGGGAAAAACATAACCTCTCCGAGAGACCTTCTTATCCTGTCAGCTAACGAGGGGAACTAATCATTTAACCTCCCTGGGAGGTCAACCTGCCCTGCCGTCTAGTGAGAGCCCGGTCAGCGGAACCATCCATGGGGAACATCACATATCCTCCCTAGGAGGTCAACCTGCCCTGCCGTCTAGTGAGAGCCCGGTCAGCGGAACCATCTAAGGGGAACATCACTTAACCTCCCTAGGAGGTCAACCTGCCCTGCCGTCTAGTGAGAGCCCGGTCAGCGGAACCATCCAAGGGGAACATCACTTAACCTCCCTAGGAGGTCAACCTGCCCTGCCGTCTAGTGAGAGCCCGGTCAGCGGAACCATCCAAGGGGAACATCACTTAACCTCCTTAGGAGGTCAACCTGCCCTGCCGTCTAGTGAGAGCCCGGTCAGCGGAACCATCCAAGGGGAACATCACTTAACCTCCCTAGGAGGTCAACCTGCCCTGCCGTCTAGTGAGAGCCCGGTCAGCGGAACCATCCAAGGGAAACATCACTTAACCTCCCTAGGAGGTCAACCTGCCCTGCCGTCTAGTGAGAGCCCGGTCAGCGAAACCATCCAAGGGGAACATCACTTAACCTCCCTAGGAGGTCAACCTGCCCTGCCGTCTAGTGAGAGCCCGGTCAGCGGAACCATCCAAGGGGAACATCACTTAACCTCCCTAGGAGGTCAACCTGCCCTGCCGTCTAGTGAGAGCCCGGTCAGCAGAACCATCCAAGGGGAACATCACTTAACCTCCCTAGGAGGTCAACCTGCCCTGCCGTCTAGTGAGAGCCCGGTCAGCGGAACCATCCAAGGGGAACATCACTTAACCTCCCTAGGAGGTCAACCTGCCCTGCCGTCTAGTGAGAGCCCGGTCAGCGGAACCATCCGAGGGAACATCACTTAACCTCCCTAGGAGGTCAACCTGCCCTGCCGTCTAGTGAGAGCCCGGTCAGCGGAACCATCCGAGGGGAACATCACTTAACCTCCCTAGGAGGTCAACCTGCCCTGCCGTCTAGTGAGAGCCCGGTCAGCGGAACCATCCGAGGGGAACATCACTTAACCTCCCTAGGAGGTCAACCTGCCCTGCCGTCTAGTGAGAGCCCGGTCAGCGGAACCATCTGAGGGGAACATCACTTAACCTCCCTAGGAGGTCAACCTGCCCTGCCGTCTAGTGAGAGCCCGATCAGCGGAACCATCCGAGGGGAACATCACTTAACCTCCCTAGGAGGTCAACCTGCCCTGCCGTCTAGTGAGAGCCCGGTCAGCGGAACCATCCGAGGGGAACATCACTTAACCTCCCTAGGAGGTCAACCTGCCCTGCCGTCTAGTGAGAGCCCGGTCAGCGGAACCATCCAAGGGGAACATCACTTAACCTCCCTAGGAGGTCAACCTGCCCTGCCGTCTAGTGAGAGCCCGGTCAGCGGAACCATCCAAGGGGAACATCACTTAACCTCCCTAGGAGGTCAACCTGCCCTGCCGTCTAGTGAGAGCCCGGTCAGCGGAACCATCCAAGGGGAACATCGCTTAACCTCCCTAGGAGGTCAACCTGCCCTGCCGTCTAGTGAGAGCCCGGTCAGCGGAACCATCCAAGGGGAACATCACTTAACCTCCCTAGGAGGTCAACCTGCCCTGCCGTCTAGTGAGAGCCCGGTCAGCGGAACCATCCAAGGGGAACATCACTTAACCTCCCTAGGAGGTCAACCTGCCCTGCCGTCTAGTGAGAGCCCGGTCAGCGGAACCATCCAAGGAAAACATCACTTAACCTCCCTAGGAGGTCAACCTGCCCTGCCGTCTAGTGAGAGCCCGGTCAGCGGCGGTGACCCGACCCGGCCGTAGCACGCAAAGGTACCTGCCCTGCCGTCTAGTGAGAGCCCAGTCAGCGGAACCATCCAAGGGGAACATCACTTAACCTCCCTAGGAGGTCAACCTGCCCTGCCGTGTAGTGAGAGCCCGGTCAGCGGAACCATCCAAGGGGAACATCACTTAACCTCCCTAGGAGGTCAACCTGCCCTGCCGTCTAGTGAGAGCCCGGTCAGCGGAACCATCCAAGGGGAACATCACTTAACCTCCCTAGGAGGTCAACCTGCCCTGCCGTCTAGTGAGAGCCCGGTCAGCGGAACCATCCAAGGGGAACATCACTTAACCTCCCTAGGAGGTCAACCTGCCCTGCCATCTAGTGAGAGCCCGGTCAGCGGAACCATCCAAGGGGAACATCACTTAACCTCCCTAGGAGGTCAACCTGCCCTCCCGTCTAGTGAGAGCCTGGTCAGCGGAACCATCCAAGGGGAACATCACTTAACCTCCCTAGGAGGTCAACCTGCCCTGCCGTCTAGTGAGAGCCCGGTCAGCGGAACCATCCAAGGGGAACATCACTTAACCTCCCTAGGAGGTCAACCTGCCCTGCCGTCTAGTGAGAGCCCGGTCAGCGGAACCATCCAAGGGGAACATCACTTAACCTCCCTAGGAGGTCAACCTGCCCTGTCGTCTAGTGAGAGCCCGGTCAGCGGAACCATCCAAGGGGAACATCACTTAACCTCCCTAGGAGGTCAACCTGCCCTGCCGTATAGTGAGAGCCCGGTCAGCGGAACCATCCAAGGGGAACATCTCTTATCCTCCCTAGGAGGTCAACCTGGCCTGCCGTCTAGTGAGAGCCCGGTCAGCGGAACCATCCAAGGGGAACATCTCTTATCCTCCCTTAGGAGGTCAACCTGTCCTGCCGTCTAGTGAGAGCCCGGTCAGCGGAACCATCCAAGGGGAAAAATACTTTAAAAAACTTTCATTTCATTAATCATTCGGTTACATGCAAGAAAAACTAAGTAGGGAAACACTCTCTCCTACTACATGGACTCAAAGAAAAAACAAAGCACGGAGACTGGGACTCGGACTTCTATTCCCCGGCATGGTCCTCCTCGACCTCCTCTGGTTGTTGATGCTGCGGCCTCGGGCCCCTCGCCTCCCTCATTTCCAAGAACTCAGGGCAGGCGGATGTCGCGTGGCCTTCCTCCTGATGGAAGTCACAGTAAGGTAACTCCACTCGGATGCCCCTTCTTCCTCCCCCACGATTTCTTCTTCTTTTGTGGCCTATCACCATGGCTTGCTGGGGTGGTGGAGAGGGTGCTTTCAGTCCCTGCCTCCATCCTGGGAGGTCGCTCCCCTCTTCTTGGAAGCTGTCTTCCTCCTGGTCGAATTTCCTCTTGGGGGCCTTTGCTCTTCCCCCCTGCTGCCTTGCCTCCGGCTCACTCAGCTTGGCCAGCCTTCTTGTGAACTCCGGGTTGGCCTCTTCACTTTCAACTTCTTCGGCCACCCTTTCCATCAACTCCTCAAAAGACAAAGGAGCCCTCCTCTTGAGGTCCGCCTTGAAGAATCCCTCCCGCAGCCCCAATGTGAATGCAAGCTTGAGGGTGTACCCGGGCACCTCTTCGACGAGGTGAACCTCTTCCCTGAACCGTTCCAGATATTGAGCCAGCGACTCCTCTGGCTCTTGCTCGACCTTGAAAAGTGCTTCGGCATCTTTCTTCCTCTTCCTTGACGTCGAGAAGCGCAGCAGGAAACCTCGACGTAAGTCTTCGAAGGCATAGATGGATCCCGCAGGGAGCTGGTGGAACCACTCTCTAGCCTTTTCCTTCAGGGTTGTCGCAAAGAGTCGACACCTGAAAGCGTCCGACATGGGCATGATGGAGACCATGTCCTCAAACCACTACAGGTGCAGGATGGGGTCATCCTTGCCGAAGTAGTGAGACATCTCTGCTCCCTTGAACCCCCCCGGAATTGGGGCTGAGAGGATCATCTCAGAAAAAGGACCTCCTCTGCTCGCCCCCCTTGGGGGGTGGGCGAGCCGGGAGGGTGCCCCTCTACTGAGCTCGCCCCCTTGGGGCTGGGCGAGTGGGGGCCTGACGCCTCCCCACTCGCCCCTTTGGGGCTGGGCGAGTGGGGGTCTGGCACCTCCCCACTCCCCCCTTTGGAGTTGGGCGAGTGGGGGTCTGGCACCTCCCCACTCCCCCCCTCCTGGTACCTCCTCTCTGGCTGGTTGGTCGAGAGGGATCTCACCCTCCTGTTGGGGCGAGACCTCTGAACCACTTCCTCTCCTGCCTTCGTCTATCGAGGCGAGAGTCACATGTAAGGTCTGCAGGACCTCTTGCCTGAAATTTTCGAACATCTCCAACATCCCCGCATCTACCGGGGGCTGCGGGTGACCCGGGTCGGAACTTCCTCCACCTCCGCCCATGGAGCTCATCTTGAGGATTTCTTGAATCGGTCACTCTCCACGCTCACCGCACCATAAATGTTGAAACCGACTACTCGGACTCTGTGGAGTTCGGGGACCTCAACGAGGCTGAGGGGCGACCAACCCTTACTTCCCCCAAGGGAGAGCTCTAGGTTGAAGGTGTCGGAACTAAGAACTGGACCAAGGGCTTAGCGGGGAGGTCCCGCCACGTACCCGGAAGTCCCCTTGGAACTTCCCCTCCCAAGCCACTACTAAGCTTGGGCATCACTAGAGCCTCTCCTCACCCCCTAGAGAGACTTGGGGAGGGAGAGGGAGAAGGAGAGAGCTAGCCTAGGATGAGAGATCCCTCCAAATGGTGCCCCCTTGGTTCTATTTATAGGATTTTTGAAGTTGGGCTGCAAATAGCCAAAAACTGGTCCGCCAGATTACCAGAATACCCCTGAATTGGGCTGCGGATAGCTGAATCCCGCTGTTCTGAAATGCTAAATGCAGACCACTGGACTGCGAATAGCCAAACTGGATTGCGAATAGTAAACTGGATAAGGGGGGCCGAGTTGGCCTCTCCGCCGAATGCTGGGCGAGAGGGGGGGTCGAGCTGGCCTCTCCCCTCTCCGCCGAATGCTGGGCGAGAGGGGGGTCGAGCTGGCCTCTCCCCTCTCCGCCGAATGCTGGGCGAGAGGGGGGTCGAGCTGGCCTCTCCCCTCTCCGCCGAATGCTGGGCGAGAGGGGGGGTCGAGCTGGCCTCTCCCCTCTCCGCCGAATGCTGGGCGAGAGGGGGGTCGAGCTAGCCTCTCCCCTCTCCGCCGAATGCTGGGCGAGAGGGGGGGTCGAGCTGGCCTCTCCCCTCTCCGCCGAATGCTGGGCGAGAGGGAGGTCGAGCTGGCCTCTCCCCTCTCCGCCGAATGCTGGGCGAGAGGGGGGTCGAGTCGGCCTCTCCCCTCTCCGCCGAATGCTGGGCGAGAGGGGGGTCGAGCCGGCCTCTCCCCTCTCCGCCGAATGCTGGGCGAGAGGGGGGTCGAGCCGGCCTCTCCCCTCTCCGCCGAATGCTGGGCGAGAGGGGGGTCGAGCCGGCCTCTCCCCTCTCCGCCGAATGCTGGGCGAGAGGGGGGTCGAGCTGGCCTCTCCGCCGAATGTTGGGCGAGAGGGGGGGTCGAGCTGGCCTCTCCCCTCTCCGCCTACCTCCGGAGCGGGGGGGGCGAGAGGAGCTCGCCCCCTTCCTTTGCTCGCTTCCTATATGAGCTGGGCGAGCGGAGGTCTCCGCCTCCTACCGCTCATCCTCCCTCTCTCTATCCGAGGGAAAAGCACTCGACGAATACTGGGTTGTACACATGGCTATCCGCAGACCACCCTTTTCTAGTTTACAAATTGTTATCCGCAGATCAATTTTAGACTTGAGCATTCAATATCTTTGTTCTCCTGAGCAAGGCCCGACAACGAAGGAACATCTCTGATGACCTTCTAAGCACTTCATTGTGTGCACGGATCGTGATTCGTAAAAAAAATTGCACAGATAGAGACCGAGTTGAGGAATAAACACGATTTCTTCACCGCTCATGCGATTTCGGTTTGTTTGGGAAGATTTAGATAGCTAGGGTTTGTTTGGGAAGATTTATATAGCTATGGTTACTCTCTCCCAAACAAACTGAAATCGCATGAACGGTGAAGAAATCGTCTTTCTTCCTCAACTCAGTCTCTATCCACGCATTTATTTTACGAATCACGATCCGCGCACACATTGAAGTGCTCAGAAGGTCGTGAGAGATGTTCCTTTATTGTCCGACCCTGCTCAGGAGAACAAAGATATCGAATGCTTAAGTCTCAAATTGGTCTGCGGATAACAATTTGTAAACTAGAAAAGGTTGGTCTGCGGATAGCCATTTATGATCTGCGGATAGCCATTTATGAACTGCGGATAACAATTGCCTTAATTAATCAGATTGTGCAATACACTAACATAAAGTGGGTGAGTTCATATGACTGGATGTTTGGAGAATTCAAATATGGAACAGACAGTCGCCGTACGAAGAGTCTGACGAAGGTGGAATTTTTGTATATGGGTCTAGTCTTCAGATTAGGAGATTGGGCCGTCACGATGTTGACATGTGTACTCCCGTTTTATATAAATTTTGTCTCTTCTTTGCGAAATATTTTTTTCCAGTTTTAGGAGAATCGCCGAATTAGTCGCTGGTAGTTCGTAACTTGTCCTGCATCTTCTCGTCATTGTTGGAAGGCAGGAGTTTCGTCGAATCGTTAATGACGAATACTAACCCTAAGAAGGAGGTTGATACGTACTATCCCGAAGGAGGAGGAGGTTAGCCATCTCAACCCTAATGTCGCAGGAATGTTGTGTGAATGTATTTTTTCACGCAAAAACGTTTGAAAGACCTTTGTAGATATATAACATGTGAAAAAAAACGATTACATTTTGATTTCCCGCGCTTTATATCACAGAAGATCAATGTTGTTCGATCTAAGTGAACACTTTTGTTCGTCGGGATATGAGAACACTTCAAATACTCCGGCAAACAAAAGAGTTTGCTTGGATATCAGAAGTGTTTGTCACACGAACACTTGTTCGCCGGGATAGTATAAGTGATATCCCAGCGAACACTTTTGTTCGCATAGCAAGAGTGATATAGCAGGAGTGATATCCCAGCAAATATTTTATGTTCGTTTGGATAGCATAAGTCCTATAATATCACGCAAACAGAAGTGTTCGCCGGGATATGAGAATTGTTATCCAAGCGAACAGTACTTGTGTTCGCCGAGCGAGCACATTTGTTCGCTGAGCGAGCACATTTGTTCGCCGAGCAAGCACATTCGTTCGCTGGGCGAGCATATTTGTTCGACTAGCATGTGAACGAGTAAATTAGTTCGTCAAATGTACAAACAATTTTGTATATGGCATTTAAGCTTTAGGGCCTGTTTGAGAGGGCTTTTCAGAAAGGAAGAGTGGTGGCAAAAGGATGGTAGGAAAAGGTGCTTTTGAAAAATGTATATTGCAAAAGGAGATCTGTTTGGGTGAACTCCTTTTGCATAGATTTTCAAAAATGAAAAGCACTTTATAAACTGCTTGGCAAATCTCCGTTGCGGTGATTTTTTTTTATTAAAAATGCAAGCATGGGCAGAAAAATGCGCGCCCAGAGGACAATGTGCGCCCGCGCATTTTTTGCCCGAGCGCGCATTTTTCGCGCCGATGCACATTTTACACGCGGGAGCAAATTTTTCGTGCGGACACATTTTTCACCCGGACACGCATTTTTCGCCCAGGCGTGCATTTTTCGTCTAAACTCGCATTTTTCCGCTCGGACGCGCATTTTCTTCCCGGACGCGCATTTTTTCGCACGGGCGCATATTTTCTCGCCCGGACGCGCATGTTTTGCTCGGACGCGCATTTTTCTCCCAGGCGCGCATTTTTCGCCCGGGCGCGCATTATCTGCCCGGGTGCGCATTTTTTGCCCGGGGGCGCATTTTTCGTCCGGGCGAGAATTATTCACCAGGGCGCGCATTATTTCGCCTGGGAGAAAAAAGAGCGCCCGAGCGAAAAAATGCGCGTCAGGGCGAAAAATACGGACCTGGGCGAAACGTGGGTTACCGGGAGAAACGTGCACGCCCGGGCGAAAAAATGCGAGCCGGATCGAAAAATGCGCCCGGGCGAAAAAATGCGAGTCCGATCGAAAAATGCGCCCAGACGGAAAATGTTCTTCCGAGCGGAAAATGTTCTTCCGAGCGGAAAATGCGCGCCCGGGAGAAAAATGGGCGCCCGGGCGAAAAAAATACGCGCCCGGGCGAAAAAATGCTCGCCCGGGCAGAAAATGCGCGCCCGGGCAGAAAATGTGAGTCTGGTGCGCGCCTTGGCGAAAAATGCGTCCCGCGCGAGAATGTGCGCCCGGGCGAAAAAATGCGAGTCCGTGCAAAAATGCGCATCTGTGCGAAAAATTTGTGCCCTTTCGAAAAATGCGCGCCCTGGCAAAAATTGTACGCCCGGGCGAAAAATGTGCGCCTGTGCAAAAAAAAAAACTCGTGAGGGCGGAAAATGCGCGTCAGGCGAAAAAGTACGCGCACGGGTGGAAAATGCGCGCGCAAAAAATGCAAGCCCGGGTGAAAAAGGTGCTTACGGGCAAAAAATGCGCGTTATGGCGAAAAATGCGAGCCCGGACGAAAAAATGTGTGTTAGGGCGAAAAATGCTCGACCTGCAAAAAAATGTGCGACCGAGCGAAAAATTCGCGTCCTGGCCTAAAATGCGCCATGGGCGAAGAAATGCTCGCTCGTGCAGAAAAATGTGCGCACGGGGGAAAAATTTGCGTTTAGGCGGAAAATGCGCTAACCTTGTATCGGAATGAGGAAGTGCTTTTTGAAAAGGATCAAAAGTAGGAGACAAATGACTTTTCGAATAGAGGAGAAAAAAGAGTTTTCTGCTGTAGCTTTTCCCGCTGGTAGACAATCCAAACGGTTTGTTTGGTGCGATGTCGTTTTTCCGAAAATGAAAAGGAGCTAAAAAGCCCTTCAAACAGACCCTTAGTTTATAAGTAGAATTATAAGGAATGTATGAGAGCATTGAAGAAACTCACCTAACATTAATCTTCGTGAACTTTGCCGGCGGAGGCTTTGAATATGTGAAATTTGTCGGTGGAGGCTTCGAATCATTTGAAGAACACAAAATGCGCATGTTGGAACCCGGATACCGGTTCGACTATGTTCGAGACTTGGGAGAAGCTTGAGTTACTTCTCTCTTCGTCAAATCTCTAGGTCTGATTATTTCGAGCTGAGAACTGGTCCTCACAGAATGGTAGGTAGTTGCCTTAAGAAAGGACCCGCTGGCCGCAGCGAGGATGTCCCGCCACTAACCCAAAAATCTGACCTGATTTTCCCTCCCAAAAATCAAAGGGTGAGCATGTCTCATACAGCACAAGGACACAAAGAAGAAAACTCAGGCTCTCTTGGGGGGGATTCGTGCCGATCTGAGACATAATGAGTCATATTTATAGGCAAATCTTCCTGAGGACAAAAAAGTCCAAAAGGCCTGCGAATAGCTCCCTCCGCCTTAACTAAATTACTACATGCAGACCAAAATGGTCTGCGAACAGCTCCTCGCACCTTTTCGTAATACTAATCGCAGTCCTTGTTGGTCTGCAGATAGTGAGAGAGGAATGAGGAGTTTGGTTGGCCCGAACTCGCCTCGCTCCCTCTTTGAGCGGTACGGCTGTGGCGACTAGGTCAAAACCTACTCGCCATGAGCGAGCCCTCTTGGAGCGAGCTCGCCTGAGGCAAAGTCAACTCGCCTTGCCAGGAGCGAGCTCTCTATTGGTATCGTCTCGACGAACCGTACTCATTTCGTCGAGAAGAAGTCACGTCGATAAGAGCTGACGGGGAAGGGTCGTACTCGCTTCACCCTACCCTGGGCGAGCAAGACCGCCATTGGTTCTACTCGCCGGATGCGTTGGTCTACTCGCCGAGCACAGGTTGGTTGTACTCGCCGAATACGGGTTGTACATCGCATTCTTCTCTGTGAAGTTTATCGGCAGAAAATGCGATATTGGCAGCCCTAGGTCAGGCGGAATAAGGGAGAAGACTATTTTTGCTCATAATTGTTCGCTTGGATAAAATACAGTTCATTTGGCGAGCCGTGAAATTAATATTAATGGAGCCACATGTCTTGGTCGTCGGGATATCACTTTATGTCCGCCGTGTTCGCTTGAAGACACGGCCACGTGTCAACATTGTAAAAGCCTCATCTCCAAATATGAAGACTGCTTCATATGTAAAATGTTTTTTATTCTACTTTATTTAAAAGTTATTTATTTTCTCACTTATATTTTTTATTGTTTGCTTACGTTTGGTTGTTTTATTATATTTATTTTTTTATTTAATTGGAAGTTGTTGATAATTATGATGGTATATAAAAGATCCCACTTATTAACAAAATATATAATAATTAGCAAAAATGACACGTCATCTCTCGTGCACGTTACCCACCCCTATTAAAACTCTTTAAAATTTAATTGTTTAGTAGAAGAAGTGATGAATAGAAAACAAAAAGAAAGAGCCCATCTTCGTCCAAACTCAACACTCAGAATCCTAGCCATCTTTTGAATTTAAAAAAAAAGAATAATTATCAAAACTTTCCTGAAATTTAGTATAATTACAGTTCGCACCCCACTTATTTTTAAAATTATAAAAATCTCTCTTAAAGTTTACATTTCATAACATCTATGCGCAAAAAAATTCCTCATCGAAGAAGAGATTGGACGTTATGCTATGTACTCTTACACTGAAATTTTGGTATTTTCAAAAGTACGAGAAGAGATTTTTGTAATTTCAAAAATAAAAGGGGTGCAATCTATAATTTAGCAAACTTAGAGGAAGAGGATTTCAAAGCATACAAAACTATGTGAATAATATAAAATTAAATACTAAAAATCATCATAAATTCAGAGGGCTGATGAACTTCTGTGTTGATTGTTTGTGTAGATTTTTGAACATGCTTTTCAAAACGGGATTGCAAGTTCCTAAACTGCTCGCAGATCCGAAATTATGACTCAAAATATAATTTTTCATTCTCAATCTCCTCTGCTTGACCGACTGAGCTTTTGACTATACAATCTATTTATATAATCAACCGTAGAGAACTTAGGCTCCCATATATATGTGTATATATGTCTATAATAATAATATTCTCTGGGGAAATGTCAATAAACTAGTTGGTCACTTATGGAATCCATTTTCACTAACAAAAATGTGGTGCTTTGTGAAGAACTTCTCGTGGAATCCATTTTCAAAAAAACCGGACCCAGGAGGCCGGCCCGGAAAATGCCCGGCGAGGCTCGGGCCCGGGCCGGGCTTAGGGGCCTAATTGGGCCCCATATTAGCCAAATGCCCGGCCCGCTGCCCAGCCCGGGCCAGGCCGGGCAAAGCCTGGTTACTGGGCTCTTGAAATGCCCGATTTGGCAGCAGCCATAAGGCCGGGTCCGGCCAGGGCCTGGCCCGATCCTTGGGGCCTTGGCAGGCCCCCATTTGGAGGGAAAGCCTGAGCCCGATTAAGGCTAGGCCCGGGCCGGGCCCGGTTGGAAAAAAGTCTGAGCCTAGTAGGCCCGGCCACGGCCCGGGCCCGTCAGGATTTTTGGACAGGCCTGTCTTAGATAAAGCCACATATTGTTATCCTTGGTTATTTGTGAGAGAAAACATAGTTTTGACAAATAAATACTAATGTTTTGGGTAGTTTTTTCTTGTGATTTATTTAGGGAGTTGTTAAAGGCGCCGCAGTTTTGCCTAGTGGCACTATAATTTCACGTGTCTTTTGGAAATACGTCTTGTAAAATGCACGCACAAGGCGTAATTGCCACCATAATTAAAACAATGGGCGTAACTATAGCGAATTTTTGGAAATACGTCTTGTACATGCATTTTTTAGGAAAAGTGTTCAACACGAAAGCTGTAGATCTCGACGAGATCCACAACTTTCGTGTTGAACACTTTTCCTAAAAATGCATGTACAAGACGTATTTCCAAAATGTGCGTAATAACTCATAGAAATTGCGGTGTCACTAGCCAAAACTGCGGTGCCTTTAACAACTCCCTTTATTTATTATGACTGGTATTATAGTCTCATAGGCACATCCCTCTAACCACATGTCCTCCCTTGGCGCTTTTTTTGGGTCCGGAGTCCGGACTCCGGGTAATCTCCTGGAGAAATTTGTCCCTCTCCCAGAGAGATCAAATTTGATCTCCTGGAGAATTTTTTTTGAGATCAGAATATGATCTCCAGGAGATCAAATTTGATCTCCACATAATCTTTTAGGGTGTTTTTGATATCCTAAAATCCATTTCTATATCCAGAGATCAAAAAAATTACGTCAACCCATATGTTTTCTTAAATCCCGGACCTAAATTTTGGAAACGGGCTCCGGTCCCAAAAAATTCTCCCTCCCTTGTCCCACTCTACGATCGCGGACACCGCTCAAGAAATCGTCGCCACCAACTGCCTCGATGTGACGAGACAAAGTTTCCCTAAAAATTTCTTCGAGTTAACATAATCAGTCGTCGTCACTTTGGAACGCTAGATTGGGCTGCCCGTATCCGCCTGGGGGCAGGGAGTTGTTCGACCATCGAAGTTGGTGAACCGAAGGACATAAATCAGACATTTCTATTTGTTCGTCAAATAATTAGAAAGATGAAATTCCCTGAGCACCCCCTACAAAATTTTTCACCGTTCATAAGATCGTGCCCCTTACTCTGCTCTTCAGTGTGTGTGGCTTATAAGATCGTTCCCCGCTCTCCAGGCCGTACTCCCACGTGCCGCTTCAAATTGATGAGATACTTTTCTTCTAAGTGTGAAAGAGGCTAGTCACCTTTTGACCATGTTTTTCAAACATGTGTTTCATGCCATGTGTGAAAAGGGGTAGTCGTCGTTTACTATGAAATCAACATGTGCTTTTGAAGGAAGCTTCTAGGAAAGTGCCCAGAGGAAGCTTCATGACATGTGCTTTTGACAGAGGGAAGCTTCATGCACATGTCATCTACCACCTCTACCCCCTTGGTTTTAGCCTTATAAATAGGCATGAAGGAGGAGGGGGTAAGGCATCCATTTCTCTCCCATCTCAAGCATTGAAAGAGTTTCTAAAGAGGCCTTTGTGACAAGCGTCTTAATTTGGGGAGAGCTTTCGGACGTCTCTGCGACGTTGACGAGGAATACTTCGCCTACACGGATTGGATCTGGAGCAGACTTTGGCAAGGATTCGAAGAGGCATCTTGGAGAGGATTTATGTAATCCGTCTCGTCCGCCACTGTCGGTAACTTGCAATTTTTCTGCTACTGTTTATTGTGTATTATTGTGTGGTGCGAAGTTGGTGAAGATCCTGTGTGGATCGAGGAGGGAAAGCCTTGTAATTGCTTATTTGTTTTACACATTCTTAGTGGCGGCTTTCCGGGTTGGACTCCGATCATCCTGTGGTTTTCACCCTATTGGTTTCCACGTTATATCTGCGTGTCACTTTTATTGCTGTTATTTTGTGCTGTGTTTTGGTTGTGTATCGACATACCGCTAAGCGGTCGTGCAGGTACTTGCTCGAACTAATTTGCAGGTGCTCTGGTCGGACTTGCATGCTCTCTAGCCCAACACAAATGTCGAGGCCTAGTGCACCACTCTCCAAACAAAATTGTCTAAACAATATAAAACATATTTCTGTAAATATATAGCAAAGACACAATCTAAAGCTGATTTGTCTAAACAATCCGAAGGAAAAGAAGGTTGATGGTTGCGATAAGAAGAGCGAAGAGACCACTCTAACAAAGGATTGAAGGACAAATGTTTAGGAAGCTAGGCGAGCGCTTATAGTTCAATGCGGGTGCAATGTGAGTGCGGAGCGAGAGCAAAGTGACACGATCTCATATTTGGACAATGATGGCTTAGGATAATTTATGTGATGGTTTTAAGTAGAACTATAAAGAATCTTTAGGGTTTACGAATGATTCGCCTTTTCCACTTGGTTGAAGCACATGAACAATTTACTAATCTCGTGCAATTTATTAATCAAGTGCATGAATTAAATAAAATTTCAAAATTACTTCAGCCAGTGCCAAGAAGGGAAAAACAAAGGTCCAGTTCAGGGAGTGGGACGGCCCAGTTCAGAGAGTGGGACATTATTCGCTCAAAAGGTGCGACTTTGGGCCCATGGCTTTTCGCTCAAAAGGTGCCTCACTATGTTGAGGTGAAGCTGTACACTTGAGCTTCGGGATCACATTCACTCGTGTTGACGTGAGATTAATCCTAGGCCTCCCCCCACAAGAACAAGAGTAGTACATTGTAATTCTTAGGAGCGAAGATCAAAGAAAATGAAGAAAAAACATCAAGCAAAAAAGAGCAAACTCACAGAGATTTATGTGATTCGGCAATCTGCCAACTCCACGACGACACTAGATCGAATTTACGTGATTCGGTAATCTGTGTGAGGTGAATGGAGAAAAGAGTGGTCAGTTGGGTTCATGTGAACCGAACCGTTTCTGTGGAATTGAACCCACCCTAAATAGGACGGCATTAATATCGCTCGGAACATTTGACCTAGATTTGAAGATATCCAGGCTCTACGGCACTTATAACAGAAGCCATTTTCCATAAACAGCGGGCTCTGGTTGTTCTGTCGGCTCTGTAAGGAAGATGACTTTGACCTGCCATGTTTCCGTGTTCCCTCCGCATCGATAGCAGTTCAAAGTCGTCTTCATTCCAAACCGACAAGCACATTACCGAGATCAAAGAGCTAGAAACACGCTAACGACCAGGATATGCAGAAAACGATGAAGAAGGCGCTGCGTCTGCTTTGATCCAAGCTCTGATCAAAGAAAGAAAATACAGGACGATATTGCAAAATCACAGTTCTATTCTTCTCTTCGAGTTCGATTAAATACAGGATTCAAAGATCACACAATCCAGCCATAAAATCAGTTTTTTTTCTTTTTCCACACAGTACAGTCACAAAATCAGTTTTCTGTTCTTTTTTGGGGTGAGAAATGGGTAGAATATGAATAGAGAGAGGCCTACAGTGAGTGCGCATCCGACATCCTCGGAGTCAATAACAATGGCGGACCGACGAGGCAACCACCTGAGCCCACTGCTTCAAATTTGCTTTCATCTCCGATGGACTGCTACTCCCTGCACACATAAATTTGTAAGCAATCCGTGAACTTATAGAATTTCTGTCATTAAAGCTTTGAAAAGGAAGGGCGACAAAATTTCTTGAGGGGAAAGGAAATTTTAATAAGATTTTATTGAAGTGAACTGTTGAATCTACAATCATTGATTTATGACATTCAATCCCGTTATCATTTATTCCATTCTAGCATCAAAAAACACAATTATGAACCCCGATAGATCAAGGCAATTTCAACTACTCAGAAGAATTGAATACATCTATACAAAAACCCGAAATCAGTTTCATCAAAATATATTAAAAAAAAGCCGGTTAGGTAAATTACCTGAGGAGAAGATCGAAAGAGGGCTTCCGGCGGGAGAGCCATCCGAAGAAGGAAATCCCGATCTACCAATCGAAGCAGATTCCTTCAATCCCCGCCGGATGGCCAGGTACAGATCGAGGGCCGGCAAGATCTCGCTAATCCGACTGGAGCAATCGCTGCCCTCAGACGATCCATCGCCGGACACGATGCCGAGATCGATGCATCCGCGGAGCTCATCAAAGTCATCGTCCGTGACACTCGTCACGGCGCGGCGGCCGCGGCGCGCTCGTTGCAGATCCTTGCGGCGTTCCCACGCCTCTTCCCTCTCCAGGTCCGGCGACCATGATTTATGCTTCACCAGAGGCCGATGCCGAAGCGGTGGCGGAGGCGTCGGATTGTCCATGGCTCGCCGCCGCCTCGTGGAGGCGGAGACTACCCCTTGTTCTGCTATCGGCTCTCCCTCAAATTTCGAGGAGGCTGCGCGGGGGTTTTAAGGCTAGGGGAAGGAATTAGGGAGACTTGCTTCGCGGGGTCTACAATATTCCGCATCGCTGTCCGCTTATATATAATTTTATTTTACTTTATTATAAAGCAAAAAATAATAATCATAATCATAATAATAATGGCTGATTTAATGATTTTACAGATTTGCCGTTTTATTATGCCGGCTGCTTACCGCAATTATACGCTCGGATAAAAGTTTAACAGTGGTCTAATAAAAACTACTGAGGAGATTCACAGTAGACGAGTCACCAGTGAACTTAGTTACCGTGCTTCGCTGGGCTAGTGGAGGGATCTCCGCCGTCCATTTCAAAAGAACAAAATAAAATCACTTCTAGCCGTCCGTTTTATATGAAAAAAAAAGAGGGAGAAAGATTTAGCGGGGCCCACCTCTCAAATACTTTTTTGAATGCAAAAATGAGTTACAAAGTTACAATACTAATAAAGTAATATTTGGGGATTTAAAATGTGTCATAAAGAAAAAAAATAAATGTTGATTGATATTTTCCCCTGAGAATATTTCTCTCGCGGATTGCAATCAAGGGCCGTCGATCGAACGACAATCTACGGTGGAAAGGTCTGAATCCACAACCAATGTATGGTGTGTGCATGCATAATCAATGATAGAGATTGCTCCAAATATACGAGTAGAACGAGTTAGTGTCAAAGAATTAGCTCGGCAAAGACCATAAGCAATATTATGGATGAATGTTGTTTAATTTGTGATGATTTTTGTCGTTTAGGGTTAACATTTCAAGTAACATCTAACAAAGCTATGTCCTTGTTGATTAAGGCTTCGTTTGGCTCGGCTTATTTGCTCCGGTGAGTTTGGACAAAATCGTCATTGTCATAGAATGTATGTTTGGTATGACAAATGTTACTACCATTATCAAAAAAAGAAACTAGTTATAAGCATAAAATGTTTGGTATAACAATGACGTTTTTGTCCAAACTCACCGGAGCAAATAAGCCGAACCAAACGAAGCCTAAAATTCATGGGTGCAAAGTTTGTTCATGTTTTCGTGTCTGTTTGAAATTTTGATAATATATGATTTGTTCATGTTTCTATTAATGCATGTAGGAAAAAATTCAGGTTTTTTTTGCATAACAAATATTTGTGCGATATATTTTCAGGCTTGCAACATGAAGAAATTATGAGGGCATGTTGAGGCGAAATTTTTAAATCCGGAGCCTGGACTGTCCAGGATGGTCGCGCACTGATCGTGCACGTTCTCTCCCTCAAATCTCCGACCACACGCGCAAAAGTGCATTTCTCTCTACTCAAATCTCCGGCTTCCTATTGGTCCCGGTTCCAAATTTTAGGAACGGGACCCCGACGGAAAAATCTCTCCATGTTGAGGCCCCGTATGCCCTGCCTGAGCTTTGTTAAATTGTTCGTAGGAAATTTTCAGGAGTAATCGCAAAAGAGGCCGGTGAATAAAACGTCGGCTTCTAATTTATAGTTTTAGGCCCTGTTTGGCGGGGCTGATCCGCCGCGATCGTGTGGACGGCACCGACCGGTCGTGATTGTGCGCCGGTTTGCGGTGCTGCGGCCGGGCGGCGGAGATCAAGCTCGCCCACGAAATCCACGGTTTTCCCACGAATTTCAAGAGTGTAGTCAATCAACAAGCGGAGAAAATCACTGGACGAATGGTAAATCGAAGGTGCGTCGACACTGTTGCGGACGATGTACGCAGCACAACAACAAGTGCTCGTTGAACGTAAAAGAAAAATATGCGAGGCAAAGAGGAGAAGATCAGAGATCTCAAAAGCAGGAAGGCGGGATGAATAATGAAATTCCGTGTAAGACGGGTTTAAGAATATAGACCGAAATTAACAAAAAGGCAACAGAAATATATATGTAATCGCGGCTAGATCATTTCGACGTTCGCATCCGCAGCTCACGCTCAAGCTCGGCCTGGCGTGGCATGGCACGCAACCATGTATGGTGGTTTATATCCTTCCTTTCATCTCATCGCTCAACTGAGGCTTGTTTACGCGGCGGGAATGAAGAGACCATTGAGAACGAAAGTTATCATGGTGATGTGGGAATATAGATGTCAAAAATAGAGTTTTTGATCATGTTGATCGGGTGAGAATAATGATTTAACAAACACATGCTAATTCTGGCGGCGTTTTTCTCCTACCGATAGTGGAAATGTGAGCAGTGGGAATGAGAGATAGCTGCAATAGAAATGCGAGCTCACACCTAGGGGTGTGCAAAAATAACCGAAGAACCGAGAACCGGACCGGAACCGAACCAAATGATTTGGGTCGGTTCCAAATAGGTTCGGTTTGGGTCCGGTTCTCATAATACCAAAACCGACAATTCAATTCGGTTTATGGTTCCAAGGATCGGGTACCCAGAACCGACCCGAGAACCGAATATCAATGCTAAAAAAAATATTTTGAGACAACGGTTATAGTCATACTACTTAATACGCGAAAATAATTGAAAATATAGTCGTATTGCTAAAGAAAATAGTTGTTATACTTGTATACTTCTATGACTTCAATATTATAAACAGTCATTATTCAATTATTTTGAGACATTGATAATGTATTACAAAGAATCATGAGTTTTTAGAGCCATTTTTTAAATTATTTTGAGACAGGTAGAATCGAGAACCGAACCGGAACCGGAACCGAACCGAAGAAAACGGTTCGGATATGATTCTATACTTTAGGACCATGGGTCGGTTCCGGTTCCTAAAGTTTGGAACCGAATCTATATGGATCGGTTCTTGGTTTTGGGTGGAACCGAACCGAACCGATCTGAGTAGCACCCCTACAGTCACACCGATGAGAGTTGCATTTGAAATGGGAGCTCTTACTCTGCAGTGGGAACGAAATTAAATTTGGTGGTTTCCCCGCCGCTACTGCGATTAAACTAGAGATTTATCAAATACATGGCTACGTCGAGGCGTCTTTTCCAGCCGTAGATGGAGAAATCAAACAGAACCCAAAGCGGCTAACTCCTTATGAACACACAAAACAAACTAAGGGTCACCGTCATAGTATTTTCACAGTAAATACTCCACACCATGGTCCCCGATTAGTCCTCTCCATCTTCGGCATCGTCGACTCTCTCCTCCGTCCGAGCCCTTCCAACCGTCATTCTAGACTCAAGACTCATCGAATATCTCTTGATCGATCTTCACCGCCGTAATTGAAATCTATCGTTGATAGTAAGCAATTACGAATAAGCGGTCTTAATAGTAATCGTAATAATGCTAAAAACATATGCCGCCTCGTTTGGGGCTGTGGATTCCACGCCGCGCATATACGTCGTAGCCTGACAGCGGCTGCCTTCTAGGGCATACAATCAAAAACCGCCATAAATCTGATGCTCTCCGATCCACAGGTGGTAGTAAATTCATTATTGACAGTTTACCAGTGTTCTGATTTTCTATGAAAGCCTTTTTGATCCAAATTTTATTTTCTAGGGTTCTGGACCGCTAATATTTTTAATATCCAATTACTTAGGTTTAATATTTTTAAAATGTATTTTATTACTTTAAGCAATCAAATTAGATATTCCAGTTCAATTTTATTTTCGTCAGCTACTTTCGTGCAGCTTAAGTTAAGAGGGAAAAAAAAAAGATATTATGGCGTGGTGCTTGGTCTATTGTATATGTTGATATTATTATATCAGCCCTATATATGTCACCCTTTCTGTTGGAAGAATGTGAAGAAGCAAGAAGGCGGAGGCGAAGAAGCAAGAAGGCGGAGGCGAAGAAGCAAGATAGCGGAGGAGAAGAAGATACGGCGAGCTTCAGGCGAGGAATCATCGAGGGTTTGGGAGAGGGTTTGGGATGATCGAAAATGAGGAGAGAGAAGCGTAGATGTTTTAACCTAGTTATTGGGCTAAGTTTTGGATCGGACGGCTAGGATCTTCGCAATGGCTTTTTAATTTCACTGAATTAGTGAATCACCGTATTTCTGTTTAAGATTGTGTACAGCTATTAGCTACTGCCTACTATGAGTATGTCACACGTTGCTCGGGCAGAACTCCATTGAGCGGGTGTGTATATATATATAAACACTCCTAATTCCTAAACTAATCTCAACAATTTAATTTATTTTTAAAATAAATTTTTAATATTAAAAATGAATCATTTATTTTAAATTTTTTTGTAAAAATATCAAAAAGATAATGCAATACATTGAGGTTTTAATTAAAATCAGGAAGGTTCCGAAAACATACTTTACCAAATGCATTAAATAATTTGTATAAAAATAAAAGTGAATTCATTCATTTGCAAGATCTGATCCAAACGGATGAAGTCCAGTACAGAATGCGGTAATGCGGGGGGTCCAAGGAAGGACGCCGGCGCAAGCGCATGAGCCACACGATTACAAGAGCGTCGAGCAAAAACAAACTTAATTGTAGGAATTCTCTGAGCCAACACGAGAGCATCCCTAATGATAGGACGGTCGAACTGAACCGTCTCAGCACGAAAGTGAGCTAAGCGTGCAAACAACCACATAAAAAATCAACAGTTGGCAGCAAGACGTTTGACGGGAAAAACCCGGAAGGTGAAAAAATCACGGAGCTGAATCAGTGCCGACCAAATTTACTATCTTTCAGTGTGTTGTAAGAAGTCGTTTCTCGAGGGTGACATGTCACCGCTCGTTACAAATAAGGTTTCTGGATCTCGAGTGTCACTTGGAATGGAGCGCTAGGGAGCGCGTTGGGGGAGCTGGCAATCAGCTGGAAGGATGAATGCATGCAGCGACTGGGGGATCTGGACTCGAAGGACGAAGCTGAAGGAGATCTTCGAGTTGTCTTCGAAGAGACCTTCGAGGGCCGAAGGAGTTCGAAGGCTAAAGGATCCTGCGCGCGAGGGTGCGCGGGCGATCGAGGGTGCGCATTGGAGGGATCCCACGCGCGAGGGATCTTGCACGCGAAGGTGTGCCCGGGCCGCGGGGCCGGCGTCGCGCGGTTTGGGGGGGTTGATGCCCTTCATACTAGGGGAGTGTGGCTCTCCCCACTAAGGGCGTGGGGTTGTCCACTCCCGGATGATCGGGTGCGGTTTGCGTGTCTGCGAGCATGTGTGTTTTATCGTCCGTCATTTGAAGACCAAACAGACTCAAAATTGTGTGAAAACGTGGTCGTAGGAATTGTATTTGCGAACCGATCGAGATCGTGACAAAAAATCTCTGATTCCACTGAACGATTTTTAATTGTGCATGGCGTGAGTGTGATCGAGTATGACAAGTGGCATGGAACGTACATGGAAGAACGAGTTTTTGTTGGTCCATGTACTATGGGCAGGGAAAGTTAAATGGTAATAAAGTACTACCCCAAGATGATAACTGATAAGCAGTAGGGGCACTATTGATAGATTAAAATTACAGCAGTCGAAGTCGACGGAGCACTCAGAGCACGTCATTCCCCTCATCAGCAGCAGGAAAAAGACTTAGCTCCGTGAGCGGTGGCCTGTCACCCTCCAAGTACCTCTCTCTCTCTCAACAATTGTAACGAGGAGCGGTCTGTCGCCCTCGACTTCTCTCAGAAGCTTTGTAAAGCAACCAAGAATAGTGAAGTTTGGTCGGCACTGCTTCGGTCGCATGTTTTTTCACCTCATTCCGAGGTTTTCCACGTTAAAAAAATTGCTCTGTAAGCTTTCCCTTTTTTTCTGTGATTGATTGTACGCTCGTCCACTCTCGGGCTAAGACGGTCATTATAGACAGGGTTTAGGAGCTTTGAGTTGGCCGCAACAGTTTGACGCCATCTGTGAGAACGAGTTCCCCCAAAGCTTGAAAAAGATTCTAAAGACAGTATCCTCAACAAAGTGATACTTGTGACTAGAGGTCATGACACGAAAAGTCATCCGCATAAGTGAAGGATCAATCCCCGGGGAGTATGCTGATCTAGCTCCCCTCCACTCGCTCATCAACAATTAAACCCGAAGGAGAGCTCCCTAGTTACGAATGTCCATGGTCGTGGGGCCCGTCCTGGCGGAGGACACGAAGCATCACCGCAACAGCCATAAAGTGGAAGGTCATGTGCCTGCAGATGGGAGGCTCACGTGCGAAAAAGTTCGTGACATAATTTTTGAAGAGCACGAACGAGACGAGGCAGCGTGCCGCTTTGGCCCCTCGCCCTCTCCATCGTCACTCACTGCTCGCACCTGAGTTTCTGGCACATCCAATCCCCCTTGGCTTCAAGATCCCAATGATCGAGACATACGACGGAGCGGGCGACCCATCAGAGCATGTCAGACACTTCACGATCATGATGTAACTCTGGAATGCCCCAGATCCACTATTGTGTCAGACATTCCCAACGACTTTGAAAGGACAGGCTCGCACCTGGTTCCTATCCTTGAAGGAGAAATCAAGGATTTCACAGAGCTGACTCAACAATTCGCGGACCAGTTCATTACTAGCCGCCGGATAATCAAAGATCCCTCCCACCTATCCGAGATCCGTCAAAGCGAATGGGAAACCCTTAAAGATTTCTTCCACCATTTCACCACTGAGACACGACTAATCCCTGGGATAAAATCGGAGCTCCTGCGAGGGTTTCTCATCAGAGGGCTCCGCCCTGGCCATGGTAGCTTCCACTCTGCACTAATACGGGAGACTGTACCCAGCTATCTCGATCTCGTTCGACGGATCGATGCCCGGATCACCGCCGACGAAGCAATTGAAGCACATCAACAACAATTTGATATAGGCATGAAAAGGAGGGAGCGAGAGGCTTCATCAGTCTTCAGGAGGAACAATGAATGTCATGGCAACCCACAACCTCGGCAGCACCAGAGAAACACTCCCCTCAAAACCTTCAGAACAAACATACTCCGCGCAATCAAAGGCAACGAGGCGCTCCGCAAGCCCAGACCCCTCGCTATAAACGCGGGGGACCAGACAAAATACTGTGAGTTACACCATGGACAAGGACATGACACAGAAATTGCTCCAAGCTTAAGGATGAAATCAGGCGTTTTGTCAAACGATGCTTACTAGGAAATTCCTACAAGGCTAGACGTCTATTCGGCCAGCAGGAGATCAGCCAGCAGCTCCCTAGGAAGGACTGGGGGGAATACCTTTAGATAGACATCCCCTGAGAAAGCTTCCTACCTATCAACAAGACTCTATCCGTGCTACTGAAATATTTTGCCAACTTTATTTTTCTATAAGTACTTTGTGTAAATTACCACTGTGATAATAACTTTTAAAGTTGATCATTTCAGGCATGTGTATGACAATCATCGTCTGCGTTATCGAAGCTACGTATTTACTTCGCCCAAATGAAAGGATGTTTATTTTCACGAACAGCAACTGCCTCCGGGCAGCGTGCTAATGAACAACGACTGCATCCGGGCAGTGCGCTAATGAACAACGACTGCCTTCGGGCAACACGCTAATGAACAGCGACTGCCTCCGGGCAGCGCGCTCACAACGACCTCTCACTTTAGCTGATTGAAGGTTTGCCCTTCTCCCCACATTAGGTTACAGCGTCGTCGTGGTCTGCCCCCCTTGCACTCACCAGTGGTTTGAAGATCTGCCCTTCACCGTCCCTCCGAGGCCACGCCCCCATTACCTCCCATTGCCGCCGATCGAAAGTCCTCCCTTCTCCCCGCGGTAGGGCGCAGCACCGTCATGGCCTGCCCCCCTTACTGTCGCCCAGGTTCGAAGGTCCGCCCTTCACCGCCACTCTCACCGCCGTCCCCTAGTTCGGTAATTCGGCCCTCTCATCACTTGGCTTGAAGCGTCCGCCCTTCGCCCACGTAGTAGATTCCAGCACCACCTGGGTCTCGTCCTCCAATTGCTAACATCAAAGAAGCAAAACAAGGTCGATCGCGCAAAATGTCAGTTCCAACACCACAAAAGCTCTGTTATCACAAGCAAGTACTCAAAGATAGAACAGTAGGCAAACAATCAAGCATTGCTCGAGGAGCGACCAAAGCTCCGCAAACAGAGTACAAAGTCACTACATAATGCATATGTGCAAAGGCGGAACCACGCCTCATCCACACCATGCACTCAACACCTCGCGTACATTACATTGAGCACACGCCTTGCGCACACCACGTGTTTCACGCACATTGCGCCAACATGCATCTCGCGCACACTTGACCTCTTATGCACACCATTCCTAGTGCGCCATGCGCCAAGTATGTGCTCCTCCACCCACACCTCCAGTGTATCTTGCTACACGCGCAACTGCAAGCAAGTTGTCCACCTGGTAGCTAGCCTATCTTGTGCACCTCTTAGACATTTTGTCGTACAGACACCACCGCAAAACGTTATGCGCATATATAGCCGAACTTTTGAGTGGAAGTCCCTGCCCTCCATTCGCTTCGACTCAGAGTTGCCTTGACTTGGGGGATAAATGATGGGGTCTCCTTAGATGCGTTAACTGTCTGCGGTTATCCAAAGAACCCCCACTAACGACGTAACTATCTGAGGTATAACCGTTGTCGCAATCTCCGTCATCGCCGTTATCCTCTCCATCACCGACATCGTCGTTATTGCCGCCATCGTCGCCATTGCCTCCATAGTCTCCATCGCCGTCGTCGTCTTCGCCGCTTAGCCCGACCAACGTGCTCGTAATCACCGCACAGCGCTATGGCTGCGCGGCCTCCTCCGCCCCGCGGAACAGGGCGACCTCCCATCCTCGACCGCCGCCCCTAACAGGGGCGGCCTCCCCGTCGTCGTAGACTGGCGACCACTCAGCCGTCTGTCCCGGCCGCCACCCCTAACAGGGGCGGCCTCCCCGTCGTCGTTGATGGGCGGCCATTCGGCCGCCCGTCCTCGTCCGCCGCCCCTTCCAGGGGCGGCCTCCCCATCGCCGTAGAGGGGCGACCACTAGGCCGCTGCCTTAACCGGGGCGACCTCCCCGTCACCGTAGACGGTCGTCCATTCGGCCGCCTTCCTCGGCCTGCGCCCCTATCAGGGGCGCCCTACTCATCGTTGTAGATGGGCGGTCACTCGGTCATCGCCCCTAATAAGGGTGGCCTCCCCGTCTCTATAGACAGGTGGCAACTCAGCCGCCACCCTTAACAGGGGCGTCCTCCTCGTAGTCGTAGACAGGAGGCCACTCGGTCGCCCGTCCTCGATCGCCGCCCCTAACAGGGGCAGCCTCCCCATCGTCGTAGATGGGAGGCTACTCGGACGTTCTTCCTCGGCCGCCGCCCCTGTCAGGGGCGGCCTCCTCGTCGTCGTAGATGGGCGGCCACTCGGCTGCCCGTCCTCGACCGCCTCCCCTAACAGGGTCGGCCTCCCCTTCTCCAAGGTTGGGCCGCCAAATTGGCAGCCCGACCTTGGCTGGTGGCCCTCTTCCCCGGTCGCCGGCCTCGCCTACCGCTCCTCCCCTCACTGGAGGAGAGGTTGCTTTTCCGTTGAGCCCGTAACCGCCTGGGGGCAGTCTCGCCATTTTTCTAAAATTAGCAATTTGCGTGCCTCATTTCTAACGTTTCTATTCACCCGTCTGGTAGTTATGAGGGGGAATTACTGGGTCGCCCTTCTTGGAATCTACAAATAGACCCTCATTCGCCTTCACTCTATCTCCTTCTGGCTCGGGAAAATACTTCTACGAATTTTCTCTCTCCTCCTCCTACGATTTTCTCTCTCCACTGCTCCTTCCTTGCGTGCTCCCAAGCGCGTCTCTCCCTTGCGCGCTCACGCTTGCGCCTCTTGCTTGCGCTTTCCGCTGGCGCCTCTTCCTTGGGTGCTCCCGCGAGCACCTCTTCCTTGCGCCCTCCCAAGCGCGCCTCTTCCTTGAGCGCTCCCGCGAGCGCCTCTTCCTTGAGCGCTCCCAAGCGCGCCTCTTCCTTGCGCGCTCCCGTGAGCGCATCTTCCTTCCGCGCTCCCAAGCGCGCCTCTTCCTTGCGCCCTCTCGCGAGCGCCTCTTTCTTGCGCGCTTCTTCCTTGTGCGCTCCTTCCAAGCGCGCCTTCGTGCGCACCGCTCTCAAGACCGCTCCAAGCGCACCTTCATGTGCTCCTCTCTCAAGATCACTCCAAGCGCGCCTTCGCGTGCTCCACTCTCAAGACCGCTCCAAGTGCGCCTCCTTGCGCTCCCCTATCAAGATTTCCCCAAGCGCATCTCTGTGCACTCCGCTCTCAAGACCGCTCCAAGCGCGTCTCTGTGCGTTCCGCTCTCAAGACCGCTCCAAGCGCGTCTCCGCGTGCTCCTCTCTCAAGACTGCTCCAAGCGTGCCTCCGCGTGCTCCACTCTCACGACCGCTCCCCCCCCCCCCCCCCCCCCCCCCCCCCCGCGTATTCAACAACAAGCACTCTACGTGCTGAAGAATAAGCGCTACAGCCACCAACAAGACCGGTACTCCAAACTCCTTTCACGCAGAAGGAGACAAGCTGTAGAGACAAAGATGCACAGAGTACCCCGGTCCAACCGTCAAGCGGTAGTCGGAGTCCATAGAGCGCTCAGAGCGCGACGTTCCCCTCAGCAGCAGGCAAAAGACTTAGCTCCGTGAGCGGTGACATGCCAACCTCCAAGTACCTCTCTCTCTCTCCCAACAATTGTAACGAGGAGCGGAAACTGTCGCCCTCGACTTCTCTCAGAAGCATTGTAAAGCAACCAAGAATAGTGAATTTTGGTCTGCTCCGACCGCGTGGTTTTTCACCTTTTTCTGAGGTTTTCCACGTTAAAAAATTTGCTTCGTCAACTTTCCCTTTTTTTTTCTGTGACTGATTGCGCGCTCGTCCGCTTCTGGGCTAAGACGATCATTCTAGACAGGTTTTAAGAGTCTCGAGTTGGTCGCAACAAGTATATTGTTGGAACTTGGAACCAATAAAATTCTGGTTCCAAATGTTCACGTCAAAGGGTGACCAAAGGCTACTTGTCTAGCGTTCGACCCGGGCGAATGGGGCTAGCTAGAGCTGGAGAGCTGAAATCTTCTTAAACTGCCGGAGGAGATCTGTCAGACGAGATCTGTCGGACGAGATTAGCTGGACGAGATCTGCCGGACGAGATCTGTCGGAGGAGAACTGCCGGACGAGATCTGTCGGGCGAGATCTGCCGCATGAGATCTGGCCGAGGAGATCTGTCGGGCAAGATCTGCCGGACGAGATCTGTTGGGTGAGAGCTGTCGGACGAGATCTGCCGGACGAGATCTGCCGGAGGAGATCTGTCGGACGAGATCTCCCGAACAAGATCTGTCGGACGAGATCTGTCGTACGAGATCTCCCGGACGAGATTTGCGGGAAGAAATCTCCCGGACGAGGTCATTCAGACGAGATCTGTCGGAGGAGATCAACCAGACGAGATCTGCCATATGAGATTTCACAACCCGTATTTTTCCTCATATAAAATTATAAAATTTTATGATCAGAGCCAGGGAAGATACGCAATGTGATGCCACGTCCGGTATGGGACAACTACTGGCATTCAGGCTCCTTTAAAACACATGATTTAACTTTCAAAGACATAATTGAAGTTTTAAAGAAGAAATTTATAGTTTAACTTTGAGACCATGTCCCTCGGCCCCGTGGATCAACTAGTCCACAAGTGAAAGTATAGTAATACGCAGGGGAAAAATACTTTCATTTTATCCTAAGCGTGTACGATCACCAAATATACTCTGAGGATAAGATATTCTCTAAGTTTAGTATATAAACAGAAGGTTTTCATATACACAGCTTAAGGTAGGTGATATTATATTACATAAAATCATGCTGCGAAAAAGAAAGACAATTTTATACTTAAAATATCTATCATGCATCCTAACATAAAGCCTTCCCAGAGAGCAATGATTCACCAACAAGAGGTACTAGCAGAGCAGCAAAACAACATCATACAACTGGAAACTACTTTGGGCGGCAACAACTTACACAAACCCATAGTGAAACATGAAAGAGTCTACAAAAAAGAAACAACAGAAAGGACTCCTCACCGAGGAGTGAAGAAGGGACCACCCTCAAAAGCCTGGGAGCAACCTCTTGACCACCAGCTCAACTACAAACCTGAATCCGAGACATTCAAAAGAGAGGAATGCCTCAACCCAAAAGGGAAGCAAGAAAGCCGCACAAAAACTAAGAAGGATTATGAGTCAGCCAGAGAAATAAGAGCAATGTAAACTAGCGAAGCCAGCTTAATAAGCGAGACAAAGGGGAACTAACACCAAGTGAACCTGTGAGGCCCCTATTCAGACCCCACATGAAATCTGTATCAAAAAATATGTTCATATCATTCATGACAGGATGTTCTAGAAGTAAGTCTAGTGAATACAGAATAAAACACATAATAAAAACTTTTCTTAAAATTCTACTCATACCTTAGCTTGATCTTCATTTTTCTTTTCTTCTTTGGACCACTTTGATTTCTTAAGGGTCTTCAGGAACCGCGCATCCTCCTACAAAAATTAGAAGTCAACGGGTTTAGTCATAACGAATATGGCTAAGCGAGTAACATACCTCTTTAACTGCTGTACATGCAACCAAGAAACATCAGTATCAATATGCATAAGTTTTACATGGCAGTATCGAAAGAAACATCAGTATTAATATGTATTCAATTCGTTAGGTTCATCAAGTTCTTTTCAGCGAATTATCTACTCTTATGTTCTTTCACATTCGTTTCATCGACTATTCTCTTCTTAGTCATTCAAGTTCATACTCTTTCATACTCATACTCGTTCTTCGATATGATTTACGTTTCAAAATTCATTCATGTGATCTATTCATTTCGTTTCTTCGTAACTTATATTCACATTCGATCTTCATTCATTTTTTTTGTTCTTAACTGTCATTTCATTTCTTTTATTCGCAATCTTTTCATCATATTTCAGATTCTTTCAGACGTAACTTATTCCCTTCATTTTAATCTGTAGATTTCTCATAATCAATTGTTAAATCAGATTCCTCATTTATCTTTCGCTTTATTAAATTAGGAAATCATAAGGGTTGTTGTTGATTATCCCTTCTTGGTCTTCAACGACCTCTTGGCCTTCAACGGCCTCTGACCTTCAATGGCCTCTTCCATAAGGTATTCACCCCCCTACGGACTGGGTTAACCCTTATCATTTTCGATGCATCGATGCATATTATCTTTTAGTCAACTTTTATCTTTTCTTGTTGTTCTTATTTTCAATATTCGTATTCAATCTTCGTATCAGGTGTCAATGGTTTTCATCAAACAATTACTTCAGTGCTTAATTCTTGTTATTTCTGATTCAACATCTTCTAGAAATTCTCATATTAATCTGTGATTCATAAATGTGAACGATTTCAATTTCATGTCAATGTACAGTCACTAAAATATTTTCAGTATAAAAAGCTAATCAGGTGTGTATAAAAATAATTCAAAACTATGCATAATTAAAGAAATAAGTACTCACCTTATTTTTCTCTTCTTTTTGTCGTTCTTGAAATTCTCGTCTTATCTACCAATATCTGTTATTAGATGTCGCATAAATTAGGCATCTTTTTAAGAACATGAAAATCTTAACATTCAAGACTTGTACTTAAGATTCAAATCTCATAAAATAATTAATTCCCAGAAAGCCACATGAATATTTATATAACACCATAAGAACTTCTATTTTATTTCCCCCTCCCTTAATTCAATCAACAACTATAGCCTGACAATGAATATTTTAAACATATCCTTTCATACCATTTGTTATCATATTGCTACAATCTTATTTCATATCATTCCTATCATTTGTGCTACTAACATGAAATATTCAGATTTTCCAATAATTGGACAAGGAAAGAAGGTCAAAGTCACATGTCTAACTTCATGAAATTATCTTTATATATGCATATAAATCTCCACGTTACTTTCAGTTTGTAAACAATATAACCCAACTGATTCCTCTAAGTTGCATAGCCCTACAAAATACCAACTCTCAATTCTCATGTTAAAGTTCCAATTAAATTCTCTCGGGTCAAAATCGTCAACCAACAACAATTAATATTTCATTCTTAAGTCATAGCCAACTCCAAATCGAATCTCCAAATCAGCAACAACACAATCCAATTCCTTTCCACAAAGGCACATCCCAATCCTCTCCAACAGGAATTAACACAACCAAAGAAACCAAAAATAGCTACAACCATCCTTATGAAACTGTATTCAATCCCATAACCCGAAACCCTAATTGCACTTGCAGAAAATCTAGCATTTATAAGTAGCAAAGCAAAGAAAAGGGGGAGAGGAAGAAGAAGATCGTACAGTGGGAGAGAAGGTGAAAGGACTGCCCCCCTTCCGATGAAATCGTCATTTGGAAGAGAGGGAGTCCTCAACCCTAGTAGGAAGCAGCGACAGAAGCAGGCAGCGGCAGCAGAATCAACGGCAACAGGCAGCCCTCTCCCAGCCCGGCGACCAAGCAGCAACCCTAGCAGGAGCAGGCAACGGCAACAAGCAGTGACAACCCTAACAGAAGCACAGAAGGAGCGACGTGCGAGAGAATGAGGGGGAGAGACAGCGCAGACGGCTATTTGCCGCACGTAATCAGCGGCGCAGATGGGGGAAAGTCGACGCGTGCGGTTAATGAGAATGAAGAGGGGCTCGGTTTGTAGCTCCCTTTGAACCGGTCCACAACCCACCGCCTAATGGAGTTCAATTTAGGTTACTTACTTCCAATTACTATTGGCACCCCCATTTCTCTATCGACACACCCAATTTCTTAAATCTTACTATACGCACACCAATGTCTCCTATTAGCACCCTAATTCATCCTCAACTCTTAATTTTATTGGCACACCCACTTCATAATTAACTCTTAAGACTCTTGGCACACCAACTTCATTTTATTTTAATTCGTATGGGAAATTGGGTTGTTACAGAACCTATCAAAACCAACCACGTGTGTGCCACTGCGACTCAGAGAAAATGGACAAACTGATCAAAACCAACCACGTGTCCGTCACTGCGGCTCAGAGGTGATGGTCAAACCGATTAAGCCAAAACGTGTTCGACAGTGCAGCTCAGAGGTGATGGTTAAACTAATCAAAGACAACCACGTGTCTGTCACTACGGCTCAGAGGTGATGGTCAAACTGATCAACAACAAAAGAAAATACTTCACCTTACCGACTTACCATAACGCAACAAAAATTCGGCAATGAGCGATCAGAATAACCCCTCAAAACAATCAACCGACATCAACTGATCGTAACATAGCAACGTTCGACAAAGGGGCGTCGCCAAAAACTTAGGGTTTACGAAACACCCCAAAGAAAACAAATCCTTAACATCCCAGCGCACTTAACGGAGTTTATTGGGGCGACACGGAAAAGAACAAGAAGGATTGCAACTAAAAAACACCACTCCCAAAAGAAAATCGGGAAGCCTTCCTGTCAATCTACGGGACGGCCAACCGATCAATGGGAAGGCCTACCGATTGATCGGAAGGACCCGCCGATCGACATTCGACGGGCTGTCCCGTCGATCGGCGGGACGTCCCGTCGATCGACGGGAAGGTCCGTCGATTCTGCCTTAGAGAATCAGAGAAAAAAAAAACAATTCCTCGGCTAGGGCCAAAGATCGACGGGAGGTCCCGTCGATTTTGACTTAGCACACTCCAGCACTTCGATTTAGAACCTAAACCCCGACAATCGACAGGCGGTCCCGCCGATCGACCGGAGGTCCCGTCGGTCGACCGGAACCTCCGTCGATTATGACTTAAACTATCCAGTCCCGCCGATTAAAAACCAAAACTCACTCATGCCTAGTCGATTGCTCACTTGAACCTTAAGAAAAAAATAATAAAAAAACATGTGACCAGGTTGATAAAATAAAAAGGTAATAATGATAAAATAAAATAAATAAAAACGGCGAGTAAGAAGGAGAAGGGGAAAAAAAAAGAGGAAGAACAAGTTTTCTTGCCTGAACCAAAAGCCAACACCGTGAAACCTCCTCCACCGAGTAAGAACTCGACGAGAGCTCTCCTAAGCCACGCTCCGACGAGAGATCCGACCACCTCCACCACCGGAAACAACCTCCGATGAAAAACCTAACCCTCGACCTTCTTCCTCTCCCAAGCGGATTTCACGAACCAGAAGAAGAAGGAAATAGGACCAACCTCGGGAGAAAAGAAAGATATTTATAAATAAAAGGAGAGAGTGAGCTCTTACTGGATCCCACTCACTTTCACAACTTCCTAAGCAGCGGTCAGGGCCATCGCCGGCGGTGGCCCTGCCGGAGCGCCGCCGGACTAACCCCGGCAGGTTCGCCGGGGTCCGGCGACGTCGCCGGTGGCGTCCGGTCAGCCGGCGGTTGCTCCGACGGCGGCGGGGAAGGGCAACGAGAGGGGGCCGACGACTATTGGGAATCGTTCGATTTTTCTAGAGTTGGATTTTTATTTTTTGGCTATTCGCAGCCATAAGTAATCAGCTTTTGGCTATTTCCAGTTCAGATCGTCATGATCCGACGGCTGT
This sequence comes from Dactylorhiza incarnata, assembly GCA_033032865.1. Classification (NCBI taxonomy): domain Eukaryota; kingdom Viridiplantae; phylum Streptophyta; class Magnoliopsida; order Asparagales; family Orchidaceae; genus Dactylorhiza; species Dactylorhiza incarnata. The sequence continues at coordinate 2,058,198 of JAWHQI010000258.1, forward strand.
GATTCAGCGAATGGACATAATTCAACTTCAAGATTGGCGTAAAATACTTCTTTATGTAATATAGATATATTTAAAATATTAGCGAATAATGACATAATTTTAATAGTGATCGCCAATTCTTACTGGGTATTAATTTGTAATGGAAAAAACCGACCACGTGTGAAATCTTGTCACCGCTGTCAATATCTCTAGTCTCTACCAATCTCCGCACCGGAAGGTATGCAGTGAAGTGGTACTGCAGTGGAGTGGAGAATGCCGGTTGCAGGTTTTCCTAAGGCGGAGACTGGAGAGCCCAGGGAGAGAAGGAAGCGGCCGCAACTGAAATCTGGCGGTCGGAAAAGACGACCTTCGGCGGATAGTCCGGATTCTGTCATCCTCTACTCGTCCGATCACTGTTCCGGCAGTAGCAGCGGTCCCGGCTTATCCGCCGCTCATCCGAGCTGCGGCAGCCGCTTCTCCTCTACTTCTCGAAGCGCCATTGAGCGCTGCTCCTTTGGATCAGATCACGACTCGCTTTCCCCCCATCTATCCTTTGTACGCTCACTTTTTTTTATTTCATTCTCTCTCATACAAATCTTCCTCGATCTAATGTGAACGGGATACCTTCGATAGAAAAAGAATTTTCGGCCGGTGGTCAGTGGATCTGATGGTTTCCCAACTCCTTTTAATGGCAGAGGTTAAAAATGCATAGGATGACGGGATCAAATAAAGACATTTGACAAAAGTGTGAGGTGGGAGCGAGACTGTGTGAATAGGGTAAAAGAGGGTTTGGAGGGAAACATGTCAACTTTTTTCGAATAATTGCGACTTTTCCTGCTTAGCTGTGCTGTCGTCGTCGTCTTCTTCACTCTTCAGGATAAGAAACGGTTGTTTGCTCTTTTGATTGTTGCAGCATCTGGCACCGCTCGAACGTTGCTCTGGTGGCAATGGCCCAGATCAGGAAAAAATGTTCAACATCCTTTCTTCGTCCCGCAGGAGTCCAATAGGTACCAGCTGGCCTGGATCCAGCTACTTTTTTCAGTCATTTCCGTTCTCTGAATCGCCACATTTTTGGATGCTCACTTTTGAAATCTCACAGGATCGGTGGAGAAAGCAGAGAAGATTTCGCAGGAAGAGAGGGAAGAAACTGTGAGCTCGAAGGAGGAAGAGTGCCGAGCTCTAGACAAAAAAACCCATTCCTTCTCTCTCGCCCTAAGAGGTAAGCCACTAATCCTCGTATTTCCTCATCCAAATCTCTACTATCTGCACCGATATTGTAATTCCATCAACTGTTTGTTAGAATGCCAGATCCGGCGTCATAAATCTGAAGTCCTCCCCTTGAAAGGAAGAAAACCCAGGAGGCAGAGGCCTGCTTCCCTTGATCTTAACCGCCATGAGACTGATGTGGCAGTCTTTTCACCACGGGTTTTGGCCGGCGGCGTAGTGCCCATGAAGAAGAACTTGGTTACTTCCTCTCACAGTAGGCCAGAAGCAATCACCAGCCCTGACACGGCTAATCACCCCAACGGCACAGGGGCAGTTGGATGCCAGAAGGGCTGTAGCTCGGAAAGACTGCCACCGCCAGCTAACAACAGCCGGAGATACATGGGCGCCGGATCTTATCTTCCGGTCAACAATGGGCGCATCTTGCCTTCAAAATGGGAAGATGCAGAGAAATGGATCTTTAGTCCGATTTCGACTGAAGGAGCTGTGCGGCCTCTTCCTCCAGTTCACCACAGACGGCCCAAGTCAAAAAGTGGTCCCCTCGGACCGCCTGGGTTCTCACCATCTTCACCAATTGCTCCCTGTTTTGATAGTGGAAGGGTTGGGAGCTTTACTGGCAACTCACCCTTTTTGGCCGGAGTCCTGGTTGCAGACCATGGATTTTGCGATAGTAGAAGAGGCGGAATTGGTGGTGGAGAAAGCACGAGATCTTCGTCAGCAAATGCTGAGCCATATATATTGAGGTCTGCAAGCATTCATGGGTGCTCTGAAGCTCAGATGGAATCTGCTCCATCCTTGGAAAGTTCTCAGAGTAATATCTGTTTTCCTCAATATCCAAAATTATTTTGTTTATAAGATTGTAATAATACAATTGTTTTGCTTCGTATTTGATAGATTACATTTAGTAATTTGTATGTATGTTGTTAGAATTACATATAATTTAAGAATTGTGATTATAGATTCTTGAAAATCATGACCAAATATTTGTGATTAGGCTAATGATACACCAATTGTAGTTTCTTCATATGTTTTTGTTATAGAAGCACCATTATTTATTTAATTGCTAGAATGCTATAATGTTATAATGCTATAATGCGCCTCTTTATTTAATTGTTAGAAGTACCATTATTTAATTTTATGGCTATAATGCTCTTAGAACCCTCCTTTTGCAATAAGAAAAATCCAATATCACTAGAATGCTTCAACAAATTAAAGATACTTGACCCCAAAAGGGAATCAACTTAGTTAGTGATGGTTGGATAGATGCTCAAAGAAGACCTTTGATTAATTTTATGTCCGTCTCTGAGGATGATCCTATTTTTGAAGGCAATTGATGCATCAAGAGAGTACAATGATCGACATTATATTGCAAATTTGATGATTGAAGTCATTAATGAAGTTGGTGTCGAAAATGTTATACATGTTATCACTGATAATGCATCAGTGTGTAAGACAACAGGAGCAATCGTGGAGGAACGATTTTCACATATTTTCTGGACACTTTGTGCTGTGCACACCCTAAATCTAGCATTAAAAAAAATATTTGTGCAACTAATAATACCGATCGTTGTGCAATTATTAGAGAACAATGTGGATGAATAACTCAAGTGTCTAATGATGCTCAATCCATCAAGACTTTCATTATGAATCATCAATACAGTTTGAACATGCTCTTTTGTTTCACTGAAGTTACTTGCAGTTGCCGAAACTCAGTTTGCTTCCACTATAGTGATGTTTAAGAGGTTTAAACTTGTGAGGATGAGTTTGCTTAATATGGTTGGAGGCCCCGAATAGATTTTATATAGAACATATGACGTTGAGAAAGCCCTGAAGGTTAAAAACATCATATATAATGACAAATTTTGGGATGATATTGACAAGATCCTTGATATAATAAGGTACATATATGATATGCTTAGGGTTTGTGATACAGACAAACCTAACCTTCATTTGGTGTATGACATGTGGGATTCAATGATAGAAAATGTGAAGATTGAAATATATAGACACGAAAAATTAACGGACTTGGAAGCTCATTGCCCTCTTTATAAGGCAATTTATGATGTCCTCGTTGATCGATGGATCAAGAGTTGCACTCCACTACATTGCATGACCCATTCCCTTAATCCAAGGTATTTATTATATGCTTGTACTTGTTTGGTGGGATAAATGCTTGAGTGTTGTTGTTGTACTTGTTGGTATTGTAGTAGATAATGACTTGATAGAGGGCCAAATAAAGTTGCTCCAAATACATATGAAGAGATTTCTTTGGAGAGGAATAAATGCTTAAGGAGATACTTTCCTGTTGTTGTGAAGATGAATATAGTAATCAATGAGTTCTCTTGGTTCACGGGACTTGGTCAAGCTTTTAATGAGCCAAATAGTTTGGAGAGCATAGCTCCATTATTTTCCAAAGATTGTTGGAGTTACTATGGAACTTCAGTACCTAAATTACAAAAATTGCTTTGAAGCTTCTAGGTCAACCTTCTTCATCATGCTGAGAGAGAAATTGGAGCACATACTCATTCATTTACTATTTGAGAAAAACAAAATTCAATCACAACGAGCTGATGATTTGGTGTTTGTGCATATCAATCTACACCTATTATTGAGGAGAAACGAAATCTACAATCAATTTAAGGAGTAGAATATGGGATATTGGAGGACATACTTGGGCAAATCATTTTGATGGAGTTAACATGCTTACGATTGCCAACTTGTCTCTAGACGAATCAGAAATTGAAGATGTGTCGATCTCCAACAATACGAAAGAAGATGAAGAAAATGTGTGATGACATCCTTAAATTTGAAATGATTATGAATACTTTATGTTTAAGAACTTTATGTTATATTGCATTAACTGTGAATTTGTACTTCAATTGATTATTTATGTTTCATGTTTTATTATTTTGAGGATTTATAATTGCATTTGTGATATATATATATATTATTTAATACAACGTATCCCGCCGCACGCGCAGTGTTTTTTTAATTTTAGCCGCACCGCCGCACTAGATACTTATCGTACCCGGTACCTGCACCGGTGCTTCATAAATACTATATATAAGAGAAAAATAATTTTTGGTGAAATATTCATCTTTCCAATTTTACCCTTCTTTATTACACATTTTTCATCTTTCCGATTTAATTTGTATGTTTTTATTTAATCTTAAAAAGTGTGCCCTAACCTCTCAACTCCTGATGAGTTCTGTATTCGTCTTGTCAATTTTTTTTACTGGGACGATTGACAGAGGTTGTATTGTTGCGGCGAGCACGGGGGAGCCGCGTGCACGATTACTTGTTTTTAGAAAATGCTTGTTTCATAGTCACCCTTAAAATTAATATAAATTAGCTAGTGATATTAATTGAGTACTTTCCATATTTGAAATTTCACTATTTTATTTCTCACCATTTACTGGTTGATTATGGGGACTATCTTTATATGATTTTTAATGATTATCTATACTATTTATAATGGGAATTAAGCCGATGAATAGTATCTACCGTCGACCATCCGCCACGTAAAAATAATTTTGATTTTTCACTTGCATATTTTGATTATTTTAGAAGCTCTGACGTATATTAAAAAAAGAGCTATACCGTAGCCATAACTGTCGAGGTGCTAGATATCTATCTATTAGAATATCTTACGGACGCGTGCTTTCTTTTCGTTGGGTTACTAACACGTGTGCTGGGTTGCTTTGGGATAGGCGAATGTAGTCGTGCACAAAAAGACTGGGCCTGGAAAGCCCGACTGGGCCTGGCCTGGCAAAAGCCTGATTAGGTCTGGGCCCGGGTAGGACTGATCCAGGCCCAGGCTGGTCCTGAGAGGCCTAAAAAGGCCTCCAGATTTATGAATTGCCTGGCCTGGTGCCTGGCCCGGGCCAGGCCCATGCTAGGCCTGGTCCTAGGCTTTGTCTGGGCCCAGTCTCAGGCCTTACCTGGGCCTGGCTGCTTATTAATAAAGTTAAAAGTGATGGGCCACATATTTCCAAGTGGCAATTTCATGCCGCTTGAGTCTTGACCAATGACCACTGTACCAGTGCAGATTTCAGAGAAAGATGACTGCCATTTTTGTCTGTCCGAAATTAATTTCAACTACAGTAAATGGAAAAAAGAGACGTTGCCTGCAGGTTGCAACGTCTCCTAAAAAATAGACGTTGCTGCCAGGCAACGTCTCTTTAAAAGACGTCTCTTTAAAAGAGACGTTGTGCAACGTCTCTTAAAAAGAGATGTTGCATGTGGCAGCCCACTTGGCAAATGCCAAGTGGTTAATTTATTTAAATTTTTTTATAAACGTTATTTATAATTATTTTTTATAATTATTTAAAATATGATTTTTTTCTATAAATAGATGAGCACTATTCTAAATTTTTTTTATCACACTCTAAGCTTAAGCTCTCACACATTCCATCCTCTCAATTTCTTACTCCGGAGTTTCGATCGATGACATCTTCATCTGGTACCATTCCCGAAATTGTCGAGCACAAACATAGTGCTCCAATCTGGGAGCACTTCGACAAAGTGCGTATCGACAATTATTATAAAGCGAAGTGTCGACATTGTTCGGAGTTGTTGACGGCGGCCGGAAACTCCACACTCGTGCGACACATCAAATAATGTGTTGCAAAACAAGCTCCGGAATCAAGTCAATCACAGCTAACAGCGGCCGGGCAGATTTGGACTTACGATCAAATGCGGCAATGAGAAGCGCAAATGGAGAACATCATCGGTCGTGGGTTGACATTTAATCACTACGACAACGCCCGTGAGACCGCTTATGTTCATCGAGCTCTCCAACCGAAATATCATCAAGTAAGTAGAACTACAATAAGACATGACACATATAAAGCTTATATTAAAGCAAAAAAAAATTTAATTAAATATTTTGACAATTTAGATAGTAGGATTAGTTTAACTTGCGATGTTTGGAGTAGCGGTATACAATTTGGACATTCTTATATTTGCATTACAAGTCATTTGAAGTTCCACATACTAGAACAACAATTTATCAAGTAATTATGAATTGTATACGCGAATTTAAAATAAAAGATAAAATAATTAGTATCTCTTTTGATAATGCTAGTAATAATACGTCGGCTATTGATAGTTTAAAAAGAGATTTAAAACCTATGTTAAATGAAGCATTTTTTCATACTCGTTGTGTTTGTCACGTTTTAAATTTAATTGTCCAAGATAGTTTAAAATTAATGGATCCATATATTATTAAAATTAGAACTATGCTACAATATATATATAGTTCTCAAAAGAGACGACAAGATTTTAAAAAATTTGTAACAAATCAGGGAGAAATTTTTTTAAAACCAGAATATGACATGCCAATTAGGTGGAATTCCACTTACAAAATGTTAAAAAGAGCAATCCGCCAAAAAACTCTTCTAATGGAATTTTATTCAACAAATACAACTCATGATTTAAACGACGATTCTTGGGAAACAATTATGATTTATATGCGCTTATTAGAATGCTTTTATAGAGCGATGATTCAATTATCCGGTGTTTATTATCCCACTAGCTCTCGAGTTATCGATAATTTTTTAATTATTACGAAAACTTTAAATTATTATAAACAATATAGGTTTTGGCAGTCCGTAATTGAAATAATGGAAACTATTATGATTTATATGGGTCGCGACAGCGAGATGATTCAACACAGGTACAAATGACAGATGTTTTTCAAAATGAAATTTATGAGGTTGCGTCTAGAAAGAAATCACGAACTACTAGTACATTAACTGAATTAGGATTATACACTAAAATACAATTTAGAGAGTATATGACTAAAACAGAAATTGAAAATTTTAATATATTAGAGTGGTGGAAAAATAAAACTAACACATATCCTATTTTGGCTTTAATGGCACGCGATATATTAACTGTCCAAGCTAGTACGGTAGCTTCGGAGTCTGTTTTTTCTTTGAGTGACAGAGTTTTGAATGAACGACGGAGTCGACTTAACGAAGAGTCGTTGGAGATTTGTATTTGCTATAAAGATTATTTGGACGCGGCGAATAAAAAGCAACATACTGCTTCCATCGAAGACAGCTCCTCATCAGTCGAAGAAGAACTGAGTTCGTTAAATTTGGCCGATGAAGATTGAGTATTGGTAATGTATTTTTTTTTGGGAAGGCCGCCATACGGTGCTTTGACACCTTACTTATTGTGGGCGGGTAGGATGCGAGTTGTGAGATTTTGTGCGTTTTGTAAGTTCGGGTAGTTTTTCTCGGGGTTGGTGGCCGACCCGTTTGTGTGTGCTGTAATATTTTTTAATATGAAATAAAATATAACATTTTATCTTATTAAGCATTTAAAATTTTAATATATGTCTTACATAATATATTTATATTAAGTATTTTTTATAAAAAAAATCATTTTTTTTTTGAAAAAATCAGCCTTGAGTAGGCCTGGGCCTGGCCGAAAAGGCCCAGCTAGTCCTCATTTATATAGTGGGCCTGAGCCTGGGTCTGGGCCTGGCTATTGTCAGGCCTGGGCCTGGGCGTAAAAAGCCTGGGCCTGGCAGACCCAAACCTAAACTGGGCCTGCCAGGCTTTATGTGCACGACTAGGCGAATGTGAAGGGTTGGCGCGCTAAGGTAACGTTGACGTGTGTTAATAATTGGCGTACACATATAATTATTATGCAGGATTTAATTTATTTATACTATTGTTAGTGAGTGAATAGTACCTGAGAAAACACCCAAAAAATATTTTGGGGCCCAATTGCTGATCGGGGCCCGAGATGGTGAATAATACTCGAGAAAACACAAAATTTGGGGACATTTTGTGGCCCGATCGCCAAGCACCGATCGGGACTGAAAAAACATTTTGAAGAAACATTTTGGGGCCCGATTGACAATTGGCGATCGGGACCCAAAATATTTTTTTATTTTATTTTTTTATTTTGGGTTTAGGGTTTAGACATGCTGTACTTAGGCATTAGTGAGATTATGAATAAAGATGGGGCGCAATGGCGACAAAGGATCCATATAGCCGACCCCACTATGGTGGGATAAAGGCTTGAGTGTTGTTGTTGTTGTGGTTTTGGGTTTTCTTAATCCAGCCCAGTTTTTTTTTTAATTTGTTGACTTCTCCCGTCTGCAGCGGGCGTTGACGATCTGTCCCCCAACCTCGCTTGACGTCCTCTTGCATGAAAAAAGACAAGGATCGAGGACATCGAGTGTGGCTGGGGGGCTGATCAGCATTCTACGCTATAGACGGGAGAAGCCGAGCGGGCGGGGTACTGTTGTGTGGGGCACGGGGGTTCTCCCGTGCCAGACTGCTTGATATGAAATGAAGTGACTTTTAAGCTGAATAAATACCTGCATCAGATTGTGTGGCTAAAATTTTGACATCTTTAAAATGCTCAAAGACATGGATACTATAATGTTTTTAGACCACCCTATAAAGGGGCATATGGATGATATAAGCATTCATTGTAAGCAATTGAGCCGGTTAACAGTAAATATCATGGATACACATTTTCAAGGATAATTTAGTAGATCATCAACCTTCAAAATTACTTTCTAGTGCTGTTTCTAAATTGATCCGGAGTATTTCGTGTTCGAGCAACTTGTTTGTCCTTCTATCAACGTGCAATCACATGGAAGTGATTGGGTGACCATTAAACTAGAAAGAGTGTGTCAAGGGTGAATTTCATTTGGCAAACTATTTAGAGGAATGCAATATCTAAGATTTGCCAGTATACTCATGGATCCCAGTGTTTATGTAATTTTCTTTTGTGACCCCAGAAGTTGGGATAATGTGAATGATGATGATGCCTATGATATTGTTTATGCTTCATGTTCAGTTCCTAAAACTGATGCAACTTGCCATTGTTCTTCTATCATTACTCTATTTCTATGTCTATTATTATGATAGATAAAGTATAAGCTAATAAGTAAATAGGCCTTTTGTAATTTCACGAAGTGTAGAATTCTGTTATGGATAATGTAGAATTCTATTTGTATAGATATTTATGTTGTTTGTAAATGCTGATCTGACACATTTCCTTGGGAAATTAATTACCTCCGACATTTCTTGCCTAATTTTTTTCAGCGAGCATGTTAAATGTACTAGATATTTGCATGCTTCCTTTTACTCCTGCGTTGATACTATATTTCAGCCATTCAATCATATCAAAATAGTTATAATCTCTTAATTTTATTTAGATGAAAAGTTTGATTGCATCAAGGGGGGGACCAAGTCAACTTCTTTGGTAGTTTTGAGGAAAGATGTGGCAATCCAAATGAGTCCCGAAGGAAGCACTCAATCTTCTCCCAAGCATAGGCCTTCATTCTTGCCCTCTCCTTTGGTGGTTAATGCCATAGAAAAGTTGGAGAGCCGTTTCCCGAAGCTGTCAGTCAGGGACGTGCAGGTTGATGATCAAGTAACAGTGACAAGGTGGACCAAGAAACAAATTGCCCGAGGTTTTGATAAGCGGTCAACAAGTATAAATGAATGGAAAAAGAAAATGGACGAGGTTAAGCCCTCTAGTTTTGTAGTATCAGGCACAAAAAGATGTCTATCCAAGTAAGTTATAACTTCTATGCTGCTGCTATACAATATCATTGAAAAATAGCTATTTCTAGGAAAATAATGTTAGTATTTTCTTTCAGTAAGAATTATGGAAAAATGTACTTTTTATAGTATTAGAAGAGTGTGTGTGTGTGTGTGGGGGGGGGGGGGGGGGGGGTTCTGGTCTACATCTTTGTGTTAAGAGTGCATATAACTGAATTAAGAAGATATGCTAACCTGTTTATAGTATCAAACCTGATGACGGACAACCGACAGATGATTTGTACCAAAAGAATAACTGGATGTATACTGGTGTTTTTCGCATAAGTAGGCTTAATCATGATATAATTTCATTAACTAGTGTATTTTGGGATGACAATTCAAAAATTTATTCAGTAGAGTCAATGGTTGATTATTTACCTAGATTGATCACTTAATTTTTCTTATTATTTTTTGTATATTTATTTAAACTTGATGTTTTGTTGTTCATTTTAGAAAGGGGTAATGCCTGACCCTTGCTATGCAAGATCACATGGTTTTGCTCCAGAACTGCATGATAATCTGTGTGAGTTTGTGGAGCGACATGGTCTCCTGCATGAGCTCTCACACAACGTGGTCTCCTGCTATGCAAGATCGCATATGGGTCTTTCACTTGCATGTTTTTGACCCACTTAGGATGGATCTCACTTATTGTTATGTGAATTATGTTTATCTTTGCAAAATAACAAAATTTGGAGATCATACATGCCTGCATCTTCCCACATAACGAATAATAATATTTTCTATGACTATTTTTCTTTTGTAGAGGTGATTTTGCACTATGTAAAGAAATAAAAATATCAAAACGAAACCTGAGAGAGAACTCAAAGGGAGAAAGGTAAGCATTTTCAAAAATTTATCCTTCATCTCTCTCTCTCTCTCTGATGCTCTTTGCATTCACTTTGCTCTGTCTACATTCCTCACTTGCAAATTCCCCCAGATAGGATACATCACCTTGCCCGGCTGAACTTGTATGGCTAGCAGGTGATGGATTTGATCCTACTTTACTTTGTTTGGTAACTTTCTGCATCTTCACTTTTATGTAATGTGAAGATTATACTAGACTCACCAGGCTATACAAACATGAGTTGCATTTCACCTCTATGGAAAGCCAATTGACCATACAAGAATCTCCATACATTTCTGTTATGGGCTTCGTGCCCAGTTATTAGGTTGTCTTTATGTGATGTGTAGTGTTTTATTATGTGTCCTTAATTTAGGTTTTATCGTATCTTAGTCCAAGTGTCGGAGATTTATTTTTATGCTCTTTGTATCTTCTATTTAAAGGACCCCTTGGGTCTTGTAATGTTATCCAAGAAGTAATCTATTCTCCTTGTCTTTTGTTATGAGATATTGGTAACTCTCTCCTCCAGAGCACGCCCCGCCTAGACAACCGCGGTTCCGGCTCCACAGTACCCCCCGCCGCCGTCATCACCGCCTCCGGCCACTACTCCGACAAACCCATAACAACTTGGTATCAGATTTATTCCTTCCTCCTTCATCTTCACCATGCTCCATCTTCAAAACCTCGGCCCGTTTTCCTGCAAGCCGTGAAGCCCCATTTTCCTGTGCAAGTCCATACCTGTCGCAACAACCAGAAAGCTCGTCTCCAGCTAAGTCCCTACCGTTGAAGCCCTCTGCTTCGACTCCGCTGCCTTCATCCTTCATCTCCACGTCGTCTGCAATAGCCGCAAGATTGTCTCCAGCAATAGCGCCGTCGCCTTCACGCGTAATAGTCGTGGGCCGTCGCCGTTGGATTGACCATGGCCGTCCAGTCTGTATGAGCCGAGCTGCCCTGCCGCGCCCAACGTCGAGCTCCCCTGCTGATAACTTCTCAAAAAGAAGTTATCTTAACTCATTATTTTAGCCCTTTTAACTAAGTTATTTAATGATTATGGATAAAAAGTAATTAAAAATGCTTAAATAATTATTTGTATTAAGTTTGGATTAGTATGGTTATTTTTGTATTAAGTTTAGATTAACCAAATCTCCGAGGGAATGATCTCACTCACACTTTATTACTTGATCCGACGCGTATACTTGCGTTAATATATATACCATTTTGGGCGTATCAAGTTTTTGGCGCCGTTGTCGGGGATTTGATATTAATCTATTGTTCTGTTTTTCTTGCAATATTAGTAAACCCTAGTATTTAGAGGTCAAACTTTTAATTTTGTTTTCTTATAATTTGTTGTTACTGATTTTTTGCTGTTCTGTTAGTGCATGTCCAGATTTCGACTTACTGAACTATTACCGTTGAATTTAGAGATTGAAAGGACGTGTAGGAAAAATCGTAAATCTTCTCGTTTAGAACAAATCCAAATGATAAATGTTCTCCTATTGAAAATAGGAGAACATGTCGCGATTACAATATGCCTTTACAGGGAGGGTTACAATTTAGTATTGCTAGACCTGCTATCGAGGCTAATAATTTTAAAATCGATTCTTCCGTTATGCAACTTGTTCAACATAATAAATTTGGTGGCCTTAATCACGAAGATCCCAACTCTCATCTAAGGACGTTCATGGAAATCTGTGATACGTTTAAGATTAACGACGCTTCGGAAAAAGCAATTAAGTTACGTTTGTTCCCTTTTTCTTTAGAGGGGAGGGCAAAGGATTGGCTGAACTCGTTACCCAATGGATCCATAACCAATTGGGCCCTTTTGATAGAAATTTTTTTAGCCGTACTTCCCCCCATCTAAAACTGCTAAGTTGAAGCGAGATATTTCGACTTTTATGCAAAGTAATGGAGAGACCCTTTATGATGCTTGGGAACGCTTTAAAGAACTATTGCGGAAGTGTCCCCACCATGACTTAGCTATTCATCAGCAAGTGTGGACCTTCTACAATGGTCTCCAAACATCCACCATGATCCAAGTAGATGGAGCCGCAGGAGGCTCGCTTATGAACAAATACCCAGAGGATGCCTATGCAATATTAGAGGACTTATCCTCTAATAATTATCAACTTGTTGAACGACAAGGATCCTCTACTGCCGGATTATATCAAGTAGACCAATTAACGTCATTTGCAGCCCAAATGACGTCTCAATTTAATACCATTAATAAGAGGTTAGATGCTTTGACTTTACACCAAAATCAAATGAACCCACAAGTCAATAACATAGTCACTCCTACAGTCACACCTAACCCCACTCTAACAATTGAGCAATTGGTAAGTAATAATGAAGAAGTTAATTATGTTGGGGGACAGTTTAAACAAAATCATAATGCTTATGGAAATAATTACAATCAAGAATGGAGAAACCATCCTAATTTCTCTTGGAAAAACAATTCCGGTGCGACGCCTTCACATTTGTTTAACACAAACTCTAATCCTCCTCATCAAAATTATAATTCTAATCAAGCGGGGCCTTTTAAGAAGTTATTCGAATAAGTCATTTTAGAGTCTATGCAAAAGAACGAAGCCCGATTTTCTAGTTTAGAAGGTTCGATGCGCTTAATTGAAACGCAACTGGGCCAAATTGCAAACGCTTTAAACATTAGACCACACGGTACATTACCATCGGATACCACACCCAATCCTAAGGGTGATAACCAACATTGTAAGGCTGTCACATTGCGATGTGGACGAGAGTTAATAAGTGGTCATAATGACAATCAACTCCCAAATAATAATGTTCAAGATAAAGTGGAGAGTAACAATCTTAATAAACTTGCTAAAGAATTAAATCAAGAACGTAGTAAAAGAGTTGAGAAGGAGTTAGAAGAAGTAGATGAAGGTAAGAATGAAAATAATATAGAGTTTTCTACAAAGAACAAAAAAGTAATTACTTACCCACCACCACTATTTCCCCAGAGGCTAAGGAAAAGCAAACTAGATCACCAATTCCAAAAATTTATTGAAATATTTAAAAAACTGCAAATTAATATACCTTTCGCCGAAGCCTTAGAGCAGATGCCAAGTTACGTTAAATTCATGAAGGATATTTTGAATAAGAAAAGAAAATTTGGCATGAATGAAACGGTGGCACTCACCCATGAGTGTAGTGCTATTCTTCAAAAGAAATTACCTCCTAAGTTGAAAGATCCGGGAAGCTTCACTATTCCTTGCTCTATAGGATATCAATTCGAAGGGAAGGCTTTGTGTGATTTAGGTGCAAGCATAAATTTAATTCCGTATTCAATTTATAAAAAATTGGGTTTAAGAGAAATATCTAAAACATCTTTAACTTTACAATTGGCAGATAAATCCCTTACTTTCCCAAGAGGAATTGTGGAAGATGTTTTAGTTAAGGTGTAAAAGTTTATTTTTCTGGCAGATTTTGTAGTTCTTGACATGGAGGAAGATAAAGAGGTCCCCATAATAGTAGGTCGGCCTTTCCTAGCAACCGGGAGAACGTTGATTGACGTCCATAAAGGAGAGCTAACCATGCGGGTTAATGATGAACAAGTTACATTTAATGTTCTCAAAGCCATAAAATTTCCCGATAGAGAAGAAGACCGGATGGAAGAAGTAAATAGTTTAACACTTCATGATTTTAGAAGGGAGTATAAATTTGATAGTGAAGATGATGATTTAAAATCCTTATTGGATATTACTGAATTCTTTGACGATGAGGAAGAAAGTAAAGAGTGTTTGAAATTGGATGCATGTCAAGCGGCATTCACCCGTACTCCGGAGCCTTTAGATATGAACGAGGGACCTAGTACGGCCGAACCATCAATAATAACCCCACCCATCCTTGAATTAAAACCCTTGTCGGAACATCTTTATTATGCTTATTTAGGAGAAAATGACACGTTGCCGGTTATAATTAACTCCAATCTATTGTCGGAACAACAAAGACAATTAATAAATCTTTTAAAGCAACATAAATTGGCTATAGGATGGACTATAGCGGATATCAGAGGAATTAGTCCTTCATTATGTATGCACAAAATTCTCTTAGAGGAATCATATAAAGGATCCATAGAGCCTCAACGACGCCTTAGTCCACCCATGAAAGAGGTAGTAAAGAAAGAAATAATTAAGTGGTTAGATGCGGGAATAATTTATCCCATCTCCGATAGTCCATGGGTTTCCCCGGTTCAATGTGTATCTAAGAAAGGGGGAATTACGGTGATAAAAAATGATAAAAATGAATTAATTTCGACTAGGACTATCACGGGATGGTGAGTATGCATGGATTACCGGAAACTTAATAAAGCTACTAGGAAGGACCACTTTCCATTGCCTTTCATAGATCAAGTCCTTGATAAATTAGCCGGTAACGATTTCTTTTGCTTCTTAGACGGGTATTCCAGATACAATCAAATTACCGTAGATCCGGAAGACCAAGAAAAGACCACCTTTACATGTCCCTATGGAACATTCGCTTTTAGGAGGATGTCATTTGGTTTGTGCAATGCACCGATAACTTTTCAACGTTGCATGATCGCTATATTTTCTGACCTTATGGATCATGGCATAGAAATTTTTATAGATGATTTTTCCATCTTTGGAAAAACCTTTGATGAATGTTTATGTTGTTTGGAGAGACTAGAGAGTGCTTTCTCGATGCGCGGAAACTAACCTTGTGTTGAATTGGGAAAAACGTCACTTTATGGTGCGGGAAGGAATAGTCCTTGGGCATCATGTGTCTAAAAATGGGTTAGAGGTTGACAAAGCAAAAATTGAGGTTATAGAAAAATTACCACCTCCAAAGAATATTAAAACGTTACGAAGTTTCCTAGGACACACTGACTTTTATAGGAGATTTATCAAGGATTTTGCTAAAATTGCCAAACCGTTAAGTAATTTATTAGAAAAGGATGTTAATTTTGATTTTGCTGATGATTGTCTTGATGCTTTTAACCAACTTAAAACCCGATTGATTACGGCACCGATTGTAGTGGCTCCCGACTGGGGAGAGCCTTTTACGCTTATGTGTGATGCTAGTGATTATGCCGTTGGCGTTGTATTAGGTCAGGTACAAGAAAAGATCTTCCACACTATAGCCTATGCTAGCAAAACTTTAATTGAGGCTCAAATTAATTACACCACTACCGAAAAGGAATTATTAGCCGTAGTGTTTGCTTTCGAAAAGTTTAGATCCTATCTTCTTTGCACTCAAGTTATTGTATTTACTGACCATGCGGCTATTCGATACCTCATGGAAAAGAAGGATGTTAAACCTAGATTAATTCGTTGGGTTCTATTATTAAAAGAGTTTGATCTAGAAATCAAAGATAGGAAAGGGGTAGATAACCCAGTAGCTGATCATCTATCCAGGATAGAATCTACCACTCCTTTACTATGTTCTGAAATTGATGAAAGATTTCCTGATGAACGAATTTTAGCTATCTCTGATTATTCTTTACCATGGTATGCTGATTTTGTGAATTATTTAGCAAGTAAAATTATCCCGTATGATTTTTATTTCCAACAAAAGAAAAGATTTATGCATCAAGTTAGATCTTATGTTTGGGATGACCCTTATTTAAAATTGGAGCCGATGGAATGATAAGACGTTGTGTTATGGAAGGAGAAATGAAGTCTATTTTAGAAAAATATCACAACTCTCCTTATGGAGGGCATTTTATGGGAAATAGAACGACCATGAAAGTATTAGAAGCCGGATTCTTTTGGCCCACGCTTTTCCAAGACGCTAAGGATTACGTACAACAATGTGATCATTGTCAAAGAAGTGACAATATAGAGAAAAATGATTCTTTGCCGATGAATACAATCTTGGAAGTTGAGTTGTTTGACGTATGAGGTATAAATTTCATGGGACCTTTTGTTAATTCTAATGGTAATCTTTTCATACTACTAGCCGTGGACTATGTGTCTAAGTGGGTGGAAGCAATTGCTACCACAAAAAATGACGCCAAAATCGTGTTACATTTCTTAAAGAACTTCATATTTAACCGTTTTGGAACCTCAAGAGCGATAATAAGCGATGAGGGAAGTCATTTTTGCAATCATCAATTTGCTTCACTTTCAAGAAGATATGGAGTCAAACATAGGGTAGCATTAGGCTTTGAAGGAGGCGCCATGGATCGTGAAGAAATGACGAATTGTCTAGGGAGAAATGGAGCCGACGAAGAAGGATAGGATTTGACGAGAGAGGTCGCGAGAAATCCAGAAGATTGGAAATGTCGCGGGAGGCTAGGGTTTCTCGGAGAGAGAGTTTGCGTGAATTTTAATCCTTTCGACTAATCGTATCTATATATAAACCATGATTTGACGTAAATAAAATAAAATAAATGAATTTCTGCGCGTACCTGACCTTTCGACTTCCAGGGAATAAATATGTGTTTTCGAAAAATAATCCTTATTTCTCGAGAGGCCGAATTGATTTCTCATGACATCATAATCTGTTTCTCGAGATGTATTGTATTTTTCGAGAAATTGCAGTGTCATTGCTTTAGAAATCTTGATCCTGAGAAAATTGGTATTTCTCGAGAAGTAATTGTCATTTCTCAAGAGAACTTGTATTTCCCGAGAATTGAAAGTATTTCACGAGAACTTTGATGAAAAATTTCTTTAAGACCATTACTCGAGGGATTTGCCCATTTCTCGAGATACTAAAGGTCATTTCTTGAGAAATATAATCATCTCTCGAGAAATCATATATATGACTTGAATTTTTTCCTTGAAATTTCAAGGTCATTGCTTCCTTGATAGAATTAAGAGCTGAAGATCTTCCTTGCATCATTTATAACTTGACTAGGACTCCATGTTGAGCATTCCAAGTTCTGTCTTGAAGAAAGATAACTTGATCTCATCCAGCGGATTCGTGAAAATATCTGCAACTTGCTTATCTGTAGGAACATAACTTTAATTGATGTTCCCATTCTCCACATGCTCCCGGATGAAATGATATCTCAATTCAATTTGCTTTGTCCGGCTGTGCGAGACTAGATTATTTGCAATTGCTATAGCACTGGAGGAGTCGCAAAACATTGGGATGTCTTTGAACTTCAAGTTATAATCTTCAAGCTGATTCTTTATCCAAAGAAGTTGTGCACAACAACTGCCTGCAGAAATATATTCTGACTCAGCGGTTGATATTGCAACACAATTCTGCTTCTTGCTGCTCCAAGAAATAAGCCTCCTTCCTAGGAATTGACAAGTCCCGGAAGTGCTTTTTCTATCGTCTTTGCTTCCTGCAAAGTCTGCATCTGAAAAACCAATTAGTTCGCTATCGTTACTTCTTGAGTACCATAAGCCAAGATTTGGTGTACCCTTAAGGTATCTCAAAATCCTCTTTGCAGCGGTATAGTGAGATTCCTTAGAGTTCACTTGATATCTAGCGCATACACATGTAGAGAACATTATGTCAGGCCTACTAGCAGTAAGGTAGAGCAGAGAGCCAATTATGCTTCTGTACTTGGTTTCATCGAAAGGTTTTCCGTTCTCATCCTTGTCCAGAGACATTGCTGAGCTCATTGAAGTCTTCATAGAGGATGCACTCTCCATTCCAAATTTCTTTACGAACTCCATAGTGAATTTCGTCTGAGAGATGAAAATCCCATCTTCAGATTGCTTCACTTGAAGTCTTAAAAAATATTTCAGCTCACCCATACTGCTCATTTCAAACTTCCCTTGCATAAGTTTGTAAAACTTTTTGCAAAGGTTGTCATCCGTAGAGCCAAAAATAATATCATCGAAATAGATTTGCACTAGCAAAATCTTGCCCTTAACTTCCCTAAGAAATAACGTCTTATCTTTCTTTCCTCTTGTGAATTTGTTCTCAAGAAGAAAGTTAGACAACGTCTCATACCAAGCTCGAGGAGCTTGTTTTAAACCATATAAGGCTTTTTGTATTTGTTTTGAATTCTTTCTCCTTTGTAAGTTTTATGGATCGTAACTAATTTTCTTTAACGTTTGGATGTAAGAACCTTAGATTGATGTTTCGTGCTATTTGATTTCGTTTCTCTTATATCTCTCGATTCTCTCTACGATTTAAGAGAAACTTATCAGATTTGCTAGAGTTATTAATCCAGATTTGTAACTCGTGTTTGGTGTCATGCCCTAGTGATTGAGAAATCCTAGATATGATAAGATCTAGTTTAAATAAAGGGAGTTGCATGCTAATCTAGAGATAGTTAGACATAATTCCCCCGTGTTAGTGTCAAAACTAAGAGAGATATTTATTTTGTCGTTAAAACAAGTTTTAGGGGTTTTGATTTAGGAGAAATCTTAGTTAATCAACCTAAAGTTAGTATTGCTTTACTCGAGAGAGAAGCTTGTATAATCTTGAAGGTCTAGTAGGATTTGAGAGAAGAAAGGAAGAAATCAAAGATCACATACAACGTCTAAGCGTTCTCTGCATTCTAGCTTTATCTCTAAATCACTATTTTTCCCCAATATTGAATTATCACCAAGAACTTAATTCTAGTATAATTTAGCATAAAGTAAAAACAAATCACCTTTAACTATTTTAGTAAGATAATAGATGATGAGTAAGTGTGAGTAATCGAAAAGACCCCTTGGAATACAACATGAGATAGATTTATTTTATATACTATGAATGATAGGTTCACTTGCCTTGTTTCATCTATAGAGAGAGAATTTAGATAAGCCTACGAACATAAGATTAGCACCTATCAAGTTTTTGGTAATTAAAAACCTTATAATTAAAAATCATTTGCTCATAAGTAGCTAGTAATCTAGTATGCATGAGTATGTAAGAGGGCAACTTTAAAATTTGTAATTATTAAAACCTTATAATTATTTGTGTAAGTTCTAGTACAAAGTCTTTATTACTTATTGTTGAATATTTTGTGAGCAATCATGTTATTTTAGATATTAGTTTGTATTTGTTCGTCCAACACATGTTCTATTTGCGAGATTTATTCTCCTAGTATTTAATTGAAGCGCTTTCTCTTTAAACTTAATTGGATCTTGCTTGTGTTCCGAACGTCTAATCTCTAGTGTGAATGCTTGTGAACTCTGCTAATAATTTCATAATTTATTGTAATTAATTGTTGGACAACTGCATATGCATCACATCATTTTAGGATTCACTACATTACCACACTAACACTCATTGTTACCGACATCCAGGCGGACGAGCCGGAGTGGCAGGTGTACTCGAGGAGGACGCGCACGAGAGCGAGCGACGACTCCGAACCCCGCACCGAACCGGGCGGTTCGACGGGTGCTGTCTAAGGGGGGTCGGCCGGTCCAATTTTATCTTATGGCTCAGTTTTATTTATTTTGTTGTAATTGTTCCTTTTAATGGTGGACTCTTGTTGTGTGGTGGATCCCTCCTGTAAGGGATCACCTTATGGTTTTTGAGTATCTTTGAATCACTTATGAAAGTTGGGGCTGCTCCCCTTTCCTCTTCCTATCTTTCCCTCTCTCTCTCTACCTCCCTCTCTACCGTCTATCTCCCTCCCTCTCTCTCTCTCGCTTGGTCTCGCTAACGCCACCGCCCGGCGATATCCCCAGCGGAAGCTATCGCCCTCGCTACCGCCCCTCTCGCCGACGCCGATACCCTAAGCGGTATCATTGGTCCGACCTGCCGCTCCGCCCGCCTACGCCAAGCCGTCGGAAAACCTCATGGAACCGAACACCCGCCTTCACGCAGTCGACGCCTCCTCCGCCGCCGCCGCCGCCTATGTCGCCGACTGCCTCGCACTTCACGACAGCCAACTCGTGCTCCACGGCAGCCAACTCGCGCTCCACGACAATCAACTCGCAAGTCTCCAATCATCAGTGGAGGCAATCCTGGCGACCCAGAACGCAATCCTCACTCGCCTCGACTCATTGCAGCCATCGCCGAGCACGCCGCCATACCCGCCAACGACGACAGCCCAGACGGACACCGCGTCTGTGCTCGGCACGCCGCCCTCCCCGCTAGCGCTCGCCTTCCGCGCGCCGGCCCCGTTTCCGCAGCCCCCCCGCGATACCGCCGCCCGTATCCATCCGACCTCCACTCGCGTTGGACGTTCCCCCCTTTTCCGGGACAGACCCCATGGGGTGGATCGCCCGTGCGGAGCAATACTTCAACCTCAATGGTACCCCCCCGGCGGATCGCGTCGGCACCGCCATGGTTGGCTTGGACGGTTCGGCCCTCCATTGGGCGCGATGGCTCCGCCAGATTCAACCTCTCATCCCATGGCACGAGTTCAAGCACGAGATGATTAGCCGCTACGATTCCCTATACACCAGCTCCACTATCGAGCGGCTCTGCTCAGCCCGCCAGTCGACAACGGTGGACGCGTATATCGGCGAATTTGTGGCTCTCGTCACGCAAGTCCTGGGACTCCAACTCGACCATTACTTGGGCTTCTTCCTGCAAGGTCTCCTGCCCAATATCCGCTCCCGCATTCGAACCCATCATCCTCGCACGGTCTCGGAAGCCCTCGAACTCGCCCGTGCGGTTGAGGCGGACATCGGCCCCGGCAGGTCGGCTCCGCCCCATTCCGCCACCAACCACCGCGGGACACCGGCCCTCGACCGGCCACCTTGCAACCCGCCCGGCCGGCATGCACGGACGGCCCGCACCGCGTCTCCAACGGCGACTACAACGACCTACGCCGCCGCGGTTTATGTTTCCGTTGCCGCCAGCCATACTCGCCTCAGCATGTTTGCCCCATCAAGGAATTCCACGCCATCTTTAGCGACAGCGAGGGGTACTCCGTGGCCGAGGAGTTGCCGCCTTTGGAGATACCACCCGACCCACCTACGACGGATTTGGAGGGAGCCCCCTCAATGTGTTGGAACTGCCTTTCTATTCAGTGGGGTGACTAACCGGGTCGCGCACCATGAAGTTGGCCGGTGATGTCCAGAACCGACCCATTATTGTGATGGTGGATAGCGGGGCAAGTCACAATTTCATGTCGGCCCAACTTGCCCGAGAGCTCGCCTTGCCGATCGATCCGTCACCCGATTTTTCGGTGTGCCTCGGCGACGGTCGCCGCCGACCGACCTTGGGATAATGCAGGAGTGTTACCATGTCGGTTGGGTCGTGCGCGGTTACGACCGATTTCTACATGTTCGAGTTAGGAGGCCTCGACGCCATTCTGGGCGTCGCCTGGCTTGAGACCCTGGGAGACGTACAGGTAAACTGGGCTTATATGACGATGGTTTTTCAGCAGTAGGGCCAGCCGTGCCGTTTGGTGGGCGATCCTACCCTTCGCTCGCCGTTCTCTTACCGGGCCATGACTCGCGTCACCGACATCGACTTCTCGGCCTGGCTATGACCCCTTCAGACGGAGCTACCGGCGCCGACCGCCCCCTTCGACGCCGATATGGGCGCCGTGCTCGCGGAGTTCGAGGATATCTTCACCGCCCCCACAGGCCTTCCACCCCCGCGGCCGACCGACCACGCCATCGTCCTCCATCCGGGGGAGGCGGCGGTGTCAGTGCGACCTTACCGATACGGCCACGCCCAAAAGGACGAGATGGAACGGCTCGTTCGGGAAATGCTGTTGGGAGGCCTCATCCGGCCCAGTGCTAGCCCCTTTTCCAGCCCGGTGCTGCTAGTCCGCAAGAAGGATGACAGCTGGAGGTTCTGCGTGGACTATCGGGAGCTCAACAAGGCCACAGTACCAGACAAGTACCTGATTCCGGTAATCCAGGAGCTCCTGGACGAGCTGCACGGCACGACCTTCTTCACAAAGCTTGACCTCCGCGACGGCTATCATCAGATCCGAGTTCGGCCGGACGACGTGCCGAAGACAGCATTCAGGACATACGACGGGCATTTCGAGTTTTTGGTGATGTCGTTTGGGCTCACCAACGCTCCCGCCACATTTCAGGCTACGATGAACGAGATCTTCTGGCCAGTTTTTCGTAAGCATGTCCTTGTTTTTTTTGATGATATCCTTGTCTTCAGTCACTCTTGACAGGATCACCTCGGTCATGTCCGGGAGACTTTCGCCACTCTTCGCCGACATCACCTCACGGTCAACCGCAAGAAGTGCACGTTCGGTACTAACATGGTCAGCTACCTGGGCCATACCATCTCGGCCCACGACGTGGCCATGGACGAGGATAAGATCCAGGCGGTGCTTCGATGGCCGACTCCGACATCCCTGCGCGACGTCCGGGCGTTCCTCGGCTTGACCGGTTACTAACGGCGTTTCATCAAAGATTACGGCGGGTTGGCCGCCCCCTCACCCAGCTGATGAAGGCCTCGGAGGAGGGACCGTTCACGTGGCCGCCGGCGGCCATGGAGGCTTTCGCGGCGTTACAGTCGGCCTTGGTTCACGGCCCGATTTTGGCCATGCCGGATTTCCACCAGCAGTTCGTCGTGGAGTGCGACGCCTCCGGCACAGGCGTCGGCGTCGTTTTGATGTAGGTCGGCCGGCCAATCGCATAATATAGCTGGGCATTCTCCACAGCGGTGCGCAGCTGCTCGGCGTATGAGAACGAGCTCATGGCGTTGGTCTTGGTGGTCCAACATTGGCGGCCGTATTTCCTGGGTCGGCCCTTCGTGATCCGCACCGATCACCACAACCTTCGCTACCTTCTCCATCAGAAGATCGCCACGCCGACGCAACAGGTTTGGGTGGCCAAGCTGCTCGGGTATGACTTCACGGTGGAGTTTCGACCGGGCAAGACCAATCAGGCGGGTGATGCGCTCTCCCGGCACCCGCATGCCCCAGAGTTGACCGCCATCTCACGGCCGGTGTGGGACGACGCCGCGGCTATTCAGCAGGAGGTGGACCGGGACCCTCAGCTACAGGACATTCGTGCGGCACTACTGGCCGACCCCACGTCCAGGCCGCCATTTTCGCTTATTGGGGGCCATCTCTTCCACCGGGATCAACTCGTCCTCTCAGCGTCTTCTTCGAGGATTCCTCTTTTGTTAGCTGAGTTCCACTCCACGCCGTCAGGCGGCCACGCTGGAGCCTTTCGGACATATCAGCGTATAGCCGTATCTCTCTATTGGCCCCACATGCTTCGCCAGGTGAAGGCCTACGTGGCGGCCTGCCTGCCCTGCCAGAAGGCCAAGTACGAGACCATGTTTCCCAACGATCTCCTGCAGCCCCTACCGATTCCTGGGCGTGTCTGGGAGGACCTCGCAATGGACTTCATCACCCGGCTACCCCGTTCCAACGGGTTTGATTGCATATTGGTGGTCGTGGACCGCCTGACGAAGTACGCCCACTTCGTCCCTCTGCGCCACCCCTACACCGCGACGTCCGTGGCCGACAGATTCATTGCGGAGATTGTACGTCTTCATGGTTTTCCCCGCTCGATTGTAAGTGACCGCGACCCACTCTTTCTCAGTAGCTTCTGGTCCTCGTTGTTCCGACTTCAGGGCCCCACCTCCGGATGAGCACGACATACCACCCCCAGTCGGACGGCCAGTCCGAGGTGCTCAACCGGTGCTTGGAGAGATATCTGCGCTGCTTCATCGGCGAGCGACCTGGCTCGTGGGCCAAATGGTTATGCTGGGCAGAGTACTCCTACAACACCGCATACCACCACGCCGCGCATACTTCCCCGTTCGAGACGGTCTATGGCCGGCCACCGCCGACCGTGCTCCGACATCTACCCGGGGAATGCCCTGTTGCTAGCTTGGCGGACCATCTACATGATAGGACGTCATCTTGGATAGTTTGAAGCATCATCTTCGTCGTGCACAGGACAAGATGGTTTTCTTTGCCAATCGGAAACGCCGGGACCTTACATTTCACGTAGGGGAGCGGGTGTTCATCAAACTCCACCCCTACCGACAGCTTACGGCCGCCCTCCGCCCATGCCCCAAGCTAGCTCCGCGCTTCTATGGACCGTTCGAGATTATTAGCCGTATCGGAGCCGTCGCCTACCGCCTCCGCCTTCCGGACACCTCTCGCATCCACCCAGTTTTTCATGTGTCACAACTATGGCGCATCATCGGCGATCACCCCGTCACCGACCACATTCCGGCCGACCTGGACTCTTCCGGATCCGACCCCCTCTATCCCGAGGCCATTGTTGATCGGCGCCACCACACGACCGGAGATGCCCACCCGGCGGAGATACGAGTGGCCTGGCAAAACCGTCCTCTTATCGCCGCGACTTGGCTTCTTCGTGATGATTTTCGCCGACAGTTCCGATTACTGCCTTGAGGACAAAGCCAATTTTCTAGACGGAGGTATTGTTACCGACATCCAGACGGACGAGCCGGAGTGGCAGGTGTACTCGAGGAGGACGCGCGCGAGAACGAGCGACGACGCCGAACCCCGCACCGAACCGGGCGGTTCGACGGGTGCTGTCTAAGGGGGCCGACCGGTCCTATTTTATCTTATGGCTCAGTTTTATTTATTTTGTTGTAATTGTTCCTTTTAATGGTGGATTCTTGTTGTGTGGTGGATCCCTCCTATATAAGGGATCACCTTAGGGTTTTTGAGTATCTTTGGATCACTTATGAAAGTTGGGGCTGCTCCCCTTTCCTCTTCCTATCTCTCCCTCTCTCTCTCTACCTCCCTCTCTACCGTCTATCTCCCTCCCTCTCTCTCTCTCCCGCTCGGTCTCGCTAACGCCACCGCCCGGCGATATCCCCAGCGGAAGCTATCGCCCTCGCTACCGCCCCTCTCGCCGACGCCGATACCCTAAGCGGTATCACTCATTCAGTAGGGTTTTCTAGGACACAATTACACCACTCACCCTTAGATCTGTCCCGCATCAGGAGGGTTATTGTATAATTGTAGTTAATTGAATGTTAATTAAAAAGGCATCTTCTAGTTCTCAATAACATCAATCATTTTGGCAATTTCCTTTTCCTCGCTGTTATTGAGTAACTAACCCATAAATCAGCCAACCAGGACAAATTATATGCCTATGAACCATTAAAGGAACACATTGTCTGAATTTTGAGATACATTTTATTCACCTATGAACCAACTGATGCGGCTTATTATCATTAGTTTATTTTAGCTAGAAGTCTCTTTCCTGCTGAATTACGGATTCATGGTAAACGTTGTTGTATATGTGGTGATATTTCATTAAATACAAATAAACTTTGTTTATCTATGTCACTATTTACAGAGTCAAAAGGGAGGAAGACAAAATCAGTGCATGGGAAGATTTACAGAAAGCAAAAGCTGAGGCAGCAATTAGGGAATTAGAGGTGTGTTTGCTCGATAAAAAGTGCAAAATATTTGTTCAAAATAACTAAAATCTGATATGAATTGCACGATATTTAAATTGTCTTACCAAAAAATACTTCTGGGCTTTATCTTTTATTTTTTATGTATTACTTCCTGTAAATTATACAAAATTCATTTTCACATGAGATGCTCCTAATGCATTTTCCCCTTTCTTCCCTATGTAGTTATATTAGCCTAACACAATTTTCAACTCATGTATCAGCATGCAGTTAATATAGATTTTGGACCCCTTATAATTAATTGGTTTAAGGTTAGATTCATATAATCTATTATGATATCAAAGCGGCTAGATTTGAAGGTCTACCCCACATAATTTAATTATTAAAAAATGTAGTTCACGTATTAGAGGTCAAATATCCTTGTCATACACCATGTAACTCATGAAGCCTTGTTCACTCATTATATATTTTTTGCATGTCCACCTATAACCAATTTGTTTTAGATTGGATGCATATGATCTAACATGGTATCAGGTTAGGCCAATGGCTTGCTCTGACTTACAATTATTAAAAAATATAATGATGAGGATTAGACGTATCAAGCAAAGCATGCACATTAGGGATCCCTCTAGGTCTATGCTCGTGTAGTCACCTAAACGATCAGAGCCCGCCATTGCATCCAGAGGGAATTTTGTGATTTTTGTGGAGTTCTATTTTGAGGATTAAGTTAAATGCGATGATCAGGTGATCTGAGCTATTCATGACATTTTACCCAACCTCAATTTCTACTTCTATGCTGAGTAATAGGGCTAGAAGGGGATCAATAAATTGTAGCTAAAAACCTAGTTTTCCGGCCTTAAGATATATGAATGGCACGAAGTAGTGTGATTGCCCCTATAGTGGTGCCAAATCCTTCGGCTGACGCTTTACTGTCTCGACAACCTTGCCACCTCTACCTCCTCCCATAGCAATCCCACCTCACCCTTTTATAGCCTTACCCGCCGCTACCATACTCATTCCCTTAATAATCCGCAGCCGCCGAGTCCCCTAGCTATCAAAGCCTTTTCCTCTTCCACCTCTTCCTCCCGCTAGCATCCACAATGCCTCCATTCCCCTCCCTCTCTAGCGTCCCCTAGCTATCAAAGCCTTTTCCTCTTCCACCTCTTCCTCCCGCTAGCATCCACAATGCCTCCATTCCCCTCCCACTCTAGCTAGAAGATGTTAGCTCACAATTTTTCTCAGCCTCCACCCCTTCTAGCCCCAAACCTTACCCCAGAACATCACTTGAGCCCTATCCCCTTGTTACGGACATACGCTCGGAGGAGCCCACGTGGCGCGTCTACACGCACAGGAAATCGACGGTCGAACCACCCACTACCCCACGGATCGATGACATGGCGGAGATCCCTTAATTATTTTCTATTTTAATTATTTCCTCTTTTAAATATTTCTTATTTCAATTGTTGCCTATTTTAATAGTTTCCTATTTTAATTATTCCCTATTTTACACCTCTCTTACAGTTATAAAAGGGGGTGTGGTATTGTATTTTAGCATGCTTGGATTAATCAGAAAATCAGGGTTGCTCCTTATCCTTCTCTCTTCTCTAATCTCCGCTCCTTTCCCAAACCTTAGTCGCCGACCCTTCCCCTTGCCGGCCTTCTTTTCGCTCCGTAATATTTGGTCCGACCTGCCTCACCGCCCGCTGCTCGCCGTCGGTGCTCCCCTTCCGTGCGATTTTGCGAATCCATCTCCCTCGCTCGAGCGTCGTTGTAGCCGCCCTACCGCCTGGCGTTTCCGTCGGATCTACCGCCCGACGTTTTCGCCTGCGCTTTCGGCCGCTCTCATGGCTCCGACCCTGCGTTGCGCCGCCGAGACTCCTCCGGAGGATGCTACCGACGTCCTCACTTGCCGTTTGGAGACTCAGGAACAACTTGTCGCCTCCATGCACGCCGCTATCCTCACTCTGCACTCCAAACTCGACCCCTTCTAAGCGTCCGCCGCCCCCACGTCCACCGGATCGGGATCGGTTTCCCCAGCCAACAGCGGATCCCTCCTCGGCGCCGGACCGACCATAGCGGCCGCCGGTATCACAGCCCCGACCGCACCACCCCGTCCCGCTCTCTTTCTGGACCTTCCCACTTTCTCCGGACTCGACCCCATGGGGTGGATCGCCAAAGCTGAACAATACTTCGACCTCAACCACACGTCGGAATTGGACAAGGTGTCCACAGTCGTAGTGGGCCTCGATGGCTCGGCCCTCTACTGGGTCTGGTGGCTCCGCCAAACCAACCCCCACATCTCCTGGGCCGACCTCAAACAGAAGATGATTCGCCGCTACAAGTTCTCCTCCCGAAAGCACTATTGTCACCTTTGGTCAGGATGACCTTCCCCCCAATGCCAATCCTTTCGACGATGCGGTGGTCATCAAGGTCGTCATCGAAAACTATACAGTCCACAAGATTCTGATTGATACCGACAGCTCCGTCAATCTCCTTTTCCGCCCGACTTTCGAGGCCCTGAAGACCAGAAAGCCTTTGCTTTCCACCGACGGGCCCCTCTACGGTTTTTCTGGGGAGAAGAAGGAAGTAGAGGGTTCAGTAAAGCTCCTGGTCTCCCTTGGAGGAGTAATAAAGTTAATCAATTTCGTGGTAGTGAATGCCCCAAGTAACTACTGTGCCATCTTCGGGAGGCCGATTCTCAATGCATATAGGGCAGTAGTGTCTACCTTTCACCTTGCCCTCAAGTTCGCTGCCGAAGGAAAGCAGTATCGGGTCAGAAGCAACCCAAAGGTGGCTCGGGAGTGCTACGTCCGAACTGTCAACATGATCACCGACGTTCCACTTCCCGAGGCCGTGGCTGAGGTTTTGGAGATTGCCGAGTCTTCAGGGGCTGCCGAGGAAGGAAAAGATCAAGAAGGGGCTCACTTGGAACCTGCCCAAGCGACCCAAGAAGTTCCTATTGCTGAAGGGGCAGAAAAGAAGCTGGTCATCAACGCCGAGTTGCCAGAGGAGGAGAAAGTGGAGCTAATTTCCTGCCTGTTAGAGAATCTGGATATCTTCGCTTGGTCAGCGGAGGATATGCGAGGAGTGGATCCAGACGTGGCTTGTCACCATTGGTGTCTTTGTGGCGTCCGTCAGATTGCTAGCCTTGACGAGTACATCGACGAGTTCGTCACCCCGGCGACTCACGTGGCCGGTTTGCCACCCGACCACTACCTGGGTTTTTTCATGCAGGGGTTTCTGCCCCACATCCGCTCGCGTATTCGCTCGCATCATCCGCGCACCGTCAGCGACGCGGTTGACATGACCCGCTTGGTGGAGGGGGATATCGGCCCCCGGGTCCCTACCGACACAGGTAGCCACCCCCAATCTCGTCCGCCCTGGCGACCGCCCCCCGGCCCGGCTCCTCCGCGGCTACCTTCCGGGGGACCACAGCCCACCCGACCGCCGCCCCAGCGCATCTCCAACTCCTACTACAACGACCTTCGCAGCAAGGGACTCTGTTTCCGCTGCCGCCAGCCATATGCTCCAGGACATGTATGCCCTGTCAAGGAGTTCCACGCCATTGTCGGCGACTTCGACCCCGAGGTCACATTGGAGGATTTCGAGGCTTTGGAGGTCTCGGAGAGCGAAGGGACACCAGACGCTCTGGCGGCAGCCCTCCACCGCTTGGAGTTACCATGTTTTTCCGTGGGGGGATATTGGGCCCCCAGACCATGAAGTTGATGGGCATACTGTGTGACCATCTCATTCTAATCATGATCGATATTGGCGCAAGCCACAACTTCCCCCCAGTTGGCACACCAGCTCCACCTGTCCCTGGTTCCTTCTCCAGATTTTTCCGTCTG
The DNA here is from genome assembly GCA_033032865.1 of Dactylorhiza incarnata. Classification (NCBI taxonomy): domain Eukaryota; kingdom Viridiplantae; phylum Streptophyta; class Magnoliopsida; order Asparagales; family Orchidaceae; genus Dactylorhiza; species Dactylorhiza incarnata. Next base: position 2,087,825 of record JAWHQI010000258.1, read on the forward strand.
CCTCGGCGATGGGCGTCGCCAACCAACTCAGGGGTGTTGCGCCGCTCTCTCCTTATCGGTGGGGTCCTGCCCCATGACCGCCGACTTCTACGCCTTCTGCCTGGGTGGTATTGACGCGATCCTCGGGGTGGCCCGGCTCCGCACGCTCGACGATGTGCACGTCAACTGGGCGAGCATGACAATGCAGTTCCACCACCAAGGCCCGACGTGCCGTCTAGTGGATGACTCCGCCCTCCTCCGTTCCCCTGTCTCCTTCCGCGCCATTCAACGGACCACCGACGTCGACTTCTCTGCATGGCTCTGGCTGATGTCCGTTACGGCGCCAACACCCCCTCCCATCCCCGTGGACCTCCAGATGCTCCCCGCCGAGTTCGACGATGTCTTCGAGGCCCCGACCAACCTTCCACCCATTCGGCTGACCGACCACACCATTCCACTCCAGCCAGGGGCCGCGACAGTCTCGGTCCGCCCTTATCGCTACGACCACACTCAGAAGGACGAGATTGGGCGCCTTGTTCAGGAGATGCTGCTAGGGGGCCTCATCCGGCCAAGTGCGAGCCCCTTCTCTAGCCCGATCCTCCTGGTGCGGAAGGATGGCTGCCGGCGGTTCTGTGTCGACTACCACGAGCTCAACAAGGCCACAATCCCCGACAAGTATCCGATTCCCGTGATACAGGAGCTTTTGGATGAACTGCATGGCGCCACTTCTTCACAAGCTGGACCTTCGGGCAGGGTACCACCAGATCCGGGTGCGGTCAGAGGACATTGCCAAGACTGCCTTCCGGACACATGATAGGCACTACGAGTTCCTGGTCATGCCATTCGGCCTGACCAACGCGTCAGCTACCTTTCAGGCCACGATGAACGATATCTTCCGTGCGGTACTTCGCCGCCACATTCTTATTTTTTTTATGATATTTTGGTGTACAGTTCTTCGTGGCAGGATCATCTCCAACACGTCCACCTCACGCTGACCACCATCCAGCATCACCGCCTCAAGCTTCACTTGAAGAAGTGCTCCTTCGGGGTGACCGAAGTAAGCTACCTCGGACACACCATCTCGGCTCGGGGGGTCGCCATGGACGAAGAGAAGATTTCAGCAGTTCTTCGCTGGCTGACGCCTTCTTCCTTACGGGACGTCCGAGGATTCCTCGGCCTGACAGGCAATTACCGACGCTTCATCCAGGGTTACGGGGCGTTGGCCCAGACGCTCACACAACTTCTGAAGAAATCCGAGGATGGACAGTTCCAGTGGTCGGCAGAGGCAGCCGCTGCCTTCTCCGTTCTCCAGCAGGCTTTGGTACAGGGGCTGGTGTTGTCTATGCCTGATTTCTCCCGTTCATTTCTCGTAGAGTGTGACGCCTCCGACACCGGGGTAGGGGCCGTTCTCATGCAAGGTGGTCGGCCGATTGCCTACTTCAGTCGCGCATTTTCCAACACGATTCACAGCCGTGCATTTTCCAACACGATTCACAGCCACTCCGCGTATGAGAACGAGCTCATGGGCCTCGTCCTCGCGGTGCAACATTGGCGGCCGTATTTGCTAGGCCGTCCCTTCGTGGTCCGCACCGATCACCATAGCCTGCGCTACCTACTTCAGCAGAAGATCGCCACGCCAGCTCAACAGGTATGGGTGGCCAAACTCCTCGGCTACGACTTCACCATCGAGTTTCGGCCAGGAAGGTCCAACCGGGTTGCAGATGCCCTCTCTCGGCAGGATCACACCGCGGAACTCGCAGCTATCTCCCGGCCAGTGTTGGGGGATACAACGATCATACAGCACGAGGTGGAGGCTGATCCGGTGTTGGCAGGTATCCAGACGGTGCTCCTCGCCGACGTCAACGCCCACCCCCCTTATTCACTCGTAGGGGCCCATTGTTCTTCAAGGGACGCTTGGTGCTCGCGCCCATTTCTCCGAGCATTCCTCATTTACTGGCCGAGTTTCACGCCTCCCCCTCTGGCGGACATGCGGGAGCGTTGCGCACCTACCGCCGGCTGGCGGCCTCACTCTACTGGCCCCACGTGTTCTGACAGGTTCAGGCGTTCGTGGCCGCCTGCCTGCCCTGTCAGAAGGTAAAGTATGAGGCCACCTTTCCAGCTGGTCTCCTTCAACCTCTGCCCATTCCGGACCGAGTCCGGGAGGACATAGCTATGGACTTTATTACCCGACTGCCGCGCTCCCAGGGTTTCGACTGCATCTTAGTTGTCGTGAACCGACTGTCGAAGTACAACCACTTCATTCCCCTCCGTCACCTCTACACAACCGCTTTTGTTGCTGACAACTTCATCAGCAACGTGGTGCGTCTCCATGGATTTCGCCGATCGATTGTGAGCATCCGGGACCCACTTTTCTTGAGCACTTTTTGGACTACTCTATTCCGACTCCAGGGTACTCGCCTCCGTATAAGTGTCGCGTACTACCCGCAGACAAACTGCCAGTTAGAGGTCCTCAACCGCTGCTTGGAGACCTACCTCCGCTGCTTCGTGGGAGAACAACCTCGTAGTAGGGCCAAGTGGTTGTGCTGGGCGGAGTACTCGTACAACACCGCCTATCATCTGGCGGCCTGCACCACAACCTTCGAGGTCGTCTACGGTCGACCGCCTCCCTCCATCCTACGACATTTACCAGGGGAATGCCAAGTCGATAGCCTAGCCGCCGCCATTCAGGACTGTGACACCATCATGTATCATCTGAAACATCATCTTCGTCCGGACCAACAGAAGATGACCTCCTTCGCGAACAAGAAGCGGCGCGACTTGTCCTTCCAGGTGGGGGACAAAGTGTTCGTCAAACTACACCTGTACCGACAGCTGTCCGTCGCCCGCAGGCCTTGTCCGAAGTTAGCCCCTCGTTTTTTTGGCCCATTTGAGATCCTTGCTCGCATTGGGGCGGCTGCCTACCGCCTACGCCTACCGGATCAAAGTCGCATCCATCCGGTCTTCCATGTCTCCCAGCTTCGCCGAGTGGTTGGTGATCATCCCGCGTCATCACATATTCCTGCCGACATCAACCTTGCGGGCGAAGCCCCATGCTACCCGGCTAAGATACTAGACTGTCGCTGCCCTCAGCCGGGCGACCCATCATCCGATGAGGTTCTAGTTGCATGGGCAAATCGATCGTACTCCGACGATACCTGGCTCCCTCGAGAGGATTTCCGCCGTCAGCTCGCAGATTACTGCTTTGAGGACAAAGCAAATTTCCCAGATGACGGTATTGTTACGGACATACGCGCGGATGAGTCCGCGTGGCGCGTCTACACGCGTAGGAAATCGACGGCCGAACCACCCACTACCCCACGGATCGATAACATGACGGAGGCCCCTTAGTTATTTCCTATTTCAATTGTTGCCTATTTTAATAATTCATATTTAATTATTCCCTATTTTACACCCCCTCTTACAGTTATAATAGGAGGTGTGGTATTGTATTTTGGCATGCTTGGATTAATCAGAAAATCAGGATTGCTCCCTATCCTTCTCTCTTCTCTAATCTCCCCTCCTCTCCCAAACCTTAGCCGTCGGCCCTTCCCATTGTCGGTCTTCTTCTCGCTCCGTAATACCCCTTGTCATGCCACCTCCGATTTTTGTTCCACCTCCGTTCTAATTATTGGACGAGTCTTTATTGTTGTTTTCATCTTTTGTACATTGTACGGACATTCCTGCATTACTTAATTGTGTTCTATTTATTGCATTTCTCTCTTTCTTCCATCGGACATGCAATGTTTATTCACTGTGTTTTTGTTTTTGGAAGTCTCATTGTTATAACTTATAAGATTATTGCTTGTAATTTTATTTGAAATATATATAATCATTTGTGACTGTCACATAAGTTTTAAAAACTTGTTTAATTAATGTGATTACATGTCAAAAGTTACTGCATGATGAATCCTTTCATTGCGTCACGTCATTGTTGGGTTAGTTGTTAATCCCTAGTCATGGATTGTGTCTGCTTACATCATCATATAGAATCTGGTTAGCGCCAATCTGTATAGCTTTGGACTGTCTTGTTTGCTATCCAAGCCCAAATTTCGGGTTTAGTTAATGCTACTTAATTGTATGATTTATAGGCGATTTGTTACGAAGACAGAAACTGGATTACACCAGAACTTAAAAAATTGGATACACTCACGAGGAATACTTGTGCCTAACCCCAAGAGGTTGGTTCCTCCTTGAACTTCCTCTCACAAGGAGAGATCTCAAACCCTAAGCATAAAGATAACCTCTCACACCATATTCCTCCCCCTTATATAGATGAGAGAGGACACACATTACAAAATATGTTAATTAATACCATTAATTAAATCAATATTAATCAATACTAAATATTAACTAATTAATCGATAATAATTAATCACAAAATTTTATCCTTGCATATGAGCCTTCAAGGAGGTTTCCTTATGAACTCCCATGACTTCTGCGAAGCGGTGCACCCGAGCGGATGTACCGTCATAACATTATCCCGCCCTTGAAAATTGACCTAGTCCCCAAGGTCAAGGTTTGAATATTTGTCTGGGTATTTAAGAATGCTGGCGACTTGGAAAACTGGAGGAGAGATAGAGGTGGGGAGGAGGGAGAATGCGTGTTAGAAAATAGTAGAAGTGAGGTGGGTGAAGGTGGGTGTAAAGGTGGAAAGCCCAAGGAAATTGGGACTAGTGAAGGAGGAGAGGGTGGTGTAGGGAAAAGGGTGGGTGCAAGGAAATAATGTGGAAATAGGGAAGGGAGGCATGTGCATATGAAAACAAAGGAAGGCAGGTATGAGGGGCCAAGAGGGGGAGAAAAAATAGAAAAAAATGGTTGTAGCAGGGGTAGAAGCATGACGACAAAAGGGATGGCTCGAAATCCTCACGGTACATGACAAGACTGCTAGGGACAGGTTGCGGGGGGGGGGGGGGGGGCTCGAAATGGTCAGTGGTTGAGAGGGTGTGGCCGTGTGGGGAGTGAGTAGAGAGAGGGAAGGGGCAGCGATGAGGGAGGTGTGTGCGACACGTGGAGATCGAAAGGCGCCACAGGTTGGGGAGATGAACCAAACAGGAGAGCGCCTCGGACGTCGATGATGATAGGCGAAAGTGCGTGCAGGAGATCAGGTGGATCGTTGGACGGGTGCGGCAGCTCGAGGCCTGTCGAGTGGTGTTCCCTCTCAGGTGGTTCGGCGAGCGGATCCTCGCGTGGCTGGGAAGAGGCTGGAGGTAGGTCTGGTGAGAGCGTTGACGAACTCGATGCGTTGAGCGGAAATCGGCGGGGAGTCCCATTAGGGTTTTAGGAACTAGGTTGTTAGAACAACTGTCATTTGTTGTTGAAGGAGGTGCCGCCAATGAGAAAGCCGTAACAAACACGAAATGCAAAACTCCGTTGGTAGGACATCTCGTCCTAATGGGACTTAATCTTATAAATGTCAAGGTAGAGGACATGAAGCATCCCAGTGCTTTTCAAGGAAGCTACTTTTCGATGTTAAGCATGAGACCGACCACGACTAAGGAGAGGATACTGAGGAGGATGTTAGTATGTGTGTTAAGAATGGTTAGGAGAGTGATATCGATAGAGCATTTGAGTGGTGTAGTGAGGTCTCTTATGTACACCTCATCTAGATGAGAACCAAGGTTGCAAATGTCGGATGTCGGGGACACGTCGGTCTTGGTTTTTTACGCCGATTTTAATAGGTTAGGGGATACATCATGGGATATTTCACATATTAGATTTCAGTATTTAATTATTTGTATACATATAATCATTATATATATATATTGATATATTAATAATTTATGATATGTTGAAATTCTAAATCTACCAAATTAGCATATATTTTATGTTACACATGTAATAACGGTATAACACAGGAAATAAAACGAGAGAAAGTAGGAAGCAAAGAAGTTGTCGATGATGATCGAAGATAAGGAGCCCTCAACTAAAAGTCAAAGACCAAGTAGAATCGACGTCGTTGTCGGACAAGCGCATAGAAGAAAGCCAGAGAAAGTAAGAAGAGAGTTGAGAGCTAAGACACAAAACAACCTAGACAACAAAATAATTTCGTTTTGTTGTTTATTAAACCATATACGCTAAAGAAAATAAATTATATAAATTCAGGCAATATACTGTCAGGATATATTTGCCGATATATCAACCAATATAGTGGTTGACAGCTAATATGTCAGTGGATATATTCCCAAAGGATATTTTGCAAAAATATCGGAAACGTGTCGTCTTGTCCATGAAACTTTTATGTTGGCCAACATGCCAGTCATGTCGTCCGATATCCACAACACTGATAAGGACTCGAGACATTATGATTTTCTACACTTACTTTCCTAGTGAGGGAGATGTATGCAAGATGGTCATTGATAGTTGAAGTTGTGGCGATGAAGGGCCTTCGAAGGGCCTCAAGGTCAGAATTGGAACATAACGAAATTTCTGTCTATACCAGTACTATAATATCCGATTGGGGGGGAGATCGAAATTAAAAATTGATAGAAAAGAAAGGATATGGGCCCGTGTCAGTAGAAAACAAAAAATATCTATTCTAGTTCTACCATCAGCTATGGGTTTGAATATAAAGGAAATTCTAGATAATGATTGTTACCCTGAAATTTGCTTGTCTCTCCTGAATGATAAATATAAGATGCATTGTGTCAATCCCAGATTTTTTAGAAGATCAATCTGCATAGTGGGTAACCAACTATAGTTTGAGAGGGGACGAGTGGAAGGTGACATTCAAGAACAATGATGGTTTATATGATTGGCTGGTTATGTCGTTAGGGTTATCGAATTCCCCAGTACGCTCTTACATTAGCAAATTCTTAGTCGTTTATTTTGCCGACATCCTTGTTTTTAGCCAAACTCATGCATACCATCTTCTTCATCTTCAACTTTTATTTGACATCCTCCGAAAGGAGCACTTATATGTCAACTTAAATAAGTGTACTTTCATATTGACATCTGTGCATTTTTTGGGTTATATTGTTTGTACCTATGGTATTTCTGTTGATCCTCACATTACCAAGTTCATTGACAAGTGTCCCTGTTATGAACTAGAATCTTTGATGAGCGACTCACTCAATGTGATGCGTGAGAGAGAGAATGAACGACTCAAAACGATGAACATTGTATTACATTCATAAAAGAATACATGTGTGAGAGGTAGAGAGGAGAGTTCTAAGAGGAGAGGGGAAGAGAGAGAGATGAAAACAGAGTCCATACAATAATGATTCTCTCGAATGCCTAAACACTTATGCCTCTCCCCTTTATATAGATGAAGGAGGGCATATCAACACATACATAATACTCTAACTAAATTAATACTAATTAATACTAATTAATACTCATTAATTAATAATATTATATTCCACCATGAATGTACCATGGCGGCTTCCATATGCACGTTCCATGAATTCTGACGAGAGGGGCCGCATGGGCGAATGTGTGACTGTAACATTGTACCGCCCTTGAAAATCGACCGTGTCCCCAAGGTGGAGCTTCAAAAATTGTTTGGGAGCTTGAAGAATGTCGTCGGTGTACATCGTTAGGACGAGAGGCGGTGGTCGCTGGCGCGAGAAGGAACATAAAGGAGGATTGTCATGAAGTGCTAGGAGTTGGTGGAGCTTTGGGTAGCCTAGAAGGACAGTGAAAATAAGTGGCTGGGAGGCCGAGGGTAGTGAGGTGGGGACATGAAAGTTGATATGTGAATGGAAAGTGTGGGAAAACGGAAGTGTAGAGCATGTAAAAACAATTTATTTATTTATGAGGGGATAAGTTGTGGATTGGGTGAACGTGGCCCGCTGGGAAAGGTAGAAGGGGCGCGTGGGAGATTGGAAAACAAGTATGGGATGGGCTTTTAGTGGGGTTCAGTGCGTAGAGGGGTGCTGGGTAAATGGAGCGGTCCTGGTAGATTGAAAATAGGAAGGTGTTGTAGGGACTACAGGTGGGAATAGAAAAGACCCGTGGTTTCAGAAGGTTGTGTGGGGAGGGGGTCCAGCCTTTTGTCGTAGAGTGCAGGTGGAGGGTTCGAGGTCGAGGAATCGCTTTCGATCGCAACCATAAGTATGGAAAAAGCGAATGGAGAAGGTGGGGAGTCGGGGGCTGTGTTGATGTCGGGAAACTGCCGCAGTAGGTGGGCGGTAATGGACAAAGGCACGGAGGTGGTGGTGTAGCGACGAGCGGATCCATGAGTGAAAGGTCGGGGGTCTGGAAGAGATTGCGCCACAAGTGGGAGATAACGTGAGAGGAGTCTCGGGTGCCGATGCAGAGAGGGGAAGGGAAGCACCGGTGTGCGAGGGTCAAACGGCCGCTGGGCTATCGCCGATGCGGCGGGTTTCTGGATGACAAGGGACGAGGTTGTAATTTGCTCGACCATTGTGGGTGTTCTGACCTGGGTGATTCAGCTGTGAGAGGCACCGTGAAGCTGTCCCCATTATCTGACGGCACATGTGCAGGGATGAGGGGGTTTTCCTGAGGCATGGATTGAGAGGAGGGTTGTTCCCCCTTTCAGGCAGGTGCCTGGGCAGAGGGCTCAATAGTGAATTCTTGGGGACAGGAGGGTCGGACGTGGTTGAAACTGCCGAGGCGGGGAGCGGCGAGCTAATGTGAGGCACTTCCGCACGCGATCTCGTTGAGTCGATCACGTTTGGCATCAAAATGTTGCGCCATGGCGAGAATGTGTGAGCATAACGTTGTGCCGATTGAGGCTCTCGTGGACCGAGGCGGAGGTGAAGGACATGGACAGAGAGGAAGGTGCCCTACCGGCGGCCGGAGGAAGCGTTGATAGAAATCCGGCGACGGAAACTACAGTCGGATAACGACAGGTCGGACCAATTGTTTGAACAAGAATCTTCGATGAGCGACCCACTCAATGTGATGCGCGCGCGAGAGAGAATGGGCCACTCAAAATGACGAACATTGCATTACATTCATAAACGCATACATGCATGGGGGGCAGAGAGGAGAGTTCTAAGAGGAGAGAACGAGAGAGAGAGATGAAGAGAGGGAGTGATCTCATACAATAATGATCCTCCCGGATGCTTAAACACTTATGCCTCTCCCCCTTATATAGATGAGGGAGGGCATATCAACATATACATAAATATTCTAACTAAATTAATATTAATTAATACTCATTAATAATATTATATTCCACCGTGAATCATGACGGCTTCCATATGCGCGCTCCATGAATTTCGACGAGGGGGGGGGGGGGGGGGGGGGGGGCTTGGGCGAATGTGTGAGCGTAACAGTACCGCCCCTTTGACTATTCATGAGCCCACACTTTTCATGAACATATTACTTTTTATAGGTGTTTTGTCAAGGGATTTAGTACCGTCATGGCTCCTTTTACAATTATTTTTGTAACGAGGAATTTATTTGGACGAAGGCATCCACGAAAATTGAGAAGATTAAAGAGAAATTGACCATTATTCCAGTCTTGAGATTCCCTAATTTTAGGAAGGTATTTGAGGTTGTTTGTCACGCATCAGGTATATGCATAGTATGTATATTGCAGTATAACAATCATTCAGTTTCTTACTTTATTGAGAAGTTGAATGATGCTAAACATAAGTACTCCATCTATGATCATGATTGTTATGCTATAGTTTAGGCTTTGGGCAATTGGGGACTTTCTCTTTTTCCTCGGGAGTCAATGTTTTTTTCCTAATAATTAGGCCTTGTGATATCTTAACTCACAGAAGAAGTTGGGGCATCATTATGCGAAGTAGGTTGAGTACTTGTAGGATTTTCACTATATTCTTAAACATCGAGCTTGTGTTGAGAACAAATTTGGTTATGCATTGAATCGCCGTGTTAGCCTCCTTCACACTATGAATGCTCTAATAGTGTGATTCGAGTGATTAATTGGAGATTATCTTGCGTCCAAATTTTAAGAAGATTTTTGCTTCCCTCTCTCAAAATGCACTGGATAACTTGAGGGATTTTTTATTGCCGACGATTATCTGTTTTGAGGCTTTCGACCGTGCTTTTCTCATACTTCCCTTCATGGTCACTTGATTTTATAGATTAATGCTGGTGTAACCCATGATCATTTCAGTAGAGACAAGATCATTACCTTAGTTGATGATTGCATCTATCAGCTTTGGTTGAAGAGAGTCATAGCTATGGTAGTTCTTTTTTAACGTATCTGCTTACATCGCCAGAGGTTCCAAAGAGAACATTGGATTGTGATGCCATTACTAGTTCCTCATCAGCCTTGAGTCAATATTAGTATGGACTTCGTGCTTAGTCTTTCTTGTACTTTTAAGAAGTACAATTCCATATTCATAGTGTGTTGATAGGTTCTCAAAAATGACCCATTTCATTGTCTGCAACAAGACTGTTGATGTCTATCAAATTGCAACTTTTTTATTAAAGATGTGTTTAACCTAAGATGATAATTTCTTATTAAGACATGTCATTTACGATCGATATGACTTTTCAATTTTCCACCGCCTCCAACTAACAGATGGATGAACAAACTGAAGTCGCCAATAGGAGTCTAGGGAACCTCATTGTCTAATTGGTGAGCATGTATCTAATTAGGATTCAGTACTAGCTATAACTAAGTTTGCATATAATAAACTAGCTATAACTAAGTTTGCATATAATAAATTAGTCCATAGGTCTACTAGATTGTCTTTTCATAAAGTTACAAGTTATGATTCTATGAAGCCTATTGATCTTGCTTCCATCCCTATAAAAGTTTCATCCTAGGAAGTCACTTCAATCATTTACACGACATTTGCGTGTTACTTTTCGACATAAGATCACATTACGATTATTACGAATGCAATCAGAGGTGATTCACATTTGTATAGAGGCTCTTATCGGGGATTGTTAAGAAGTTGAAGGCTAGGCAAATGAGCTCTTACACCGTTCTTAGAAATACCGAGTCAAACACATATGAATTTGATGTTGTTAAGGATACATGTATCCATTTTGTATTCAATGTAGAGGATTTGAATTTATATTATGAGTTGACTTCAACCTGACACCCCACACCAACCTCATGCGCAACCATAGCCTCTGTCTCAACAATGATTTATAAATCTGACAGGATCAACATCTTCAGTAGCACATTGACTTGTAGAGAACAACACAGAGATATTGGATCATGAGATCGTGTTCTGTCAGATACTTGTTACACTGAGATGACACTCTAGATGGCACTTGGATTGCTTCTGAGGAGCTAGATCGACTCGCACCTGGTCTGTACTGGAGTAGACAATCACCATTCATCGTAGACAAGCATTTCCAAGTTGGGGTGGGTTTATGAGAATCAACGGCATCGAGCAGAGCACACACATCATCGTAGTCGATTATATGATGGTCATCTGTATGATTGGAGTCCATCATTGGTTTAGGAATGATTTTCTTGTATTTTCTATTATTGTTTTGGAGTTATTTTGAGGTTTGGTTAAATGCCATGATCATACTATCTAGACTCTTCATGCCATTTGACCTGATCTCGATTTCTATTTATAGACTGCGCAATGAGGCTAGAAAATGATATCATATTTATTGCATTTGTCTCTTTCTTCCATCAAACGTATACTATCTATTTGATGTGTGTTTTATTTCTTGCATTCTCGTTATCAACGACTATTGCTTGTAGTTTTATTTAAAATATTTGTAATCAATTATGATTATAGCTCTAGTCATCAACTGTGTGTCTATCCACATCAATATGATTAGGTAAGTATTGGTCCTTATAGTCTTGTCTTGCGTCATATATTGTTACCACTACGGATTTCCCAAGAGCAAGAGAGGAAGAGAGGGGAGGAGATTGAGAGAAGAAGTTAGGGAAGGGAGGAAGAAGAAGAGGGATCAGCCCCCACATAAAATATTTGATCCAAGATAATGTTTTAGGTCATTAGGAGGGCCTCATATACTATGAGGCCTCCCATATTACAAAACCCCAAAATACCCTTCATGCATAATCATAATAACAAAAAGCCTACAGCTGCTCTTCGCCCACGTCCGAACTGCTGCCGCTGTCGCGCCTGCTGTCGCCGGGCGACAGCCCCGCGCTGCCGCTGTCGCGCCTACTGTCGCCGAGCGGTAGCCCCGCGCTGCCGCTGTCGCGCCCGCTGTCGCCTGGCGATACCGGCTCCCGTGTTGCTCTTGTGTCTCCCGTCCCACGAGCTCGCCGTGCGTACACCCGCCATGGAGGATCCGCTTCCTGTAAGTCGGTAACAATACCCCCGTCTGGAAAATTTGCCTTGTCCTCAAGGCAATAATCCGGAAACTGGCGCCGGAAGTCATCTCGCAGAAGCCAAGTTGCGGAGCTGAGTGGTCGGTCGCGCCATGCGACCCGAATCTCGTCTGGAAAAGGATCCCCTGGTGTGTGATGGCGCCGATCCACGATCGAGGCCGGGTACAGCGGTGGGGAGTCGGAGTGCTTGATGTCCGCCGGAATGTGATCAGTAACAGGGTGGTCGCCGATGACTCGGCGGAGCTGAGAAACGTGGAAAACCGGATGGACCCGGCTCTGAGCTGGTAGACGCAGGCGATAGGCCACGGCCCCGATGCGGCTGATGATCTCAAAGGAGCCAAAAAAACGTGGGGCCAGCTTGGGGCAGGTGCGGCGGGCGACGGTCAGCTGGCGGTAGGGGTGAAGCTTGATGAAAACTCGCTCGCCCACCTGGAAGGAAAGGTCCCTGCGCTTCCGGTTGGCAAAAGAGATCATCTTTGCCTGAGCCCTGCGGAGGTGGTGCTTCAGGCTATCCAAAATGGTATCTCGATCATGAAGGTGGTCGGCCAAGCTGGCCACGGGGCATTCGCCTGGGAGATGTCGTAGGATCGAGGGAGGAGGCCGGCCATAAACTGTTTCGAACGGCGAGGTGTTGGCCGAATGGTGGTAGGAGGTGTTGTAGGAATACTCTGCCCAGCAGAGCCACTTCGCCCACGAGCCTGGCCTCTTACTGCGGGTGGTATGTCTCCAGACAACGGTTGAGCACTTCGGACTGCCCGTCCGACTGCGGGTGGTATGCGGTGCTCATCCGGAGCCGGGTGCCCTGAAGACGGAAGAGGGACGTCCAGAAACTGCTAAGGAAGAGCGGGTCCCGGTCACTCACAATGGAGCGGGGAAAACCGTGGAGGCGGACGATCTCGGAAATGAAACTATCGGCCACGGTTGCTGCTGTATAGGGGTGGCGCAGCGGAATAAAATGGCTATACTTCGTCAGCCGGTCGACGACCACTAGAATGCAGTCAAACCCGTTCGACCGCGACAACTGTGTGATAAAGTCCATCGCTATGTCCTCCCAAACACGCTCCGGAATCGGCAGGGGCTGCAGCAGGCCGCTTGGAAACAGTGTCTCGTACTTGGCCTTCTGGCAGGGAAGGCAGGCCGCCACATAGGCCTTCACCTGGCGGAGCATGTGTGGCCAGTACAAGGAGGCGGCTAGCCGCCGGTAGGTCCTGAAAGCGCCGGCATGACCGCCCGAAGGCGTTGAATGAAACTCTGCGAGAAGGAGCGGAATGCGGGTCGAGGAAGCAGAGAGAACAAGGCGGCCTCGATGAAATAACCTTCCCCCGATCAACGAGTACGGTGGCCGTGCCGCGGGGTCGGCAAGCAGGGCCGTGCGGATCGCAAGCAAGTGAGGGTCGGCCTCCGCCTCCTGCTGCAGGATGGTGGCGTCGTCCCAAACCGGCCGGGAAATGGCGGCTAACTCCGAAGCCTGAGGGTGACGGGACAGCGCGTCCGCCGCGTGGTTGGTCTTCCCTGACCGGAACTCAATCGAAAAATCGTATCCCAGAAGCTTGGCAACCCACAGCTGCTGAGTCGGTGTGGCGATCTTCTGCCGCAGCAGATACCGGAGGCTGTGATGATCAGTGCGGACGATGAAAGGCCGGCCCAACAGGTACGGTCTCCAATGCTGCACGGCCAAAACCAAGGCCATCAACTCGTTCTCGTAAGCCGAGCGGCTGCGGACGACCGTCGAGAAGGCGCGGCTAAAATAAGCTATCGGGCGGCCGGCCTGCATCAGGACAGCTCCGACGCCGGAGCCGGAGGCGTCGCATTCTACGATGAAGGGCTGTCGAAAATCTGGCATGGCCAAAACTAGCCCACGGATCAAGGCGGACTGCAAGGCGGCGAAAGCGGCCATGGCGGCTGGCGGCCACGAGAAGGGACCATCGGCTGGGGCCTTCAGCAGCTGAGTGAGAGGGCGGGCCACCCCCCCGTAATTCTGGATGAAGCGCCGATAGTATCCAGTCAGGCCGAGAAAAGCCCGTACCTCGCGAACAGAAGTGGGAGTCGGCCACCGGGTCACGACCTCAATCTTGTCCGCATCCATAGCGACGCCCTGGGCGGAGATGGTGTGGCCCAGATAGCCCACTGTCGTGGCCCCAAAGGTGCACTTCTTCCGGTTGAGGGTGAATTGATGACGGCGCAGAATAGTAAAAGTCTCCCGAACATGGAGTAGGTGGTCCTGCCAGGAAGTACTGAAAACAAGAATGTCATCAAAGAAAACCAAAACGTGCTTACGCAGGACCGGCCGGAAGACGTCATTCATGGAGGCCTGGAAAGTAGCGGGAGCGTTGGTGAGCCCGAACGGCATCACCAAAAATTCGAAGTGGCCGTCGTGCGTCCGAAAAGCCGTCTTCGGAACGTCTTCCGGGCGGACCCGTATTTGGTGATAGCCGGCGCGGAGGTCGAGTTTGGTGAAAAACACGGCGCCGTGTAACTCGTCCAGCAGCTCCTGAATGACCGGAATCGGGTACTTGTCCGGTACCGTTGCCTTGTTCAGCTCCCTGTAATCTACGCAGAAGCGCCAACTGCCATCTTTCTTGCGGACCAGCAGCACCGGACTGGAGAAGGGGCTCGCACTGGGCCGAATCAGGCCTCCCAACAGCATCTCTCGAACCAACCGCTCGATCTCGTCCTTCTGCGTGTGGCCGTACCGGTAGGGACGGGCAGAAACCCCCGCGACGCCAGGCTGCAGTACGATGGCGTGGTCGGTAGGCCGCGCGGGGGGAAGGCCGGGTAGCGGCGTAAAGAGTGCCGGAAAATCATCAAGAAGCGCCGTCATGTCGTCCGGAAGGCTGTCGGCCGACGGGGGTGGGGAGGGTTGCACCGTCCACAACCACGCCGAGAAGTCGATGTCGGTGACGCGGTTCATGGCCCGGAAGGAGATGGGCGAGCGGAGGTGCGTCGAATCGCCCACCAAGCGGCAGGGTTGGCCCTGGTGGAGGAAGGACATGGTCATAGACGCCCAATTGACGCGGACGTCGCCCAGAGTTTGCAACCACGCGACCCCCAGGATGGCGTCAAGGCCCCCAGCTCGAAGAGGTAAAAATCCGCGGTGACCGTGCACGGGCCCAGGGACAGGGTGACTCCCGAGCATTGGCCTAAGGTGGGACGGCGGCGGCCGTCCCCGAGACAGACGGAAAAGTCGGGAGAAGGGTCGGCAGGTAACCCCAGGCGGCGGGCGAGGGGGGCCGACATGAAATTGTGGCTTGCCCCACTGTCAATCATCACAATGATGGGGCGGTCGTGGAGCATCCCGGACAGCTTCATCGTACGAGGCCCTGTAAGGCCCCCCACTGAGTAAAAGGGAAGCTCCAGAACGTTGAGCGGTGCAGGCTCGGGTTCGCCGTCGAAGGGAGCCGGCGGCGCCTCTTCCAATGGCGGGTCCTCAAAGCCTTCAGGGCTTTCGTCGTCCACGAAAAGGGCATGAAACTCCTTAACGGAACAGACGTGGTGCGGGGTGTAGGGCTGGCGGCAACGGAAGCAAAGCCCGCGTCAGCGGAGGTCGTTGTAGTCGACGCGTTGCGGGCCTTCAGGGCGGGGAGGCCGGCCGGCACCCGGAGGCTGGAAGCGCTGAGCGGCGGAGGCCGGAAAGTGAAAGGAGCGGCCTGCCGAGGCCCGAGGTCCGCCTCGACGGCCCGAGCAAGGTCGAGGGCCTCGGACACCGTGCGCGGGTGATGCGTGCGAAGACGGGAGCGGATGTTGGGGCGGAGGCCTTGGAGGAAGAAGCCGAGGTAATGGTCGGGCGGAAGGCCCGGTACTTGAGTGACCAGCGCGACGAACTCGTCAATGTAGCGGACTGGCGGGTCGTGCAAAGCCGCTCGATGGCGGAGCCGGCGTAACGAGCGTCGTAGCGACTCACCATTTCGTGTTTGAACTCCGTCCACGAAATGGCGGGTTGGATTTGCCGAAGCCAACGGGCCCAATGAAGGGCCGAGCCTTCGAGGCCGACCACGGCCGTGCTAACTTTGTCCGTTGGTGACGTCCCGTTGAGATCGAAAAATTGCTCCGCACGAGCAATCCATCCGAGGGGGTCCGTGCCCGAGAAGGAAGGGATGTCGAGTGCTAGGGCGGAGCGGTCGGCGGTGAAACCGGCCGTTGGAGGCATGCCGAGGACGGAGGCGTTTTCCGGAGAGTAAGCCGGGGTCGGAGCCGGAAACGGGGGCGGAGGAACGCGGCCGAAGGTAATGCCGGCCGCGGCAGGCGGCTGGAGAAGAGGGTCCGGCCGTAGGGGCTCCGGACGGAGGGGCGGAACGGGGCTGCCCTTCGCCTGGCTGGCCCGTTCCGGCGCCCAGGCATCAATGCGAGCAAGGAGCTCCGCCTGGCCGGCCGCCAGGGAGGCTTGGCCGGCCGCGAAGGAGGCTTGGCCGGACGCGAGTGAGTCCTGGCCAGCGGTGAGAGCGGCGACGGCGGTCTGGAGCGCGGCGAGGTGAGCATCCTGAGCGGCGACCCGATCGGCTAGGTCGTCCGAGGCCGAACCGGAATCGGCGGGGCGTGAAATCGATCTGCGAGCCATGGCGGTATCCGGCGGCCACAAGTAGGCGGGCGGAGCGGCAGGTCGGACCAAAATGTTACCACTACGGATTTCCCAAGAGCAAGAGAGGAAGAGAGGGGAGGAGATTGAGAGAAGAAGTTAGGGAAGGGAGGAAGAAGAAGAGGGATTAGCCCCCACATAAAATATTTGATCCAAGATAATGTTTTAGGTCATTAGGAGGGCCTCATATACTATGAGGCCTCCCATATTACAAAACCCCAAAATACCCTTCATGCATAATCATAATAACAAAAAGCCTACAGCTGCTCTTCGCCCACGCCCGAACTGCTGCCGCTGTCGCGCCTGCTGTCGCCGGGCGACAGCCCCGCGCTGCCGCTGTCGCGCCTGCTGTCGCCGAGCGGTAGCCCCGCGCTGCCGCTGTCGCGCCCGCTGTCGCCTGGCGATACCGGCTCCCGTGTTGCTCCTGTGTCTCCCGTCCCACGAGCTCGCCGTGCGTACACCCGCCATGGAGGATCCGCTTCCTGTAAGTCGGTAACATATATTCCACTTGATAGAGGTGAAATACCTAATTACACACCAAGAAACTCATGTAACATTGTGCAGTTCCTATAGATTTTTGGCCCCTCCACCTATAACTTACTAATTTTAGGTTAGATGTATGAAATCTAGCATGATATTTGAGCATACGAAATCCAATGACCCACTCCCACATCCAATTAGAATAAATATTGTCCACGTGATAGTGGTCAAATATCTTATTTTCACATGCCGGGAAACTTATATAGCTTCATGCACTTAATGTAGATTTTTGGCCACTCCATCTATAACTTATTGGTGTTAGGTTGGATGCATACAATCTAACATAATATCAGAAGTATATTATACCCAATGACCTACGCTCACTTTTGATTAGAAAAAATATAATCCATGTGTTAGAGGTCCCACACCGGTAAATTCATGTAGTATCGTGCACTTTATATAGATTTTTGGCCACTCACCTGTAACAAATTGTTTTTAGGTCGGATGCATACATTCTAATATGGTATCAGGGCAGCTTGATCCAATTGTTTACTCTCATATCACCCAATTAAAAAATAATTGTTGTCATCATGTTAGAGGTGAAGTACCATATAGTCACACATCGGGAAATCCGTGTAGCCTCTTGCACTAAATATAGATTTTTCGTCCCTTAATCTATAACCAATTGATTTTAGATTGGATGCATATGATCTAACATGTATCACTCTACAACCTACTCTCATGTCACTCAATTAAAAAATGTAGGTCACGTATTACATATCTAAGACCCTGCAATCACACATCAGGAACTCATGTAGCTTTGTGCATTTAATATAGATCTTGGGTCTCTCTGCATGTAACCAATTAATTTTAGGTTGGATCCATACAATCTATAACATTATCATGTTATAAAAGCAATATCTTCTGTACATGGTACTGATTATCTGCACTGGTATTTTAGATGAAACTGGAAAAACGACGATCTTCTTCCATGAACAAGATACTGAAGCAGCTTAGATTGGCTCAAAAGAAAGCGGAGGATATGCGAAGTTCTGTAACTTCTTCCCAAACACACCAGGTTACCAAAACAACCAAGAATAGCAGACCTGGGAAGATCAGTTCTTTAGGCGGATGCTTCGCCTGTCATGCTTTCTAGGTTGATACCTTTTTTTCATTTCTTCTTAAATCACTTTCTTACAATCAGCTTATACAGATGTTATAATCTTACTATTTTATTTCATCCGGTTTTGTAAAATTGCAGAACTGATTCGTTCTAAAAGAAGCAAGATGAAAAGAGCTGTGAGAAGGTGCTCAGTTCAAATTATATCATGAGCCCATATTTGGTTTAAGAGTTCTATCTCGCGCAATTAATTCAGAACTCTGCAGATATGTAGATGTAAGGTGACGTTTGGGTCAGCAGGTTAGTTTCCTTGGTAATTTTCTTGGAGAACTGATCGCCTCTAGTTTAGTTTACTTAGTGCTTCTATTTGTTTTTCATAAAACTATTTATTTTTGCTGTAAACTGCTTCAGTTATTTAATAAATTTCTGGAGGATTTTCTTCCACATCGTTCTTCCAGGCATTGCTGTGTTGGTTTTGATTCGCTTTCTAGCTGTTTGAAGAATGTGCTGAATCCCACAGAAAATAAAATCTTAACCAAACAACCAAAATGGAAATAGAGGGATGAAAGAGCGGGTGAGAATTGAGCTATTCTTGACCGAATCTTGGAAATCGTTACAAGTCTGACTAGATCGGGGATCTTGACCTGAGAAAGAGAGACCAAACCGACTAGATCGGGGATCTTGACCTGAGAAAGAGAGACCAAACCAACAATTACCACCTAAAGTTTAAAAATTAGGGATCCTTTACGCAGTTGTTGCAATGTTTATAGGTGCAGGTTATGATCATCTTTGAATCTTTTAGGCTGGCCATTTCATGATAGGGCATTTTTTCGATAAATACCCCGAAGAAGCTTGGGCTATGAACAAGAATTTGTCACGATCTTTGATCTACGGGAGTCGTTTATGGTACTAGTAAATGCTTTAGCACACGAAAGTGGAATGCGTACATGGGCAACATGAAAGTGGCGGTGCACAAAAGTATATGGTGATGTTCAAGTTGATCTGAGGGCTTCTATGTCGAGTGAGATTGGTTGTGCAGAAGCGAGAATGTTAAGTTGATTGAGTTTGGGGTTGATGGTGTAGCCGGGTAAGTTATGGAGCTGTGCTTTGATTTTTTGTGAGTAATAGAGGTAAGATTTAAAATAAGGGGGATTTTAGTAACTTGTGTTGAAATTTTAGGAATGTGAAACTTGTTTCTCAAAACTCTTGCCTTCCAATTTTTTTGGTGCTAGCATAGCCTAGCAATTTATTTGACTATTTTATGTTATTGTGTTTGTTATTACTAAATACTAAAGTGACATGCTTTTTTTTAGGCAATTGTTATCCGCAGACCATAAATGGCTATCCGCAGACCAACTTTTTCTACTTTACAAATTATTATCCGCAGAACAATTTTAGACTTGAGCATTCGATATCTTTGTTCTCCTGAGCAGGGTCTGGCAACAAAGGAACGTCTCTGACGACCTTCTGAGCACTTCAATGTGTGCACGGATTGTGATTCGTAAAATAAATGCTCGGATAAAGACCAAGTTGAGGAAGAAAGACGATTTATTCACCGTTCATGCGATTTCAGTTTGTTTGGGAGAGAGTAACCCTAGCTATCTAAATCTTCCCAAACAAACTCTAGCTATCTAAATCTTCCCAAACAAACTGAAATCGCATGAACGGTGAAGAAATCATGTTTCTTCCTCAACTCGTTCTCTATCCGTGCATTTTTTTTACGAATCACGATCCGTGCACACAATGAAGTGCTCAGAAGGTCGTCAGAGATGTTCCTTCGTTGTCGGGCCCCGCTCAGGAGGACAAAGATATTGAATGCTCAAGTCTAAAATTGGTCTGCGGATAACAATTTGTAAACTAGAAAAAGTTGGTCTGCGGATAGCCATTTATGGTCTGCGGATAACTATTCCCTTTTTTTAACAACTGGTAATGCGGGGTTTTGAGGATTTATGATTCGAAGCCTTTTTATAGAAGATTTATGAGTGTACTTGCATGATATAATCATCCTTTGTATTTCACATCAATTATCTGCACAAGTCATTAACTATCGCTCGTTTTTTTTACCTGATTATACGATGAAACTCTGAGGCTCCGTTTGGGCGCGGCTTTTTTGCTCCGGTGAGTTTGGATAAAAACGCCACCGTCATAGAATGTATGTTTGGCTTGACATCGATTATGACCGCCACCAAGAAAAGAAAACTAAAAGTGAATGAAGTTCGTTATGTGAGGTCTGGCGTTGACGACCTCTACGGCCGTGCCAAACGGAGCCTAAGAGTAAATATATGTTGGCTAGTAATTTGTTGAGCTTTAACTTGTCGGGACCGCGCTTTATATTCATTCTATGTCTGTCTAATTTTAAATAGTGATGTATCATTGAGATCAAAGAAAGCAAAATGATATTCTCTAGTTCTTACTCTCCATAGTAGGTAGCTCTTGAATTTATAAGTTTTTTAAAGTGATTACAAAATGTATTCAATTGGAATACAATGTAAAGCAAATAACTAATTATGATGGATTCTTGGTAGCCTTATGGTATCAGTTGGGAGTTGTTGTTTAATTAACATGTGCAGGAGCATTCATCAACTGGCTAGTCGTACACCGAATAGATGTCGATCATGTAGCCGATCAAGTAATTTTCCGCAATCAATCACGCTAAAGTGTAGAAAATTAGGTGGTCTTGACAAATAATCAAATGTGCATCATATAATGACACAGCCTAGATGATGAGTTCATCTAAAGAAGTTGGATGCCGTTGCATGATGTGTTAGAGAGCGAAAAATTAAGGGAGAACAAAGTTCGAAAATCTAAAGAGCGAGAGACATTTGAAGTGTGAAGTACATCTTTTGTACTTGTATCTTATCTAGATATATATGTATTGCGTCTTTTGTTGTTGCATTTCCAAAGAACGCGATTCAAAGTTGATCCATGACATAACATAAGTTCCCTTATTGGTATATATTGTGCCTATATTCTGACAAATATATTATGTAATTTGTTGAATGCATGTTTATGTAGTACAAAAATATATTAAAACAATGATGAAAGAAAGACCATGGAAAGGAAGAGCTCAAGAATTCTAGTAGAGCACTCTGAACAACTATGCTCAAAAAAGGCAAATGTTTTTTGAATCGATGCTATAAACATATGAATAAAGCTTGGGAGGCGTTGATTGGGATACTTTTGTGTTCTCTCTTCTCGTCTCTTGAGCGCTTCGACGTGTAAG
The DNA here is from genome assembly GCA_033032865.1 of Dactylorhiza incarnata. Classification (NCBI taxonomy): domain Eukaryota; kingdom Viridiplantae; phylum Streptophyta; class Magnoliopsida; order Asparagales; family Orchidaceae; genus Dactylorhiza; species Dactylorhiza incarnata. Next base: position 2,109,411 of record JAWHQI010000258.1, read on the forward strand.
AACTTAATTTTCTTGAGCGCTTCGATGATGTTCTTTCTTGCCTATGGCTTTGGCCATCTTGATTCTCTTTAAGTACCCTTTAGATGGGTATCACCGACACTACTACTACCACTACTACTACTACTACTACTACTACTACTACTTATGGCTTGTGGATGTTAAGTTCTTGTTCACATATGCCAATTTAGTAGTTAGCTTGATTACTTGCTTACTTTTTCACTTGCCTTTAAGATTGTAATGACCATTTGAATGATTAAATTCACCATCTCTCATTAGATAGTCTCTCCCCCAAAAATCAACATTCTAAGCTTTGACTTTTCCAAGTTGACTTATTCTTAATTTTAATGAAGCAAAAAAAATAAAAACTCAGGCATGCCACATTTAAAGGTATGCCACTATATTTTGAATCCCTGCGGAGCTCTGAATTCGATTAGGGCTTCTTTTGGGGGACTGGTTGAGTGCGAGACGGTGCCTTATAATCGCTTCAATTTAATGAGCCGTGTTGAAAAATCGGTGACAACTATACTCCGAGTATGAAACCACAGCCGCAGATATTGTGTTTGGGCTCTGTTATATTGGTGTTTTTTGTTCAATTGGTGGGATAAATGAGAAAAAAATTGTTTCGGTAATCTCGCATTCTCTCACTACCACCGGTAGAGAAAAAAATGTTATTTTTAGATTAATTTGAGACCATATTTTTTACCACTCCATTCCCAATGCTCTATATAAACAAAGCCGATAAGTATCGTGTGTAAGGAAGACAATTTTATCAAACAACCCTAAATCTTAAACCCTAAACTCAAATAAGCTCGTGATTCCCGACTCGGGATTAGTTTGAAGGCAAAATTTTGGAAATAAGAAATGATAATTCTAGTGGAATACGCGGGTCCCGCGAGCCATGGGGGCAGCGGATCACGTGGGTCCCACACGGCGGATCTGCCGACCGCGCAGTTCCTGTCAACGATTACGCTTCGGCGGGGTTTAACGTCCCCTGTTGCTTTCACCGGCTCATCCAACCCATTCAGCCGAGCCGGCTGCCAGATCCCATCGTCTTCATCCTTTCCTGGAAGCTGAGCCTGCACTCCTGGAACTCATCAAAACTCTATCCCCAACCTTCGGTAATTTTTAAGAATCAATACATCGGAAACTATGGACTAGATTACAGCATTCAATGCATCTCGATCGATCCCCGGCCCGCTCATTCAATGATTCAACTCATCTCACTATAAATAGCTTTCGCCCACTTGAATCCTATCCCCCACTCATCGCCATCGATCAGAAAAACACTCCCGCCTCACACCACCGCGATGGACTTCGACTTCATGGATTCCGTCCCGGAATTCCAGCTGGACTGGATGGCAATGCTTAATCAAACGGATCCGGCCGCGGCCTTCGACTTCTCATTCGATCCGCCGCCGATGCCGGAGAACGAGCAAGCCTCGCCGTCATCGCCCGAGGCCTCGCTCCCGATGATGCCGGAGCAGTCGGTAGAGGCGATGAAGGAGATGATTTTCTATCTGTCGGCCCTGCAGCCTGTGCGGGTTAACCCTGAGTTGGTCAAGGCGAGGCCGCGCCGGAACGTGAGAATATCGAAGGATCCGCAGAGTGTGGCGGCGAGGCAGAGGAGGGAGCGGATCGGCGAGCGGATCAGGACGCTGCAGCAGCTCGTGCCGGGCGGGAGCAAGATGGACACGGCGTCCATGCTTGAGGAGGCTGTGCGCTACCTCAAGTTCCTGAAGGCGCAGGTGCGGGCCATGGAGGGGGTGACGGCGACAGGGCAAGCCGGCGGAATGTTTGGCGGCGGCGGCGGCGGCTGGAACTTGCATTCTGTTCATCGGGTTTCGGGCGGGCGAGGATACCTAGATGCTGCGCAGATGCCGAGCTAGAGTTATTATTACGATCGTTGTTTAGTTTTGTATTTTGGGCAAAACTAATCTCATGAATTTAAATAAATAATAATAATAATTTCAACTCTCTTGTTTGGCTGTAATTCTGTAAAGGTTAAATTAGAATCCAAATGAAATTCATGTCAGATCATTTTGCGGTGGATGAATTTCTTTACTCTTACAAATAAATTGCCTAAAATGCGGAAAATAGATGTATTTATAAGAATATTAGTGAGATTCTTAGGGATAAATTTTATATTGATAATTTTTAGAGAGAGATGATCTTTAAGCTAAAACTCTAGTTAGACAAGACACTTGAGAGATAAATTCTGATCTCCTAAATAACTAATCATTATGTGATTTTTAATTTCGACAACTATAATTTCCTCATGTGCATTTCCTATGCTAAAAGTACTCCCAAAAGACAGCAATATGCTGAACCGCAGATGCAAACATCTTATCCGGTACCTATTAATATATATATATATATATATATATATATATTACCGGGGCATCCTATCGTAGTTTGCATAATTATAGATTGCACCTCTCTAAGTTTCCCCAGTTAAAAAAATGCTCCTTTCGTTAGAAATATGAATTAAAATGATAAAAACGGCCAAATTATTTGATGATATTTCAATTTTATTCTTTTATAATGATTTCAGTTTCATTACAAAGGGTAAAATGTAACGCATCATTTTCAACGTAGAGTTATTACATGATAAAATTTGAATATCATAAAATAATTTGACATATTTGATCACTTTCCATCAATAATAAAGGAAAAAAGTAACTTCTTTCAATTTATAGTCATTATTACAAAGGGTAAAATTGAAAATCATAAAATAATTTGGCTCATTTTATCATTTTCCATCCATATTTGTAACGAAAGGGCCATTTTTGTAAACTGGGAAAACTTAGAGGAGAGTTAAATGTAATTTCGAAAGATAGATGGGTGCAACCTGTAATTATGCAAACTCCCACGGGAGGTCCTGTAATTAACCCTATATATAACCTTAAAATAAACAAATACAGATGTGATTGTAAGATGTAATCATAACATTTGGGCTCTTTTTGGCTCAGCTGCAACGACTGGAGAAGCAGTGCTGAAAAAATTAGTTGTTTTGTAGAGTGGTGGAAGAATCAGTGAAACTGTTTGTAAGAATATCATTTACAGTACTGCTTCAAAAGACAAAGTTGTTTAACTTGTTTGGCAAAACTGCTGTGCGACAACATTCTTTCTGAAAGATGTTCATTATATGCTAATTATCAAACTCTCAATGCTCAAATATCGAAGGCATTAAGGATAATGCATTTAACGGGTACCATCAACCTTCTGCAAAAATAACAAAAAACAAATAATCCAACTCTATGTTATTCCCTATCTCGATTTTCTCAATCTCTTTCTCCCTTTTACAGTTCTTCTGATGCCCCCTTCTAACAATCTCGCCCATCTCCCTCCCCATTTTCCCCAAAAATAAATCCAATTTGTGCCGGGATATTTTTCGATGCTAATAAGGTGAGCAGCCTCGACGATCCCAGAACCATCCTGTCTGTCTTCCTGTAGGATAAATCAAGGCTTTGGAGGAAATCGAGCTCAACATTGGATACGAGAAGGACCACATGGATGGAGAGGCGGAATTTCAGAACTTGTGCATGCGAAGAAGAAATCGGGGGTAGCAATGCTGTCCAGGGTGGTGGGAGGACGATATAGCTGACACTCGAGGAAGCAGAGGGAGGAAAATGGAGATCACGAGCTGACACGCGGCTGAACTCCTTCGATCGTCAAGAGGCGAAGGAAGACGGAGCTGGCGCGTGAAAATAGTGGAGGGAGGAAGACGGGGATAGACACGCAAGTAAACGTGGTTTGCAAGTTGTGAGAAATTTTCTTGACCCATAAACGCACGAAAATAGGGGTCCGCGAGCCGCGACTACCCCACAATTGCACCCGTTTTTCTGTTTGGCGCGATGATTTTAAAAGTAGCCACACATCACTCCAAAATCGCTCCACCAGACATATTGCGTTGCCTCTATTCTTGTGGTTTCTTTTCTCTGGTACACTTTATTTCTCTCTCTCTCTCTCTCTCTCTCTCTCTCTCTCTCTCTCTCATGTTATTTTCTCTATTTTTGCTTATAATTTGTTAACTTCTTCTAGTCTCATTACATGAGAGTTTTCTTTATGGCATATTTGGGAGGGCGCTAAAAGTTGGAGATGGAGGTAAATCTGCGTTTTTCATTCACTCCCTCGCTGCGGTTGGAATTAAGCATTGATGGGTCTTCATCCATCTTGTAGAGAAATCCGGGCTGCGTTTAGCCAAAAAATCCCACTCCCAACTAAGATGGTGGAAGCATGGGCAATAAGGAAGAGAAAAACGGCCCAAAACCGCCGCGGAACCGCCCAAAAACCGCCACACACGCGCAGTTTCGTGCGCTAGCGCGCGGTACCACCATGTGGTACCGCGCGCTAGCGCGGGCCGGCTCGCGTGCGCGACCTGTGCGGCCCGCGCGCTAGCGCAACCTGCGCGCACGCGGCCTGCGCGCTAGCGCAACCTGCGCGCACGCGGCCTGCGCGCTAGCGCAACCTGCGCGCTAGCGCGTGGCATGCGCGCTAGCGCGCGCACCCTGCGCGCTAGCGCGTGGCCTGCGCGCTAGCGCGCGGCCTGCCGGTCGATCTCCCTCGACGCACGACACGCCCGCCGCCCCTTTGCGTCATCCTCGCACGACTCCGATCATGCTTTTACGGCGTTCCCGTTCGGTGCTCAACGCGCGCTTAGCATCGCTAAGCTCGTAGCGTGCTTTTGATCCGCGCGCACTTGAACATTGCAAAGTTCATAGCGCGCGCAGTTGCTAACTCCACTATCTTTCTTGAGATTGCAGGATTCACACATTGCAATCTGAAACTGCCCGAACTGACCGGGGGGCAAAATTGTCATATTCAGAAAGTGGCGATCCGTGTGCTCTCGATCAACGGTCGAGATCGGCCCGTCAGGTAGTTACGGTGGTTACAACGACGAAATTACTGGGTCGCCCCCGGCCAAGTCTATAAAAAGGACCCTGAATCCTCATTTGAGGGGATCTGACTTTTGGCATCCGAGAGAGCTCCTTGAAGATTTCCTTCGAAGATCTCCTTCGTGGTTCGAAAATCTCCTTCGCGGTTTGAAGATCTCTTTCGCGGTTTGAAGATCTCCTTCGTCACTTGAAGATCTTCTTCGGACTTTGAAGACTCCCTGCAACACCAAGGCACTTAGCTTTTCTGAGAGGTGACCTGTCACCCTCGGAGAATTTTCTTCAACTGCAATTGTAACGAGAAGCGGTCTGTCGCTCTCTGAACTTGTAACTTCATTTGTAACACTCCAATACTTAGTGAAATTTGGCTGGCACCGATCCGGCCACGTAGTTTTTTACCCTTTCCGGGTTTTTCATGCTAAAAACGTTCTCTTGCCACCTGTCTTTTCTCTCTGTGACTGTTTGCGCATTCAGCCCACTCACGGGCCAAGACAGTTCGATTTGCCCAGTCTGGAAGAGCGTCGAGTGACCCGCAACAGTTGGCGCCGTCTGTGGGAAAGGTGTTCCCCAAACTCTGCAAAGAATTTTCGAAGACAGTATTCGCTTCATAGCAATACTCGTGACTAACAACGATGGCAAGAAGAAGTGCTCGCACCACCGATGGTTCCATCCCGGAAGGGCGCATTGATCCCGCTCCCTCTCATTCCCTCATCAACGCTCCTCCCGCCGAAGAGGGCGCATTAGCACCTGTCGCCGCATTGGAGGTGCGCATGCGCCAGATGGAAGAACAAGAAGCTGAAATGCTGGCCCTCCCAGAAACCTCGGAGCCCCGCAAGCTCCCGTTCCATCTGCCGCACCAATCATCCAACCCCCTTGGTCCCAAACCTTGCTTCATTGGGGGAAGCTGCTCAAGGGGAAGAAACGTACGAAGAAGAATACTCAGATGCCGCCAGCTCCGCGCATCCGGTCTGCCCCGCCAGGGGAGCCAGAGGAGAACCCCTTCACCATCAGCAAGGAGGGGTAGGAGTCGAACAAGCCATAGGAAGGCCCACTCGCGAGGAGATCTGCGACTTGATAGCTGAAGAGTACGGACAGACCGGACGCCGGGGCATCTTCGCCCGTCGCCCCCTACGTCGCGGCTCCCCGCTCATACAACAAATCTTTGACCATCCAATTCCGCATGGTTTCAAGCTTGCCAACATCGAGACATTTGATGGGATGGATGATCCGCTGGAGCACATCAACCATTTTACCACCATTATGAGGATCTACAACGCCGCTGATCAGCTCCTCTGCCAAGTGTTTCCAGCAACACTCAAGGGGCATGCGCGCACCTGGTTTCATTCCCTGCGGGATGGATCTGTCAACAACTTCACCGAGCTCGCCCAGCAGTTTACAGATCAGTTCGTTGCTAACCGGAGAATCGTTCGGGATCCCTCGCATCTTTTAGGGATTCGCCAGAACGAGGGAGAGACCCTCAAAGACTTTTTCCGTCGCTTCACGGCTGAGGCACGACAAATTCCAGGGGTTGATCCTGAGCTTCTGCGCGGTGTTTTCCTGGGGGGACTCCGCCCAAGCGGCTTTTACTCCGCTCTGATGAGGGAGACAGTACCAAGCTATCCGAACCTTGTGCATCGGGTGGAGGCACAGATAGCGGCAGATGAGGCGATTGAGGCACATCACCAGCAGTTCGAAGGAAATTAGAAGAGAAGGAAGGGGCAGGAGCAGGCCCCCAGGAGGCAGGAGGAGCGGCGTATGGAGGAGCGCCAGAATGATGATCATCGCCGAGACCCCCGAAGGGATCAGGGTCCCCGGCCGCCGCGGATTTACACCCCACTCAACACTTCACGAACCAACGTGCTTTATGCCATTCAAGAAAACCCGGCGTTCCGTAGGCTAAGGTCGCCTATCCCGAATGAAAGAACCGACCAGTCGAAGTATTGTGAGTTTCATAGAGGAGTTGGCCATACAACTGAAGAATGCACCAGGTTGAAGGAAGAGATCGAGCGCCTTGTCAGGCAAGGGCTCCTCGGAATATTCTTGCAAGGTCAGCAGTCGAACCAGGCACAGCAGCCCAGGCAACCAAGAAATCAACCCCCTGCACCTCACGGCGTAGCGGCGGGAAGGCCGATGATAGGAGAAGTCGAGACTATTGCCGAGTTTCCTAACCTCGCCTCTCAGATACTTTCCATTGCTAGGCCCGAGAGGGGGCACGACGACAAAAAACTAAAGCAAGACACCACCATCACCTTCAGAGATGAAGATTTGGAGGGGTTGCAACTTCCACACCAAGACTCGCTCGTAATCAATGCTGGGATCGGGGATCCCTGTTTCAACGTCAAGAGAATAATAGTCGACAATGAGAGCTCCGTCGACGTCCTGTTCCTCTCCACTCTACAAAGCATGAAACTCACTAAGGAGCACCTCAGCCCAGCAGCAGGGCCCGTCTACGGCTTCGACAACCGCCCCGTCCCAGTCCAGGGCATGATCACCCTTTCGGTAACGCTCGACGAGTTTCCAAGACAAACAACTCATAACATTCAGTTCGTAGTCGTGGAGTCAAGCTCCGCCTACAACGCAATCTTCGGGAGACCGCTCCAATCTATTTTCGGAGCCATCCCGTCAATCCCGCACCTGACTATGAAATTCCCGACTGCCGCTGGAATAGGAATCGTTCGCGGAAATCAAGCGGCAGCTAGAACCTGCTAACTGAAGTAGGCTCAACCAGCAAAGGCGACTACCCTCAACATCGACAACTTCGACCTGTGGGACGAGGCTACTCTGCAGCGGGGGGCACCTGTTGAAGGATTGGTATAAGTGCCGCTCTCCCAGCGGGATCCGACCCGGACCGTCCAGGTCGGGTCCCTCTTATCGCCAGAAGAACGAGAAGAATTCACAACCTTCCTGCAGGAGAACGATGACATTTTCGCTTGGAGCCCGGAGGACATGCCTGGGGTAGATCCTGAAGTCATTTTTCACTCTTTGAACGTTAACCCTGCCTGCAGGCCTGTAATTCAAAAGAAGAGGAACTTCGCTCCCGAGCGGTTGAAGGCGATCGAAGAAGAAGTAGCTAAGCTTCTGGAGGCGAAGTTCATCTGCGAAGAAGAATACCCCACGTGGCTTGCTAACGTGGTAATGGTAAAGAAGGCCTCGGTGAAGTGGCGAATCTGCGTCGACTACAGCAACCTGAACCAGGTGTGCCCGAAAGACAGTTTCCCTCTCCCGAGGATTGACCAGCTCGTCGACGCAACGGCCGACCACGAGCTGCTCAGCTTCATGGATGCTTACTCAGGCTACAACCAGATAAGGATGAATCCCGCAGACGAGGAGCACACTGCCTTCCGCACCGACAAAGGAGTCTACTGCTATAAGGTGATGTCGTTCAGCCTTAAAAATGCCGGAGCGACATACCAAAGACTGATGAACAAAGTCTTCAAGGATCTCTCGGGGAGACGATGGAGGTGTACGTGGACGACATGCTAGTGAAGAGCGTCCACCGTCGCAACCACTTGAAAGACTTGGGAAAGTGATTTCATCTTCTTCGTCGCTTCCGAATGCGGCTCAACCCCAGCAAATGCGCGTTTGGTGTGACGGCGGGGAAGTTCCTGAGTTTCATGGCAACCCATCGGGGAATTGAGGCCAACCCCGAGAAGATCAAGGCGTTGGAGGGCATGTCGCCACCTCGTTCAATCAAGGAAGTGCAACACCTAAATGGGAGGATCACCGCGCTGTCTCATTTCCTGTCGCGCACAGGAGACAAGTACCACCCTTTCTTAAAGATCCTCCAGGGAGCACGCCACACCGGGTTCCAGTGGACGGACGAGTGTCAGACGGCTTTCGAACTTCTCAAACAATACCTGGCCTCGCCCCCGCTCTTGTCAAAGCCAATCCCCGGAGAAACCCTGTTCTTGTACCTGGCAGTTTCTCCTACAACCCTTAGCTCAGTGCTCGTGAAAGATGAAGGAGGAGTACAACGGCCAATCTACTACCTTAGCAAAGTACTCACTGATACTGAAATCAGGTATCCGGCGGCGGAGAAAACGGCCTTAGCTCTCATCTTCTCGGCGAGGAAACTTCGGCCCTACTTCCAGGCTCATACAGTAAAAGTATTAACTCAGCTCCCGCTACGAACAATCCTCCAGAAACCAGAAGTCTCGGGGAGACTAGTGAAGTGGGCGGTGGAGCTTGGCAAATTTGACATCCAATTCTTGCCCCGGCCAGACATCAAGTCGCAAGTACTCGCCGACTTTGTCGTAGAGTACACCATTCCACCAGAAATAACCCCTGTCAAAGATATCACCCCCCCCCCCCCCCCCCCCCCCCGTTGGACTCTCTACGTCGACGGTGCTTCAGGAGCTGAAGGAGCTGGAGCAGGATTGCTTCTCATAAGCCCCGATGAGACTACCTTGGAGTATGGCCTCAGGTTGAAATTCCAGCAACCAACAATATCGCAGAGTATGAGGCTCTGATCGTCGGCCTTCGGCTCGCCATCGATTGCAAAGCTGAGAGCCTGGCGATTCATGCAGACTCCCAACTTGTAGTCTCACAAGTCGAGGGAGAATACGAGGCCAAGAATGACCAAATGGCGCAGTACCTCGCGTTCGTGAAATCGCTCCTTCAGAGGATACCGTTGTACCAGATTCTGCACATCCCATGGGAACAGAATTCTAGAGCAGACGCGCTCTCTAAGCTGGCAAGTTCACCCACCAGCTATCAATCATGAAGACGCCGAGTGGAAGAGATCGTGGCTCCAAGTATTCCAGGGTCATGGGAAATTGCAGCCATCAATGAAGAGGAGTCATCTTGGATGACCCCCATACAGGCCTACCTCGAGCTTGGGTACCTTCCCGAGGGCCGCCTAGAAGCGCGCAAATTACGAATGCGAGCGGCATCGTTCGCCATCATAGATGGGGAGATCTACAAGCGGGCATTCTCAGGTCCCTATTTAAAGTGTTTATCGGCAGGTGAAGCGGACTACGCCCTAAGGGTGGTGCATGGAGGAGTCTGCGGAGAGCATCTAGGTGGAAAAGCGTTGGCCCAGAAGATCTTGCGTCGAGGCTTCTATTGGCCAACAATGAAAAAAGACGCGACTGAGCTTGTCCAGAAATGCAAGAGCTGTCAGCTTCACGCAAACGTACCTCACCAGCCCCCGGGCGCGCTCACCACGCTTCAAAGTGCATGGCCCTTCGCACAGTGGGGAATTGATCTCCTCGGTCCCCTACCTCTGGCACCCGGACAGAGAAAATTCATCATTCTAGCCATTGATTACTTCACCAAGTGGGTGGAAGCTGAGCCCCTAGCCAAGATCACGGAGGAGAATGCCAAACAGTTTGTCTGGAGGAACATTATCTATCGCTTCGGTATCCCAGCTACAATCATCGCCGACAACGGCACCCAGTTTATCGGGAAGTCGTTCACTAAGATGTGTGAAGATTTGAAGATCAACCTCCGCCACACCGCCGTAGCACATCCACAAACAAATGGGCAAGTGGAGGTCACCAACCGCACCATCCATAAAGGGCTGAAGACGAGCCTCGAAGAAGCTGGGGGCAATGGGTGGACGCGCTCCCGAATGTACTAAGGGCCTACCGCACGACAGAGAGGACTCCAATGGGAGAGACGCCATTTAACCTCTGCTACGGAACCGAAGCTGTCATCCCCGTCGATATCGGAGTACCAAGCATCCGGGTGCTGATTTTCGATCCCAGCAAGAACGACGCACTGCTTCGCGAGAACCTCGACTTAATCTCCGAAACTCGAGACAACGCCGCCCAGCGCGTCGCTACCTACCAAAGGCGCGTAGCCTGGCTCTACGACAGAAGGGTGAAATCCATGCCAATCAACGTCGGAGATCTCGTCCTACGCAGCATTGAAGCAGCCGGAAAGGGTCCGCAGAAAGACAAGCTCTCACCAGCCTGGGAAGGACCTTATATAGTCACTGTAACAGTAAAGCCTGGAACATTCAAACTCAGAACAGCCGAGGGAAAGACCCTCCCACGCACTTGGAATGCGCAGAACCTGCGCCGCTTCTATCAGTAACCTTTTTACCCCATTATGCAAAAGTCGTGAGCCCCGACTCACGCAAACTATCTTTCTGCAATTTTTACATTGTGTAAAAGTCGTGAGCCTCGACTCACGCAAACTATCTTTCTGTAATTTTTAAATTGTGTAAAAGTCGTGAGCCTCAACTCACGCAAACTATCTTCCTGCAATTTTTATGAAAAAGCCGCGAGTCTCGGCTCACTCAAACTATCCCTCTATTATAGTATGAAAAAGCCGCGAGGCTCGACTCGCGCAATGTGTCCTTCTACAATTACTCATCGCTACTCGGGGCCAGTTCCCCAATGATCTCGCGCTACCCGGTTCGAAGCGTCCGCCCTTCACCCCGGTAGTAAGATCACGGCGCCGCCAGGGCCTGCCCCCCTCACGGTCGCCCATGGTTCGAAGCGTCCGCCCTTCACCGATACTCGGGGCCAGTTCCCCAGTGATTTCGCGCTACCAGGTTCGAAGCATCCGCCCTTCACCCCGGTAGTAAGATCCCGACGCCGCCAGAGCCCGCCCCCCTCACGGTCGCCCACGGTTCGAAGCGTCCGCCCTTCACCAATACTCGGGGCCAGTTCCCCAGTGATTTCAAGCTACCCGGTTCGAAGCGTCCGCCCTTCACCCCGGTAGTAAGATCACGGCGCCGCCAGGGCCTGCCCCCCCCCCCCCCCCCCCCCCCCTCACGGTCGCCCACGGTTCGAAGCGTTTGCCCTTCACCGATGCCCGGGGCCAGTTCCCCTTCTACCCAGCTCTCAGCACACACTCACAGCCGCTATCCAGGGTCAAAAATTTAACGAGCACAAAAGCGAGAAAATCAAAAGGCAAATATCGATGGTGGACAAAGAAATCATCATCAAGCAATATGACCAAGTAAAGAGTTACACCACACCACGAAACATGCAAATACAAACGCAACGAAATACGGTACATAAGTGAAGGAAAGCAAAACGATCAGCCTTCGATATCTACATCAGAACAATCGTCCTCAGAAAGATCGCCAACACCAAGCCCGGTCGTGCTGCATCCGAGCTTTCTCTCCACCATGTGAAGGGTCTTCCCGATCCCCCTCTTAAAAGAGATCTCACACTCGTCTTCCAGTAAGGGATCTATCTCCTTGGTCATAATCTCCGATCGAAGCTCCTCAGAGATCCAAGAGCGCTCCTCCACGAATTCCAGGGAATCCTTGTACTCAGCAACTCCCTCGGCCTTAATAGCCTTGGTATCCGGCTCAAGAGAGGAAAGCCTCTCTACCTCGCCTCTTAGGAATCCCAGCTAGCCGTCCTGACGGAACATGTCTCCCTGCAAATCTTTGACCAATCTAGCAGTATCGTCAGCAACAGCCTTCTCTGCGCCAAGCTCCCTCTACAGACGCTCTATCTCGGAGCAGGCCAGGGCCAGATCGGACTCCAACTGGAGCACCCGCAATATCTCACGCCCCCTCTTCTTCTTGGAATCCTCCAAAGAGCTCTTCGCGATACGTAGCTCCTCCTGAAGAATGAAATACCCGTCCTTCAGACCAACGTAGCAATCGTTCCCAAGTATGAGCGACGCTATTCATGACATCAGTCTGCAAAGAAAGGGCGGGATAAGAATATTGGAAAAAGAAAACACATAAAAAGTAAACAATAAAAAGATATGGCTAACCGCCGAAGTCATCGCCCGTAACGAAGATGATACTCTCTTCGCCGTCATCAGTGGAGGATGAGGAGGATCGCTCCGAGGAGGCGCTTCCGCCACAGGAGAAGCCGCGATCTCAGCGTCAACGTCAATAGGAGTCTCATCAGGCACAACTCCACTGGGACCCGCCTAGTCAGAACGGCTCTTCGGTAGAGGTGGAGGAGACGCCATCTCTGAGCCTCCGCATCTGTTGACAAGCTTTCTCTTCCTATCACGCGGTAAAGGAACTGCGGCATCACGCTTAGCATCCGACGAAAGCCCGACTAACAGTAATCTCTTCTCCTCAACAAAATGAGCCACACCATGAAGAGCCTTCGATAAGTCATCACGATCTGGGAAACCAGGAAGAGGCTGGAACTCATTTTCTCGTCCCACTTGACGGCGGCAGCGCCCGGAAGATTCCTCCAAAGCTCTGGCAAGTCCCAGCGGTTGCGGACATACCCATATAAAGTGTTCCCGGGGCGATAATCATTCTTCTCCCCAAAACGGAACCACCTCTTGTTGCTACAAACATCAATCCGACCTCCCGGATCCGTGAAAACCTCACACCAATCTTTGAAAATCTCCAAAGAAAGCCGCGAGCCGTGCTCCCGAAAAAATACAATCAACCCCATAATCCTCGTCATACCTACTGGTGTAAACTGTGAAATAGGCCCGCCGCAAAACCTAAAAATCTCGATCGCCTCCTCTGACGCAGGTTGCGCGCGCGCTAGCGCATGGCCTGCGCGCTAGCGCGCGCGAGGCCTCCGCGCTAGCGTGACCTGCGCTAGCGCGTGGCCTGCGCGCTAGCGCGCGCGCAACCTGCGCGCTAGCGCGTGGCCTGCGCGCTAGCGCGCGCGGCCTGCCGGTCGGTCTCCCTCGACGCACGGCACGCCCGCCGCCCCTTTGCGTCGTCCTCGCACGACTCCGATCATGCTTTTACGGCGTTCCCGCTCGGTGCTCAACGCGCGCTTAGCATCGCTAAGCTCGTAGCGTGCTTTTGATCCGCGCGCACTTGAACATTGCAAAGTTCATAACGCGCGCAGTGCTAACTCCACTATCTTTCTTGAGACTGCAGAATTTGTGAATTTTTTTTTTTTTTTTCGAATCTTTATGGAGCAAGCAGGAGCTAGTCAACCTAGAGATCAAAGCCAAAACAACCAGAAACAAATGAAGGCAAACAACTGATCTTTATTGATAGCAGCACTTCAAAATTACAAGGCGAGGCATGCTTGACGAGACATGATTTCGTCAGCACAAACACAAAGGAAAGATACAAGTTGAAGATAACTTGAGACCGCTCAGACCGCGCGACCTCCCTGCGATCTCGATAGCTGCCAGACCGCTGCTACTCGACGATCACAGAACACAACCTGCTCCCAGCCGCTTACTTCTCCAGACCGCCTGATTCTCCCGAACTCCAGCACCACAACTCCAAGCCGCAGACCGCCCGAACACTTTCAGAGGAAGAGGTGATCGCTGCTGCCCGCACTATCCGCAGAAGCTGCACAATAGAAGTTCAATCAGGAGACCGCCCGGTTACAAAAACACAGACCGCAGGAAGGAGAAAGTTTAGCATACGCTTGGTGTGTCTCTTGCTGCTACAGTGGCCTCCTATTTATAGACGCGGGACCTGATCCAGTCACCGCCCTATGAGATAGGATCACCACCCCCAGACCGCGCGACCTGATCGGTCACTCCGCGCGATCAGCAATATTACTTCTGCTTCATTTTGGTGAACCCGCCAGCTTCAATGTCGCTATGAGAGACCGCCACTCTCACAGCAGACCGCGACTCTCCAAAGAGATCGCCAGACCGCCCGAAGCCCTTCACCACCTGTGTTCGTTCGAGACCACGAACACAGCCAGTTCGCCATCAGACCGCGAACTCCTGTCCACATGCCGATCTCCTCCTGAGACCATGAACAGCAACCAGCTCGCATACCAGTCTCCTTCTGAGACCGCGAACTGTGACCGCGCGACTAAGTCCCTTAGTCCGCGAATACTCCCAGAAAGCCTGGTCAGCTACCAGACCGCATTCCGGAGAGAACCTGGAAGAAACCTGAAGATGATCAACCCGCCACGCGGTCAGAGACAGACCGCGCGGCCTCACCTCCAGCCGACTTGGACCTATACCAGCGATCAAGCCAGGAGACTGCAGCTAGGCTACTACCAGCCAGACCGCAGAGGCAGACCGCCAAGTCGTGCGGTCACGCCAGACCGCCCGACCTCCGCCCAGACCGCCCAGGTCCAAAAGCCTACAAACTTCCACTTCAACAATTTCAACACTCCCCCTTGAAGTGGGAAGTTGAAACCAGCCCCAATAGGCTCCTTAGCCGTGTGAACGGCCCCTTTGCCAGCGCCTTTGTGAAGATGTCTGCGACATTGTCCGCACTCCGCACATGCTCGACCGAAAGAGATCCCTCCAGCACCTTCTCCCGTATGAAGTGATGCTCGATCTCAATATGCTTCGTCCTCGCATGACAAACTGGATTGGTCACCAGTTTGAGAGCACTCTCGTTGTCACCGCGTAGCAGAGTCGGCTCCCGAACCTCCTTGTGGACGTCTCCAACCAACCTCCTAAGCCAGATGGCTTCCTGAGCTGCCAAGGCCGAAGCCTTGTATTCCGCTTCCGTGGTAGAGACCGATACGGAATCCTGCTTCTTGCTGCACCATGATATAGCCGTAGGGCCCGCCATGAAGACGAATCCAGATGTCGACTTCCGATCATCCGAATCTCCCCCGTAATCAGCATCTATGTATCCATGCACCTCGAAGCCCGCATCCCTCCTGTATAGGAGACCCATGTCCGAGGTCGCCTTGACATACTTCAGAATGTTCTTGGCCGCTAGCAGATGAGGTACTCGTGGTTCCGCCATAAACCGACTCACCCTGCCTACTGCATATGCAATATCCGGCCTTGTGATCGTCAGATAAATCAAGCTCCCAACCAGAGCTCGGAACACCAACGGATCTTGCATGATCCTTCCCTCATCCTTTCGAAGCTTCATAGCCTTCTCCAGAGGTGTGGAAGTGCACTTCCCTTCCTTCATGCCGAATCGCTCCACGATCCGCTCCGCATATCCGGCTTGGGTCAACAGCACTCCACCTTCCTTCCTCTGCACCTCAAGTCCAAGAAAATGGTGAAGCTCACCAAGATCCTTCATCTCGAACCTGATAGATAGTTCAGCCCGAAGCTGTGCTACCTCCTCCTTCGAGTTCCCCGTCACGATCATATCGTCAACCTATAGCAGCACGATGACCTGAAGCTCCCCGCTCTTCTTGACGAACAAGCTCGAGTCTGAGTCTGAAGCAACAAATCCACAGAATAGGAGATATTCTGCGATCTTCCCGTACCACGCCCTCGGCGCTTGCTTCAACCCATACAGGGCCTTCTTCAGCTTGCAGACATGCTCCGGAAGATCTTCAGACACAAAACCTGGTGGCTGGACCATGAAGATGTCCTTGTCAATCTCGCCGTACAAGAAAGCGTTCTTGACGTCGAGCTGCCAAATCTCCCATCCACTGAACGCCGCCAAGGCAATGATGAACCGAACTGAAGTCATTTTTGCCACCGGACTGAATGTCTCATCATAGTCTTCACCGTATTGCTGCGAGAACCCCCGAGCTACAAGACGAGCTTTGTACCGCTCGATACTGCCGTCAGCTTTCTTCTTAAGCATGTAGACCCACTTGCATGTCACAGGAGTGATGCCCTTGGGCTTGGGCACAAGAGACCAGGTCTCGTTCTTCTCAAGAGCTGCCATCTCTTCTTGCATCGCAACGTCCCACTCCTTCACGCCTTGGGCCTTCTCAAAGCTCGACGGCTCCCTCTCATCCAAGGGACCAGCGAAGAAACATGAGACGAAGCTCACTGCGTTTCCTCCTGTATAGCGATCAGGGGCGATGATCGCTCGCTTCGACCTCCTCAGCTCCTTCCCTTGAACTGCAATGTCATCCGCTGCTTCTTCCCTAGCTCCCCTTCCAGACGTGCTAGGAGCATCGCTCCCCCTGCTCCCTGAACCAGAAGCCCCCGTCTCGGAACTAGAAGGAGATGGACCACCTGGTGACACAGGTAGCTCCACCTGAAGATTCTCCACAGCTTTCTCTGGCATCTCCACCCTGCTCTCTGGTAACTCCACATCAGAAGACCCCTTGTAAGATGTCACCTCATCGAACACGACGTCGCGAGATACAACAAATCTCCGCGTCTCCGGGTCCATGCACTTCCACCCTTTCTTCCGCTCATCGTATCCCACGAAGACTAGCTTCCTTGCTTTCGCATCTAGCTTCGTCCGAAGAGCATCTGGAACATGCACGTAGCAGGTGGAACCAAACACCCTAAGGTGTGCCACACTTGGCTTCTCCTTGAACATCATCTCATGTGGAGTCAGCATGTTGATGGGGCTCAGAGGCATCCTGTTGATGACGTAGGCAGCACAAGACATTCCCTCCGCCCAGAAGGACTTTGGGATACTCTTGGCATGCAGCCAACACTTGCAGGTCTCCGTCAGATGACGGATCTTCCGTTCTGCAACTCCGTTCTGTTGTGGAGTATGAGCACAAGTGAGCTCTCTCCGGATGCCCGCCTTCCTGCAAAAAGTAGAGAACTCACTGGAGGTGAACTCCCCTCCGTTGTCAGTCCTCAGCTTCTTCACCCGCAGTCCCAGCCGACCTTCCACGAGCTCCTTGAACTCCACAAACTTGGCAAACGCCTCCGCCTTCTCCTTCAGGAAATATACCCAGACATATCTGGAGTAATCATCGATCAACACCAGCATATATCTGCTGCCTCCGAGGCTTGGGGTAGCAGTAGGTCCCATCAAGTCACCGTGGATGCACTCCAACGGCACACTACACCTTGTTTGCGACTTGTCAAACGGTAGTCGATGAGACTTGCCGAACTGACATCCCTCACAAACATGACCTTCACCGTAGGAGGATAGACTTGGCAGGCCCTTGACCAGACCTCTCACCGCCATAGCTTTCAGCTTGTCCATCCCCACGTGCCCCAACCTCTCATGCCATATAACGGCACCATCATTCGTCTTCATCTTGTCGACGTAGGAACTTGTTGATAAAACAAACAAGTCCTTTGCCCGTCTCCCGACATGGACGACCTCGGCCTTTACGGCCTCAACATTGCGTAGAAACTTCACTTCTGTTGGGCCGAACAGAACGTGATACCCGGCGTCTACAGCATTGGTCAAGGAGAAGAGATTTTTCTTCATACCAGGCATGTGATAGACACTTTTTAAAGTAAGTGGCCCTCTATCACTGCCCAAGGAAACAACCCCCACCTTCTCCACTGGATGTACAGTATTATCAGCAGTAATGATTGCATTGTTACCTGTATAGGGCTGTGCAGAAGAAAGCTTGGTCCCGTCTCCGGTGAGATGATGACCACACCCCGAGTCCACGATCCAATCCTCCAGATAGTTGATAGGAGCAGAAGCTCCAACAGAAGCCGAAAAGGCTCCTCCCCAACCTCCTTGAATGTGCCTGGCCTCAGCTTCCTCCTTCTCCGCAGCATGCCCAGCTTGGGTGACCACCTTGCAATCCTTCCTGATGTGGCCAAACTTGCCACACTTGTAGCACTTCGGACCTTCACCCTTCTTCTTCCCGTCAGCATTGGGAGCATACCCCCTTTCCTGCTGCCCAGAAGTTGAAGGCCCATAGCCACTTCCAGCGGTCTTCTTCTTCTTGTCCCACTTCTTCTTCTTCCCTGAGAAGAGAACTTCGCCATCTCCCCCAGCCACCGACACCCCCGCCATCTGCCTTGCCAAACTTTCTTGCGATGCAAGCAAGTTCTCCAGCTCCAACAGAGACGGCTGATTTGCCCATCCCTGCACCGACGTCACAAAGGCAACATATTCCTTCCGCAGGCCGCGGATGATGTGCCTCTTCAGCTTCGCCTCAGAGATAGGCTCATCAGGGTCCAATGCTGAGATTTCAGCACACAAGTTCTTCAACTTCAGAAAGAAGGTGGAGATAGAAAGATCACCCTGAGCCGACCTTGCCAGCTCATTCTCCAAGAACTGCAGCCTCGCCACATTCTTCTTGTTAAACAGCCCATCCAGGGCTCTCCAGATCTCCGCAGCTGAACCACACCCCAAGATGTGATCAAATAGGTCAGGTGAGATTGCCCTCTTCAAAGTGAACTCTGCCTTCGCATTCGTCCTCCTCCAAGTTCTCACCTCAGCCCCATTATCCCCTTCCGGGACAACTTCCTGCGTCTGATCTCCTCCAACAACTTCCCAGAGGTCCTCACCTACAAGATAGCTTTGCATACACGACTTCCACTTCTTGAAGTTGGTCGATGTAAGCACCTCAATCCCAAGACCCTTTGCAAATCCACCTTCCATTGTTCTTCCACTGGTTCCTTTCTTCACAAAGGCGATGGCTATTCTAGGTTACTCACTGCTCAACCACTCCAACCTGGCTCTGATTCCATGTGAATTTTTTTTTTTTCGAATCTTTATGGAGCAAGCAGGAGCTAGTCAACCTAGAGATCAAAGCCAAAACAACCAGAAACAAATGAAGGCAAACAACTGATCTTTATTGATAGCAGCACTTCAAAATTACAAGGCGAGACATGCTTGACGAGACATGATTTCGTCAGCACAAACACAAAGGAAAGATACAAGTTGAAGATAACTTGAGACCGCTCAGACCGCGCGACCTCCCTGCGATCTCGATAGCTGCCAGACCGCTGCTACTCGACGATCACAGAACACAACCTGCTCCCAGCCGCTTACTTCTCCAGACCGCCTGATTCTCCCGAACTCCAGCACCACAACTCCAAGCCGCAGACCGCCCGAACACTTTCAGAGGAAGAGGTGATCGCTGCTGCCCGCACTATCCGCAGAAGCTGCACAATAGAAGTTCAATCAGGAGACCGCCCGGTTACAAAAACACAGACCGCAGGAAGGAGAAAGTTTAGCATACGCTTGGTGTGTCTCTTGCTGCTACAGTGGCCTCCTATTTATAGACGCGGGACCTGATCCAGTCACCGCCCTATGAGATAGGATCACCACCCCCAGACCGCGCGACCTGATTGGTCACTCCGCGCGATCAGCAATATTACTTCTGCTTCATTTTGGTGAACCCGCCAGCTTCAATGTCGCTATGAGAGACCGCCACTCTCACAGCAGACCGCGACTCTCCAAAGAGATCGCCAGACCGCCCGAAGCCCTTCACCACCTGTGTTCGTTCGAGACCACGAACACAGCCAGTTCGCCATCAGACCGCGAACTCCTGTCCACATGCCGATCTCCTCCTGAGACCATGAACAGCAACCAGCTCGCATACCAGTCTCCTTCTGAGACCGCGAACTGTGACCGCGCGACTAAGTCCCTTAGTCCGCGAATACTCCCAGAAAGCCTGGTCAGCTACCAGACCGCATTCCGGAGAGAACCTGGAAGAAACCTGAAGATGATCAACCCGCCACGCGGTCAGAGACAGACCGCGCGGCCTCACCTCCAGCCGACTTGGACCTATACCAGCGATCAAGCCAGGAGACTGAAGCTAGGCTACTACCAGCCAGACCGCAGAGGCAGACCGCCAAGTCGTGCGGTCACGCCAGACCGCCCGACCTCCGCCCAGACCGCCCAGGTCCAAAAGCCTCCAAACTTCCACTTCAACAATTTCAACAGAATTCACACATTGCAATCGGAAACTGCTCGAACTGACCGGGGGCAAAATTGTCATATTCAGAAAGTGGCGATCTGTGTGCTCTCGATCAACGGTCGAGATCGGCCCGTCAGGTAGTTACGATGGTTACAACGACGAAATTACTGGGTCGCCCCCGGCCAAGTCTATAAAAAGGACCCTGAATCCTCATTTGAGGGATCTGACTTTTGCCATCCGAGAGAGCTTCTTGAAGATTTCCTTCGAAGATTTCCTTCGCGCTTCGAAGATCTCATTCGCGCTTCGAAGATCTCCTTCGCGGTTTGAAGATCTTCTTCGTCACTTGAAGATCTTCTTCGGACTTTGAAGACTTCCTGCAACACCAAGGTACTTAGCTTTTCTGAGAAGTTGTCTGTCACCCTAGGAGAATTTTCTTCAACTGCAATTGTAACGAAAAGCGGCCTGTCGCTCTCTGAACTTGTAACTTCATTTGTAACACTCCAACACTTAGTGAAATTTGGCTGGCACCGATCCGGCCACGTGGTTTTTTACCCTTTTCGGGTTTTCCATGCTAAAAACGTTCTCTTGCTACCTGTCTTTTCTCTCTGTGACTGTTTGCGCATTCGGCCCACTCTCAGGCTAAGACGGTTCGATTCGCCCGGTCTGGAAAAGCATCGAGTGACCCGCAACAAGCATAAAATTATATTTTGGGTGATCTCGGATATAGATAAAATCGTAGGACGCCAAATAAGACCCCTAAACATATAGTATCATTGAATGATGCCGTAACTACTGTGTGTAATTAAGCATATTTGGGTAGGCGCAAGAAGTTGGAGATGGACGTAAAATATGCATTTTTTGAACTTCACTTCCTCATTGCAGTTGAAATTAAGCGTAAAACACGACATTTATATTTATTATGAAATAATTCAGATTGCATAAATTTTACTTAAATAATTCACAAAGGATGGAGACCGGCCCAATTAATAGAGTAATATCTACGTGTGAGTAACGCACTGTTCTTTAAGGTGCGAAAGAAAATCCGGCCGTATACTCGTAATCCAACTGTGGATATTTTGTTGGACGGAAACATTTTCGATCAATTAGCATCAGAATTCGTGCAGGCAAAAGATATACGGACGAGGTGCGTTACTTGCACGAAATAGTTAGTCCAATTAATTGCGGATATAGATATATATGATCAAATTAGTTAAACCTTCTACATTCGTAGAAGCACACGAAGTGTCGTCGAAACTCCTTGTATTAATTGCCGAGGTTTTTTTATTTTAATTCAAAATACAATTCGCTTTCTTA
Organism: Dactylorhiza incarnata; assembly: GCA_033032865.1. Classification (NCBI taxonomy): domain Eukaryota; kingdom Viridiplantae; phylum Streptophyta; class Magnoliopsida; order Asparagales; family Orchidaceae; genus Dactylorhiza; species Dactylorhiza incarnata. The sequence goes on from JAWHQI010000258.1 coordinate 2,130,943, forward strand.
ATGTTAAATTAAATCAACACTCTTACGTGCCTCAATAAATTAAGTTACGTTTTGATATCAAAAATTGATTTTTATAAATCAATTTTGAATGAACCGTAGTCCGTTTGGCGCAACATTTTTTCTCTAATGAGTTTGGACAAAAACTCCACCATCATGAATACACGTGTTTAGCATAACAACGTTATGGCTGCCCCCCAAAAAAGAAATTAATTTTAATCATAAAATGGATGGAGTTGCTTAATTAGGTGGGGTCAAGCGTTCACGAACAACGTTTCGTCAGCACCGCATTCACAATCGCAACTCCCGTGCCAAATTTACTCTAATTAGTGGCACTTATGTCTCCTGATGTGAGAGTTCTATGTACTCGCCGCAACTTTCCCCGTAAAAAATTTTTGAATGTTTTTTTTGTCTTAGCTGAGGTGAGAATGGGTTACTGAAATGAATATATTTACATTCCATCTTTAAAGATATAAATGAAGAGAAAAACATTTTATGTTAAATAGTACAATGCTACATGCATGAATGTTTGAATATGGAAAAATGATTCTCTTTGAGAGAGGGATGTTTGGAATGACAATTGAACATCGATCACAGACCAACATGATACATCGACCTATAAGCGCGGGGAGAATAATGCTTCCGAGGACATTGAGCACTCATATAATCTGAACGTCGTGTCCCGTGGTGGCATTCTGCAGAAACAACGTCGGGTCGAGAATTTCTCATTGTTTACGATCTTAAAATCTCATTAGAATGTAAGAAAATTTTACGTCCACACCTTGGACGGATTGTTTGTAAACGGATGGTAAATAGATCGACTACTCAAAATATATTAGCATGTGCTCGTGATATTCACATATATATACATTATGTAACATCCCTTCTGAATTATACAATATGTAAGCAAACAACTGCCACATTAACATATCGTATGTTTCACAAGATTTGCAAAGTAATACTTAAGGTTATGAAATCTTCTTTTAATATATTTGTATAGCGGACATCTTATATACAATCTAGAATACATTCAAATAGATCCGACTCAAACATGATACCTTAACATTTATTCATTATTTAGGCTCCGTTTGGCACGGCTTTTTTGCTTAGTTGAGTTTGGACAAAAACATTACAATCATAAAATACATGTTTGGCAAGACAATAGTCATGACCACCACTGCACAAAGAAAAGAAACTAGTTTTGAACATAAAAGTGCAAGAAGTTCTTTTACATGTATGTGGTGGACATTTATTGTAGCAAAAATTATTGTATATATTCGGTGTTCTAAGAGAACTTAATCTTACTCACTTATAAGAATTTGACGCATGTCTTGTCATGACCTCCCCTAAAAATTTGAGTAATTTTTTTTGCTTTGCCCCGTCAATTTATATGAGATTTTTTTTATGTTTGCGCCCCTAAAACTTGATGACGCGACTTTGTTTCCTTTTTTTCTTGAGCTCTTTGTTGGTGCCGCACCTTGCCATATGCATGCAACAACAAAGTGAAACGCGAAATGGATAATGTAAGACTATTTCATTCACTGTATTGTATGGAAAAAACAAGCATATTAAGCAACGACTATATTTTTAAATTTGTTGTGTTTGTAGGATAAGTGCAAAGGGGCTAATATGCGCACCCACATGATATTTAGTTCAGCTTTTAAGATACGACGCTTGTATATGCTCACCCAATATTTCGCTATGCACTTATGATTCCTCAGATGCACTTATGTACACCCACATGATATTGTATTATGTAATTAGGATATGCTTATGTACATTCACAACTGAAGCTCATACTATACGGGAGTAGCCGTGCGTAAGAATATCTTGCACCCGGTTGATGCAATGTTTTGCAAGCCATATGCGAGAGCAGATGAGTGTATGTGCACAAATAAGCGTGGTTGCATGTAGACTGAGTTGCATGTGAGTTACACATTAGCTTTCCTAAACCCCGTTGAAGATTAAAACCTTAGACATAAACGAGCATGTGTACATTACATGAAAAGTGTCCGACCCTTGTGGGTGGAGAGGCACTTGTCTAGAAGGGGATCAACATGAAGATGGTCCTCATTGGCGACTGTGTTATTCTCGTAAAGCCAATTAATGTGCATCGTTGAAGGGAAATATGCTTAAATTTCTCCATAAGAAATGAATTATTCGAATGAGAACAAACAAACTTCGGTCACGCGAAGGAAAACAAAACACGAATTAATTGGGATACTATCCATTTCGTGGTGCATAATTATTTTTGCCTCATCGATGGATTTCAAACTTTTGGTTAAATGAAAATCAATCGGAACCATTAAACGGAGCCTTTCTTTTGGTAGCAAATGAAGAGAATCTCTATCGGCACCTAACACACGACATAATTCTTGTAGTTTCTAAATAAATAAATAAATAAATAATCTTAATTAAAATATAAAATAAGTAATATTTGGTCCAATCGAAGAAAAACCCTAAATTTAGGTGAGAGGGCTAGACGCAATAATTTCATCGTGATGAGAGCTAATAAAGTAATACAATGAACCTTGATGCGAAGGGAAGGACCACGGCTTCCCCATACTTCTTCCACCGTCCTTTTCCGGCCCGGGACCGAAACACACCCCTACGAGGAACTATTTTTAGTGCTGGCAAACAGCTTCAACTCGCCAGTGTCTTTATGACACGTGTCATCACCTCTCTATGATTGGCCTGAGCCTGTTCCCCCGGATCCACTGTTCCGTCAGATATCGTCACCGAAATATTCATTTCATTTTATTTTGTATAATAATCTATTACTCTCGTGTATTTAAATTATATATTCTGAATATCGTTCCAAGTAATTATTACTATTTTTTTTTCTGATTTTGAACTGCCACGCGGCCGACGCACATAAAATCTCTGCATGAATCTGGGAAGATGCTGCTTCGAGTTCGAGGGACCTCTCTCCGTTGTAGCAGCGTCTACAGAAGAAAATCTCTGCATGAATCTGAGGGGGATTCACAGCATCCACATTCTACAGAGGAAAATTGTTTAATTATTTTCTGTTTCAATTATTGGATCGTGATGATCCTGTCCTTTCCAAGAAATATTTGTTACTATTATTTCTCAAAAGTCAAACATATTTGATTATTAGTGATATATATAGCCTCATGACGTAACATGATCGACAAATAAATATGATCCTTCGGATCAAGATCCAAATGATTCTATCAATTTGTAGGTGGTCTGCGAATAGTCTTTCAGTTTTGTGTTGGTTGGCTATTCGCAGACCACCGTAGTTTGCGAATAGCCAAACAGTTTTGCGCCGATTGATTATTCGCAGACCCCCTGCGTAGAGTTTTTTTTCGAAAAATTATAATAAAATACCGTATAAATAATTAAAAAAATGAAAAAAAAAAATATATTAAAAAAATGCAAAAAACTGAAATAATATAAAAAAATAAATTAAACCAAAAAAAATTAAAATAAGCCCGCCGATCGGGGGCGGGCGGGGCGGATATTGTCGTGCGGGATACGGGGGGCCCCCAATGCACTGTCACTCGTGTGTGTATGTGTATATATATCGTGTTCAAAAAACCGGGCCCGGGATAGCTCGCCCCGGGCCCAGGTCGGGCTATGGGGCCCAACATGACCCCAATATGTGCCCAAAGCCCGGCCCGGGCCAGGACCGACTAATCCCGGGCACCGGGCCTTACCTAGGCCTAGCACCCTGGTCAGGCACCAGGCGGGACAATCCCGCCTAAACAGGCAGGATTTAATAAAATCCCGCCTACAAAATAAGTGGGATTTTATTAAATCATGCCGGGATTTAATTAAAATCCCACCTATTTTGTAGGCGGGATTTATTAACCAGGCCCGGCCTTGGGGGCCTTGGCAGGCCCCCTACTGGGGTGGTGCCCGAGCCCGGCTAAAGGATGGCCCGGGCCCGAGCCAGGTTGACAAAAGCCTGGACTCGTCAGGCCCGGTACGGGCCCGGCCCGGATAGGCTTTTTGGGCAGGGCATCCCCGCACACAAGCGTCATTCATTTTATGACAATCTATTACAAAAAATAAAGGTCACCCCACTACACAAGCATCCCCGCATAGTAAGGGTGCGGCAATGTGTCCCACCACAAGGCCCAAAATGTAGGCAAATCTTACCCTACATTTCCGCAAGAGACTGCTTCTAGGACTCGAACTCGTGACCTCAAGATCACACGATAGTATCTCAATTGGTGCACCAAGGCCCCTTTCTTATAAAAATAATAGTGAAAGACATGATAAAATATATTTGAGAGACATTTAGAGTACTTTATGCCATTTTAATTCATAATGAAAATCTTACTTTCAATAAGATCAATTGTAACATAATTTTTTGTTAATTTTTTATTAAACTTATTTTAAATTTAAATTATATTACCCATTTCCTAATTAATTTTTATTTAAAAAAATTCAATTAATTTTTCTAACTATCTAACGTGAAATATAATTTTAATTTTAAAATTCCTTCAATTGATTTTTTTAAATAAATAAATTTTAATTTAGTAAGAAGATAAAAATGTAATTTGGATTTAAAATAATTTGGGTTTATTGCTAATCATTTTTTGATCCATCATCCACAATGAACTCGTGGCGTCTAGATCTAACAAATGGTAAAAAAAATTATTGATTAGGGTTTAGGCTAGTTATGTCAAATCTTATGAAAATTTGACATGAGAGTGCAAAATTCAGCCCGACCGTTATTGATTGTTAGATCTAGACGACGTACACATTTGGGGAAGACAATTTGGAGGATTTAGCCAACTTTGTGAAATTACAAAAATCTCCTTTGAGTTTACATTTCATAACATTCAGGCATCAGGTTCATTTTAAGAAAGTGTATTTTTGTTATGCCTGCAAGTGGTTCGGTTCGGTTCGGTTTTAGGTAACCGAATAGGCTCGGTTTTTGCACACCCAAAACCGAAATCGAAGCGAAATGGATCGGTTCGGTTTGGTTCGGTTTTTAACATCGGTTCGGTTTTTCGGTAAACCTAAAACATATTATCCCCCAAAATAATTTTTAATGTTTGTCCAAGTGCTTTTCTAATAGTAAATCTAGAAAACATTTCATCAACATTGAAGGGAAATTGAAAAAACACAATAAAATTTTGATTAACTGGTACAATTAATACAATAAGTTTAAATATTAGTTTAAAATATAAATCAATAAATACAACATATTTAATTTACTCGTTCACGCTCGTGTAATTGTTACAAACTTATGATAAGATAAGTGAAATTACATGGTCTCATTATTTCGGGTTCAACTTCAAACTCAATGCTCACAACCTCATGTTTTAATACGCCGGGACAAACTCCAAGTCCAAACTTATAATCGGTTCGGTTTTCTCGGTTTATTGACCCTATAAACCGAAACCGAACCGAATAGGCTCGGTTTTCATCCCCCTCAAACCGAAACCGAACCGAACCGATCGGTTCGGTCCAAATTCAGTTCAGTTTGGGTCGGTTCGGGTCGGTTTGGTCGGTTTCGGTTGTCTGTGCACACCCTTAATTTTTGTGCATGAATGTTATGAAATGTACTCTTAAATGCGAGGCTTTTGTAATTTCAAAAGTAAGAAGAGTGCAACCTATATATAATTTAGCAAACCGAAGAAATGGAATACATCAGGTTCATTTTATTCACTCAAAAGTCAAAATATTTTCTTATATTGCTCCCATTTTATACCTTAATGATGGGAGCTTAATACATCATTTGGAGACGTGAGATTAATTATAAGAAAAGGAGGAGCGCGCTAAACGCACACCATTCAGTGCTAAATGCACACCATCATGGCTAAATGCACACAAACACTTCCCCTCAAGGAGGGCGAAAGATATCTACTAAGCTTATCTTGTCACACAACCAGGATAAATCAAATGAGCTGAGTCCTTTAGTTAGACAATCAGTCATTTGCTCCTTCGTATCAACATATCTCAGTTTCAGCACCCACTATCCAGCTTCTCCTTGATAAAGAACTTGTCGATCTCTATATGCTTCGTTCGGTCATGGTGGACAAAGTTATTTGCAATGTTGATGGCTGATTTGCTGTCACACCATAATGTCATCTGCCCTCCTTGGTCTCTCTTGAGTTCCATTAGCAGAGCTTTCAACCACAACAACTCTCCCACACCTAAGGCTATGTCTCTGTACTCCGCTTCGGCTGTAGACCTTGCAACTATTATCTGCTTCTTGCTCCTCCAGGAGACTAGATTGCCTCCTACAATCATGCAGTATCCTGACGTGGACCTTCTGTCATCAACGCAACTAGCCCAGTCAGAGCCACAATAGTCTTTGATGTTTGAATGCCCATTAATTCCTTCTGAAGATCAGTCCCTTTACTGGTGCACTCTTTAAGTACTGAGAATCTGATATACGACATCCATGTGACCATCCCTAGGATCATGCATATAGCGGGCCACCACACTTAAGAAAAACGATATGTCAGGGCGGGTGTGACCCAGATAGATCAGGTAGCCTACCAACCTCTGGTACCTTTCTTTATCAGTTGGCTCTCCTGCCTCAGCACGCCAAGCTTGGACTTCTGATCAATGGGAGCAACTGCAGGTCTGCACCTAGCATACCCGTCTCTTTGAGCAGATCCAACACATTTCCGTTGGGATAGAACAATCCCTTCTGCACCGCGGGCTACCTCAATCCCAAGAAAGTATCTTAGTTGCCCCAAGTCTTTCACCACAAATTTTTTTCCCAATTTCTTCTTTAGCTGAGTAATTTCACATTCATCATCACCTGTGATGATCATGTCGTCCACATACACATCAAGTATTGTAATGTGAGCCCTACATTGTCGAAAGAACGTTGTATGGTCCGCAATGGTCTGCTGATATCCCATAGCTATCATGACCCTCCTAAACCTGCCAAACCGGGCTCGAGCACTGCTTCAGTCCATAAAGTGACTTCTTGAGTCTACACACCCTCTCTGTTATTTGCCTCCTCCATGTAAACTTCTTCCAACAAGTCCCCGTGAAGAAAGACATGCTTCACGTCCAGCTGGTGTAGTTTCCATCCCCCATTTTTCGCCAAAGATATCAGTGGTTGCACTGTGCTCATCTTTGCGATGGGTGCAGAGGTCTAATCGTAGTCGATGTCATAAGTCTGACTATACCCCTTTACAACTAATCGGGCTTTGTAGCGCTAAACCTGACCTTCTGGGTTCTGTTTCACCGTAAAAACCCACATGCACCCAAATGCCCTTTTTCCAGGTGGTAGAGATACAAGATTTCATGCGTTATTCTTTTCCAATGCCCCGAGTTCTTCTAGCATTGCAGCTTTCCACTATAGATCTTCCCTAGCAACCTGCCAACACTTAGGAATAAAGACATTGTCCAAAGATGCAATGAATGCTCCATGTACATGTGATATTTGAGAGTAAGAGACAAATTGAGCAATATCATGGGGAAAGTCATGCCGATCAGGTGAGACTCCTGCATTCCTGCGGGAACTCCGTCTTACAGCTATGGAAGAGGAGGTAGTAAGGGGGAAAATTATAGCACATGTGGATTCGGAGGCTGAAGTGGATGAAGTATGTGTCTGAGGAGTCAGAGTAGCAGAAGACAAGGGACTCGACACCAGTGGCACTGTAGGCATTGTAGCTTCATTCTGCTGGCTTCTTCGTGTATACACTCTCATCTCCCCTGAACCTGATGTTCATCAGTGGCAGATTTATTCTCCTCAGGTACTGGCACAACAATCAACTCCACACTCTTTTGTACAGGAGGGCAATGGATACTCACTATCCGCCTCTCACTACTACTGTTATCTTCCCCTTCTCGTCTCATACCGTCTGTAATGAGCGGGTTCCCAAGAGGCGAGTCAACCGGAGAGGAATAATATGGCTTAAACTCTCTAAATGTGATATTCATACTAATGAGTAATTTTCTCTCTACCGGGCATCAACACACATACTCCTTTTGAGTAGCCGAATACCGAACAAAAACACACTTCAGAGCCTTTGGATCCAACTTTCCCACATTTGGTTCCGGTCCTGTATGAAGCACACGCAACCGAAGGTCTTGAGGGAAAGAATATCTTCATTCTTCCCCCGTAGTATCTCAATCGGGGACTTCTATTGCAATACTCGTGAGGGCATTCGATTGATCAAATACGCCGATGTGAGGACAACTTGCCCCCACAAGTATTTTGACACCTTCATTGATATCATCATGCTCTGAGTCACTTCCAAAAGGTGTATGTTCTTCCGTTCTGTTACACCGTTCTGATCTGGTGTGTACGGATAAGTCATTTGATGTTTTATTCCCTGTGAGAACAAGTACTCTTCAAATGCTATGTTGGTGTACTCTGTCTCATTGTCAGACCTCAACACTTTTACAACTGCATCATAGAGTCTAAACCCCTTTGTGGAAATCCTTGAAGCATGCAAACACATCACTTTTATTTTTCATCAAGTAAAGTCAGGTCAAACGAGAGAAACAATCAATGAAAGACACAAAATAACAAAAAATCATTCACGATAGTTGTGGGACAAGGTCCTCAAACATCAAAATGTATTAAGTGGACATGCGCAAGAACTCGAAGAACACCTTTAGATTCGCCTCCTGCATTTTTGCAACCAATTTCTCCATAAGCGCATACCGCTTTTGGAGAAACTATTTATTTTGACTAGTAAGCACTCTGCGAGCCTCCGAGCCTTCTGCCGCAGCAGCGCGAGTCCTTCTGTGCGAGCCTTCCTCCGCACGCACTGTGCGATCAGCCTTCCTCCGCACGCACAGCGTGAGTCCACAGGTGTCGCACATCGCGAGTCTGCAGGTGTCGCACAGTGTGGACAGCCTTTCTCCACAGGTGCCGCACAACACGAGTCCTTCTGCACGATTGCGCGGTTGTCGAGCGCGAGTGCCGAGCGCAAGTGTCGGGCACAAGTGTCGCACCCCTTAAGTGTTGCACCCCTCCCGCAGCGATCAGTCTCCTGTGCAAGTTCCGAGAGCGAGTGTCGCACCCCTCCTGCGCGGTTGTTGCGGGAACAGCGCGTCTCACCCCTCCTGCGGCGTTGTCGAGAGAGGCTCCCTGTTGCAGCCCGTGAAGAAGCTCCCTGCTGCCGACCGTGAAGAAGCTCCCTGCTGCCGACCGTGAAGAAGCTCCCTGCTGCCGACCGTGAAGAAGCTCCCTGTTGCCATGGAAGCGTCGAGAGGACTGTCGAGCGCAAGTGCTGCACCCCTCCTCTGTGCAAGTGTCGCGCGCGGTTCCACGCGTCTCACCCCCCCCCCCCCTGCGGGGCTGTCGAAAGAGGCTCCCTGCTGCCGCCCGTGAGGAAGCTCCCTGCTGCCAACCGTGAACAAGCTCCCTACTGTCGTGGAAACGTCGAGAGGAGTGTCGAGCGCAAGTGCCGCACCCCTCTGCGCAAGTGTCACACCCCTCCTCCGCACAAGTGTTGCACCCCTCTTGCGCGGTTGTGCAGTTGCTGCGGGAACCGCGCGTCTCAACTGCACAGTCCTTGCTGCACCGTGCGGTCTCCTTTCTCGAAGGTGCCGCAGCCCTAGTGCCGCAACAAATCTGTCAAGGAGATCACCTCCGGAGTTCGTCCCGCTGCACTCTCACGCACCAGATCCGAACCTAGCTCTGATACCATGAAGAAATTGAATAAATCAGGTTCCTTTTATTCACTCAAAAGTCAAAATATTCTTACATTGCTCCCATATTTATACCCTAATGAGGGGAGCCTAATACATCATTTGGAGATGTGGGACTAATTACAAGAAAAGGAGGAGCATGCTAAATGCACACCATTCAGTGATAAATGCACACCAACACAAACGTAAAGGGGAGGTCTCGCAAAATGGCCCAGAAATTAATGCACTTCAAAGAAGATAAAAAAGAATTAAAATATATTGGCATATTGTAAATGAGAGCTGTATCTTTCCCCTATTTCCCTAAACCGGTTAACATTTTTAAGTCATCTGATCTTTGACTTCAGAGATGCTACAATCAAGTTTGATCAATTACACTCCAGCAAAATGTAACAGGTCGTATCCCAAAAATTTACCATTTCAGACTGATGCGTCTAAAAACAAAGTTCGAGCTTTCTAACATTTCATCTTCATGCTTGCAAAGGAATTGATGTCCGAATGTCCTCCGCCCGCTTCCCGATAAATTGAGACGAATCTTCGGAGAGCTCTTAACAGCGGCATATTAGTCATGAGCGGCGGCCGCCTCTAGATCCAGCCTGGATGAACAATTCTACGCCAATTCGGAGAGGTATCTCTCGGCTATGGCGGCGTGAACAGCAGCGCCGACCGGAAGCGCGTCTTCATCTATCATGAAGTACGGCGAATGGCCGGTATGAACCGAACCCAAGGATTCGTTCCTGACGCCTATGTAATAGAAGGCTGCGGGTATGATCTCTGAGTAAAAGGAGAAGTCTTCGGCGCCCATCATAGGAGGAACAACTCTAAAGTTCTCGGGGCCCAGGAGGCCGACGGCGACCTTCTTAACATGCTCGTACATTATATTGTTGTTGACTGTGGGGGGGTAGAATCGCTCTTTTTCAAAAAAGTCTACCGAGGCGGTGCATCTATATACACTCGATTGCAGCAAAATGACCTGTGATTCAAAGTTAAGGGCCGTCTTTATGAAACTTGAGCCAGATTGCCAGAAATTTATATGAGAAAAGTTTGAAATATTTAGCTTCTTACCTCCTCTATTCTTTGCCGGAGTTTATAGAAACTAGTATTTGAGAAATCCCTAAAAGTTCCGCCGAGGATGACAGATTCAGGCATCAGGTTCAGATTGCCCCCTCCACTAACTGTTGCAACGGAGACTACCTGATGAGGAAATGAAAATAATGCTCAGAAATGATGAAAGAGCGATTACAAAAAAAAAAATTGCGTTTTTAAGTGTACGAAAGAACGGCACTGAAAGAAGCATTTATCTTTTAGCATTCACTCCACAAAAATGATTGGAGAGAGTGATGGGATCGCGACCCGCAAGGATCTTCACGCGCCTGGAATGGATATTATGATCGGCTTCTTTCAACTTATGCTGATCGACAACTTAGGAATTCTAGTTATTTTTTGTATTTTGTTTATTTTTGTCCAACTGTTATGATTGGAAGATCATGTGTATTTTGTGTATTTTATATTAGATATGTTTGTACAACCACCAGAATTGTTCATATCAGTTCCATGTTCTATAAATAGAATTAGAAGGCTTCATTTAGGGGAATTGAACGCTTGAGAGAAAAAATTCTTCCTTTTGGTTACCGGGTGCCGAGACCGGAACTTAGGTCGTCGATCCGCGCCAAGGTTTTGCACCTAGGTATTTTCCCCTTCCCCTTGGCGAGCCTCTCCTCCTCTCTACTCTAACCGCCCCCTTTCTTTCCCCAGCAGCCAACTACTCCAGCGGCCACCATCCAGAGTCCACTCACCGCCACTTTCAGCTGCTCCATTTCCCCTCCAGTCCACAGGAAACCCATTATAGCCCCTCTCCCTGCTTTCTGGAGGTCTTCAAACCCTTTCCCAAAGCCAAGAAACACTCATAATCCCCCAGCCACCTCCATATTACCCGGCAACCACTCTACCAGTCCAAACAGCCCACAGCAACACCTCTACTCCCTTACCGACCCCTGTATTATCTTCTTCCCATGCTCATCTCGCAGCGGCGGAGATATTCATCAAAAGATTCCACCACCGGACATTCCACACTCCATTCTCCAAGCCTCCCCTCCCTAAGCCTTCTATCCATTTGTAAGTTACTTTATGGGCTTGAATTTCATATGAGTTCTCACCTCTTATGGACATTCTCTAGTAACATTTGTGTTATTTTATGATTTGCAAGGCTTACTTAGCTTAAACATTTTGAATTTTGTACTCTTTAATGTATACACATGTACTTAATTCTCTTACTTAAAAGTTCCATACTATCTTCCGGTTGTTGTGATTCTATTTGTAAATTTCTTTTACTGCAAACTTAGTTGTTGGTTATCGTTCTGATTTCATTTAGGCATTCTCACTAAATGTTAATGGATCATGAAAAGTGTTGTCTTTGTTGTTCTGATTTCTTTTACTGTAAATTTCTTTTAATGCAACCACTGCAGCCAATCCATCCATGAGTGTTAATGGATGCTGATAGGTCTTTTTGCTCACCGTCAATCGGAAGGACATGCTGGGGGCATCGTGACTCGGGAGGAGAACGACATGCTGAAGAGCGGAAACTGCCGGATCCAAAGTGTGCTTCCTCAACCTCTCTGAGTCGGTGGAGATCAGACCCCACACAAAGTATTACGGAGCGAGAAGAAGGCCGGCATGGGGAAGGGTCGGCGGCTAAGGTTTGGGAGAGAAGAGGAGAATAGAGACGAGAGGAAGATACGGAGCAACCCTGATTTTCTGATTAATCCAAGCATGCCAAAATACAATACCACACACCCTTTTATAACTGTAAGAGGGGTGTAAAATAGGAAATAATTAAAATAGGCAACAATTAAAATAGGAAATAATTAAAATAGGAAATAATTAAGGCGCCTCCGCCATGTCATCGATCTATGGGGTAGTGAGTGATTCGGCCGCGATTTCCTGCGCGTGTAGACGCGCCACGCGGGCTCCTCCGCGCGTATGTCCGTAACAATACCGTCATCTGGGAAATTTGTCTTGTCCTCAAGCCAGTAATCTACGAACTGACGGCGGAAATCCTCTCGAGGGAGACAGGTAGCGTTGGAGTCCGATCGATTTGCCCATGCAACTAGAACATCATCGGATGACGGGTCGCCCGGTAGAGGGCAACAACGGTCTAGTATCTTGGTCGGGTAGCATGGGGCTTTGCCCACAAGGTTGATGTCGGCAGGAATATGTGCTGAGGCGGGATGATCACCAACCACTCGGCGAAGCTGGGAGTCATGGAACACCGGATGTATGCGACTTTGATCCGGTAGGCGTAGGCGGTAGGCAATCGCCCCAATGCGAGCAAGGATCTCAAAAGGGCCAAAAAAAAAACAGAGGGCTAACTTCGGACACGGCCAGCGGGCGACGGTTAGCTGCCGGTACGGGTGTAGTTTGACGAACACTTTGTCCCCCACCTGGAAGGACAAGTCGCGCCGCTTCTTGTTCGCGAAGGAGGTCATCTTCTGCTGGGCCCGACGAAGATGATGGTTCAGATGATCCATGATGGTGTCGCGGTCCTGAAGGGCGGCGGCTAGGCTCTCGACTTGGCATTCCCCTGGTAAATGTCGTAGGATGGAGGGAGGCGGTCGACTGTAGACGACCTCGAAGGGTGTGGTGTCGGCCGCCAGATGGTAGACGGTGTTGTACGAGTACTCCGCCCAGAACAGCCACTTGGCCCAACTACGAGGTTGTTCCCCCACGAAGCAGCGGAGGTAGGTCTCCAAGCAGCGTCTGAGGACCTTTGACTGGTCGTCTGTCTGCGGGTGGTACGTTGTACTCATACGAAGGCGAGTACCCTGGAGTGGGAATAGAGTAGTCCAAAAAGTGCTCAAGAAGAGGGGGTCCCGGTCGCTCACAATCGATCGGGGAAATCCATGGAGGCGCATCACGCCGTTGATGAAGCTGTCAACAACAGAAGCGGCTGTGTAGGGGTGACGGAGGGGAATGAAGTGGTTGTACTTCGAAAGTCGTTCCACGACAACTAAGATGCAGTCGAAACCCTAGGAGCGCGGCAGTCGGGTAATAAAGTCCGTAGCTATGTCCTCCCACACGGTCCGGAATGGGCAGAGGTTGAAGAAGTCCAGCTGGAAAGGTGGCCTCATACTTTGCCATCTGACAGGGCAGACAGGCGGTCACGAACGCCTAAACCTGTCGGAACATGTGGGGCCAGTAGAGCGAGGCCGCCAGCCAGCGGTAGGTGCGCAACGCTCCCGCATGTCCGCCAGAGGGGGAGGCGTGCAACTCGACCAATAAACGAGGAATGCTCGGAGAAGTGGGCGCGAGCACCAAGCGGCCCTTAAAGAACAATCAGCCCCCGACGAGCGAATAAGGGGGGTGGGCGTTGACGTCGACGAGTAGCGCCGTCCGGATACCTGCCAACACCGGATCAGCCTCCACCTCGTGCTGTATGACCGCCGCATCCTCCCACACTGGCTGGGAGATAGCTGCGAGTTCCGCGGTACGATCCTGCCGAGAGAGGGTATCTGTAGCCCGGTTGGCCCTTCCTGGTCGTAGCCGAGGAGCTTGGCCACCCATACCTGCTGAGCTGGTGTGGCAATCTTCTGCTGAAGTAGGAAGCGCAGGCTATGGTGATCAGTGCGGACCACGAAGGGACGACCTAGCAAATACGGCCGCCAATGCTGCACTGCGAGGACGAGGCCCATAAGCTCATTCTCGTACGCGGAGCGACTGCGAATCGTGCTGGAAAATGCGCGACTGAAGTAGGCAATCTCGGTCGACCACCTTGCATGAGAACGACCCCTACCCCAGTGTCGGAGGCGTCATATTCTACCAAAGCCTGCTGGAGAGCGGAGAAGGGGCGGATGCCTCTGCCGACCACTGGAACTGCCCATCCTCGGATTTCTTCAGAAATTGTGTAGCGGTCGGGCCAACGCCCCGTAACCCTAGATGAAGAGTCGGTAATAGCCTGTCAGGCCGAGGAAGACTCGAACGTCGCGTAAGGAAGAAGGCGTCGGCCAGCGAAGAACTGCTGAAATCTTGTCTTCGTCCATGGCGACCCCCCGAGCCGAGATGGTGTAATCGTGCTGGAAAATGCGCGACTGAAGTAGGCAATCTCGGTCGACCACCTTGCATGAGAACGGCCCCTACCCCGGTGCCGGAGGCGTCATATTCTACCAAAGCCTGCTGAAGAGCGGAGAAGGGGCGGATGCCTCTGCCGACCACTGGAACTGCCCATCCTCGGATTTCTTCAGAAATTGTGTAGCGGCCGGGCCAACGCCCCGTAACCCTGGATGAAGCGTCGGTAATAGCCTGTCAGGCCGAGGAAGACTCGGACGTCACGTAAGGAAGAAGGCGTCGGCCAGCGAAGAACTGTTGAAATCTTGTCTTCGTCCATGGCGACCCCCCGAGCCGAGATGGTGTGTCCGAGGTAGCTTACTTCGGTCACCCCGAAGGAGCACTTCTTCGAGTGAAGCTTGAGGCGGTGATGCTGGATGGTGGTCAGCGTGAGGCGGACGTGCTGGAGATGATCCTGCCACGAGGAACTGTACACCAAAATATCATCAAAGAAAACAAGAATATTGGCGGCGAAGTACCGCTCGGAAGATATCATTCATCGTGGCCTGGAAGGTAGCTGGCGCGTTGGTCAGGCCAAATGGCCTGACCAGGAACTCGTAGTGCCCATCATGTGTCCGGAAGGCCGTCTTGGCGATGTCCTCTGGCCGCACCCGGATATGGTGGTACCCTGCCCGAAGGTCTAGCTTTGTGAAGAAGGTGGCGCCATGCAGTTCATCCAAAAGCTCCTGTATCACAGGAATCAGATACTTGTCGAGGATTGTGGCCTTGTTGAGCTCGCAGTAGTCGACGCAGAACCGCCAACTCCCGTCCTTCTACCGCACCAGGAGGATCGGGCTAGAGAAGGGGCTCGCACTGGGTCGGATGAGGCCCCTAGCAGCATCTCCTGAACAAGGCACTCAATCTCGTCCTTCTGAGTGTGGCCGTAGCGATAAGGGCGGACTGAGACTGCCGCGGTCCCTGGCTGGAGTGGAATGACGTGGTCGGTCGGCCGAATCGGTGGAAGGCCGGTCGGGGCCTCGAAGACGTCGTCGAACTCGGCGAGGAGCGTTTGGAGGTTCGCGGGGATTGGAGGGGGTGTCGGCGCCGTAGCGGACATCGGTCAGAGCCACGCAGAGAAGTCAACGTCGGTGGTCCGTTGAATGGCGCGGAAGGAGACCGGGGAACGGAGGAGGGCGAGTCACCTACCAGACGGCATGCCCGACCTTGGTGGTGGAACTGCATCATCATGCTCGCCCAGTTGACGCGCACATCGCTGAGCGTGCGGAGCCAGGCCACCCCGAGGATCGCGTCAATAGCACCCAAGTAGAAGGCGTAGAAGTCGGCAGTCACGGGGCAGGACCCTACCGATAAGGAGAGAGTGGCGCAACACCCCTGAGTTGGTTGGCGACGCCTATCGCCGAGGCAGACGGAAAAATCTGGAGAAGGAACCAGGGACAGGTGGAGTTGGTGTGCCAACTGGAACGAGAGGAAGTTGTGGCATGCGCCGCTGTCGATCATGATTACAATGGGATGGTCACACAGTATGTCATCAACTTCATGGTCGGCGGCCCGATATCCTCCCCACGGAAAAACATGGTAACTCCAAGCGGTGGAGGGCTGCCGCCACGACGTCTGGTGCACCTTCGCTCTCCGAGACCTCCAGAGCCTCGAAATCCTCCAATGTGACCTCGGGGTCGAATTCGCCGACAATGGTGTGGAACTTCTTGACAGGGCATACATGCCCTGGAGCATATGGCTGGCGGCAGCGGAAACAGAGGCCCTTGCTGCGAAGGTCGTTGTAGTCGGAGTTGGAGATGCGCTGGGGCGGCGGCCGGCCGGACCGCGGTCCCCCGGGAGGTAAGCCGCGGAGGAGCCGGGTCGGGGGGAGGTCGCCAGGGTGGCCGAGACTGGGGGTGGCTACCTGTGCCGGTAGGGACCCGGGGGCCGATATCCGCCTCCACCAAGCCGGCCATGTCAACTGTGTCGCTAACGGTGCGCGGATGATGCTTGCGAAGACGCGAGCGGATGTGGGGCAGAAGCCCCTGCATGAAAAAGCCCAGGTAGTGGTCGGGTGGCAAACCGGGCACGCAAGTCACCAGGGCGACGAACTCGTCGATGTACTCGTCAAGGCTGGCAGTCTGACGGACACCACAAAGACGCTCAATAGCGGAGCCCGAATAGCGCGTGTCGTAGCGGCGAATCATCTCCTGTTTGAAGTTGCCCAAGAGATATGGGGGTTGGTTTGGCGGAGCCACCAGACCCAGTAGAGGGTCAGCCATCGAGGCCCACTACAACTGTGGACACCTTGTCCAATTCCGACGTGTGGTTGAGGTCGAAGTACTGCTCGTCCTTGTCTACCCCATGGGGTCGAGTCCGGAGAAAGTGGGAAGGTCCAGCGAGAGAGTGGGACGGGGTGGTGCGGTAGGGGTTGTGATGTCGGCGACATCTATGGTCTGTCCGATGCCGAGGAGGGATCCCCTGTTGGCTGAGGAAACCGATCCCGATCTGGTGGACGTGGGGGCGGCGTACGCTTGGAAGGCGTCAAGTTTGGAGTGCAGAGCGAGGATAGCGGCGTGTGTAGAGGCAACAAGTTGTTGTTCCTGAGTCTCCAAACGGCTAGTGAGGGCGTCGATAGTATCCTCCGGAGGAGTCTCGGCGACGGAACGCAAGGTCGGATCCATGAGGCGGCCGAATGCGCGGGCGAAAATGTCGGGCGGTAGAATCGACGGAAGCGTAGGGCGGATACAACGGTGCTCGAGCGAGGGGGATGGATTCGCAAAATCGCACGGAAGGGGAGCACCGACGGCGAGCAGCGGGCGGTGAGGCAGGTCAGACCAAATATTACGGAGCGAGAAGAAGGTCGGCAAGGGGAAGGCCCGACGGCTAAGGTTTGGGAGAGAAGAGGAGAATAGAGACGAGAGGAAGATAGGGAGCAACCCTGATTTTATGATTAATCCAAGCATGCCAAAATACAATACCACACCCTCATTTATAACTGAAAGAAGGGTGTAAAATAGGAAATAATTAAAATAGGCAACAATTAAAATAAGAAATATTTAAAATAGGAAATAATTAAGGGGCCTCAGCCATGTTATCGATCCGTGGGGTAGTGGGTGATTCGGCTGTCGATTTCCTGCACGTGTAGACGCGCCACGCGGGCTCCTCCGCGCGTATGTCCGTAACAAAAGGTGTTGTAGAGGTACTGATCCTCTACCCATGACGTGTAAGCACAGTGTCAGGGGGAGAAAAATGAAGAAGACCCTGTCACAATTCATCTCTCCCGAACTGACGGAGAAATCCTATCAGAGGAGATGAGTGAACATAATGCACGATCTCCTGAAGAAGGCCCTCCAGCACAAATCGGGGAGTTTGGTTGTCTATATCCATTTCTTGTGCGCTTCTTTCTCATCAAATAGAGAGAGATTGTTGGCAAACGCTTCCTTCTTTATCCATTTCTTGTAAAAATCACCTGGACCATTTCTTGTAAAAAAATCACCCGAACCAAGATCCATTGTGTTGTAGTGGTTGGATCACCCGAACCAATATCCACTGGGTTCCGTCGCCTCCAGAGGAAAATGTCGACATTGAGTTGGAGAGCCAGTTTGGGTGAGCTGTTGCTGATGAAAAGCTGCTGATAGTAAAAGTGCTGTTTCTGGAAAACAGAGTTTTGTTAAAAAACTGTTTGGCAAAAATGGAGTTTGTTTAGGTTAATTTTTTCTAATTAATTTAAATTCTTGTGCTTCACCAATGCTCTGGATGCTGAATGAAGGAAGCATGGTTATGTGCACATAAATCAAAATGGATTCTTGGGTCTGCCTTCTCTGATGTCTTTGGCTTTGATTTGAGGGCATGATTCCGCAGCAAACGCGACGGTATAGGGGGCCACTATTTCAGTGGTACTCTGTGAGCAACCACTTTGTGCATTTATTGTCAAAGGTTAGGTCTTTCTCCTCTGAGAGAAGCCACTTTGTGCATAGTGCCAAAGGTTAGGTCTGTTTCCAATCTTCCCCCGCCCATACCCCCAATGATTGGGGACTATATGGGTTCTGTTGTTGTTGTTGTTGTAATTTAAATTCTTTTTTTAATACCTGAAATCAATTTCAACATTTAAAACCAACGTCACATCACATACCAAATAAAATTTCAATGTTTTTCAGATATTACAAAACAACATAACAAAAAAACATTTTAAACTCTCGACGCACGGATCCATCAGCTGCATGCAAATATTTCGGTGTATCACCTACATAATTGAAAATATTTTATATTAGATTCTTATATTAAATTAAAATTTAAAATATGAGGAAAGAATCTTACCTTCTTGCATCATAGAGTTGTTGCGCATTGCGCTATAGACTCACGCAGTGTTAACATCTCGTCTACACCACTTGATGTATCAGTGCATGTATCATGCCTCTGTGAGTCTACTCCGCCTCCCGTACGCTGGCTCTCACTTTCTCTAAAATCAGGATCCATACGTGATGGATGTCTCCGTATAAAATACATATATATACATACACAGCACACACACACCTACATATATATACACAGCACACACACACACACACACAAATACATATATATATACAGCACACACACACACACAGCACACACACACACCTACATATATATTCATACACAGCACACACACACACACCTACATATATATACATACACAACACACACACACAAATACATATATATACATACACAGCACACACACACACACACACACACACACACACACCTACATATATACACAACACACACACACATACATATATAGAGCAACCATCTCACACACACATACATATATACATCACACACACACAATCAAGCACACTCACACACACACAATCACAAACACTCATATACAAACACAAGAAAAATTTCATTCAAACAAAAATTGGGTGAGTATACACCTAAAAGAACAAAAAAAAAAAATTCATATCCCTACAAAAATTACAAACGAATAGAGGATATCAGGTGAGTAGATACCTGATGTTGGATCTCGAAGAGTTGAGGCTGTTAGGAGAGGAGATCGGGTGCAGAAACGGCGTCGATTGGGAGCAGAAATCGGAAGAGGCGTCGATTGGGAGCCGGCAGAGATCGATTGGGAGCCGGCGTAGTCGCACTTCGACTGGAGAAGAGAGGCGAGGAAGAAGGACTCGCGGAGGGGTAGGGTTTCGCCGTCGGGAGGGAGTCGGGAACGAAGAAGAGAAGACGCGAGAAGACGCAGCGAGCAATCGCGCTTGCGGCGCGGTGGAGCTGGAGGAATGAACCGCGGATCAGCCCTAGGTATAAACCGCGGCAATTTAGAACCGGCGTTTGAGAGCGGACGATTACCAAACACGGCTTATGAAGAGAGCTCCGTTTTTTACCTGCCGCACCGGAGCCCGTAAGCTGCGCCAAACGGTACCGGAGTCTCCAGGTGGAAAAAGCTCGTCGTCTTGTTCGAGAGACGGTGTTAGTCCACTCATTGTGGAAGAGAGAACATACCCACTTATTGGGGAACTTCTATGATTGTGTTATTTAAATTTACTTGAATCTTTATACATATATTTTTTATCTTAGTTAATCTCACATCACTGTGATAATATATCAAAGAAAATATTCAGATATACTATTCCACAATCTTTTAACATAGGTTAATTCAATTCTTCTACACTTTCCCGTAAGCTTGAAGCATAAAGATTGTATGTGCCAAGCTTGAAAACGAACAGTCGGTATAGTGAGTGTGGTAAGGCCTTGGTGAGAACATCAAAAATCTGCTCGACAACGGGTACATGTAACAAATCAAGTTTGTGTAGCTAAACTTTTTCCGGATGAAATGACAATCAACTTCGATATGATTGGTACGTTCATGAAAAACAAAATTCTCGGCAGACGCTATTAAACGATACTCAGCGTCTGCAGAAGATCGTGACACCACTATTTGCTTATTGCTTCGCCAGGTGACCAGGTGTCCTCCAAAGTATGTGCAATAGCCGCTCGTAAATTGACAATAATAAAGAGAACTGACATAGTTTGCATCAGAGTAGGCCACTAAGGATAGAGAAGACGAGGGCTTATACACAAGCCTTTGTCCTGGGGAATTCTTCAGATACCGAAGAATTCGCTTGACAGCCTAGAGGTGGGGAATCCGAGGAGTATGCATGAACCGGCTGACCACCCCAACACCAAACTATATATCAGGCCGTGTGACTGTCAAATAGATGAACTTGCCAATCAGGCGACGATAGTACTCCGGATTAAGGAAAAGCATATCAGAGTAGGATGTATGAGCGCAGAGCTTGTGGCTGAGATCCATTGGTGTGTCAGCAGTTTTGCATCCAGAGTAGCTTGCATCATGAAGAAGGGCGAGACAAGACGAGGACATCGGATCGATCTACCTCGATGCCCAAGCAATATTGAAGGTTGCCCAAATCTTTGGTCTGAAAATGTGAGGTCAGGTGCTTCTTGATTAGAGAGATATTGTTCAGATCACCGCCCGTGATGAGAATATCATCAACATATACCAGAAGTATCATCGTGTCTGCCGAGCGGCAATGAGTAAATAGGGAGAAGTCCGCTGAGCTCCGAGTGAAACCAAAAATCTCGAACGACCTGACTAAATTTATCAAACAAAGCCCGAGAAGACTGCTTGAGGTCATAGAGAGATTCCTTGAGGAAGCAGACAAGGGACACTCTTATGGTTTCATAACCAGGTGGCTGCTGCATGTAGACAGTCTCAGTGAGATCGTCATTAAGCAAGACATTTTTGATGTCGAGTTGATGCAACACCAATGATGATGGACGACCAAGGAGATCAAGACCTGAACAGTATTCAACTTAGCGACGAAGGTTAGCGACGAGGGAAAATGTCTCTCCATAGTCGAGGTCATAGTATTGAGTGAACCTGCGAGCCACAAGAAGAGCTTTGAGGCGCTCAACGGTCCCAACAGGACAATGCTTCACAGTGGAGAGTCATTTACATCTACACGGGATTGGCCAAGAGAAAGGGGACAAGGTCCCAGATCTGATTGGCCCAGAGGGCAGACATTTCTTCATCCATCGCAGCCCGCCACCTCGGATGCTGAAGAGCCTCGTCACAGAAGAGGGGGTGGAAATATAAGACAAGGAAGTCGCAAACCTGTGAAGGTCGGGAGACAAGCGGTGTAAGGAGACATAGTGAGAGAGAGGATGAGTGGTAGACGTCGTCGTCGGATCAGCTGGTCGTGGAGCGTCATCAGTATGGGAAACTGTCTCAGAGCATTAGACAGGGGACGACAGCGAATGTATACACGAAGAGGAGGCGACAGTGTTGGGAGGACGAGAGGTGGTGTTGGAAGCAGAGGAGGTGTGTTGTTGTTGATAGGTACGTTAGGACGTGGGATAACAAGTAAGAAAGTATCACTAAAAGACAAGGAGATCCTCAAGGAAGGTGACATCGGCGGATGTAACGAGATTTCGAGTATTGGGAGAGTAACACACATAACATTTTTGTGTGCGAGAGTAACCAACAAATATATACATGGTAGCGCGTGAGCCAGTTTGTCCATGGACGGGCAAGATGATGGACAAAGCAAATACTGCCGAAAACACGAGGAGTCAAAGGGGAGAGGGGTTTCAAAGAAAAGAGGATGGAGAGTGGCGTCACAAAGTTGAGAATGGAAGAAGGTATGCGATTAATTAGATAGCATGCAATGTAGACTGCGAAGTGTCAATAAACCTTGAGGATCTGCACATGAAACATAAGAGAGTGAGCAACCTCGAGGAGGTGGCGATTCTTCCGCTCGGCCACATCATTTTGTTGATGTGTATATGTGCGGGATGTTTGGTGGATAATACCAAACGTAATACAAGTTTCTTAAAAGTTGTGACTAGTATATTCGCGCGCATTATTGGTTCGAAGTATTTTAATTGAGCACAAAAATTGAGTATGGAGCTCAGCGATAAATACACGTAGTAGTTGAGAGCAAACACACAATAAATATAATCATGTCATGCGAGAACGATCATCAATAAATGTAAGAAAATAATGATATCCAGATAAACTAGCAGTTTAATACGGGCCTCAAATGTCTGAGTGCACTAAATCAAAGAGAGCAGAGCTTCGAGTACAGTGAGAGGAGAATGTAGAGTGATGTTGTTTCCCATAGATACATGATTCACATGTAAAGTCAGAAAAAAAGAAAAATTAGAAAGAACCTTTTGTAAAATAGGAAGAGGAACATGACCAAGACGTCAATGCCGACCAACAGAGCTGACAAAGAAGACAACTGAGGTGGGAAGGTCCAGAGTGTAGAGCCCATTTGACAGTCAACCTCTACCAATGATATTCCGTGCCCGTCAATCCTGCACCACAAAGGAAGAGAAAATTGTGATGAAACAGTCATGATCATTAGTAAGACGACAAACAGAGAGGAGATTAAATTGAGAGTCAGGAACATGAAGAACAGAGTGGAGAGAGAGGAACAGAGTGAGAGACACATCTTCAGAGTCGCAGATCGGGGTGGTGTCGCCATTGGCCACCGTGATAAACTTAGGACAAGTAAAGTCCGTGTACCGAGAAGGCTTCTGCGGAGTAATATGATTTGTTTCCACGCACTCCACTATCCAAGAGGGACTATGGGAAAATCATGATATCATTTCATTGGAGATAAAGGAGACTGAGCCGAAAGTTCGAGAAACCAGCCGTCGGAGATGTTGTAATTCCTCTCGCAAGGTGTCAATGTCAGAGCAGGAGGTAGTATAAACATCCACCGCATGAGAAGCGTGGTGCTGAGAGTTGGAGGGTTGTGGCGGGAACCCATGTTTTTGATAACATGTGGCTTCAATATGATTGGTTCGGCCACAATGGGTACACAGGTGAGTGTTTTGCCCCTTGGAGCGATTGCAGCCATCACTCCTACCGCCCCTAGATCCATGGCAACCTCCACGGTGCCCAGGATGTGGAGGCGAGTGACAATAGAGTGTTAGAGTGGGGCGGGAGAGAGTCACCGGAACATCGACAGGCGGAGTCACCTTCAAAATTATGGAGCACACATCTGAGAGAGACGGAATAGTGGGAGAGGATAAGATGGTCGCACAGACATTGTATAGATGAGGTAGGAGTCGTGCCATCATTAGAGTTATGCCGACAGTCTCCTTCTGAGCTCGTTGGGTAACAAGATCCAACGTTGGAGGCTGGTGCTGAATCAAGGCCTCGATGAGTGTCTTGTATTGGGCCACAAAGGATGTCAGGTCACCATCCGAACCAGGTTCAACGGTCTAGAGGTCCCGAAAGATATCGAACATATGATGAAGGTTGTCTTGCCCAGAGTATAGGATCTTCAGTTCATCCCAATTCCCACATAACCTTTGCGGTCTCGTGGTGCATAGTCATGCGATATGGCTCACTGTCCACGGAGTTGAGGATCCATAACTGTACATGTCCATCATCCTGGAGGCATTGCTCGGTAGGCACAACAGTGGTGTCGCAATTGACATGATGAAGACCTTTGGTTTGTAAGGCTCGGTGCACGGAATGCACCCACTCAACAAAATTTTCTTCCTACTGAGGGAGATAGTGGTAGTGCGGAGTTCATACCGGGCGTCAAGGAAAGGGGTCGGAGCGAGTGCGGGAAGGATTGAGGAAGCTGACGCAACATTCGTTCCCATATGATTAGGCATTGTTGTGAGTGAACGATAGGAGATAGAGGGTTTGCGAGCTATGCAGGAAGCAAACCTGGAAGGGTGGGTTTGCGAGCTCCAGAGGAAATAGCCGAGAAGGAGGCAGTTTGTAAACTCTGGAGGAGCTGCTGCGAGCTCAGGAGAAGTGAAACCGCGAGTTCTCGCAGGGAAAGGAGCGGTGGGTCCAGCAGCAGGTGAGCTCAAGCCGTCAAAGACGGGAAACAAGTAGGCGAGCTCCGGGTGTAGGCGTCGGCGAGGCCGAACGATGCGAGCTCTAGGTCGTAGGAAGAAGCTGCGAGCTCCAGGTCGTAGGAAGAAGCTGCGAGCTCCAGGTCGTAGGAAGAAGCTGCGATCTCCAGGTACGAGCACCTGCGAGTTCAATGGAGGCAGGGAGAAATCGCGTCGGCGAGTTCCAGGCGCATGCGTTGGGTCCAGCGGTAGGCGAGCTCAAGTCGTCGAATGCGGGAAGTAGGTAGCGGCAAGCTCTAGGTGCGAGCTCCAGGAAGAGGCTACGAGCTGCAGGTGAGAGCATCTGCGAGTTCAATGGAGGCAGGGAGAAATCACATTGGGGAATACAGGCGCAGGCCCCGCGAGTTCAGAAGCAGTTGATTAGCGGCGAGTCTGGTATGCAGAGGCAGCGAGTAAACAGATGTCTGGCGTGCCTATAAAAGGCGGGTGAGTTGGCTTATTTGTGGAGGCCACGGAAGACGGGAAATGGGCGAGTACCGAATCAGCAGTGACGTGTACCTAAAAAAAAAAACAGGAGAATGACTCGATTGACAAGAGGAGAATTCAATCATCGAGAATCCACCATTTTGAATCGCTGCGCCAAAAGGACCAGCCTTCATAATAAACACCTCAATTATTTTTTTAGAAAAAAATGCTTAGATAACAAAGTTAATTATTTAGTAAATAAAGTTCACTATGGCCTCATTTGACGCGCCAGCAGTGAACTATTCTTCCCTATAAAATGGTGATTTTGTGGCGGAACTTGGAACATGGAGGGGAGAGTATGATCCAAGCTGACGGAAACCATTATTTTGGCCTTTGGGATGACGGAATGGAGAACGTGTCGGTTGTGCTGCGCACACGAATGCATTCCGACTCAAACGTGTCATGCAGGAAATGGAGCGCCAAACAAAATGTAGATCTTAAGAAAAGTCGTGATAGACAAGTCTTTTGTTTGGTGATGCACACCTACCTTACAGTTTCTAAGAAAACACCACTTTAAAAAGTGGTGGCGATCAATTTTTAAGATAAGCATAAGAGTTCTATAAAGTATGCTTTGAGTAAGAACCTAACCAAATAACAAAAATATAGCTATTTCCTAAAAAGTATGTTTAACCTGCTCTGAACTTATTTAATTTCACTCAGCTTATCCGATTAAATTCTTCTCTTTAAGAGAAAAAAAAGGTGTTTATATAAGCAGCCAACGAATGGCTATTCGCAGCCCATAGACAATAGCAGTAAAACGATATCCGCAGCCCACTGGATATTGAACCCGAGTACGTCTTTTCACACTTTATACATGAAAATTGATAAATAATTATGCTCCAGGAGATTATTGTAAGGTATAACTTACGAAAGATGAACCCTTGAGGATTGTGGGAGTTGGTGATGTGCAAACCATAAATTCTAATAAAACTGTGTGGATTCTTCACAATATGAGGCACATTACATGCTTGAAGAAGCAATTGGCATAAGTCAGACAGGTAGATGGAGAAAGGTACATCTTACCTTTTATATTAATATTTAGATGGTGATTAAAGGTAATAGGATCATAGTAAAGAAACTAAGAAAGTAAGGTTGGCATGTGTATGTTACTTCAATCACTAGGATAGTGGAAGCTGCTGTGGGGTCAATTTCCGACATGAACAAGTGGCATGAAAGACTTGAAAATATAAATGGGAAAAGGATGAGAAAATTGTAATCATCCATAAGCTTTCTGAATTCAAGTAGGTGGATTCAGGTTTTTGTGAAGATTGTTTTTTTTTTGGCAAGTAGAGTCCAATTTGTATAGAATGACGACGATACCAACACTCGGATATTGGAGCTTACTTATACCAATCTTTAAGGACTATCTCCATTGGATACGCCTGGAGGATCATTATATTACATTAACTTTGTTGATGATTCTGCCATGAAGGTATGGATTTTACTTTTAAAAATTAATGGCATGTTCTATTGTTTTAAGATATATAAAAGTCAATTGGAAAGAGAGTCAAGAGAAAAGCTAGAGTGCCTTAGATCAGAGAGCAATGGATACTTGGATGATTAATTCAAGAAATTTATGCAACTACAGGTAGACGTTGAGAGAGGACCAATCCATGAGTGCACCAAATCAAGGTTAGAGTTACAGGATGCATGGACATTGTAAAGAGGGGGCATGATGTTGCTTGGTAGATTACCGAGGGAGTTTTGGTGAAGGTTGAGAGTAATGAAGTATATCTAATTAGCAGAGAACCCTCGAATCTTTTGGATAAGTAACCTGAAGAAGCACAAGTGTGCAAGGGTCGTGTTAATAATGTGCATGTGCAAAAGTCAAAGTGTGTGATGCGGACATGCAGGCGCAAAACTCAAAGCATGTGATGCAGACATGCAGGCGCAAAAGTCAAAGTGTGTGATGCAGACATACATGCGCAAAGCGTGTGATGCAGGAAGGCATGCGTGAAAGCCAAAGCATGCGTTGCGGGCTGCAGTACACATAGTGTGAAGAGGCAGTGCACAACAAAGCATGTGGTAGGTGATGTAGAGTGCATGCAGGAAAAGCAGGGCCTAATACACATGGAAGAGAAGAACATGTATGATGGTACGCGGGAAAACAGTTCGCATGCGAGAACAGTCGAGATGGACAAAAATTGTGGAACACCTAGATTTTTGTTTCCATAATAGTCGTGACACTACATAATTGTATAGTATTTTTCAAGTTGATCGAAGTAGGTCGACGTCATGTGGTATTGATTAGGCACAAATAACCATTGTGAACTCATTAAGATTGACGGTGTGAACTGATTAGGATTGACGGTGTGAACGGTAGCATTTTGAGAGCAAAAGAGGTTAAAGAAAATATTGAGAGGAAAAAAAGAGAAAATAGAGCTTCTGGTGATCGAGAGAAAATTTGGTGCATGCAAAATTGTATCATGTAATTTGGCACTGAAACAAATATAAATATCACTATGGGCGATTGAGGATGTTGGTACTTCTCATAGAACCACATAAAATTTGTCCATATTTTGTAGTCATTTTTTTTATTTATGTTTTTTTTTTCATTATCATCCTTACTCAAGTGGCATACTTCTTCTTAAGAAGACATACAAAGTGGAGATTGGAGATTGATCTTAGCGGCTTAGAGCACGCATGTATTGAGGGAAATCAAGGCTTGAGGTCATGAAGGAAAGTATCGAGTATGGGTGATGGTGGTGAGCTATGTTGCACCGACACCGACACGCGACACGCGACGCGACACGACACGACACGACACGCGACACGCGACACGCGACGCGACACGACACGCGACTCATTAATTCTCAAAAAATATCATATTCCGACACGCTGGGACATTAATTCTCAAAAAATACCATATTCCGACACGCTGGGACACGTGTATTAAATATTTATTTTTTATAATTATGAAGGAGTACGTTCTTCAATTCCTCTCGACACATGATGAAGAAGATGGTTGTGCAAGAAGCTTTATGACTAAACTTTGTAGCATAGGTGCACTTGCACCATGAATAACCCACCAAGCCTTATGATCCATCGAAGATCAACTGTGAACTGAATCAAATTATCTAAATTCTCCATTTATATAAGCAAAATTTGCGTACTCTAAATTCACCTTGGTGCGATCCTCAATGTTAGGAAAGTACTTCCTAAAGCATTTTTTGGTTTCTTGAATGATTTCACTATCCTTGTATGGAGAAATTCTAGAAGAATCTTTATTGAGTCATTGTTCAATATAGTACCTAAATTTTTAAAATAAAACATCACACACAGTGACCTTTATAGTGTTCTGAAGTGTCGAAGAGTGTCGGAGAGTCCGATGAGTGTCGGAGAGTCCGACACCGACACGCTGGGCAATTTGAAGTGTCGGTGCAACATAGGTGGTGAGTCAATCATATATAGGTCGACTATGTATTCTAGCGGTATGGCTAGGCTTGGATATTTTGAACAAAGAGGTGAGAGAGATTGAGAGACATTTGGAACATGTATAAAAATTGGGCATGATTATATATATATGCATAAATTGAGGGGGAGTGTGAGCACTTATATTTCTATTTTGGGCATGATGGTTTCCCCATTATGCTCTACAATAATAGTAAAAAAAACTTAGATAACACTCTGAATACAAAGGTAAAATCATAAAGACAAGCTAGCATTTCCAAGCTAATTTCAAACTGAAAAGTCTAATAAAACATTAAAGCACATTAGTTTAAAAGAATAATTATCATACCAGTTTTGCAAAATAAATTTGAACACAGAGAGTTGGTGTCAGATGAAAACACCTAGAATTATTTATGAATTGTTTAATTAAGAATCCCGGTCATATTTGAGAACTTTTCAAAGAATACGAGTTGAGAGCATCTCTTCATGGAAATTTTAAGAGCTATTTGTACAAAAAATGTGCTCTAACATATTCTTCCTACCCAAAGAAATAAAGATGAAGACAAATCAAGGTTCATTAGCAGAAATAAATGGCAATCAATAAGAAAAAACACCTACTCACCTGTGAATCTAAAGGATTAGCTTCTCGGGATACGATATTTTGCAAGCTAATTACAGCAGCTGAAGCAGCTAAAATGGGATCAACTGAATTGTGATAATTTCCTGCATTACTTTGTCTTCCCTGTATCACTGCTCTGAAGAAGCCGCATCCAGCAAGTAAAGGACCAGCCTTAGATCCAATGACTGAAGTGGGATGTTCATGAGATACGTGAACAGCAAATATAGCCTCCACATCCCTGAGAGCACCATCTTCAATCATTCTCCTAGCACCTACTCCTGCTTCCTCTGCTGGCTGGAAGAGCAACTTAACAGTACCCTGAAACAAAATGACATGTAAAGAAAAAAAACTGAGATGTGAAGATTCAGTGCTAAATTTTTTTATTAATATATGTTTGTATTAATCATGATATTAATTGAAGATGCATAAAAGAAAAGAAAAAATACATAAATGCAATTTAGCTTACAATAGTTTTTGAAGTATGCAAATTATATGTTGATTATCCCTCTTTCAGACATTTGATTTTTAAGCAAATGCAACTTCAATTTACTATTCACCTCGTTTAAACAATTTGTAATAGAGCATCTTAAACATACATATGTTGGTAAGCCAGACAAGATCGTAGAATGAAGTCTCATCTAGGATAAAGGATGACGATTTTCCTAACGGCATTATACCTGTGTGTGCGCACCAACACCAGTGCCCTTTTAAATAATTATGATATCACCACATTGGAAGGACGTCCAACAAAGGGGTGTGCACTTTATGGTATTTCCACATTTTCTATGATTAAATAAGCAACTTATAAAACATTCAAAAATGAAATGACAGCATTCTAAAACTCCGGAGATAAATAAGTAATAATCTGGACAACAAATTTAAGAAAGGATTGATCAGAAGCTCTACTGCGGAACTGAAATTTTATTTTATTTTCTACTGCAGAACTGAGATTCCCATTCAGAGAACTAAAAAATCATAAACGGACTGAACAGCTAAAACTCAGTTCATGCATCGTCAATTAGTACTACCAAAACAGGCAGCAAATGTTTAAAGGAAAAAAAAGACAAGGATATGGAAATAAAACATGACCCTAGGTAGCAATTGTTTCATACTCATCATGTTTATCTTAACTATCTGAGAGGCTGAGACTAGAATTTGAAATCTTTTCGGACATTTAATCCTAAAGGAAAAAGGTATATACCATTCATGTTAAAAAAAAACACGTTTAAGGAAATGCTACCTTGAGAAGATGTTCACGAGCCTTCAATATCTTGGCAGCACCAACAAGCATTGACACATGTGCATCGTGTCCACAAGCATGCATTTTACCAGGGACCTTGCTCTTGTACTTCCATTCGACAGCTTCCTGGAATGACATTAAAACTCACTCTTATGTTTACAAGTAAGAGATACCTTATTGTAGTTAAAATATATATATACAAGAAATTCAAACGGCTAATATTGACCCAAAAGAATGTGCAAGTTACCAAGGATGCCTACTTTGACACGTGAAGAATAGTCCCTCGAATGTGGATTTAAATCACAATGAGAGCACTTAAATTTTAAATCAGTCTAAATTTTGGTATATTATATTATTAATTAAATTTAGTATTCATATCTGAATGAACAACAAAGAATCATGTCAAAGCTTGTTACTAAATATATTGCCAACAACTCAATTTGTTACCCAAAATTGTGAAGGTTTAGGTATAGTTGTGTGTTAAGCTATATTTCTATGAACATGGGCCCAATATAGGAGTTTTTACAGTAGCTAGCGTAATTAAGGTTTTCAGTTTGAAGCATGTGCATGCAGGGCAAGTAGACGCACAAGGACAGAGGACATGCATTTAGTAGTGTAATCAGTGTCGAGCCCATGAGAGATGCGGCCGGTGCATATACAAAGCAATGATACTACGAGCCAAGCTTTAGGCAATAACACGAGGCTAAGAAACGCAGCAGAGCGCGGCGCATACTGGCCAAGACACTCAAAAGTTTGGCAGCACAGACCGAAATGGGCAAAGTGCGGACCATGTTAAAGAGACAGTGATCGCATTGTGCAAAGCGACAAACTGCTGCATGTGTAATGAAACGCAAATGCTCAACATGCAGCGCAGTGCACACACAGAGCTAAACAATAGTAGTGTAAGACCACAAAGTCCAAATCGATGCTTTAAAGACTGTTAGTCATAAAAAGATGACCTTTGGGTATATTACCAATTTAAAGGCAATATAGTCAAAGGCTCTTGATGCATCTCTATGAATGAGACTACTAAGCTTATGTCTATGCTTAAACTAAAAACACAGTAGAATTATTTGCATAGAGGAATCAAGATCAAAAAAAAATTAATATTGATATATTCGGATGATTTAAGCACTTGGTATTTTACAAATGACTCAACCTAGACTCAAATTATCACAGTGATTAGTCAAAGAAATATTTCATCTACATGAGGTTGTTCAAGCATGATTGAGCGCAATATAATCAGTCCCAAGACAGTTCAGACAATGATCGGTGCCAATCCAATCAACGCAATCCTAGCAGTCACAATCCAATCGGTTCCAATCTAATCAACTTGCCACTAACAGTTGACCCTAAGTGGAACTGTTGTTCGATTTTAGAAGCTAATGCAGGTCAACATATTGAGTTTGGATGGATATGATTAAGTTGCATTAATCAATAATTCATAGGGTAAATACTTCATGCTTTCAGTTAATTTGATGATTCACCTTCCTTTTGATCATTACATTCCCTTGTAACTACAATGAACGAATGAAATCAGCTATGAATTTTGTGTGCGTGGAATCTATATAACCTTTGAAGTGCGTAAGTGATGATCATATAGATGCCCAAGTTTGAGACAAAGTAAGCTAGCAAAAGTTTAATCCATGTTAGTGAGATGGGTGATCTCATTTCTAGTGCTTACAGTACTTTTCATCTCTCAAGATCAAATGCATTTGTCTCATTCTAGTTGCAAACAGCCAAATGTGATGTCAATGTAAGAAATCCTATCATTTATAACCATAAATATGTCATATTGAAGCTTAGTGATTTAAGCCAATGACCATATCATATATTCAATAAACATGAATCTCCTTCAGATGATGATCTAATAATTATATCCTTAACTCACCTATGACAGAAGATTCAACATGCATTTTCATATATGCTGGTGATATAGATGCCATCGGATTGTTCATGGTGTTCATATAATGTCTCGTATTGTGGTGCAATGATATATATATATATACATATATAGTACTTTTGATCTTTGTAGTAGTTTGTTATAGCGGGATGCTTAATAGCCCTTGTTGTAGACTATTTGTTGTGAAGCGACTGTGATTCTATTACATATGTATTTGCTCTGTAATGTTAAACACTCAAAACTTCAAACGACTTGCGCCCTTACGACATTATATTGGCGATATGGGTCATCACGAGTAGCACGTTGAGACCGCAATGTTGGACATGTGTGAGTAAAGTATCAGAAGTCAAATCGGAGCGTGTGATCACATACAAAGCAAAGAGCAAGCAAAACACATTTGTGTGCAGGTGTGTGCAAATGACACTAGATAGTGTGCGAGTAGGATACATATGTAGGTATAGCATATATGCACAAAAACCAAGGTAAAACTAGTCTTACTTAAGCTCCGTTTGGCACGACGGTGGCGGTCGTGAACGCGGTGGTAAAACTGTCATTCGTGCACAAACACTTAGGGAACTTCATCCACTTTTGTATTCAAGTGGATGAAGTTCCTTAGGTGGGCATTCATGAATGACGGTTTTACCACCGCGTTCATGACCGCCACCACTGTACCAAACGGAGCCTTAGGTGGCGTTTGGTTGGGCTGATGGGCTCCGGTGCTGATGGCGAAAAACGACGTTTACGCTAAAAGTGGCGTTTGGATCGACAGATCCATAAAAAGTCATTTATTATAAACCGATGTTTCCTCCTATACCCCATCCGTGCCAAAAAACTGCTTTCCTGCGTCCAGATGCGCGCGGCCGAAGGCGGAAGGCGCTCGATGCGGAAAGCGGAAGGTGCTCTCTACTTTCTCTTCTCCAATCCGATCGCCCTAGATCGTACCAACTGCCAACCCCTCCTTCGCTTTTTCCCCTCGCCATCTCCACGGGACCCTTCGATTGCGGCCGGAGGCGGTAGCTAGAGTGTCACTTGCGCACTCTTCCCCTGTTTTTACTGTAGCTTCTGTCATTTCCCCTGTTTTGATCTTCAAGGCAATAGCTTTCATTTTGCTACTTGAAAATCCGCAATCGTGGAACCTGTGGCGCTAACTTGATCCTTTGAAGTTCGGTAGTCATCCTTCAACAAATCATCTGGTTCATCTTTGTACGGATGGTGATTTGTTTGCAGCTTTCTTACCAAGATATTATCAGCCAATGCATCTTTAGCAGCTTTGACCTTCCCCTTTCCTTTCTACCCATCCTTATTTGTACTTACGGCTTTATATTGTATTCAGTGGAAATGGTTCTTAAATGCAGAATACTGCAGAATTCTTTTCTTCATCCATTCCAAGGCTAGCCAGAATACTTTGTATTAAAGATTTATTTGCATGAAGTTGCATGTTCTTTAGGTTATGCTATTGAAACTGTCTTCATATCTACATTTGCTGTGTGTTTTTCCCTTCATGGAAGCAATAATCATTTTGGAAATCAACTTTGTTTTTCTTTTTGGCATAGAATATAGAATGAAATTTATGGATAGAATGAAATCAGTTTGTAAATATGGATAGAATGATACCAGTTTTGGTGATCACCGATTTTGGTGATTTTGGTGAGTACCAGTTTTGTTTAATTGAATTGTAATGTTAATAACAACTGAGTTTGATTTGTAGTGGTTTACCAATCACCTACCTATGTATTAATTATTCGTCCAAAATTATATTTTAGGAGATGATCGCTCTACGTGATATTATAACGGATCAGTTGTATGAAGCTAGATCATAGACCGAGATGACGGAGTTATCTAGTTCTAAAAGAATGTCTTTTTAATGAAGTAAACTTTTTTTTTGGTGTTATATTATGGAAAAAATGTCTTTTCATATATTTTGTGGTTGGTAATTATGTTATTGAAAAAAAAATTAACTCAAAACACTGTTTTGTTTCCAAACGACTTTTTCAGAACTCCATTTTACAAACTCCATTTCACCCAAACAGTTTTTTAACAAAATTCCGTTTACCAGAATTAGCACTTTTCCTATCAGCAGCTTTCTATCAGCAACTTTTCATCAGCAACAACTCAACCAAACAAAGCCTGAGTCGGGACATCAAGCAGAAACGTCTTGTGTTGTTCAAGATGACCAGAGCACATCGAGATTATGGGGGATTAATTGGGCACAGTGGTGACTTGATCGAAGAGGTTGAGGGTGTGATAGGGTTGCTTGAGTTGGGTTTGGGTGTTTTTTTACAAAAAAGAGGAGAGAGAAAAAAAAGGAATGAACTGGTAAAAGAGAGAAATTTCTAGCAAGTATGAGAAATTTAAGGTGCTGAAAATTTTATGAAGTACTTGGCTCTGGAATAGTAGAAAAAAAATCTATGTGAGCGCTAATGTGAGTGTTTCTTGTAAAATCATCCATAATCGTATATACAGTATTTTTTGTGTTTCTCCTTTCTATCACTATCATCATTAATCAAGCAACACATTTTCCCCAGCAGCAACAATCTAAGGCTCTATTTGGCACAACGATGGCGGTCGTGAACGTGGTGGTTATGAACCATCGTTCGTGAACGCCCGACCTCACCCAAGGAACTTCATCCACTTTTATGTTCTAAGGCTCTATTTGGTGACGGGCATAACCGATGTCATGCCAATCATACATTCTATTATGGTGGCTTATGAATCGTCGTTCGTGAACGCCCAAACTCGCCTAAGGAACTTCATCCACTTTTATGTTCAAAACTAATTTTCTTTTCTTCGCGGCGGTCATAACAGTTGTCATGCCAATCATACATTCTATGATGGTGGCTTTTTTGTTAAAACTCACCGGAGCAAAAACTACACGCCAATCGGAGCCTAAATGTGTTATAAAATATTTTTTTCCCTGAACCAAAACTATCACATGTTCAAATATAAACAGCATAAATGTTGCTGTTACAGTAGGATTCATCCTACTAAGCTACCATAAAGAAAGAGCAATCCGCCTATCAACGTATGTACCAGTAACGATAACTCAAGCATTGTGCACATGGTCAACTCCTCGAAGAAATATGAAGCCCTTAGCAAAAAGGATAAATAAGGACCAGCATGTCCCTTCACGAAAATTGAATTCCTAAAATTAGTAAACTATATGGAGTCAGGGAAACAGGGATGATGCAAATAGTATGTATATGCGCTCTCAAATAAGCCAACAATTGGTTGGCATGAGCAGATTCCCAGATCTAACATCTACAGGTTGCAAACAAAATAGCGGCTAATCTCGCCATTGGCAATCGAAGTAGGAAAGAATTTGGCTCCAGAACGACATTCATAACCATATGAAATAGACCATGGAAACAAACAACCGAGGAGGAAACAAGGCTTAATGAACGACCTTAATAAAGAAGCAATCAAACCTGGATCGGAAGAGCATCCATGTCAGCCCTGAGCGCGACAACCGGAGGTCTGCCGGTACCAAGGGTGGCCACGATCCCTGTCCTCGCAAAGGGGAAACGATAGTCTATTCCCATGCCATCAAGCTCCTCCATGATCAATCTCCCCGTCTCCACCTCCTCGTAAGCTAACTCCGGGTACTGGTGAATCTGCCGCCGCACCCCCTTTACCCACTCCACAGCCTCCGGTATCATTGCCAAACGCAGTATCTCGTCTTTCCAATCCACATCTCCACCACCCGGCGGCGATCTCCTGCTCCCGTTCGCCTCCACCGCGCGCCTCAGCGGAACGGAGACCGGGGCGGAAACCTCAAACACCCCTCCGATAAGAAGCTGATCCACATCCAGTCCCTCGGCTCCAGTTTCGAACGTGACGAGGGGGAAGGTGAGCAGTAAAATCAAAACTCTGATAAGCGTCCGCGCCATTGGAGCAACAGCGGCCGACGCAGGGAAAATCAAGAAGAAGAGGACGAATATTAGATATAAAAAGAGCGACCTACCGAAGTGGTAAGCAGCGGCGGCGGCGGGGCCCAGGCCAGGCGGGAGAGTGACGGGCGGCGTGGTTGGAAGAAGGAAAAATTCGGAAGATAGCCGGTCAAGGCATTTAACTCGTGCGAGAATTCATTATTGTTAGTGAATTCATTATTGCTCGCGCCCGCCACCTGATGCCGACATTCGGGAGACATTCGGGAAACAAGTCGGGTTACTTCGGCATAGCTTAGGTTCTGTATAATTGTTTGGTTGGGTTGTTGCTGATGTAAAGTTGCTGATAGAAAAATTGTTAAATATGAAAAATAAAGTCTTGTTAAAAAACTGTTTTGGTGAAATGAAGTTTTGAATATGTTGTTTGGAAACAAAACGGAGTTTTGAGTAGAATTTTTTTCCCCACAAATTTTAAGAAAAAATTATATTTTTTCATAATATAGTACCAAACACAAAAAATAATGTTTACTTGAACCAGTTACCCATGATATCTCGGTCTACGATCTAGATTTATACAACTGTTCTGCTATACTATCACGTAACGTGATTATCTCATCTACACCACCTGCAGTGTCAGAGCATGTATCATACCGCTCTTGAGTGGCCACTCCATTATCTCGATCCCCTGCTCGCACTCGCTGAAATCAAAATCCACACACAAAGGATATCAACGAATGAAATTATGTAAATTCATCGTGGTAATCACAATATTTGCATATTTGTCAAAGCGATAGCTAGGCATGTACCGCAGTATGACCCACTTCTTCTTCCAAACACTGAATAATCGTTCTATCACATTTCTAAGCTATGAATGTGCATGATTGAACATCTTTCGACGTTCTTCTGCTCGACAACCACCACGGGGAGTCTGACAGATGATATCTTGTATCTTGATATGGTTTCAAATATCCTTTTTTAGAGGATAGCCAGAATCAACCAAATAATATTTTGGCAAAATAGCCAAAATGGTCCCTTAACTATTGGTGTCATTTCAAATTGGTCATATATCTTTCATTTGGTTCAAATGAGTCCTTTAACTTTGTATTTAATTTCAAATCCATCCTAAAACTAACACCGTTAAGTTTATTTCAATTTACTCAATAATAAATGCTCATTTTGTCATTCAAAACATTTGTAATTACCACATTTGTATAATTTGTTCAAAAAATTTGGGTAAAATAGCAAAAAAAAAAAACATTTGATCGCAAGTTTCAGAAGAGGAATGTTAACTTCGGCATTGTACTTAATGACAACTTCTCTTGTTATGTCCTGAGATACCACATTTTGAGCATTTAACTACTTCATGCTTACGACCTATCTTTGTTTGACTTCCTTCATCGTTTGTGTACAACCCTCATTCTCCGAGGGTAGGGCTCACTCAAAGCCATGTAGGCAGAAGTCAAGGTCAAATGGTCAACACAGAACTCAACAGTTCAAGACACCAAGACAGCTCAGCCAGCAGGAGCAGAAGAAGGCCTAGGCGAGTAGGGGTGCACTCGTGCGAGTAGCCTGGATACTCGCCAAAAGGTGGGCGACCATAGGTGATACTCGCCTCTTCTATGGGGGTAATCGCCTCAATGTCGCTAGTCGTCGGGCAGGGTCTGGGTTATAAAAACTCCCCTACCCCTTAGTTTTCCTATAAATAGGACCTCAGGAGTACTTGGATTGGCACCTGAACTTGAGCTTTTGGAACCCCCCTCGTTCAAATTCTCAGACTCGTCAACCTTGGCCGCGACTCCCGGTACTAGCCAAGTCGGTGTCTTCCTCGTACCCTGCTCGGTCATTTTTTGGTTGTGGAGGGGAAGTCTCTCTTGAGCTTCCGGGTACGTGGTGGGACCTCCCTGCCGCAGCGCCTGGGGTCCTGTTGTTCTTTTTCCGAGCCCTCTTCATCGTTGCCAGTCAGACCTTCTCGTTGGACTGCTGGGCGAGTAGCCTCCGGCTGCATTGGTCCGAATTTTGAAGCTAGAATTTTCCTGGCTTTAACACTTTAGTGCGGTGAGCGTGGATCGTATCCAGAGGAAGAAAGTTCGGTAGAAAGTCGAGATGGTTGTAGTTGGCGACCATGCAGAGGTAGTCGGGAACTCGGTCGGCGGCGGCGAGTTTGTGACGTTAGCAGTCTTTGAAGAATTCGCGCGGCGAATAGAAGGATCTATGCGAGCAGCTCTCCAACTTCGCGCGGAAGGAACGGCGACCTAGCCTCATCGTCTGATTCTGATCGAAGAAGGTGCTCACCCTCGGCGAGCAGGGAAGGAGCATGAAGAGGAGCTGGAGCGACCAAGGAGGTCGCAGTTCTACCCGCAGGTCTCGCAGGGAGCAGGCGGGATCCGATTCTGCGAGGAGGAGGAGCATGCGAGGTACTTCGGTACTCGCCAGCTTAGTGAGTATGGGGGCGATACTCGCCAGGCAGAGGGTCGTCGCCAGTTCGGTGGGAGGAGCCCATTCTGTGAGGAGATTATTGCTGCGCCAGTGCCGGAAGAGTTCAGAGATCCCGCGATGAATTACTACTCCGGGAGAGATGACCCTATCCGACATCCCCAGTGGTTTGAGGATGTAGTCCCCATCCGGACCATGTCGGACGCCTGTGAGGAGCTTATTGAAAGGGCCAATAAATTCGTCCAGGGGGAGGCCTCGAATTGCGGCTTCCTGGCCAAGCTCACCAAGCTGACCAGGGAGGAGGAAGAGGAAGGAGAGACGGTCCCCATAAGAAGAAAGGAGGAGCCCCAGAGATTGGAGAGGAGGAGGCCGGAAGAGCGCAGGACGGCAAAGCGCAGGAGAGAGGAGCCAGGGAGGCAGGAAGTGGGAAGACCCTTTGTAACTCCGGAACGGCTAGAGGAGGAAAGAAAGTACCAGGTACTGGAGCAGCGACCGCCGTGGAGACCAGCGAGAAGGCCCCAGCAACCGGGTCAGGGAAGGAGGTTCTCCCCGGAGGGGAGGAATCGGTGTAGGCAAGAAGGGCGTAAGGAGAAAGGATGCAGGGAATCAATGGTTGTTGTCTGTCAGGGGAACAGACGTAACCAGAGGAATAATCGGAGGAGGAATGAGGATCGGGTCGACCAAGGATGTCGAGGCGGGGCCCAGGCTGGAGAAGTAGGAGTGATTTATGGAGAAACGGGGCTCGGATCTTTCTGCAAGACGAACCTCCACCAGATCTACCGCAAGAGTGTCGCTTCGACCTCTCAAACGCCAACCCCGCTAGAGGAGATCACTTTCTCGGAGGAGAGCATGTTAGGGAATGAGAATCCCTTCCGTGATGCTCTTGTGATTCAAGCGGTCGTCGAAGACTTCACGGTCAATCGAATCCTGGTGTGCAACGGGGGTTCGGTCCGTGTCATTTTCGCGAACACGTTTGACAACCTGGAAGTCGAGGCGAGCAGGATGATGGCCTCGGACGGTCCCCTTTTTGATTTCTCAGGTAAGCAAAAGAAGGTGGACGCGGCAGGAAGATCAGCCGCCGTCGGGAAGCTTAATCCAAGTTGGGAAGGACCCTTCATCATCCACGAGTCATTAGCAACTGGCGGATATCGCCTGCAGAATCACGAAGGGCTATTGGAGAATACCTGGAGCGGCGATGACCTGAAAAGGTTTTATCCCTGAACAGGAACATGTACATCCCTCTCATGTAAATTAATTGTTTATAAATAAATTCCTCGCCTCCCTAAAAAGGGGATGACGAGGGATTCTTGCTCCTATCACATCAACAATTATCTTAAAATAAAGAAGGAAAGCAGGTAAAGCCGACCTCCGTGTCAGGTTGGGAAACGGGCCTCCGACTTGATTCTCGTAAGATCCAGAACGGATGATGGGACGGTGCCTAGGTGGGGGTTTCCCTAAGACCAAGCCTCTACATTGACGGTCGAGATCAGCTCCCCCCTTGCACGTTGGTCACGGTTCCCTCCGACTGCACCTCTCATCCGACTGGAGAGATTATCAGGAAGAAGTCGTGACGCCGACCTCCTAGCTCGACAATAGGATGATCGACTTCACCTCTTAAGGGACCCTTGAATAAAGGCGTCGCAAATTCTCAAAGAGTAGAAGGCTCGCAACATAGCATTCTGTTTCTAATGACCCTGACCAGTCATTTGAGTCAGTGTGTTTAATCCCCTCTGATTGTTGAGTATGTTAGGAGAAAGTTCGTCGAAAACAGCATCAACATCACAGTAGGATGGAGACCTCGGGATGACGTGTCTTTGGGCCTCCCCGACTGTCAGTCCCTACTTGTCGATCTCTTCACCAGCATCAACATCACAGTAGGATGGAGACCTCGGGATGATGTGTCTTTGGGCCTCCCCGACTGTCAGTCCCTACTTATCGATCTCTTCACCAACATCAACGTTATGGTAGGATGGAAACCTCGGGATGTTATGTCCCCTAGGACCAGCCCAATGGTTATTCTCTACTTCTCATCCTAGAGTCCATTATTATTACAAGCATCCCGACAGTCTTTCATCAGGTGCAAAAGAGAGCTTTAGGAGCATTTGTCCCTTGGGACCTTCTCCGAAGACCCTCCACAGATTGACTCCAACAAGGTTTTACTTGAAGATGGCGAGTATGTGTGTGCGACTATACATGCGCGAGTATGATGTACGAGTATGCAGGTGCGAGTAAGGTATGATCGTCGACCATAGCACTCAATCTCGCCCGTGCCTAGGATCCTAGCGAGCATTCAATCTCATCACAATCCTAAGAACCTACTCGGCATGCAAACAAGGAAGCGGGAATGAGAACATCAGGCGAGCACAAAAACCTATATTCCATTTCTTTGAATAATTACATCTTCAAAAAATAATGAAACGGATATCAAGAGAAAGTTACAAATGGTCGGCGACTAAGCAGCATCATCGCCATCGTCCTCGCCATCTATATCGACATCTTCGCCATCATCGTCCTCGTCCTCAGAATCATCATCCTCGGAATCGCTAGACGAGGATGGAAGATCTCGTCTGGGGGAGGTGGACTCCTCGGCGAGCAGCGCCGGGATGAGGTCCACCACAGTCAAGTCCATCACCTCCAGCTTTAGAAGACCTTCGGCTTTCAACCTGCTCAGGACAACCTTCCCGGTCGCCCTGGCGATCTCTCGGCGAACATGCGACATCTCATCGCCGTGTATCCTTATCTGCTTTCCCCTAGAGGAGCCAGCCTCCGAAGGCTGTTGCTCGGCAGGCCGAGTTTCCAGCTCGGCGATGCGAACTTGGGCGGCCTCCAAGGTCTGCCGAGTATCTTCCAGCTCCTTCTCCAGCTGAGATACCTTCTTCTCCATTTCCACCTCGGCGGCCTGTACAGGTAAAGACAGCGGTTAACAAACATCGATCGGCGCGAAAGGCGACTATCCCAGAAAGGCGACGAGCGAGTACCTCATGATCTTTCCACTTGGCGGCCTCCAGCCCCATGGTGATGAGCTTCTTGCTTTGCACCTTGATCACCTGCTCGTACTCAAGCAGCTTCCTCGCCGACGCATGACCGAGATCGGCAGCTCGCAGGTAAGCTCGCGAGCTCTTATGTGCAAGGTACTCAGCCGAAACATCTTGTAGGGACTCGGCATCTGCGCGACCATAGAGGGCGAACATCACGTCGAACGCCTCGCCAGTATCCTCCCAATACTCCGACCAGGCGGGGAGGTTGGTGCTCAAAGTTACTTCATGAGCTCGCTCAGCCCAGGACACCAGAGGGCGGCCATAGGCATCCTCGCTTTGAATGCCTTCGCCGAAGTGCGGGCGGCCGCTGTGCTCGCCAGCCTCCGAAGGATTTGCCTTCGCATTGAGGTCCCTCTTGGCGATCTCTTTTTTTCTCGCAGGCTCGCTGGACTTCGCCTTCGCCTTCCGCTTCCTAGAAGACCCAGCATCATCGTCGGCGACCTCCTGCTCATCGCCACCCAGCGATAAGTCGATTGGGACAGGAGGCCCCGCCTTGGGTGCCAAAGGAAGAAGCTCGCTCGGTTAGGAGCGAGTCGCTGCATCAAGACATAGAGCGAAGAGCGTTAATCATCAGTTGAAGACAAAGGGGCGAGTAGGACCAATACTCGCTCAGAAGACTACCTTCACCCGGGAACACCTCGGCGAGCTCATCTACTCGCCTCCTCCAGAAAACCACATCCAAGCCGCGATTCCGGAAGCTGTCTAGTAGCTTCTCCCTACTCTCCTCCAGGTAAGGAGTGGCGAAGGCGCTCTCCGTCGGCTGGAAGGACGAGCTCGGGATGATCCCAAAGTCGCATTTAATGACGACTAGTCGCTCGCCCCAGTGATGGTTCTTATTCGCCATGCCGACCAGCGTGCAGACGTGGCTGCACAAGAAGACGACGCCCTCGCCTGTAGCGTTAAAATGGAATACTCGTCGGAAAATAGAGAAATCGAAGGTGATCCTCTCTTCTCGCAAGAAGCAAAGGAACCCCACGATCATCGCCACTCCGTTTGGGTTGATCTGGGCAGGGACTATCCCAAAGTAACGGAGGATTTGGCAAAAATCTGTCCACAATGGTAGTCGCAAGCCGACCTCAAAGTGGCGAACAGGGAAGACCATCTCGGTAGGCAGGAAAGAGTTCAGGCGCTCGTCCTCGCGAGGAAGCCTGGCGACATAGCCCGGCGGCAGGTACGTAGCCGAAAACTCCTTCAAGTCCTGCGGCCGAGTAATCGCCTTCTTGAAGGAGGTCGCCTCGAAATTCTTCGCATGACTCGCACGCCGAATAGCCTCCTCGTCAGCCATTCTAGAAGAAGAAGAGAAGAAGGAGCGAGTATCAAAGAGGCGAGGAAGAA
This sequence comes from Dactylorhiza incarnata, assembly GCA_033032865.1. Classification (NCBI taxonomy): domain Eukaryota; kingdom Viridiplantae; phylum Streptophyta; class Magnoliopsida; order Asparagales; family Orchidaceae; genus Dactylorhiza; species Dactylorhiza incarnata. The sequence goes on from JAWHQI010000258.1 coordinate 2,173,793, forward strand.
AGTAATCAAGAGATACTCGCTAGGAATGCAAGAAGATCGCCAAAAAGCATAATAAATACGTACCCACCCCCTATTTATAGTGATCGGAACATTTGGCTTGTCGCATACGATGCCGCGAGTACGAGTACATGATGGCGAGTAGCAAGGAAAGTCACCAAAAGCCAGCGGCACACGTCAAATCATCATCAAAGCGCGCGGATACCTGCATCAGAATACAAGGGAGCTCGCCAAATCGGAGCGACATTCTACCACTACTCGCAAGGAGACCGAAAAAAAAAAGATAGAAGAATTCAGAACATCACAACACGCAAACCAGCAAGCGAGCAAAGAATAAAAGGCGAGATTAGAATACTCGCCCAATAAAATTACTTATGCAAAATGGTTCGAATTACAAACATTCGCCAAAATGGCGACCAAGCAACTACAACAAAAAAGAAAAAGCAGCATCTAAGGAGGACCATGGAGGTTCGCCTGGGCTTCAGGAGGTTGCGGATGTCGCCCGACCCAGCCCATACTGCGAGCCCGCTTGAAGTGCTCGAAGGCCAGAGTCATCGCGTCCTCGCCCTGCAGAAGCTGATCCTCGATCCTCGCCAGGCGACCAACCGAGCCCATGCTCGCACGCATCCCTATGAGCTCATCATGATGCAGCTGTTGGCGATGCTCCAACCTGGCAACCCGACGCTCCAAGTCGTTGACAGATTGAAGGCGAGATTCCGCCCCCGCTAGCCGAGTATCAAACTCTTCCAGCCGGGATACTCGCACCTCCAGCTCGGTCAAGCGGCGATGAGGCTCGAGGGCCGCCAAGCGTTCAACCCGCGACTCCATATCAGTCAAGCGACGATGAAGCTCGTTGATCGCCAGGCGCTCTATCTTCGCCTCCAGATCCAAGATGGCGCGAGTAGCCCTCTCCTGGTACTCGCGAGAAGGAAGCCCAACTCTATCGATCAAAGCTCCCACGGGAGTCTGAGCGCGAGCTGTAAAGACGACAAAGGAGCAGAAGACTTTAGTAGTGAGCATCAGAGGTAAGTCGCCGAAGAATTCAGCAAAAGCAGATGGTCAAGATTACCAGGTCGGCGATTATCATTCCTCGAGCTGCGAGGAGGACTACGAGATCGCCGAGGAGGGGAGCTCCTTCCTCGGTGAGGAGATGAGTGTAACACCTCCCCTGTAGTGACCATATAATATGGGTCCGGCCGGGACCCCACAACATATAACCGCCACAGCTTTGGTATTAAAAGATGATATTAACTACCCAATCTCAAAACTCAGATAATACAGCGGAAACAAACCAAAACCACAGAGATTGTCCACAGTACAAAGGAGTCCAACTGGCCTTAAGGCCTTACACAACCAACATCCAAATCATCAGACATTCAATACTAATAAGACATCCCAACAAAAGGGGAAAGATAGTTTTTCCTAAACTACCTCAGCATGCAAGCCGGATATAACAAAGTACGAAGAAAGTAATGCAGAAAAACAACTGAGCACTTCATGAGGCTTTAGGCCTTTTTGGCCGGCGCGCTGGGTCCAGCCTGCGATTCTTGCCCTGCAACCAAATCACAAAGAGCGGTAAACGAGGGTCAGCTATGGCTGACCACAAACGGTGTAACAACATCCCTCCTCCCGGCCATCCTAGCGGACCCCGGGGAACTACTTCACCCTGCAAGTCAGCACTTCGTATGCAAATGTACATAAAGAAAAGCAACATAAATACAAGCATGAGTGTCACAAACATCATCCACGTTTCTATGTTGAGCAGGCAATAAAAGGGGCCTACCAATGCAAAATGAATGCAAACCCGGGTTTCACCCAAGGCACCCTAAAGCGTATGAATCTATCACATCATCATCACATCACAAACACAGGGGTACTCGTCATTTCCCCGCAAGGGCATCGTAACCCAAGGCCAAGAGCTCTCGCTGAGACCCACCTCGCCTGGCTCGCCATGCCATCAGGCTTGTCTAACAGCTCACACGCTCGGGCCGCCAACAACACACAAGATCGATACTAAGAATTCTGGCTAACAAAAATGTCCCAAGGCCCTGGACTTACTCTCGGGACAACGTCCACCGATTGCCTCGCCTGGCGACCGTCAACGGACTCATCCGTAGCACAGACATTCTCGTTAGTCAACAATCGAAGGGACTAATCTTGCCGGGACACTCTCCACACGTGAATCTCAGTCTTCACGGGATAGCCAGCCGACCACAAAGACCAATCGCGCCTTCGCACAACACTAGGCATCACAAGCCCCATATTCCGCACATTACTTCCCCGCCCTAAACCCAACGTTCGTTACCACACGAAGCTACAAGGGCATCACAACGATGAGTTCGCCGTATTCAGATTTCTAACAAAACCCCTAAAATGCGCGTAAATCAACATCACCGAATCGGACCAACGGCCACAAATCCGGCTTCACCCACAATGCCTAATCCGCTAATGGAGCGGACCTCTAGTGCAAATCATGTCGGGGATGGACTCAATCAACCCGATGGTTCCTTTTGAACCAAGGCGACCCGGACCCCTCTCACTCGACGGATCCGGTGCCAAAATGCAGAAATTAAAGGGATGCCATGCACGCATCCTAAAGACCGGGAGGAGAAATGTCGTTACCTTTTGAGATCTCCTCCTAGCCATGAGAAGCTTGCAAACAAACGGTGGAGAAGAAGCACCTCGACGCCCTCTACACATTGCCGGTCTCGGATCGGCGAACGGAGCTCCGAAGCTCCGGCAATGGCGGATTCCCCTTCTTCTTCCTCCTTGCCTCCTCCTCCTTTCTCCAACCTAAGAGAGAGAAAGTCTTGGAAATAATGAGGGTTTAACTCCTCTACCAAGCCATAAAACCCCCCATCCATCCATCGCAGCCGTTGGATCAAATCCCAACATTTTTGGACGGCCGGATCATCTTCCCCGTCACTTTTCGCGGAGCAGAATAAACAGTGCGCACGAGCAGCGGTGCACGGTCAGTGATCGTGTGCGGCCAACATCCCCTGATCGTGCGCACTACACAATCAGCCGACCTTCAACCCTTGTGAATTAACGCACGATCAGGCGCACGACCACTGGTCGTGCGCGAAGGAGGCCAGTGAGCGTGCGCGAAGAACCTGCTATGGAATTTTCAGCCTATTCCGAGCGCGACGCTACCACTCTGCCTACCTCGCTGGACTACGATTTTTGGGGTGTTACAACTCCACCCCCCTTAAAAGAATTTCGTCCTCGAAATTTCAGAATTTAAACAGGAAATTCATAAAGCATACCTGGAGCAAAAGTTCCGGGAAATCCTCCCGCATCGCTTGCTCACGCTCCCAAGAGAATTCGTCTCGCCCGCAGTTGTCCCATCGCAACTTTACAAGTTTGACTTCCTTGTTGCGCAACTGTCAGACTTCTGAATCCTCCACGCCAACCGGACGAACCCTCGTCCCCAAATCCTCCATCACCGGCACCGTCGCCGCTTCGACTACGACGCTCAGCTCCACCAGAGCTTTCCTCAACACAGAGACGTGGAAGACATCATGTAATCCACTCAGCTCTGCGGATAACGCCAAACGATAGGCTGCTTCGCCTATACGTTCCGTAACCTCGAATGGACCCAGATACCGCGGACTCAACTTCTTGAGTCGCCGCACCCGCGAAACACCCTTGAACGGCTTGATCTTCAGGTAGACCATGTCGCCCACTGCAAACTCCACATTTCTGTGGCGCGCGTTGAAATACTTCGCTTGTCGATCCTGAGCAACCTTCATGCGCTCCTGAACCGTCCGCACAATCTCGCAAGCATCTTCCACCCCTTGCTTCCCCAACAGCTTAGTGTCTCCCACCTCCGCCCAAGACATCGGCGTTCGACACTTCCTTCCATGCAAAGCTTCATAGGGCGCCATTTTGATACTCGCCTGGAAGCTATTGTTATAGGCAAACTCCACCATGAAGAGGTGGTCTTCCCAACCTTTACCAAAGTCGAGAGCACACATTCTCAACATGTCCTCCATCGTACGATTCGTTCGCTCTGTCTGACCATCGGTCTGCGGATGGAACGCGGTACTAAACTTAAGCTTTGTGCCTAATCTCTTCTGTACTAGCCTCCAGTCCTTCGAAGTGAAACGCCCATCGCGATCACTAACGATGCTCTTCGGAATCCCGTGCAACCGCACAATGTTTCGAACATAGAGCTCCACGAGCTTCTCCACGCTATCGCCCTTCTGATTCGGAATGAAGTGAGCCACCTTGGTCAGGCGATCCACTATCACCCAAATCGCATCGTTACCCTGCTGTGATCGAGGCAAACCATGTACAAAATCCATGGAGATGTCATCGAACTTCCATTCGGGAATAGGGAGAGGCTTCAAGAACCCACCGGGCCTTTGGCACTCATCCTTCACCAAGGCACAAGTCTGACATCGGCTCACGTACTCGGCTACATCCCGCTTCATCCCAGGCCACCAAAAAGATTTCTTCATATCCGCGTACATCTTTGTACTTCCTGGATGAACGGAGTACTTCGTAAAGTGAGCTTCAAACATCAACTCCTCGCGAAGCTTGCCAAAGCGCGGAATACAGATCCTTCCGTCTCTCTTCAGAATCCCACCAACCATCTCCAAAGTCGTGCCTTCGCTTTGTTGAGCCTCCAACGCCCACTGTTGGCACTCTTCATCTGCGCTCGTCGCCTCTCGGATTCGATCTGTTATGTCATACTGCATTTCCATCCAGTTCAAACGAGTCACGCCAGACTCGCCTCTTGCCACACAAGAAATATCCAGGGACTCCAGGTCTCGTATCAAACGCTCATCATGCGCCGCCATCCAATTACCTTGCCCGGAGTACTTCCTACTCAAGGCATCCGCCACCACGTTGGCTTTACCCGGCGTATACTGAATCTCCACGTCGTAGTCCCCAAGGAACTCGACCCATCTACGCTGACGCATATTCAAATCCTTCTGGTCCAGGAGATACCTCAGGCTCTTGTGATCCGTGAAGATCTCCACCTTCGCACCATAAACGTAGTGCCGCCATAATTTTAGCGCAAAAATTACCGCCGCCAACTCTAGATCATGGACGGGATAATTCCTCTCATGAGTCTTTAACTGCCTTGACCCATACGCTATCACCTTGCCGTGCTGCACCAGCACGCAACCCAACCCGCAACCTGACGCGTCGCTGAAAATCCGAAATCCTTCCGTCCCACTAGGAAGACTAAGGATTGGAGCAGACATCAACCTTTCCTTCAAATTCTCAAATGCACGGGCACACTCCGGTGTCCATATGAACCTTTGGTCCTTGCGAGTGAGAGTGGTGAGGGGCAACGTCATCCGCGAAAAGTTCTCCACGAACCTTCTGTAGTAACCGGCTAGTCCAAGGAAGCTCCGGACTTCCGCCACGGTTCTCAATACAGGCCAATCCCTAATGGCTTCAATCTTCGCTGGATCTACTGCCACCCCATCTCCACTAATTACGTGACCCAAGAAAGCCACCTTCTCGATCCAAAACTCGCATTTTGAGAACTTGGCATAAAGCTGATTCTCCCTTAGAGTCTGCAATACTAGCCTCAAGTGAGACTCATGCTCTGCCTCTGTTTTTTAGTACACCAAAATGTCATCAATAAACACCACCACGAACGAATGTAGAAACGGTCGAAAAACCCGGTTCATCAGATCCATGAAGACAGATAGCGCGTTCGTCAGTCCGAACGGCATCACCGAAAACTCGTAATGGCCATACCGAGTCCCAAACGCTGTCTTAGCGATATCCTCTTCTCGAATCTTCAACTGGTAGTACCCCGACTTCAAGTCTAACTTGGAGTACACCACCGACCCTACTAACTGGTCGAATAAAACATCGATTCGCGGAATCGGATATTTATTCTTAACGGTCAATTTATTCAGTTCACGGTAGTCGATACACAATCACATACTTCTGTCTTTCTTCTTCACAAACAATACCGGCGCGCTCCATGGCGAAGAGCTGGGCCTAATGTACCCTTGCTCTAACAACTCCTGCAACTGAACCTTTAACTCGGCCAGTTCCTTCGGTGCCATCCTAAACGGAGGACGCGACACCGGCCTCGCACCCGGTACCAACTCGATCGAAAAATCGATCTCACGCTGAGGGGGTGCTCCCGGAAGCTCCTCGGGGAATACGTCCTCAAATTCTTCCACCACCGGAACTTCTCCAATGGCCAACTTTGTGGAGTGAGTCTCCAACAAAGCCAAAAACGCCTCGCCTCCTTGGTTTACCGCACGCCTCATTTGCACGGAGGAAATCAGGGAGCAAGCAACTCCGCTTAGGCCTTCGAACTTGACCTCTGCTCTACCTTCTCCTCTCAGGGTTACCACCTTCAACTGGTCCTCTCAGGGTTACCACCTTCAACTGGCAATCGATACTAGCTCGCTGCGCGCCAAGCCAGTCCATCCCTAAGATAACGTCGAATTCGGCTAGTGGCAGAATCGCTGCTACCAACACGAAATCATAATCGCCAATTTGCATCACAATGCGTCCCTTCCTCATGGTAGTCATGAAAGACCCATTCGGAATACGCACACTCAGCTCCACTTCTGCCTCTACGGACTCAGCACCAATCTTCCGGATAAAACTTTCCGCAAGAAAAGAGTGTGACGCCCCATGTCAAACAACACTCGAGAGGGGTAGCCCGAAACTAGCACGAAACCTAACCACGTGCAAAAATAAACATAAAAGGCCGCAAGCTACATTATAGTAACAAACGAAAACTTAAACTTTTCGTACCTGTCACCACGTCGGGTTGACGTATCGCTTCCTGTTGCCCAAGATTATAGGCTCTAGGCTGCACTGGAGGGAACCGCGAAGCACTCGACTCCGCCGCTTTCCCCTTCTCTGCAACACCGGGACCCGAACGCACCGATTGTTCCTGTCTCGGCTCTGGCTCAGCTCCGCCCTCGGTACAAAACCGACTAATGTGACCCACCTTGCCACACTGGTAACAAGTCAACGGACCTTTGAATCGAAAATCTCCCGAGGGTGCGCCACTTCTCTCCCCAGTCCTATTAGGACGGGGTTTCTTCTTGTATCGGTTTCCCTCAGACTTCCACTGAGATTGGGACTGAGAAGGCTTTCCTTCTCCCTGCTTTGCCGCAACACCCTTTCGCCGTTGGGTTCGCTCCAAGTCGCTCTCCAGTGTGCGAGCGGCTTCAACCAACTCATTAAATCCTGCATTCTTCAAGGCTATGAGTGGTTGCCTTAAATTTTCTCTCAACCCTTGATAGAAGAGATTATCCCTCTCTTCATCATCTGTCATGGTCATTCCCGCATAACGACCCAAACGAGTGAACTCTTGCAGATATTCATCCATTGTCTTCTCCCGCTGCACCAAATGCAGAAACTGTCGCTGCAGTGCTAACCTTGTCGAAGCCGGAATATAACGTTTTAGGAAAGCGTTCCCGAACTCCTCCATGGACTGAACATGCCCAACAAAATAGCGACTGTTATGGTTCACCCACCACAACTTCGCATCGCCCTCTAACATGAAACTCGCAAAGTGAGACTGCCTCTCAGCTGGGGTCTCAGCTGCCTTCAAGAGCTCCTGGGTCCTCGAAAGCCAATCCTCGGCATCCGTTGGAGTGCCCACTCCCTTGAATGTCGGAGGGTGGAAACTCAAGAAGTATTTCATGAATCGATCACCCATCGGAATAGCTCTCTCCGCTATTGGCTCTGCTTGCCTCACTTCGACATCCGGTGTAGCCGGCGTAGCCGCCGGAGTAACAGGAGTCGCAACTTTCACCACCGGTGTCGGAACTCGTGGCATGGCTCCAGCTTGGGCCGCTACCATTGCTTCTGCTAGCATGCGACAGAAATCAGCCGGGGACATGCCCACATTCACGAGGCCCGGAGCAGTCGCACTGCTTCCCGAAGGCTCCTCTTGCCTCCTCGACGTCCCCGCATCGTCGCCAACATCCTAGCATAAGCAAGGAAGAAGACTTATCAAGCTCTATTCGCAAGACTCAAATGCAGGGATACTCATGATCCCGCACAGTACTCCTATGTGGACAATCTCTTACGCGATCCAAATACACTAGACCTCGCAAGAATACTCAAACCTCCCTCTGATACCAAATTGTAACACCTCCCCTGTAGTGACCATATAATATGGGTCCGTCCGGGACCCCACAACATATAACCGCCACATCTTTGGTATTAAAAGATGATATTAACTACTCAATCTCAAAACTCAGATAATACAGCGGAAACAAACCAAAACCACAGTGATTGTCCACAGTACAAAGGAGTCCAACTGGCCTTAAGGCCTTACACAACCAACGTCCAAATCATCAGACATTCAATACTAATAAGACATCCCAACAAAAGGGGAAAGATAGTTTTTCCTAAACTACCTCGGCATGCAAGCCGGATATAACAAAGTACGAAGAAAGTAATGCATAAAAACAACTGAGCACTTCATGAGGCTTTAGGCCTTTTTGGCCGGCGCGCTGGGTCCAGCTTGCGATTCTTGCCCTGCAACCAAATCACAAAGAGCGGTAAACGAGGGTCAGTTATGGCTGACCACAAACGGTGTAACAACATCCCTCCTCCCGGCCATCCTAGCGGACCCCGGGGAACTACTTCACCCTGCAAGTCAGCACTTCGTATGCAAATGTACATAAAGAAAAGCAACATAAATACAGGCATGAGTGTCACAAACATCATCCACGTTTCTATGTTGAGCAGGTAATAAAAGGGGCCTACCAATGCAAAATGAATGCAAACCCGAGTTTCACCCAAGGCACCCTAAAGCGTATGAATCTATCACATCATCATACATCATCATCACATCACAAACACAGGGGCACTCGTCATTTCCCCGCAAGGGCATCGTAACCAAAGGACAAGAGCACTCGCTGAGACCCACCTCGCCTGGCTCGCCATGCCATCGGGCTTGTCTAACAGCTCACACGCTCGGGCCGCCAACAACACACAAGACCGATACTAAGAATTCTGGCTAACAAAAACGTCCCAAGGCCCTGGACTTACTCTCGGGACAACGTCCACCGATTGCCTCGCCTGGCGACCGTCAACGGACTCATCCGTAGCACAGACATTCTCGTCAGTCAACAATCGAAGGGACTAATCTTGCCGGGACACTCTCCACACGTGAATCTCAGTCTTCACGGGATAGCCAGCCGACCACAAAGACCAATCGCGCCTTCGCACAACACTAGGCATCACAAGCCCCATATTCCGCACATTACTTCCCCCGCCCTAAACCCAACGTTCGTTACCACACGAAGCTACAAGGGCATCACAACGATGAGTTCGCCGTATTCGGATTTCTAACAAAACCCCTAAAATGCGTGTAAATCAACATCACCGAATCGGACCAACGACCATAAATCCGGCTTCACCCACAATGCCTAATCCGCTAACGGAGCGGACCTCTAGTGCAAATCATGTCGGGGACGGACTCAATCAACCCGATGGTTCCTTTTGAACCAAGGCGACCCGGACCCCTCTCACTCGACGGATCCGGTGCCAAAATGCAGAAATTAAAGGGATGTCATGCACGCATCCTAAAGACCGGGAGGAGAAATGTCGTTACCTTTTGAGATCTCCTCCTAGCCATGAGAAGCTTGTAAACAAACGGTGGAGAAGAAGCGCCTCGACGCCCTCTACGCGTTGCCGGTCTCGGATCGGCGAACGAAGCTCCGAAGCTCCGACAATGAAGGATTCCCCTTCTTCTTCCTCCTTGCCTCCTCCTCCTTTCTCCAACCTAAGAGAGAGAAAGTCTTGGAAATAATGAGGGTTTAACTCCTCTACCAAGCCCTAAAACCCCCCATCCATCCATCGCAGCCGTTGGATCAAATCCCAACATTTTTGGACGGCCGGATCATCTTCCCCGTCACTTTTCCCAGAGCAGAATAAACAGTGCGCACGAGCAGCGGCGCACGGTCAGTGATCGTGCGCGGCCAACATCCCCTGATCGTGCGCACTACACAATCAGCCGACCTTCAACCCTTGTGAATTAACGCACGATCAGGCGCACGACCATTGGTCGTGCGCGAAGGAGGCCAGTGAGCGTGCGCGAAGAACCTGCTATGGAATTTTCAGCCTATTCCGAGCGCGACGCTACCACTCTGCCTACCTCGCTGGACTACGATTTTTGGGGTGTTACAAGGAGCTATGGTGCCCGGCACCTCGCCGGGTGAAATGAGTCCCACCAGTCTGCTCCCTGACGCGAGAAGCGTCCCCTCGACCGCGACCATCTACTAGTCTCCCTCCTCCCCTTGGAGCGAAGAATCCCGAAGAACCCCCCCCCCCCCCCCCCCCCCCCCGGCGCAAGGATTCCCCCAAATGGGTTGAGGGAGCAGCGGAAGACGAAGGACGCAGCTCGCCCTAGATGACAACAGGAGGAGGGAACGGAGGAGGAGGCGGAAGCCTTTCAGCAGGCAGATGCAAGCTGCTCGCCAGCTCCGATTGATTGGAAGGCGGTGGCGGTGGAGGCGCGCCACTCACCGAAGGAGCCCTCTGCTCGCTTGAAGGCCGCTTCTCCAGCAAGGAGTTGTGGAGGATCCGAACTAAGCCGCCACGGCGCGACCCCTCCACAGCTCCAGGCGAGATCATTGGAGATGATCGTAAAGGAAGAGCGGCCAAAGGCTCCTCTCGAGCATCAATGGTCGACGAATCTGCGAGTATCAGAAAGAGCGTAAGAACCTCGCCAGCATAGATCAAATCAGCAAGGTAACCCGAGAGGTGGCGAGTAGGTAGCTCTCACCTCGCGTAGGAGCAGCATCAGGTTGATCCTGAGCTGAGGCCCCGGTCGTACTCTCCTCCGGAGCGACATTCGGTGCGGGAGGATCAGTTGCAGGCGAGTCACCCTCGCGAGAAAGACCCAGGTCGTCAAGCAATTGCTGACATTGGTCGACTGGAGGATCGACGACATCCTCCGAGGCAGTCGTCCTCCTCTTTTTCTCTTTCTTCTTTTTCTTCTTGTCTAGACGCTTCCTCTTCCTGGAGGCGAGGAAGTCCTCAAGCTTGGCGTCCACGCGAACAGGAGCCCGAAGGGGCGGCAGCAGACCTACAAGCTTGACCATATCAGCAGCAGCCTCCTCGGCATGAGTGCGCGACATCTTTAGCGAGATCAGAAAGGCCGTGCCATCAGAGACTCCTCCCCCTCTATATATAGAGTCCAGAAACCAGCCATGTGACTGCCGAGTATGTCCTAATACTCACCCAAAGCAGCTCGTCGAATGAAGGTTTGATGTTTCTTTCCGAGCAACTACGTTACTCGCAAAGAGCGGGGATTGTGTACAACCCTCATTCTCCGAGGGTAGGGCCCACTCAAAGCCACGTAGGCAAAAGTCAATGTCAAAGGAGCAACACAGAAGTCAATAGTTCAAGACACCAAGACAGCTCAGCCAACAAGAGCAGAAGAAGGCCTAGGCGAGTAGGGGTGCACTCGTGCGAGTAGCCCGGATACTCGCCAAAAGGTGGGCGACCATAGGTGATACTCGCCTCTTCTATGGGGGTAATCGCCTCAATGTCGCTAGTCGTCGGGCAGGGTCTGGGCTATAAAAACCCCATACCCCTTGGTTTTCCTATAAATAGGACCTCAGGGATACTTGGATTTGTAACGACCCAAAATGGTGAAGTGACCCAAATTGATAATCAAATACGATTAACGTGAAAAGTAAGATATCATTTGATACACGGCTAAAGATAAAAGTCCAACCAGTGAATGAAGAAAGAAATATGATAGTGTTTCATGACAATGTTTTATTGAATAATGTACATGTTTCACGGACTACGAATTTCTTTTCTTGTTCATTGTGGCGGTTTGTCAATCGCTTTAATTCTAGGAGTTCGCAAAATGGGAAAGCGAGTGAAAGTTTGAATGCATGGGAAAGTAAATAATGTAAGCCAAACACCATAAAAACAAATGACGAAGACATATAGCAGCAGCTGGTAGGATTTCTCTCCCATAAACAGTGAAACAAACTGAAAATCCTCAAAACATTACAGTTCACTTAGCAGAACCCTAGCCGGCCAAGACTAAAGCAAAATAAATCAAGAGAAATAGAGAGTCATTCACCACTCACAAAATCCCGTCCCCCAAAACCATGAATCAATAAAGCCATTAACAGCCACTAGAAGCCAGAAATTTAAAAGGAGGAGGAAGGAGGAGCTCACAGTGAGAAGATGTCAGCCCTAAACTGCCGGCCAAAGTTCAAAACCAGTCCAGCACAGCTGTAGCTGCGCAAGAAGGACAAGATCACAGTCCTAATAACACTCTCCCAGCACTATCGACCATGGAGAAGTAGTCGCTGAGCAAAGGGGAGAAGAATCGCAGAAACCCTAGCAGTTTCGTGCTCGGCAAGAGCTCCTGACTGGGAAGAGAGAGAAATCCAGAGAGGGCAAATACCGTGGATAAGCATATAAGAGCCAACAGCCCACCGCCTTACATAACCGGCCAGCTATATTAAGACCATGTTACTTATTATATGTTACTCCCAAACCAAAGCTGCGAATAAGTAAAGGATGATAAATGGTGTGCTGATAGCAGTTGCTGAGTTATTTATAATTGGATGCTTTGGTTTGGGAGTAAAATATAATAAGTAACATGGTCTTAATATAGCTGGCCGGTTATGTAAGGCGGTGGGCAGTTGGCTCTTATATGCTTATCCACGGTATTTGCCCTCGCTGGATTTCTCTCTCTTCCCAGTCAGGAGCTCTTGTCGGGCACGAAACTGCTAGGGTTTCTGCGATTCTTCTCCCCTTTGCTCAGCAACTACTTCTCCATGGTCGATAGTGCTGGGAGAGTGTTATTAGGACTGTGATCTTGTCCTTCTTGCGCAGCTACAGATGTGCTGGACTGGTTTTGAACTTTGGCCGGCAGTTTAGGGCTGACATCTTCTCACTGTGAGCTCCTCCTTCCTCCTCCTTTTAAATTTCAGGCTTCTAGTGGCTGTTAATGGCTTTATTGATTCATAGTTTTGGGGGAGGGGATTTTATGAGTGGTGAATGACTCTCTATTTCTCTTGATTTATTTTGCTTTAGTCTTGGCCGGCTAGGGTTCTGCTAAGTGAACTGTGATGTTTTGAGGATTTTCAGTTTGTTTCACTGTTTATGGGAGAGAAATCCTACCAGCTGCTGCTATATGTCTTCGTCATTTGTTTTTATGGTGTTTGGCTTACCTATACATGCTTTACTTTGGATTAAAAAAGGGGGTTTGAACTCTATCCTGCACACTGATTTACCATCTGTTTAGGAGAAAAGTTATATGGTTTTAAGTATATTGATCGGCTGATTTTGGTTTTTGGGCTTTGAGATGCCTTCTGGCCGACTGTTTCTTTTGTAAATGCTGCCCCTCTTTTCTTTGGTATCTTGGTGGTGAGATTTATGGGATGACTGAATCAATTGGTTCAATGCTTCTTCTTAAAGGAATTTGGTTATTGACTTGAACTTATCTCTTTTATGGTTATGTGAACTAAAGGGCTGAGTTGAGTAACTGGCTTCCAAATGAAGTAATCATCGTAGTTAATATTGTAGCTATAGCGAGGTGCAACCCCGATATAAATGCCCCTAAATGGCTAAATGATATGATTCCTATGCAAGATATCGTGAAGGATGACATCTCCATATAGACGCGAAAAGGATGAAATTGCTATAAAAGAAAAGAACGACTGATGGTGAGAGCTACCTGTTTCATTTAAGCTTTATTGCTTTATTTTCTTTCATTATATGCACTCTTATGATACAGAATGTTAACTACATAGTTGATATCACTGATATTCCACATCGCTTTAATATATGGCCTTGTTAAAGGCAAAAAGGGCGAATCACTTCTGAGGGGATTATAAACTGAATAACTCAATGAATAACTTACGATTATGAAAAACGTGTCGACACGAGGTTATATTACGGGCGAATTGAACTGCATGCACATGAATGATATGGATATGATGAATTGCCAAACCAGTCGAGCCGAAAGGCATAAACGCGGGTTGTCCGTACTGGTTTTGGAACATGATGACCCTTCGGGGTAAAGGAAAAAGGAACATGATGACCCTTCGGGGTAAAGGAAAAAGGAACATGATGACCCTTCGGGGTAAAGGAAAAAAGGAACATGATGACCCTTCGGGGTAAAGGAAAAAGGATTCAAATCACCCCTAATATACCCTAAGGAACGAAACATGCATAGAAATACTGATTTTTAAGGTTACACGGGTACATTGATATATGCTTATGAACATGAAAATTGACATGATGATATGTACTTGCACTGCTTACATGTTCCATAGCTCATATGAATGCTATAACTCCTTATACTGTTTATGAGTACTGACATGTTTCCCCCGGTTATTATGTTCTTTCATAGATACTGATACATGGACACACTGCTTTAATGTTACATGATATGGTTATGATTCTATACTGCTCATACTGTTTTATTGGTAAACATGTTCATATAGTTATATGTTTCATAAGTTCACTGCTGAGACAGAAAAATGGTTAGTATGTAAAATATATTTTGAAATGCGTAAGTTTGTCTAAGTATATACAACAATGAAAGAGGTATATCCTCACTTAGTCATATTTTATGACTAAGCCCGTCGTAAAATTTTGTAGGTAACAGACATGATTTTGGATACGCGCAACCAAATGAATTGATTATGGTAGGACAGAAAAGATACTCGTCGAATAATTCAAGGTATGAAAGTAAATTTATTATGATGTGTTTTATTTTGTATTCACTAGCCGCACTTCAACCTGGGACACATGTTATGAACATAGCTTAGATACAGATGTATGTGAGGTCTAAATGGGGACCTCACATGATTGACACCTGAACTTGAGCTTTTGGAACCCCCCTCGTTCAAATTCTCAGACCCGTCAACCTTGGCCGCTACTCCCGGTACTAGCCAAGTCGGTGCCTTCCTCGTTCCCTGCTCTGCCATTTTTTGGTTGTGGAGGGGGAAGTCTCTCTTGAGTTTCCGGGTACGTGGTGGGACTTCCCTGTCGCGGCGTCTGGGGTCTTGTTGTTCTTTTTCTGATCCCTCTTCGTCGTTGCCAGTCAGACCTTCTCGTTGGACTGCTGGGCGAGTAGCCTCCGGCTGCATTGGTCCGAATTTTGAAGCTAGGATTTTCCTGGCTTCAACAGTTTGCATCCATGTCTCTGTGTGCGCTAATTTTGGCCAAAATTTTGGTCCATTAGTTGGCATGATCCTATGCATGTAACATTGCCTATAAATTGATTTCTTGAAACTATTCGGCACAAAAAGGTGTAGATCCAGATTTAAATAGTACATACAACTAATTGCAGAACTGAAACTTGCGAAGTAAACAAAAATGGAGATATATACCCAATCGATCTCTTAAATTGAGCAGCCGGCGATGGTAGGAGGGGGGAGGAGGGGGCGACACCGGCGATGGCGAGAGTTGATGTATTAGGGCTTTGGACGGTGAGAGGAAGCAGCGGAAATGACGGGGAGAGGAGGCGGCGGGAAATGACGGGGAGAGGAAGCAGCGAAATTTACCGTGAAATATTAACGAAAAGGGAAAAAATAGGACTTATTTGAAATGAGGTGAAAGTTAGGGGGCTATTTTGAACAAAAGGATAGTTATGGGACCTATTTGAAAATACACATATAATTAAGGGACCATTTTGGCTATTTTGCCTAATATTTTCCTGAAAAATATAAAAAAAAAATGTTTAACAGCAAAAAAATATTTGAAGTGGTAAATAGATGAACAAAAATTTTCTTATTTACCTTGAGGTGGATGAGGGAACTTATAACGAGAATCAGTTATGGCATAATTGAAAATGCGACTATCGTGCGCAAATCCCTCCCAACCCGTCATAACGAAAGTGAAGCACATGTTGAAATCACAAGCCGCCGTGACATTTTGTGTTGGTCTGCCCTTTCTACCAATATAAGAAAATTGACTTTCAACTGGTATGCATGCGTCAATATGTGTTACATCTATTGCCACAACGCAATCTTAAAAAAACATATAATGTCTGTCATACATAATCTCTGGCGGAGCGCAACTGAAAGACCTATCTGATGGCTGAATCACTTCCTCGGCTAACTGCAACAAAGCGCGAACACCTCGAGAAAAAAAATTACTAGTTGTCTCCGTTTAGTGCTGAAATTACTCGCGTGTTTTTCTCATTGATTCATTATGCGACAATATGTACATTGTCAGAGCTAGGACTTCGCTGGATGCAGTCCTTCTTGTTCCCTGAAAACCACACTTCTATTCCAAAGAATGCAGTAGATCCATAAAAATTTCTTGACTCATCATGAATGAGTCATGAAATCTCACTCGAGTACCACGAAGTAGCTCTCTAACCCATTTATCACATGTTTGCTTTGAAGTCATAGATGGAACTGGATGGACATCGAGGTGTGTTCAGAGATAAAATATATAGCTGCTACCAGATTTTGATGATGAGCGATAACATATTTTCTTCTAATGATCTCGTGCTCCTCCTGCTCTTCTCTGATATTCTCAGATTCATCACTAGACATTTTCTGTTAAAAAATACATTATCAAGAATTATAAATATAGTAGTTAACAATATCATTAGGGTGATGTTATATACAAACCGCTTTTGGCTATATATAAACCCTCATTATATACAAACCAGTACAAATATAATTTTGTTATACACAAACCTAATGGTTATATACAAACCAATACAAAATTAAAAAAAAATTAGCTAAAAACTTTAAAATTAAAGGTGACTCAAAAACAATTTCCTCTCATCAAAATAGAAAGCATGCAATATCAATTATATTCGTTGTTTCAAAACATTCCAATTACAACGAGTAGAGTCTTGGAATCACCTTCATGTTACAACCCCAACATTTTGGATTGTATTCGAAAAGTTAGCTATTACAAAACCTGAAAATACCTGCACAAGGAAAATAAGAAATCATGTATTTTCACAACAAATGATCATTTATAAGTACTATTTCATCATTCTCACCTTCAAGAACCCAAAAAATTGTTATATGTTTATGAATACATATAGTTCTCTTGAACCCAAAAAATTGTTAGATCCTGTAATCCACACACACAAATTAGATACATACAAATTTACTAAATATAAAGTAAAAATATATATATATTTTTGCTAACCTTTTGAGTTAGAAGATGCCCATATTTACTATCTCACTTGACGGGTGCATTTGTTGATTTGAAGTTGGTAATCGAGATTTGTATATTTCCTCTCATTTGCTTGCTATTGGATCATGATGTTGTCTCCAATAAGAAATAATATGTGGTAGAGGACATCCTTCGTGCATCACCAACTGTATGAAATGATTTCCATCTATATAACCCATTGCAACTAACCGTTGTGAAGGTGGCGGTGGCGAATTCATTGGAAGAAATGTGAGACTTTGAACTTTAGAAATTTGGACAAAAGCTATATTATAGCATGAAGCCACCACAATCCTCATGTCCGGCATGGACATCCATTTTTTTTGGGGGGGGGGGGGGGGGGGGGGGGGGGGGGGGGGGGTAGCTCAGTACAATGAAGAGACGATAATAATTTTTGCCACCTCTCCTTCCCAAAAAGTTTAGTATACATGCTCTCTTTAACCTTTAATTCATTAAAGTCAACTCTCTATCTGTCTCTAGAACAAGTGGCAAGGAACGTGCTTCCAAAATAGATTTAAAGCATTCAAGAGCCCAACAATAGCTATGTTCTGTCTCATCTGGCATAAATATAAACGTCCCAAAAAAATGATTGATTTGTGGAAGTGACCCCAATTATCGATAATAAAGGCATCCGATATCTATTTGTTTTGTATGTGCAATCCAACTGAAATACTGATGGAAACATCCGACATAACTTTATAGAAAAAGGATGTGAAAAAACATGCTTTCTAGTTGCGAACTATCCTCTTTCACTTTGCTATAACAAACATACACAACATCTGTAACACATTTATAAAGAAATTGAATCTGTGTTCTGCATCCCAACTCATTCTTGTGATCTGCAGCTCTATGATTATAAATTGTCCTTATTGTTGTTGTATTTGTTGGGTTCTTTTTCTTAAGAGATGAAAGGATTTTGCGGGGTTTAACACCCGAGGCATACATACTCTCAACAAAAGTTTCTTCATTTTTATCCAACCTACCAGCAAATGAATGTGCCTCTAAATGTACAGAACCATGATTGTGTTTCCCACACAACACCTCAACTCTCCATTCATCCACACAAATATCCTTCTGACCTCTTACTTGAAATGGACAACCATATTTTTTTGAAGTGGTCTTACGCATATTTTTCCTCACTTGTTTAGGATTGTCACGATTATATCCAGCTCTATCACATCCCAAAAGAACACGTGGTCGTGGTCTACCTGTTACTTTATCAGAACCTAATATTGTCACAATATAACTCAAACTTCTACCAATTTTCCGTACCCAATCAATCAATTCTTCCTTAGACACAAAAATTGAATTTGTTTCAAAGAACAACGTCACATCTACAGATTGAAAGTCACAACAAAAAATAACTAACTACATTGTACACAATCTACACAATGAACATACACAAAATTTGGGTATAGTAGACAATACCATATTCCGGAATAGGGCAAGGACTTTCCATATAGTCTGACTCTGTTGCTCCAATTGACAATACTTTTTCCTAAGTACACAAAAGATGAATTAGAACCACCAAAATCCGACTTCTAGCAATGAAGAAGTTGAAATCAAGCAATGAACATCTAACCTCTTGCAAATCAATGTTGCTAGAACCACCAAAATCCGAAGAGAAATCCACCGGTTGAAGGGAGATCGGACGGTGCAACTTAGGGGAATGTTGCGAAATCGGGTCTCCGAAAGAGGGATGTTCGGAGCTCACCTAAATGGAACAAAAAAATATATTCAATAACAGTTAAGGTAGATCTAGGGTTTCCATGAGAGAAAAAAATGAAGAAAATGGATTTAGGGTTTTACCGTGAATCGTCGGCCAAAAGAGGAAGCACTTGAAGGGGAGAGGTCGACGACCATGGCTTCACCGTCGGCCATGGAGAGGAGAGGCGGCGGTGGCTTTATTTTTCCTCGTGAATCGTCGGCAAGGACCGGATGGGGAAGGAGGCAAGGACCGTCGACCATGGCTTCTTCACGGTCGGCCATGGAGAGAGGTCGCCGGATGGGGAAGGAGGCTCGCCGGATGGGGAAGGAGGCTCGCCGGATGGGGAAGGAGGAGCGACGGCGCAGGCGAAGAAAGCTCGATGGAGAAGATGGAAAGAAATCGCGGACAGGGAGATGTCGAGCGGCTGGAGGAAAGAATAGAAATTAGATTAAATTTTAGGCTTTTATTAGGTTTGTGGATAGTGTTTTAAAACACCTAAAATAATGAAATAATTTGGTTTGTATATAGCCATATTTGGTTTGTATATAACATCACCCTATCATTATCACCACAAAAGTAAATTTTACTACCATACAATTGTCCAAAATATTAGTGTCCACATCAAAAATAGAACATAATACATAACAACAAAATATGTGATGACAGATAATGCAAGTAAAAATGATGTCTCCTACTAAGCCCCATGAGTATAGCGGTTACGAAGCCACTTTAAGTTCATGCATTCCGGAAGGCACATGAAACTCTCTCTATGTTTTGTTTCCATCAAATATGTGATGGCAAAATCATAGAAATCTTCATTAGACTGCACTTCTGAGTACGTGCTTAATTTTTCTAGTGTTTGTCCAATACTAAAAGGATAAGATGAACTCCTGGGTGGCTCCTCGATGCATCGAATTATGATCTTCGAGGACTCGGCCAAATCTTCTAACACCGAGCTAGCAGGTTTCTTCTTTCCTTTCTTCCTTTTTTTGCTTGTTTCTGATATATTTGTGGTCTCAGCTGCATGAGAAACTCCGATAACCTCAATGTCATCATGTTCATCCTCTGACATTGCTCTTTCATTGATAGACTCTGCAGCAAGATTCCTGGAGTGAGGGTGCAAGCATGATGTCCTGTAGTGACAACCGAACTGAACATCATGTTCAGTTTATCCTCGAACTCTGGGGGAATTCCTGCATACCGAAATTTCTTTGTCATCGGGACAACCTAAACAAATAAAGAGTTTTAAAATTAGACATTGAAAATTTTAAAAAAACTAAATAAGAAATATCAATAAAATTACACACACACACATACACACAAATACACAAACACACATACACACACACACACACACACATACACACATACACAAACACACATACATAAACACACAACACACAAACACACACACATACACATATACACACATACACATATACACACATACACACATACACACACACAGACACACACATACACAAACACACAACACACACACACACACAAACACACATACACACACAAACACACATACACACACACATACACAAACACACAACAAACACACATACACATGCACACACACATACACACACACTCATACACATACATAGTCCTCATTTCACATACATACACACACACAATTAAAAACACACACCACACACACACCCATACACATACATACTCCTCATTTCACACACATACACACACAATTAAAACACACACACACACATACACATACTGAAAAAACTGAATTTTTTGGGTAAAACTTGAATCAATCACAGTAGGAAAAACGGATCCAACCTTTGAGCAAACATGCACAAATTGAATCCATTTCGAAAACAATAATCCATCAAACGGTAAAAACTGGAGAGAAGGAGAAGGGCAAACCTAAAGGCAACAGATCTTTAGCGAGAGGGATGTGTGCACAGCAAAAATGCTGATGGAGGAGAGAACGACGAGATCTCCTATCTGAAAATAAAAAAACTAGATCAGAAATTTCAGGAAATCAGCAACCAAAATGCGGAAATTCATTGAGAAGATCTAAGGAGGAAGAAAATATACGCTAGCGGGGCGAGATCTGCGCTGGTTTTCCGCTGTCATCGAAGGGGGAGAATGAAAGCTGCTCGCGATATCTGGAGGAATGCGGGAGATCGGAAGATCAGAAGATGGGGTGGCGCACTGTCGGCTGCGGGAGATCGGGAGGAAGACGAGGGTAAGGATATGAAGCCGCTAGCAATATGAAAGGCGAGTTCAGAGGGTTAAAAACATTAATTTTGAATGAAAATAAGTGTGTTTTTTATGTTCACTGTTTTGTACATCAATTGCAATTGGTATTAGTAGCTGTTGCAGAAGGGAATTCTGATATTGCTGAGCTTTTCACACTTATTAACACGGTTTTGAATGTTGTTGGTGGCTCTTGCAAACGTCGTGATTCTCTTAGAGCCTTGGAAGTTGATCGAGTTGCTAGAGAGCTTGGGTGTGGAGACATAGAAAATGGGCAAGGGTTAAATCAACCATTAGAGCTCAAACGAGCTGGAGACACAAGATGAAGTTCACATTACGGTACAGTTTTAAATTTTATTCGTATGTTCTCTTCTATTGTTGATGTGCTGGAGATTATCATAGTTAAGGGGCAGATGGAAACCAAAGAGGAATGACAAGCGCACTTCTACAAGTTATCTTGACTTTCAAATTTGCATTTGTGATTCATTTGATGAAAAATATTTTGGCAAAAACTTATGAATTATCACAGGCTTTGCAAATGGAAGATCAAGATATTGTCAATACAATACAATTCGTAAAGTTGTCAAAGATGTTACTATTGAAAATGAGAAATGATGAAATCGAGTGGCAATCCTTCATAGTTCAAGTCTCTTCTTTCTGTAGTAAACATGACATAGAAGTTCTGAATATGGATGAGAAGTTTGTTCAACCGGGTAGATCAAGACGCAATGCACGCGAAATTACAAATCAGCACTATTTTAGGATTGAAATTTTTAATGCAGTGTTTGATAAGATGCTAAACGAGTTAAATTATCGTTTTTGTTGTGGGTCGCTTAGGGATCTTGGTAGACCGGTCAAATTGAACCACCTTAGCTCGGGAGCGAACTAAGCGCGCAAACAGTCACAGAGAAATTCGTTGAGTACACTGGGACGTTTTAACGTGGAAAAACCCGGAAAGGGTAAAAAAAAACCACGCCGACCAAACTTCACTATCTTCTGAGAGGTTACAATCCGGTGTTTAGAATTCGAGCGTGACAGGCCGCCGCTCGTTACAATATTAGAGAGAGAGAGAGAGAACGTTCCGAGGGTGACAGGCCACCTCTCGGAAAAAACTAAGTCTTTTCCTTCTGAGAACGGTAGAGAACGAAAGTGAGAATGCCTTGTCCGTTTTCGTGAGGACGAAAATGAGAGTGCCTTGTCCGCTTTCGTGAGGACGAAAGTGAGAGTGCCTTGTCCGCTTTCGTGAGGACGAAAGTGAGAGTGCCTTGTCCGTTTTCGTGAGAACGAAAGTGAGAGTGCCTTGTCCGCTTTCGTGAGGACGAAAGTGAGAGTGCCTTGCCCGCTTTCGTGAGAACGAAAGTGAGACTGCCGAGTCGCCTTTCGGGACGAAGGAAAACTTCAAGTCCACGAAGGAGATCTTCAAGCGCCGAAGGAGAAATCCGTGGAAATCTTCAAGGAGCTCTCCCGGGTCCAGAAGGCAAGGTCCTCTCAAATGAAGCCTGGGGGTCCTTTTATAGCTTTGGCCGGGGGTAGCCCGGTAATTTTTCCGTTGTAACCACCATAACCACGTGGGAGGACGAATCATATTTTTCGGTTCAGAGCCCACGGATCACCATTTTTCGTAAATGACCATCTTGCCCTTCGAGGAAAGGCGATAAGCTATTCCTGAAAAGTGAGAAACTGAAAAGACAAAAAGTGAGCGAGCCGAGTCGGAAAAGTGAGCGAGTCGGAAATTTGAGCGCGCTAGAAAGACAAAAAGTGAGCGTGCCCGAAATGTGAGCGTGCTAGAAAGACAAAAAGTGAGCGGAGCGCGCTCAGAAGCGTTCTGAGCGCGCAACGAACGGAGAAGCAATCTAGGCGACTGGGGAAGCGTTCTGAGAATGCTCAGAAGCATTCCAAGCGTGCATGAGCGCGGAGGTGTTCTGAGCGAGCAACGATCACAGAGGCGTTCTAAGTGAACAGGTGAGTGGTGCTGGAACACAGTTGTCATGCAGTCGAGTTGTGGCTCCCAGCGAACGTGTCCATTTGGAATGCGGGAACGGAATCCCTCCAGGGAGGAGAACAGGCTCCGCTTGCCTCAGACAGGGGGGATGCGGTTCGACTGCATCCCCCGCGGCCCCCAGGGAGGGTTTGGTCGCACCCCCCATGGGTAAGGGTGCGGCTTGGCCGCACCCCACCATGGGGTGCGGCTTGGTCGCACCCCCCATGGGTAAGGTGCGGTTTGGCCGCACCCCACCGTGGGGTGCGGCTTGGCCGTACCCCATCGTAGTGGGGTAGGGGTCTATCCGCACCCCACTTAGTGGGGTGCAGACTAACCGCACCCCAGTAGTGGGGTGCGGTATTTGTCCTCGCTCGGCGCTGCTCCGGTCGTGAAATACGCGCGCGGCGGAGTTATGATCGTGGGTTTGACCATTCATCCCACTAACTCCACTCCTCCTTAGTGGGGATTCTCTCTAACCGCACCCCGGATCTCCTATAAGTGTACGGGTCCGTATCAAGAGCCCCCCAAACCTTCGGAGTCCGAGTCATCGCGTGGAGGAGTGCGGAGGTTTTGATTTCTTCGTGGCAATTAGATCATCGTCATCTTCGCGACGTCTTGGGTCGGGATTGTTGTCGGAGGACTAGCTATTGTGACTTGTGCAGCTATGAGTCTGTCGTTGTGTGAACTTTCCTGAGGTCGCTGCTTGGCTCTAGTTGTGGGAGATACTTCTATCTAGCCTTGTTTGGTTGCGAGCTTGTTGTCTTAGCGTCGAAGCCTGAGTAGCTTGGGGGCGATGCGACGAAGAAGTGCTGAGGCGAGGTGCGCACGTGTGCTGAGGCGAGGTTCCCAAGCAGCGCTGAGGCGAGGTGCGCAAGGTGTGCTGTTGGGCGTTAGTACCGAAGATCGTGGACTTGAATAGGACCAATTTTAGGACCCCCAAAGTTTCTGCGAAGGGCTGACGCTTCGCACCGTGACCTAACACGAGGGCGACGTGCGGACGCTTCGTGTTGTAGTAATGAGGTCACTGGGGGAGGAGAGCGAGCTCTCGCGTCTGGTGGACGTTGGGTCCTTTAAATAATATCAGAGCCTCTACTTTGGGACACCCAGTCATTCTGTTCGGAAGAGCTCGATGTTTTTGTATGACATATACAAGCACTTGTTATGGGAGTGGTCAGAGTCTCTTGTCGGACGATCTGAACATTCTGTTCTGGGAGAGGTCAGAGTTCGCTGTCGGATGATCTGTACACTCTGTTCTGGGAGAGGGCAGAGTCCTTTGTCGGACAATCTGAACACTCTGTTCTGGGAGAGGTCAGAGTTCGCTGTCGGATGATCTGTACACTCTGTTCTGGGAGAGGGCAGAGTCCGTTGTCGGACAATCTGAACACTCTGTTCTGGGAGAGGGCAGAGTCCTTTGTCGGACAATCTGAACACTCTGTTCTGGGAGAGGGCAGAGTCCTTTGTCGGATAATCTGAACACTCTGTTCTGGGAGAGGGCAGAGTCCGTTGTCGGACAATCTGAACACTCTGTTCTGGGAGAGGTCAGAGTCCGCTGTCGGATGATCTGTACACTCTGTTCTGGGAGAGGGCAGAGTCCGTTGTCGGACAATCTGAACACTCTGTTCTGGGAGAGGGCAGAGTCCTTTGTCAGACAATCTGAACACTCTGTTCTGGGAGAGGGCAGAGTCCTTTGTCGGACAATCTGAACACTCTGTTCTGGGAGAGGGCAGAGTCCGTTGTCGGACAATCTGAACACTCTGTTCTGGGAGAGGACAAAGTCCTTTGTTGGACAATCTGAACACTCTGTTCTGGGAGAGGGCAGAGTCCGTTGTCGGACAATCTGAACACTCTGTTCTGGGAGAAACAGTACAATTGAAAATGACGCTTGAGGTTTGGGTGCATGATGAAGAATAATAAATAGAATGATATTTGTTTGTTACATTGATGCTGAAAACACGAGATACAAGTAAACACGTCAGGCGTAGAACAAGCTATTCTTCGGGACTGTCGCTCTGGGGATTGCTCCCCTGCTGGATCATTCTTCACTTGTTGATTCAGGATCCTTGGTTTGGAGAAATTTTTCAAGGAGTCCCCGACGTACGAATCGTTCGATTTCTGCGCTCAGTCGCGAACAATCTTCTATTTTGTGCCCGCGACCTCGATGGAAGTCGCAGTATTTGGATTGGTCTCCGAAATTTGGTGCAAGAGCCCTAGGCCTCTGGAGAGAGAGATGATCGCGGATGGCAAGGAGAACGTTAGTCCTGGTTGTGTTCAGGGGAGTGTAGTCTTGATGCTGGCGAGATCTTCGGTCTCGACTGGGGTTGTCGTGATGCTTGTTGTTCTTATTGGGAACTGTCTGCAGCGACGACTCCTCTTTCTTCCTCTTTGAGCTCCCCTCGAACTGCCGGCGATGTGCTTCGATGGCCTCGTCGGCGGCTATCTGAGCTTCAACTCGGTGAACGAGGTCGGGGTAACTTGGTACGGTTTCTCTCATGAGAGCTGAGTAAAAGCCACTTGGGCGGAGTCCTCCAAGGAGGACTCCCCGCAAGAGCTCGGGATCGACTCCTGGGATCTGTCGAGCCTCCGTAGTGAAGCGTCGGAAAAAATCTTTGAGTGTCTCCCCATCATTTTGGCGGATCCCTGAGAGATGGGAGGGATCTCGGGCGATCCTGCGATTGGCGATGAATTGGTCCACGAACTGTTGCGTCATTTCTGTGAAGTTGTTGATAGCCCCATTCCGCAGGGAGTGGAACCAAGTGCGCGCTTGCCCTTTCAAGGTTGTCGGGAACACCTGGCAGAGGAGATGATCAGGGGCGCTGTAAATCCTCATGACGGTGGTGAAGTGATTGACATGTTCCCATGGATCGTCCGTCCCGTCGAATGTCTCGATGTTGGGAAGCTTGAAACCATTCGAAATTGGATGGGCCAAGACTTGAGGCGATAATGGGAAGCCGTGGTGTGCGGGACGGCGGGCGAGGGTTGCGCGTCGTCCTACCTGGGCATATTCCTCTTCTATCATGTCGCGTATTTCTTCTCGCGTAGTTCTTTCTGCTGCTCGATCAGGGGCAACTCTTCTCGGGTGATGGTGACGGTGGTCAGCTTCTGGGCCCCCAGCTGGTGGGGCAGGGTGAGCGGAGCTTGCTGCGTTGGAGAATCCTTCTGAAGCTTCGTCATCCCGAACGACCTCTTCGTTCGGGGCATGATTTGGAACCGGGGGCTGCGGTACGTTCGGTGCTGGCGGTTGAACTGGAACTTGGGGAGCCCCGAGATTCCTTACGAGAGCTAACATCTCAGTTTGCTGCTCTTCAATCTGCCGCACGCGCCCTTCTAGTCCTGCTGCGGGCGCAGGCACTGCCCCCTCTGCGGGAGGCGCATTGATAAGTGAGTGGGAGGGAGCTGGGTTGACGCGCCCTTCCGGCATTGACCCTTCAGTAGTGCGAGCACTCTTTCTTGCCATTGCAGTTGGCCTTCAAAGAGTTTTGGGAATGTTCCCATAGACGGCGCCAAACTGTTGTGGGTCGCTTAGGGCTCTTAGTAGATCGGTCAAATTGAACCACCTTAGCTCGGGAGCGAACTAAGCGCGCAAACAGTCGCAGAGAAATTCGTTGAGTACACTGGGACGTTTTAACGTGGAAAAACCCGGAAAGGGTAAAAAAAACCACGCGGTCGGGGCTGTGCCGACCAAACTTCACTATCTTCTGAGAGGTTACAATCCGGTGTTTAGAATTCGAGCGCGACAGGCTGCCGCTCGTTACAATATTAGAGAGAGAGAGAGAACGTTCTGAGGGTGACAGGCCACCTCTCGGAAAAAACTAAGTCTTTTCCTTCTGAGAACCGGTAGAGAACGAAAGTGAGAATGCCTTGTCCGCTTTCGTGAGGACGAAAGTGAGAGTGCATTGTCCGCTTTCGTGCGGACGAAAGTGAGAGTGCCTTGTCCGCTTTCGTGAGGACGAAAGTGAGAGTGCCTTATCCGCTTTCGTGAGAACGAAAGTGAGAGTGCCTTGTCCGCTTTCGTGAGGACGAAAGTGAGAGTGCCTTGTCCGCTTTCGTGAGAACGAAAGTGAGACTGCCGAGTCGCCTTTCGGGACGAAGGAAAACTTCAAGTCCACGAAGGAGATCTTCAAGCGCCGAAGGAGAAATCCGTGGAAATCTTCAAGGAGCTCTCCCGGGTCCAGAAGGCAAGGTCCTCTCAAATGAAGCTTAGGGGGTCCTTTTATAGCTTTGGCCGGGGGTAGCCCGGTAATTTTGTCGTTGTAACCACCATAACCACCTGGGAGGACGAATCATATTTTCCGGTTCAGAGCCCACAGATCACCATTTTTCGTAAATGACCATCTTGCCCTTCGAGGAAAGGCGACAAGTTGTTCCTGAAAAGTGAGAAACTGAAAAGACAAAAAGTGAGCGAGCCGAGTCAGAAAAGTGAGCGAGTCGGAAATGTGAGCGCGCTAGAAAGACAAAAAGTGAGCGTGCCCGAAATGTGAGCGTGCTAGAAAGACAAAAAGTGAGCGGAGCGCGCTCAGAAGCGTTCTGAGCGCGCAACGAACAGAGAAGCAATCTAGGCGACTGGGGAAGCGTTCTGAGAATGCTCAGAAGCATTCCAAGCGCGCATGAGCGCGAAGGTGTTCTGAGCGAGCAACGATCACAGAGGCGTTCTAAGTGAACAGGTGAGCGGTGCTGGAACACAGTCGTCATGCGGTCGAGTAATGGCTCCCAGCGAATGTGTCCATTTGGAAGGCGGGAACGGAAGCCCTCCGGGGAGGAGAACAGGCTCCGCTTGCCTCAGACAGGGGGGATGCGGTTTCGACTGCATCCCCCGCAACCCCCGGGGAGGGTTTGGCCGCACCCCCCATGGGTAAGGGTGCGGCTTGGCCGCACCCCCCATGGAGGGGTGCAGCTTAGCCGCACCCCATGGAGGGGTGCGGTTTGGTCGCACCCCACCGTGGGGTGCAGCTTGGCCGCACCCCATCGTAGTGGGGTGGGGGGCTATCCGCACCCCACTTAGTGGGGTGCAGACTAACCGCACCCCAGTACTGGGGTGCGGTATTTGTCCTCGCTCGGCGCTGCTCCGGTCGTGAAATACGCGCGCGGCGGAGTTATGATCGTGGGTTTGACCATTCATCCCACTAACTCCACTCCTCCTTAGTGGGGCTTCTCTCTAACCGCACCCCGGATCTCCTATAAGTGTACGGGTCCGTATCAGTTTTGATGATGTAAACACGAAATTGCTTTTATGTGTCGCTTCTCTAGACCCAAAGGATCAGTTTATTTCTTATGATAAACAAAAATTACTTCTTCTTGTTGAGTTATATCCATATGATTTCACTCCAATAGAGCTGCAGTTACTTGAGTGACAACTTGACATATATATTTTTGACATGTGATCTACATCAACTGACACATTTTCTGAAGTTAAAGGAGTCAGCGGACTTCTTAACAAATTAGTGGAATCAAACAAACAAGATCATTATCAGTTAGTTTTTAGATTATTGAAGTTGACTTGCCTATTACCAGTTGCAACAGCTACCGTCGAAAGAATATTTTCTGCAATGAAGATAATAAAAAACTGGTTGCGAAACAGAATGGGGGACGAATGGATGAATGATTGTTTGATTGCTTACATTGAAAAAGATGTTGCGGAGACTATTACAAATGAAACAATTATTTCACGTTTTCAGAGCATGTGTCAACGCAAAGTATCATGTTAACATGTAAGTTTTTTATGATGTTTTGTTTTGATAACTAGCATAAATTTAATGATATATTTTGATTTTACTTTGCGGAAATATTGAAAAATTAATAAAAAAAATATATATGTGTGTGTTAAAAATAATTGTGTCTGGGCGACACTGGAATCCTAGTTCCGCTACTGAGCAAGAACTCACAATTTACTTTCTTTTTTACTTTCGGTCACTTTGATTAGCAACTATCCTCAAACTCTCTCAATTGTTGGAAAACATGATATATTTTCTAATTTTAGATTTGATTTGCAGTTAACAATATCGGTTTGTCATTCGCAGATTTGTTTGCATCGAGTAATTTTCAAAAAGTATGGGTTGCTGTTATTAATGGTGTGCAAACATACATTTTTGGTTTGTCTTTAACAATGCCCTTTAATAATCCCATAAACAATTTAACAATCCTGCGCGTGTAAAATTTGAACTTGGGTGGACTCTTTCGATGCTGATAACAATAATTTTAGGAAATTGTTAATAGCAAATTGCGTTTCGCTATTAGCAAACCAAAATAAATAGGGTTCACCAATATGAAGTTTTTTTCAATGTTGATAGGATTTCCTTGAAGGCGCTAACCGCACCCCATTCATGGGTGTGCGGTTATCCAAAGAAACCCAACTATCCCCGTAACCACCCAACATGTGGGTGCAAATAGTAAAATCCTTCAACATGGGGGTGCAAATAGTAAAATTCTGCATCATGGGGTGCAAATAGTAAAATCCTCCAACATGAGGGTGCAAATAGTAAATTCCTCCATCATGGGGTGCAAATAGTAAAATCCTCCAACATGGGGGTGCAAATAGTAGATTCCTCCATCATAGAGTGCAAATAGTAAAATCACCCAACATGTGGGTGCAAATGTAAAATCCTTCAACATGGGGGTGCAAATAGATAAATTCTGCATCATGGGGTGCAAATAGTAAAATCCTCCAACATGAGGGTGCAAATAGTAAATTCCTCCATCATGGAGTGCAAATAGTAAAATTGTCCAACATGGGGGTGCAAATAGTAAATTCCTTCAATACGGTCTGCGTATAGCAAATAATATGGTTATGGTGTGCGCATAACCATATCCGTCATATGAATACATATCACCGCAAAACTATACAAACTGGTGTGCGCGTAGCTATATTCATGATAAGTGTGCGTATAACACAGAAATTGGTTATGGTGTGCGGGTAGCCGCATAACCACCATAACTACCCTAACCACCCATTTAATTATGAAAGTGCCACCCTCAAAAACTATAAATAGAACCCCAAGGCTTCTCTTTTTTGGATCTTCTTCTTCTCCTCCTCCATCTCTCCCCTCTTTTGAGACTTTCTCTCTCTCCAGCCGGGAAAATCCTCCTACGGATTTTCTCTCTCCTCCTTTTTCCTTGCGCGCCTCCTCCTTGCGCGCTCACAAGCGCGCGTCCTCCTTGCGCGCTCACAAGCGCGCGTCCTCCTTGCGCGCTCCCAAGCGCGCGTCCTCCTTGCGCGCTCACAAGCGCGTCCTCCTTGCGCGCTCACAAGCGCGCGTCCTCCTTGCGCGCTCACAAGCGCGCGTCCTCCTTGCGCGCTCACAAGCGCGCTCACAAGCGCGCGTCCTCCTTGCGCGCTCACAAGCGCGCGTCCTCCTTGCGCGCTCCCAAGCGCGCCTCCTCCTTGCGCGCTCACAAGCGCGCCACCGTGCGCTCCGGTCTCAAGACCGCTCCAAGCACGCCTCTGTGCGCTCCGCTCTCAAGACCGCTCCAAGCGCGCCACCGTGCGCTCCGCTCTCAAGACCGCTCCAAGCGCGCCTCCGTGCGCTCCGCTCTCAAGACCGCTCCAAGCGCGCCACCGTGCGCTCCGCTCTCAAGACCGCTCCAAGCGCGCCTCCGTGCGCTCCGCTCTCAAGACCGCTCCAAGCGCGCCTCTGCGCGCTCCGCTCTCAAGACCGCTCCAAGCGCGCCTCAGTGTGCTCCGCTCTCAAGACCGCTCCAAGCGCGCCTCTGCGCGCTCCGCTCTCAAGACCGCTCCAAGCGCGCCTCCGTGCGCTCCGCTCTGAAGACTGCTCCAAGAGCGCCTCTGCGCTCTCCGCTCTCAAGACCGTCAAGCATAACCCCGCGTACTCAGCAATAAGCACTCCGCGCACTCAAGAACAAACGCTCCAGCCTCCAACAAGAACAGCACTCCAAACTCCTCTCGCGCAGCAGGAGACAACTGACAGAGACAAAGACGCACAGAGCACATCGATCCAACCTTCAAGCTCAGTCAAAACCTCTAGAGCGCTTAGAGCACAGCATCCCCCTCTGCATCAGACAAAAGTCTTAGCTCCAGGAGCGGTGGCTTGTCACCCTCCGAGTATCTCTCTCTCAACAATTGTAACTAGAGGCGGCCTGTCGCCCTCGAGTTCTTTAAAGTAGCCTTATACAACAACCAACAAATAGTGGAGGTTTCGGCCGGCACAGACCCGGCCGCGTAGTTTTTCACCCAGTTGACGGGTTTTCCACGTTAAAAAAATTGCCTTGTCAGCTTTCCCTTTTCTGTGACTGATTGCGTGCTCAAACGCTCCCGGGCTAAGGCGGTCCAATCTAGTCCGGTCTACCGGAGCCTTGAGTGATCCGCAACAGTTTGGCGCCGTCTGTGGGAAAGAGTTCCCCGCATTCCAAGAAAATCTAAAAGACAGTATCACCAGCCCAACGATACTCGTGACTTGGCATCATGGCAGGAAAAGCCATCAACGCCGCCGAAAGATCAATCACTGGGGGGCAAGGTGACCTAGTATCCTCCCGCCGGAAGAGGCTACGCAACCTGGTCGAATTTTCATTCGTCAGCGCCAACGCGGTCCTCTCAATCGAAAATAGGCGGCACAACCTGGATCGGATCTTCATTTTCCAGCGCTAGCGCAAGCCTCCATCCGCAGCCACCGGATTGAATACTTACATTCTTCGGCAAACAAAGCCGCGAGCAATCCTCGTGCAAACAAAGCCGCGAGCCAGACTCGTGCAAAAAGCCGCGAGCCAGACTCGTGCAAAAAGCCGCGAGCCAGACTCATGCAAAAAGCCGCGAGCCAGCCTCGTGCAAAAAAACCGCGAGCCAGCCTCGTGCAAAAAGCCGCGAGTGATGTAGGCCAACCAAATCGATCATACACGGACGACGCAACAACGTCTCTCTTTCGTTCTATGCCCTCTTTACCACACGCTAACGAAACGCAGCCGCTACAATTAATTTCATTTATCTTTCGCGCTAACGTACGGGTAGCCACGCCGCACTCGGTTCGGAGAATGACTATAGGTCAAAATCCGCTCCGGCTAAAAGGAATAATATTGATTCCGACGAGCTTGGAGTTGTACCAAAATAGATCCACCAAAAATAAACACGATTCGAAAGTGGTAGGATATATCCCAACTAGAAAAAGAACGAGGGTCGCCAATCCTCTCGAGCGTTATCGGAAAACCAAACGAAAAATCACAGATCTATTACAAAATTACCGCGATAATTAAAGATTCGAAAATCCACGCAAAAATCGTCCACCACAAGAACTACCTAAGAAAAGAAATTCTCTTGAGTAGTATTTTTCGTTACCCCTCTCGGAAACGTAGATCCGAGATGTTGGATCCACAAGAAATGATCGCCTCCCGTCGGGATCCACGGCAAGTGCACCAAAGATGAAGAACACGTCCGTCTTCCCCGCTTCACGCCGTAGAAGTTCCGTAGAAGTTCTCCACAAAACCTTTTCTTTCTTGCACGAGTAGATCTTGGATCCGGAGATGAAAGGAATAGGGTAGAGAGATGAAAGGTGGTAGAGAAATAGTATGGAGAAGAGAATAATGAAGAGAGAGAAGGGAGAGAAAGGAGAAGAAAAAAAGGAGAGAAGGGAGATGAGGGGTGGCCGAACCTGGGAGGAGAAACCCTCAAGGGGGCGGCGGCAATGAGAGAGGAAGAGGGAGAGAGGGAATTAGGTTTGGGGGGAAAATCTCAAGTTTTCAATTTCATCAAAATCTAATTCCATAGGTAGAGTTTTTAGCCTTATATAAGGCGTACATCCAAACGTTTACAAGCAGCCCATAATAGTGCTATACGCACACCATAAAATTCAAAATAACAGAAAATAAAACAATTAAATGCAAACAACATTAACAGATAATTGCAGACCATAAAGTAGCAAAATAAACTAAATTTAATTCTTGTTGCGTGGGCGAAGATTGTAGTCATGACCGCTTCGGCGCCGCAAGTCTTTGGCCGGCGGCTCAGCATCATCAAGTGCGCCATGGTCATCTTCCGCCACAATCTCATGATCACCAAGTGCGCCATGGTCGTCATCTTCATCACCAAGTTGGTCGTCGTAGTGGCCGCCACCATCAATCCTCCCCCGCTCAAAAGAACTCATCACCGATGAGTGTGCGGGTAAGTAGCTGCGTAGGAGATCCGCGTCCAGAAGAGTCACCTCCGAGGCGGAGAGCCAAGAGTCGTCCGAAGCAGGGCGACCTCGCCATCGGATCAAAAACCTGTGAATGTCACCGTCGGGAGTGGAAAACACTGCATCCTGCAAAATCCTGTCAGGCAAGAAATCGGTCCGGGGGAACCTTGGAAAGGCGTTAGGCAAAGAAGAAAAACATGTTTCATCATCAGTAGGCAACATACCTCCCGTAGCACCCGAAGGAGAGAGCGATCCAGAAACAATCTCCCCCCCCCCCCCCCCCCCCCCACCCCATTAGAAGATTTAGTGGAAATATTAAACGGAGAGACAGACAGTTAAGGTGGTGGAGCGACATAAAGCGTTAAATCCGAAACGTTAAAAACAGGGGAAATTCCCCAATCAGCAGGTAACTGCAAAAGATATGCATTTTCGCCTAGCTTCTTTAAAACCCGAAAAGGACCGGCCCTCCTATTCGCCAATTTCTTTACGGTACCCGAAGACATCCGTTCTGGGATGAGACGAACCATTACCAAATCACCAATATTCAAGGAGACTGCTCGCTTATGTACGTTAGCATTCGATTGATAAATAGAATATTGTGTAGCTAACGTCTCGCTAATGTGCTTATGGAGAGTGTGAACGTGCGAGGCGAAGTCTTGTGCAAATTGACTGGATTTAAAAGATTGTGGTAATGGAACCAAGTCAATAGGTACGGGCGCCTTATATCCATGTACAATCTCATTTGGTGATAAACTAGTGGACCTATTCTTTGAATTATTATAAGCTAGTTGAGCATGAGGGAGAATAAGGTCCCACGTACCTTTATGTTCACCCACGAGGCAACGAAGTAAACTACCCAAACTTCGGTTTACCACTTCCGTTTGCCCATCCGTTTGGGGATGATAGGCGGACGAAAACATAAGTCTAGTTCCCATAAGTTTCCAAAGTGTTTTCCAGAAATAGCTAGTAAATTTAACGTTCCTATCCGTCACTATTGTTTTAGGGACGCCCCGATGAGCCACGACCTCCTTGAAATACAACTTTGCAACATGTGATGCATCGTTGGTGTTATTGCATGCGATAAAATAGGCCATTTTGGAAAACTGATCCACTACGACCAGAATAGAATCGTGGCGCCTAAATGTCAGGGGTAGACCCAAGATGAAGTCCATGCTAACGTCCTCCCAAGGGACAGACGGGATCGGCAGTGGTGTGTAAAGACCTGCATTGGTCTTGTTACCTTTCGCTAATTGACATACACGACAACTCCCAACGATTTTATTGACCATTAGTTTGAGGCCTGGTCAAAAGAATTTATCTTCGACTAGCGTAATCGTTTTATCCCGGCCGAAATGTCCACCTAACCCTCCACTATGTAACTCCCATACAATGAAATGGCGTAGCGAGGAACGGGGAATACATAACTGCGTATGCTTAAATAGATAACCGTCACGGATGTAGTATGCGGAGATAGTAGACGGGGAATTTTCCTGAGCCGCTAAGTAAATATCCTTAAAATCCGGGCATAGCACATATTCATCCTTAATTCTCTCAAATCCTATGACCGTTACCTCCATTGCAGATAATAACAGGGTGACACGACTAAGAGCGTCCGCCACACGATTTAATGTACCCTTAAGGTGCTTGATAATGAACGTGTACTCCTGAAGGTACGATACCCACTTGGCGTGCCGTGGGCTAATTTTACTTTGGGAGTTTACATATTTTAGCGCCTCATGATCTGATAAGATTACAAATTCTTTCGATACAAGATAGTGTCGCCAATGTTGGAGACAACGTATTACGGCATAGAACTCACAATCATAATTGGAATAATTTAATTTCGGGCCCGCAAGCTTCTCGCTAAAATACCCTATTGGGTGACCCTCTTGACTTAATACTCCTCCGATTCCTATCCCAGATGCGTCACATGATAATTCAAACACTTTGCTAAAATCCGGCAACCGTAGTAGTGGTGCTTCGGACATTCGTTCCTTAATCGCTTGAAATGTCGTAGTGGCCGCTTTAGTCCACTTAAAATCACCCTTCTTCATGCATTCAGTGATTGGTGCCATGATACTGCTAAAATTACGAATAAACCTTCGATAAAATGTGGTCAATCCATGAAAACTTCTAACCTCCCAGATATTTGTTGGCTCCGGCCATTCTCGAATAACTTGGACTTTTTTAGGGTCAACATGAATACCTTCGGAACTCACTATGTAACCTAGAAACTCTACGGAAGTCACACCAAAACGCACTTTTTAATAATAATAAATAAAGTTTCGTGGCGCAATGTTGTAAGGATCGTCCGCAAATGTTCTTCATGGTCCATCGGCGAGAGGCTAAATACTAAGATGTCATCGAAATAGACCACTACAAATTTACCCATATATGGTTTAAATATTTGAGTCATCAACCGCGAGAACGTGCTCGGTCCGTTGGTGAGCCCCTCTCCAAGCACCAACCACTCATAGAGCCCATCCTTAGATTTAAATGTCGTTTTCCATTTGTCTCCCTCCCGTATTCTTATTTGGTGGTAACCACTTTTAAGATCCAACTTTGAGAATATGGTGGCTCCAGATAACATATCTAATAGATCGTCCAAACGTGGGATGGGAAACCTATATTTAACAGTGATTTTATTTATGGCCCGGTAATCTACACACAATCTCCAAGACTTATCTTTCTTTGGGACCAAAAGTGCAGGGACTGCACATGGACTCTTACTATGGCAGATGAATCCCTTTGCTAATAAATCTGAAATTAAAGTTTGTAATTCATTATGTGCTGAGGGGTTGAGCCGATAATGGGGAAGATTAGGCAATGATGAACCCGGGACAAAGTCAATCTCGTGCTGGATTTCTCTCATGGGTGGCAACTTAGATGGTAAGTCCACCGGATAGACGTCCTTAAACTCTTCCAAAAGCGTTCGCAGAGATAACGGTAGATTCTCTAAAGATGGTGAATCGTCCTTAGCTTGTAGACATACTAAAGCATAGATGACGCCATTCATGAAGGTCTCACGCTCTAGCTCCTTCCTACTTATCAAGTCAATTGTTTTCTTTTCCGCAGGCACAATTGTGTCTTTGGAAGCAATTGAGGATCCTTAGGCGATGATGGTTTCAAGACAATGGTCTTACCATTAAACTTAAACTCGTATGTGTTGGCTCGTCCGAAATGGGTCACGTCATAATCATAAAGCCACGGTCGTCCTAGTAGTACATGACAAACATCCATGGGGATGACGTCGCACCACACCTTGTCGATATAGCTCTTCACCGTAAGCGGCACTAGACAACGTTTGGAGACCGCAATAGACGTTTTGTTTACCCACGCTATTTTATACGGATGGGGGTGTGGTTCAGTGTTTAAATGCATACGAGTGATAGCGTTCTCTGAAATGACGTTCATGCTGCTACCGCTATCTATTATTAGTTTACACCACTTCTCACCGCTTTTAAAATTCAACGAAAAGATATTCGTCCGATTATACTCATCCGACGCACGCGGTGTGGCCAAAATGCACCTCATAACCATCATATAAGATTCATCTTCAATATCACTCGGCTCGGCATCAGATTCATCGCCGGCTTCATAAACGATCTCGGCGGGTTCAGACGTGGAGTCTAATAGTGCTAGTGGTTTACTTTTAGTGGGGCACTCACTAGAGTAATGCCCTTGGATCCCGCAAGAATAACATGTGGCGTTTGTCTTATTAATCCGTCCTACCGGAACTCTCTCGCCAGTGGGATTCCTAATGTTCCTAGCGGTGATAACTACAGAATTCGAATCAGTCGATCGAAACCTTCCTTTGTCTCTCATGGAGGACGAAGGTGGTGCTCCTAAAAGGGATTTTCCCTTCTGAAATGCTCGTCCCTTGGACTTGTAAGCGTTGTGTTTCTCAATGTCTAAGGCAGCATTGAATGTCGTGTTAAGGTCCGTATGACCATAACGCAAAAGCTTGCCTTGGATGTCTGGGTTAAGTCCATTACGAAAGCGAGATAGTGTAACTTCAGGCATTTCCCGTATGTCACACCGCACCATCATATCTTTCAGGAGTCCCATGTACTCCGCTACCGATTTGCTACCCCGACGATGGGTGGCTAACTCGTCGAACATTTGGGTTCGGTGATACGCAGGAACATATTGGTCAGACAAAAGTGCCTTCATGGCAGCCCACCCAATTGGGGGTGCTCCATTCACGGTACCTAGACGCCTCTCTTCGTTTAACCAGAACGTTTTGGCTCTACCCAGAAGCATCATCCGTGCAACCCGCACCTTCTCACCATCCGTCAGATTCTTCCACTCAAAGTAACACTCGATCTCCATAATCCAGTCTAAAAATACTTGGGGTTCACCCATTCCATCGTATGATGGTGGATCAATTTTTACGGCTCTAGTTACATCGAACTCATGAGGAGCACGGGGCGCTTGCTCATCGTTCTGATTACGGTTATGGTTTGGTCTCTCATCTCGTTGGTTGGCAACGGGATTTCGAGGCGCCGCTTGAGTGAACGCTAACCCTTGTATTAGTTGCGTGAGTGCATCGAACTTAGCATTAAATTCGTCTCGAAGCTCCGCAATCGTTGCAGGAGCGTGCTCGTCATCATGGTTGTCTGCCATGGTGGAAACGGTTTGGAGATATTCCGTACCACGCCTCGTGGGCATAAACAACGGGACCAGAAATTTTAGATCAGAACAGATTTTTTTTTTTTTTGAAATGTAATTTTTTTTTGTTTCCTAATAACTAAGGTAAGTTAAAATATTTTTTTATTATTATTTTCTTACTGAAAATATTAAGTAGAATGTCCCAAAAATTTTTTTTTTGAAGTTCGCAAAAAAATATAAGTTCTAGACCGCTATTTGCAGACCAACTAGACAGAAATTACGACGTTTCCAATTTGCAGGCCAACCTAACGAGGACGAATCGAAAAATTTCCAGTTTTAATGTTGCTTGAAATACGTGCAGGAATCTACAGAAAAACTTTCAGATTTTTTTGATAAATTTTAAAATTACGAAATTTTTACTAACTGCAGACCAAAACGAAAATTTTAGATTTTGACTGTGCTAACGAACGCACCGACTAGAGGACGGATAACCTACAGATCTGAGAGTAAGGATGGTGTCGAGATAGAACTCAACACAACCTCGCTTTGATACCAAATTGATGTAAGCCAACCAAATCGATCATACACGGACGACGCAACAACGTCTCTCTTTCGTTCTACGCCCTCTTTACCACACGCTAACGAATCGCAGCCGCTACAATTAATTTCATTTATCTTTCGCGCTAACGTACGGGTAGCCACGCCGCACTCGGTTCGGAGAATGACTATAGGTCAAAATCCGCTCCGGCTAAAAGGAATAATATTGATTCCGACGAGCTTGGAGTTGTACCAAAACAGATCCACCAAAAATAAACACGATTCGAAAGTGGTAGGATCTATCCCAACTAGAAAAAGAACGAGGGTCGTCAATCCTCTCGAGCGTTATCGGAAAACCAAACGAAAAATCACAGATCTATTACAAAATTACCGCGATAATTAAAGATTCGAAAATCCACGCAAAAATCGTCCACCACAAGAACTACCTAAGAAAAGAAATTCTCTTGAGTAGTATTTTTCGTTACCCCTCTCGGAAACGTAGATCCGAGATGTTGGATCCACAAGAAATGATCGCCTCCCGTCGGGATCCACGGCAAGTGCACCAAAGATGAAGAACACGTCCGTCTTCCCCGCTTCACGCCGTAGAAGTTCCGTAGAAGTTCTCCACAAAACCTTTTCTTTCTTGCACGAGTAGATCTTGGATCCGGAGATGAAAGGAATAGGGTAGAGAGATGAAAGGTGGTAGAGAAATAGTATGGAGAAGAGAATAATGAAGAGAGAGAAGGGAGAGAAAGGAGAAGAAAAAAAGGAGAGAAGGGAGATGAGGGGTGGCCGAACCTGGGAGGAGAAACCCTCAAGGGGGCGGCGGCAATGAGAGAGGAAGAGGGAGAGAGGGAATTAGGTTTGGGGGGAAAATCTCAAGTTTTCAATTTCATCAAAATCTAATTCCATAGGTAGAGTTTTTAGCCTTATATAAGGCGTACATCCAAACGTTTACAAGCAGCCCATAATAGTGCTATACGCACACCATAAAATTCAAAATAACAGAAAATAAAACAATTAAATGCAAACAACATTAACAGATAATTGCAGACCATAAAGTAGCAAAATAAACTAAATTTAATTCTTGTTGCGTGGGCGAAGATTGTAGTCATGACCGCTTCGGCGCCGCAAGTCTTTGGCCGGCGGCTCAGCATCATCAAGTGCGCCATGGTCATCTTCCGCCACAATCTCATGATCACCAAGTGCGCCATGGTCGTCATCTTCATCACCAAGTTGGTCGTCGTGGTGGCCGCCACCATCAGCGAGCCAGCCTCGTGCAAAAAAGCCGCGAGCCAGCCTCGTGCAAAAAGCCGCGAGCCAGACTCGTGCAAAAAGCCGCGAGCCAGACTCGTGCCAAAAGCCGCGAGCCAGACTAGCGCAAAAAGCCGCGAGCCAGACTCGTGCAAAAAGCCGCGAGCCAGACTCGTGCAAAAAGCCGCGAGCCAGACTCGTGCAAAAAGCCGCGAGTCAGCCTCGTGCAAAAAAAACCGCGAGCCAGCCTCGTGCAAAAAGCTGCGAGCCAGCCTCGTGCAAAAAGTCGCGAGCCAGACTCGTGCAAAAAGCCGCGAGCCAGACTCGTGCAAAAAGCCGCGAGCCAGACTCGTGCAAAAAGCCGCGAGCCAGACTCGTGCAAAAAGCCGCGAGCCAGACTCGTGCAAAAAGCCGCGAGCCAGCCTCGTGCAAAAAGCCGCGAGCCAGCCTCGTGCAAAAAGCCGCGAGCCAGACTCGTGCAAAAAGCCGCGAGCCAGACTCGTGCAAAAAGCCGCGAGCCAGACTCGTGCAAAAAGCCGCGAGCCAGCCTCGTGCAAAAAGTCGCGGGCCAGACTCGTGCAAAAAGCCGCGGGCCAGACTCGTGCAAAAAGCCGCGGGCCAGACTCGTGCAAAAAGCCGCGGGCCAGACTCGTGCAAAAAGCCGCGGGCCAGACTCGTGCAAAAAGCCGCAGGCCAGACTCGTGCAAAAAGCCGCGGGCCAGCCTCGTGCAAAAAGCCGCGGGCCAGCCTCGTGCAAAAAGCCGCGGGCCAGCCTCGTGCAAAAAGCCGCGGGCCAGACTCGCGCAAAAAGCCGCGGGCCAGACTCGTGCAAAAAGCCGCGGGCCAGACTCGTGCAAAAGTCGCGGGCCAGACTCGTGCACCTATTTTATTATAAAGCCACGGGCCAGACTCGTGCACCTATTTTATATAAAAGCCGCAAGCCAGACTCGCGCAAACTAATTTTTCGACTAACATAAAAGCCGCGAGCTCAAGTCCGCGCAAACTCATCTGTAACTTTGAAAATAATCAAACTATGCATGTGCTAACAACCAGATTAACAAGATCGTGCAGATGAACAAATACGATGAATACAATAAAAGAGATACAGCCACATCCGGCAAACACGGCTACAACAGCTAAAGAAATCACTCTTCATCAGGACTATGGTCCTCTTCCGACAGGTCGTCAAATCCGAGGCCACTAACATCATAGCCCCGCTTCCAGGACACCATCCGAAGAGCCTTCGACACTCCCTGTCGAAGGGCAAGCTCTCGCGAGTCCTCCAGCTGAGGCTCCACCTCCTGAGTCCAGATCACGTCTCGGACCTCCTTAGAAATCAAGCAGCGGTCCCGCAGGTAATCAACTGACTCCAACACAATCGCCACAACTATTTCGCACAAAAAGTCCCCGCACCTCTCTCGCCCCGGCTCTGAACTTCGGGGACTTGGGGGGCAAATGATAGGGTTTCCTTGAAGGCGCTAACCGCACCCCATTCATGGGTGTGCGGTTATCCAAAGAAACTCCACTATCCCCGTAACCACCAAACATGTGGGTGCAAATAGTAAAATCCTTCAACATGGGGGGTGCAAATAGTAAAATTCTGCATCATGGGGTGCAAATAGTAAAATCCTCCAACATTGGGGTACAAATAGTAAATTCCTCCATCATGGGGTGCAAATAGTAAAATCCTCCAACATGGGGGTGCAAATAGTAAATTCCTCCATCATGGAGTGCAAATAGTAAAATCACCCAACATGTGGGTGCAAATAGTAAAATCCTTCAACATGGGGGTGCAAATAGATAAATTCTGCATCATGGGGGGCAAATAGTAAAATCCTCCAACATGGGGGTGCAAATAGTAAATTCCTCCATCATGGAGTGCAAATAGTAAAATCCTCCAACATGGGGGTGCAAATAGTAAATTCCTTCAATACGGTCTGCGTATAGCAAATAATATGGTTATGGTGTGCGCATAACCATATCCGTCATATGAATACATATCACCGCAAAACTATACAAACTGGTGTGCGCGTAGCTATATTCATGATAAGTGTGCGTATAACACATAAATTGGTTATGGTGTGCGGGTAGCCGCATAACCACCATAACTACCCTAACCACCCATTTAATTACGAAAGTGCCACCTGTACAACCCTCATTCTCCGAGGGTGGACCCCTCCCCCGAGGCCACGTAGGCAGAAGTCAAAGTCAAAGA
Organism: Dactylorhiza incarnata; assembly: GCA_033032865.1. NCBI lineage: Eukaryota > Viridiplantae > Streptophyta > Magnoliopsida > Asparagales > Orchidaceae > Dactylorhiza > Dactylorhiza incarnata. The sequence continues at coordinate 2,215,576 of JAWHQI010000258.1, forward strand.
GGTCAACACAGAGCCCGGCAGTTCAAGGCAGAAGTAGAGAAGACCTCGGCGAGTATGCAGGCAATACTCGCCAGGTTGGCGAGTATGGAACAGAAGACCTGGCGATTATTGGCCCAGCGTGTGCGAGCAGCACCCAATAATCGCCAGATGGGCGACTATGGCGTGATACTCGCCGAGTAACCCATAGTCGCCAGGTTGGGGGCTGGGCTATAAACCCCCCCCCCCTACCCTTTGGTTTTCCTATAAATAGGACCCCAGGGGTATTTGGATTGGCACCTGGACTTGAGCTTTTGGACCCCGATTCCCGAACTCTCGAGCCCGTCACCCTTGCTTTCAGCCAAGTCGGTGCCTTCCCTGTACCAAGCTCGGCCACTTTGGTTTCGGAGGGGAAGACTCTCTTGAGCTTCTGGGTACGTGGTGGGACCTCCCTGCCAAGCACCTGGGGTCCTGTGTGTTGCTCTTCTAGCTCTTCAGTAGTCGCCAGCCAGGTCATCTCGTCGGATTGCTGGGCGAGTAGCCTCCGGCTGCATCGGTCCGAATTTTGAGGTCAGGATTTTCCTGGCGTCAACACTTTGGTGCGGTGAGCGTGGACCGTAGTCGTTGGAAGAAAGTTCAGTAAGAAGGTGAGATGGTCGCAGTTGGCGACCATGAGGAGGTAGTCGGCAACCCGTCCGCAAGTGGCGAGTTCGTGACGCTAGCAGTTTTTGAAGCCTTCGCGCAGCGTATGGAGGGGACCATGCGAGCAGTGCTTTAGCCGCGCGCCGAGGTCACGGCGACCTCGCCGCATCGCCCAGTTCCGTCCGAGGGAGGGAGTCCCCCTCGGCGAGCAGGAAAGGAGCACGTAGAGGATGAGACCGAGCGACCAAGGAGGTCGCAGTTCTACCAGCCAACCTCGCAAGGGATTCGCTTTCGCGAGCCGGGCGAGCAGGCGAGGTACCAGGATACTCGCCCATATGGCGAGTATGGAGGTGATACTCGCCAGGTTGAGGATCGTCGCCGGGCAGGAGGGAGGAGCCCCTTCTGCGAGGAGATCATTGCCGCGCCCGTGCCAGAAGGGTTCAGGGACCCAGCCTTGAATTACTATTCGGGGAAGGAGGACCCCGTCAGGCACATCCAGTGGTTCGAGGATATAGTCTCTATCCGAACTATGTCGGACGCCTTCAAGTGCAGGTTGTTTGCCATCACCTTCCGTGCAAAGGCCTGGGACTGGTTCCACCAGTTGCCCGCCGGCTCGATCTACTGCTTTGAAGACCTGTGCCGTGGGCTGACAACCCGATTCGACACGGCCCGGAAGCTGAAGAAGGAGGCAATGGCCCTGTTCTATCTGGTGCAAAGGCCAGATGAGGCGTTGGGACCTTACATCGAGCGCTTCCAGGAGGAGGTTCTGCAGATCCAGGAGGTGGATAGCAACATCCTGTTGCTGGCCTTGACATTCGGCATAAGTCAAGGCCTCTTCAAGTTGGAGCTCAGTGAGAATCCTCCCTACTCCTACGACAACCTCATTCAGAGGGCCAATAAGTTTGTCCGGGGAGAGGCCTCCAACCCTGATTTCTTGGCAAGGCTGGCACAGGTGACCAGAGGCGACCGTGGAGAGAGGGATGGAATCCCTGAGAAGAGGAAGAGAGAGGAGCCCCGGAGGGAGGAGAAGAAGAGGCCGGAACGGCGCGAGGAAAGGAGAAGAGAGGAGAAGAAGAGGGAGGAGCCCAGGAGGAAGGAAGCCAGGAGGAGCGTGGAGAGAAGGCCCGTCGAGTCCCCTGAGCGTCAGGAGGAGGGAAGGCGCTACCAGGTCCCCGTCAACCGGCCACCTTGGAGGCCGGCTGGACAGCACCAGCGTCAGGATCAAAGGGGGAGATCCCCAGAAAGAAGGCCCTTTCGCCAGCCAGAGAGGCGTCAGGAGAGGAGGAGAGACGAAGCGATGGCGGTAGCCGGGCGAGGCCGCCGTCAAGGAAGGAAGAAGCAGAAGCCGAGGAGGCATCAAGCAGAAGAGGTTCCTCTCTACTGTGACTTCCACCAGGTGGGGGGACATGCCATGGCTGCCTGCCCAGACTTTTGGGAAGCCCGGAGGAGGCTAGCAGCAGGAGAAGGTGGAGGGGAGCAGCGGAGGATAGAGGCCCCTGCCGAGCCTCAGGCAGGGCAGGCTGCCGTCGTTCGAAGGAGGAACGAGGACCGGGTCGACCAGGGAGGTCGGGGAGACCTGGGCCAGGGAGGCAGAGTTGGAGTAATCCATGGGGGAGCAGGGCTGGAAGCTTCCCGCAAGGGGAGCCTCCATCAAATCTACCGAAGGAGTGTCGCCACGACCTCACAAGCACCACCCCCGATGGAGGAGATTACCTTTTCTGAGGAGGATATGCTAGGGAACGAGAATCCCTTCCATGATGCCCTCGTGATTCAAGCCGCGGTGGAGGACTTCACCGTTGATCGGATTCTGATCGACAACGGTAGCTCTGTAAACGTCATCTTCAAGGGGACGTTTGGCGGACTGGGAGTCGAAGCTGCCAGGGTTCGTGCATCTGATGGTCCCCTCTTCGGCTTCTCCGGAGAGAAGAAGGAAGTGGAAGGAGGAGCAGATCTCCTTGTGACGCTCGGTGGCACCTCCATCAGCTGTCGATTCGTCATCGTCGATGCCCCGAGTTGTTACAGGGCCATCTTCGGGAGGCCGCTTCTCAACGCTTTCAAGGCCGTCCCATCTTCCTACCATCAGTGCTTGAAGTACTGCAAGGGAGATGTCCAGGTGAGGATCAGGAGCGATCCAAGAGCCGCGCGGGAGTGTTATCTCAGCGCCGTCAACACCATCAGCTGGATGGCTGACGCGGAAGAGTTCGGAAGAGTGCTGGAGAGCCCGGCCAGGCTGGAGGTGGCTGAAGAGGTCGAGGAGATCGAGGTACTCTCTGCAGCGGGAGTGCCGGGGCTTCTGAAGATTGGCGGATCGCTAAAAACCGAGGAGAAGATCGAGATGGCGGCGTGTCTGCAAAAGAACGTCGACATCTTTGCTTGGAGCGCAGCCGAGATGCCAGGAGTCGACCCTGAGGTTGCATGTCATCGCCTCAACCTGGATCCCGCTGTACAGCCCGTCCGCCAGAAGAAGAGGAGAACCGCCACCATCCTCGCCAAGCCAATTCGGGAGGAGGTTAAAAAACTGCTCGATGCAGGTTTTGTAGCGGAGATCCAATATCCAGGCTGGGTCTCCAATGTTGTAATGGTGACAAAGGCGGGGGGTAGCTGGAGAATGTGTGTGGATTTTTCCTTGATGAATAAAAGCTGCCCGAAGGATTGTTATCCCTTGCCTCGAATCGACGCGCTGGTTGATTCAGCCGTCGGTTTTTCTGTGATGAGTTTCCTTGATGCATTTTCAGGATATCACCAGATCCGGATGCATCCCCCTGATTGCCGCGATGTCTCCTTCATCACCGACGATGGCTGCTACAGCTACAAGATGATGCCCTTCGGTTTAAAGAATGCGGGAGCCACCTATCAACGAATGATGGACCACATTTTCAAGGAGCAAAAGGGGAGGAACCTGGAAGTGTACGTGGACGACCTCTTGATCAAAAGCAAGAGCGTCCACGAACACATAGCCGATCTGGTGGAGACCTTTGCAACGCTGAGGAGATTCAAGATGAGGCTCAATCCGGCGAAGTGCGTCTTCGGAGCAGGAAGGGGAAAGTTTCTGGGACATCTCCTTACCCCAAGGGGAGTAGAGCCTAACCCCGACAAGGTTAAGGCGATCCTGGAAATGCCATCCCCAAAGACGATGAAGGAAGTCCAAAGGTTGACGGGAAGGCTGGCGGGTCTTAGCCGCTTCCTTTCAAAGGCCGGAGAGAAGTGCTCTCCATTCTTCAAAACGCTCCGCAAAACTGAAAGCTTCGAGTGGACCGAAGGATGTGAGTTGGCATTCGGAAGGTTGAAGGAGCAGTTGACTCAGACCCCTCTTCTTCAGAGCCCGAAGGAAGGCGAAGACCTGCTCATCTACCTAGGAGTAGGAGCGGAGGCAGTTAGCTCCATTTTGGTTCGGGAGGAAGGAAGGAAGCAGCTACCCATCTACTATGTCAGTCGTGTGCTGAAGAAGGCAGAGCTTAAGTATCCGATCCTGGAGAAGCTTGCCTTCGCCTTGGTGGTGTCGGCGCGGAAGCTCCGGCCTTATTTTCAGGCCCACTCCATCCGAGTGGTAACTGATCATCCTCTCTGTAATGTCCTAGAGGGGGTGGAGCATTCAGGGAGGTTGGCGAAATGGTCGGTAGAACTCAGCGAGTTCGACATTTCCTTCTCCCCCCGAGTAGCGATCAAGGCCCAGGCAGTAGCTGACTTCTTGGCTGACTTCTCGATGGAAGCGGAGCCAGGAGAAGAGATGCTCAACCCAATTCCTTGGAAGATGTTTGTTGGTGGCGCTTCAGGCAAAAGTTCAGTGGGGGTGGGCATCGTACTCGTCAGTCCGCAGGGAACAAGGATCGAGCAAGCAGTCGAGATCCTCTTCCCTGTCAAAAACAACCAGGCAGAGTACGAGGCCATAGTGGCAGGCTTGCGCCTTGCCAAGGAGCTGGGGATCCGTGATGTCCGGGCTTTCACGGATTCAATGGTGGTCGCGTCGCAGATTCGAGGCGAGTTCGAGGTGCGCGACACCATCTTGCAGAAGTACTTGGTAAAAGTAAAAGGGCTGATTGGAGGCTTCCAGTCCTTCTTCGTCGAGCATGTGCCAAGAGAGGAGAACTCGGCAGCGGATCGCTTAGCCAAGTATGGGCCGAGGGCTGGAGGAACTATCACCGAGCTATTCCACCCGTCCATTGAAGAGGGAGAGATGATGGAGATCGAGCAACTCCCCTCGTGGATGGATCCCTTTGTGGCATTCCTGGCCAGCGGCCAGCTCCCAGCGGACGAAGGGGATAAAAGAAGATTTCGGTACAAGGCGGCATACTACCTCCTGCAAGATGGGGAGCTGTACCGCAAGACCATCTCGGGCCCCCTGGCCAGATGTGTTTCTGAAGACGAAGTACCCCGAGTGTTGGAAGAGATCCACTCGGGAGAGTGTGGAAGTCATTCTGGGACTCGCACTTTGGAGCAGAGGGTCTTAAGGCATGGTTACTTCTGGCCTACTATCCGGAAGGATGCAGAGATCTTCTCGAAGAAGTGCCAGAAGTGCCAGCTCTTCGCCCCCCTTCAGTTGCAGCCGGCCCAGCTGCTCCGATCGATTACCGCCCCATGGCCGTTTGCCATCTGGGGAATGGACTTGATCGGCCTCTTGCCTCAAGCAAGTGGCCAGAAGAAGTTCGTTCTCGTCATGATCGACTACTTCTCCAAGTGGATCGAGGCCAAAGCTTTAGCCAAGACCACCTCTCAAGTCGTGAAGAACTTCATCTGGGGAGAGATCGTCTGCAGATTCGGGATCCCTCTCGCCATCATCACCGACAATGGTCCCAGTTCGCCAGCTTGGAACTGGAGGACTTTTGCAGGCAGCTAGGAACCGACCTTCGGTTCGCCTCCGTACATCACCCAAGGAGCAATGGCCAGGTGGAGGCCGCCAACAAACTGATCATCAACCTACTGAAGAAGAAGGTGGAGAACCTAAGAGGTAACTGGGCGGACCAGCTCCCCTCGGTCCTGTGGGCTCTGAGAACCACTCCTAGCTCAGCCACAGGGAAAACGCCGTTCAAGCTCTCTCACGGGTCGGAAGCTCTCATTCCAGTAGAGTTTGAAGTCAGAAGCCCAAGGGTGGTAGCTGCGGAAGACGGAAGCGAAGAATGGCGACTAGAGAATGAAGAGGTTCAAAAGCTATCTCTCGACTACATCGAGGAACTCCGAGATCTAGCTTCGGCCAGGCAAGAGGAGATCAAGCGCCGAATGGCGAAACATTTTGACAAAAATGTCCGCCTCAAACACTTCCAAGCAGGTGACCTAGTCCTGAAGAAAGTGGACGCAGCAGGAAGATCAGCAGCCGTCGGGAAGCTCAACCCGAACTGGGAAGGACCTTTCATCATCCAGGAAGCACTCCTGCCAGGAGGATACCGCTTGCAGAATCAGGAAGGCGAGCTGCTAGGGAGCACCTGGAGCGGCGATGACCTGAAAAGGTTTTATTCCTAAGGGGGAATGTATATATCCCATCCTTGTAAATTCATTTCTATGAATAAAATCTACATCTCCCTGAAACATGGGACGAGGCAGCTTCCTTCGCATCAACCCAGTTTTTTAAAAAATAAGGAAGTCAGGTGAAGTCAATCTCCACGCTAGGTTGGGAAATGAGCCTCCGACTTAACCCTCGTAAAAACTCAGAACGGATGATGGGACAGTGCCTCGGGTGTGCGTTCCCTTAAGACCAAGCCTCTGCAATGACGGCCGAGATCAGCTCCCCCCTTGCACATTGGCCGCGGTTCCCACCGACCGCACTTCTCGTCCGACTGTAGAGATTACCAGGAAGAAGTCTGGACGCCGACCTTCCAATTCGGCGAAGAGAAGATCGACTTCACTAGCTCTGGGGACCCTTGAAGAAAGGTGTCATGTACCCACGAGAGCTAAAAAGCTCGCAGCAAAGCATTTCGTTTTCTAAATTATGGTGTCAGATCATATGAGTTAGTATGCCTGAAGTGTGCTTAACACCCTGCTAAACTCATTGAGCAACAGGAAGCAGGTCCGATCCACATCCAGCATCCAAGTGGGATGGAGGCCTCGGGATGGTATGTCCCTTTGGACCTCCCCAACTGCCACTCCCTGCTTGACGTCGTCCTACATCAACATTCACCGTCGCAAGTTGGAACACGAGCCTCCGGCTCAACCCTCGTAAAAACTCAGAACGGATGATGGGACAGTGCCTCGGGTGTGCGTTCCCTTAAGACCAAGCCTCTGCAATGACGGCCGAGATCAGCTCCCCCCTCGCATGTTGGCCGCAGTTCCCACCGACCGCACTTCTCGTCCGACTGGAGAGATTACTAGGGGAGAGTCTGGAAGCCGATACTCCAACTTAAGAAGGGGAGCGATCGATTCGACCGGCCAAAGAATGGAAACATTCTGGCATCCAAGTAGGATGGAGACCTCGGGAGGGTGTGTCCCCTTGCCCCCCCCCCCCCCCCCCCCCCCCCCCCCGACTGTCGTTCCCTACTTGACGTCATTCTTCGTCGACATCTGGTATCCAAGTAGGATGAAGGCTTTGGGATGAGGTGTCCCTCCGGACCTCCCCGACTGCCGTTCCCTATCCCCTCTCTCATAAAACAAACTCCCTTAAATAATTTTAATGGGCTCTTCACCAGGTACAGAGCGAGACCTTGAGTTGAGCATGTGTCCCTCGGGATCCTCCAAGTACCCCCCCCCCCCCCCCCCCCGACTCGACTCCACCAAGGGAAACATTGAAGAAGGCGAGTATGGCTGTGCGAGCATACAGAGACGAGTATACAGGTGCGAGTATGGTTGTGCGAGTATACAGTGGCGGGTATGAAGAAGCACCTACTCTCGCCTCGATCCTAAGAGCCTAGCGAACACTCAACCTCGCCCCGAGCCTAGGAGCCTAAGCGGCATTCAAAAAATAAAGCAAGCACCAAAGAAACAGGCGAGCAAAAGCTTTGACTTTTTCATATATAAATATTTGATGTATATTACAAAAGAATCTTCAAGGTGTTTACAAAAGGTCGTCGGGCGAGCAAAAAAGGGTGCCCAGGCGACTAGGCGACACCCTCGCCATCAATATCTGCATCTGGCTCGTCGCCACCATCGTCGCCACCATCGTCATCAACATCATCGTCATCATCATCGTCATCCTCGTCCTCGGAATCGTCATCCGCAGCACCACTGGACGGCGGCGAGGATGCTCGCAAGGGGGAGGTGGACTCCTCGGCGAGCAGCGCCGGGATAATGTCCTCCACGGTCAGCTCCATCGCCGCCGGCTTCAGAAGATCGTCCGCCTTCAGCTGGCTCAGGATGACGGTCCCAGTAGCTCGCGCGATCTCTCGGCGAACGCGTGGCATATTGTCGCCATGCATCCGGATCTGCTTGCCGACCCTAGAGGGGCCCGCCACCGCTGGCTGTTGCTCGGCAGGCCGAGTTTCCAGCTCAGCGATGCGAACTTGGGCGACCTCCAAGGCCAGCCGAGTGTCATCCAGCTCCTTCTCCAGCTGGGACACCTTTGTCGCCATCTCCACCTCAGCGACCTACAAAAACAAAAAGACACACAAAGTCAGCAAGTTATTCGGCAAAGTGGCGACTATCCCGGAGGCGAGTATCATAGAGAAGCGAGTACCTCATGCTCCTTCGCCTTGAGCCCCATGGCGATCATTTTCTTTGTGCTGATCCGGATCACCTCCTCATACTCCAGCAACCTCCTCGCCGTCATGTGCGCTAGCTCGGCGGACCGCAGCAGAGATCGCGAGGTCTGGTGCGCCAGGTACTCGGAAGGCTCCTCTCGCAGCCTCTCAGCGTCCTCATGACCATAGATGGCATGAAGCACATCAAAGGCCTCGCCCTGATCCTCCCAGTCCTCTGACCAGGGCGGAAGGTTAGAGCTCAGAGACACCACATGGTCGCCCTCCGACCAGGCGACTAGGCGGCGACCATAGGCGTCCTCACCACGAACACCCAAGTTGAAATTAGGGTGGGTATAGGGCTCGCCGGCCTCAGAAGGGTCCGCCTTCTTGCCAAGGTCCCGGTGAGCGACCTCCTTCTTCTTCCTCGAGGGCTCGGAGGGCTCGCCCCTCTCCTTCCGCTTCTTAAGCGGCCTGGAGCCTTCGCCGCCGATCAAGGGCTCATCGCCTCCTGGCGACAAGTCTATGGGCGAGTAGACCCCATCCCCGCGAGCAGAGGTCCCCACACCTCCCTGTGTGGAAGCCGTCGCCTTCACCACCACGGGAAGAAGCTCACGCGGCATAACCTGGACTGCTGCAACAAGAGGAGTGATAATTCCGGTTAGTCGCCAAAGTTGAAGACAAAGAGCGAGTATTGCGAATACTCGCGCAGTAGATTACCTTCGCCTGCGAAAACCTCAGCGAGTTCATCCACTCGCCTCCTCCAGAACACCACATCAAGGCGGCGATTCCTGAAGGACTCGAGCAGTTTCTCGCCACCCTCGCTTAGGAAAGAAGCCCCGAAGACGCTCTCCGGTGGCTGGAAGGACTTGTCGGGGATCGCTTGAAAGTCGCCAGCGATGACGACTAGTCGCTCTCCCCAGTGATGATTCTTGTTAGCGGTGCCGACCAACGTGCAGACGTGGCTGCAGAGGAAGACGACGCCCTCGCCAGTCGCCATAAAGTGGAATACTCGCCTAAAGACCGACAGGTCGAAGGCTATTCCCTGGTCGCGCAGGTAGCACAGGTATCCCACAATCATCGTCACCCCATTGGGGTTGATCTGGGCAGGGACTATCCCAAAGTAACGGAGTATCTGGGAGAATTCCGTCCACAATGGTAGTCGCAAGCCCACCTCGAAATGGCGAGTAGGGAATACCCGCTCATTGGTCAAGAAGGTGTTTAGTCGCTCGCCCTGGCGAGGAAGCCTAGCGACAAACCCTGGCGGGATGTACTTCGCCTTGATGACCTCCAAATCCTTCTCAGTCGTGACAGACTTCTTGAAGGTGGTCGCCGCAAAGTTCCTGGCGTGATTGGCACGCCGGATGGTCGCCTCGTCGGTCATCTTGGAGGAAAGGAAGAAAGAGAGGCGAGTATCAAAGAAGACAAGAAGAGAAGAGAAGACAGAAGATACTCGCGCGAGAGTTAGAAAATCGCCAAAGCGTAATTAAGACTCACCCACCCCCCCCCCCCCCTATTTATAGTGGTCGGATAACTTGGCTTATCGAGCACGACGGCGCGATCAGGAATAAGGGGGTGGCGAGTATTAAGTTGAGGTCGCCAGCTCAACAACGCGCGTCAGCAGGAAGTCGACCTCCAAGACGAGAAGACCTGCAAGAAAGAAGCATGAACGAAGCTCGCCATGCATAGGCGACGGGCGGACAATACTCGCCAAAGTTAAAGAAGATAGAAAATTTTGACAAAAACCCATCACAGAAGAAGAAAGCAGAGCAAGTAATAAAAGGCGAGTTTTCTAATACTCGCCGAAAAATATTACACCAATAAAGGAATAGTTCAGAATTACAGGAATGCTCGCCAAGGGCGACTTAGCACAGAAAGAAGAGGAGTAAAAAAGGACAACATCTAGGGAGGCGCCTGAAGATTCGCCTGAAAATCAGGAGGCTGAGGATGTCGCCCAACGAAGCCCATGCTGCGAGCACGCTTGAAGTGCTCAAAGGCCAGAGACATCGCGTCCTCACCCTGCCGCAGCTGGTCTTCGATCCTCGCCAGCCGACCGACCGAGCCCATGCTCGCGCGCATCCCCACCAACTCGTCATGATGCAGCTGCTGGCGATGCTCGATCCTCGCAACTCTACGCTCCAGATCGCTGACAGTATGAAGGCGAGATTCTGCACCAGCCAGGCGAGTATCGAACTCCTCCAGCCGTGATACTCGCACCTCCAGCTCGGTCAAACGACGATGAGCGTCAGTGCTCGCCAGGCGCTCAACTCGCGATTCAACCTCGGACAGGCGGCGATGAGACTCGCAGATCGCCAAGCGCTCCAGCTTGGACTCCAGCTCCAGGATCGCGCGAGTAGCCCTCTCCTGGTACTCGCGAGAAGGAAGCCCGACCGCGTCGATCAAAGCTCCTATGGGAGTATGAGCGCGAGCTGCGAAAAAGGTTTGAGTGTTAGAGCTTAGATGACGAAAACAGCGAAGTAAAGACAATGGCGACTATTGAAGACGGCGACTAAAAACCTGGCCGAGGACTGCGAGAATGACGGCGAGGAGAGACCCTTGCCCGGCGAGGAGATGGGCTGCGATGATGGTCGCCTCGCCGCGAAGAGCCACCAAATGTCGGATCCCGGCTGGGAGGCGCGTTCCCCCGACCGCGATTATCGACTGGTCGTCCTCCTCCCCTTGCAGGAAAAAAGCCCGAGGAGCCCCCAGTCCCGCCACGGCGCGAGGACTCGCCCTGATGAGTCGAAGGTGTAGTAGAGGTCGAAGGGCGCTGATCGCCCTGAGGAGTAGCAGAAGGAGGGAACGGAGGAGGTGGCAGAAGCCCACCTGCGGGCAGCTGCGAACTACTCGTCGTTCCCATGGACTGAAGAGGCGGAGGAGGCGGAGGCACGATGCTCGCCAATGGATCATGTTGCCCGCTCATCGGCCTCTTCTCCAGCAAGGAGCTGTGGAGAACTCGCCCTGAGCGACCTCCACCCCGAGGCGAGACCATAGGCGACGACCTCAGCGGAGGCACGACCAGAGGCTCCTCCTGAGCTCCAATGGTGGACGAATCTGCGAAGCATAAAAGAAATATTCAGCATCTCGGTCCAAGTCAAGGTCAATCAAAGAAGGTGGCGAGTAGGTAGCTCCCACCTCGCGCAGGAGCGAGATTCTCCGGTTGATTATGGGTCGAGGACCCAGGCATGCTCGCTTCCTCGGCGACATTTGGAGCAGGAGGATCAGCGTCCGGCGAGTCGCCCTCATTAGAGAGCCCCAGGTCGTCCAGCAGCTGCTGGTGTTGGTCGCACGGAGGAGCGGCGACCTCACCCTCAACGGCTTTCTTCTTCTCCTGCTTCTTTTTCTTCTGGGCAAGCCTCTTCCTCTTCTTGGAAGAGGGAAGGTCGCCAGATGCGAGATCCGGGCGAGGAGGGAGCGAAGAGCCATCAAATAGGCCTACAAGACCAGCCATAGCCGCCTTAGCCTCGGCAGCATAGTCGCGCACCATCTTGAGCGAGTTCAGAAAAGACGTGCCATCAGAGACCCCTGCCCCTCTATTTATAGAGTTCGAACGTCGGCCAGCGAGAGGGCGAATATAAGCCGATAGTCGCCGGCAGGAGAGCTCGTCGAATGAAGGTTGGATGATTCTTTCCGAGCAACTGCGTTACTCGCAAAGAGCGGGGATTGTGTACAACCCTCATTCTCCGAGGGTGGACCCCTCCCCCGAGGCCACGTAGGCAGAAGTCAAAGTCAAAGAGGTCAACACAGAGCCCGGCAGTTCAAGGCAGAAGTAGAGAAGACCTCGGCGAGTATGCAGGCAATACTCGCCAGGTTGGCGAGTATGGAACAGAAGACCTGGCGATTATTGGCCCAGCGTGTGCGAGCAGCACCCAATACTCGCCAGATGGGCGACTATGGCGTGATACTCGCCGAGTAACCCATAGTCGCCAGGTTGGGGGCTGGGCTATAAAACCCCCCTACCCTTTGGTTTTCCTATAAATATGACCACAGGGGTACTTGGATTGGCACCTGGACTTGAGCTTTTGGACCCCGATTCCCGAACTCTCGAGCCCGTCACCCTTGCTTTCAGCCAAGTCGGTGCCTTCCCTGTACCAAGCTCGGCCACTTTGGTTTCGGAGGGGAAGACTCTCTTGAGCTTCTGGGTACGTGGTGGGACCTCCCTGCCAAGCACCTGGGGTCCTGTGTGTTGCTCTTTTAGCTCTTCAGTAGTCGCCAGCCAGGTCATCTCGTCGGACTGCTGGGCGAGTAGCCTCCGGCTGCATCGGTCCGAATTTTGAGGTCAAGATTTTCCTGGCGTCAACACCACCCTCAAAAACTATAAATAGAACTCCAAGGCTTCTCTTTTTTGGATCTTCTTCTTCTCCTCCTCTATCTCTCCACTCTTTTGAGACTTTCTCTCTCTCCGGCCGGGAAAATTCTCCTACGGATTTTCTCTCTCCTCCTTCTTCCTTGCGCGCTCACAAGCGTGCCTCCTCCTTGCGCGCTCACAAGCGCGCGTCCTCCTTGCGCGCTCACAAGCGCGCGTCCTCCTTGCGCGCTCACAAGCGCGCGTCCTCCTTGCGCGCTCACAAGCGCGCGTCCTCCTTGCGCGCTCACAAGCGCGCCTCCTCCTTGCGCGCTCACAAGCGCGCGTCCTCCTTGCGCGCTCACAAGCGCGCGTCCTCCTTGCGCGCTCACAAGCGCGCGTCCTCCTTGCGCGCTCACAAGCGCGCGTCCTCCTTGCGCGCTCACAAGCGCGCGCGTCCTCCTTGCGCGCTCCCAAGCGCGCCTCCTCCTTGCGCGCTCACAAGCGCGACACCGTGCGCTCCGCTCTCAAGACCGCTCCAAGCGCGCCTCCGTGCGCTCCGCTCTCAAGACCGCTCCAAGCGCGCCACCGTGCGCTCCGCTCTCAAGACCGCTCCAAGCGCTCCACCGTGCGCTCCGCTCTCTAGACCGCTCCAAGCGCGCCTCCGTGCGCTCCGCTCTCAAGACCGCTCCAAGCGCGCCTCTGCGCGCTCCGCTCTCAAGACCGCTCCAAGCGCGCCTCCGTGCGCTCCGCTCTCAAGACCGCTCCAAGCGCGCCTCTGCGCGCTCCGCTCTCAAGACCGCTCCAAGCGCGCCTCCGTACGCTCCGCTCTGAAGACTGCTCCAAGAGTGCCTCTGCGCTCTCCGCTCTCAAGACCGTCCAAGCATAACCCCGCGTACTCAGCAACAAGCACTCCGCGCACTCAAGAACAAACACTCCAGCCTCCAACAAGAACAGCACTCCAAACTCCTCTCGCGCAGCAGGAGACAACCGACAGAGACAAAGACGCACAGAGCACATCGATCCAACCTTCAAGCTCAGTCAAAACCTCTAGAGCGCTTAGAGCGCAGCATCCCCCTCTACATCGGACAAAAGTCTTAGCTCCAGGAGCGGTGGCTTGTCACCCTCCGAGTATCTCTCTCTCAACAATTGTAACGAGAGGCGGCATGTCGCCCTCGAGTTCTTTAAAGTAGCCTTGTACAACAACCAACAAATAGTGGAGGTTTCGGCCGGCGCAGACCCGACCGCGTGGTTTTTCACCCAGTTGACGGGTTTTCCACGTTAAGAAAATTGTCTGGGCAGCTTTCCCTTTTTCTGTGACTGATTGCGTGCTCAAACGCTCCCGGGCTAAGGCGGTCCAATCTAGTCCGGTCTACCGGAGCCTTGAGTGATCCGCAACAAATATAAAAAATGTGTTAGTAGCAAACCGTATTCTCCCTCTTTCCGCCTAAACCCAAAGTCCTGTTCCTTTGTTTTCTCCTCGCCACTCTTCGGGATAACGCAGCTGGCTATTACAATGTCGCTTAACAATACTTGAAAATGCTTCAACAATGCTAGAAAAAATTATTTTATTTTTATTTATTTTTATGTTTGCTATTAACAAAATTTTTTGCTAATAGCTGTTTCCAAAATAGATTGTTTGCAATAGCATAACGTGGTTTGCTAATAACAACGTCCTAATTTTATAAGGTGTCTTTAAATAATATTTGTAATTATATTTAACAACCCTCTTAATTTTTTTAAATTTGGCTTTATTTGGCGTGGCGGAAAGGGCGGATGCAAAGGCCGCTTTCGAACCGGAGAGGGAGAGGTGGGGGTCGAAACGGAGTGGATCGGAGCCGTTTCCTCCTTGTTGCGGGTGCAAACGGAGCAAACGCCGCCGGCGCCCGTTTATTTACTCGCCGTCCGGCGGCGTTCGGGTGTTCCTAACTAATTTGATGAGCACATGCATACTCAAAAATAACAAGTTTCACATGTATTTTGTTACACAGCTCAAGAACCACAATTTAAAAAAAACAAGATTGGATGATTTACTTCAAAGCCGCTCAAGGGGGGGCTCCCATCGAAATCTGAGTTTTACTTCTTGGCCTTCTTGGGCGCAGGCCTGATTCATACAAATACGATTTTCTTGCTTAACATTCTAATTTTTGCTTAACATACTAACATGAGAGAAGAGCTAGCTGAGCATAGTATACTTACTCTGCTGGTTGAGGTGCAGGTGTTGCTGCAACTGGTGCTCTATCTCCGGGACCCTAAATATATTATGACAAAAGAGAATTGTCATTAACAAAAAATGCTGCCTATTAACGAAAATAACACCCAAATACACATTAAGTTTCAGCACTTTACATTCTTTTAATCTAAAAGGGCGCAATAAAATCTACTAATCAAACTGTGGATCGCTTAGCATGATGGAAGCAGTATTGAAGAGTAAAAGGAGAGGATGGGATTCTGTCAGTTTAAAAAGAAAAAAAAATGGGAAGGAACTGGTAGACATCTAAATCAAACTGTGTGCACAGAGAGAGATGCACCAAGAGAGAACAATAATGTAGACCAGGAAATAATGTAGACTGGAGCGGCTCTGCGAGGAAGAAGAATAGAGAAAGAAGAAGATTAGAAGTACCTATCGGGTTGCGAGAACGAACTCGCCGGAGCGGTGGGGGCGTGGAGCTGCCCTGCGAGGAAGAAGAACTAACTCGCCGGAGCGGCGGTGACGTGGAGTTGCTCGAGGAAGAACGAAATCGCCGTCGCCGGAGCGGTGGGGGCGTGGAGCTGCGATCTGGAGGAACCGAGGAAGATGAAATCGTAAAAAGTAAAAACAAAAATGTAAAAAAGTTAAAAAGTAACTAATAAAACCCTAGGTTATTAATTCCATGGAAGGCTGCACCGTTGGATGAAATCGGATGGCCCATAATCTGCTCGCCCGGTTATGGTGAACCGGCACCGGTTTCCGGTTTCCCGGTCGAACCGGACGGTTCGCCGGTTCTGGGGCAGGTCAATAAATTAGCGGGCAGAAGACCTTGACCGGACCGGCTGGGAGTCCGGTCGGCGGTCCGACCGGTCCGACCGGCCGGTCCGGTCCGGTTCTTGGTTAAATATGAGAAATTTTGGCGGGGGAATTGTGCTCATGCAATCAATTTGTGACAGCTGTAGCCAGTGATGAATAGTTTTTTTTTTCGGGTGATAACTGCAATGAGTTGTTAAGCGTGGGTCGAGGGCCCCAAAATTTATCCCCAGTCTGTGGACAGTGAGATATGTATACAAATATAATTTACATTATTTTTAGCCATTTAAGTCTTAGGTTAGAATCCATTTAGGATTTTTTTTTAAGTTTAACTAGGCATAAATACGCCAAATACTTTCAAGATTTTAAGCAATAATAATAATAATATGTGTCGTGCTACTTCGGCACGGTTTGGTGCGGCGTTTTTGCTCTGATGCGTTTAGACTAAAACACCACCGTCATAGAACGCGTGTTTGGCAAGACAATGGTTACGACCGCCACTAAGAAAATAAAACTAGTTTTGAACAAAAGTGGTTGAAGCTTCTTAGGTGAGGTCGGCGTTCACGTACGACGATTCATAACAATCTTGTTCATGACCGCCACCGTCGTGACAAACGGAGCCTTAATTAATTATAAATGCAACGAGTCAAATGACTAGATGAGAATGAACTGACCCACATATTTAATAAATCTAGAGGTGACTCAGCTCCATGTTGTCAAATTGACTTTTAAGAATTGCAAATTGCACAGGAATTTAATGAGGCCGGATATGCTGAACACAAAAGATCTTTACATCAAATTGAGCGGTTCAACGTGGATTTTTGTCGATCCGGATCCCCTGGAGTTCGTGCGGGAACTCCAGGGTGGAGTTCGTGCGATTGGGGACTATATGGGTTTTGTTGTTCTGTTGTTGTTATGATTTTTCGTGCACGCCTCAATCATTCTCTTTTATCTGGAAATACATCATTTTCAGACAAACTACATCTCATAATCAGACTTTCATTGAGCATTTTGGAGCATTATAACAATTCAAAGTTTTTTAATTGAGAATTTCACCTACGACGATGCATTAATGATACATTTGGATGTTAGGACTTGTCCATTATATACATCCAAGAGAAGAAAAAAATGTGTTGTTGTTGACCTCCAATAAAATCTTAATCTAATTAACAACTTAGCATTAGTAGAAGCGAATGATGCAAAATTATGAGAATGTATTTTAGGTATTTGCAATGTTACAACTTAATAGACACGATTTAACATTTAGTCGACATTTATACTAAGGCAATGCAAATTCATTGAGTGCCTTAGGTAATGACATTGTAGTAGTTTGAAAGGCTACAAAAATGATTCACATTGTCACTGAAAGTCCTCTGATATCAGTTGAAAGTAATCTCTGATATCAAAGGAAAGGGAGGTTAGATCTTAAAGTTATTCTAGAGGAGGGGTGAATAGAGTATTAAAAAGTTCACTTATTTTTATAGCGGAATTAAAATAGTGATATATATATGTGTGTACTGAGTGAGTTATAAAATAAAATAAAGAACACAGCACAACACAGTACAAAAAAATAAACAAGAATCACAGAGGACACAAGGATCTATAGTAGTTCCCCAATAAACCTGGGTACATCTACTCTTCTACCACCCTTAGTAGGAATCCACTAAGTTTTTGATCAGGTGCCCTATCACCAATGGGGTTTTGATCAGGTGCCCAATACACCAACTGAGCTTTTGATCAGGTGCTCTAACCAAACTACAAGTTTTTGTTCAGGTGCCCTGCCACTAGCCCTGCACAAAAGGCCCGGGCCCACTGGGCCGGCCCGAGCCCGGCCCGGGAAAAGCCCGGCAAGGCCCGGGCCCGGGCAAAGCCCGCCTGGGCCAGGCCGGGCTTAGGGGGCCTAACTGGGCCCCCATATTAGGCAAAAGCCCGGCCCGGTGCCCGGCCCGGGCCGGGCCGGGCAAAGCCCGGTTACCGGGCTCTTGAAAAGCCCGGTTTTTGCCATGGCAGCAAGAGCCATAAGGCCGGGCCTGGCCAGGGCCCGGCCCGGCCCTGGGGGCCTAGGCAGACCCCCTTCCACGGGCAAAAGCCCGGCCCGGCCCGGCCCGGTTGCAAATAAAGCCCGGGCCGGGCCCGGTTGGCAAAAGCCCGGGCCCTTCAGGCCCGGTACCGGCCCGGCCCGGTCGGGCTTTTTATGCAGGGCTACCTGCCACCAAGGGGTTAACTTTTGAAAGGAGTTAGAACCCTGTACAAGATGGGATAAAGAGGGTTATGAAGTTCTTCTCTGCCAATAATCTGAGAGAAGACTAGTGAATTTGATGTTGTAAAGCTCCCTCTGTCAGATAGAAAATAGTTGACAGTTGAGGATGAAGCTTTCTCTTGAATGTAGATCTTCCTGATAGCTGATGAATCTGAGAGACAAAGGATTCTCAGATTGTTTGTTGCTCTTGAAGATTTAGAAACTTGCAGCAGAAATCTGAGATAAGATCTGTGTTGTTGTTCTCAGAGATTGAGAGGTGCTGCTTGAGGAAGATGAAGATCTGAAAACTTTTTGGCTTTCTGTATATTTCTTTTTCTTCTTCTTCCTCTCGACTGTATTCTTCTTCTCTATTTCCTGTCTTGCTGTACTGTTGTAATACTATTCTTCCTTATTTTTCTCTTTGATAATATATCTCTGATTTGAATTTCAAATCCTCTGAATAAGGAATAGAATAATCAGGAGGATTATTTCTTGGAACTGCAAGCCAATATTTAATTCCTTTTCAATAAATGATATCCTTTTCCAATAAGCCAAATGGCTACTTTCTCGAGATAAGAGAATAGAAAGGAATAAAATAAAAGGAATGATATAATCCTTGACTTATCTGGAATATAGATTCGTTGTTTAAATAGGTTGATCTGAGATCAGAGAATAGAATAAAACTGATCATGTCTGAAATAATGAACTGAGGAGAAATTTCGTCGATCTGAAAATTGAATTCGTTGAACTGAATGTTGAGTTCGTCGATCTGAAAGATAATCTGCTTAATCTGCCTGGAAGAACTGAGTTCGTCGATCTGGGAATTAATTTCGTCGATCTGAACATCTTGATACTTATTCTTTGAGCGCAGAGCTGAGTTTGTCGAATGCTGAGACTTGGGAGGTTCGTCGAACGCTGAGACTTGGCAAGTTCGTCGACCGCTGAGACTGGGCAAATTCGTCGACCGCTGAGACTGGGCAAATTCGTCGACCTCTAAAACTGGGCAAATTCGTCGAATTGGAGCAAGACGTTCGTCGAACGCAGGATGGAGTTCGTCGAACGCAGAAACTTATCTTTTCCTTGAGTTCTAACAGCCTAAAACCTTGACCCTTAGACTATACATTGGGGTCAACTTAGTCCTAGTCAACAGATAGTGATCCTATCCCAAATCAGTAATAGGGTTGTTCCAACAATCTCCACCTATTTGGGTTAGGACACTATTTGTAACTTCCCCCAGACAGCTAGACCCCCCTGGTGAATCTGTCTTGACAAGGTCATGACAAGGCCTTGGTAGAGTAGAAATCCCTTTAACTTAGGCAAGATTAGGATTGAAAGTGCCTTGGACTGCAAATAGCAATTTCCAGTGACCAAGCTTAGGGTTGGACTTTAGGGCCTCAACTTGACCATTTGACCCCACCATAGTATCCCTAACCCTTTAGGGGTCCCCTTAGGGCACCAAGGACCCATTGGGGTCAACCAAAGAGGCCAAATTGACCAAAGTCAACCCTAACCCTAAATTGGTCAAAGTAGCCTAATTAGAGTCAATTAACCCTCACCATAACAAATTGACCACTCATCTAGGTCTAAAATATTATAAGAGACCTAGTAGACCTAAAAGCCCCATCATGGGACCCCCAGTGGTGCGAATTGACCAAAATGCCCTTTTTAGGTCAAAATGTCAATTCTTCACAAAGTGCCCTAATTGATCATCACCATATTAAATTGACCATACCCATAGTGTTATCATGTCATAGGGGACCCAGTGGACCAAAAAGCCCCATAACTGGGCCAACCCTAGGGCTCAATTTGATCAAAGTCAACTTAGCATGTTTTGGTCAAATCAACTCAAATTGGGTCAACAAAGGCTCATGTGACCAAATTGACCCCACCAGTAGTTTCTAAACCTAATTTGGAGTTCAATGGACCCAAAAGCCTCATCCTAGGGTCACCCAATTGGTCAATTTGACCAAAAGTCAAACTTGCCCAAATTAGGTGAAATCTCTTAAACCTAGCCCAATCCCTTTGGGCTAAGCCCAAATTGACCACTTGACCAGCATTCTTGACTGATAATTAGCCTAGGGGAGAGATAAAAATCGGCCATGATGAGTAGGAGAGAGAAAAACCCAATTTTGGAGGAGAGAGAAGGTGGTGTTCATGGCCATTAAGAGGATACACCCCTTGGAATCCCCATTGATGTCCCCTTTCATCTCCCCTGATGAATGTGGAGGGAATTCCAGGAGTTTTCTGGAGGAATTGAAGGCAGGGGGGAAGCATAAGGGTGACCGACCATGGGGGAGAGGAGGGGTCACTTGGTGATCTCTTGATGGAGCCCTCCTCCCATTAAATTGAGGCCTCCATTAGCTTCAGAAGCTCTCAAGGAGTTGAAACCCCCACTTTCCCGACCCTTTCAGTGCTCAGAGGAGGAGATTCCACGGCACCCAAAGCTCCAAGGAGGAACAATGGCGGCCGGCAAACGGAGCCATGAATCACACCAAATAAGGTCCGATCCTCCTCCTCCTTACTCGTGCTAGCATCTTAGATCGAATTAGGTGAGAAATCGGGCTCAAAAGAGCCCGATCGGAGAGTTGAAACTCCAGATTTTCCATGGAAAATCGCCCCCTTGAGTTCGTCGGAGACCGCCCCTCCGGCGGCCGTGCCGCCGCCCGGCGATAGTCCCCACCTCAACGGAGGTGGTGGCGGTGGTGGCCGGCCAGGGAGGTGGCCGGGTGGCCGGGAAATGGCCCTGGAAAAGCTACAGGAATTGGCGTTTTATTTGGCAGATTTCGGGTATTTGGAGAAGATGAACAGTACCCCTATTTTATTTTAATGTTTTATTTAGTTGTTTTATTCATATTATTATGTAGTGAATGGTTTTAAATTTTAAAAATAGATAGAGCCCTCTACTGAAAAAGTGCCCAACATAAAAGTTGTAGGCCTTGACCCCTAGGATCATACAAAATTGGGTTCACCCCATTTGGAGTCCTGGTTTGACCTCAGCACCCATTTTAGTGCAAAGTTTGACTGAACTTTGAATGGATGCCCACACCAAACCAGTAGTCCAAATGACTTGAAATTTGGACTAGGAGTGAGCCATGCCTAGGACTACATCATATCCAAAAATGAGAATTTTTGGAGAACTTTTTCCTAAAGTTTTTGAAAACATTTAATAATCTTTGCATAAATTATTTGGCGGGTCAAATGACCTCCAATATCCACCAAACTTTGGTGGGGTGTTATTAGGGTCATGATGAAGCCCTGGTTAAAATTTCACCTCATTTGGAGGTGTTTTGGTTAGGATTTTACTCAGCCCTAGTTTGGCCTATAAAGGGCTAATTAGGGTAATTCACCCCCTTGGTATTTTGAGTGGTCAAATCACCTCAACAGAGGCTGATATTTTGTCCACTGACCTTTTAGGGCATAACAAACCCTCCAATGGAGTTTGGGGTGGTTTGGTGTATGGTAGCCCTAGAACCCTAGGGTAGGTCCCTTAGTGGGGATTTTTAGGGTTGTGAAGGACATAGGGGTGCTTGTCCTTGGAGAGGAGTGAAGTAGATTCATCTGAGTTCTATGGGTGATATAACACCCTCACAAGAAGTTTGGATGGATTTGGGGAAGTATGGACCATAATCTTAGGGTAAACCATAAGGGGTGCATTTAGAGGCCAATGAAGGAAGAAGGATCAAACCTTTATGGTTTGGCCTAGAATTTTGTGGAGGTGGTCATGGTGAGCAGAGAGCCCTTCTATGAGAAATTGGTGGGATTTGGAGTTGCCAACCCTAGGTAATAAATTCTTAGGTAGAATTGTAAATATTTAGGTTTTGGGGATTAATGAAGAAATAACACTTATTGATTAACCATCTTCTGTCACCAACTTGGTATATATGTTAACATTCCCTGGAGATTCTATTAGAACCATTGGAAGACCTTTGGAGGTCCAAATTATAATTATTCGTATTGTTGGCAATTTTGGGGATGATTAATTTTTAGGGTGTTAGGTTTTTGTAATTGCATGAAACTTTGCTGGATGACATTTCATACCATTATGAACCCACGGTATTTTTATCATAATTTATGGATCAATATTTTTGGTACCTCTAGTTCAATTTGGAATTAATTGCAAATATATCCTTTGTGGAAATTACAAATGTAACCTCTATGGAATATGGTCAAACTTTGTAGGGCTGAATATTTTAGTATTAATAACCTCTGTATAAATTTGCATAAGGTTTAGAGATCATATGAGGGTACCTCCTTTGGAATTCATTGGAAATAAATGGGTTTTGAAATTTTTAATAATAGTAGATCTTGCTGGAATTCCCTACAAATTCATATCTATTGATTATTAGGTACCCTTGATTTATGTAAAAAGTTGGGTAGGCATTGGAAGTCAGAAAAGTGCACTTGTAGTTCAAACCTTAGGAAGTTGTATTTTGGAAAATTGGTTTTAAATATTAATAATGTTGGGAAAATTATGAAACTCTGGAATTGATCTTAAATAAGTGACATGAACCCACAGTAAAAATATTGGGTAATGGAGTTGATTATTTAATGTACCTCCCTTCATGAGCATCAAAGCGTTGAGGATGATCTGCGTTTAGCAATTTGGCAATTTTGGGGTTATGGGTCAAATTGGGATATTTTGATTGGAGATGTGAGAGTTTAATGGTGATCATATGACTATGTGAGGATACCTAGAGTTAATTAGGGTTTGATGAGTCCTAGGGTGGTGGGGCGCCACCCTTGGGGTAGGTCGTCCTGGGATTGACGAAAGATCGTCTTCTCCCTTTAGTGTCTTAAAGCACTTAGGTTTAATTCAGGTAAAGTATTAAGAGGGTTTTCTTATGGGTAGTAACCAATAATATTAAGTGTCTTGGGAAAGGGAACCTTGGGGTGTCATCCCATCGTAGTTCCTAGTACTGTAGCGAGCACCTTACGGGGTAACCCTCGGGAAGTCCAAGACTAACCCTAACTTATGGGAGTAAGGTGATGTATAAGATTAACTAATAACACACTCATCCATAAACCGTGGTTACGAGAAGTTAGTTGGTTTGGTCTTACGAGCGGTAGGCTCGGTGGTTAAAGGTGCGGATTGCTGAGTCAGGAGAGCTTGTGACTCAGTTGTGTTTTGTGGTACGGACGGGTTGGTTCGGCGAGCCGATGGCTCGGAAGGTTATTGATGGCGGGCAGGTTAGCCCGGGGAGCTTATGGCTCGGAGGTAGGAAGTAGAACATGTTGCATGTGCATTGAAGGTGGTGGGTCTTCGGTATTGGACGATCGTTCACACCGACGTCAATACGTTGACTCGGCAAGTGTGGTATTTACACTTAGCCTTGAAAGTCTGGCGGTCCAGTCAGTAAGAGTACGCAGACGCTCTGCGGGTTTTGTGGAGGCGTACGATAGGTCTAGGTTAGGTAGTGTGAATACCAACCTAGAGGTGGGCGAGGCCCAACCCACCGCTCCCGTTTGCCACTACGGGAGTATCCTGGGAGTCTAGCTCGCTCCAAAAAGAGGGAACTAAAGGTCTGTGCGCATAGAGTCGTAGTGAGTGAGTTGCACTTGTATGAACATAGCATAACAGCATACTTGCATGTCATAGCATAAACATTGCATTCAACCTACCCCTAACGTATAAGTCGGTTATGGGACTTCTTATACGGTAGGCCCTGCTAAACGACCCCTTGGTCTATAGGTTTGTATGGACATTCCTATAAATCAATGGTTACTTTTATATTACTTTACTTGCTATTACATATACTGCTTACTGTTCTTTACATGCACTTTACTCTACAATACCTTGTTACCGTACTTTCTTTAGGATAGTTGTCACCTGCTTCTTTCCACTCTGCCTTTGATCCTCCTTTTCACTCCTCCCCGCTCGGTGCCTAGGAGCCACGGGTTTAGGGGCGGGGGATTATTGACTGAGTCTAGTTTGACTGACGGTCGGTGGACCATATCATTTTAGGGGTTCGAGGAGACGCAACAACACCAGAGGCCGGAACAGACGAAGGCGGGCCAATCTAGTACAGGAGCACAGGATTCAGGATCTGTGAGTGATTAGTAGTTAGCTTCCGCGAGTGATCTTGTAGTGAGGATATGATGTACAGGGCACGAGCCCTTTTATTATTGCAACCCTTGTTATCTTTTATTCAGTTATATCATGTGGACATTTGTATTTCATGTTGATTCTGTGGACTTGTCTTCTCTTTAATGTACTTTTCTTCGTGATCGATTTGGCCGGCAGGATCGGCGTTTTGTAGTGGCGACCTTCCCGAGTGAAGGTGTCACCGCAAAGCGGCGGTTCTGGGCCTAAGACCCGGTGGTTTTTGCAAAAAAAAAAGGGGTCTTACACTATTTGACAAAATTAAATAATAAAAATAAACAACAAAACAACAGAGCATATATATCTGACAGATTTTAAACATTTCAGCAGATATAAAATATGATACTCTGAATTTTAAAATTTTACATTGAAAACAGAAATAATAAAAACAAATAATCAGAACCTTTTATCTTTCTCTAAAGGAGGCTTGAATATGATTTGCCTTTCAAATTCTTGCTTTCTGAATTCTGAATTTCTTGCCTTCATCTTTCTGAATTTGTTTATCTGAACTGAATCTGTCATATCTCAAACTGCATTTTTCAGCTTTTGCTTTTGTTGATCTGAACTGTAGCAATAACTGAATTGCTTTGTTGAATCTGTCATATCTGAATTATTTCTGAATCTGCATCTGTATTTGTCATATCTGAATCTTCAAACTAAAATTGTTGTGAGCTTCTTCAAATAACTGAAACCTATCATAAAGGAGCTTCTTCAAAAAGAACTGATTTTTGCTTCTTCATACAACATCTCCCCCTGAAACTTGAGATTCTATATAAAGCATCTCCCTTTATCAAAAAGGAAAGCATCTCCTCCTAACAAAAAGGAGTTTCTTCAAAACATCTCCCCCTGCCAAAAAGGAGCTTCTTCAAAATATCTCCCCCTGCCTAGTTTCAGGAAGACCTGTAGCTAGGCCCCTAGAAGAAGAGACATTTGAATAGAAGGTAGGGAATGATGCAATTTTTGAAGAAATATTGTCATTGTTCCTGCAAAAGAAAAATAGAAATCAAGTGCAAAGGAACTGGAAAGGAGAAGCAGTTATGTAGGCATACAGTTAAAATGAAATAAAAGCTTGATTATAAGGAAATTCCATACAATGGAATAGGTTCAGAGGTGTGCTAAATAATCAGCTGGGAAAGTTTCCCTGTCTCAGTTGAACCGCTGAGAAAACATTTGCTCAACCGCTGAGAAGAAAACTGTCCAACCGCTGAGACTGAAAGTTGTCTTAGCTGAACTGCTGAGAAGACAGCTGCTCAACCGCTGAGATTGAGAGCTTGTCTCAGCTGTTTCAGTTGAGACTGAGAGCTTGTCTCAGCTGTTTCAGTTGAGACTGAGAGCTTGTCTCAGCTGTTTAGAACAGCAAACCGACTGAACAAAATTCACACAATGGAACAATGAGGGATAAATAAAAGATATAATTTTTTAATTGATTGAATCTTCATCTATCATTCCTAGCTGATTTATAAAGAAAATATGTTTCTTTTTATCCAAGGGTTTGGTGAAAATATCAGCCCTTTGCAAATCAGTAGAAATGAATTGTTGGCAAATTTTATTTTTATCCACATTATCTCTGATAAAGTGGTGCCTAATTTTTATATGTTTAGTCCTACTATGAAGTACTGGATTTTGTGTTATAGATATTGCACTAGTATTGTCACAAAATATAATTGAATTATTTAAGTTGATACTATAATCTAGAAATTGATTTTGTATCAACAATATTTGTGAGCAGCAACTGTTTGCAGCAATATATTCTGCTTCAGCTGTTGATGTAGACACAGATGTTTGTTTCTTACAAAACCAAGACACAAGCATATCACAAAGAAACTGGCAAGTTCCTGATGTGCTTTTCCTGTCTACTCTGCATCCAGCTGGCATAATCAGAATCTGATAATCCAGTTAATTCAAATTCTGATGTTGTTGGATACCAGAGTCCTAGATTTGGACAACACTTTATATATCTCAAAATTCTTTTAATAAAATTAGGTGAGATTATTTGGGGTTAACATGGAACCTAGCACAAATACATGTAGAAAATATTATGTCAGGTCTACTAGCTGTTAGGTAAAGTAAAGAGTCAACAATTGCTCTATACACTTTCTGATCAACATGTTTCCCTGATTCATCAGTGTCAACAACATCATTGGAGGGCATGGTGTTTTCATGGTGGAAGCATCAGACATACCAAATCTTTTCACTAATTCCTTAGCATACTTAGATTGTGATATGAATATGCATTTGGAGTTTGCTTCACTTGAAGACCAAGGAAGTAAAATAACTCATTTCAAATTTAGATTGCATTAGGTTAGAAAACATTTTGCATAGATTTGAATCAGTAGAGCCAAATATAATATCATCTACATAAATTTGAACTAGTAATGTTTGATTTTTATGTATCCTAAAAAATAAAGTTTTATCAACAATGCCTCTACAGAAATTGTTCTCCAAAAGAAAATTAGCTAAGGTCTCATACCATGCTCTGGGAGCTTGTTTGAGACCATACAGAGCTTTATTAAGCTTAAATACATAAGAAGGGTGAGTTAGAGAGATAAAACCTGGTGGTTGTTCCACATAAACTTCTTCTTTGATATCTCCATTAAGAAAAGCACTCTTCACATTCATCTGATAAACCTTGAACTTCTTGAATGCAGCAAAGGCAAGAAAAATCCTTATAGCTTCAAGTCTAGCAACAGGAGCAAAGGTTTGATCAAAATCATTTCCTTTTTCCTGAGAATATCCTTGGGCTACTAATCTTGCTTTATTTCTGATGATTATGTCTTGATCATCTAGCTTGTTCCTGAAGACCCACTTGGTGCCAATGACTGGATGGCCTTTTGGTCTTGGAACCAAATCCCAAACCTTGTTGCTTTCAAATTGGTTGAGCTCCTCTTGCATTGCAAGAATCCAGTTTGGATCTTGTTCTGCATCTTTTATGGATTGAGGTTCAACTTGTGATAGGAAACAAGTGTGCATCTGATTTTGGTGTAGTTGATGCCTTGTTTGAACTCCTGCTGAAATATCTCCAATGATTTGGGATATTGGATGATCTCTAACTGTGATGTGATCAACAGTTGGAGTTGGTTCAACAATAGTTTCTTCTTGAGGGACTTGTTCAGTTGTCACTTGATTTGAGTTATCAGCAAGATCTGGATTATCATCTTCTTCACTGTCTTCAATTATTTCATTTGATGGAAGTAGAGAATCTTTATTCTGTAGATCCAATCCATTAAGATCTTCACATAGAGCTGGTACCTGCAAAGTATCTTTGGTAGAGGTGGTATTCCTCTCCTCATTTAACATGTTAGTTTCATCAAAAGATACATGCATGGACTCTTCTATCTTAAGAGTAGATTTGTTGTAAACTTTATATGCTTTACTAGAAAGAGAATATCCAAGAAATATACCTTCAGCAGACTTTGCTTCAAATTTTCTGAGATACTTCTTATCATTGTTATGCACATAGAATTTACAACCAAAAATCTTAAAATAATTAACCTTAAGCTTTTTATTCTTGAGTAATTCATAGGGAGTTTTACCATTAAGCTTATGTATCAGGCTTCTGTTCAACACATAATTAGCTGTGTTCACTGCCTCTGCCAAAAAAGAGATTGGCAAGTAAGCATCAACAAGCAATGTAGTTGTTGATTCAATAAGTGTTTTATTTTTCCTTTCAGCTACCCCCATTTTGTTGAGAAGTTCTAGGAGCAGAGAAACATGCACTACCTGATCCCTTCTTTTCCACAAAATTCTCTCATCAGAAGAAATTCAAACTCAGTCTCATGATCACTTCTGATCAATGCAACTAGAGTAGAGTACTCAATCTTGATGAACCTGAGAAAGCCTGTCAGAACATTGAAGGTATCAGACTTGTTCCTAAGAAAGAACACTCAAGTGAATCTTGAGAAGTCATTTACAATAACTAAAGAATAATGCTTCCCTCCTAGACTTTGTATTGCAGTGGGTCCAAAGAGATCTAAATGCAGTAAGTACAAAATCCTAGGTGAATCACTCTTGGATAAAGATTTAAAACTACTCTTGGTCTGCTTACCTAATTGACAAGCCCTGCAGAGTCCTTCCTTCTTGTCGGAACCAGAAGACAGTCCTCTAACAAGATTGTCCTTAGAAAGCTTAGATATAGTTTTAAGGTTAATATGTCCAAGCCTTTTATGCCATAATTCATTTGTTTTACTTATAGAATTAAATAAACAAATATCTGAATTGGCAGAGTCAAAATTGACTAAATAAATGTTTCTATGTCTAATACCAGATAACACATTAATATTTTTATTATTGGTAATAAGACATAAGGAATGGTTAAAAGTTACCTGATAACCTTCATCACATAACTGGCTTATGCTGATGAGGTTGTGCTTCAGACCCTTGACATAAGCTACCTCTTTGAAGGCGACTGCTCCAACTTTGATCTGACCATAACCTTTGGTTTGTCCACGGTTGGAGTCTCCAATGATCACTTTGGGTCCAAGCCTTGCCTTGTAGTTGCTTAGGTTGGCCTTGTTTCCTGTCATATGCATTGAGCATCCACTATCCAAGTACCATTGTTCTTTTATTTTTGGATAGCCCTGTACCTGCAAAACAGAAAACATTCTAGTTATTCTTGACCCAGACTACCTTGGGTCCTTTTGTTTTTCCACAAAATTCTGAAATGAAAGACATCTCAGGTTGATCATTATAACCTTGTGGATGATATCTCCTTGGAGGAATTATCCACTCAGTGAAAGGATTCTTAGTATGTGAAGAATAAAAATTCTTTAGATTTTCAGTATGTTTTCCGTTCGACGAATTTGGATGAATTCGTCGATCGCCGTTCGACGAAGTGAAGTGCTTTCGTCGAGCGCCGTTCGAATAATAACTATACTGAAGGCCTGTCTTCAGAGTTTGTCGATCTCCGTTTGACGAAATGAAGTGATTTCATCGAGCTCCGTTCGACGAATTCTGTTGAATTCCTTTATTCTTAACAGCCTTGTTTGAGATATTTTTATCTATTTCTACTGGCTCGTTGTTCTTGACATAAATGAATTTTATTGGTGTAGATAAGATGTTTTTCTTAATAAAATGTGGCTCACTTGATGATGCACCCAAGCCCAGTTTGCCACTTAGTCTGGCATTCATTGTGCTTGTGATGTCCATCAGTTTAATACTTCTCCCATTGAGGGATTCTTCAAACTTCTTAGCTTCAGATAACTTGTTCTCAATGAGAACAATGTGTTCTCTGGAGGCAGCCAAATCTTTCTTAAGATTGACATTTTCTTCACTCAGTTGGTTCATTTCAGCCAACTTGCCTCTGAGAGAGATTATCTCTTTCTCAGATTTGATTAAATCTAAACAAAGAGTTTTGAATTCATCTTTGAATTCATTTAAATTAAAATCAAAGTTAGATATTACCTGATCACTATCAGTTTCAGATTCTGATTCTTCAGAGTTGTTTCATGAGGCATTGATAGCCATCATGCAGAAGTTTCTTTCTTCTTCTTCATCACTGGAGCTGGATGATGATGCATATTCTGCCTCATTGCTTGAGTCATATATAGCCATCAAGCATTGGTCCTTCTCATTTGCATTTAATTCATCTTCAGAAGAGCTGGATGAAGATTCTGATTCTGTTTCACTCCATGTTTCAGCTACAAAGACTCTTCCCTTATGCTTGTGTTTATGGAAGGAAGGCTTGTTGGAATGCTTTTTCTCTTCTTTCTCTTTTCTCTTTTCCTTCTTTTGGTTCTCTGGACACTCAGGTAGAATGTGTCCAGGTTTCCTGCAACCAAAATAGATAATTTCTTTAGAATTTGATTTATCATACCTTGGTTTTTCTCTTGATCTGGAATCCTTCTTTCTGAAGTCCTTCTTAGCCATTTTATAAAATCTCTTTGCTAGTAGGCTCATAAACTCCATTTCTCCTGGAGCTTTGTCTTCCTCTTCAGTAGCTTGGAAAGCAATACTTCTCTCCTTCTTGATGGATGGAGAGGAGGTAGACTGTTCAGCTTCTCTAGATTTGATAAGTTGCTCATAGGATTTTAGCTTGCCTAACAAGGTCTCAGTAGAGATCTCATTAAGGCTTCTGGCTTCCTTGATTGGCCAGATCCTAGAGTCCCATGTGCTGGGGAAGCACATTAGGATCTTATCATTAACTTCAGTGATGGAGATCACTTTGTCTAGAGTCTTCAGCTCATTGATTATGAGACTGAGTCTATTGTACATATCTGCAACTGTTTCATTTTCTCCCTTCTTGAAATTCTCATATTGAGAGATAAGGTGAAATCTTCTGTCTTTTCTTTCATCTGCAGATCCTTCAACCATGTTGTTGAGGGAGGTCCAGATTTCCCTGGCTGAGGTGCATTCCACAACCTTTTGAAATATGTCATCTGGCATTGTCTATGCCAATATATTCATTGTTTTGGCATCAACACTTCTCTGCTTCTTTTGAGCTTCTGTCCACTCAGGAGGTGGAACAGCATTATTATTTGTTGTTGCTTTAGCACTTGTTGTTGCTGTAAGAGTAGGAGGTCCTGTCAAAATCACATTAAAAATATCCTCATCAATAGAATTCATATATAACCTGATCCTTGCCTTCCATAATGCAAACTTATTTAGATTGCACATAGGAGGTCTTGTGCTTGAGTATTCTTTGTTCTGTGCCATGGATTTTTAGCAAAAAAAACTCTAGAAGAAATTTAAGATCTAATTGATCTTATGATTCAGGTGTTAGTCTGTAAAGAATCAACCTACCTCTGATACCAATTGAAAGTCCTCTGATATCAGTTGAAAGTAATCTCTGATATCAAAGGAAATGGAGGTTAGATCTTAAAGTTACTCTAAAGGGGGGTGAATAGAGTATTAAAAAGTTTTTCACTTATTTTTATAGCGAAATTAAAATAGTGATATATATATATATATGTACTGAGTGAGTTATAAAATAAAATAAAGAACACAGCACAACACAGTACAGAAAAATAAACAAGAATCACAGAGGACACATGGATCTATAGTAGTTCCCCAATAAACCTGGGTACATATACTCTTCTACCACCCTTGGTAGGAATCCACTAGGTTTTTGATCAGGTGTCCTATCACCAATTGGGTTTTGATCAGGTGCCCAATACACCAACTGAGCTTTTGATCAAGTGCTCTAACCAAACTACAGGTTTTTGTTCAGGTGCCCTGCCACCAAGGGGTTAACTTTTGAAGGGAGTTAGAACCCTATACAAGATGGGATAAAGAGGGTTATGAAGTTCTTCTCTGTCAATAATCTGAGAGAAGACTAGTGGATTTGATGTTGTAAAGCTCCCCCTGTCTGATAGAAAATAGTTGACAGTTGAGGATGGAGCTTTCTCTTGAATGTAGATCTTCCTGATAGCTAATGAATCTGAGAGACAAAGGTTTCTCAGATTGTTTGTTGCTCTTGAAGATTTAGAAACTTGCAGCAGAAATCTGAGATAAGATCTGTGTTGTTGTTCTCAGAGATTGAGAGGTGCTGCTTGAGGAAGATGAAGATCAGAAAACTTTTTGACTTTCTGTATATTTCTTTTTCTTCTTCTTCCTCTCGACTGTATTCTTCTTCTCTATTTCCTGTCTTGCTGTACTGTTGTAATACTATTCTTCCTTTTTTTTCTCTTTGATAATATATCTCTGATTTGAATTTCAAATCCTCTGAATAAGGAATAGAATAATCAGGAGGATTATTTCTTGAAACTGCAAGCCAATATTTAATTCTTTTTCCTTTTCAATAAATGATATCCTTTTCCAATAAGTCAAACGGCTACTTTCTCGAGATAAGAGAATGGAAAGGAATAAAATAAAAGGAAGGATATAATACTTGACTTATCTGGAATATAGATCCGTTGCTGAAATAGGTTGATCTGAGATCAGAGAATAGAATAAAACTGATCCTGTCTGAAATAATGAACTGAGGAGAAATTTCGTCGATCTGAAAATTGAATTAGTCGAACTGAATGTTGAGTTCGTCGATCTGAAAGATAATCTGCTTAATCTGCCTGGAAGAACTGGGTTCGTCGATCTGGGAATTAATTTCGTCGATCTGAACATCTTGATACTTATTCTTTGAGCGCAGAGCTGAGTTCGTCGAACGCTGAGACTTGGGAGGTTCGTCGAACGCTGAGACTTGGCAAGTTCGTCGACCGCTGAGACTGGGCAAATTCGTCGACCGCTGAGACTGGGCAAATTCATCGACCTCTGAGACTGGGCAAATTCGTCGAACTGGAGCAAGACGTTCGTCAAACGCAGGATGGAGTTCGTCGAACGCAAAAACTTATCTTTTCCTTGAGTTCTAACATCCTAAAACCTCGACCCTTAGACTATACATTGGGGTTAACTTAGTCCTAGTCAACAGATAGTAATCATAGCCCAAATCAGTAATAGGGTTGTTCCAACAGTCATTAATCTACACTTGAGCATCTCAATATAAATAAAATGAAATAAAGAACCCACGCTTTCTTCACCAAACGGAAAAGGAGGGAGATGACAAGAAATAAATGGGGTAGAGAAAGGAAGAAGGTAATACCACAATGCCAAATATCTCAAAAAAAATATTAACTTAATCATAAAGATAAAAAGAACTTAATTAAAAATAATTATACTTTATAAAAATAGAAAAATTATTCAAATGACACTTACATAAAGGACATATCCCATGTGAAATGTTGGGTTATTAAATTTTGTTTGTCTGTGATTTTTTCTTATTTTTGTAATATAATAACATTAATAAATCTAATTGAAAAAAATAACAAAATGTCTTATACACTACTCATAACTCATAAGTCATATCCATTGAAAAATAATAATTAACAAATGAAATATTTAAAAATCTGCCCCAGTGGACGTCTCGGCGATCATTGTGTGAGTCAAAATCTGTGGGTGGCATGGGATTTTGTTGTCTTGAGGCTTTCAATTCTGCCATTTTGGCTAAACAGGTGTGTCTACTCATTACTAGGCCGGATTATTTGGTGGTTCAGTTATATCGTGCTCCTTACTACCCACATGGGGATCTTTTTACGGCCACTTTGGGGCCCGTGCATCTTATTGTTGGTCAGTTTGTTCTGGAACAAGTATTGACACTGCGACCGCTAGGTGGGGGTCCACGATTGGTTTGTGAGCTGTTTCGGCCTGGTTATAGAGAATGGCATACGGTGGCAGTCCAGGACATGTTCGATGTCGTTGATGCGACGACCATCCTTTCGATTCCTCTGGGGGCGGGGTGGTGGAACCAAATAATTGGGTTTGGCACTATTCTTTGTTAGAAGTGCTTATCGGTTGGCCCTTCGCACGTTATTGATGGGGGGGGAGGATGGATGCTTCATCGAATCATATGGATAACTCTATGATGGTTGAGGCACCTGCGGCCCGGTTGGCGATTGAGCTGGGAGTGGAACATGACTGGACGTCTGTGGTGGTGGTGGTGGATTGTGCCACATTAATTCATCATTAGGCGGAATTGTTCATGCCTTTCTCGTTGGACCGCTCCATCATTTTTGATGCTCCCGCTTTGGCTAGGATGGTTCCTCACATTGATTTTGTTTTTGCTCGACGTTCTTGTAATCATGTAACACGTGATTGCATCGACGTCTTTTCTTGGGCACCGATTATTACCCCAACTTGTACCGGATCTAATCCATTTAGATTATCCTAATGAATGAATTATCCTAATGTTTCTCAAAAGACAAGTAATTCTCTGATTTGTTTAAAATTTTAATTTATTTTTAATAAAAAAAATACAAATTTCCACATAATTGCCACATCAGCATCAAATCATTAAAAATTAGTAAAGGATGATTATGATATTTTTATATAAAATTAACGGAGCAAAAACGTCGCACTAAACTGAGCTTTACTTAAAAAAAAAAAGAAGAGAGAGTCCAAAATGGATATGATAATTGACTGAGAAGGCATCACACGCAAGCGGGATTCGGAAACGACGGAAACGAGGACATGGGCGCGAGCGGGGCCCACGAAGCCCATATTTGATATCGACGGCATCGGATTCGCTGCTTCCTTGAACGTGTTACGCACGCTTTGATTGCGACGCGTTCGGACTTTTTCAAAAACAAACACCTTTCCTTCGTGCCAATTTTAATTCCCCGTACGAATCCGGACATTCTATATACGTCATTCCAATTAGTAAACCTACTAAAGTATGTTATCATTAGGCCTACAAAGATTAATTTTAAAATATAATTACTTATTTTAAAAATATTTTTTGTTAAAATATAAATATTTTTAAAAAATAATTATAAAATATTGATGTATATTTTTTTCGATCATTTTGAGTACTCATATGTATATGTTACGGGCGAAGCCCGTTGTCGCCGGTCGGGTATTGTCGAATGCGAGCGCAGCCCGCTCGAATGCGGCACAGTCAACTCGAATGCGGGCGCAGCCCGCTAAGAGTCAGCGAGCACGAGCGAAACCCGTGCAGAGCTGCTCGTGTGTGTGGGTGGGGGGGGGGGGGGGGCTGCATATATCGCCAGCCCGGCCTGCTTACAGGTCAGCCAACTCTACATTGTCCACCTCATCTCAAATTTCAAATAAGCTTTCATATCCTGTTACTTAAACAAGAAAAATATTTATATTCTTACGATGTGGGACAAAAGGTCAAGCATATCAATTTTGCGCTTGTAGTTATTCGCAGACCAATATTTTTGTCCTCTTTTTTCTTGATTTTTGATCCGTAAATGTATCTTATTTGAAAAAGTAATCAACTTCCATGTTGATCAATTTTTTATTTCAAGCCATTTAGGCCTCCGATTTGGGCCCCGAAAAAAGTCGACGCCGGGTACTGTCGCGCTTGGCCGTAGGGGCAAAGCCCCGTGTTGGGGGCGGGCGAAGCCCGCCGGGGGGCGCGTACTGTCGCGCGTGGCAGTAGGGGCGAAACCCAGTGTCACGCAAGGCACGCCCTCGCCGGCCAGATCCTGTCGCGCGAGACACGGGGGCCCCCGTGCACTGTCACTCGTGTGTGTATATATATTTGGCGGTGCACGTGCGGGAGGTAGGGGAGTCCTGTTCTTTCTGTAACTTGGGCTTCGTTTGACGCGGCTTATTTGCTCCGGTGAGTTGGATTAAAAACGCTATTATCATAGATTGTATGCTTGGCAAGACAAAGGTTATGACCACTACCAAGAAACACTAATTTTGAGCATAAAATGCATGAATTGTTTTAGGTGAGGTCGGGCGTTCACAAACGACCATTAATGACCACCGCGTTCATGACCGCCACCACCGCACCAAATGAAGCCTTGGTCGTAAATAAATAAATAAATATACTTTATTTACCTTATTGTTTTTAGTCTCTGTATGGGGTAGTGTTTTTGCTTCAATGAGAATGAACAAAAACGCCACCATCATAAAATGAATGTTTGGAATGACAACAGTTTGATTGCCACCGAGAAAAGAAAACTAATTTTGAACATAAAAGTGAATGAAGTTACTTATGTGAGGTCGGCTGATCACGAATGATGACTCGTAACTTGTTCACGACCATAGAACATGACAGTAAACAAATATAAAATTGATGAATTTCTATTAAATATAATATAATTACAATATTTTGTTATGGTCTGAACTAAAAAACATTAAATTAAGGCTTCATTTGGGAGAGCGACTGCGGTTGCAAAAGAAGTTGTTGGAAATGCAGGTTTGTAAATGGAGTTGTTGGAAACTTGTTGCTGAAAATGGAGATCTGTTTGGTTAGTCTGTGTTTGGAGAGCTGTTCAGAAACGGAGAACCGTTTGACAAAATAACGGTGTGATATTCTTGTTATTAATTTTTGTTCATGCTACCAATACAAAATTTATCAGCTCGAAAAACACACACATACATAAAATAGAAAAACATATATACATCAACGTTGCATAAACTCGAAATACTGTTATCATCAGCGTAGAAAAACACATATAGATCAACGTGTGAAAAAACTCCAAATACGTTCAAGCTCTGTGTAGTTGTTCGACAATGGAGTCGCGCAGCGCCGACATCTCATCAACACCTACTCGAATCCCTCTGACATGATCTCCACTTGAGCTTGTTCTTCTTTGAAGGCCCGCAGGGTAAATGAAATGTTCGTCTTCATCACAAGCTCGAAAATGAGCGTCTGAGCGGGATGAGTGTCTACGAATATAATTATGCAAAGTCATCGTTGCAATTACAATGTCCTGTTGCTTTGCTAAAGTATATGGCGGCATATCCCTAAGTATCTTTCACTTCTTTTTTCATACTTCAAATGACCGTTCTATAATACTACGCAAGGAAGAGTAAGCTTGGTTGAATACTTCACGTCGTCCTTGTATAGGCTTACTACCCCTTCTGAAATCTGGTAAATGATATCGTGTACCTGAATATAGTTTTAAAAAACCACGTTGCAGTGGATATCCGGCATCAACCAAATAATATTTACCTACAAAATTATTTAATAAGTCTAATGATAGTTACTAATACCTCAAAGCACACCTATAATACAGAAATGCAAACAAAAAAAACAAGGTGAGAGCAAAAAAGTTACGATTAAAGTAACAATTGATACAATGTGCGACAGTATCCTAAAAAGTTCAAACAAAAGCTATTATATATATGAAAATATGAAGATATTTAGCGAACCAATTTTTGAAGCTCAGTTGTTGTCATGCCTTAGGAAGTTAAGAACCCAGAGAGCAAAAGCTTCATCTTCACAACTGTTGGCATCCTTGCATAATACTGGTGAAGGATAACATCCATACACAATTGTGAGCATCAATTGTTGCAAGAATGCGACTCATCCATGTGATCATATTCATAGTTATGTATATTGATGCAAAGTGAGGTGAAATTAACAATTTTTTGGTGAACTTTCGCAATCAACTTCAAGAATGTATTCTTTCTTATGCAGATTGATGAAATAAGAGGAATTCCAAACATACAAATCGAATCATGTAAAGTGAAAAAAAGCCACGAAACACAAACCTCATAAGTTATTGTTCCACCAGATGTTGCCGCTCGACGGAGTGTCGCATTAGAAATAGTGCCATTTGCCGAAAGAGCCCAAATAACGTGTGGCCCATGATGAGAGGATGTCATTATTTTTAAAGATGCATCCTTGGTAAAAAAATACAATGAAGTTGTTATGTGTCTTATTATTATTATTTATTTTCATATATGCGTTTATTATGTCATAAGAGAGGCGTCCTTATATGACGCATGATTGGTGTCGTGTGTCCAAGTTTGTCGTTATTTTCTTTAGTGTTATTTCCTTTTTTATGTCAATTGTAAGTCCTATTTAAAGGACCCAATGGGTCTTATATCGGTATGCAAGAAATAAAGTCTATTTCTCAAACCCTAAGAGATCTTGGAAGCTCTTTCTCTCTCTCTCTCGAGCACGCCCCGCTTAGGCAGCCGCGGTCAAGGCTCTGTAGTATCTCCGCCTCCGTCATCTCCACGTCCGGCTACTCTTCCGGCGACCTCCGAGTTGGTCCGTAACAACTTGGTATCAGAGCCACTCTCCTCCTCGCCCGGCGACGCCCTCCACAGTCGCTGCCATTTTGATCCTTCCCCAACATCACCTTGACGCCAACAAACACGTTGCATCCTCATCGACTCCGACGCAAGTCCTCCAGCCCTGTCGGTGCAAGCCTTGCGACATCCACGTTCCAGCCAGCGGCCTCTCCGTCGCGTGTCGCACCCCGTCCCAGCGACGGCTCCTGCTTTCGTTTACACTGAGCCCTCCACACTCCGGATCGTCTCCGCCGACCAAATCCAGCGACGCAACACTCCCGTCGACGCAACAGAGAAGTAGCGTCCAGCGGCCTTGACGCAGCACCTCCAACGGCCTCGTCGTCGTTCCCTGACCCAGTCGGCCGCAACAGAAGAAGACGTGTGGGTAGGGCATACCGCCACTGACTGCGCAATCCTCGTCAACTTCACCGCACGGCATTTCCGCTCGTCGCGACTCTCGCGAAAGGAAACAACGGATATTACGGCTTCTACAAGAGGTAACGCACGCCTAATCGAGCCCTGTGCCGCGCCAATGAGGAACGAATTTTAAAAATCTCATCCTGGCCGTCAATTGGGCGGGTCTTGGCTTTTAAGTCCTAAACTGCATAGATAACAAAGATCGGAGTATATTTTGTTGTCAACATTTTGTCAACATTGGGCGACGACGCGGTTCTCGCGGCAACTCCCAAACAGCCGTCTCCGAACAATCTAGTCGTTCCGTCACCCGCACCGTATCCCGTGTTAACTCCATCCACAATATGGGAGACTCGCAAGGTTTTACGGCGGCTCTCCAGGACGTGCTGCAGACTGTTATGACCGCCATGGAAGCACGCTTTCGGGACACCGAAACCCAGCATCGGGACGACATGGCCACTATCACTGCCAGACTTAATGAGCTGGCCGCCTCCCTTCCCGTTGTTAATACTCCACCCACGGATCACGCCAGCAGCAGTCAAGTTCTGCCACCGCCGCTCATTCACCATGAGCCACCACCGCAGACCTTTGTTCGCCCTGAAGCGGCTATTCTGCCACGTTATACCCATTTGAAATTCCCCACATACGATGGAAAAACTGATCCCTTGGGTTGGCTCACAAGGTGCGAACAATTCTTCGGCCATCAACAAACTCCTACAGTTGATCGGATCCCTCTGGCCTCCTTCCACCTTCTCGACTCTGCCTTACTTTGGGCCACTCGCCTCCTCAGTGATCAGCCGGGGCTAACGTGGGACGACTTCAAACGATTTTGCAGCATGAGTTTCAGCCCTCTCATCCGCAGCAACCCCCTTGGTGCCCTCACAACACTACGCCAGACAGGATCCGTGGACGACTATCTGGACCAGTATCAACTTCTTCTGGCACACGTCACACTTTCCCCGGAGATGCAGGTGGGCATTGTAACACCTCCCCTGCAATGACCATATAATATGGGTCCGGCCGGGACCCCACAACATATAACCGCCACAGCTTTAGTATTAAAAGATGATAATCACTACCCAACTCATAACTCAGACAACACAGCGGAAACAAAAACTAAACCACAGAGATTGTCCACTACAAAGGAGTCCAACTGGCCTTAAGGCCTTACAAAAACACAGTCCAAAACATCCAACAATTCATAAAGAAAGACATCCCAACCAAAGGGGAAAGGTGGTTTTTTTTTTTTTTTCTAAACTACCTCGGCATGCAAGCCGGATATAACAAAGCACGAAGAAAGTAATGCAGGAAAACAGGTAATCACTTCATGAGGCTTTAGGCCCTTTTGGCCGGCGCGCTGGGTCCAGCTTGCGATTCGTGCCCTGCAACCAAATCACAAAGAGCGGAAAACGAGGGTCAGCTATGGCTGACCACAAGCGGTGTAACAACATCCCTCCTCCCGGCCGTCCTAGCGGACCCCGGGGAACTACTTCACCCTGCAAGTCAGCACTTCGTATGCAAATGTACATAAAGGAAAGCAACAAACATACTGGCATGAGTGTCACAAGCATCATCCACGTTTCTAGGTTGAGCAGGTAATAAAAGGGCCTAACAATGCAGAATGAGTGCAAGCCCGGGGTTTCACCCAAGGCGCCCTAATGCGTGTGAATCTAACACATCATCATACATTACCAACACGAGGGTACTCATCATTTCCCCACAAGGGCATCAAACCCAAGGCCAAGCGCTCTCGCTGAGACTCACCTCGCCAGGCCTTCCATGCCAACGGGCTTGTCTGACAGCTCACACGCTCGGGCCGCCAACAACGCACCAAGACCGATTCCAAGAATTCTGGCTAATCAAAACGTCCCAAGGCCCTGGGCTTACTCTCGGGACAACGTCCACCGATTGCCTCGCCTGGAGACCGTCAACGGATGCAATCCGTAGCACAGACATTCTCGTCAGTCAACAAACGAAGGGACTAATCTTGCCGGGACACTCTCCACACGTGAATCTCAGTCTCCACGGGATAGCCAGCCGACCACAAAGACCAATCGCGCCTTCGCACAACACAAGGCATCACAAGCCCCATAATCCGCACATTCATTCCCCGCCCTAACCCAACATTCGTTACCATACGAAGCTACAAGGGCATCACAACGACGAGTTCGCCGTAATCGGATTTCTAACAAAACCCCTAACATGC
Source organism: Dactylorhiza incarnata (assembly GCA_033032865.1). Taxonomy (NCBI): domain Eukaryota; kingdom Viridiplantae; phylum Streptophyta; class Magnoliopsida; order Asparagales; family Orchidaceae; genus Dactylorhiza; species Dactylorhiza incarnata. Next base: position 2,255,525 of record JAWHQI010000258.1, read on the forward strand.
GCGTAAATCAACATCACCGGATCGGACCAACGGCCATAAATCCGGCTTCACCCACAATGCCTAATCCGCTAACGGAGCGGATCTCTAGTGCAAAACATGCCGGGGACGGACACAATCAACCCGGTGGTTTCTCTTGAACCAAGGCGACCCGGATCCCTCTCACTCGACGGATCCGGTGCCAAAAAATGCAGGAAAGAGGAGATGCCAAACACGCATCCTAAAGACCGGGAGGAGAAACGTCGTTACCTTTTGAGATCTCCTCCTAGCCATGAGAAGCTTGCAACCAAACGGTGGAGAAGAAGCGCCTTGACGCCCTCTACGCGTTGCCGGTCTCGGATCGGCGATCGGAGCTCCGAAGCTCCAACAATGGCGGATCTCCCCTCTTCTTCCTCCTTGCCCCCTTCTCCTTTCTCCAACCTAAGAGAGAGAAAGGACTTGGAAATATGAGGGAATAACCCCTCATCCAAGCCCTAAAGCCCCCCAGCGAATTATCTCAGCCGTCGGATCAAATCCCAAAGTATTTGATCGGTCGGATCATCATCCCCGCACGATTTCGCGGAACAGAATAAACAGGGCGCACGATCACAGTCGCACGGTCACTGGTCGTGCGCGAAGAAGACACTGGTCGTGCGCACTATCCGAGACAGAACTCCGAATTCTGGCGGATAGCGCACGATCACTGCGCACGATCACTGGTCGTGCGCGAAGGAGACACTGGTCGTGCGCACTATCCGAGACAGAACTCCGAATTCTGGCGGATAGCGCACGATCACTGCGCACGATCACTGGTCGTGCGCGAAGAGGAGAAATGGTCGTGCGCGAAGAGCTGCTAAGAAATTCCTAGCCTTTCCCGAGCGCAGCACTACCACTCCGCCTACCTCGCGGAACTACGATTTTTGGGGTGTTACAACTCCACCCCCCTTAAAAGAATTTCGTCCTCGAAATTTCAGAATTTAAACAGGAATTTCACAACGCATACCTGGAGCGAAAAGTTCCGGGAAATCTTCCCGCATCGCTTGCTCTCGCTCCCAAGAGAATTCGTCTCGCCCGCAGTTGTCCCATCGCACCTTCACAAGTTTGACTTGCTTGTTACGCAACTGCCGGACTTCTGAATCCTCCACGCACACCGGGCGAACCCTCGCCCCCAAGTTCTCCATCACCGGCACCGCCGCCGCTTCGACCACGACACTCGGCTCTATCAAAGCTTTCCTCAGCACGGAGACATGGAAAACGTCATGTAATCCACTCAGCTCTGCGGACAACGCCAAACGATAGGCTGCTTCGCCTATACGTTCCGTAACCTCGAACGGACCCAAATATCTTGGACTCAACTTCTTGAGTCGCCGCACCCGCGAAACACCCTTGAACGGCTTGATCTTCAAGTAGACCATGTCGCCCACTGCAAACTCCACATTTCTGTGGCGTGCATTAAAATACTTTGCTTGTCGATCCTGAGCAACCTTCATGCGCTCCTGAATCGTCCGCACAATCTCGCAAGCATCCTCCACCACTTGCTTTCCCAAAATCTTAGTGTCTCCCACCTCTGCCCAAGACATCGGCGTTCGACACTTCCTTCCATACAAAGCTTCGTATGGCGCCATCTTGATACTCGCCTGGAAGCTATTATTATAGGCGAACTCCACCATGAAAAGGTGGTCCTCCCACCCTTTGCCAAAGTCGAGAGCACACATCCTCAACATGTCTTCCAACGTACGGTTCGTTCGCTCCGTCTGACCATCGGTCTGCGGATGGAACGCGGTACTAAACTTGAGCTTCGTGCCTAGACTTTTCTGCACTAATCTCCAATCCTTCGATGTGAATCGCCCATCGCGATCACTAACGATGCTCTTCGGAAACCCGTGCAACCGCACAACGTTTCGAACATAAAGCTCCACGAGCTTTTCCACGCCATCACCCTTCTGGTTCGGAATGAAGTGGGCCACCTTCGTCAGGCGATCTACTATCACCCAAATTGCATCGTTACCCTGCTGCGATCGAGGCAAACCATGCACAAAATCCATAGAGATGTCATCAAATTTCCATTCGGGGATGGGAAGGGGCTTCAAGAACCCGCCGGGCCTTTGGCACTCAGCCTTTACCAAGGCACAAGTCTGACATCGGCTCACGTACTCGGCTACATCCCGCTTCATCCCAGGCCACCAAAAAGATTTCTTCAAATCCGCGTACATCTTTGTACTTCCTGGATGAACGGAGTACTTCGTAAAGTGAGCTTCAAACATCAACTCCTCGCGGAGCTTGCCAAAGCGCGGAACGCAAACCCTCCCGTCCCTTTTTAAGATCCCACCAACCATCTCCAAAGCAGTGCCCTCGCTCTGTTGAGCCTCCAACACCAACTGTTGGCACTCCTCGTCCGCACTGGTCGCCTCTCGGATTCGATCCGTTATGTCACATTGCATTTCAATCCAATTCAAACGAGCTACGCTAGACTCACCTCTAGCCACACAAGAGATATCAAGAGACTCCAAGTCTCGAATCAAACGCTCGTTATGCGCCTCCATCCAATTACCTTGCCCGGAGTACTTCCTACTCAAAGCATCCGCCACCACGTTGGCTTTACCCGGCGTATACTGAATCTCCACGTCGTAGTCCCCAAGGAACTCGACCCACCTACGCTGCCGCATATTCAGATCCTTTTGGTCTAGGAGATACCTCAGGCTTTTGTGATCTGTGAAGATCTCCACCTTCGCACCATAAACGTAGTGCCGCCACAACTTTAGCGCAAAGATTACCGCCGCCAACTCCAAATCGTGGACGGGGTAATTCTTCTCATGAGTCTTTAACTGCCTTGACCCATAAGCGATCACCTTGCCGTGCTGCACGAGCACGCACCCCAAACCGCAACCTGACGCGTCGCTGAAAATCTGAAATCCTTCCGTCCCACTAGGAAGACTAAGGATTGGAGCGGACATCAACCTTTCCTTCAGATTCTCAAATGCCCGGGCACACTCCGGTGTCCATACGAACTTCTGGTCCTTGCGAGTGAGAGTGGTGAGGGGCAACGCCATCCGCGAAAAGTTCTCCACGAACCTTCTATAATAACCGGCTAGTCCAAGAAAACTCCGGACTTCCGTCACGGTCCTCAAGACAGGCCAATCCCTAATGGCTTCGATCTTCGCTGGATCTACCGCCACCCCATCTCCACTAATCACGTGACCTAAGAAAGCCACCTTCTCGATCCAAAACTCGCATTTTGAGAACTTAGCATAGAGCTGATTCTCCCTTAGAGTCTGCAATACTTGCCTCAAGTGAGACTCATGCTCCGCCTCCGATTTTGAGTACACCAAAATATCGTCAATAAACACCACCACGAACGAATCTAAGAAAGGGCGGAAAACCCTGTTCATCAAGTCCATGAACACGGATGGCGCGTTCGTCAAACCGAACGGCATCACCGAAAACTCGTAGTGGCCATACCGAGTCCCGAACGCTGTCTTGGCAACGTCCTCTTCTCGGATCTTCAGCTGGTAGTACCCCGATTTCAAATCCAACTTGGAGTACACCACCGACCCCACTAACTGGTCGAACAAATCATCGATTCGGGGAATTGGATATTTATTCTTGACGGTCAACTTATTTAGCTCACGGTAATCAATGCATAACCGCATACTTCCGTCCTTTTTCTTCACAAACAAAACCGGTGCGCTCCATGGTGAAGAGCTGGGCCTAATGTACCCTTGCTCCAACAACTCCTGCAACTGAACCTTTAACTCGGCCAGTTCCTTCGGTGCCATCCTAAACGGAGGACGCGACACTGGCCTCGCACCCGGTACCAACTCTATCGAGAAATCTATTTCACGCTGAGGAGGTGCTCCCGGAAGTTCCTCGGGGAAAACATCCTCAAATTCTTCCACCACCGGAACTTCCCTAATAGCCAACTTTGTGGAGTGAGTCTCCAACAGAGCTAAGAACGCCTCGCCTCCTTGGTTTACCGCACGCCTCATTTGCATAGCGGAAATCAGGGAGTAAGCCACTCCGCTTAGGCCTTCGAACTTGACCTCTGCTCTACCTTCACCTCTCAGGGTTACCACCTTCAACTGGCAGTCGATACTAGCTCGCTGCTCCGCAAGCCAGTCCATCCCCAAGATAACGTCGAATTCGGCTAGTGGCAGAATCGCTGCTACCAACACGAAGTCACAATCGCCAATTTGCATCACAATGCGTCCCCTCCTCATGGTAGTCATGAAAGACCCATTTGGCATACGCACACTCAGCTCCACCCCTGCCGCTACGGGCTCAGCACCAATCTTCCGGATAAAACCTTCCGCAAGAAAAGAGTGTGACGCCCCCGTGTCGAACAACACTCGCGAGGGGTAGCCCGACACTAGCACGAAACCTAACCACGTGCAAAACAAACATGAAAGGCCGCAACCTACATTATAGTAACAACTGAAAACTTAAACTTTTCATACCTGTCACCACATCGGGTTGACGTATCGCTTCCTGCTGCCCAAGGTTGTAGGCCCTAGGCTGCACTGGAGGGAACCGCGAAGCACTCGACTCCGCCGCTTTCCCCTTCTCTGCAACACTGGGACCTGAACGCACCGATTGCTCTTGCCTCGGCTCTGGCCCAGCTCCGCCCTCAGTACAGAAACGACTAATGTGGCCCACCTTGCCACACTGGTAACAAGTAACTGGACCCCTGGAACGGAAATCTCCCGAAGGCGCACCACCTCTCTCCCCAGGTCTGTTAGGACGGGGCTTCTTCTTCCATCGGCTACCCTCGGATTTCCACTGGGATTGAGACTGAGAAGGCTTTCCTTCTCCCTGTTTTGCCGCAACACCCTTTCGCCGCTGAGTTCGCTCCAGGTCGCTCTCCAGCGTGCGAGCGGCTTCGACCAACTCATCGAACCCTGCATTCTTCAAGGCTATGAGTGGTTGCCTTAAGTTTTCCCTCAACCCTTGATAAAAGAGGTTATCCCTCTCTTCATCATCTGCCATTGTGGTGCCTGCATACCGACCCAACCGGGTGAACTCTTGCAGATACTCATCCACCGTCTTCTCCCGCTGCACCAAATGCAGAAACTGCCGCTGCAGTGCTAACCTTGTTGAAACCGGAATATACCGCTTTAGGAAAGCGTTTCCGAACTCCTCCATGGACGGAACACGCCCAACAAACTGACGACCGTTATGGTTCGCCCACCACAACTTCGCATCGCCCTCCAACATGAAGCTCGCAAAGTGAGACTGCCTCTCAGCTGGGGTCTCAGCTGCCCTCAAGAGCTCCCGGATCCTCGAAAGCCAATCCTCGGCATCCGTTGGAGTGCCCACTCCCTTGAACGTCGGAGGGTGAAAACTCAAGAAATACTTCATGAATCGATCACCCATCGGAAAAACTCTCTCCGCAAGAGGCTCTGCTTGCCTTACTTCAACCTCCGGTGTATCCGGCGTAGCCGCCGGAGTGACAGGGGTCGCAACTTGCACCACCGGCGTAGGAACCCGTGGCATCGCTCCAGCTTGAGCCGCCACCATCGCCTCCGCTAGCATGCGACAGAAGTCGGCCGGGGACAGGCCCACATTCACAAGGCCTGGAGCAGTAGCACTACTCCCCGAAGGCTCCTCTTGCCTCCTAGATGTCCCCGCGTCATCGCCAACATCCTAGCATAAGCAAGGAGAAAGACTCATCAGTCTCTATTCGCAAGACTCAAACACAGGGATACTCATAATCCCGCGCAAAACTCCTATGTGGACAATCTCTTACGCGATCCAAATACACTAGACCTCGCAAGAATACTCAACCTAGCTCTGATACCAAATTGTAACACCTCCCCTGCAATGACCATATAATATGGGTCCGGCCGGGACCCCACAACATATAACCGCCACAGCTTTAGTATTAAAAGATGATAATCACTACCCAACTCATAACTCAGACAACACAGCGGAAACAAAAACTAAACCACAGAGATTGTCCACTACAAAGGAGTCCAACTGGCCTTAAGGCCTTACAAAAACACAGTCCAAAACATCCAACAATTCATAAAGAAAGACATCCCAACCAAAGGGGAAAGGTGGTTTTTTTTTTTTTTTCTAAACTACCTCGGCATGCAAGCCGGATATAACAAAGCACGAAGAAAGTAATGCAGGAAAACAGGTAATCACTTCATGAGGCTTTAGGCCCTTTTGGCCGGCGCGCTGGGTCCAGCTTGCGATTCGTGCCCTGCAACCAAATCACAAAGAGCGGAAAACGAGGGTCAGCTATGGCTGACCACAAGCGGTGTAACAACATCCCTCCTCCCGGCCGTCCTAGCGGACCCCGGGGAACTACTTCACCCTGCAAGTCAGCACTTCGTATGCAAATGTACATAAAGGAAAGCAACAAACATACTGGCATGAGTGTCACAAGCATCATCCACGTTTCTAGGTTGAGCAGGTAATAAAAGGGCCTAACAATGCAGAATGAGTGCAAGCCCGGGGTTTCACCCAAGGCGCCCTAATGCGTGTGAATCTAACACATCATCATACATTACCAACACGAGGGTACTCATCATTTCCCCACAAGGGCATCAAACCCAAGGCCAAGCGCTCTCGCTGAGACTCACCTCGCCAGGCCTTCCATGCCAACGGGCTTGTCTGACAGCTCACACGCTCGGGCCGCCAACAACGCACCAAGACCGATTCCAAGAATTCTGGCTAATCAAAATGTCCCAAGGCCCTGGGCTTACTCTCGGGACAACGTCCACCGATTGCCTCGCCTGGAGACCGTCAACGGATGCAATCCGTAGCACAGACATTCTCGTCAGTCAACAAACGAAGGGACTAATCTTGCCGGGACACTCTCCACACGTGAATCTCAGTCTCCACGGGATAGCCAGCCGACCACAAAGACCAATCGCGCCTTCGCACAACACAAGGCATCACAAGCCCCATAATCCGCACATTCATTCCCCGCCCTAACCCAACATTCGTTACCATACGAAGCTACAAGGGCATCACAACGACGAGTTCGCCGTAATCGGATTTCTAACAAAACCCCTAACATGCGCGTAAATCAACATCACCGGATCGGACCAACGGCCATAAATCCGGCTTCACCCACAATGCCTAATCCGCTAACGGAGCGGATCTCTAGTGCAAAACATGCCGGGGACGGACACAATCAACCCGGTGGTTTCTCTTGAACCAAGGCGACCCGGATCCCTCTCACTCGACGGATCCGGTGCCAAAAAATGCAGGAAAGAGGAGATGCCAAACACGCATCCTAAAGACCGGGAGGAGAAACGTCGTTACCTTTTGAGATCTCCTCCTAGCCATGAGAAGCTTGCAACCAAACGGTGGAGAAGAAGCGCCTTGACGCCCTCTACGCGTTGCCGGTCTCGGATCGGCGATCGGAGCTCCGAAGCTCCAACAATGGCGGATCTCCCCTCTTCTTCCTCCTTGCCCCCTTCTCCTTTCTCCAACCTAAGAGAGAGAAAGGACTTGGAAATATGAGGGAATAACCCCTCATCCAAGCCCTAAAGCCCCCCAGCGAATTATCTCAGCCGTCGGATCAAATCCCAAAGTATTTGATCGGTCGGATCATCATCCCCGCACGATTTCGCGGAACAGAATAAACAGGGCGCACGATCACAGTCGCACGGTCACTGGTCGTGCGCGAAGAAGACACTGGTCGTGCGCACTATCCGAGACAGAACTCCGAATTCTGGCGGATAGCGCACGATCACTGCGCACGATCACTGGTCGTGCGCGAAGGAGACACTGGTCGTGCGCACTATCCGAGACAGAACTCCGAATTCTGGCGGATAGCGCACGATCACTGCGCACGATCACTGGTCGTGCGCGAAGAGGAGAAATGGTCGTGCGCGAAGAGCTGCTAAGAAATTCCTAGCCTTTCCCGAGCGCAGCACTACCACTCCGCCTACCTCGCGGAACTACGATTTTTGGGGTGTTACAGGCATCTTCACCGCCGGACTTCGTGATCGCCTGCGACTTGATGTTGAATTTGAGGCTCCTCCAGACTTAGTGACTGCAATGAGTATGGCCAGGCTATGTGACCGCCGCCTCCAACTGGCACAGGAGGGATGCCCACCCGTCAACATGAGCATTCAGCAAGACCACACCAAGGATCATCCAGCCCCACCAGTTCGTCGACTATCTCAGGCCGATATGATGAAACGACGTGCACAAGGCTTATGTTACAACTGCGACGAACAGTACACTCGCGGCCACAGGTGCAAAAGACTTTTCTATCTGGAAGTCGAGGACTATGATAATGAGGGTGTCGGCTGACGCAAACACCATTGATCTCCCTCGAGCTTGAGGACAAGCTCAATTTGAAGGCCGGGAGAGATGTTATCGGTCTTATTATTATTATTATTATTTATTTCCATATATGCGTTTATTATGTCATAAGAGAGGCGTCCTTATATGACGCACGATTGGTGTCGTGTCCTTTTTAGTCGTGTGTCCAAGTTTGTCGTTATTTCATTTAGTGTTATTTCCCTTTTTATATCAATTGTAAGTCTTATTTAAAGGACCTAATGGGTCTTATATCGGTATGCAAGAAATAAAGTTTATTTCCCAAACCCTAAGAGATCTTGGAAGCTCTCTCTCTCTCTCTCGAGCACGCCCCGCTTAGGCAGCCGCGGTCAAGGCTCTGTAGTATCTCCGCCTCTGTCATCTCCACCTCCGGCTACTCTTCCGGCGACCTCCGAGTTGGTCCGTAACAAAAGTATCACTAAAAGTCTTCCTATAATCACGTTTGGATCTAAAAGATGAGCGAAAATTTAAATTTGATAAAATTCGTTTTAAATGTAGATAAACATATCCCGGCCGCAAGAATACACCGACCACGACACTGCTACCGCCGATACTCGCTCTCGGGTACCCGGTCATTATTTTTATTATGATCAGGAAAAAAAACTTCGATCTTGAATTCAAATGAAAGAAATTAATTAATGTCAGGAAATGAAAAGAAAACAATAAATTCAAGAAACTCAAGCAATGAAGAAGACAATGAGTAAATATTAGTATGAATATGATTTTTTTTGTTTGGGAAAAATGCCTACACTCCAGGAAACAAATGCCTTCATTGGATTCTGACATGAATCAGTTACATGCATTTATCTTCTTTCTCCTACACTCTGATTGGGAGGTCATATTCAAGATTTAAAAGAAGCAGTTGGTGGAAAAAAAAAAGAGAACCATGTGCTTTTCAAGAAAGAAACCAAGCAGAGTTTTTCTTTGTAAAGGATTTGGTTCCTCTCTCAAAATGGGCGAAATTAATTTTTTTTGGATGTAACTCATGATAGTCGAGGCTCATCTTTGTGCAAGGATTTACCATCCATATAGAGATCGACTGGAGAGCATTGCAGCGACATATAAAAAGATCATGTTAAAAACACATTTGTGATAAGCAACTGGTTCGGCAGGAAATGAAAATTAAAATAACATTCTAGTCAATGTTGTTAACAACATTCATAATTTGAAGCAGGTACATTTGGATCTAAATAAACTCAAATATATGCAATGTTAAGCTTAGATGTTACCTTAATCAAATGTGAGCTCTAATATGAAAGTTGAGTAAGCTCTTGATTCTTCCTCCAGGCACGTATGCAACTAATTTTACTTGTCTAATTGTTAAAGTTCATTTTTGGAGCTGATTTTTTACAAAGCATTAATCTCCATCATATTGAACCAATATGAGAACAAAGGAGCCATAACAGAGAGGGTATATATAGCAGCAACTCAAGCTCTAAAAATGAAAAATATTAATATGTAAATAAAATAAATGGTAGAGGGCTAAAATTAAGTGCAAGAACATCGACATAATCAATTGCGAAATCCGTGATAATCCAACTGAAACAATCAACAAAGAAATAAGGAACATCCCTCCTCCAAATAAAATGACGGCAATCTGCACTAATGATAGAGAAAAGCGAGCCAAAATTAACATAATCAATCAGCAAATCTTTGACAGTGCAACTAAAACAGTCAACGAAGAAACAGGCAAATTCCTTCCTACTTCCTAGAAATAAAACGGTGAGAGTATAAATCATCTCCCTCATTCTCATGTTTTGTGACAAATCAATGATTTGTAACTCTAACTTATTGTGCTAGCAAAGGAAAAAAAACTCTTTCGACACTTTAGAGTAGGTGTTGAAGTAGGGTTAAAACTTGAAATTTAAAATTTTAAAAGCACATACAAAGCCTTCGGTGCCAAAACTCAGTTCTAAATAAGTCCTCATATAAACCATAGATGTATCAGACATAATGTGAACTATCTTTCTACACTGAACAATAAAATTGAATATAAGGTGTACTCAATATGCTCCACAGATGTATTGAAAAGCATAAAATGGGATGGATGTAAAGCTAAGCAAGGTGCTTCTGTGCAAGAAGTGTCTTTCGAATTAAACGGAACGATAGAATAGCTTTCAGAAGAGGGAAGAAGAGGGGGAGAGTAAGAGTAGAAGAAGCCCTTAGCTGGCCCTTTAACATTTCTTCACCAATACATGCATCCAAATCCAGGCAGTAAAAGCAAGAGGCTCGAAAAAAAGAACTTACAGTGGGCAGAGGAGAAGCGCGTAGTGAGATTGGAGTAATGAAATCAACAGCCCCATTGACAGACGGCAAGAGAGCATGAAAATCGAAATCATACCTTTCAGAAGAGGGAAGGAGACGATGAGAGCCCGCCGTTTAACATTTCTCCACCAGTTTAGACATTCAAATTCAGGTAATAAAAGAAAAAAACTGTTGGAATAGGAGCACTTACAGTGGGAACAGGAAAAGAATTGTTGTCGCAGAGGTCACGACCAACAGCAGCGGCAGACCGATCACACCCAAGGCCGCAGTCTGAACTTAGGGAGACAAACGGAGGCAGAGCTGAGCACGATATCATCGCGCGAGAGTGTGAAAATGAGTAGATCTTGGTGGCTAACCATTTTTTTCATAGTTTGAGTTTGAGAGATATCTGCAGAGAACAGAGCAGAGGTATAGTTTGAGAAAACCGTAAATGGGAAGATCTGTTGCTAACCTGGCGGAGGAGGGAAGAAGCCCTTTCCGTGGAAGTCCGATTGGGTAAGAACGCGCTCTGGTAAGCAGAGAGATGTCGGACGAACGAAGATTCGTCGCTTGGAGATGGATGGGCGGAAGGCATGCACCGAACTTGGCTTATCAGGTTTCCGCCTTGGAAGAATGGAGAGGAAGGAGGTGGCGCTCTGAAGTCACGGGAGAACGCGATCTCATGCTCTGGAACGCGCGTGTGCGAGCGGGAGAGAGGAAGAACGAAATAGACTCCACGGCGGCCTTTTTTCTGGGATCGGGAATGAGAGAGGGAGGGAGGTGGGGTTGATGATTGAACGGTCTATATTAATCACGCCATTTTGGATGGATCAGATCATCCGAATGGATTTTTAATTTCATGTTATTCGCAGGCCTCAATATTTCTTTTTAGAATAGTATATATATATATATTCAATCTACTACTACAATAAGCTAGATATATGTTCCCCAATCTCAAAAACACAAATGTCAATGCGGATAAAACCTTATTTTATCAAAGAAGATTTGTTCAAGAAATTCTTCTGATTTTACAGCAAACTACAACAAGAGGTTTCAGGCTTCAATTTTAACAAAGCTCAATGATACTAAACACACCCGCTGAAACAATTTAATCCAAGTCCGAAACAACACAGCAATCCAATTCAGATATCTGCACTTTTGGTTTTTTGAAGAAACCTCTCACTCCAGAATTCGGCACGAAGCTCAACAGCAGAAAATCGGGCTGATGGCTCGGGATTCGGTCAACATTGTCACCCCTGCAAAATAGTAAGAGTCAACTCAAGAAATATTTCAGAAGTAACAATGATGTGAGAACCTACTGTATAATCTATACATACCACCAGCAGCAGCATAGCCATAACCAGCACATCCATTTCGACCCGCCATCATCAACCATCCACCAAGAACACGAGTAATCAAGCTTGAACCGACGAAAATCTTGGCTAATTGCTAATCAGAATCTTCATACAGACCCCCATCATCCGACAACTCGTCGAACGATCTTATGTCGAGCTGATACCGGAGAATGCCACCTATTCCGCCAAATCCCCGACAGAATTGGGAACCCTCCTGAGATTTGTTCGTGATGAACTCGAGGCTGCAGCCAAAGCGCTTGTATTCGTTCGCAAACCATTCCAGCAAAGAACTCTTCTCCTGGCCCTCCAGTTCGGCGCCAGTATCGGGATCGCGGAAGTTGCTCTGATCAGCCTCTTGCTCCTTAATCAAATGCTTTACGATGATTTCGCCGGTAGCCGCATTTTTCAGAACATGCCTGTTAACATCCAAATTTTCCCAGACGATGAGGGTTTCGACCGCGCCCATCTCGAGAGCCTTGAGAGTGTCATCGACGCCGAACACATATTTCCCGGTGTCTTGGCTTATTTCCTCGAAGTACTTGCCGATCAATTTCTTCTCCTGTATGAACTTCACATTAGATAAGATCTCAGCTGACAGCTCAATTGCTTGGTTGAAACCATTCTCTCCTCCATAAGAAACATCAACCACGTTGAGAATCTTTGCCTGGAGGCGGGGATCAAACATGTCAGACTGGCTCAACTCGGTTTTGAAGTCCGCGGAACCCGCCAAGATCAATCCCGAAACATTCGGCTGACTAGTGGCAGGGTTAATGAAGAACCGTGTGGCGAGCTCTGCAGTTTTCCGCACGTAATTGTGCCGCTTCTCCATGCGAAGACGTGCAAAACGTAAGGCAGATTGCCCACCTCTCCCGTGCTTCTTCGGGAGATCGACGGTGAATTTATGGAGCAACTCGCGAGTATTGCCGCTTAATGTTCCGAATAAAGTTCCATTTCCATCCATGACTATGAAACCAAATTTGTCATCGGATTCGAGAAGCTCATTGAGAGCTTCGGTGTGGAATTTGTTGTCACAGAGATAAAGAGACGCGTTGATGGGCTTGAACGGCTCAAAATTTATGGTCACCTTCTTTTCTTTACCGTCATCGGTGACGATGGTGCCGGTATAGAGAACTAGTCCATTGGGAGGCACTTTGCTGTAAAGCTTCAGCTTTTGCTGGGCGGAGGTAATGGCGGATAATACAGATTGTCGGTTGACTCGACTTTTAATGTTTGAAGCAGTTCCATATTCATCGCCGAGCATCTTGGAGACTCGTGAAATCTGATCTCGCGGGGGCATAATAAGAGAGATCATGCTGGTACCATTTCCTCTTGCAGATTCAAGTGCTTTTATCAGTTTTTTGACTTTCCATATCTCGATATTCTTATCAGTTTCATGACCATCAGCCATTTTTATTCAGCTCTGAAATAGAAATTAGCTTCAATGATGAACTGCTAAATGACAAGTCTAATATTAACATTAGAGAAATCAATAGAATATTTGACCAACTGAGAAGCCAATGCTATTGAAAAGAGAGAGGTGTGATGTTCTTGAGCAAAAGATAATAGACAAATATAAAAAATCTAAAAACTCAAAGCTTAGGGGAGTTCTGTATGTTTAACTAAATTCCATTTCATTACAACACATTATCATTAGCCATGAACAATGCATAAAAGGCAAAGACGCAGGGGCCGGAAATTTACATGCCACGACGTGGGCATAAGCTCCATGAAGTAAAATTTTAAAATTTTCAGAAATAAGAAATTATAACTATGAAACAAAATAAAATAAAAAGAATATTGAAATAAATTCCAAAATTCAATGTTTATAACACATATTCCAACTCCAAAGAGTAGCAGAGAACCATCCAAAGTCAAATCAACTGAGATGTTCAAAATAAAACAAATTTTATTATGCATTCATCAAATTGACAAATAGGTTCTTATCATCCAATCTAATTTCAAGGAAGAAACTCCACCTCATCTAAAGAGGAGATGGAGTCGCGCGAGGGAAGAAAGAAGGGAAAATCATCCTTAGGGCTTTGATGCTCCTGCAGGATTCTTTGTATGACATAAAGATTAAAAGGCAAATAATATCTTCATTAATACTTTTATTTACATGGATAAGTTATTTAACTAAAAGCTAACATCAAATAATATGATAATTTAATTTAAATAAAGTATAGATCATGAGGAATTCGCTCTCCCAATGGGGTGAAAAGACGCGGCATGGGTGCTCGAGGGTAACGACTCCACTTGCAGGGCCTAAGACTCAAAAGTTTAAGGCCTCTTGACTGCCTCATGTGTGCCTCACTACTCTTGAGGTGCGCTGACACGTCATCGAACAAAGGACGAGACATGCTTGCATTAAACGGGAGCACGGATACAATCCGGAGCGAACTCCGGTCAAGATCTAGGCTGGTTCCTCCTAAGATCCCTCTCTCAAGAATGAGAGCCCAAAACCCTAATGATCAAAAGATCATCAAACACTCCTATACTCACTCCTTATATAGGGAGGGGGGCTCACATGACAATAAACATTAATAATACTTAATTAATACGAATTAATTAATTAATACCAATTAATTACACTAATTAACTAAGGAGGTTTCCACATGCGCTCTTCGATAGTTTTGATGATGCGTGGCTCCTCCGGCGAGTGCGTGAGCGTAACAATATGCCAGTCTTGAAAATCGGCCTTGTCCTCAAGGGCGAGTTCGAAATTTTTGTCGGGATCCTTAAGAACGGAAGGGACGAAAAAATAGCGAGTTGGTGGTTGCTTATGCAAGCAGGGAAAGAAGGGAAAGGAATCACGGTTGGTGGCAGCTAGTTTGGGTCTCAAGTAAAAAAAAAACAAGTTGAAGTGAGGGGGCAAAGGGAAAAGCAAGTTTGTCTTATAGTGGGGAAAAGGAAAAGTTTTGTCAGGGGTGATGGGAAAGGGGTCTCGGCGGGTTTCAATGGAAAAGACAGAAAAAGAAGAGAAGGTGTGCTGCTCGATGAGGGAAAGAACGGCCAAGGGCGTAGGAACTTCGATGCAGGTGGCAGAAGAGGACTCGACGCATGCGGCGGAGGAAGAAAACGATCGCGGAGAGGGGCGGTCGCGGTCGTGCGTTGTCGTTACAGGAGATGTCGCGGGCTGGATCTGGCGGAAGAGGGCGCCGGAGGCGTGGCTTTCTGGAGGAATCGGCGGTGCGGGAGCTGCGGTGCCGGATCGGCTTTCTGGAGAAAGGATCTGGCTCCTCCGGCTTTCTGGTGAGGCGGCCGGAATCGGCGCGGCCTGGAGCTGGCGGTCGGAGGCGGTGCTGGAGCTGCGGTGGGCGGGAGCTGTGTTGACTGTGGCTGCCGGAGGCGGCGTGGACTGGAGCGGGTAGGCGGTTGCTGGTGCTTCGAGAAAGGGAACCACGCGAAGGTGGCGACTACCTTGGAGGTTGCGAAGGTGGGTGAGGATGTCGTTCATCAGATCGGTATTGCAGAAGAGCCGATCGAGGAGGTTGTTGTAGGGGCTGCTGGTACTCGGTGGCTGAAAGGGCAGCGGGCGGAGGCCGGCAGGTCGGACCATTGATACGTCATCAAACAAAGGATGAGACATGCTTGCATTAAACGGGAGCACGGATACAATCCGGAGCGAACTCCGGCCAAGATCTAGGAGGCTGGTTCCTCCTAAGATCCCTCTCTCAAGAATGAGAGCCCAAAACCCTAATGATCAAAAGATCATCAAACACTCTCATACCCACTCCTTATATAGGGGGGGGGGGGCTCACATGACAATAAACATTAAATAATAATACTTAATTAATATTAATTAATTAATATGAATTAATTAATTAATACCAATTAATTACACTAATTAACTAAGGAGGTTTCCACATGCGCTCTTCGATAGTTTTGATGATGCGTGGCTCCTACGGCGAGTACGTGCGCGTAACATGCGCCCTAGGCGAGCCCTATGATAGCCATTCAAAATACAAATTACTTTTCACAGCCTAAAAGAAATATTAGATGTGGCATGCAAAAGTACAACTGCATCAGTATAACCCACCAAATCAATTCTACTAAAATATTATTTTATGATCCGAGGGCTCCTCTGAGGTTTCAGAAGCTCCAAAAAGATGTCAAGAACAATGCAAAAACAATGGCCACGAAGTCTGGAAGGATCTGCGATATATTTGGGTTATTGGGCCTTAAGCAGCATAAGCACATGCCCCCTCCAGAACGACATCGGCAAGTCCATGAACGTAGACAACCCTTGCGCAAATATAAGCGGTGTGATGATCTTGGGTGGTTTCGCTGCCAAATTCTTCTTGTTTGTTACCAACAATAATCATGATCTTATGCTAGGAGTTGTTAAATCCCTAGGAAATTTAGGGATTAGATATTATAATTCAAATAAACGTCATAGAAATTGTGAGAGGGGATTATCATCATCCTGTAGTTAATTTAGAAGAAAACAAATATCTAATGATGTTCTTGGATCTATCAGGAGCCGATAGGGTCAATTTTGCAATTTGGAATCACGGATTTTTGGGGGCTCTGCACTAAAAAGTGTGTTTTTAATGTATGTGCATACGTTCATACATCATGTAGGAAAAGATTAATGTGATAAGAACAAACAGTGATTGCATGTTTGTTACTTCTGGTGTTGTGGTTCTGCGATCACTCTTGTAATCATTATTCGTATTTTATTGCTTTCACTGTTGCAAGTCGAATGATTGTGGTTTTATTAGGGTTGATTTTTG
Organism: Dactylorhiza incarnata; assembly: GCA_033032865.1. NCBI lineage: Eukaryota > Viridiplantae > Streptophyta > Magnoliopsida > Asparagales > Orchidaceae > Dactylorhiza > Dactylorhiza incarnata. The sequence goes on from JAWHQI010000258.1 coordinate 2,272,134, forward strand.
TTTATCATCTCTTGATACTCTACTTAAGTCTACTTTTGGAGACCGAACAGACTCATGTCACACAATGGAGTAAGGACGGGATGTTACAGTTTAGTATTTAAGATATATTTAGAAATTCTAGCAACTAGCCTTAAGGGCAGAAAACAAAAAACTCTAGAGTCTAGACATCTGAAACTAATAAACATAGAGTTTACGGTTAGACGATCTGTGATAATTGTTTGTTTTGGTGATTGTGCAAGTATTAATATGGTAAGTCCCTTTGTGTGGCTCATCCTTGTGGATGTTACATTAAATCGTGAGGAAGATTTGTTGATGTTGTATTCATATTGCTAGTTTTAGCTCTATACAATGGTCAGAGTGTGTGGTATCCTCACTCTTGTTTTCTCGAGTATTCATATATCTTATGGTGGGGATCCTACATTGATTTTGATATAAGGATTGCTATTTGGGGATGAGTTATGACTTTGAGAGATTGATCGAGTTAGTTTGGAGAAATTCTCGTGATGTTGGCGAAAATTTTTGTATGCCTTGATGGATTTGTGGAGATGTAAGCTTGGTAGTCCAGTTATCATTTGAATATGGGAACTGCGGGGTAAGCAAGAGTTGGGAGTAATCATCTTCTTGGATTTGTTCAAGTTGGGAATGTGATCTAGCTTTAAATTTATGCAGTGGTATAGAGTATCCTAATTCTCCTTTGTTTGAAGGTGTGCACTTGCTGCTAACAGTAATCTTCACCTTATGGACAGATTGGGTGGTTAAGGAAATTATTCAGGACAACGATCTTGAGAAATTCTATGGACACACTATTTGGTTTGGTTGACAAGTTCTAAAGATTGTGAGGTGTGGTTGTAACATCCAACAGATCTAATTTAAATTTAAATCTTTAATTCAGGTCGGATCAGAGGTAGCGCCGATTTTGCAGCCGCTGATCGAGGTAAATATGCTCCCCGCACTTAAAATTATATACATAGCTAATTAATAAACTAATTCCAATTTCCAAGTGGCGGAAACTTAAAGAGAACTATCTCGGCGTGATTTCGTAGTTTGCGAGGGCATTTCCTATTCAAAATTAGGAAGTTTTAATGCGTAAGGACATTTTCGTAATGTTGGGAACCTTGCCTACAATGTTCCTGATTTGAAGAAGTCCTCAAGTCAAGGGTAAATACACTTTATTTTTGATGCATATGTTTAGAATGTTGTTTTCAGATATTTATAGTGGTTCCCCAAGATGGGTACGTCCACTTTCCCCCTGCGTCTATCTAGCAGTGTGCAAGTCTCAGCAAAAACTCCTCCAAACTCAGATCTGTTAGATATGTTGTATATTGTGTAGTAGTGTTAGCCTATAATTACCTCGGGTGTTAGGATCACCCTCCTATTATTCTTGTATATGTATCTTTGTTCAAGTGTGAATATTATATAGAAAATCCTTTCTCCTATCATGGTATCAGAGCTTATGGTTTCCTATGCTCGCCTGCTTCCTCTCGATTCCGCTCGTCTGCTACTTCCGATCGATTGATCTCGCTGCTTCCGACTGCTACTTCCCATCGATTGATCCCGATTTCTTACTGCTTCTGATCGATCGATCTCCCCAATCGATACCGTCGATCGATCGATCTCCCCAATCGATACCGCCGATCGATCGATCTCGTCGATCGATCAACAAGCTTCCGCTCGATCCCTACGCTCGATTCTACCAATCCCGTCGATCTCCCGATCCGTCGTTGTTCTCTCCGCTGCAGTCCGACGCTGCCTCCTGCAGCCCAACGCTGCCTCCTGCAGCCCGACGCTGCTTCCAGCAGCCCGATCGCTCTCTGCTGCCTATTGCAGCCCGACGCTGCCTCCTGCAGCCCGATGGAACGCCTTGCCTCCTTCTCTCCGCTGCCTATTCCAGCCCGACGCTATCTCCTCCAGCCCGATCGCTGCTTCTAGCCACTGCATGTTCTTGCCCCAATCCGGCGTCGACATCGACATCTTAACCGCCGGTCTTGTTCTCCTCCTCCGGCTGATCCCGCAGCCCCGACATCCTCGGTTGATTTTCTTGATGGCCTTCGGTGCTCGTCCTCCTCCGACACCTTCTGCAGCTCAGTCTGGTGCTTCTCGCCGCCCGCCTGCCCACTGCGACTACTGTCAGTGCCTTGGTCATGTCAGATCTGAGTGCCGCAAGCTTCAGAGCGCTCAGCAGCCTGGTCAGCAGCGTGCTCCTGGTGTTTCTTCCGCTCATTTCTCGGCTCCAGCGCAGTCTCTCTCTGTCTCTGAGCTTGTGCAGCTGATTGTCCAGCAGTTTTCTCCGGCCTGCTCTCCTGCCTCTGTCTCTCAGCCGGCTGCCTACGCCCTTGCAGGTATCTCCACCTCCGACTAATTGCTTGACTCTGGAGCCTCTTTTCACATGACCTATGATGCTACACACCTTTTGTCATGTCAGTCCATTACTCCTGCCCTTAGTATCATGGTGGCAGATGGCACCATTCACCTCATCACCAGTCGTGGCCTCCTTCACACCACCCATTTTCACATTCCCGATGTTGCTTACATACCTGAGTTATCCATGTACAACCCTCATTCTCCGAGGGTGGACCCCCCCAAGGCCACGTAGGCAGAGGTCAAAGTCAAAGAATCAATACAACAGTCAAGCCTAGGAGCAGAAGACAGCCTAGGCGAGTAGGGGTGCACTAGTGCGAGTAGCTCGGATACTCGCCAAAAGGTGGGCGACCATAGGTGATACTCGCCCATTTGCCCGGGGAGATCGCCTCCATGTCGCTAGTCGTCGGGCAGGGGCTGGGCTATAAAAACCCCCCTACCCCTTGGTTTTCCTATAAATAGGACCCCAGGGGTACTTGGATTGGCACCCGGACTTGAGCTCTCGAAACCCTGCTCTTGCATTCTGGAACCTGTCGCACTTGGCCGCTACTCCCGGTACTAGCCAAGTCGGTGCCTTCCTCGTACCCTGCTCGGCCGTTCTTTGGTCTTGGAGGGGAAGTCTCTTCGGAGCTTCTGGGTACGTGGTGGGACCTCCCTGCCGCAGCACCTGGGGTCCTGTGTGTTGCTCTTCTAGCTCTTCAGTAGTCGCCAGCTTAGTCGTCTCGTTGGACTGCTGGGCGAGTAGCCTCCGGCTGCATCGGTCCGAATCTTGAGGTCAGGATTTTCCTGGCGTCAACACTTTGGTGCGGTGAGCGTGGAGTCCTGTTTGTTGCTCTTCTAGCTTCTTCGTCGTTGCCAGCCAAGCCATCTCGTCGGGCTGCTGGGCGAGTAGCCTCCGGCTGCATCGGTCCGAATCTTGAGGTCAGGATTTTCCTGGCGTCAACACTTTGGTGCGGTGAGCGTGGATCGTAGTCGGAGAAGGAAAGTTCAGCAGGAAGCCGAGATGGTCGTAGGTGGCGACCATGAGGAGGTAGTGGCAACCCGTCCGCGAGTGGCGAGTTCGTGACACTGGCGGTTCTCGAAGCCTTCGCACAGCGCATGGAGGGAGCCTTCGCGCAGCGCATGGAGGGGATCTTGCAAACAGCGCTTCAGCCGCGCGCCGAGGTCACGGCGACCTCGCCGCATCGCCCAATTCCGTCCGAGGGAGGGAGTTCCCCTCGACGAGCAGGAAAGGAGCACGTGGAGGATGAAACCGAGCGACCAAGGAGGTCGCAATTCTACCAGCCAACCTCGCAAGGCATTCGCTTCCGCGAGCCGTGCGAGCAGGGGAGATACCAGGATACTCGCCCATATGGCGAGTATGGAGGTGATACTCGCCAGGTTGAGGATCGTCGCCGGGCAGGAGGGAGGAGCCCCTTCTGCGAGGAGATCCTTGCCGCGCCAGTGCCAGAGGGGTTCAGGGACCCCGCCTTGAATTACTATTCGGGGAAGGAGGACCCCGTCAGGCACATCCAATGGTTCGAGGATATAGTCTCTATCCGAACCATGTCGGACGCCTTCAAGTGCAGGTTGTTTGCCATCACCTTCCGTGCAAAGGCCTGGGACTGGTTCCATCAGTTGCCCGCCGGCTCGATCTACTGCTTTGAAGACCTGTGCCGTGGGCTGACAACCCGTTTCGACACGGCCCGGAAGCTGAAGAAGGAGGCAACGGCCTTGTTTTATCTGGTGCAAAGGCCAGATGAGGCGTTGGGACCTTACATCGAGCGCTTTCAGGAGGAGGTTCTGCAGATCCAGGAGGTGGATAGCAACATCCTGTTGCTAGCCTTGACGTTCGGCATAAGTCAAAGCCTCTTCAAGTTGGAGCTCAGTGAGAATCCCCCCTACTCCTACGACAACCTCATTCAGAGGGCCAATAAGTTTGTCCGGGGAGAGGCCTCCAACCCTGACTTCTTGGTAAGGTTGGCACAGGTGACCAGAGGCGACCGTGGAGAGAGGGATGGAATCCCTGAGAAGAGGAAGAGAGAAGAGCCCCGGAGGGAGGAAAGGAAGAGGCCGGAGCGGCAAGAAAAAAGGGGAAGAGCAGAGAAGAAGAGGGAGAAGTCTTGGAGGAAGGAAACCAGGAGGAGCGTGGAGAGAAGGCCCGTCGAGTCCCCTGAGCGTCAGGAGGAGGGAAGACGCTACCAGGTCCCCGTCAACCGGCCACCTTGGAGGCCGGCTGGACGGCCCCAGCGTCGGGATCAAAGGGGGAGATCCCCGGAGAGAAGGCCCTTTCGCCAGCCAGAAAGGCGTCAGGAGAGAAGGAGAGACGAAGCGATGGCGGTAGCCGGGCGTGGCCGCCGTCAAGGAAGGAAGAAGCAGAAGCCGAGGAGACAGCAAGCAGAAGAGGTTCCCCTCTACTGTGACTTCCACCAGGTGGGGGGACATGCCATGGCTGCCTGCCCAGACTTTTGGGAAGCCCGGAGGAGGCTAGCAGCAGGAGAAGGTGGAGGGGAGCAGCGGAGGATAGAGGCCCCTGCCGAGCCTCAGGCAGGGCAGGCTGCCGTCGTTCGAAGGAGGAACGAGGACCGGGTCGACCAGGGAGGTCGGGGAGACCTGGGCCAGGGAGGCAGAGTTGGAGTAATCCATGGGGGAGCAGGGCTGGAAGCTTCCCGCAAGGGAAGCCTCCATCAGATCTACCGCAGGAGTGTCGCCCCGACCTCACAAGCACCGCCCCCAATGGAGGAGATCACCTTTTCTGAGGAAGACATGCTAGGGAATGAGAATCCCTTCCATGATGCCCTCGTGATCCAAGCCGCGGTGGAGGACTTCACCGTTGATCGGATTCTGATCGACAACGGTAGCTCTGTAAACGTCATCTTCAAGGGGACGTTTGGCGGACTGGGAGTCGAGGCAGCAAGGGTTCGGGCATCTGACGGTCCCCTCTTCGGCTTCTCCGGAGAGAAGAAGGAAGTGGAGGGAGGAGCATATCTCCTGGTAACACTCGGTGGCACCTCCATCAGCTGTCGATTTGTCATCGTCGACGCCCCGAGCTGCTACAGGGCTATCTTTGGGAGGCCGCTTCTCAACGCCTTCAAAGCCGTCCCATCCTCCTACCATCAGTGCTTGAAGTACTGTAAAGGAGACGTCCAGGTGAGGATCAGGAGCGATCCAAGAGCCGCTAGGGAGTGCTATCTTAGCGCCGTCAGTACCATCAGCTGGATGGCTGACGCGGAGGAGTTCGGAAGAGTGCTGGAGAGCCCGGCCAGGCTGGAGGTGGCCGAAGAAGTGGAAGAAATCGAGGTACTCTCCGCAGCGGGAGTGCCTGGGTTGCTGAAGATTGGCGGGTCGCTGAAGACCGAAGAGAAGATCGAGATGGCGGCGTGTCTGCAGAAGAACGTCGACATCTTGGCTTGGAGCGCAGCCGAGATGCCAGGAGTCGACCCTGAGGTTGCATGTCATCGCCTCAACCTGGATCCCGCTGTCCAGCCCGTCCGCCAGAAGAAGAGGAGGACCGTCACCATCCTTGCCAAGCCAATTCGGGAGGAAGTTAAGAAACTGCTAGATGCGGGCTTTGTATCAGAGATCCAGTACCCAGGCTGGGTCTCCAATGTTGTAATGGTGACAAAGTCGGAGGGTAGCTGGAGAATGTGTGTGGATTTTTCCTTGATGAATAAAAGCTGCCAGAAGGATTGTTATCCCTTGCCTCGAATCGACGTGCTGGTTGATTCAGCCGTCGGTTTTTCTGTGATGAGTTTCCTTGATGCGTTTTCAGGATATCACCAGATCCGGATGCATCCCCCTGATTGCCGCGATGTCTCCTTCATCACCGACGATGGCTGCTACAGCTACAAGATGATGCCCTTCGGTTTAAAGAATGCGGGAGCCACCTATCAACGGATGATGGACCACATTTTCAAGGAGCAAAAGGGGAGGAACCTGGAAGTGTACGTGGACGACCTCTTGATCAAAAGCAAGAGCGTCCAGTAACACATAGCCGATCTGGTGGAGACCTTTGCAACGCTGAGGAGATTCAAGATGAGGCTCAATCCGGCGAAGTGCGTCTTCGGAGCAGGAAGGGGAAAGTTCCTGGGACATCTCCTTACCCCGAGGGGAGTAGAACCTAACCCCGACAAGGTGAAGGCGATCCTGGAGATGCCATCCCCAAAAACGATGAAGGAAGTCCAAAGGTTGACAGGCAGGCTGGCGGGTCTTAGCCGTTTCCTCTCAAAGGCCGGAGAGAAGTGTTCTCCATTCTTCAAAACGCTCCGCAAAACAGAAAGCTTCGAGTGCACCGAAGGATGTGAGATAGCATTCGGAAGGCTGAAGGAGCAGTTGACTTAGACACCTCTCCTTCAGAGCCCGAAGGAAGGCGAAGACCTGCTCATCTACCTAGGAGTAGGAGCGGAGGCAGTTAGCTCCATCTTGGTCCGGGAAGAGGGGAGGAGGCAGCTACCCATCTACTATGTCAGCCGGGTGCTGAAGAAGGCGGAGCTGAAGTATCCAATCCTGGAGAAGCTTGCCTTCGCCTTGGTGGTGTCGGCGCGGAAGCTCCGGCCTTATTTTCAGGCTCACTCCATCCGAGTGGTAACTGATCATCCCCTCCGCAATATCCTGGAGGGAGTGGAGCACTCAGGGAGGTTGGCGAAATGGTCGGTAGAACTCAGCGAGTTCGACATTTCCTTCTCCCCCCGAGTGGCGATCAAGGCCCAGGCAGTAGCAGACTTCCTGGCTAACTTCTCGGTGGAAGCGGAGCCAGGAGAAGAGGTGCTCAACCCAATTCCTTGGAAGATGTTTGTTGATGGAGCTTCGGGCAAAAGTTCTGTAGGGGTGGGCATCGTACTCGTCAGTCCGCAGGGAACAAGGATCGAGCAAGCAGTCGAGATCCTCTTCCCCGTCACGAACAACCAGGCAGAGTACGAGGCCATAGTGGCAGGCTTGCGCCTTGCCAAGGAGCTGGGGATCCGTGATGTCCGGGCTTTCACGGATTCAATGGTGGTCGCGTCGCAGATTCGAGGTGCGCGACACCATCTTGCAGAAGTACTTGGTAAAAGTAAAAGGGCTGATTGGAGGCTTCCAGTCCTTCTTCGTCGAGCATGTGCCAAGAGAGGAGAACTCGGCAGCGGATCGCTTAGCCAAATATGGGCCGAGGGCTGGAGGGACTATCACCGAGCTATTCCACCCATCCATTGAAGAGGGAGAGATGATGGAGATCGAGCAACGCCCCTCGTTGATGGATCCCTTTGTGGCATTCCTGGCCAGCGGCCAGCCCCCAGCGGACGGAGGGGATCAGAGAAGATTTCGGTACAAGGCGGCATACTACCTCCTGCAAGATGGGGAGCTATACCGCAAGACCATCTCGGGCCCCCTGGCCAGATGTGTTTCTGAAGACGAAGTACCTCGAGTGTTGGAAGAGATCCACTCGGGAGAGTGTGGAAGTCATTCTGGGACTCGCACTTTGGAACAGAGGGTCTTGAGGCATGGTTACTTCTGGCCTACTATCCGGAAGGATGCTGAGATCTTCTCGAAGAAGTGTCAGAAGTGCCAGCTCTTCGCCCCCCTTCAGTTGCAGCCGGCCCAGCAGCTCCGATCGATCATCTCCCCATGGCCGTTCGCCATCTGGGGGATGGACTTAATCGGCCCTTTCCCTCAAGCAAGTAGCCAGAGGAAGTTCGTTCTCGTCATGATCGACTACTTCTCCAAATGGATCGAGGTCAAAGCCCTGGCCAAGACCACCCCTCAAGTCGTGAAGAACTTCATCTGGGGAGAGATCGTCTGCAGATTCGGGATCCCTCTCGCCATCATCACCGACAACGGTCCCCAGTTTGCCAGCTTAGAGCTAGAGGATTTTTGCAGGCAACTAGGAACCGACCTTCGATTCGCTTCCGTGCATCACCCAAGGAGCAATGGCCAGGTAGAGGCCGCCAACAAACTGATCATCAACCTACTGAAGAAGAAGGTGGAGAACCTAAGAGGTAATTGGGCGGACCAGCTCCCCTCGGTCCTGTGGGCTTTGAGGACCACTCCTAGCTCAGCCACGGGGGAAACGCCGTTCAAACTCTCTCACGGGTCGGAAGCTCTCATTCCAGTAGAGTTTGAAGTCAGAAGCCCAAGGGTGGTAGCCGCGGAAGACGGAAGCGAAGAATGGCGACTAGAGAACGAAGAGGTTCAGAAGCTATCTCTCGACTACATCGAGGAACTCCGAGATTTAGCTTCAGTCAGGCAAGAGGAGATCAAGCGCCGGATGGCAAAACATTTTGACAAAAATGTCCGCCTCAAACACTTCCAAACAGGTGACCTAGTCCTGAAGAAAGTGGATGCGGCAGGAAGATCAGCAGCCGTCGGGAAGCTCAACCCGAACTGGGAAGGACCTTTCATCATCCAGGAAGCACTCCTGACAGGAGGATACCGCTTGCAGAACCAGGAAGGCGAGCTGCTAGGAGCACCTGGAACGGCGATGACCTGAAAAGGCTTTATCCCTAAGGGGGAATGTGTATATCCCATCCTTGTAAATTCATTTCTTTGAATAAAATTTACATCTCCCTGAAACATGGGACGAGGCAGCTTCCTTCACATCAACAAAGTTTTCAAAATAAGGAAGCCAGGTGAAGTCAATCTCCACGCTAGGTTGGGAAATGAGCCTCCGACTTAACCCTCGTAAAAACTCAGAACGGATGATGGGACAGTGTCTCGGGTGTGCGTTCCCTTAAGACCAAGCCTCTGCACTGACGGTCGAGATCAGCTCCCCCCTTGCACGTTGGCCGCGGTTCCCACCGACTGCACTTCTCGTCCGACTGTAGAAATTACCAGGAAGAAGTCTGGACGCCGACCTTCCGATTCGGCGAAGAGAAGATCGATTTCACTAGTTCAGGGGACCCTTGAAAAAAGGCGTCATGCACCCTCGAGAACTGAAAAGTTCGCAACAAAGCATTTCGCTTTTAATTATTGTATCGGACCATATGAGTTAGTGTGCCTGAAGTGTGCTTAACTCCCTGCTAAATTCATTGAGCAACAGGAAGCAGGTCCGATCCACATCCAGCATCCAAGTGGGATGGAGGCCTCGGGATGGTATGTCCCTTTAGACCTCCCCGACTGTCACTCCCTGCTTGACGTCGTCCTGCATCAACATTCACCGTAGCAGGTTGGATCACGAGCCTCCGACCACACCCTCGTAAAAACTCAGAACGGATGATGGGACAGTGCCTCGGTAGTGCGTTCTCCTAATGCCAAGCCTCTGCACTGACGGCCGAGATCAGCTCCCCCCTTGCATATTGGTTGGTCGAGTTACCCTCCGACCGCATTTCTCATCCGACTGCAGAGATTACCAGGGGAAAGTCCAGAAGCCGACATTCCAACTTGGGAAGGGGCAAGACCGATTCGACCGACCGAAGAGTGGAGACACTCCGGCACCCAAGTAGGATGGAGACCTCGGGACGGTGTGTCCCCTTGGGCCTCCCCGACTGTCGTTCCCTACTTGACGTCATTCTTCGTCGACATCTGGTATCCAAGTAGGATGAAGGCCTTGGGATGATGTGTCCCTCCGGACCTCCCCGACTGTCATTCCCTACCCCCTCTCTCATAAACAACTCCCTTACGTAATTTTAATGGGCTCTTCACCAGGTACAGAGCGAAGCCTTGAGAGCATGTGTCCCTCGGGACCCTCCAAGTAGCCTTCACAGCTCGACTTCACCAAGGGAAATATTGAAGAAAGCGAGCATGTAAGTGCGAGCATGACGGAGTACTCGGTCTCGATGTATGTGCGAGTACCTAGGCGAGTATACATGTGCGAGTATACAGATGCGAGCATAGTAAGTGCGAGCATGCCGGAGTACTTGGTCTCGCCCCGAGCCTAGGAGCCTAAGCGGCATTCAAAAAAGAAAGCGAGCATCGAAGAAAAGGGCGAGCAAAATGATTATACTCATTCACTATCATAAATACATATACAAAAAATGCTTTGCAGATTTGCAAAAGGAAGAAAGGCGACTATGAATCCTCGCCACCATCATCGCCGTCAGGATCGAGATCTTCCACATCATCACCCTCGTCCTCAGAATCGTCGTCGTCAGAATCGGTGGATGAGGATGGGAGATCTCGCATGGGGGAAGTGGACTCTTCGGCGAGTAATGCCGGGATGATGTCCATGACCGTCAGATGCATTGCCTCCGGCTTCAAGAAGCCATCGGCCTTCAAGCTGCTCAGGACCACCTTCCCGGTTGCTCGAGCGATCTCCCGGCGGATATGCGCCATATCATCGCCGACTATCCGGATCTGCTTGCCCACCCTGGAGGGGCCCGCCGACGAAGGCTGTTGCTCGGCAGGCCGAGTTTCCAACTCAGCGATTCGCACTTGGGCGGCCTCCAAGGTTTGCCGAGTATCCTTCAGCTCCTTCTCGGCCTGGGACAGCCTCTTTGCCGACTCCAGCTCGGCAGCCTGCAACGAGCGAAAAGAAGAAGGTTTGTTTAAATAAGTTTGCAAGGTAGCGAGTATCCCAAAACGCGAGTAAAGTCGCATTGGTGAGTACCTCGAACTCCTTAATCCTGTTCGCCATGGCGATCATCTTCGGGCCCTGCACCTTGATCATCTGCTCATATTCGAGCAGTTTCCTCGTCGTCGCATGCCCAAGCTCGACAACCCGCAGGTTGGCTCGCGAGCTCTGATGGGCGAGATATTCGGCCGAGACCTCTTGCAAGGATTCGGCGTCCGCACGACCATAGAGGGCGAACGAAACGTCGAACGCCTCGCCCGCATCCTCCCAATCCTCCGACCAGGCGGGGAGGTTGGTGCTCAAGGTCACTTCATGGGCTTGCTCAGCCCAGGACACCAGAGGGCGACCATAAGCATCCTCGCTGCCCCCACCTTCGCCGAAGAGAGGATGGCCGCTAGGCTCGCCCGCCTCCGATGGATCGGCCCTCGCTTTCAGGTCCCTCCTGGCGACCTCCTTCTTTCTCCCAGGCTCGGCGGACTTTGCCTTGGCTTTCCTCTTCTTCGAGGGCCCAGCGTCATCGCCGGCGACCTCCTGATCATCGCCGCCGGGCGACAAATCAACCAAGGCAGGAGTCCCCGCCTTCGGCGCCAAGGGAAGAAGCTCGCTCGGCAAAGAGCGAGTAGCTGCAACAAAACATAAAGAGAAAAACGTTAGACACCGGCTGAAGACGAATTGGCGAGTATGACCCAATGCTCATTTAGGCGACTACCTTCACCAGGGAACACCTCCGCGAGCTCATCTACTCGCCTCCTCCAGAAGACGACATCCAGCCGGCGACCTCGGAAGCTGTCGAGTAACTTCTCCCGGCTTTCCTCCAGGTAAGGAGGGGCGAACGCACTCTCGGCCGGCTGGAAAGAGGAAGTCGGCACGACGCCAAAGTCGCCCTTAATGACGACTATGCGCTCCGTCCAGCGATGGTTCTTATTCGCCGTGCCGACTAGGGTGCAGACATGGCTGCACAAAAAGACGACGCCTTCGCCAGTGGCGCCAAAGTGGAATACTCGCCGGAAGACGGAGAGATCAAAGGCGATCCCCTGATCGCGCAGGTAGCAGAGGAACCCCACGATCATCGCCACTCCGTTTGGATTGATCTGCGCCGGGACTATCCCGTGGTAGCGGAGGATCTGGCAAACCTCCGGCCACAAGGGTAGTCGCAGGCCGACTTCAAAGTGGCGGATGGGGAAGACCAGCTCGGCCGCCGAGAAAGAATTCAGGCGTTCATCCTCACGAGGAAGCCTGGCGACATATCCCGGCGATAAGTACTTGGCGGAGAACTCCTTCAAGTCGCTCGGCCGAGTAATCGGCTTCTTGAAGGAATTTGCCTCGAAGTTCTTCGCGTGACTTGCACGGCGAATCGCTGCCTCGTCAGCCATCCAAGAGTGGAAGGATTGAAGAAGCGAGTAGCGAAGTGGCGAGGAGAGGAGCAATCGAGAGATAGTCGCTAGAAGAAAGGGAAGATCGTCAAGAGAGTAATAAATACGTATCCACCCCCCATATTTATAGTACTCGACAAAGCTTGGCTTCCCGCGTACGCCACCGCGAGCGCGAGTAGGAGGTGGCGCGTATCGAGGAAAAGTCGCCAAAACCTAGGGTGCACGTCAAATCACTGATGTCGAACGAGCGAGCACCTGCATCGAATTTTTAGGCTACTCGCAACATCAACGCGACATTTAACAAATACTCGCGGGAACAAAAGACAAAAAAAAAAAAAAGACATCACAGCAAACAGGAAAGACAACAAAGGCGATATTCATACTCGCCAAATAACAAATTACTTAAAGAAATCAAATAGTTCAGAATTACAAACATTTGCCAAAAGGCTACAAGCGACTACAAAAGGAAAAGAGGGCAGGATCCTAGGGGTTCGGCTGAGCGTCGGGAAGCTGCGGTTGTCGCCCAACCCAGCCCATGCTGCGAGCCCTCTTGAAATGCTCGAAGGCCACGGACATCGCATCCTCGCCTTGACGCAGCTGCTCCTCCATCCTCGCCAGGCGACCAATGGAGTCCGTGCTCGCACGCATCCCCGCCAGCTCGTCGTGGTGCAACTGCTGGCGATGCTCCATCCTGCCCACCCGGCGCTCCAGCTCGCCGACAAACTGAAGGCGAGATTCTACACTAGCCAGGCGAGTATCTAACTCTTCCAGTCGTGATGCTCGCACCTCCAGCTCGGTCAGACGACGCTGGGAGTCAGCAGCCGCCAAGAGCTCTACTCGCGCTTCAACCGCGGTCAGACGCCGATGAGACTCGCTGATCGTCAGCCGCTCCAACTTCGCCTCCAAATCCAGGATGGCGCGAGTAGCCCTCTCCTGATACTCGCGAGAAGGAAGCCCGACGGCGTCGACCAGAGCCCCGATAGGGGTATGGGCGCGAGCTGCAGAAAAAGACATGAAAGCAAAATCTTAGTGACGAGTAGCGAGAAGACTCTTCTTGGAAGATACTCAGAAAAGCAGCGACTCCATTTACCAGGCCGATAGGCATCACTCCGCGAGTCGCGGCGAGGACTCCGAGATGGTCGGCAAGGAGAGCTCCTTCCCCGATGCGGGGACGGACTGCGACGAATGCCATCTCGCCGGTTCGAATGCGACCCGCCGATGTGCTCCCTGCTGGAAGGCGCATCACCCCGACCGCGACCATCCACTGGTCGCCCTCCCCCTCGGGGAGCGAAGAAACCAGAAGATCCTGCCGTCCCACCTCGACGCGAGGACCCAGCCGGATGAGCGGTGGGAGCCGAAGAAGACAGGAGGCGGCGATCATCCTGCATGTCGGCCGGAGGAGGAAACGGAGGAGGTGGAGGAAGTTGGTCCGCAGGTAGTTGCGAGCTACTCGCCACCTCAGGTCGCTGCAAAGGCGGTGGCGGCGGAGGAGGATTGCTCGCTGCAGGAGCCCTCTGCTCGCTCATCGGCCTCTTGTCTACCACAGAGCTATGAAGGATCCGCACCGATCCGCCCCGGCGAGTTCCTCCGCCAGTCGTGTGCGGGACCATAGGCGAGGATCGTAGAGGAATGGCGCTCAGAGACTCCTCCCGAGCATCGGCGAGAAGCGGATCTGCGAAATAGTACAGAAAACGTCAGAGACCAGCCGACACTTAGGCGACTAATAAAAGTGGCGAGTAGGTATCTCTCACTTTGCGCAGGAGTAACTTCAGCTGGATCTTGAGCCGAGATCCCCGCAGTACTCGCCTCTGGAGCAGTATTCGGCGAAGGAGGATCGGGAGCAGGCGAGCCACCTGACTGGCCGAGACCCAAGTCGGCGAGCATCTGCTGAGTAGTGCCGACCTGGGAATCAGCGACATTCTCGGAGGCGTCGGCACTCTTCTTCTTCTTGTTCTTTTTCTCCTTCTTCTTCTCCAGACGCTTCCTCTTCTTGGAAGCGAAAAAGTCTTCGAGCTCCGCATCGCGAGCAGGCTTCCGCAACGGCGGCAGCAGACTGGCAAGCTCGGCCAAATCCGCAGCAGCTTCCTCGGCAATACTAAGCGACATCTTGAAGCGAGAACAAAAAAAACCTTGGCGTCAGAGACCCCTCCCCCTCTATATATAGGGCCGGGGCGTCAAAACAGCGGGATGCCGACTACACACTAATACTCGCCCAGAAGACAGCTCGTCGAAAAAGGGTTGGATGGTTCTTTCCGAGCAACTACGTTTCTCGCAAAGAGCGGGGATTGTGTACAACCCTCATTCTCCGAGGGTGGACCCCCCCAAGGCCACGTAGGCAGAGGTCAAAGTCAAAGAATCAATACAACAGTCAAGCCTAGGAGCAGAAGACAGCCTAGGCGAGTAGGGGTGCACTCGTGCGAGTAGCTCGGATACTTGCCAAAAGGTGGGCGACCATAGGTGATACTCGCCCATTTGCCCGGGGAGATCGCCTCCATGTCGCTAGTCGTCGAGCAGGGGCTGGGCTATAAAAACCCCCCCTACCCCTTGGTTTTCCTATAAATAGGACCCCAGGGGTACTTGGATTGGCACCTGGACTTGAGCTCTCGAAACCCTGCTCTTGCATTCTGGAACCTGTCGCACTTGGCCGCTACTCCCGGTACTAGCCAAGTCGGTGCCTTCCTCGTACCCTGCTCGGCCGTTCTTTGGTCTTGGAGGGGAAGTCTCTTCGAAGCTTCTGGGTACGTGGTGGGACCTCCCTGCCGCAGCACCTGGGGTCATGTGTGTTGCTCTTCTAGCTCTTCAGTAGTCGCCAGCTTAGTCGTCTCGTTGGACTGCTGGGCGAGTAGCCTCCGGCTGCATCGGTCCGAATCTTGAGGTCAGGATTTTCCTGGCGTCAACACTACACACTTTTTGTCATGTCAGTCCATTACTCCTGCCCTTAGTATCATGGTGGCAGATGGCACCATTCACCTCATCACCAGTCGTGGCCTCCTTCACACCACCCATTTTCACATTCCCGATGTTGCTTACATACCTGAGTTATCCATGAACCTTATATCCGCCAGCCAGCTCACATCCCATGGTTGTCTCGTTACCTTTGATGAGTTCACATGCCGTGTGCAGGATCGTCTGACTGGGGCACTCCTTGGGGTTGGTCGTCGTCGTTGCGGGGTGTACGTCCTTGATCATCTCCACCTTCCATCCACTTCGTGGTCACCTGCAGCTTCCTCCCTTTGTCTTCCTTCGGTGGGTTTCTTTCAGTGGAACCACCGTCTTGGTCATCCCAGCGGTTCACGTCTAGCTTCTCTCATTAGTCATGGTTTCCTTGGTCGTGTTTCTATTGATCGGTCGCACTCATGTTCAGGTTGTAAGCTCGGTAAACAATTACAACTCCCCTATCAGTCTAGTGAGTCCAGGTCTCAGCGTCCCTTTGATCTAGTTCATTCTGATGTCTGGGGACCCGCACCTTTTGTATCCAAGGGTGGACACCGGTACTATGTTCTTTTCGTTGATGACTACTCTCGTTATTGTTGGGTCTATTTTATGCGTTCTCGATCTGAATTTTTTCAGATCTATGTTACTTTTTCTGCTATGGTGCGCACACAGTTTTCTGCTTCCATACGCATTTTTCGTTCTGACTCAGGGGGGAGTATCTCTCTCATGCTTTTCGAGATTTGTTAGCTACTCACGGCACTCTCCCTCAGCTTGCCTGTCCCGGTGCCCATGCTCAGAATGGCATCGTTGAAAGGAAGCATCGTCATATTATTGAGACAGCTCGCACCCTTCTTATCTCCTCTCACGTTCCTCCTCACTTCTGGGCTGAGACTGTTTCCATTGTTGCCTATCTTATTAATCTGCAGCCCTCCACTTTCCTTCAGGGTCAGTGTCCTGGTGAGTGTCTGTACTCTCGACCCCCACGTTATACTCATCTTCGTGTTTTTGGTTGTCGGTGTTATGTTCTCTCTCCACGTGAGCGTACTAAGCTCTCTGCTCAGTCTGTCCCTTGTGCCTTTCTTGGGTACAGTGCTGAGCACAAGGGCTATCGATGTTATGACCATGTTGCACGTTGACTTCGCATTTCACGTGATGTCACTTTTGATGAGCCTCACCATTTCTTTGTGTCCTCTGTTTCCTCGACCTCACACTCATCCGTTACTCCCTCTGACGTGCAGTTTCTCACTCTTCCTATTTCTACGCCTCATGTATCCTCCCCACCGGTATGTCCCCCTCCTCTTCCCTTGCCACAGTCTACTCCGTCACCTCCTTCTCCCTTGCCGCAGTCTACTTCGCCTCCTCCTCTTTTGCTGCAGTCTACTCCGTCACCGCCTCACTCCTCTCCCTCTGATGAGCTGTCCACTTGGGATCGTGTCTCACCTCTTCCTTATCACTATACTCGTCGTCCTCCTTCTATCTCCTCGCCTCCAGTGCCCCCGGACTCAGTGCCTACCTCTTCCAGCGAGTGCCCTATGGGTGATCCCCCTGTGCGCCGCAACCCACCTCGTGAGAGGCGTCCTCCTGACCGTCTTAGCCTTGCTACCTGATAACTTCCCAAAAGAAGTCATCTTAGTACCACATTCGTATTATTTTATGGTTATAATCCATATAATATTGATTAAAAAGTCACAAAATGATAAACATTTAATTTGGCAATTAAGTTTAAAGATAATTCTCATTCTATTTGATTTTATGTTAGGAAAGGAGAATACGTGCATTAATCATGGGAGTTAAAGTTATCATCATGGCTAAGAAGAGGATTCAAGAAGATTCCAACTTGCCAAAAGAAGAATTTTTGAAGAAAAATCACGAAATAAAATTTGTTGCAACAAATTCTGACATTTGTTGCAACAAAACCGGCAGTTACAAATTTTCAGCAATTCGAAAATATTCAAATTTGGGCTGTTACATTCGTATTGAGGAGCATTTATTCAGCAATTATGACCAGCAATCAAGGCACGCCAGGGTGGAAAGCTATTATATATTCCCCTCCATGATGGAAGGAGGGGACACACGAATTTGAGGAGGAAATTAAGGGTGGATTTCGGCCATTGGAGAGAGAAGGAGGAAGTAACCTTCCATTTGCAGGAAATTTAGGAGAAATTCCGAAATTCCTTCAATATGTATTGTAAGATCTTTCTTATTTTGGATTTCTTTTTCTCTATTATGAACTAAATCTCTCAAGTCTTGTATGATGAGAGTATGACAATTTTTATGATGAATAATTACTTATAATCTTGTTGTTGTTGTTTGAATTATTTTATTCGGGTTATGATTTCATTCTTGAAACTCTAGATTTATGGATTTTATTCTTTTTGCGTGTCGAGAATCGAGAGATGAGATACGGTTTTGAGTAAAATTCTACTTTCTACATCACGAGAATCGAGAGAAGAGTGGTGTAAATCTTTAATCTGAGTTTCCTTTATTTCACGAACACTTTGAGAATCGAGAGAGGAGAAGTGTGAGTTTCATAACTCTAATTTAGATGAAAAGTGAGAAAGAGATTTCCTCTTTTCGCTAAGTGACTACGGTTGCCGCTTCGCACAATATTTCTCAATTCAATTAAGTTAGAGATAACTAGGGGAATTGAAATATTGAGATTTCCAACATCGAGAGATTAGGATTTCTCCGTTTAAAATTGTTACAAGATAATTCGTAGAACATTCACATAAGATAAATCATAAAAGTTCATCATATTAATTGTCAGAAATCAAAATACAAGACTGCTTTCCTCAACTGATTTTAAAATAAAGAGTATTTTTACTTTTATTAAAAGTAATTCAGCTTTTCAAATTTTTATTTTAATATTGTTTAATTTTCTAAAAATCTCATTGTGATTCGCTTGAATTTAAAGAAACGGATTAGCTAGTACTTGCAAGCGCTAATTCTATCACCTCTCCGAGGGAACGATCTCACTCACTCTTTATTACTTGATCGGCACGTACACTTGCGTTTATAGCTCTATTTTGCGACCATCACTACCCTACCGCTAGACCTACCTGCCCGTCCTGCCACTGTCTGCAGTACTCTAGAGCCGACTTCCTACCGTGAGGCTGCCCAGATACCTGAGTGGCAGGTTGTTATGTCTGCTGAGTTGGAGGCGCTTGAGCACACTCGTATATGGGAGCTTGTTCCTCTTCCACCCGGTGTTGTTCATATTACTTGCAAGTGGGTCTTTAAGGTCAAGACTCGCTCTGATGGTTCTGTGGAGCGGTACAAGGCTCGACTTGTTGCTCGTGGTTTTCAGCAGGAGCAGGGGAGAGACTATGACGAGACTTTTTCTCCAGTTGCTCACATGACTACAGTACGAACTCTTATTGTTGTTGTCGTTGTTCGTCACTGGTCCCTATCACAGCTCGACGTGAAGAATGCCTTTCTTCACGGTGATCTTCAGCAGGAGGTATACATGTTTCCTCCTCCGGGTTTATCCTCTCCTCCAGGCCTTGTCTGTCGCTTGAGACGAGCTCTTTATGGGCTCAAGCAGGTGCCCCGCGCGTGGTTTGCACGTTTCAGTTCCGCCATTACAGCCGTCGGATTCCATCCATGTCCACATGATCTAGCTCTGTTCGTGCACTCCTCCTCCCGTGGTCGGACCCTTTTGTTACTATACGTGGATGATATGATTATTACTGGTGATAATCCTTCTCATGTGGCCTTCGTCAAACATCACCTTCAGCAGCAGTTTCAGATGACTAACCTTGGACAGCTGAGCTACTTCTTGGGTCTTAAGGTCAGCTCTACTGATCGCGGGTTTCAGCTCTCTCAGCAACGCTACACATTAGATCTCCTTGCTCGGGCTGCTCTCTCTGACTCTCGCACACTGGACACCCCTATGGAGCTTCACCTTCAGCTACGTCCGTATGATGGGGTTTCACTCTCCGATCCTACTCGATACCGCCACCTCGTGGGGAGTCTCGTCTATCTCACCATTACTCGGCCCGACATTGCCCATGATGTTCGTGTGCTGAGCCAGTTTGTTAGTGCGCCCACCTCTGTGCATTATGGCCATCTGCTGCGGCTCCTGCGCTATCTTCGGGCGACTACCTCTCGTGGTCTATTCTTCTCCAGCAGTAGTTCTCTACAGCTACGTGCTTACTCCGATTCCACCTGGGCTAGTGATCATGTTGACCGTCGTTCTGTCACTGGTTTTTGTTTGTTCTTGGGTTCTTCACTTATTGCATGGAAGTCCAAGAAACAGACTGGTGTTTCCCGTTCCAGCACTGAGGCTGAGCTTCGATCCATGGCTACCACCGTTGAGGATATTATTTGGCTTCGTTGGCTTCTTGAGGATCGTTGTGTCTCTTCTCCAGATCCCACTCCCCTCTACTGTGATAACACCGGTGTCATTCAGATTACTCTAAACCCGGTGAAGCATTCTCTCTCCAAGCATATCGGGGTGGATGTTTTCTTCCTCCGTGAGCACTATAGTCGGGGCACTCTTGCCCCTTCCTTTATCCCTTCCGAGTAGCAGATTGCAGATTTGATGACAAAGCCGCAGACGAGGACCCAGCATGCCTATCTACTGTCCAAACTCTCGGTGTATGATCCCCCGTGAGTTTGGGGGGGGGGGGGGGGGGGGGGGGGGCGTTAGATATGTTGTATATTGTGTAGTAGTGTTAGCCTATAATTACCTCGGGTGTTAGGAACACCCTCCTATTATTCTTGTATATGTATCTTTGTTCAAGTGTGAATATTATATAGAAAATCCTTTCTCCTATCAAGATCTACTACCAGAGATCTTAAACCTCAGAGTACATAACTCCTATCTCAGGAACAACAAGTTCCCTACCTCAGATCCCAAACACTGGATCATACAACTCAGATTCAACCTTGAATCCTACCTCAGGCTCACACAGAACCCTACACTAAGATCTTCAAAGATCCTACCACAGAAAATATAAGTTTGTTTACAACAACACAAATAGACTCAAGAAATAAGTTTCTTGTAAGTATTGAGTCTTCTTAGGTATTGAGCCTTCACTGGTTCAGCCAAGATCTTGAATGAATCTTCTTTTTGAAAACTTGGATCTGACTGACCTTGAAATCCGAGAACTTCTTTGCTCTGAAATAATTAAGAGTGAAGAATCTGAAGCACGCTAGAAGCACAAGATGATTCTTGAATAAATCTCCTTCAACTTATTGTTCTCAGACTTTTAATGTCTTGACGACAGCCTTTTGATTTTCTTGAGAAAGCTCTGTTCTGTCGCAGCAGTCACTTTGAATGTTCAGAAGATCGGTGATTCTTGCGATTAGGATTAGGTTTTTCATCTCATATCTTATTAGTATTTATATGAGTCAACCCTTAACGGTCGAAATCTAGGAATACTTTAATATCAGTTATTCCTTTCCTTAAAGCTCTGATCTGATTGGCGCAATAGGCGGCGGCAATCTTAGTATTTCCGTGTCTTCAACTGCTCGACGATATTAGCATTGTCTCGACGATATTTTGATTCTTCTCGACGATACTTGTGGTCTACAAGACGATATTTGACTACCACTGTCTTATAGTCGAATGATCAAGTTTATCAAGTTGAATTCTTCTTCTCGACGATACTTGTGGTCTACAAGACGATATTTGACTACCACTCTCTTCTAGCCGATTGTTAAGCTTATCAAGACGACATTTTAGCTTGTCAAGACGATAAGACTTAACACTTAGTTCTGAGCATTGCCTTGGCAACAGGGGAGCCATATCTAGACGATATGGACTTAAGTTATTCTAAACTCAATATATTTCTGAAATGTCGTGTAGGCTCCTCGACGACATTTCACTTGTCCTCGATGACAATTGACATAACCTCGATGATAAAGGACTTAGCCTCGACGATAATGGACTTAGACAATTTCCTCCTTAAATGAAGAGCTTCAAACCTCTTGTTGATCATCTTCAAGACGATATGAGTGTACAACCCCCATATTTGCCGAGCTGATTTGGTTAACCCAGACTCAGCAGAATTGCGGCGGGTCCGAAGGAGATGGAAGGAGCAATGGATCAAGCGGGTCGAGCACCCACCCTCCTCGGGTGAGTGGGGGGGACATCCCCCACTCACCCGGCCCTTTGAGCGAGTGGGAAGAATCCCACTCGGCGAGTGGGGGCGGCTCCCCACTCGCCCAAGCCCTTAAGGGGGCGAGTGGGGGCAGCCCCCCACTCACCCAAACCTCTTAAGGGGGGCGAGTGGGGGCAGGCCCCCACTCGCCCAAACCTCTTAAGGGGGCGAGTGGGGCAGCCCCCCACTCGCCCAAATCCTTAAGGGGGCGAGTGGGGGCAGCCCCCCACTCGCCCAAGACCCTTAAGGGGGCGAGTGGGGGCAGCCCCCACTCACCCAAGCCTCTTAAGGGGGCGAGTGGGGGCAGCCCCCCACTCGCCCAAGACCCTTAAGGGGGCGAGTGGGGGCAGCCCCCACTCGCCCAAGCCTCTTAAGGGGGCGAGTGGGGGCAGCCCCCCACTCGCCCAAGACCCTTAAGGGGGCGAGTGGGGGGCTACCCCCACTCGCCCAAGCCTCTTAAGAGGGCGAGTGGGGGCAGCCCCCCACTCGCCCAAATTCTTAAGGGGGCGAGTGGGTGCAGACCCCCACTCGCCCAAACTCTTAAGGGGGCGAGTGGGGGCAGCCCCCCACTCGCCCAAACCCTTAAGGGGGCGAGTGGGGACAGCCCCCCATTCGCCCAAGCCTCTTAAGGGGGCGAGTGGGGGCAGCCCCCCACTCGCCCAAAACCTTAAGGGGGCGAGTGGGGGCAACCCCCACTCGCCCGTTCCCTCCCTTTGGGGGGATTTTGGCTATTCGCAGTTCGATTTTGCTATTCGCAGTCCGTTTTTGGGAAAGTCTATAAATAGACCCCCATGGGCACCTTGGGAAGGGTTGTATTCTACCCCCTCCCTCGCGTGTGAGTAAGCACTACCCCTCCCCTCCCTTGTCATTGAAGGTGGACGGTGAGGTGATCCTTAGTGCCCTCCAAGGTGCCCAGGCTCAGCATTGGCTTGGGAGGGGAAGTTCCGAGTGAGCTTCCGGGTGTGTGGTGGGACCTCCGCGTTGCAGCTTAAGGGGTCCATTTGTGGACTCAGGTGTTCATCAAGGGCAAGGGTCTCTCAGTTTTTAGTGACCGGTCAAGGGTCTTAGCTTAGGTCAAGTAAGAGTTAGCCGCATCCCCCTTTCGAACGCTGAAACTGGGTTACTGGTTTCAACATTTTGGTGCGGTGAGCGTGGAAGCGGCTAGTTCGGATAGCTCTGAGCCGAGCCTCATGGCTGGAAACGACGAGTTGGGGAACTCGCCTCCTCCCAGCAAGTCGCGGTCGTTGATAGGGGAGGAGAAGGCAGAAGAGACAGATCAGGTGTTTGGTGATCTGACCAAGTTGGAGGTGGCAGAGGAAGTGAGCGAGAGGGAGGTCATCGGGGGCAGTGGAAGGCCGGAGAAGATACGAATTAGCGGGAGGCTGAGCGGGCAGGATCAAGAGAGGATCCGAAAATGTGTCCAACAGAATGTAGACATCTTCGCATGGAGCGCTGCGGAGATGCCAGGCGTTGATGCGAATGTGGCATGTCATCGCCTCGACCTCGACCCGAACGTCCGCCCCATTCGCCAGAAAAAGAGGAACGTGTCGCCCACCCTCGCTGGGCCGATCAGAGAGGAGGTGGGGAAACTGCTAGAGGCAGGCTTCGTGGAGGAAATTCAATACCCAGGGTGGGTTTCTAACGTGGTAATGGTGAAGAAGGGGGACGGGAGGTGGAGGATGTGCGTGGACTTCACTCTCTTGAACAAAGCATGTCCAAAAGACTGCTACCCGTTGCCCCAGATCGATGCGTTGGTGGACTCAGCTGTCGGTTTCCCGGTGATGAGCTTCTTGGATGCGTTCTCCGGCTATCATCAAATCTGAATGCATCCGCCCGACGTCAAGGACGTCTCGTTCATCACGGACGATGGGTGCTACTGTTACAAGATGATGTCATTCGGATTGAGGAATGCAGGAGCGACCAACCAAAGAATGATGGACCGAGTCTTTAAGGAGCAGAAGGGGCGCAACTTAGAGGTCTATATGGATGACCTGATGGTTAAAAGCAAGAACGTGGAGTCCCACCTGGAGGATCTAATGGAGACCTTCGCTACCCTTCAGAGGTTCAAGATGAGGCTTAACCCTTCTAAATGCGTTTTCGGGGCGAGCCGTGGAAAGTTCCTGGGTCACCTACTCACCCTGGAGGGGGTCGAACCCAATCCGGACAAGGTCAAAGCCATCTTGGAGTTGAAGTCGCCGAGGAGCGCGAAGGAAATTCAGAGGCTGACTGGGAAGTTAGCAGGGCTGAGCCGGTTCCTCTCCAGAGCGGGAGAGAAGTGCTCCCCTTTCTTCAAAGCCCTGCGCCAGGGTCAAAAGTTTGAATGGACGCCAGAGTGCGAGAAGGCGTTTCAAGCGTTGAAGGAACAGCTGACGCGAGCCCCTTTGCTCCAAGGGCCGAGAGAAGGGGAAGACCTTTTTCTCTACCTAAGGGTAGGGGTCGATGCGGTGAGTTCGGTCCTGGTCCGGGAGGAGGGGAAGAAACAGCTGCCGATTTACTACGTTAGCCGAATCCTGAAGAAGGCAGAGCTCAAATACCCTGCCCTGGAGAAGCTGGCATTCGCTCTGATCGTCTCGGCCCGAAAACTCCGCCCCTATTTCCAGGCTCATTCAATCGGGGTGGTGACCGACCATCCCCTTCGCAACGTTATGGAGGGAGTGGAGCATTCGGGCAGGTTGGCGAAGTGGTCGGTCGAGCTCAGCGAGTTTGACGTCACCTTCGTCCCTCGGTTGGCGATGAAGGCGCAGGCGGTGGCAGACTTCCTGGCGGAGTATGGCAAGGAGGTGGAAGGGCAAGAGCCCACCAGGTTAGTAGCATGGGACCTGTTCGCAGATGGGGCATCACGAAGAAATTCCCTCGGCGGAGGGGTGATCCTGGTCAGCCCACATGGAACCAGGATCGAGCAAGCGATCCACATTCGATTCCCAGTGACCAACAACCAGGCCGAGTATGAGGCAGTGGTGGCAGGGCTTCGTCTGGCAAGAGAGCTGGAGATCCGGGACGTGAAGGTTTTCACAGATTCAATGGTGGTGGCTTCCCAGGTTCGAGGGGAGTTCGAGGCGGAGGAACCAACCCTCCAGAGATATCTGGCGAAAGTTAGGGACCTCGTCGGGTGGTTCCACATTTTCTCCATCCAACACATTCCAAGAGAGGAAAATGCCCGGGCGGACCAGCTAGCAAAGCACGGCCCTCGCGCAAGAGGGACGGTGACCGAGCTTTTCCGCCCATCCATCGAGGAGGGCGAACTGATGGAGATCGATCAGAAGGCCTCGTGGATAGACCCGATCCTCACCTTCCTGACCTCAGGCAAGTTCCCGGAGGGGGACCTGGATAAGAGGCGGTTCAGATACAAGTCAGCGTACTACATGATGCGGGAAGGGAGTTTGTATAGGAAGACCTTGGCCGGGCTCCTAGCAAGGTGCGTGACGGAGGATGAAGTTCCAAGGGTTTTGGAGGAAATCCACTCCGGGGAATGCGGGAGCCATTCAGGGAATCAGACCTTAGAGAAGAGGGTGCTGAGGAAGGGGTACTTCTGGCCGACCCTTCGGAAGGATGCAACGGAATTTGCAAAGAGGTGTCAGAAGTGCCAGCTCTTCGCGCCACTCCAACTTCAACCCGCACAAAGGCTCAGAACGATCACTGCGCCTTGGCCCTTCGCCATCTGGGGGATGGACTTGGTCGGCCCGTTCCCTCAAGCTAGCGGTCAAAGGAGATTCCTGTTAGTCATGATTGACTATTTCTCCAAATGGGTGGAAGTTAAGGCCTTGGCAAAGACGACCTCGCAGGTGGTAAGGAATTTCATCTGGGGGAAAATAATTTGCAGGCACGGGCTCCCCCTCGCCATAGTGACAGACAACAGACCGCAGTTCGCTAGCGATGAACTCATTAACTTATGCGGTCAAGTGGGCATCGACCTCCGTTTTGCCTCGGTTCATCACCCTCGAAGCAATGGACAGGTAGAAGCCGCGAACAAAGTCATAGTCAACTTGTTGAAAAAGAAGGTGGAAAACCTGAAGGGGAACTGGGTGGAGCAACTTCCCTCGGTCTTATGGGCCTTGAGAACAACGCCCAATACGGCAACGGGGGAAACGCCATTCAAACTCTCTCATGGGTCGGAAGCCGTGCTCCCAGTAGAATTCGAGGTCAGATCCCCCCGGGTCGTAGCCGCCGAGGAGGGAGACGAAGACTGGAGACTTGACAATGAAGAGGAGCAACGGCTCTCGTTGGACATAGTCGAGGAGCTCCGAGACCTTGCCACGGTTCGACAAGAGGAGGTGAAGCGCCGGAAGGCAAGGTACTTCGATAAGAACATCAGAATCAAGCAATTCGCCCCAGGGGACCTAGTCCTCAAAAAGGTCGACGCCGCGGGAAGGTCGGAAAACGTAGGAAAGCTCCAGCCCAATTGGGAGGGGCCCTATGTAATCTTGGAGGCCTTGAAGTCCGGGGGGTATCGCCTTCAAAATATTGAGGGGATCCCCCTTGGTAATACTTAAAGTGGCGATGATCTTAAGCGTTTTTATCCTTAATAAATATGCTGATTTTCTCTTTAACCGGACCTCTTACTCCAGTTTATGATAGTTCCTGTAGCCAACATGAGTATAGGTCGGTAGGACTCGAAGAAGAAGAGTCGCGTCGCGAAAGCATCAAGCTCCCCCAGATAAGGTTGACCCCCTATGAGGGCGCTGAGTTCCTCTGTCTCCAGGCAAGCTGAGCCCCTAGGACGCGGGTGGACACTTCCGCCTCCCATTGAATTGGGGGGGCGTTAGGTCCCCCTGTCTCCAGGAAAGCAAGGCACCTAGGACGCGGAGGGGTACTCCCGCCTCCAGCTGATCTAGGAGGGCGCTGAGTTCCTCTGTCTCCAGGCAAGCTGAGCCCCTAGGACGCGGGTGGACATTTCCGCCTCCCATTGAATTGGGAGGGCGCTAGGTCCCCCTGTCTCCAGGAAAGCAAGGCGCCTAGGACGCGGAGGGGTACTCCCGCCTCCAGCTGATCTAGGAGGGCGTTGAGTTCCTCTGTCTCCAGGCAAGCTGAGCCCCTAGGACGCGGGTGGACACTTCCGCCTCCCATTGAATTGGGGGGGGCGTTAGGTCCCCCTGTCTCCAGGAAAGCAAGACGGCTAGGACGCGGAGGGGTACTCCCGCCTCCAGCTGATCTAGGAGGGCGCTGAGTTCCTCTGTCTCCAGGCAAGCTGAGCCCCTAGGACGCGGGTGGACACTTCCTCCCCCCCCCCCCCCCCCCATTGAATTGGGAGGGCATTAGGTTCCCCTGTCTCCAGGAAAGCAAGGCACCTAGGACGCGGATGGGTACTCCCGCCTCCAACTGATTCGGGAAGGCATTGGTTCCCCCCGCCTCCAGGTGAGCGAAGCACCTAGGACGCGGGGGGGTGTTCGGCCTCAAATATCTAAGATCCTTGACTAGGGATCATTCGTCGGGCTCAGTCATGCCGGCAGGCGGTGGGGCTGGTCGGACCGACTAGTCACTCGACAATCGGTTCAACAAGGCATCGAATCCCTAAACAGCAAGAAAAAAGAAGAACAAGCTAAGAGATTCATTAGAACAATAGCTGGTTCGGTTAGCGACATATATTGCATAAACCGTTACTTCACCCTTACTGATATATGCAGGATAAAAAGAAAAATACATGCAAGGGGTACATGGTTCCTATAAGAAACAGCAAGAGAGGAGGGGCCCCGGACAACCATAACATTCAGGGGGAATAACCACCGCCGCAAAAAGACAAGTCAAGGTCGCTCGGGAGAAGGGAGGAACTCGTACAGGACGTCGTCGGCAAAGACCCCCCTCCAGCTGTCCCGGAGAGCACCCGCCCCATGAAGGCGGTTCACCAGGGTTTGGGCCGTTGACGTCACGATCTTCCTCCGAGCACTCTCTGCTTCAGTCGGGCAAGGTGGGGAGGACGTCGATGACTTCATAGGTCCACCTTTCTCTCCCTGTCTCCTTTAGCTGTCTTCGAGCCTCAGCAAGCTGAGCCCTTAAGTCGTGCACCTCCTTGTCTGACTCCTCGCACCGTCTCCTAAGTGAGTCGGCAGCCCCGGGTTCCTGCAGGTCGGCAAAACAGCAGGGTTAGAACCCGTGCAGGTAGAGGGGTTGAGAAAAGAAAAGCCACCAACATAAACGCGAACCAAAGCTCCAAGCTCCGTTGGGTCGGTTTGACCCTTCTCGAAAAGAGCCTTAAAGTGGGCCCTGAAGTCTCGGGGTGGATCCATCCTGTTCAAGTAGGGAGAGTAGGGGGAGCTCTCAGGGATGGTGCTCTCCTCACCTCCCCCTCAGGGTTTTTATAACAGTAGAGCGGGGCCCTCCAAAGATTCTCCCAAGAACTCTACCTACTCGTCAAATAGGTGGGTTGGACAATCTTTCCGAGCTTGAGACAAGCTCGAAAAGAGCGGGGATTGTGTACAACCCCCATATTTGCCGAGTTGATTTGGTTAACCCAGACTCAGCAGAATTGCGGCGGGTCCGAAGGAGATGGAAGGAGCAATGGATCAAGCGGGTCGAGCACCCACCCTCCTTGGGTGAGTGGGGGGGACATCCCCCACTCACCCGGCCCTTTGAGCGAGTGGGAAGAATCCCACTCGGCGAGTGGGGGCGGCTCCCCACTCGCCCAAGCCCTTAAGGGGGCGAGTGGGGGCAGCCCCCCACTCGCCCAAACCTCTTAAGGGGGGCAAGTGGGGGCAGCCCCCCACTCGCCCAAATCCTTAAGGGGGCGAGTGGGGGCAGCCCCCCACTCGCCCAAGACCCTTAAGGGGGCGAGTGGGGGCAGCCCCTCACTCGCCCAAGCCTCTTAAGGGGGCGAGTGGGGGCAGCCCCCCACTCGCCCAAGACCCTTAAGGGGGCGAGTGGGGGCAGCCCCCCACTCGCCCAAGCCTCTTAAGGGGGCGAGTGGGGGCAGCCCCCCACTCGCCCAAGACCCTTAAGGGGGCGAGTGGGGGGCTACCCCAACTCGCCCAAGCCTCTTAAGAGGGCGAGTGGAGGCAGCCCCCCACTCGCCCAAATTCTTAAGGGGGCGAGTGGGGGCAGCCCCCCACTCGCCCAAACTCTTAAGGGGGCGAGTGGGGGCAGCCCCCCACTCGCCCAAACCCTTAAGGGGGCGAGTGGGGGCAGCCCCCCACTCGCCCAAACCCTTAAGGGGGCGAGTGGGGACAGCCCCCCATTCGCCCAAGCCTCTTAAGGGGGCGAGTGGGGGCATCCCCCTACTCGCCCAAACCCTTAAGGGGGCGAGTGGGGGCAACCCCCACTCGCCCGTTCCCTCCCTTTGGGGGGATTTTGGCTATTCGCAGTCCGATTTTGGCTATTCGCAGTCCGTTTTTGGGAAAGTCTATAAATAGACCCCCATGGGCACCTTGGGAAGGGTTGGTCTCTACCCCCTCCCTCGCGTGTGAGCAAGCACTACCCCTCCCCTCCCCTTGTCATTGAAGGTGGACGGTGAGGTGATCCTTAGTGCCCTCCAAGGTGCCCAGGCTCAGCATTGGCTTGGGAGGGGAAGTTCCGAGTGAGCTTTCGGGTGTGTGGTGGGACCTCTGCGCTGCAGCTTAAGGGGTCCATTTGTGGACTCAGGTGTTCATCAAGGGCAAGGGTCTCTCAGTTCTTAGTGACCGGTCAAGGGTCTTAACTTAGGTCAAGTAAGAGTTAGCCGCATCCCCCTTTCGAACGCTGAAACCGGGTTACTGGTTTCAACAATGAGTATAACTGTTCATTGTCAAAACGATATCGTCTTGGTTAGTGTATTACCAAGACGATATTTGGAGCTTGAGTTGTTTCTTCTAATCAAGACGATATAATACTTTAGCTGAGAGTCTACGAGATGATATCGTCTTGAAGCTTAAGGTCATCAAGCCGATATCGATACCTCCACATGACGATATTGGACTCTTCAAGACGATATGACTTAGACAATTTTTGTTCATCCTTAATTCAGATCTTTTGCTCAAACCCACTTGCTAGACCTTTCTTCATGATGTTAATAAGTGAGTGACAAGTCTAATGTAGTCTAGATCATAGGTCGACATGGTGTTTTGCACAATGAGGGATTACGTTAACAAAACTATGTCTGATGACACTAAGTCTGGCCCTATGCTAGGCTTGCACTATCTAATACCCTGAAAATAACATTCTAAACATAGGCATCAAATACAAAGTGTATTTACCCTTGACTTAAGGACTTCTTCAAATCGGGAACATTGTAGGCAAGGTTTCCAACAATCTCCCCCTATTTGAAAAAGTCAGAACCTCAATCAAAGATAAATTACACATAACAGATATTATGATAATAACACAGAGAATTGAGATGACATTCAAAATATCATATATAGAAGTATGTCAAATGTTCAACAGATTAATAAAAAATTACATTTGCCTTCAGCCCATCTAAAACTTAAGAACTCTTCTTCTTTTCGTCAGCTTTCTCCTTCTGCTTTTGTCTATCAAAGAAACTGAATGACTTGGGAATGTATTTGTTAGGGATAGGGGAAGCATTCCTTGGCAATGTTCACTCCCTCTACTGTTTCATGTATATCCTCCTCTGGGCTTCAGTCTTTATATGTTTAGTTCATTCATCAGTGGAGTAGCATATGTCTGTGTCTTTGTCAATGCTTCCAAAGTCATTCCATATTTGTAGTATTATGTGTCTTGACTTTGGACTCCACATTTCAAAACAAAGATCATCTGCTCTAGCTTCTTCTCTTCTTCTCTTGGCGGGCAGTTCTTCCTCCGATAGCCTTTGCCTCTTTTGCAGACTTGATTCAGCTTCAAACTGTGTATTTCCAGAAGTATGATAAGGACTGTAAGACCTTGGAGGCTCAAACACTATGGGATTGAGTCCCAGGGAGTGATGGAGTTCATTCACTATCCAAAGAGCTTGATCACTTCCAATCTTCTCCCCCTTTCTGACTTCTTCAATAATGCTTCTCTGAATGTCCTTTGTAGATTCTTCCAACTTCTTAGATAAAGTTTCATTTGTGAACTCTTGAGTGTTCACACATCTGTTCATGATGACTTTCTGACTGTCGGCAATTCTCATTATGATCCAGTCAATTGCACTTTCTAAGTCTTCCACTGATTTTTGATTAAATTCCAGGGTGGAATCCATCCTGGTACCTAATGATTGAAGGGCATTCATGTTACAGTCCACAGTTGTTCCTGCTTTGGTGAACTAGCCAGTGATCTGAGCATTGACATGGTCAATCTCGGTCTTCATCTCTTTCATCTGAACAGATATGTCTTCCTTGATGTCCTTCACTACTTTGTCAACATATGATTGATAGTGTATCCTTTCTTCTGTCAGCAAGGCTTTTATCTGAGTAATCATAGAGCCTGAAGCTTCTTCTTGAGACTGTTGAGCAGATGTACATGGAACATCTTGCTCTTTCAACCATCTTTGCAGATCTTGATACATGTCAGACATAGCATCATCATCAAAAAGAGTGTCAGGGGAGTCCTATCTTTGAATAGCAACTCTTAGGTCCTTCTTTCTCAAGAATAACATCATCCACAACTGTCTTAGAATTTTGCAGGTCCTCTTGGACAGCCAACCCAGTGAGGGTTGCTTCCTCAACCGCTAGAGCAGGGAGCTCACCTTGAATCTCCCCCTCAACTGGAGCACCTCCTTAAGCAACATCTTCTCTATCATCAACTGCTACAGTAGGAACAACTTCATCAGTAACCATGAGCGCACCCAATGGTTCTGGTATGAAACTTTGAACAGAGGTCAGACCAGTCTCCCTCTTAGTGTGTGCAGGGGTAGGACTGTCAACATGTTCCTCTTCTTCAGAAGAGCTTTCTTCAGCCACAGCAACTTTCTTCCTTTTCACTGAACTGATTTCCTTGGATTTATTTGGAGCCTTAGAGAATGCTTTCTCCCACCTTTTCAGAGTTCTTATGTCCATTTTCTTTATGCAGTGGATGAGAGTGTCTAACTTTTTGTTCAGTTTATTTGGCAGACTAGTCAGCAAATATAAAGACAGAATCCTTCCAAAATTTGGGGCACTGAAACTTTCCCGAATTTTGTCAAACAGGATCTAAGCCCAGTTAGTTCTCTTACTCAGGATGACCCTTGTCATAATCTCAAACATTTCTCTTGATATTCTATCATGAGAACCTGGCTTACAGATTAGGACCTTCCCAATGACATATGCAAGAAGTTTTCCTTTGGAGTTGAAGTTGGCCCTTTTCAGTGATCCATAGCACTCTGCATCATGTCCACACCACTTCAGACCTACGAAATAATCTTCATTGGAAATATCGTCTTCCTCATCATCCTCTTCAAATGTTGGTAGATGGAGTGCTCTCGTCAACCCTTGAACTGTCACTCTCAACAAGGTATCGCCAACCCTTGTTTTGATGGCTTTCCAGAGGAGCTCATTTGGGGATTGGAATAGAACTCCACCAATTATCTATGCATAATAACAGTAGGTTCAGATAATACGTACTCCAAACTGGCGGCAGTCAATAATCCAATAAATGATTTTATCTCGTCATCTGCTCTGTTGAATTCTCCTCTGACTAATTCGTATCCAATATTGCAAGAATCTTCTCCTTTTTTTTGGCGTCATGGCAAGAAAAAATGGATAAATGAAGGTCGGTGACGTCGCAAGTTGTCGAGCGGGACAAACTTTTCGTTTTGACGGCTTAGGGCAAATGAAGTTGTAAGCTAGTTCTAAGCATTTAACCTATTTATATATTCTATTTTAGGAATGTTAATAGGCGCGTACCTGGGTGCGTATACTTAGAAATTGATCCACAATTCAACGGATGTGATGAGAGATCAAATATATGTTATTATTTGAGTGTCGAAGGTTCACCACGACGTTACAGTTGTTGTGTAGATTTGACAACCCATCGACAAGACCTCTATGTCGTTTTGAATGCTCGACGATAGAGATGATACTTGAGATTTTCCTGCATTTTCACATTGTCTTCCTGCAAGAACATTGGTAGCATCCACATGCACAATATTTGAAGACAAGTGAGCATTAATATATTAATCTAGATTTAGCATACCAAGCTTAAATTTAAGGAAATTGAATTTGGCTTCATCAAAGGGTTTTGTAAAGATATATGTCACTCGTCTGTCAGTGGGGACATATTCAAGACAGACATCTTCCTTTTCAACATGCTCCCTGATGAAGTGGTACCTGATTTCAATATGTTATGTAGGGTTGAGCATATTATTCGAAACTCAAAACTCGCTCGAAAAGACATTTGGCACCTTCTCTATGGTTTTCATCATTAATGCTTGATTGCGTCCATCGTCACTTAGCCAAATCAGGTGCGGTAATCAAATTCAAAAGAATCTTTGATCCATGCCTTAATGATCTCCTCATCGAACTTTCTTCCTCATGCTCGAAACGTCTAGCAATATCGAGGTTGGTAATCAAATTCAAAAGAATCTTTGATGCATGCATCTGACATCACCCTTTGACTAGCGATATGACTACTCAAATGGTTAAATGAGAGTGATTCATTCTTACTATGTCGATGGCTCGTCATCCACCCTATCTCCACATAGTCAAATCCAACGTCCTATTTGCCAACACGATACCTTCTTTGTCGGATGTCCATGCTACGCTCCCCCCTCCCGGACAATATCGTCCCTAACCTCCTCAGGTTTCCTTAAGCATACTTCTCTTGCTCCTCGACCAACTAATGGGAATGTTGGTGGATGCCCAAAATGGGCGCTTCATCAAAGTGATGGACGTAGTAAGGGACTTGGCAATCAAGGTGGCCAAGGACCCCACTGTAGCACTTTCTCCTTTTATGGTAAGTCAAACCACACTGAAGTTGTGTACTACCAGAGACATGAGTACCCCCATCAAAGAACGCAACCACTTATAGTGCACGTCCCATCGCATGCTGTTGATACAACAATTCATCTGCAACCGCCTCAAGCTCATGTCCTTTCCGCTTCTATGGAAGTTCAATCATGCTTATCTCATAATGCATCTTGGTTTGTAGATTATAGCGCTACGGTCTATATAACAATGCATAAACTCAACATTAAAGGCTAAAGGCGCATCAAGGTGCAAAGACTTCCTAGAGCTTGGGCGCAAAACACGCCTGACAAAGGCAATGTGTAATTGTATTTCATTTCATAAACATCAAATCATTCTAACGTTGTTGAGTTATTACCAATGTTTTGAAAACCGAACCAGACATCGAATCGGTGGAAGGAAAGGTTCAAATTTGAACCGGTCCAACCGGTTTAACCGGGGTCAAACCGTTTTATATATATATATATATATATGCACGAGTGACAGGGCACGGGGGCCCCCCGTGCGGGCTGCGATATTCTGCGGGCGCAGCGATATTCGGCGGGGACGACGACATTCAGTGGGGGCAACATTCGGCAGGGGCGGTGAGCTTCGGCAGGGGCGGCGATATTCGGCGGGGGCAGTCTATATTTATATACGTATAAATAAAACCTAATTCAATGTTGTTCAACAAAAACCATATGGAGTGATGGTTGTCATCTTTGCTTGACATAGTGGAAACCTGGGTTCAATTCTCACCATTGACAATTTTTGAGAGATTAAAAAATGGGTCATATGACCCTCCTATTTCAATAAATTTAGGGGTAAAATCGTAATTTCATATTGTATGGTACCATACACCTTTATAATTTTAGGTCACCCCGTAGTAGGTTTAGGAGACCTACGAAAAAGTGGAGAGAGAGAGGGAGCAGTTTGATCCAAAGCCTGATGAAATATCATGTTAGATTCGACGGCCGTAATCATTTCAATGAGTTTAAAATTCATGGGTTTGATATTTCTTTATATATAGTTGATATATATATATATTTTTTGATGTTGCAATGAAATAGGTCACCTTTTCTAAATGAAATTCTTATATGGTTTCTTGGTTAACTTAGAAAAGATATTTTATAAAATTATGTTAGTTGTTATATTTATTATTTGAGTAGATATATATGATTAGGCATTAATATGGAATTGAAACTCTATTTAGTTATTTACATATAAATAAAATGAACGAAGACAAAATTATCCTTTATTAGGACGGGCCATGGTATAAATAAAATGAACGAAGTCAAAACCATTATAGCTATATTTATTATATATATTTATTTAAATTTTTATATTTATATGCATAGCAAATATTTCAGTAAAGTTCAGAAGTTCAAAATGGCCTGGTGGATACCATTGATGGTATATTTAGACAAGGTCCGAGTTCAAATCCCAATGAATTTGTTTTTTTCGGAGATTAAAATTTGGGGCCCAATGGACCGCCCGATTAGTTAAAATCCCACCCAGTTTACCGGCCCGCCCGCCCGGTTTACTGGTTCTTGGGCGGTCCGATGTAGTAGTGGGTCATGAGCTTGACCAGACGGTGGTCCGGTCAGCGGTCTGACCGGTTGAGCCAGCCAGTCTGATCCGGTTTTTAAAACCTTGGTTATTACATTATTTATTTATTTTCTTTTGAAAAAAATCTAACAAAAGCCTTGTCCAACGCGCCTTTTATGCTCTAAAGGCAGAAAAATGAGTGCATCTGAGTGAGGTCGCCCACCTTCTTTGTTAAGGCACAGATCTTTGAGTTTGTGAGCCTTGAGCCTTGAGCTCATGAGGTGCTCCTTTAACAACAAGCATAAACCTTTGAAATATACCTCTCTAAGGTATATTATTGTCGATAATAGTATCACCACCCGTGCTTTTGGTTATGTGGTAGTGTCTCTCACCCCCACTATCTGTAACACCCCAACCTAGTTTAACAACAAATCAACAGTCCGGCTGGTCCCCGTGATAAGAAGTAAACTAAGCAACGGTAATAAAACGGGTACATAGCAGGCATAAGTAAAAGTACTAAAAGAAAATTTACAGCGAAAGTAAGATATACAGTTAAGGGTAAACAGGGGTACCTCAAAATCTGATTCACAAATCCAACTAGTAATGGAAAGAACCATAAAATTTGAATTACTGAAATCTTAAACATGATCTGATACAATGAAAACATTAGCTAATTTTGATACATCAAGTCCAAAGTAAGAGTACAACAACTGAACTGAAAGACAACAAAATGAAAGACAAACTAATATGAAGAACCGAGACGCTTATCCTAAGCGCAGCTCCCCACCGGTGACCCCTGAAAAAAATGTTCGAAGACGGGTCAGCCCAAATGGTGATTAAGAAATTCGACTTCTCTTGGCTAGACATATCACCAGTTATGAAATATACCTCTCTAAGGTATATTATTGTCGATAATAGTATCACCACCCGTGCTTTTGGTTATGTGTTAATGTCTCTCACCCCCACTATCAACCTTCATTTGGTTCTAAATGTCCATGTCTCTCATTTCAAACTACTTTTTGTCAACAGTCTTACTCTAATAACTACTTCGTAACTTTCTTTTCTTCTTCCTTTATTATGCATGATCTTCAAACACGAGTATAATATTAATTAGTGGAGGACGACATGAGAACGAGATCTACATTTTGAACATTCTCTAATTTTTGCAGTTAACTAGCACTGCCGCCTCAGACAACCTCCCCTCCAGATCCTCAAATAGGCTCCTCAGGATGATCATTCTAGATTGATGTGATCATATTTTATACATGATGATTCTAAAATTTTTTGCATTTTTCGCTCTTTTATCATTAAAATTTGCGCTCAGTTCTCCGCCATTATCAAAAAAATTATGTGTTGATATTGTGTGGGAGTACTTTAGTCATAACTTTCAAGAGCCTTGTACTATGTTTGTCATCTTTCACTAAACCTCTTTTTCTTATACGCTACAACAAAACAGTGTGTCGAGCACAAAAATAAGTATCCGCTTCAGGTAGCCCGGTCACTAATGTTCCAAATGCATGTCCATATTCCATATTGGCACTTCTCCATTATACCTATATGTTACCTCATTATCCAGCTCATGTCCTTGGTTTTCAATTTTGCCTCTCTTGTATGCATCCTCTTTCCATCTGCCCACTATCCTTCCTCACACCTTGTGTGTTTTGTTGTGTATGTTGTATCCACCATTTAGGCCCTCCTATAGACAAACTCATAACTCGCACCTCGTGCATACAAATTTATGTTTTTCAAATTCTCTCAAAATCAAAAAAAGATACTATGTTATTCTCTGAATACTCAAAAACTTGTAGTTTCTCTAGATATGACATTTCTCGAGAATCAAATGTTCTTTACTACCACATCCACCTTGTCTCCTCCTGCGTGACACCGTCCTATAACACCACAAATCGAGTCTACCACTCCTCATTGTTCCACTCCACAAATATCTCTCATTCCACTTCTTATATATCAGCTCCCTTTCTTCGTACTTCCGCTTCAAACCAATTTTGGGTTGGTTGGCCCCCACTTATTAGATACTTCGTCCGTACAAAGCTCGTCATCTGGCTCCGTCGTCTACTATTGATACTCCTGCGCCAGAGGATCTTCTTCGCAAAGGTAAATGGCTCATGTGTTGAGGACCCTTTGTTAATTTTATTTTCAATCGATTGGCTCCTCCCCTCCACGGGCATTTTATATTTCTCTTTGTCATCACCACTCCATTTTTTGTTAATGGAGCGCTATAATATTTGGGATGGCATGCAACAATGGATGAGTAGATGCATACCATATGCACCAATCGTACATGGGACCTAGTGTCTTTACCTCTAGTTCACTCTCGTGTTGGCAGTTGTTAAATGTTTACAAGGAAGCATAAGTTGGATGGTTCAGTCGAGAGTCACAAAATGAATCGTGACCCGCAAATTTACTCAACAATAAGGTGTTGAGAATGAAGATATCTTCTCCCTGCCTATCAAATTGAACATTGCTCGGGTCTCAATATCCTTTATTGTTCATCATTGCTGGAAGTTGCATCAACTTAATATAAAGAATTATTTCATTAATGATAGATCTTACTGAGATTGTCTACATGCACCAACCACTTGCTATGAGACTACATACGAGTCTCTTCTTTGCCATCTCTAAAAATTACTATATGAACTCAAGTAGTCTCCTTGATCATGGCTCGAGAAATGTAGTCAAATTTTTCAGGCCATTGGCTTCTGATGCAGCTCTTTAGGCTTTTTTTTACTCATTGTTGTCCGGGAGGTAGAGTAATTTTTCTCATCTATGTTGACAATATTATAATCATCAGTAATGATATTGCGGGGAATTTCCAATGTCAAGCTTTACCAGGACAAACATTTTTAAACAAAGATATCAGTCTTCTTTGCTACTTCTTAGGTATTGAGGTAGCTTCTCGAGTTAATTCTATAATACATTGTCAAATACAAAAATCTTCTTTAAGATGTCAAATATTTGGTATGTTGATCAACTAATACACCTACAAAGGTAATATGAAGCTCTCCTCTAGTACCTCTAGTTCAGATCATATATTATTTAATCCTAAGTATTATCAGAGGTTAGTTAGGAAGCTAATTTAGTTAACGATCAAACACTTCAATATCTCTTTTACGGTGAGTGCACTAAGTCAGTTCATGCACAATCCAAGGGTATCACATCTACAAGAAGTTGAGCACATTCTTCAGTTTCTAAAGGACTTATCTATCAATTCAATTATCATCTTCTCTTTCTCTGATGGGCTATTCAAATGCTCAATATATGTTGCGCGCACGCGCCTTTTTATTATTACTGCTTTTATTTTAAATATTAGGTTTGATGTGAGCCCCCTCCTCCCTATATAAGGAGGAGGTATGGGAGTGTTAGGGTTATCTTTTGGATCATTAGGAATTTAGGCTCTCATTTGAGAGAAGGGTCATTGGAGGAACCAGCCTCCTTGATCTTGGCCGGACTTCGATCCGGATTGTATCCGTGTTCTTCTTTGATTAATGCAACTTGCTTCTTGTTTGTAACAATTGGTCCGACATGCCGTTCCGCCCGCTGCTACAGCCGCCGGAGTCTTGCTTTCCACTGTCCTAGCTCTCGCACAGCAGCACGTTCTTCCACACCACCCTCTCGCCCGGCGATTTGCGACAGGACCGCTCGCCGGCCGACGTCGCGTCCCCGTTTCCGCGATCCAACGCCGCACCACACGCAGAGCCCCGATCCGACGCAACAACTTCCGATCCGCCCTCTGCAGACGCCCCGACCCGACGCAACAAGTCGCACCTCTTCCGCGATCCGACACCGCACCGCACGACGACGCTGCGTGCGTAACCGCCTTCGCGTTCCACTGATTTCGCGATCCGCCGCCCGCTTCCGCCTGGGCACGCCCCAATCGGCCCTGTGCAGCCCTACTCAGCCCCGATCCACCCTCTGCCTCCGCTGAAATGGCCCCGACCACTCGTTCCGCTGGCGATCTTCACCCGCAGGCGTCCGGCGAACCACTAAGCCACCACTTAGAGGCTCACGAGCAACTCGTCGCCTCCATGCACGCCACCCTCCTCGCCCTCCATACCAAAGTCGATCGTCTCCTCGCCCTCAACAGGCGGGCTCCCGCAACCCCCCACGAGGTTCCCTTTCCTAAACCGTCTCCTCCACGGCTGCCTCCCTCACCGTGCGAGAGTTTTCCTGCCATGCCAGCCCCAACATTCCTCTACGGCACCAACCCGTCCCTCCGCCCCCCAGTCGATCCTCCCGTCGAACTCGCGCCGACTGCTGCTATACTGCCTCTTCCCACGGTGGTCGTACCTCCACCGCATCCGCCACCTCTCCGGTCACCCGCTCTGGCGCCCCCTTCGGTCATCTCACTGCATCCTCTCCCTGCTGGTGCTCCGCCGACCGCTGCCTCGCCACTTCCACCGGCTGCATCGCCGCCACTTCTGTCGCCCTGTACCCCGTTGTTCCCGACAGATCCGTTCCTGCTGTAGGTCGTCACATCTCCGAAATCCCTATGGCTGCTGCTCACCACCGCTCCACCGCCTTTGCGGAAGCCACTGCTTTCACCGCCCGTCTTTCCGATGGCGCCGCCGCTACTCGCCAACACCGCCACCGCTGCTACGCGCTACCTGGCCCTGTTCTGGAGGGAGGTCAAGGTACCAGATGATCCGGCTACGGGTCCACGTGTCGCCGGCACATTCACTCACGTGAACGGCGGGCGGCGAAACGACCTTGGGGTCAAGGTCGCTTTTCAGACGGGATGTATTGTTGCGCGCACGCGCCTTTTTATTATTACTGCTTTTATTTTAAATATTAGGTTTGATGTGAACCCCCTCCTCCCTATATAAGGAGGAGGTATGGGAGTGTTAGGGTTATCTTTTGAATCATTAGGAATTTAGGCTCTCATTTGAGAGAAGGGTCATTGGAGGAACCAGCCTCCTTGATCTTGGCCGGACTTCGATCCGGATTGTATCCGTGTTCTTCTTTGATTAATGCAACTTGCTTCTTGTTCGTAACAATATACCAGATCTATGGATGACCGCCGATTTACCAGCGGCTTCTGTGCATAATCGGGAGGTATTTTCGTCACATGAAATAGTAAAAAAGTAACATGTGATTATTCTACTACTGAGACCGAATCTGCTTTATGACCCTGGAAAATTTTCAAACTCACTTGGCTTAAAAGCCTCCTGGTCGACCTTGGTGTATCACTTTCTTCTCATACAACGCTTTACTGTGAGAACCAAGTTGTTATTGACATCACCGACAATCTAATATTTCGTGAGTATAAAAAGCACATCGAAATTAATTGTCACTTCATCAAAGACAAGGTCAAGCTTTGAGAAATTGAACTTAAAACATATCTTTGTTGCCTCTCAAATCATCGATATTCTCAAGAAACCTTTACAATGTCTATTGCATCTTTGGTTTCATTCCAAGCTTAGTTCATACAACATGAATGCTCCATCTTGTAGGGGAGTGCCGAAAGTTATTGCATAGGTTGTATTTTTTATTCTGCTTTTTATCCTTCTTTGTACAGCATTTATATGGTGACCACTCCTTCGCATAACTAGGATTAATTGACCCTATCAATGGGATTTGAATTTTTTTTCGTCATTTACAATACATTTAGGATATCATCTTCTATTAAGAAATTCCCTGAAAAGCTCAAATTGAAGGTCATATTTAGACTTAATTCTTCTCGTAACATACATTGACCATAAAATGCAAGATTATTAAATTAAATTGGGAAATTCATAGAAATACACTTTTTTCAATTATCAAATGGTCCAAAACTTGTATGGTAGCTTTTTCATCAATCCATATCAGTATTGTACAACCCTTATTCTCCGAGGATGGGACCCACTCAAGGCCACGTAGGCAGAAGTCAAGGTCAAAGGGTCAACACAGAGACCAGCAGTCCAAGGCAGAAACAGGAAACAGCAGAAGCCCTGTGCGAGTATTGGCCCGGCATGTGCGAGCAGCACCCAATACTCGCCAGATGGGCGACTATGGCATGGTACTCGCCGAGTAACCCATAGTCGCCAGGTTAGGGCTGGGCTATAACCCCCCCCCCCCCCCTACCCCTTGGTTGCCTATAAATAGGACCCCAGGGGTACTTGGATTGGCACCTGTGCTTGAGCTTCTGGATCCCGATTTCCGAATTCTCGAGCCCGTCACCCTTGCTTGCTAGTCAAGTCAGTGCCTTCCTCGTACCTTGCTCGGCCATTCTTGGTTGTGGAGGGGAAGACTCTTTTGAGCTTCCGGGTACGTGGTGGGACCTCCCTGCCGCAGCATTTGGGGTTCTGTTGTTGCTCTCCTAGTTTTTTCATAGTCGCCAGCTTGATCATATTGTCGGATAGCTGGGCAAGTAGTCTCCGGTTGCAAAGGTCCGAATTTTGAGGTCAGGATTTTCCTGGCGTCAACACTTTGGTGCGGTGAGCGTGGATCGCAGCCAGAGGGAGAAAGCCTAATCGGAAGATAAGATGGTCGTAGAAGGCGACCACGAGGAAGTGGTCGGCAACCCGTCAGGAACTGGCAGGTTCGTGACGATGGAAGTGTTCGAAGCATTCGCCCAGCGCATGGAAGGGGCTATGCGAGCAGTGGTCCAGCAGGGTGCGGAGGGCACGGCGACCTCACCTCATCACCCGGTGCTGACCGAGGGCGAGGAGCGCACCCGGCGCGCCGGCAAAG
This sequence comes from Dactylorhiza incarnata, assembly GCA_033032865.1. Classification (NCBI taxonomy): domain Eukaryota; kingdom Viridiplantae; phylum Streptophyta; class Magnoliopsida; order Asparagales; family Orchidaceae; genus Dactylorhiza; species Dactylorhiza incarnata. The sequence goes on from JAWHQI010000258.1 coordinate 2,313,361, forward strand.
AGCACGTCGATCCGGAGAGCGAGCGACCAAGGAGGTCGCAGCCCTTCCCGCAATCCTCGCAAGGCATTCGCTTCCGCGAGGTGGAAGAGTTGGCGAGATATCAGGATACTCGGCCTTATGGCGAGTATGCCCATGATACTCGCCAGTTTGAAGATCGTCGTCCAGCGAGTGGGCGGAGCCCATTCAGTGAAGACATCCTTGTCGCGCCCGTGCCGGAAGGATTCAGGGATCCTGTGTTGAAATACTACACCGGGAGGGACGACCCTGTTCGTCACATCCAGTGATTTGAGGATATTATCTCTATCCGAACCATGTCGGATGCGTTCAAATGCCGGCTGTTCGCCATCACTTTTACAGGGAAAGCCAGGGACTAGTTCCACCAGTTGCCTCTGGGCTCGATCTACTGTTTCGAAGACCTATGCCGTGGAGTAACGACCCGGTTCGCCACGGCCCAGAAGCTGAAGAAGGAGGCGACAGCTCTGTTCCTTGTGACCCAGATGCCGGATGAGCCGTTGGGGGCCTATATCGAGCGTTTCCAGGAGGAGGTGCTGCATATCGAGGAGGTGGATCGCACCATCCTGCAGCTGGCCTTGACGTTCGGGATAGGGCAAGGCCTCTTCAAGCTGGAACTTGGCAGGAACCCTCCCTACTCCTACGACAACCTCATCGTGAGGGCCAACAAGTTCGTTCAGGGGGAGGCTTCCAACCGGGACTTCTTGGCCAACCTAGCGGAGGTGGGCAACAGAGGGAGGGAGAAGGTCCCAGAGAAGAGGAAGAGGGAAGAGCCCCCGAGGGCAGAGAGGAAGAAGCCAGAGCGGCGAGAAGAGAAGAGAAGGGAGGAACCAGGCAGGAATGATGAGAGGCGACCCGCCGTGGTTCCGGAGCGTCGAGAAGAGGAGAGGCGCTATCAGGTTCCGGACAATCGGCCACCATGGAGGTCGGCTGGACGGCACCAGCGTCAGGATCAGAGGGGGAGATCCCCCGAGAGGAGGCCTTACCACCAGCAGGGAAGGCGAGAGGGAAGAAGAGATGAAGCCATGACGGTTGCCAGGCCTGGGCACCCTCAGGGCAAGAAGAAGAAGAAGAAGCAGCCAAGGAAGGAGCAGAGAGAAGAGGTTCCGCTCTACTGCGACTTCCACCAGGCGGAGGGGCATGTCATGATGGCCTGCCCAGCTTTTTGGGAGGCCAGAAGGAAGCTAGCCGCAGGGGAAGACGGAGGAGAGCAGCGGAGGATCGAGACCCCTGCCGAGCCGCAGGCAGGGCAGGCTGTCGTCGTTCGAAGGAGGAACGAGGATCGCGTCGACCGCGGAGGCCGTGGAGAGCTTGACCAAGGGAGTCGAGGGGGAGGAGTTGGAGTGATCCATGGGGGAGCCGGGCTGGGAGCTTCCCGAAAGGGGAGCCTGCATCAGATCTATCGTCGGAGCGTCGCTTCGACCTCGCAAGCCCCGCCCCCATTGGAGGAGATCACCTTCTCCGAGGAGGACATGCTAGGGAATGAGAATCCCTTCCATGATGCCCTCGTCATCCAGGCCGCGGTGGAAGACTTCACCGTTGATCGAATTCTGGTCGACAGCGGTAGCTCCGTGAACGTCATCTTCAAAGGGACATTCGACGGACTGGGAATCAGGCCCGACAGAGTTCGAGCATCAGATGGTCCCCTCTTTGGCTTCTCCGGAGAGAAGAAGGAGGTAGAAGGAGGAGCAGATCTCCTTGTGACCCTCGGTGGCACCTCCATCAACTGTCGATGCGTAATCGTCGACGCCCCGAGCTGTTACAAGGCCATCTTCGGGAGGCCACTTCTCAACGCCTTCAAGGTCGTCCCTTCCTCCTATCATCAGTGCTTGAAGTACTGCCAGGGAGATGTTCAGGTGAGGATCAGGAGCGATCCAAGAGCCGCCAGAGAGTGCTACCTCAGCGTCGTCAGTACCATCAGCTGGATGGCTGACGCGAAAGAATTCGGAAGGGTGCTGGAGAGCCCAGCTAGGCTGGAGGTAGCCGAGGAAATCGAGGAGATCGAGGTGCTCTCCGCAACAGGAGCATCCGGGCTGGTGAAGATCGGTGGGTCCCTGAAGATCGAGGAGAAGATAAGGATGGCGGCGTGTCTTCAAGAGAACGTTGACATCTTTGCTTGGAGCGCAGCAGAGATGCCGGGGATTGATCCTGAGGTCGCTTGTCATCACCTCAATTTGGATCCCGCGGCCCAGCCCGTCCGCCAGAAAAAGAGGACAAATGCCACTATCCTGGCCGAGCCAATCCGGCAGGAGGTGAAGAAGCTGCTAGACGCAGGCTTTGTGTCAGAGATCCAGTATCCCGGCTGGGTCTCAAATGTTGTAATGGTTAAAAAAGCAGGTGGCAGCTGGCGAATGTGTGTAGACTTTTCTTTGATGAATAAAAGCTGTCCAAAGGATTGTTATCCCTTGCCTCGAATCGACGCGCTGGTTGATTCAGCCGTCGGTTTTTCTGTAATGAGCTTTCTTGATGCGTTTTCAGGATACCATCAAATCCGGATGCATCCCCCTGATTGCCGCGATGTGTCATTCATCACTGATGATGGCTGCTACAGCTACAAAATGATGTCCTTTGGGCTGAAGAATGCCGGAGCCACCTATCAGCGGATGATGGATCACATTTTCAAGGAGCAAAAGGGGAGGAACCTGGAGGTGTATGTGGACGACCTCTTGATTAAAAGCAAGAGCGTCCAAGAACACCTTGTGGATCTGGTGGAGACCTTTGCGACGCTAAGGAAATTCAAAATGAGGTTGAATCCTGCGAAGTGCGTCTTTGGAGCAGGAAGGGGCAAGTTCCTGGGGCATCTCCTTACCCCGGAGGGAGTAGAGCCTAACCCCGACAAGGTTAAGGCGATCCTGGAGATGCCTTCCCCGAAGACAATGAAGGAGGTGCAGAGGTTGACTGGAAGGTTGGCAGGTCTTAGCCGCTTCCTGTCGAAGGCCGGGGAGAAGTGCTCTCCATTCTGCAGAACACTCCGCAAAACGGAGAATTTTGAGTGGTCCGAAGTATGCGAGAAGGCATTCGTAAAAATGAAGGAGCAATTGACTCAGACACCTCTCCTTCAAAGCCCAAAAGAAGGCGAAGACCTGCTCATTTACCTGGGAGTAGGGGCAGAGGCTGTGAGCTCTGTGCTAGTCCGAGAAGAGAGAAAAAAGCAATTACCCATTTACTACGTCAGTCGGGTATTAAAGAAGGCGGAGCTGAAGTATCCAATCCTGGAGAAGCTTGCCTTCGCCTTGGTGGTATCAGCGCGGAAGCTCCGGCCTTATTTTCAGGCTCACTCCATCCGAGTAGTGACTGATCATCCTCTCCGAAACATCTTGGAAGGAGTGGAACATTCAGGGAGATTAGCGAAATGGTCGGTTGAACTCAGCGAGTTCGACATTTCCTTCTCACCCCGGGTGGCGATCAAGGCCCAAGCGGTAGCAGACTTCTTGGCAGACTTCTCGACAGAAGCAGAGCCAGGGGAAGAGGTATTCGACCCAATCCCTTGGAAGATGTTTGTTGACGGAGCTTCGGGAAGGAGCTCTGTGGGAGTGGGCATCGTTCTTGTCAGCCCACAGGGAACGAGGATCGAGCAAGCCGTCGAGATCCTCTTTCCCGTCACAAACAATCAGGCAGAGTACGAGGCCATAGTGGCAGGCTTGCGCCTCGCCAAGGAGCTAGGGATCCGTGATGTTCGGGCCTTTACGGATTCAATGGTGGTCGCGTCACAGATCAGAGGAGAGTTCGAAGTGCGCGACACCATCCTACAGAAGTACTTGGTGAAGGTCAAGGGATTGATTGGAGGCTTCCAGTCGTTCTTCGTCGAGCACGTCCTGAGAGAAGAAAACTCGGCGGCGGACCGTTTGGCCAAGTATGGGCCAAGAGCTGGGGGAACCATCACCGAGCTATTCCGGCCGTCCATCGAAGAAGGGGAGATGATGGAGATCGAGCAGCGCCCCTCATGGACGGATCCTTTTGTGGCATTCCTTGCCACCGGCCAGCTTCCAACAAATGAAGGGGATCAGAGAAGGTTTCGGTACAAAGCGGCGTACTATCTTTTGCAGGATGGGGAGCTGTACCGTAAAACCATCTCGGGCCCCCTAGCCAGGTGTATCTCTGAAGACGAAGTACCCCGGGTGTTGGAAGAGATCCACTCGGGAGAGTGTGGAAGTCATTCTGGGACTCGCACTTTAGAGCAGCGAGTCTTAAGGCATGGTTACTTCTGGCCTACTATCCGGAAGGATGCTGAGCTCTTCTCGAAAAAGTGCCAGAAGTGCCAGCTCTTCGCCCCCCTCCAGTTGCAGCCAGCCCAGCAACTCCGTTCAATCACCGCCCCATGGCCGTTCGCCATTTGGGGAATGGATTTGATTGGCCCTTTCCCCCTAGCTAGTGGTCAGAGGAAGTTCATTCTCGTCATGATCGACTACTTCTCCAAGTGGATCGAGGCCAAAGCTTTGGCCAAGACCACCTCTCAAGTCGTGAAGAACTTCATCTGGGGGGAGATCGTCTGTAGGTTTGGGATTCCTCTCGCCATCGTCACCGACAACGGTCCTCAGTTTGCCAGCTTGGAGCTGGAAGATTTCTGCAGACAACTGGGAACTGATCTTCGATTCGCCTCTGTGCATCACCCGAGGAGCAATGGTCAAGTGGAGGCCGCCAACAAGCTGATCATCAACCTGCTGAAGAAAAAGGTGGAGAACCTGCGAGGTAACTGGGCGGACCAACTCTCCTCGGTTCTGTGGGCTTTGAGGACCACTCCGAGCTCAGCTACCGGGGAGACACCGTTCAAGCTCTCTCACGGATCGGAAGCTCTCATCCCAGTAGAATTTGAAGTCCGAAGTCCAAGGGTGATCGTCGTCGAGGGCGGAAGTGAGGAATGGCGACTAGAGAATGAGGAGGCTCAGAAGCTATCTCTCGACTACATCGAAGAACTTAGAGATATAGCTTCCGCCAGACAAGAGGAGATCAAGCGACGAATGGCGAGGCATTTCGATAAAAATATCCGCCTCAAGCACTTCCAAGAAGGTGACCTGGTTCTGAAGAAGGTAGACGCAGCGGGACGATCAGCGGCCATCGGAAAGCTCCATCCAAACTGGGAAGGGCCTTTCATCATCCACGAGTCACTCCTAACCGGAGGATACCGTCTGCAGAACCAGGAAGGAGAGCTGCTTGGGAATACTTGGAGCGGTGATGACCTGAAAAGGTTCTACCCCTAAGGGGGCATGTGTATGTCCCACCCTTGTAATCCCTATTGATTTATAAATAAAATCCTTCCTCTCCCTGAAACACGGGACTGGGAAGCTTTTTTCTATCACGACAAGAATCTTCAGCGAAGAGTATGCTAGGTTGGAAAATGAGCCTCCGACTTAATCCTCGTAACACCCCAGAACGGATGGTGGGACAGTGCCTCGGTTCAGCAACCCTCTAAGACCAAGCCTCTGCATTGACGGTCGAGATCAGCTCCCCCCTTGCATGTTGGCCATGGTTCGTATCGATTGCACTTCTCATTCGACTAGAGAGATTACAGGAAAGAAGTCTGGACGCCGACCTTCCGATCAGGCAGAGAAGTGCTCAATTTAAACCAGCTCGCTTCAAAGCGTCTTATTTCTAGCATTCCTCTGAATGTATGAGTTACTGTGCTTAAATATGCTAAAACTCCCTTTAAAATTGTTGAGCAGCAGGAAACAGGTTTGGTCAGCATTCATCATCCAAGTAGGAGGAGACCTCGGGATGGTGTGTTCCCATGGAACTCCCCGACAGTCATTCACTACCGGACGATCTGCTCGTCAATATCCGTCACCACCCGTTGGGAGATGAGCCTCCGACTTGAACCTCGTAAGACCCCGGAACGGATGATGGGACAGTGCCTCGATTCAGCAACCCTCTAAGACCAAGCCTCTGCACTGACGGTCGAGATCAGCTCCCCCCTTGCATGTTAATCACGGTTCGTATCGACTGCGCTTCTCATTCAACTGGAGGGATTACCAGGAAGAAGTCCGGACGCCGATATCCCGACTTGGAAAAACAAGTGACCGATTTGACCGACCGAAAGACGAAAGCATCAAAACATCCAAGTCAACGGAGGCCCTGGGAATGTGAGTCCCTGGGGGACCTGCCCGGCTGCCACCCCCATACTTGACGTCGCCCTTCGAAGGCATCAAAACATCCAAGTCAACGGAGGCCCTGGGAATATGAGTCCCTGGGGGACCTGCCCGGCTGCCACCCCATACTTGGCGTCGTCCTTCGAAGGCATCAATACATCCAAGTAAGAGGGAACCACGGGACGGTGTGTCCCTGAGGGACCTGCCCGTCTGTCATTCCTTATTTGACGTCATTCTCCCTCGACATCAGTTTTTTAAGTAGAAGGGAAGCCTCGGGATGATAAGTCCCCCCGGGCCTCCCCGACTACTGAACTCTACTTCTTCCTTCCCTTGAAGAGCTCCTTTTGATTATTGCATAAATCATAACAAACTCTCCACTGGGTACAAGTCAAGGTTCTGGGAGCAAGAATGCAGGTGCGAGTATGTTGGTGCGAGTATGCAGTAGCGAGTACTCAACCTTGCCGAGATCCTAAGAGCCTAGCGAGCACCCAACCTCGCCTCGAGCCTAGGAGCCTAAGCAACATACAAGCAAGGAAGTAAGTACAAAGGCAAAGAACAGGCAAGCAATATAATCCAGTTCCTTTCATTTATGCAAAAAATCTTGTGTACATCAAGTTACAGGTATATTAAAAAACTGCACAAAAAGGTCGCCGGGCGAGCAAAAAGGGAGCCCAGGCGACTAGGCGACATTCTCGCCTTCTATATCTACGTCAGCATCGTCGTCGTCAGCATCGTCGTCGTCAGCATCATCGTCGTCCGCATCATCGTCGTCATCATCATCGTCGTCCTCATCGTCTTCATCCTCGGCCTCGCTGGGCTGCGGCGAGGATACTCGCAAGGGGGATGTGGACTCTTCGGCGAGCAACGCCAGAATGATGTCCCCCACTGTCAATCCCATAGCTTCCGGCTTCAGAAGATCGTCTGCCTTCAGCTGGTTCAGGATGACCTCCCCCGTTGCTCGCGCGATCTCCCGGCGAATATACGGCATGTCGTCGCCGTGCATCCTTATGCGCTTGCCCCTAGGAGTGGCCGCCTCTGCCGATTGCTGTTCGGCAGGCCGAGTTTCCAACTCGGCGATACGGATCTGGGCGACCTCCAGGGCCGAGCGAGTATCCTCCAGCTCCTTCTCAGCCTGGGACAATCTCTTTGCTGTTTCCAGCTCGGCAGCCTGCAGAAAGTAAAAAGCGAAAGGTAAGCTTGACAGTTTGCAAGATGGCGAGTATCTTAGTAACAAGAAAAGACGCAAAGGCGAATACCTCGAACTCCTTGATCCGGAGCGCGAGGGCGATCAGCTTCGGACCCTGCACCTTGATCGCCTGCTCGTACTCAAGTAGTCGCCTTGCTGTCGCGTGAGCCAGCTCGGCGGACCGCAAGAGGGAGCGCGAGGTCTGGTGCGCCAGATCCTCGGTAGTTGTGTCTTGCAGGACTTCGGCGTCCGCGCGACCATAGAGGGCGTAGGTCACGTCGAAGGCCTCCCCCTTGTCCTCACACTCATCCGACCAGGCGGGGAGGTTTGAGCTGAGGGTCACCTCGTGCGCGCGCTCAGCCCAGGTCACCAATGGGCGACCATAGGCGTCCTCGCTGCGGGTGCCCTCATTAAAGAACGGATGGTCGCTCGGCTCGCCAGCCTCCGACGGATCCGCCTTCTTGCCCAGATCCCTATGGGCGACCTCCTTCTTCTGTCTCTTGGGCTCAGCAACCTTAGCCTTACCCGTTCGCTTCTTGGAAGTCCCGGCCTCATCGCCGGCGACCTTGGGATCGTCGCCCCTTGGCGACAAGGCGATCGGGGAGGAGCCCCCAACCTCGCGCGCCGAGGTTCCCACACCCCCTTGGGTGGCAGCCGTCGCCTTCAACGCGGGAGGAATAGCATCGCGCGGAAGAATTTGCATGCCTACAAACAAGAAGACCGAAGATTAGTCGCCTGATCAAGGCTCAAGGGCGAGTATAGATGATGCTCGCGCAAAAGTACCTTCCCCTAGGCGAACTTCCGTGAGCTCGTCTACTCGCCTCCTCCAAAACACCACGTCAAAACGACGATGCCTGAAGGAGTCGAGCAGCTTCTCCTGACTCTCCCTCAGGAAGGGGACCGTGAAGACATTCTCCGACGGCTGGATGGGCGAGCTGGAGATGCCCGCGAAGTCGCCCTCGATGGCGACTAGTCGCTCCACCCAGCGGTGATTCTTATTTGAAGTACCCGCCAGGGTGCAGACATGGCTGCACAGGAAGATGACGCCCTCGCCGTTCGCCATAATGGTGAATACTCGCCTAAAGACCGCAAGGTCAAAGACGATATTCTGTTCCCGCAGGAAGCACAAGAATCCCATGATCATCGCCACTCCGTTGGGATTAATCTGCGCAGGAACTATCCCGTAGAAGACGAGTATCTGGCGGAACTCGGGCCACAGAGGAAGTCGCAGACCGACCTCGAAGTGGCGAATAGGAAGTATCATCGCCAAGGGTGAGGAAGTGTTTAGTCGCTCCGACTGGCGAGGAAGCCTGGCGACATACCCCGGAGTCGCAAACTTGGCGTTGAAGTCGTCCAAGTCCTTCTGTTGGGTAATCGGCTTCTTGAACGAGTTCTCCTCGAAATTCTTAGCATGATTAGCCCGCCTGATGGTCGCCTCGTCAGACATTTTGAGAAGGAAGGAAAGGGAGCGAGTATGGAAGAAGAGCGAAGAGAAGAAGTCTAGAAGGTAGTCGCTCAAGGAGCTAGAGATCGCCGAACGCGTATTTAAGACTCACCCACCCCCCTATTTATAGTAGTCGGGTAGTCTGGCTTGTCGTACACGACTCCGCGAGCACGACTAGGGGTGGCGAGTATCGAAGTAAATCGCCAAAGGCTCAGAGCACGTCAAAATGCCGACCTTCAGCTAGCGAGTACCTGCATCGCAGAAACACGAAGAAACTCGCCAGGATGCAGGCGACTTTTAAAAATATGCTCGGCAAATAGCCAGAAGAAGATAGAGAAAAAATCCAAACAACAACAGATAAAGTAAAGCAAGACAAGAATGAAAGGCGAGTATCCAATTACTCGGCAAATCAATACTACTTCAAATAATAAAGTATTCGCAGATACAAGATGCTCGCCAGGAGCTACAAGCTACAAAGAAGAAGAAAAATGAAGAAGGGGCGGCAGCTAAGGTTGTGCTTGGATGTTCGCCTGGGTATCCTGGGGTTGAGGATGACGCCCGACCCAGCCCATGCTGCGAGCACGCTTGAAATGCTCGAAGGCCACGGACATAGCATCCTCGCCTTGTCGCAGCTGGTCCTCGATCCTCGCCAGCCTCCCCACCGAGCCCATGCTCGCGCGCATCCCGACCAGCTCGTCATGATGCAGCTGCTGCCGGTGCTCGATCTGTGCCACCCTGCGCTCCAAGTCGCTGATAGACTGGAGGCGAGCTTCAGTACCCGACAGGCGAGTATCAAACTCCTCCAGCCGGGATACTCGCGCCTCCAAATCAGTCAGGCGACGATGAGGGTCACTGGCCGCTAGGCGCTCAACCCGCGACTCCACCTCAGTCAAGCGACGATGAGGCTCACAGATCGAAAGCCGCTCTATCCTGGACTCCAAATCCAAGATAGCGCGAGTAGCCTTCTCCTGGTGCTCGCGAGGGGGAAGCCCGACGGCGTCGATCAATGCTCCCACGGGAGTATGAGCGCGACCTGCAGAAGAGCGTATGAAAAGTCAGAACTCCCGCAGAAATCAAAAGAGCGGTGGCAACTATCCCAAGGCAGCGGCCAAGTACCTGACCGAGGACTGCGGGAACGTCGGCGACCAGGGCTGCGAGATCGCCGGCGAGGAGAGACCCTTCCTCGATGCGGGGAGAGGCTGCGATGGACGCCATCTCGGCGAGTCGAGTGTCCGCCGGGATGATCCCGGTTATGGGGCGTGCTCCCCCGACCGCGACCATCTCCTGTGCGCCCTCCACCCCTTGGAGCAAAGAAGGCCGAAGACCCTCCAGTCCCGCCTCTGCGCGAGGACTCCCCTTGGTGGATAGAGGGAGCCGTTGAAATAGAAGGGCGCTGATCGCCCGGAGGAGCCACTGAAGGCGGAAGTCCAGGAGGAGGCGGCGGCAGCACAACCCCAGGCAGATGCGAGCTGCTCGCCAGCTCTGGTCGCGAGTCAGGTGGTGGCGGAGGAGGATTGATGCTCGACAGAGGAGCCCCATGCTCGCTCATCGGCCTCTTCTCCACGGATGAACTGTGGAGGATCCTCACCGCGAGACCACCTCGAGATCCACCCTCAGGCGAGATCAGCGAGGATGATCGCAGCGGCAGAGCATCCGAAGGTTCCTCCCGAATCTCGGTATTCGGCGGATCTGAAAACAGAAGCAAAAAGCATCAGAAATCCCGCCAGGAGTGGTTCTTGTAGCAGCATAGTCCTCAGAACAGCGACTAAAAAGCTCACCTCGCGCAGGAGGGAGGTCCGATTGGGTTTGAGTTTGGGCCCCAGCCCTACTCGCCTCCAGGGCGACCTCTGTCAAAGGAGAATGAAGAGCAGGAGCAGGCGAAAGCCCCTCGTGGGAAAGGCCCAAATCTTCCAGCAGCTGTTGACGCTGCCCGCTCAGAGGATCGGCGACGTTCTCCATAGTCGCCTCCTTCTTTTTCCCTTTCTTCTTCTTAGCCGCCCTCTTCCTCTTCTTATTAGCGAGGAAGGCGTCTACCTCGGCGTCCATGCGAGGAGGAGGCATGGGAAAGCCGATCAAATTCGCGAGATCAGCCTTGGCCTTTTTTGCAGCCTCGGCAAAAGCTAGCGACATTATGTGCGAGTGCAGAAGGACGGATTCGTCGGAGACCCCCCCCCCCCCCCCTATATATAGATCCCAGACATCGGCAGGCAAAATTCCGAGTATCTCTCAATACTCGCCAAGACAGAAGCTCGTCGTATAAAGGTTGGATGTTTCTTTCCGAGCAACTATGTTACTCGCAAAGAGCGGGGATTGTGTACAACCCTTATTCTCCGAGGATGGGACCCACTCAAGGCCACGTAGGCAGAAGTCAAGGTCAAAGGGTCAACACAGAGACCAGCAGTCCAAGGCAGAAACAGGAAACAGCAGAAGCCCTGTGCGAGTATTGGCCCGGCATGTGCGAGCAGCACCCAATACTCGCCAAATGGGCGACTATGGCATGGTACTCGCCGAGTAACCCATAGTCGCCAGGTTAGGGCTGGGCTATAAAAACCCCCCTACCCCTTGGTTGCCTATAAATAGGACCCCAGGGGTACTTGGATTGGCACCTGTGCTTGAGCTTCTGGATCCCGATTTCCGAATTCTCAAGCCCGTCACCCTTGCTTGCTAGTCAAGTCAGTGCCTTCCTCGTACCTTGCTCGGTCATTCTTGGTTGTGGAGGGGAAGACTCTTTTGAGCTTCTGGGTACGTGGTGGGACCTCCCTGCCGCAGCATTTGGGGTTTTGTTGTTGCTCTCCTAGTTTTTTCATAGTCGCCAACTTGATCATCTTGTCGGATAGCTGGGCAAGTAGTCTCCGGTTGCAAAGGTCCGAATTTTGAGGTCAGGATTTTCCTGGCGTCAACAAGTATCTCGTAGTGACACATTATATATATATATATATATTGGCATGTCTTTTGCTTTATTCCACATTTAATTTCCCTAAATTATGATAAAATCACGTGATATTGCATATATTCGTTAATTTCTGATATATGGGCACATATGGAGCAAAAGACGTGAGTTTTGGTTTGATTGGGATTGTTTGGACAAGTCTCTAAAATTTTGCATAAGAGGCATGGTCGTGCACTTTAATGTGCGCGCGACTATTCCCTTCCTCAAGTTTCTAACTGTCAAGTTTTGCCTAAGTATTTTTCGAACACGCACGACCATGCGTCATTTTGCGCACGACCGTGCGCCTCTAACAATCGCCAACGTTGAATATTTGTTGTCGACTGGCCAGGCGCACGACCGTGCGTCAATTTCGCACGATCGTGTGCGATCAATTCTACTTCATTCTTGAAACCCATGTTCTGTCCTCCACCCGTGTGTTTCTTCGCGCACGGGCGGGTTGCCGATAACAGTTCTGGATAATCAGGTGGTGTGCATATAGAGGCACGACAGCAAGCCTCAAGGCACATGACCGTGTGCCTTATCCCGACACCCTGTTGTCTTGCCTTTTCGGCGGAGCAGGTTTTCCTGCCATTATTTCATAGAGCATGCACGATCAGGCGCACGACCGTGTGAACGGCTGTGTGCGACCAATTTCTGACGAGTATATATGCCCGATTTCAGGTCTTGAGCAAGGATCCATCTTTCCATTCTTTTTTCCAGTCTAAGAGTGCCTCTCTCCAGCCATTCTAGAGCTTCATACTATGGTTTCCAAGAGTCTAAGGGAGCTAAGGGATAAAGGGACTAACGCGGTGGTAAGAGCACATAGAGAGAAGATAGGTAATTTATGAGATTATTGAGAGCTCCTCCTCAACCCCGGACAGTAGCCGAGGATTGCAAGAGAAGCGGAAGTGACGACACGCAATTCTTCTCTCATACCCGAGGAATAGTCTCTCTTCTTCCTTCGTATTTTACTCCCCTTCGACCAAAACCTTGGATGTTCAAGGTTTCTCCTAATCTTTTATGGTTGTAACCTATTTTTCAATTTCCTTGCATTATAAAACTCATTCATCTTCATGCCCTTTAATGTTAATGATGATTTTTGTGTTTTACTATGCTCGGCTATGAAACGTTTGGAAGAAATTTCTCTTTCATTCTCTGATTCTCATTGCGTTCTTACTTCCTTTCTTAGTAAATCGCGCAAACAAACATTAGAACCGCTTAACTAGCATCCGACGTTGGAATCTTGGGTATCTTCACTTTGTGTTCCCTGCGGATACGACATAACTCACTCACACATTCTATTACTTCGACCAGTACACTGGCGTTGTACTTTCTTCGGGATTTGCACCGCACGATCCATGTGGTCATGTAGCAGGCAATGTTTTCCTTCAATTCCTACGAAGTTTGTTTTACAAATACACTTCATCATCTTTGAATATTTCCCATGCTAATTTACTTTTCAAATGTAGGAGAACTTGAAAGCAAGTTCCTACATTATGACTAACCCTACAAGTGGTGACTAATTTGTGTACAACTCAAGTTCTTGGCTTAGCGGAGATAGGTCCTTTTTACATTTGCTTCTAATGTGAATTTGATATGTTGTATTTTTAGGCCAAATATCTTTTGATGGTTCAGGCCATCTTGCATCTGACTCAGTTTTGCTCAACTCCTACGGAGCTTGGTTACCATATTCGCTTGATCATCTCTTATTGTTTCCTTGTCCAATTTAATTATAAAACATATGGAGAGTTGGAAAGCAAGCACAAACCTTATGACTAACCCTTCAAATGGTTACTAATTTTATACAGCTCAAGATTCCAGCTTTTAGTGGCAATAGGTCCTTTTTAGATCACTTATATTGTGATTTGTGAAGTATGTCTATCTATCTATCTATATATATATATAAATATATATATATATATTATAAAGGAAACATTGCAGATGAACAGTACCCTCGTGTGTATGTCGCTCACTTTTTGGGATTTTCGGAAATGCCCTCACAGACGGTGGGCGGGAGTTTGTTTTTTGTTTGCCCAAATCTTCACAGTTATAGCCTGAATAGGCCCGGACCAAGACCCAGGCCGGCCTAGGGGGCCTCACAAGGCGACTATTTAATTGGCTAATTTGTCTTGGGACCCAGACCGAGCCCAAACTAGACCCAACATGTTGGACGCACCCAACTTTATTTTTGGGTGGCCCGCAAAGCTTTAAGTTTAAGCCTGACCGAGCCAAGGCCTAGGGCTAGAAAACCCCAGGCCTGACAAACCTGGGTTTGCGTTGCTTTATCTGCACGCCTGACTCATACTTCATGAGTTACACTTTCAATTTTAATTTTATATTTTTCCTCGCTCTCCCGTGAAAAGATTCAGATATAGCATTGACAGATCACGCACCTTTCTACACATAGAGAGCATATGAAATTCAAATAGGAAAATACCATAAGGTGTTTAGTAAAATCCAAGAAAGCCCTTTGGGCTCTCCTTCCCACCTTAGCTTCTAACTTTAGAACTGATATATTGACTTTAAGAGCAAAACTCACGAGCTATTTTAACTAAAGGTGCATTAAATTGAATATATGGTCTTGCAAGTTTAAGGGAGGTCAAGGGATAGTAACAACAACACTCAAGCCTTTATCTGGGGTCGGCTATATGGATCCTTTGTCGCCATTGCGCCCTATTAGCACAATTTCTCAAAAAATTCATATTCATAAGGGTGACTAAATTTTACACTGGCCGTCTACCTAACACAACCTTCACCAATTTTCATCCGGGCTTGGGACCGGCATCGGCTGTTTAGGTCAAGGGATAGTAAGACTAGAGAAAATAAAAACCCTACTCGAGAGAAAAAGAAAAGCTTGCTTAACGGGTTACAAAAATTAAACAACTTTTGCACCTTTTTCCATGCAAACCAGTTCGGTATTGTACAAGACCAACTAGCAGGCAGTACTATAAGTAAGAGTGGTGAAAAGTAAGGAACAAAAATTTAAGGAATTAAAAAGCCTAAATATTTTAGTGATAAAGGTTTAAAGAGTGTTTAAATTGACAAGCGAAAATACTGAGGATATTATGAAATTATTATATTAATGGATTTGAGGGACTAGCAATTACGAAATGTATGGTAGTCAAATAAATATTGGGGGGGGGGGGGGGGGGGGGGGGGGGGGGGTATAAAAAGAGAAGTGTGAATATTCACCAATAATATAGGGCAGCCCAGTGCACAAAGCATCCCCGCGCAGTGTGAATATTCACCAATAATATAGGGCAGCCCGGTGCACAAAGCATCCCCGCGCAGCGAGGGTCCGGGGAAGGGTCCCACCACAAGGGAATGTAGGCAAACCTTACCCTGCATTTTTGCAAGAGGCTGCTTCCAGGACTCGAACCCGTGACCTCAAGGTCACACGGCGATACCTTAACCGGTGCGCCAAGGTTCCCCTTCCAATATTCACCAATAATATAGGTAGATAAAATTAATGTCAAAGTATTATGAAGGCAGATGGGTAAAGCAAAGGAAACATGATTGAGCACAAAAATTTACACATAATGGTTTTAACACTTCATGAAGCACTTTTAAAGAATAAACGATGCATGGAGATTTATAAAGTGGCCTCCTAGTAGTTGGTTAAATCAAAGTCCTAATGATGAGAATGATGACTATAGGAAATATGGCTTCAAATACCTGAGGAATGAGAATACAGGATTTTCATTCAATCAAACTCCAACTCATGAGCTAAAATGCGCACTTAATAAATAATTCGAAAGGCATAACACCTGCAGGTTCTTTGCGCAACATACCACATTTCAGCAAGAAATAATTATACTTTTCAATGTATGGTACAAATTCAAGTTGTACATGTCTGCGATATCTTGTGTTCACAGAGCAAGTAGATTGTGGCATTTAAACAACACTAATTGCAACTGTGGTGTCATATCACACATAATTTTATAATCCATTTGATCTAACCCAATTTTCAGCTGATAAAGTATATATGAAAAAAAAATAACGAAACATAGGTCTAGAAAATTCTTGTATCCAGAATGCTCTTTTGTATAGAAATTTCTTGTATACTCATGTGTATATAGACAGTTCTATGTGATGTGTAAATACATTAACAATGATGGCATGATGCAATGGAAAAGTGCGAAAAAGTCTTCCTCAAAACTCTCTTCTTACTCTTTAAGTCTTTATATGGTATCAGGGCATCAGGCTGATACTCTTTCCTACTATATTTGCTACTGACCAGCGAGTTTTGTCTAATTCAATTGCAGTTAGTTCATACCTTGCCAAATCCCTATTGTCCGTCATATTCTTGAGGGCGCTGCAATCGAACTTTCCCCTATGTTGTTTCTCTCGCTCCGGTTTTATCATTGGAACACGCATGATCATAGCTACACCCAGAACCACACCTCATGCAACATCTTCTACACTTACAGTCCACTCGGGCCAAGCCCACTCTAATCCCTCTTAATATAGCACAATTGTTGGTAGCATCTAATACCCTATCCATGACTCTTCCTAGCACGGCCTGCACAGTCAATGAGTTCTCTCAATACATGCATCAGCTAACCTCCAACCATTGGGCAATTGTCAAGCGTCTCCTTCACTACCTTTATGATTTTGGATCATTATACTATCACTCCCCAATCTCTCTCCATGTATTCTTCGATGCAAAATGTGCCAGCAACAGAGATGATTTCACCTCCACTAATGCAAATCTTATACATCTTGGTAACTATCCTATCTCCTAGAGTTCCAAAACGTAGTCATTGTGGTTGAATATCAATCTATTGATAATACAGTTGCAGAGAACCATTGGCTTTGCTCTCTTCTCAATGAATTTGGCATCACTATCTCATAGAAATAGATAATATAATGTGACAATGTTGTTGCAATGAATTTATGCTCCAAGCTTCCATCCACTCTCAGATGAAATATATGTCTCTGGATTATCATTTCAATTATAAACAAGTTCAAAGTGGAGCATTCAAACTTACTCATATATCTTTTGTCGATCATCTAGTTGGTGCTCTCACAAAACCCTTACATGGGCTCGAATTCATCATCTGAAAAGGTGAGATTATACTCCCCTCTTGAATCTTCATCTTGTGGGGACATTGTTGAAGCCTGGAAAATCCCGGCTCCAAAATTCGGATCAATGCAGTCGGAGGTTACTGATCCCGTGGCCCAACTCCACGGCTCGGATAGCTAAAATAGGAGAGAGAAAATGACTATAAGCACACCCCAGGTGCTCCAGCAGGGAGGTCCCACCACGTACCCGAAAGTTTGGGAGAAACTTCCCCTCCGCAACCAAAAGCTGGGCGAGGTACTAGACGGGCATGGATTTGGCGAGTATCCAACTTGGGGGGACCTCGACCACTTTCAAAAGTCTGCCTTTTCTAGTACCCCTGGGGGTCTATTTATAGAGAAATCCTAGGGGGGTACAGGCGAGTATACTGCCTAAGCTCGCGAGTTACAAGGGCTACTCGCCCATACTCGCGAGATACTCGCCCATACTCGCGAGATACTCGCCCAAGCTCTCCCATTGCTCGCCATACTTGCCTCTTGCTCGCCATACTCGCCCCTTGCTCGCCCAGCTCGCGCCTTGCTCGCCCAGCTCGCCCCTTGCTCGCCCAGCTCGCGCCTTGCTCGCCCAGCTCGCGCCTTGCTCGCCCAGCTCGCGCCTTGCTCGCCAAGCTCGCGCCTTGCTCCTGCTGGCTGAGTTGTCTTGTGTCTTGGACTGCCGGCTTCTGTGCTGACCTTTTGACCTTGACTTCTGTCTACGTGTCTTTGAATGGGCCTAACCTCGGAGAATGAGGGTTGTACACAATCCCCGCTCTTTGCGAGTAACGTAGTTGCTCGGAAAGAATCATCCAACCCTTATTTGACGAGCTGTCTTTCTGGCGAGCTGTCTTTCTGGCGAGAAAAGGTCGACACCTCACAGGAGCTAAGCTCAACAGGAGGCGGATACAAGGTCGACACCTCGCAGGAGCCGAGCTCAACTGGAAGCGGATACAAGGTCGACACCTTCTAGGAGTCGAGCTCAACTAGAGGCGGAGAGAAGGTCGACACCTTCTAGGAGCCGAGCTCAACTAGAGGCGGAGAGAAGGTCGACACTTTCTAGGAGCCGAGCTTAACTAGTGGTGGATAGAAGGTCGACACCTTCTAGGAGCCGAGCTCAACTAGAGGTAAAGAGAAGGTCGACACCCCGCAGGAGCCGAGCTCAACTGGAAGCGGATACAAGGTCGACACCTTCTAGGAGCCGAGCTCAACTAGAGGCGGATACGAGGTCGACACCTCGCAGGAGCCGAGCTCAAGTGGAAGCGGATACGAGGTCGACACCTCGCAGGAGCCGAGCTCAACTGGAAGCGGATACAAGGTCGACACCTCGCAGGAGCCGAGCTCAACTGGAAGCGGATACAAGGTCGACACCTTCTAGGAGCCGAGCTCAACTAGAGGCGGATACGAGGTCGACACCTTCTAGGAGCCGAGCTCAACTAGAGGCGGATACAAGGTCGACACCTCGCAGGAGCCGAAATCAACTGGAAGCTAATACAAGGTCGACACCTTCTAGGAGCCGAGCTCAACTAGAGGTAGAGAGAAGGTCGACACCTCGCAGGAGCCGAGCTCAACTGGAAGCGGATACAAGGTCGACACCTTCTAGGAGCCGAACTCAACTAGAGGCGGATACGAGGTCGACACCTCGTAGGAGCCGAGCTCAACTGGAAGCGGATACGAGGTCGACACCTCGCAGGAGCCGAGCTCAACTGGAAGCGAATACAAGGTCGACACCTTCTAGGAGCCGAACTCAACTAGAGGTGGAGAAACCGGGAGGGGGCAAATGATACTCGGGGGGTCCTTGCTCGCACATAGCTACGCACACCTGTCTGCTTGCCCCTGCATACTCGCACATACATATTCGCACTTGTATATGAAGAAGGGTCTAGAGACATGTACCCCCAAGACTTCATCTGGTATCCCTGTGCTTGATACTGATGAAGAGATCGACACAGTAGGGAATGACTGTCGGGGAGGTTTCAAAGGAGCACCTTCCAAGGGAACACACCATCTCAAGGTCTCCATCCTACTATTCTTGTTGATGCTGTTGAAGAGATCGACACAGTAGGGAATGACAGTCGGGGAGGTTCCAAAGGAGCACCTTCCAAGGGAACACACCATCCCAAGGTCTCCATCTTACTACTCTTGTTGATGTTGTTGAAGAGATCGACACAGTAGGGAATGACAGTCGGGGAGGTTCCAAAGGAGCACCTTCCAAGGGAACACACCATCTCAAGGTCTCCATCCTACTACTCTTGTTGATGCTGTTGAAGAGATCGACACAGTAGGGAATGACTGTCGGGGAGGTTCCAAAGGAGCACCTTCCAAGGGAACACACCATCCCGAGGTCTCCATCCGACTTGGCTGTTGCTGAAGGATGACGTCAAGTAGGGACTGACAGTCGGGGAGGTTCCAAAGGAACGCCTTCCAAGGGAACACACCATCCTGAGGTCTCCATCCGACTTGGATGTTGAAGGATGACGTCAAGTAGGGACTGACAGTCGGGGAAGTTCCAAAGGAGCACCTTCCAAGGGAACACACCATCCCGAGGTCTTCATCCGACTTGGATGTTGCTGAAGGATGACGTCAAGTAGGGACTGACAGTCGGGGAGGTTCCAAAGGAGCACCTTCCAAGGGAACACACCATTCTGAGGTCTCCATCCGACTTGGATGTTGAAGGATGACGTCAATTAGGGACTGACAGTCGGGGAGGTTCCAAAGGAGCACCTTCCAAGGGAACACACCATCCCGAGGTCTCCATCCGACTTGGATGTTGCTGAAGGATGACGTCAAGTAGGGACTGACAGTCGGGGAGGTTCCAAAGGAGCACCTTCCAAGGGAACACACCATCCCGAGGTCTCCATCCGACTTGGATGTTGCTGAAGGATGACGTCAAGTAGGGACTGACAGTCGGGGAGGTTCCAAAGGAACACCTTCCAAGGGAACACACCATCCCGAGGTCTCCATCCGACTTGGATGTTGCTGAAGGATGACATCAAGTAGGGACTGACAGTCGGGGAGGTTCCAAAGGAGCACCTTCCAAGGGAACACATCATCCCGAGGTCTCCATCCGACTTGGATGTTGCTGAAGGATGACGTCAAGTAGGGACTGACAGTCGGGGAGGTTCCAAAGGAGCACACCATCCCGAGGTCTCCAGCCCACTTGGGTGTTGAACGCCGACCCAACCTGTTTCCTGTTGCTCAACAATTAAACGGGGAGTTAAGCACACTTAAGCACATTAACTCACACGATTTGGAGGAAATAATTAGAAATGAATCGCTTTGTTACGGGCTCTTAGCCCTCGAGGGTACACAACACCTTTATTCAAGGGTCCCCTGATCGGTTAAGTCGATCATCTCTTGGTTGAATTGGGAGGTCGGCGTCCAGACTTCTTCCTGATAATCTCTCCAGTCGGATGAGAAATGCAGTCGGTGGGAACCACGACCAACGTGCAAGGGGGGAGCTGATCTCGGTCGTCATTGCAGAGGCTTGGACTTAAGGGAACGCACAACCGAGGCACTGTCCCATCATCCGTTCTGGGTTTTACGAGAATCAAGTCGGAGACCCGTTTCCCAACCTGCCGTGGAGATCGACTTCACCCGTTTTCTTCCTTTCTTTTGAAAATGCTTAGCTGAAAGAGACAAAAGACTCACAATCTCCCATGTTTCAGGGAGGTGAGGGATATCAACTTGAAGGCTATACGAGTAAGAACATAGCATCGGGGATACCACTGGGACACCTTATGAGTAAGACCCCTCATGGATCATAGCCGACGGAAGGAGATCATCGGGAGTAAGGAGCTTGCGGAATACCAAGCTTGAAGACGTCACGAGTAAACATTCTTGTGGAACATAAGTCCTTCATGAAGATCATCGCGAGTAGAAGCTCGCGGAACACCGCCTTGATTACGTCACGAGTCAGCATCCTCGTGGAATGTAAGCCCTTGATGAAGATCATCGCGAGTAGGAGCTCGTGGAACACCACCTTGAAGACGTCACGAGTCAGCATCCTCGTGGAATGTAAGCCCTTGATGAAGATCATCGCGAGTAGAAGCTCGCGGAACACCACCTTGATTAGTCACGAGTCAGCATCCTCGTGGAATATAAGCCCTTGATGAAGATCATCGCGAGTTGGAGCTCGCGGAACACCACCTTGAAGACGTCACGAGTCAGCATCCTCGTGGAATGTAAGCCTTTGATGAAGATCATCACGAGTAGGAGCTCGTGGAACACCACCTTTGAAAACCATCGCGACTAGGAGCTCGTCGAGCATCAACTTGGAGACCTTGCGAGTAGGTTGCTGAAGAAGACCATCGCGACTAGGAACTCGCCGAGCCTCAATTTGGAGACTTCGCGAGTAGGTTATGTGCTTTTCCTTGGTGGCGAACTCGTCATGAATCATCTTGTTTGTTAGTCAGACAAAAGCACTCGCGGGCTTTACCAAAGCACCCGTAAGTATGATCATGTATGGAAATCACTAGCAATGAAGGAGGAAACTGAGGGGAGGAGTGTCCCTTTTGACATAAGACCCCCTACGCAGAGGGTTCGGGGGTTCCGCTGCCCGGTCAGCAGACGGGGGTCAAGGGGGCAGCGCCCCTTGCGGGGTCTTCAGGAACTCGCCACTCTTGAAATAGGCACCCCTATGGCGAGTAGAGAACTCACCCTCGCGAGTAGAGATCTCGCCTATGGGCGAGTAAGGAAGGATCTCGCCAATGGCCGAGGATTGAAGAAGCTCGCCTATGGCGAGTATTGAAGAAGCTCGCTTATGGCCGAGTATTGAAGAAGCTCGCCCGCCTGCAAAAAGTCGCCTGCATGAACTCGCCTATGGGCGAGTAAGGATGGATCTCGCCAAATTTGATGTTCGTCGCCCGCGTGAAGTCGCCTATGCCGGGTAACAAGGAAGCTCGCCTATGGGCGAGTAAGGAGGGCGAGTAAGGAAGGATCCCGCCACTACCTAGGAAGCTCGCCTCTCTTCCGAGTAAAGTCGTTGGTCTGAACTTATCTCTGGATCTCGCCTGCAGAAACTCGCCTATGGCGAGTAGGGATCTCACCATCTGGAACTCGCCTTCAGGATGTCGCCATCTGGAACTCGCCTTCAGGATGTCGCCTCTGGAACTCGTCTGCATGAACTCGCCTCTGGAACTCGCCCGCATGAAGTCGCCTCTGGAACTCGCCTGCATGAAGTCGCCTCTGGAACTCGCCGGCATGAACTCGCCTTCAAAATGTCGCCATTTGGAACTCGCCTTCAGGATGTCGCCTCTGGAACTCGCCTGCATGAACTCGCCTCTGGAACTCGCCTGCATGAACTCGCCTCTGGAACTCGCCTGCATGAACTCGCCTCTGGAACTCGCCGGCATGAACTCGCCTTCAAAATATCGCCATCTGGAACTCGCTTTCAGGATGTCGCCTCCGGAACTCGCCTTCAGGATGTCGCCTCTGGAACTCGCTTTCAGGATGTCGCCTCTGGAACTCGCCTTCAGGATGTCGCCTCTGGAACTCGCTTTTAGGATGTCGCCATCTGGAACTCGCCTAACTTGTCGAATGCTCGCGAGTTGCTGCCTTTGGCCTCCATCTCGCCACATTAAGCCATGAAGCCTTCTCGCAAAAATTTCTTCCTCCGACTACGATCCACGCTCACCGCACCAAAGTGTTGAAGCCTGGAAAATCCCGGCTCCAAAATTCGGATCAATGCAGCCGGAGGTTACTGATCCCGCGGTCCAACTCCACGGCTCGGATAGCTAAAATAGGAGAGAGAAAATGACTATAAGCACACCCCAGGTGCTCAGCAGGGAGGTCCCACCACGTACCCGAAAGTTTGGGAGAAACTTCCCCTCCGCAACCAAAAACTGGGCAAGGTACTAGACGGGCATGGATTTGGCGAGTATCCAACTTGGGGGGACCTCGACCACTTCCAAAAGTCTGCCTTTTCTAGTACCCCTGGGGGTCTATTTATAGAGAAATCCTAGGGGGGTACAGGCGAGTATACTGCCTAAGCTCGCGAGTTACAAGGGCTACTCGCCCATACTCGCGAGATACTCGCCCATACTCGCGAGATACTCGCCCAAGCTCGTCTCTGCTCGCCCCTTGCTCGCCATACTCGCCCCTTGCTCGCCCAGCTCGCGCCTTGCTCGCCCAGCTCGCCCCTTGCTCGCCCAGCTCGCGCCTTGCTCGCCCAGCTCGCGCCTTGCTCGCCCAGCTCGCCCCTTGCTCCTGCTGGCTGAGTTGCCTTGTGTCTTGGACTGCCGGCTTCTGTGCTGACCTTTTGACCTTGACTTCTGTCTACGTGTCTTTGAATGGGCCTACCCTCAGAGAATGAGGGTTGTACAGACATAGTAAAGTAAATATGTAAAAGAGAAAAGGAAATTTAGCTGTAAAAAATATCTATAATGCTCATGTCAATAACTTCCTTGTGTACTCATGTGTATCTATATAAGTCTATATGATGTATAAATAAGTTACCAATGATGTAATAAACAAGATCACATGAATTCTTTCTTCTGAAAACTCTCTTCTCACTGTTTATGCTGCAATGAACCAATAGTTTGCACTATATCTTTAGCAATATAAACCCTTGCTAGACTCAAAATGAGCTACTTACATGAATAATAAAAAGTAACTTGTTATTTTACCCTGCATTATGATTAGATAAAGTAGCTAGGCAAATCATTAGTAAGTATATTTGTAATTTTTTACCTAAGAAGAATGGTGGTAAGAATGACAGCACGGAAATAAACAATAGATATAGGTTGAGATGCTTAGTAAGATTACGTCCGGTGATTCAACCATACAATTCTTCTTTTACAGTCCTCCTAGCAAGAAGCTTATTCCTACAAGCTCAGGAATAATGCTATAGACAGTTCCTTAATCTTCATCAGTAACAGATGGGTCAGATTGTAACAAAATGAACTTTCTAGCATTGTCAACCATGGCTATGAAGAATAATGACAGCTATTTTCCGTAATATAATGTATAAATTTCAAGAAATTTTTGTCCATACCATCGCATTCTAATGCAAAAAAAAAGTGAATGAGAGTTCAGAAATGTTTTCAAGATTTAAAAACTGAGACAAACCAAAGGTACAGAGGCACAATGTTTTCATGCACAGCTACTTCATTCCAGGGTCATGAAAAGTCTAGTTCAAACAATCAGGAATTTTATTAATTTTGCGTGCATTTGTAAAGAAATACTGTAGGCTAAGATATCTGAATGTAAACTTCAATAATGGCTCTCATGATAGAGAAACGTATAACGAAACTGTATTAAAGAAAAGAAGGAAAATCGCCATGAGTTCAAGGGAAGAGGACTGCTTGGAGTCAAATCGGATATCCCGCCACTGAACTGAACAGCATGGCCTTATGAAGATTACAAAAATACTTACTGTAGACATGGAATCAAATGTGGTAAGCAGGGAAAATATGCATCAAAGGCACAATGCACCTGAACTAAAATCTAAAAAAAACAGCTAAATATCCCCCACGGTTGATTTCCAGTTGTCTAAAGATGCCAAGATCTTACGATCTGGTTGTCTAAATCATTGAAATTCTTTCGGTTTACACGAGGAAACTGTGAGGCTCCGATCGCCTTCTTTACAGGCGTCGAGCCCTAAATAGCATCACGAAGACGAAAACCTTATATGAAAACGCAGCAGTAAACATTTCCGGAGAAATATATATTGAAGCAGCGAAGAGGATTACAATGGAGAATACAGTTTGGAAAAGAAACTCGATTGAATGTGGTATGCGAATTTCCCGCTGCCACCCTCTGCGCCGATCCAAAACGAAGAAGCCCGGCAACAGCGAAAAACGTGTAAACCGCCGCTTTTGATATTTCCGGTTTCCACGGATGAGTCAGCAGACCGCTCTACTCATCCCACCGGTTCTGCTAACGGGCCGACCCAGAATCATGCTTCTCAAAAGTGGTTATTTTTTTCTTAATACCTGCACTGCTGCACGTTAAAACTAGGGTGCTGTTATAAGCAAACCCTTTTTGATTCCTAACAAACCAATTTCTATGAGTTATTACGCGCCTTTTGAAAATACGTCTTGTACATGCATTTTTAGGAAAAGTGTTCAACACGAAAATTGTAGATCTCGTCGAGATCTACAACTTTCGTGTTGAACACTTTTCCTAAAAATGCATGTACAAGGCGTATTTTCTTGTTATTTTTAAAAATTCACTATAGTTACGATCAGGGCGATTTTAGGGCCTTTGGCGTGCATTTTTAGAAAAAGTGTTCAACACGAAAGTTGTAGATCTCGACTAGATCTACAATTTTCGTGTTGAACATTTTTCCTAAAAATGCATGTACAAAACGTATTTTTAAAAGGCACATAATAACTCATAGAAATTGATTTGCTAGCAACCAAAAGGGGTTTGCTTATAACAGCACCCTAAAATTATATATCCTTAAAAAGAATTGAAAATGCATATTATAGTTGTGAATGGACTTAAGGATGAGAGTAAGGCTCTGTTTGGTACGGCTGTGACGGTCGTGAACGCGATGGTTATGAACAGTGGCGGAACTAGGATGTTGAAGTCGCACGGGCACAATGTAAGTATTGTCGATCGAGGGGTTCGGGGGCAGCGCCCCCGGAAATTTATTTTGCAGGGATATTTATGTAAGGAAAATATTCAACACAATATTACAATAAAATGCAATTACATGAAAATGCAAAATCGAGTTAGAGATTATGTTAGGGATTGTTCTTTAATTTGAAAATTGAAAGATATATTGCAATTTCCTAAACTGAGTTAGAGATTATGTTGAGGTCTTGGGGATTCTAAATTGTTTAGCAAAATCGAGTTAGAGATTACTGTCTACGTGACAATGGAAACAGAAATCCAAACCCTAAACTGACATCTGCAGGAGGAAATTAATCTAAAATTCAGTAGAAAGATATATTGTCAAGTGTCAACTGCCAAGGGACTAAGGGAGGACCAGAACTGAAATCTGCAATTTCCTTGTGCATCTCCAGAAGGCCAGAACTCAGAATCAGCCTCCAATGACTTCTAAAAGATGAAAAAAATCAGAAAACAGAAGAAGCAAATAAAAACTAACCTCCAGGATCCAGTCCTCCTCGCTGTCTTCGACTCAGCAGTGTCGAGTAGTCGACTGCTCACTTCTTGGCCCTTCGCTCCTCGTTGTCGGGATTCACGGATACGTTCCCAGGCGGTAGCCGGTAGGTTGCATCACTCGATGTCTCGACTACTCGAGCGCGAGAACGGCGAGAAGTGAGAACGGCGAGAACGGCGAGAACGGCGCACGCAAAGAACGACCAGAAGTGAGAACGACGAGATCGGGAAATGAAAAGATTAGGGCAGGCGCGCGCGAGGAAAGGGGTTAATCGTGATTTCCGCGAATTCACGCTCGGGCACGTGCCCGTGCATGCCTGGCGTTGGTTCCGCCCGTGGTTATGAACCATAGTTTGTGAACACACAACCTTAGTTAAGGAACGTCATCCACTTTTATGCTCAAAACTAGTTTTCTTTTCTTGAGGCGGTCATAACCATTGTCTTGCCAAACATGCCTTTTATGACGGTGGCGTTTTTGTCAACTCACCGGAGCAAAAACTGTTAGAAATTTTAATTATAAAACATTATAAATTAAATGTTTTGATTGGAGCTAAATGGTGTTTGGTGTTTGTGCTCCTCATTATGATGGAAAAGCTCAAAACCAAATTGGAGGGAATCCAAATTATTTGGAGGGAAACCTTTCATAAAAGAAAGGATGAACCTTTAGTCTCACCTTGCTTATTTGATTTCTAGCCAAAGAATATTTATATGTATTCACTCCTTCTTATTTGTTCAAAAGAACATAAGGAGAAACTATGAACCACACGCGCGCGCGCACACGCACCGCACCGGACCGGATCCGGATTTCGGATTCCGGATTCCGGATTCCGGATTCCGGATTTGGGGAATAATTGAATTGTATTTTTTGTTCCAAATAGCTTCATAGCATTTTACTCGGAGATGCGTCGATTAGAATTCGGAGCTGCGTTGAATAGATTTTGACGTAGCGTCATTTTGCCCGCTGGAGTTGCGTGGCGTCGAATGGAACTCGACGCATGCGTCGATTGAACTTGACGTAGCGTCGATAAGGCTTGCGTCGATAAGTCCTGCGTCGATAGAACTCGACGTAGCGTCGATATGATGTCGACGCAACGTCGATTTCTCTTCTCGTTCTGCCGTTTTTACGCATTTTCTTAACCGCTCTTTTGCGCGTCTTTCTCGCCAATATTTACGTTGAAAATATTCAACGTTTATTTTCCTGATTATGATCCTTCCCTCTATAACCGTTCGTATTTATTGTGGCTTTATTTTATTGTCGTTTTACGAGATCGAATTTCACTGAAAATCTTGCGGTCCAAGTTTTATAAATACTCGTTCTTTCTGTAATTCTCTTACGCTCTACTACATGCTCTGATACGCTCTTGTGCTCTCTCTGCTTTCACGATATTCTACATGCTTCCTTTTCTTTACGTTTGCTTCATCAGGTGGTTGTTCGGGTGCTCTGTGCTTCTTCGGTGTCCGCGCACATCGGAGTTTCGGGATCTAGCCGGGTGTTGTACCTTGGAGGAGTGAGCATCGGTGAAAACCCTGCCGGAGGGTGGTGCAACTTCTTTAGGGCAGTGATCACACGCCTTACCCAGGCTCGATTCTAAACTATATATTACTCTCTATTTTATTTCTCACCCCTTCATGCAATTTTGTTATTATTGCTGCTCATATATATATCTGCTGTTTTATAAAAGTTTTTAAAACCGAAAATATATCATTTTTGAATATTAATATAGGAATATATTAGAAAATATTTCAACAATCTAAAGAAGTTGTAATTTCACATCAATAGAATAAATAAAATCAAATAATCAAAATGATCATCTCTGTTTTATTGTTTACATGTACATCAATTTATTATTTATATTTTAAATTTCAGAAATCTGCAATGGCTTCTAGATCTGATGATTCTGCCGGGATCAAACCCGAGAAATTCAACGGAAATGGTTTTCGTCGTTGGCAAGCTCAGATAGAATATTGGCTTAATACGTTAGGCCTTTTGTCTGCCATCTTCGATGCCCCGCTGTAGAAACTGAAATCCCTAGCGCTGCAAATGCAGTTGCTTCGACTCTACCATCGTCCTCATCTTCAACTGCAAACACCACTAGAACATATGTTAGACGTGTCTCATATAGAGATCCGGTGGACATTGAATATCATTGTCGCAACCGCATTCTTAGTGCCTTGTCCGACAGCCTTTACGATGTATTCCTCCAATATCGTACGGCTAAGGATTTGTGATATGCACTTGAAGCGCGCTATAACCTTGACAATGCGGGTATAGAAC
The DNA here is from genome assembly GCA_033032865.1 of Dactylorhiza incarnata. Lineage (NCBI taxonomy): Eukaryota > Viridiplantae > Streptophyta > Magnoliopsida > Asparagales > Orchidaceae > Dactylorhiza > Dactylorhiza incarnata. Next base: position 2,341,414 of record JAWHQI010000258.1, read on the forward strand.
GCTACAATGTTTCCAACCTCCACAAATTCAAGATTGATGCTTCCAAGCCCATCAATCCTCAACTCCATCAACTAGATGAGATGTTGTCCAAGATCTGAGCCGATTGCTCAATCCTTTCCGAAAATTATCTTGTGGCATGTCTTATTGATTCTCTTCCCGATTCATGGTCTGGCTTTATCACTAGACTAAGGCATGACCAATCAAACCTCACTTATGTTCAAATCCAAAATGCAATCCGCATAGAGGAGGAACATAAGAGCAAAAATTCTAAAACCCCCAAAGACCTTGCTCCAAAAGTAAATCTCACTGAATCGCAAGGCAATCATTCTTCCCACCATCACTTCAAAGGAAAGGAAAGAATTTCAAGAAACCTTTCCGTCAAGGTTCCCGCCATCAAAAACCCAATCATCCCAAGCCTGGTCCCTCTAACCAAAACCCAGGTAAAGGGAAATGGTGCTTCATCTGCGGCCGCACAAACCATCTGTCCACCAACTCCTTCTACAAGAAGACAGAACCCGTGATTGGCAAATCTCGTGGAGACAAGCCTCAGGCCAACATGATCCAAGCACCGGTTCAACCTATCTTCATGTTAGATTATACTCCTAGTCTTCTTCTCACTTGTTCATCAGATTGGTGGCTTGATTCCGGAGCAAATGTTCATACTTGTTTTGATCGTTCTTGCTTTTCCACCTTTCAGGACATCAGTGGAGGAAGCGTGATCTTAGGAGATGCTTCTTCGGCACAAATACTTGGACGCGGACGAGTGGATCTTAGGTTGACATCCGGGAAGACACTAGCCTTGCATGATGTGCTTTATGTGCCGAAAGTTAGGAAGAATCTTGTTAGCGGATCTTTGCTAGTGAAGAAAGACTATAAGATTGTCTTAGAGTCAAATAAAGTTGTAATAACATTTAATGATGTTTTTATTGGTAAAGGATATATCTGCGATGGTTTATTCAAATTGAATATTGCTGATTTAGAAGTAAATCAAATTTCTTCTTCTTCCTTAGTTTCAAATTCTTCTCCTGATTTTTGGCATGCTAGATTAGGACATGTGAATTCTGATTGCATGAAAAGAATGATGTCCTTAAATTTGATTCCCCAAATCAATATTGCACCAAGTGCTAAATGTGAAATTTGTGTGCAAGCTAAATTTTCTAGAAAGCCTTTTAAATCAGTTGATAGAACTTCAAAACCTTTAGAACTAATTCATTTGGATGTATGTGATTCAAACCGCCAACCCACTAGAGGTGGAAATAAATATTTTGTAACTTTTATTGATGACTTTACTAAATATTGTTACATATATTTATTAAAAACTAAAGATGAAGTATTTTCATACTTTAAGATTTTCAAAGCGGAAGTAGAAAATCAATTAGGAACCTCTATCAAAATTCTTAGATCCGATCGAGGTGGAGAATACACTTCGAATGACCTAACCCAATTTTGCCAAGAACATGAGATTATTCATCAAGTGACTGCTCCATATTCTCCCCAATCGAATGGTGTAGCTGAACGTAAAAATCGGACCCTGATGAACATGGTCAATGCCATGTTAGCCGAATCCGGTGCCCCGGAAAATCTCTGGGGAGAAGCGTTGCTCACTTCCTCCTTCATCCTTAATAGGATTCCATCTAAACAAAACGATAAGACACCTTTTGAATTATTCAAATTAAGAAAACATAACCTCCAAATTCTTCGAGTGCGAGGGTGTTTAGCTAAGGTAGCAATTCCTGAACCTAAGAGAAAGAAAATAGGATCAAAAACATTAGACTCAATTTTCATAGGATATGCATCCGATAGTAGTGCTAATAGATTTCTCATCACTAATTCTCTAATTAGTGAAATATCTAACAACACCATTATAGAAGCTAGAGATGCAGCTTATTTTGAAGATAAATTTCCATATAAACCAAATAACTCATCTCAACCTTCAACTAGCTCAAACCAACCTTCCACTTCTTCTATAGAACCATTAGAAAATGACGAACCTAGAAGAAGCAAAAGAGTTAGAACCGAAAGATCCTATGGGGAGGACTACTTCACTTATCTAGTTGAAGGAGATCCTAATACATATGAGGAAGCAATGACCTCATCTGATTATCCCTTTTGGAAAGAAGCAATTAATTTAGAAATTAATTTTATCTTAGAAAATAAAACTTGGATCCTAACCGACTTACCTCCCGGTGCCAAAGCCATAGGATGTAAATGGATTTTTAGAAAGAAATTAAATCCGGATGGATCCATAGATAAATATAAGGCTCGCCTTGTAGCTAAAGGCTATGCCCAAAAACAAGGAATAGATTATCTAGACACATATGCTCCCGTAGCTAGAATAACCTCTCTTCGTATTCTAGTCGCCTTGGCTTCAATCCATAGGATGATCATTCATCAAATGGATGTCAAAACCGCATTCTTGCATGGAGACTTAGATGAAGAAGTCTACATGTCTCAACCCGAAGGTTTTGTGTAGGGGTGCAACTCGGATCGGTTCGGTTCGGCTCCACCCATAACCAAGAACCGACCCATGTATGTTCGGTTCTAAACTTTTGGAACCGGAACCGACCCACGGTCCTAAAGTATAGAACCGGATCCGAACCGCTTGCTTCGGTTCGGTTCCGGTTCGGGTCTCGGTTCTACCTATGTCTCAAAAGAATTTATAAAATGTCTCTTTCAACTCATGATTATTTGTAATATAACTACCAATGTCTCAAAATAATTGTATCATGATTCTCTATAATATTGAAGTCATACAACTACATGAGTACAATACCTATTCTCTTTAGCCATACAGCTATATTCTCAATTATTTTCTCGTATCAAGTGATATGACTATAATAGTTGTTTCAAATTTTTTTTTTTGCATTGATATTCGGTTCTCGGGTCGGTTCTGGGTACCCGACCTTTGGAACCAGGAACCGAACCAAATTGTCGGTTCTGGTATTATGAGAACCGGACCCGAACCGAGCCTATTTGGAACCAACCCAAATCATTCGGTTCGGTTCGGTTCCGGTTCGGTTCTCGGTTCTTCGGTTATTTTTGCACACCCCTAGTTTTGTGGTCAAAGGCCAAGAAACCAAAGTTTGTAAATTAATTAAATCTCTCTACGGTTTAAAACAAGCACCTAAACAATGGCATCAAAGTTTGACTCCGTAGTCTTAACTTTTGGCTTCAAATCTAATGAATTTGATAAATGTATTTATGCCAAACAAAACGGAAATGAAATTGTATTGTTATGTCTCTATGTAGATGACATTTTAATTTTTGGAAACTCAATTAAAATTATTAATGAAACCAAAAATAATTTATCATCCAATTTTGATATGAAAGATTTGGGGGAAGCAAACATTATATTATGAATGAAACTAGTTAAAAATGATTCTAGCGTATCATTATCTCTTTCACACTCGATTGAGAAAATGTTGATTAAATTCAACTTATATGATTTCATTCCCGCTTCTACTCCATATGACGCTAGTGTAAAACTTTGTAAAAATACTAATGAACCTGTTGATCAACATAGGTATGCACAAATGATAGGATCACTCCTATACATAGCTAACCGCACTAGGCCCGACATTTCCTATGCCGTAGGCCGCCTTAGTAGATATACTAGTAATCCAAGTGATGAACATTGGATAACACTAAATAGAATATTTAAATATCTTCGTGTAACTATGGATTATAGTTTAGTGTACACGGGATTTCCCGGAGTACTAGAAGGATATTCAGATGCCAATTGGGTAACTGATTCGTTAGACGTTAAGTCAACAACGGGCTATGTATTCCTCCTTGGAGGTGCTGCCATTTCATGGGCTTCTACAAAACAAACAGTTATTTCTAGAAGCACCATGGAATCAGAGCTTATAGCTTTGGACACTACATGTGCCGAAGCAGAATGGATTAAAAATTTACTTAGTGAAATTCCTTTAATTGAAAACCTCATGCCTGCTATCTCTTTACATTGTGATAACAAAAGTGTTATTGATTTAACTGCTTCTAATAGTACTAATTCCAAAATGAATAAGTTCATGAGAATCATGTACAAGTCCGTGAAGCAAAGAAGAAAAGAAGTGATATCACTCAACTATGTAAAGTCAGAATTGAATCTGGTTGATAATCTTACCAAGGGATTGTCCCGAAGGGAGATATTATTGTCATCGAGGGGAATGGGGCTTAAGCCCACATGATTTGCTGCCAACGGTGGATACCTAACCCATGTGATTGGAGATCCCATGAAGTGGGTTCAATGTGGTAGAAACGAAGCCGTTGATGTAGCGTAGTTGGGAGCACAAAATATAAGGTTGAGAAAACCTTCTCCCCATTCGTATGATGTTGTGCTCTACGTAACAAGTTAGGATGAACTTAAATAAGTTCTTAATGGTTGCCAAAGGCATATTTCTTTGCGAGATATTGGTTACGAATATCTCTTGAGGCACCACCTATGTGGGGGTTGTTGTGAGGCCGCAACTTTGGGACCCGGGCTGAACCCAAAATAACTCTCATGAAAAATCAAGGAATGCGCATGGCCATTAACGCGCTCACCGCCATAACCCAAGAACAACCAATCTTTTGTGTGCTTATCTAATTTACCGGTCAAAAGTTTATAATTCAAAGCCTCTGGCACATTATACTCTTCGGTAGAGGAAGTAAGTACTAAGTATAGATTCAAGGTAACCATTCCATCTATACCCATTGCATTAGATACAACTTGATGAAGCAAATTTGTATTTGATTTTATTTATTATTAGTAATATCATATTTATGAAGTTCGTCTTTTGGTTTTTTCGCTTTTGTGGGGGATTGTTAGAAATTTTAATTATAAAACATTATAAATTAAATGTTTTGATTGGAGCTAAATGGTGTTTGGTGTTTGGGCTCCTCATTATGATGGAAAAACTCAAAACCAAATTGGAGGGAATCCAAATTATTTGGAGGGAAACCTTTCATAAAAGAAAGGATGAACCTTTAGTCCCACCTTGCTTATTTGCTTTCTAGCCAAAGAATATTTATATGTATTCACTCCTTATTTGTTCAAAAGAACATAAGGAGAAACTATGAACCACACGCGCGCACGCACCGCACCGGATCTGGATTTCGGTTTTCGGATTTCGGATTTCGGATTTGGGGAATAATTGAATTGAATTGTATTTTTTGTTCCAAATAGCTTCATAGCATTTTACTCGGAGATGCGTCGATTAGAATTCGGAGCTGCGTCGAATAGATTTCGACGTAGCGTCGTTTTGCCCGCTGGAGTTGCGTGGCGTCGAATGGAACTCGATGCATGCGTCGATTGAACTCGACGTAGCGTCGATAAGGCTTGCGTCGATAAGTCCTGCGTCGATAGAACTCGACGTAGCGTCGATATGATGTCGACGCAACGTCGATTTCTCTTCTCGTTCTGCCGTTTTTACGCGTTTTCTTAACCGCTCTTTTGCGCGTCTTTCTCACCAATATTTACGCTGAAAATATTCAACGTTTATTTTCCTGATTATGATCCTTCCCTATATAACCGTTCGTATTTATTGTGGCTTTATTTTATTGCCGTTTTACGAGATCGAATTTCACTGAAGATCTTGCGGTCCAAGTTTTATAAATACTCGTTCTTTCTGCAATTCTCTTACGCTCTATTACATGCTCTGATATGCTCTTGTGCTCTCTCTGCTTTCACGATATTCTACATGCTTCCCTTTCTTTACGTTTGCTTCATCAAGTGGTTGTTCGGGTGCTCTGTGCTTCTTCGGTGTCCGCGCACATCGGAGTTTCGGGATCTAGCCGGGTGTTGTACCTTGGAGGAGTGAACATCGATGAAAACCCTGTCGGAGGGTGGTGCAACTTCTTTAGGGCAGTGATCACACGCCTTACCCAGGCTCGATTCTAAACTATATAGTACTCTCTATTTTATTTCTCACCCCTTCATGCAATTTTGTTATTATTGCTGCTCATATATATATAGATCTGCTGTTTTATAAAAGTTTTTAAAACCGAAAATATATCATTTTGGAATATTAATATAGGAATATATTAGAAAATATTCCAACAAAAACGTCATGCCAAACGGAGCCTAAGTTTTCTACCTTTGAATCAAAGCTCATCAATTCATCTCTCCACTCTTATTAATCTCGTCTCATTGCTCTGAAGTTTCTTCATGGATTATGAGAATATCAAGACATACAACATTATGTATTGACTACTTGGATAAATCCCTACGAGGAGCACTTGTTTTTGCATGGATAGATAATAGTTTGCCTGAGAAATTATATATCTTAACCATGTGGAAAGTGGGCACAACCAGCTTGAAATGTTTTTAGACGTGTTCATTTGTAATTTGACAACAATTTGAAATGTTTTTATTATTTGTAGTGATATTGTTTTGGTCGATGAGACGCGCGAGGGTGTAAACACGAAACTTGAATCTTGGCGGGACACTTTAGATAAAAGGGTTTTAGGTTGAGCAAGACAAAGACAGAGTATATAGAGCTTAAATTTAGTAGTGCAAGAAGGTCGGATAACTCTGTCAGTAAATTGGGTGACCAAGATATTTCTCGTAGTGAGTGATTTAAATATCTGAGATCGATAACTCAAAAAGATGGAGGTGTAGATAAAGATTTGATGCAAAGAATCCAAGCAGCTTGGTTGAAGTGGAGAGGCGCGTCTGGGATCTTACGTGACCGTAAAGTACCATTAAAACTTAAAGGCAAGTTTGACCGTACTACAATTAGGTCAGCAATGCTCTACGATTCCGAGTGTTGGGCAGTGAATGGTGCACATGAGCAAAATATGGGAGTTGCAGAGATGAGAATGCTTAGGTGGATGTGTGGTCACACGAGACTGGATAAAATTAAGAATGAATGTATTAGAGATAAGACAGGAGTGACTCCAATTGTAGAGAAGATGTGGGAAGCTCGTTTAAAATGGTTCGAACATGTACATAGGAGACCATTAGAGGCACATGTTAGGCGTTGTGAGATTTTAGTCACTAGACATGTTAGACGAGGGAGGGATAGACCAAAAAGAACTTGGAATGAAACTATAAGGAAAGACATGATGTACTTAAGCATTAGTGAGACTATGATTAAACATAGGGCGCAATGGAGACAAAGGATCCATATAGCCGACCCCACTATGGTGGATAAAGGCTTGAGTGTTGATGTTGTTGCTGTTAAATGCTTCTTTTGCAGTACACATAAATTAAACGACTCTTTGGCAAATTGATAAGTCAATATAGGTTTTAGAGAATCTTTGTATAGTAGAATGCTTTGTTTTATTTTGGTTGTTTGCCTTGGATGCAATCAAAAAGGAAGAAGAATTGTTTAGGTGTGAGTATCATGACTCTGAAGATTGTTTACATAAAATGAGGTACACAATGCGATTAACTTATGCGCACATTAGTGACCTAAATGAATCATCTACTGCATTTATATTATGTATGATTCATAGGCATGAGAAGGAATTGAGTTTGGATTCTATAACATGTGAGATTATGAAAGTGAAAGAGGATAACTAATCATGCGTTAAACTTCATACAAATTGAGTTAGATGGTTTGCTCCATTAGTACAATAATATTATTAGTATTCAAAGGAATGAAATGAAGCAAAAACTTTGTGAGATAATGGAACATACAAAAAGTCAAACTTTAAAACTATTATTGCCAATAAAATAAAAAAGTATGCCATGTGGGAGCAACAAAAAGTTACAGGACAGTTACAAATAAAAAAGAGAGAGAGATCAACCTTTATTTAAACATGTTATAATAATGAAACAATAAGAACAACGAAATTCTAAAAAAAATTGAAGAATATATAACAATAGATTTGTTGAATGCATTCATATGGAGATGTCTCTGTACATTTTGAATCATATAATTGATGTTGTAAATGTGATAGGTGATGTGCATTGTGATTAGTGAGTGATAAGTAATAAATTTGGCATATGAGATATTTTGCGGAAAGTACGGAAAGAACTTGCAATAAAAACAAATATTATGAAAGTTTGTACAACAACATATTTATGACCGTGAGACGAATATAACTACCATTATCTTTAAATTGTACTTTAGTTCCCGCTTCAATTGACCAAAGTATGCAATACCATATATGTGATTAGTAGTCCCATCTTGTTATAATGATGCAATTGTTTTTTTCTCAAGATTTAGGTCTTCTAGATTCATTCCTCTCCATTCTGCACAACAAACAAAATAGCTATTTTATTGGATTTGTAAGTGGTACCTACTTCATTCAATTGTTAATGCACGATTATTATCCACTACCACCTGTAATATCCACGTGGATGAGATATCATGATTCAGTTGTAGAAGAATGAGAGTTGACTTATATCTCACGAGTTAGAGTTGCAGATTTCAAAGAAGAAGTTGATGATCTCGTTAATGTGGCCAATCTATGAAATTGAGGTGTGCAACTATTACTCTTACGTACTCATCAAAAACACATCAAAGTTAATATTTATTTTCACAACAATGTTTCTCGTGCAGATTTATGAAGTTCCATTTTTTAGATATTTAGCGGAAAACAACACCATACCACATAAAAGTATAAATTTTGAATTTTATTTTATTGGTTACTATTATTGAAAACCATTTTACAATTTCATATTTATGTAGGTCAATGTGATTGTTAAAATATTATAGTTTTGGAGACGTCCATGAAGTTTAGCATGCCAATGTGATTGACAAAAGATTGCAATCTTGGGGACGTTCATGAAGTCTTACAGGTCGATGCATGTGATTGCCAAAACATGTAGTTCCTGAGAAGTTCATAAAGGGGCATTGTTATATATAGATCAAATTTGATTATACACAAACGATTGTTATATACAAATCAGAAGAAATTTAAAATTGATATATGTAGATAGAATTGTTACATACATTGTAACATCTCGCGCCCCTTATTTTGTCAGTTGAGCTACGGGTGTTCCTGGGTGGCTCGATTGACCTAAGACTTAGTCAATCGGGGCACCCGACCGAATTGAGTCAAACGAGCTTAGAATTGTCTCTGGCCAATTACACTTGACTCGTGAAATTAATACGAACACAATGCAACTGATTAGAGCTCATTTTGACAAATAATTAGGGAAATGATAAAATTGAGTTAATTTGACATACACAACAACAACAACAACAGAACCCATATAGTCCCCAATCATTGGGGGTATGGGCGGGGGAAGATTGGAAACAGACCTAACCTTTGGCCCTATGCACAAAGTGGCTTCTCTCAGAGGAGAAAGACCGAACCTTTGACAATAAATGCACAAAGTGGCTGCTCACAGATTACCACTGAAATAGTGGCCCCCTATACCGTTATGTTTTGCGGAATCATGCCCTCAAATCAAAGCCAAAGACATCAGAGAGGGCAAACCCAAGAATCCATTTTGATTTATGTGCACATAACCATGCTTCCTTCATTCAGCATCCAGAGCATTGGTCTTGCACGACTAATTTGACATACACATCAACTAAAAAATGTGTTATTAGTCAAACGACCTCAGAATTACCTCCAGTCAGTTGCGTTTGACTTGTGAAGTCAATACGGACACAACACAACTGATTAGAGCTAATTTTGACCAGTAAATAAAGAATTGACAAAATTGAGACAATTTTACCTACGCGACAACCCGAAAAATAGGAATTTGAGCAAACGAACTCGGAATTGACCTCAGTTCATTGTGATAAACTCATGCATCCAATATGGATTCAAAACATCAATTTCGTGTCATTCTAACTAGTATTCTATGAAGTGGTCAAAATGATACTTAAGTGAACTACGCGACGACCCAAAAATAGGAATTTGAGCAAATGAACTCGGATTTGAGTCTGGTCAGTTGTAGTAGACATGTGATAAATACGAAGTCAACAAAACCATTCGAGAAGGCGCTTGAGAGAGCACTGGAGAGGGCACTCAAGAGGGCGCTCGAGAGGGCACTCGAGAGGGCTCGAGAAGGCACTCGAGAGGGCTCAAGAGGGCACTCGAGAAGGCACTCAAATAAGACACTTGAGAGGGCACTCGAGAAGGCACTCGAGAGGGCACTGGAAAAGACACTCGAGAGGGCACTGGAGAAGACACTCGAGAGGGCAATGGAGAAGACACTTGAGATGTCACTTGAGAAAGCATTTGAGAAGGCACTTGAGATGCTCGTACTTCGAAGGAGAGTTATAAGCTGCTTTTGAAGGAGGGCTTGAGAAACGGAGGTCTTCAAAGCTCCGAAGGAGATGTAACGGTCTCCCCAGCATACAGCTCGCAAGGACGATCGCCGACACCCCCAGCATCCAGCTCGAAAGGGTTAAGCCTAACCAAATGGGCTGCAGCCCATGCACCCCAACCCCTCTCTGTCCCACCACAAGGCATAGTGGGTTGTTGGAGATCGCAGTCCCCCTTTTCATGAGGAATGATTTAGTTAAGCGGCAGCGCAGGGACTTCCCAGGAGGTCACCCATCCCGTGACTACTACAGCCCGAGCACGCTTAACTATTAAGTTCTTCCACTCCTCATCACCAATTGATCTGCAGGTCAATTGGTGATGAGGAGTGGAAGAACTTAATAGTTAAGCGTGATCGGGCTGGAGTAGTCACGGGATGGGTGACCTCCTGGGAAGTCCCTGCGCTGCCGCTTAACTGAACAATTCCTCATGAAAAGGGGGACTGCGGTCTCCAACAACCCACTGTGCTCTGTGGTGGGACAGAGAGGGGTTGGGGTGCATGGGCTGCAACCCATTTGGTTAGGCTTAACCCTTTCGAGCTGGATGTTGGGGGTGCCGACGGTCGTCCTTGCGAGCTGTATGCTGGGGAGACCGTTACAAAAATACAGCTCGCAAGGACGATCGCCGACACCCCCAGCATCCAGCTTGAAAGGGTTCAATGTAACGGTCTCCCCAGCATACAGCTCGCAAGGACGACCGCCGGCACCCCCAGTATCCAGCTCGAAAGGGTTCAACCTCACCAAATGGGTTGTAGCCCATGTACCCCAACCCCTCTTTGTCCCACCACAGGGCACAGTGGGTTGTTGGAGACCGCAGTCCCCCTTTGATGAGAATTATATTGAGCCAGTTAAGCGACTCTACGGGGCCTTCCCAGGAGGTCACCCATCCCAATACTACTCCATCCCGAGCACGCTTAACTATATAGTTCTTTCACTTTTCATCACCAATTGACCCTAAAACCCCAACCCCTCTCTGTCCCACCACATGACACAGTGGGTTGTTGGAGACCGCAGTCCCACTTTGATGAGAATTGAGCCAGTTAAGCGCCTCTACGGGGCCTTCCCAGGAGACGCTTAACTGGCTCAATTCTCATCAAAGGGAGACTGCGGTCTCCAACAACCCACTGTGCCCTGTGGTGGGACAGAGAGGGATTGGGGTGCATGAGTTGCAACCCATTTTGTGAGGCTGAACCCTTTCGAGCTGGATGCTGGGGGTGCCGACGGTCGTCCTTGCGAGCTGTATGCTGGGGAGACCGTTACAAAAAGTCCTATCATAAGATTGCACTTTTTGTAACGGTCTCCCCAGCATACAGCTCGCAAGGACGACCGTCGGCACCCCCAGCATCCAGCTCGAAAAGGGTTCAGCCTAACCAAATGGGCTGCAGCCCATGCACCCCAACCCCTCTCTGTCCCACGACAGGGCACAGTGGGTTGTTGGAGACCGCAGTCCTCCTTTTCATGAGAAATGATTCAGTTAAGAGGCAGCGCAGGGACTTCCCAGGAGGTCACCCATCCCGTGACTACTCCAGCCCGAGCACGCTTAACTATGAAGTACTTCCACTTCTCATCACCAATTGACCTGCACTGCCTCTTAACTGAATCATTTCTCATGAAAAGGGGGACTGCGGTCTCCAACAACCCACTGTGCCCTGTCATGGGACAGAGAGGGGTTGGGGTGCATGAGCTGCAGCCCATTTGGTTAGGATGAACCCTTTTCGAGCTGAATGCTGGGGGTGTCGGCGGTTGTCCTTGCGAGCTGTATGCTGGGGAGATCGTTACAGGAGATATCTGAGAGGTTTCTCGCCGGAAAACTTCAGAGCTCTCTCTTTGCCTATTGGTTGTTGTCTTCAAATGAAGGCCTGTAGATCTTTTTATAGTTTTTTCTGAGGGGCGCATTGGTAATCACACAGTCTTGAGTTTTGAACCGGCAAATGAGGATGCACGATACTGGTTACCTGGATCAACAATTTCCAGAAAATGATGGGCATGCCCCCCGGTCGACCCGAGAAGATTCGCCGGTGACGATGGTGGCGCCGACTCAAAGTGACAGAGGAAGGCCATCATGTGCGCGGGGGGATGGGGGATGGGGGGTGGGGGTGGGGGGGGGGGGGGGGGGGGATGGCGGGCACGCGTGTGGCGCACGGGCGTGTCCGCGACGCGCATGCGACCTCCGATCGCGCTTGTCTTAGGGTCTTTCATTTGGACGCGTTTTCGCTCGGCCACCTAGGCTTATTTTGGCATCGCGGTTAAAGTCCCAACCGGTTAAACTCTGATTAATTTAGGAGAACCCTATCAACTTTCGTAATTTTTAGAGACTACCATATAATTTTTCACCGGCATCGCACCTGAATATCATGGAAATAGTATTCAACTACACCTGGCAAAATAGATCGGCCGATCTGCAAGATCGACCGCATCCTAGTCCACAACACCCCCCGCACCATTGCCGCTTCGAAGACTACCGCGCCGCCGTCGAAGTCCCGCGCGGCTGCAGCAGTCTCCCTCCGAAATCCTTCCTCCGCCGGCCATAATCCCCGTTGCTCGGTCGCTGCTGAACGTCCTCGATATCGTCAAGCCCATTGCCGCTGTCTGTGCTTCTCGTCGCAGATCCCGCCTGGAACTGAATCCGCCAGTTCCGCCTGGATCTCTCTCCACCAGTCCCGCCTGGATCGTTCCAACGCTCCAACCCACTAAAGTACTGAGGTGAGGGGAGTGGTTAGGCCGGAGAGCCGAAACCACCTAGGCAGTCTCCCGCCTTAAAGCTTTCTAGGGTTCCAAATTCGCCCACTCACATTTATTTTTGAGTTTGGCAATTGGCGAAATGAGGAGGTATTGACATTCTCCATCCTTTCTTCTTCGCGCACTTCTTCCCACACTTGCTTAGTAATTTAAAACTTTCCTCCTCATCCATGTATTTTTTGGAGAAGCTGGGGGAGGAGAGGAGCGAGGCAGCAGCCTAAGCAGCTCGCCGGTGGACCAAGGGGGATGACTGGGCTATTGTCCGCCGCGATGCTCATTCTTTTGATCTGCACCATATCGCTTTTTTCGAGTATCTGGCATTCAAGTCCATCCATTCGGGCCGAGGTTGGTTTCACTGCTTGATTTCCCCTTTTTCTTTCTCTGAATCATTGCGCTGGCTTGATTCCTCCATTATTACTGTTAACGTGATTAGCTGAGAAACCCGAGTTCCATTTGTAAATGCCAAGGTGTTACTAAAACTTTGATTGCCCTTTCATATTTTTTCTCTTCTATTGCGCCTGTTTGATTTGATAATAGTCAGTAATCTTAGATCTGACTGTAGGGCCAAAACGAAAAGAAAGATCCTCAAAAGTTTCTTGATAGGATGAGACGGTAGTTAATTGGGTTAATTTGGTGAATTGTCCGACCGGTTCATCGTAGGCTGTAGGGCCAAAGCACTTTAGTAGGCCTCGTTTAAAGATTGGCCATGTGAGATTGTGCGTATCGTGGACTAGGGCCTGGTACCAACGTGAAGCCGGGTGGTCTAAGTTCATGGATGCAATTAAAAGATAATCGTCTGGTAGAATATTATTAAAATCAAAATGCTTTTCAATTTGAAAAAACCAATTGTGCAGATCACCATTACTAAAACGCGGTAAAATGGAATGTAAACGATTGTGAGGGCGAGGAGGTAGATGTTCTTGAAAATTACGGAATGGAGGAGGCGCTGCCAATGGTGCAGGCGGTGGTGCTGCCAATGGAGGGCGGACCGAAGGATCTGGTGGCGGAAGAGTCATCAGAGTGTCGTATAAGGAGAGCTGTGGTAACGGGTACTGAGCCAAATTGGAGATGCTGGGCCGACGAGCCCACATGTGAAGAAGTAGACGGGCCAAAGCCGTCCATTGGAGGGCGAGCTGGAGATGTTTGAGGTGCTGTAGCTAGTGGAGCAACGCTGTGGATGAAGCCAATGACGAGGGTGCGAAATTCGCCGAATTCTTTGTAAAAATCTTTGTGAGCCTCTGTTGACCGCTGGTGATTGTCATTCACGCGATCAAGTTCTTGATGTACATCTTGGCGAAGAAGTTGTAATTCATTGCGAAATTCAGTACAAGTGTCCTCATTTTGATCCATGTAGGCTTCTTAACGGCGATCAAACTCGCGCCATGTGCGTTCTTCCCCATGGCTGCGCGTTCTTACGCCATTTGTAAGCAGAAGGGAGGAAGAGAGTCAACGAGAGCACCAATGTAATCAAAGCTCCTGCCGGCAGCTCGCCGGAGGCCTTGACGAAAAAACTAGTCCTACGGACTGATAAGGAGAAGACAAATTAAAAGAAGACAAACATATTTTATTAGATCTCTTTTATAGACCGGGCACAAATAGCCGTTAGTCTTATTAGTACAAAGACGCGTGGCTATCTACAAGTGGCGGTGAGCTGTAGGCTTTTAATATTTATTGAGAATTGGTGTTCCACTGTTCTTGTCTGTTTGTGTACCAGATAACAACGGGTCTGCTACAAAATGCCTGCAGTGATTGATAGGGATCGGATATCCGCTGGAGGTCGAGTAGAGAAACGATGCTCGGAGCGGGGCGGAAGGTGTCTTCCGATTGGAAGAGGACCGATGGTGGTATGTTGAAGCAGGGAAGCACAGAGAATAGAAGTATGGAATATGAGATTAATATTGATAGCTTAAGATCCAAATGCAAGGCAAGGTGAGACTTATATAGCCCCATACAACACATTAATATAAGTAGTAATTGCAATCTAGGAAAGGTAAGCCATAAAGGCATTGGGAGGAGGCAACCGTTCATTGGAAGGGGAAGGGATAACTTGGGAGAGTGCAGCCATGGGGAAGATCAACAGCCGGTCCATTGGATTTGTGTTGAGTTCGTATTAATGCCCGGTGGTTGAAAACCTTCTTTTCCTCAATGAGTGAAGTTGGGAAAGCAGCACTGGAGATCGTAGAGAAATTTCCACGCCGCGTCGTCCAGTGAGGAATTCCGCCATTGCATGAGCTTGGGTGGCGAGTTTGCCGCGGCGGCTGACAAGGCGGCAATCAAGAACATGATCGGGCTCAACCGAGGTATATCCGTCAGTTGTTACCATGGGTGGAACGGTGGCTGAAGTAGGCGCGTCACTGATGTGGCCTTTGAGTTGTGATACATGAAAGGTATCGTGGAGGCGGCAATTGGGCGGAAGAAGGAGCTTGTAGGCGACTGGGCCAACCCGTTGGACGATGCAGAAAGGTCCGAAGTAACGAGGGGCCAATTTCTGGTTGGCATGATGACAGAGGTTCATTTGGCGGTATGGTTGGAGGCGGACGTAAACCCAAGTGCCGGTGTGGTCCTCCCATTCCGAACGGCGGCGATCCGCTTGTTGCTTCATCCTGTTATGGGCTTGTTGAAGGTGTTGCTTGATTTGAGCAAGCATGCGCTCGCGGGCTTGGAGAGAGCGATCCACCGTGTCAACGATAGCAGAATGCTCCAAGTAGGGTATATGCAGTGGAGGACGTTGTCCGTAGACCACTTCGTAAGGAGTGGTATTGATGGCGCTGTGAAAGGTAGTGTTGTACCACCATTTGGCGAGGGGAAGCCACTTTGCCCAGTGAGTCGGGCTTTCGAATTTCATGCAACAGAGGTAGCCTTCAAGACAACGGTTGACCACCTCGGTTTGTCCATCGGTTTGCGGGTGATACGCCGTTGACATGTGGAGTTCAACATTGTGTAATTTGAAGAATTCTTGCCAGCACGAACTTAAGAAGGTAGGGTCGCGGCCGCTGACGATGGAGGCGGGCATGCCATGGAGGCGGAAGACTGAGTCCAGGAAGGCCTGAGCGACCGATACAGGCGTTTATGGATGGCTAATGGCGATGAAATGAGCGTATTTACTCAGGCGATCGACCACGACGAGTATGACGTCCTTGCTATGGGAGAGAGGAAGGCCTTCAATGAAATCCATAGAAACGTCGTGCCACACGCGGTCGGGAATCTACAATGGTTGGAGGAGACCGGCCGGCTGCGAGCAAGGGTGTTTGCACTGTTGACAGACGGAACATTGTTGAATGTAATCATGGACAACAACTTTCAACTTTTTCTAGTAAAAAAGTTGACGAATGCGGTGGACTGTCGGCCGAATACCGGAGTGGCCACCTGTGGGGTTGTCGTGAAACAACTTAATGATCGTGTTGTGGATGTCAAGATCAGCGCCGACGACAAGTTTGCCCTTGCGGCGCAGGTGGTTATGTTGCCAGGAGTAGTGAGGGTGGCTGTTTGGGTCGGCCGCGACTCTTAGAGTAGTTGCTGGATGGATGGATCGGCGGTCTAGGAAGCCCGGATTTGCTGGAGGAGATCGGAGGTGACCGTGACCAATGCATGAAGGGAGCCCGTGGGGTGCGGGTAGACGAGAGAGAGCGTCGACCGCGATGTTGTCATTGCCTTGCTTATACACGATGGTGTAATCCAAGCCCATGAGTTTAGCGAGGTAACGTTGTTGTGCCATGGTGGACACGCGCTGCTCCAAGAGGTGTTTCAAACTCTGGTGATCCGTCCGGATGAGGAAATGTCGGCCGATGAGGTAGGCACGCCACTTGGCAACCGCCCAGACTATGACGAGTATCTCTTTTTCGTAAGCGGACAATGCGAGGTTGCGGGGACCCAATGCATTGCTCAGTATGCAATCGGGTGGCCGTTCTGGGTAAGAACCGCGCCCACACCCACATTGGAGGCATCAGTCTCAATCGTGAAGTCCGGAAGGGCGAGAACGGGGGCGTTGCTTAATGCTTCTTTGAGAGAAAGGAAGACAGCCACGCCCCGGGCCGACCATAGGAAGGCATCGAGCTTGAGGAGTTTGGTGAGCGGTTTGGCGAGAGATCCGTACCCTTGAATGAAGCGGCGATAGTTACCCGTGAGGCCAAGATATCCACGGAGAGTTTTGAGTGAATGAGGACGCGGCCATGCGCGAACGTCTTGGACTTTGCCTGGATCGACAGCTACTCTGTGGAGAGAAATGATGCGCCCCATGTATTCAACGGAGGTGGTGCCAAAGGAGCACTTGGTAGGTTTCAAAAAAAGCTGGTGGTGACGGATAAGCTGAAATGTAGTATGAAGGTGGTGGAGGTTGCCGTCCCAAGTGGAGCTGTAGATCATGATATCATTAAAAAAACAAGAACAAACTTGCGTAGGTGCGGGGCAAAGATGTCATTCACGAGGCTCTGGAAGGTGGAGGAGGAGTTGGTGAGGCCGAATGACATGACCAAAAATTCGTAATGGCCGTGATGAGAGCGAAAGACCGTTTTATGGATATCAGCGGGGGCCATCCGAACTTGGTGATAACCTGAGCGAAGGTCGAGTTTGGAGAAGAACTGGGCGCCATGAAGCTCATCAAGTAGCTCTTCGACGAGAGGAATGGGAAAACGATCCTTGATGGTATGTTTGTTGAGTTCACGATAGTCAACACAAAACCGCCAGGAGCCGTCTTTTTTTGACCAAAACAATGGGGGAGGAGTATGGGCTAACGCTGTGGCGAATGACGTCGTGGAGCATGTCGTCGATAGGGCGTTCAATCTCATTTTTTGGAGGGCTGGATAGCGATAGGGCCGAATATAAACAAGGGATGCAGTAGGGTGGAGAGTTATATGATGGTCGTGAGAGCGAGGGGGTGGAAGGCCGAGTGGTTTTTCAAAGATGTCGGG
Source organism: Dactylorhiza incarnata (assembly GCA_033032865.1). Classification (NCBI taxonomy): domain Eukaryota; kingdom Viridiplantae; phylum Streptophyta; class Magnoliopsida; order Asparagales; family Orchidaceae; genus Dactylorhiza; species Dactylorhiza incarnata. The sequence continues at coordinate 2,359,271 of JAWHQI010000258.1, forward strand.
AATTCAGCAAGGAGGGCTTGAAGTCCCGACGGTGGGTGGTCGGCCTTGGGCGGGGAATTGGCCGTCGTGGGTTGTATGAAGCAAAGCCCGAGCATGGAGAGTTCGGCCGGTTGTTTGACCAACTTTTCAAGCCGCCGCCGAGTGATGATGTCGGCCGAGGGTCGGGTACCGCCACAGAGTGAGATTTTCTGACCGGACATGGAGAACTCCATGTGTAGTTTGCTGAAGTCCCAAACGATGGGGCCCAATGTCACCAACCATTGGATGCCGAGAACCATATTACATCCCCCTAATGCAAGAGTGAGCATATCGGCCTTGAAATCGCTGCCTTGCATCTTCCAAGGGAACCCACTGCAGGAGTAAGCACTTGCTAGGCGGTTTCCATCCGCTACGACCACGAAAAATGGTGGAATAGCCGTGAGCGGCCAACCGATCCGGTGAGCTGTGCGTTCATCCAAGAAATTGTGGGTGCTGCTGCCAGTGTCGATCAATATGTGAAGGGTCTTGCCGAAATGACTGCCCGTCACTCGCATGGTGTTGAACGTAGGAGTGTTGGTCATTGCGTGCATATAAATAAGTGTTTAGCAACTTTCTTGATCGGTGGAATCCGCCGGTTGGGCATGTCGGAGAACCACCTCCGATGGAGGCGAGTCAGAATCATCATCATCCGCTTCCAGGATGTAAATTTGGCGCTTGTGGTGACACCGATGGCGGGGGAAGAACTTTTCATCACACCACATGCACAGTCCTCTTGCCTTCCGCTCGGCTAGTTCAATTGTTGAAAATGATTTCCCGTGGTGGGAGCGGTTTGGGGGGGGGGCAGGAGATGGTGATAGTGGTAAGAGAGGGGTGGAGGTATGTGTTGGTGTCGGGCCGGTAAGGAGCTGCTCCTGTAGCTTGGTGAGGCGGATTGCATTGGGAAGGTCGGCAGGATTGAACATGCGCACAACCTTCTCATTGCTATGCCGAAGGCCGGTGATGAAGAGACTAACGTCGTATTCATCCGACACAGTAAGGCGATTGATGAGCTCCTTGAATTGCTCGACGTAGCTCTGGACCAAACCTTGCTGGCGGAGACGTTTGATCTCGGCCATGGGTTCGTCGTTGAGGTGACCGCCGAGTCGAGTGTGGAGGGCTTCGAGGTATTCCTCCCATGGGGGAGGTTGACTGGTGAGGCAATGTTTGAGGAAAACTTGATGCCATTGGAGGGCCTTACCGTTGAGGTGGATGGAGGCCAGCCGCACCCGCATGTTGTCGGGGGTCTCTTCGACTTCGAAATAACGGTCGCAACTGTAAATCCAGTCCGAGAGGTCTTCGCCGTTGAAACGTGGAAAGTCGATGCGAGGAAAGCGGTTGTTGTGCGGTTGGCGAAGAAGTGGCGATTGATGATCACCCTCGTGGAGGTTGGTATTGGCGGTGGAGGTTGGTGTGCGGGGGGGGGGGGGGGGGGGGGTTGGGTGTTGGCGGTGAGGGTCTGCAGTGCTGCCCGGATTTCATCCATGGCGAGCGCTTGGGTCTCCAAGCTGGTTTTGGTGGTGTCGGAGAGGCCCGCAACTGTCTCCTTGAGTTGGGTCGAAGTCACGTCGAAGTTCGGCAGCCCGGGTGTCCATCGTCGTGCGTGGTGGTGGCTCTGATACCAGTGATAGGGATCAGATATCCGCTGGAGGTCGAGTAGAGAAACGACGCTCGGAGTGGGGCGGAAGGTGTTTTCCGATTGAAAGAGGACCGGTGGTGATATGTTGAAGCAGGGAAACACAGAGAATAGAAGTAGGGACTAGTAGATTAATATTGATAGCTTAAGATCCAAATACATGGCAACTTGAGACTTATATAGCCCCATACAACACATTAATACAAGTAGGAATTGCAATCTAGGAAAGTTACAGCCGGTCCATTAAATATGTGTTGAGTTCGTATCATTGATGTGGGCTTAAGATGTTCTAAGACCTTCTTGGCTGTTGTCATTCAAACGTCTGCGTTGTATTGCCCTTAACATGCGGAAAGAACTACCTGGTTAGGTAATTAGTTATAGTGACTGAAGCATCAGGAGTGCCGTTGTGCTTAACATTCTAGAAGACCTACTTGGCTAGGTACTGATTTTAGTGATTTGAACTCCTGCAATCTCTTCAAAAGGTAATTGGCAAGGCCACATGTACTATCATTTACTGGGTAATTGAAATATGCAAATGGTATGAAGGTAAATCATTTACCAACTACGGTATGCTAGTTCTGGATGTTGAAGGCTAGCTCATTCCCAGGACATGCGAACAACTCCCAGTACATATCTTTCCAACAACTCAATCCTCTTGAGACACCCTGATAGGATTTATTCCTAGAAGAGGTAGATGCAACTTCTTTTAAATATGTATTTTTAACCTGCATTTTCCACTATCCAAAGTTCTTCCACTCGAACCTGGTCATCATGATTTCTCGTCCTTGACCATTGCTCTTACTTTTACTATGCACTGTGACAACATGAACCTGATACAAACTCTTAGAAAAATAAGCGAAATAGAGCATTCACAAAACAAAGGAGTGAGAAAATAGAATATGCCAGACAAAATGAATCAGGAGAGTCATATTTATGTGATTTAATGAGGAGAACCTGCATCCACGGCCACATGAAGATTAATAGTTCCATTATGATAAAAAAAGTATGAGTACAAAAGATTTGTTGGAAAATATGCACCTCATTCACTCCCAATCTCTCCAATCCCTCGTATTTCCTTATAGCACAAAACAAACTCTGATATCCGGATAACTAAATCAAATTTGTCTTTGCCTGAACACAAATTGATTTATACTAAGCCTTCGACTTGACATCGACATGCTATTCAGCCTGTCTTTGGTGAACCACGACTTCCTTTCACTGTGCACTTTTGTTGCCTACTGGAGAGGGGGCGCCGCCATCAATTTTGATGGTAGGAGAAGGGATAGTGCCATTGATGCCGAGAGCTACTTTCTGTTGTTGGGTACTAGGCAATATGAGAGAGGGGGCAAGGGCGAGGGAGGGAGAGGGAGAGGGAGCAAGGGGAGAGAGAGAGGAAGAGGGAGGGATGAAGACATACTGCTTGAAAAAAAGAATGAGAGGATGGAAGAATGCTTGGGAATGATGAATCATCCAAATAGGAGTATTAATAAGATAATCATAAAACTTGTTTATTAATTTACATGTTGGTTTTTAGTAATAACTAATTTGTTAAAACAAAACCGTGCCATTCTCTCAAATGGGAATCACGAATCATTCATGTAGGTGGAGTATCACACAAGACGAATCTATAGGTGACGCACAAGCGATGCCCTAACCCTAAATGCAATGCAAGTGAGTACGCGATGAATGCAATGGACCTGTAACAAACCCTAGTATGAAGATGCAAGAGGAATGCAAACATGCACAATCCAATGAGCAAGAAACCACCGACTTGAACCCTAAACTCTAATGCGTTGTTCGTAAATGATTCAATCAAGCAAGTTTTTCCGACGCACAATTAATTAAATAAGAAAACATAAAACTCACACAATTGAGTCACACTCAATGACATACATTTCAAACTATGTAAATGAATGTTAGATGCAGATTAATCGAGACTGCACTGAAAGTTAATGCGCAGTGAATAAGTAATGCAAGTCTAATTAAAGTGCAGATCAAATCAATATGAGCCAAATATTTCAAGAAATGCAAGTTATACCCATATAATGCAGCAGAAGCTGAAGTGCAAGCTCACAAAGTAATCGATGCCGGAGGTGGTGGGGGAGATATGATGGTGGTGGTGGCTGTATGGAGGTGCAGACACTGCTATTTGCGGGCTATCAAAGGGGAAAATCGGGCTTAGGGGTGCAGAGCGATTGGAAGGAGGCTATGGGAGGGGAATAGTGGAATACTACGTCCGGGTGGGAGGAGAGCCGAGAATCCGGCGTTTGGGTGGTAGGAGGGCCGGGAATCCTACGGTTGGGGGGTTCCCTTGGACGGGAAAGGAGGCAGGAGGCGTCAGAGGGGGATGGCTGTGATGGAGAGGCGTCTACTGAGGTGAGGAAGGGAAGGAAGAAGGCTGACAAAGGTTGTAGAGGGGGCTGGATGGTCTGGACGGTGGCGTTAGCGGCTGCCGTCGCTCTCGACTGAAGAAACGGCGACAACGGGATGCTCGAAGGATGGGGAAGAGGCGGACAGGGGGCGTCAATTGCCCCCGGAAGCAGGACCCAATGACTTGGCACCACGCGGGAGATTCGACGGCGCACCGAACAGCTACCTGCCGGAATAAATCTAATTTTTCGATGCCCCTAGGAAAACTAACTGCAGACATAATATAGGGGGATGGAATTAGGGTAGGTGATCCGATAAGACCCCCTCGGAAATTAGGCACGACAAAGGGATCTTATCGCACACCACTGTCAATCCACAACAATTAAGGGAATAACAAAAGAGTAGAGGTATGCACGTCTCAACCCTCTTCTGTTATTCTCTTCTAACGCTACGAACTGACGATGATGCTAAACGAATAACCATCACACCACATATTGAATACGGTATATGCAGTAACGGAAGATGTACTGAAGGAAAACTAACAACCACGTAGTAGATCGTAAAAAATATAAGAGTGGTAAGAGAAGACAAAAAACAACCACAACAACGACATGAATGCCCCCACAGTCTAAGTACACAGTCTATAGAAAGTCTGTGTAACACCCCGGTTTTTGCTGCTCTGCGAGCTAACGCCGGGCGGTAGGTTCTACCGCCGGTGGGAGCCAAATCGACGCGGCGTCGACTGAGAGCGTTTTCGTTAAGGCACTAGTGCGGCGCGGTAGCGCTAGCGCGACGCGGTAGAAAGTGGCTAGAAAGTGGAAAACGAGATCTGCCGCTAGCGCGGGGCGGTAGCTCTACCGCTGGCGTTAGGCTTTCTTCGTTGGGAGCCGCTGAGACGGCAAGTGTGTTTGCAGAGTCAGCGTGGCGCGGTAGCGCTACCGCCGCGCAGTAGCTGACGGAACCAGATCCGTAAACAGCGAAATCTGGGCGTCCGTTTGGATTAGATCTTGATCTAACGGCTCAGATGAGTTCGTGGGAGGGGTCTAATTAGGGCTGAGAGGGTTTTACCTCTTCATCTTTCATTTCTTTTGGCTTTGAGGGCTAGAGAGAGAGAGAGGGTTTGGAGGAGGAAGAGAGCTAGATCCCGCCATTGTTGGAGCTTCGGAGCTCCGTTCGCCGATCCGAGACCGGCAGCGCTTAGGGGACGTCGAGGCGCTTCTTCTCCTCCATTCTTTTTCAAGATTCTCATGGCTAGAAGGAAATCTCAAAAGATAACGACATTTCTCCTCACGGTCTTTAAGATGCGTGCATGACATCCCTTTTTCCTCCTTAAATTCTGCATTTTGGCACCAGATCCGTCGAGTGAGAGGGATTCAGGTCGCCTTGGTTCAAGAGGAACCATCAGGTCGATTGAGTCCGTCCCCGACATGATTTGCACTAGAAATCCGCTCCGTTAGTGGATTAGGCATTGTGGTTGAAGCCGGATTCGCGACCGTTGGTCCGATTCGGTGATGTTGATTGACGCGCATTTTAGGGGTTTTGCTAGAAATCCGAATACGGCGAATTCGTCGTCGTGATGCCCTTGTAGTTTCGTATGGTAACGAATGTTGGTTTTCGGGCGGGGAAATAATGTGCGGATTATGAGGCGTGTGACGCCTAGTGATGTGCGAAGGTGCGACTTGGTCTTTGTGGTCGGCTGGCTATCCCGTGAATGCTGGAATTCACGTGTGGAGAGTGTCCCGACAAGATAAGTCCCTTCGGTGTTAACTGACGAGAACGGCTGTGCTAACGGACGAGTCCGGTAACGGTCGCCAGGCGAGGCAGTCGGTGGACGTTGTCCCGATTGTAAGACCAGGGCCTTGGGACGTTTGCTTGGAGTCTAAGCCAGAGTTCTTAGCATCGGTTTTGCGTGGTGTTGGCGGCAAGAGCATGTGAGCTGTCAGACAAGCCCGATGGCATGGTGGGCCAGGCGCGGTGGGTCACATCGTGAGTTCTTGGCCTTGGGCTACGATGCCCTTTGGGGGAAATGTCGAGTACCCCGTGGTTGTGCTGTTGATGTATGATGATGTGTTAGATTCATACGCTTTAGGGTGCCTTAGGTGAAACCCGAGTTTGTATTCATATTGCATTGGTAGACCCCTTTTATTACTTGCTCAACATAGAAACGTGGATGATGATTGTGACACTCATGCCTGTTGTTTATGTTGCTTTTCCTTATATACATGTGCATACGAAGTGCTGACTTGCAGGGTGATGTAGTTCCCCGGGGTCCGCTAGGACGGCCGGGAGGAGGGGTATTGTTACACCGTTTGTGGTCAGCCATAGCTGACCCTCGTTTACCGCTCTTTGTGATTTGGATGCAGGCCAAGGATCGCAGGCTGGACCTAGCTCACCGGCCAAAAAGGTCTAAAGCTTCATGAAGTGTTTACTTTGCTTTCTTGCATTTCTGTACTTGTCTTTTGTTGTTTCCGGCTTGCATGCCGAGGTAGCTTAGAGAAGCTAGTTTTCCCCTTTTTGGGATTTCATAATTGTGTTGAATGTTTGATGACTTGGACACTGGTTTTGTAAGGCCTTAAGGCCGGTTTTACTCCTATGTAGTTGTGGACAATCTCCGTGTTTCTTAGTTTTTGTTTTCGCTGTGTTATCTTAGTTTTGAGTTGGGTAGTTATATCATCTTTTAATACTGAAACTGTGGCGGTTATATGCTGTGGGGTCCTGGCCGGACCCATATTATATAGTCATTACAGGGGAGGTGTTACAGTCTGAGGGCTCACAAGTAAACATGTCAAGCCGGATAAATACTAATATACAAAGTATTGTAAATCTATAAACCTACTGAGCTAACTATAGAATTAATGGTGTTGCCAAGGATAACAACAATCATCTGTAAGTCTTTTATCTCCACGTCAAGTCCACATCGTAGCTCTTGGAACACCTGGGGTGGCAACCGAGGTGAGGGTTAACAATATTATACACATTGGCTAAATGATTCCGCCTCTCCGCCTGAGCCCCTAATGTGCTCAAGGGAGGCGGTAAATTGTCCCGCAGTAAGTGTCAACATAGTTTATACACACACACACATATGAATATGAAGCAGTATGAACAATTGATTATTTAAGGAAATGCAGTAGAAGTGTATTAAAATAGTGCAATATAGTTAAACAATAAGTAAACACATCATTTTTTTCTATCCTAGCGGCATTCTCAACACACACACACACACACACTCGTATCGTATTAAATGTTATAAATACGCGCGAAAGATAAAGTAACCAGTCATATAAAAACACCAGTACAAATTTATATGATTGGGGTCTTGCACAATATAAACTACCGCGCAATCTAAACAACATAAAATATAACAAAACTATACGTATAATTGCAGAACCAATGCACAGCTAAGTAAACATATCTTCATCAGAGGAGAGTCACAATCCATAACCAACACGACTCATTCGAGTCACGCTATGCAAATACACATCGCTATCATCACATCCAAGCATGCACATAAACACACACACTATGTCGACATAGATTCATCATGCACGATGTTACGATGATGCATCCGCCAACGCACACTAGCTCGCAGGAATCAAAGGAGCGCATGTGGAAACCTCCTTAGTTAATGAGTGTAATTAATTAGGTGCATCATCGTAACACACGATGTCGAGACGCAAACACCCGATCGCAATCGAGTGCAAACTAACGACTGAGATCACATATTCGTGGGGTAGCTAGTCCCACATGCACCACCGTCGTGGCCAAACGGCGGTAGTGACACATCCTGATCACTTCTAGGGTATTTAAGCACAATCATCCCTAGACCTTATGTACGGCTGTCCGAGCCCGTACTCATTATTCGCCCATACTGGCGGTGTAACCAAAAGAACCGAAGTATAGCTTATGTCGAACTTTAGGTGGCTAACACTTAAAACAAACAACAACTATGCTAGTGCACACGCTGTCGTTCGACCATTACGCTATACATGAGTCACCGACTTAACCCTCCGGTGTGTGTCGTCGGCAGGGCCAGTCGACCTGATACATACATTCACATGCATTATCATTTTATACATGCAAAGTACATTATAATTCATTACCAACTAGGGGAGGCGATCAACCTGCAACTGCACCCACACATGAGAACCAATCGTCCTCACATCTGCCAATCTATAACCATGTTATCTTGTTACTTTTGTACATCTTGATTTAAGTATGATAAAACACATACTATTTGAATCCAAATTCGGTCTCATAAAAATATTGAACTAAACTAACAACTGATTTGGTAATTTAGGCTTCATTTGGTTTGGCGGTGGCGGATGCAGCCGGTGGGTCCAAACGGAGCATTGGAACCGGAGGGGGGGAGGCGGGTCTGGAAACGCTTCATTTAAGCGTCTTTTCCTCTGTTCGACGGGTGCAAACGGAGCAAGCGCCGCCGGCGCCCGTTTGTTTACCCGCTGTCTGGCGGCGTTTGCTCCAAACGGAGGAGGCGAAACGCCCAACCAAACGAAGCCTTAGGAAGAGACCGGTTCGTTAGACGTTCAACCCTTTTTATATCTCTAAATTAGATCCAATCAAATTCTTCAATGCACCCTCAATCTGTAATAACATTAATCGTACTTTGTTCTATATTCGTTGAAGTCATCTTATAGATTCACAATCTCGAGACTGCAATCATCATTTCGTACTCTATCTTGGTTTCATCATACGCCTAAACCTACTAATTATCCCAAATCTAAGTTCATTATATTTGTTTTGGTAATCAGACTCGCCTAAGCATTTGAAGGGTTAATATCCTCAATTCTAAACCAAGATTTGGATTATCCGCCTCATATGCACCAATTATTGGCAGAATCAACTATGTCCTTAGAGAACATCATGTCATTGATTAAATATTATTGTAATCGGCGATACTTCCGGAGCTTGGTTCGACGATTCTACCCTAAATCCGAACAATGTTAACGACAAACTTGATTTCGTCTCGATCGTAAATCTCCACCGCAAGCTTCACTGTTTATTTCCATCGCACGATCATCGCTGATTTTTGTCCCAAGGTCCATCGTTGATTTTCGTCGCACAATCCACCGTTGATTTTCGTCGCACGATTCATTGTCGATTTCCATCGCACGATCCACCGTTGATTTTCGTTGCACGATTCAACATTATTTTCCAACGCATGATGTTTCGTTATTTTTGACCACACGTTTCAATATTATTTTTTCACCGCTCGTTTTGTCGTTATTTTCGACCGCGCGTTTCAACATTATTTTCCACAGCGCGATTCGTTGTTATTTTCGACCGCGCGTTTCAACCTTATTTTCCACAGCGCGATTCGTTGTTATTTTCGACCGCGCGTTTCACCTTAACCGGTAAGGATGGATCAAAGATCGCCGGAGATGAGTTCATAAACCCTCTATGACGCCGAGAGGGCCTTGTAGAAACATGGTTGCTCTCGCCGTCGGTGTAATGAGCTCTAAGCGCCATTAACGACGGAAAGCTCTAAATGCAAGAAACCTAGATCTAAAGTCCAGAGGGTGGAGGGAAGGAACTCACTGAAGTTCATGCATGCTATTTGATCGACGCGGAGTCGGCATTTGCGCGTCACACCCATCCATGGTTGAATCCCGCCGAACGTTGCCGGATCTTGAAATTAGAGGTCAAATTTGACTTGGACCGGAGGAATATCTTTGAACTCGCGTTAACTGCATGGAATGGCTCGTTACTGAGATTACTGATTTGTAGATTTTAGTCGCACTGTGAAAATGGGTTTATAGTAGTGCCTGAACTGCCATCATGCGAATCCAACACCAAACTTAGAGGGCAGACATTGTGGTGGAGACCAGCCCCGATTAGGTCGACGCAAAAGTGCCCGACGCCGCAACCGCCCGGACCCTTACCGGCCCTAGTTTATGGCACTTTAATTTTATCATTCTTGCATTTTATGTATTTGTATTATTTGATTTGTTGTGAAGTATATATATATATATAAATACTCTTATATGGATATATATATATATATATTAATATGTGCGTGCCATTAGCCTGAATTCAATGGAGCGGTCCAGCCCCATTATTGCGGCTCTCTCATTCCCGGCTCAGCAGCGCCATTCGCTTAGGGCGAACTGTCGACAGTTCCAGAGCGCCGTTTGCACGTCCACGCCAACCTCCCGCGTCGAGCCCCACTCCGGCGGTTTCAGCCCACGTCCCCGCTCCAGGCGAGGATCGACGCGTACGGTCAGGGATAGAGATCGTTCTTGATAAAAGGCAGTTGGAGCTCTGTTGGAGGAGGAGTTGGATTATTATGATTTTGGTTTTTGAATCCAGATGGTGATTGAGAGAGACGGTGAACAGTGAGTTCAATGTTCTGTTGTTTTATTTTCTGTGTGAGTTTTGCGGTTCGTCGCTTCCTTACGCTGCTGTGTTTCCTTGGAGGAGATAAATAGTAGGTTTGGATTTTAATGTTTCTCATCTAATTTTCCTGTTGCTGATTGGGGATTGTTAGTGTGCTATCTTGGTTATTTCCGTCCAAACCTGTTATTAAGATTTTGTTTGAATGAAGTGTGTTTCCTGTCACTGATTTGGAATGTGTTGATTAATGCTGTGAGTGAGATTAGGAGTGAGATTTAGTTCTTGTGTTAGAGATTTCGTTGGAACCACCTCGTGTGAGAGCAAGTAATTGTTTAGGTTGTTCCGTTTGTGGCTTCTCAAAGATTGAGTGAATTAGATTTCGTGGATCCACCTTGTGTGAGTGAGCGAGATAGTTCTGTGGTGCCCGTGTGCGAAAGCGGACGACCTCGGAACGGGAGATCGAAGGTGACGAGAAATTCCTTGCGGGATCGCCGTCGATTTCGATTGCGGAAAGACGTCTCTTTCCGTGGGTAACTTGTTTCTCTCTTTTCCTTTGTGTGCGTCTACATTTTCTCTTAGGATTTTTAGATTCATTTGCTGGATTTTCGATTGGGTTTTGTCAGCGAACGTTACGTTGAGAACTCCAAACGGAGACGTATTTGGAGTTCACGATGTCTGTTTGCTACGACAAGGGGAACAGAACGAAGGTTGCAAACTTCCTCCCCCGGATTTAAAATCGAATCATTTTTCAAGAAAGCTCAACTTAAAACAAAAATAGTAAATTTGTGCTTGTAAAAAAAAATTAGTTGCTTAATTTCTTAAGGTCGTACAACGCCCGCTTAAATTTCAATTATTAATCGCATGCATTTAGGGTTTCCTAGAAATAGCCGACAGACGCGCAAACCCTACGCGCCGTCCTGCATCACATTGCCAAGTATCTTAAGCAGAACCCCACATTTCTCCCACAAAATGTTCGCGTCGAACTCTAGAAACTGCAACATCATTAAGCAACACATCTCGAACTCTAGAAACTGCAACATCATTAAGCAACACCTTAACAACACTATAAAATCATCTTTTGTGAACTGAGACTCTGGATTGGGTTCCACAACTCCATCTACTAGACATTATGGCTTGTATATTTTCAATCTGTTCGAGCAATTCTTCAAAGAGAAAATCTGAAAGCATGATAAGTATATCTGATTTCACTTACGCAATAGACGGATTATGACATCGGTTCTCTGTCAAGGTCAATCTGCTCATCTGCCTCTCAGCATTTCTTTTTGCCATTCTTAATGTCCTCTTAAAAGAGCCTGAGGCTGATACAGGTCTCACTCTTAGCTCCTGCCGCTGCAATATATCCATGTTCAACACCCCTTGTACCAGAAGAGAAGTTGGCTGCTTGGAGGAGTCAGAGAGGAAGGATGCCGGATTGCTGGAGATAGGAGGAGCAGGCGGGGAGGAGGCTACCTGCCTTGAAGAAGCTAGGTCGGAGCAAGAGAAGCTGGGAGGGGAGGTCGGACTGCTGCTAGGTCGGCCGTAGGAATCGCCGACCTTGAAGGACATGAGAGAGGGGGAGAGGAGCTCTGTCTGGTTGGCGTCGATTTGGTGAAGTGGTCGTGTAGGGAGTTGCTAGAGATGGAGAGATCGTTGGAGAGGACTTCGCCGGAAGAAGTCTTGCCGGTCGGAGGAGAGGAGAGCGAGGTTGGCTCGTTTTCGTCGGGCTGCTGCAAGGGTGATGGTGTGAAATTGGCGGCTGTGAGAAGGACGTTTTAACCTAAAAATATAAATTATATTTATATTAGTAAATTAAGTTTAGAAATTAAGAGGGAGACCCACTCGTTATTTCATTCTAACGCTTGTAGATTGCTTTAGGAGACTCAGAATTTATCTCGGATGGGCTCGTTACGATTGTCTCATCGATACACACCCACCGATACGATCTGATGTCAATTCCGAGTTCGTTTACTCATTTTATGCTTCCTGGAGCGTTTGCTGCCCGATTTGACTTGAACATTGAAAACCCTTTTAACGATGTTGGAATCGCATACAGACGACTATGTTGGACTCGTATTGTCGTTATGAGTCTAACAAAGCTGACTGAGATCAATTCCGAGACGTTTGCTCGATTTCACCTTTTTGGATAATTACATTACTTTAAACCACGTTCACACGACAATTCCTCTGATACTCATTGGAATTGAGCGCGATCGATTCCGTTGGACTCATGTTGATTTTACGAGCCAAACGAACCCGACCGAAGTCAATTATGAGGTCATTTACTCAATTTCACTTTTTATAAACATGTTACTTAAAACTGCGTTCGCACATTAAATTCTCTGATACTAATTGGAATTGAGTGCGGACGATTTCGTTGGACTTGTATTGACTTTGCGAGTCTAACGAAATATTTGAGATCGATTCTGAGGTCATTTGTTCCATTTTACCTTTTTGAGTAAACTCCGTACTTAAAATTGCGTCTGCATGTCAAAATCTTCGATACTCATCGAAATTGAGCGTGGACGTTTCCGTTGGACTCGTATTGACTTTACGAGACTAACAAAACCATATGAATTCAATTCTGAGGTCATTTACTCAAATTCACATATTCGAGTCGTCACGTAGCTCGACGCGAGTACGCGACCCATTTTGGTCAACTTATACGATTCTCATTGGAATGGAACTAAACGAACATCATTGAGTTTGTATGGGTCATACGAGTGCAACGCTACTGACCGGAATCCATTCTGAATTCATTTGCTCAAATAGCCTATTTAAGTCATTGTAGCTCAAGGTTTGGGGTAAAGCCAAGCTGTAGTTGGGTTACCGGGCCAACAAGGTCTCACTGGCCCTGAATAGGCTCACCAAAAGAGGTCGATTGAACCAACTAGATTTCCTAGGTGGTTCGATTGACCAGGTTAGAATTTTGAGATGTTACAGATCTGACGACTCAAATCGACCGATCATATTACTTGACTTAATTCCCAAAATATACATCCGAAAAATAAAAATAAATACTTGAAAAATGCAGAAAAATGAGCCCGACACGATCACGGACTCCGATGTCCATCTGGCGATCCCAAATATCGATCTCGTCTCTCAAATGCGACGCGATCGATCTCCATCAAAGTATTAATAAGATAATAATAAAACTTGTTTGTTAATTTGCAAGTTGGTTTTTATAGAAATAACTATTTTGTTAAAAAAATAGCCATATTCTCTTAAATTACCAGATTTGAATTTAGCCATCATTTAATTTTGATAAGTACCATTTAATTAAACGAAAAATATTTGATATTATTTGAATTCAGAATTAAATAATATTTCTATAATTCAATCTTAATCGGTCAACACTTTCATTATGTAAGTATCCAACAATTTTCTTATATTTTCTATTCGTTTGACATTGTCCTTTTGCTTTTTCTTGGATTTTTTTATTTCACGTTGTTGAATACTTAATATATCCTTCATGATTTCTTAGGATTTTCTTTCTTTAAAGAGCGCATATCACTTAAATACATTATTCAATATTAACAGGTATGATTTCTAGATTCTATTTTATGAATAATTCAATCATTAGGACTTGCTGGTAGCGGCTTTTAAACTACAAAACATGTACGCATTATTGATTAGTTTTTTCAACAACCTTATTTACCTTCACATTCTTCTAATGTAGTTGATGAAACAAAAATATTTAGGCAGATTTGTTTACGTTTTCCCTCACATCTCGTATTTCCTAATTGATTATTTTGTCCCTATTGAAGGATATCGATATAAATAAGCTTTGGGAACCTGCTCCTGCAGCTGGTTGGAGACCATCTTCAGCTCCCCGGTCATATTGGCCTTGTATGTATATACATGCTCTCTTGAGATAAGATTTCCTTTTGAAAAGTCCCATTATTTTGTTTTACATTTTCTAGTTAATCTGATGCCAAATTAATAATAAATTTTTATTGATTATCCTGTAGCTCCTCCAACTGAGAGCAATGGCTATTTAAGAGTACGCTGTAATGGTGGTCTAAATCAACAGCGCAGTGCGGTATGGGATTATTTATTTATTTACTATATTCTAAACTCAGACCTTTGGGTTGATTATGTAAATGAATTATTATTCTCCATCTTGAAATTAGCAACCTATCATTTGCAGCACAAGCACATTTTGTGTTATCAACATATTGAGTTTTAGTTATCAACAAAAAACTGACTTTGGTTTTTTGATTTTCTTATGGTAACTTCTCTAGGTATAAATTAAAAACTAATCCATATGCCATTATGTTGTCTACACTAACAATCACTTAATTCATCACTTAAGTGCCGTTTTGTTTATTTGCTTGAGTCTTTTTTAGAGCATGTTAAGCTGGATTTTGTGTTGTTCATATGCTTGAGTCTTTCTTTAGAGCATGTTAAGCTGGATTGTTTGTGTGGTATGTTGTCTTTAGAGGTCGATGAATGATATGAACATGAATAAGCCCAAGTTTTTCAAAATATTGCATTTTGATTGCATACCGTCTGACCTTATGATTTAGTGTTTTTGACATTTTTCTACCTTTTAATGTCTTATATTTACATGGTGCTTAAGGAATATAATACCATCAATATTTTGGAAACTTTGATATTCTTGTAGGTTTTAAGGGCGTATGCTGCTGTTAGTGCCGTATAATGTTATTAGAGATTGCAAACAATGGGACAAGCATGCATCTTACATTCTTACTATGTTTGCAAAAGTTCATTTGATTTCTTCCACCATTCAAATAAAATTAAAAGAAACATATTAAAAAATCAAATGCATTCCACATATTAGCAAGCCATTTGTTGTAAACTTTGTTCACGCTGTAGTTCAAAACCAACACACATGTTCAAGACAAGAAAACTTTGTCGATGAATAATTTTGTATGATCTTCCTCCAATAAATGTATTGCATTACATATTCCACGATAAGTATGCTCCGTGCGCAATATTTTTCTAGATATTAAATATTAAATGACAGAATATTCTAAGATACCAAAATCATAGGTAAAATTGTGCAGGCCTACTGAGATCATGAAAACTTAGGTTATTGCAACTTTCTTGTGTCTTGTAATAAGATTTCTTTTGTTTTGTTTTTCTGCCTACTGGTGTGCACAACACTTGAAATTGCATGTTTTGACCTTGCACAAATATTGTTGGTTGGTGATAGGTGGTTTGTGTACATATACTTGTGTGGAGGTAGATATGGTTATAAGTAAACTAGTGCTTTGGATGAAGTTTGAACAAATTCATATAATGTTTGCTCATGTTCCTTTATGTAACTCATAGATCAAGTTTGAACAAAAAAATCAAATTTAAAGCTTGATGGGCTTGCTTCTTTTCTATGGATTTGCAGAGTCCAAAAGCTAGTAATTTCAGATGATTCATATAAGATCCTTCATATCAATCATGCACATATAGAACACCACATGCTTTGGAAGAAATTTACAATATTGGCCTACTTGTTCCTTTATATTTGTGAGTATATTTGTTTGCTACTTAACAAGAGCTCAATAAGGGCTTTTATGTAATATTTAATTATTTAGTGGCTTAATTGCTTATTTGATGAATAATTCTATGTTATTGTATCATTTTTTGCATAATTTCAAAAATTTAAATGTTATTTTATTAATAAATATTTAACTTAGATGAATATGTTTAAGTAAATCTTAAATTAAAGTCTACTTTTAATTTATTAAATATTTGAGCTTCACATAACATTAGAATTACTACCGACTAATTCGTGTTAAATTTGTTGAAAGCTTATGAATACATTTATGTTTAATATCGGGTTAATTCTCTAATATATTAGTATTGTTGATATAATTAGTGATGTAGGATAGGCTAGGTGTGTGTGGTTTCTATTATGCAACCTAGGTGTTGTGCTGGGTAAAATAACTATTCTAATATAGGATGTTAGATGCAATGCACACAGGACCCGACGAATAGATCACAAGCAAGTAATAAAATTAAATCTCCAGCAATTAATCAAAACCGTGCAAAATTATTCTTGTAAGCAAGCAAACTTATGTTTTCCTCCGCGTTGAGGGTCAGAGCAATAACGCACTAGCAAATAGTTCCTGCAAATCACAAGGTTTCCCAAAACAGACAACCACAAAACTATAGATCCAAAATAGTATAAGATCACAATTCCATATTTCAATAGTGAAGACAAATATACATAGAAAAAGAAATGCTCACGAAATAAGAGATGCCAGCGTGGGGTGGTAGATCTGATGGTTGGAGATGCAAAGATGCGGTCCCGGAAGTGGCGATGGTGGAAGAGTGGTGGTTAGTGGGCTGAGTGGGGTTTGCGGCTAGGGAGGAGGAGGGTTGTCACGGGTAGGAGAGGGGATGAGGGTTGCGTCTGGAAGAGAGCATGGGGGCTGCGTCTGGAAGAGGGGATCAAGAGGGGGAAGGGAGTTGTTGGTGGCGTGCTGGGAGGAGACGCGAGACACGACTTAGGACAATACTGCAAGTAGGGCATCAACGGATAACCCAACTATTGTAGGGGGGGGGGGGTTAGGGCGCTGGGGAGTGGGGATCAGATGGAGCGGTGATTGTTGTAGATATGTTAGGGACTTAGGGTGCGGCGGAGGCTATGGGGTGGGGATGGCGGGCTATAGAGAGAAGGAGGAGGGGGGTGACAAAAAAAAAGATACAAGGAGATAAACGTTTTACCTATGTGTCGTCACCTATGGTCTCATGGAGTCATCACTGTGAGAGGATCATCGGAATCCGGGAAGAAGAGCTCTCCAAAATTCTGCAATACCCTTGATGGCTGCCCCCTTATTCATATTTATAATAAAGCTATATTAGAGCAACCTTACATCATCGGTTATGATTGATCGTTAATGTAAGGGTCCCAATCTTACTAAATAATAAGCAAAATGACAGTACAAAATATGAAAAAGCATGTAAACAAAAATCCGGATGAATATGTGAAGTTGGATTGTCGATCCCGTCAAGTCCTCCTGCGCGAATAGACGAATTTGGGTACCGACGGGTCACGAGCCAAGTGTGGCGGATAATCCCCATCAACTAGTTAGGTCTGATTACAACTTGAATTTGATTAGAAAATAAAATAACAAATTTGAGCAAAACTTTGAAATTTGGGCGACACTGAAGCTCGACTCAAGCTTGATTAGAATGTAAATGAATGGCCTTGAACAAACTAGTACTCAGCTCAGTTCGGTTCTTTTAGTCCTAAATATATAGAGAGGAAGACAATGTGAGAATCCATGAACACCTACTAGACTGCACTCGATTTATGGTGCATAGGAGAACAAACTATGTAATAAAGATAAAGATAACTGTATAACCCACCCATCTCAAAGTCCCAAAAATTTGATGGGTAATGGTGCAGACAGTTGGAATGAAAATGCATTGTCCCTAAATGCATGCATTTTGACTACCTTGCACAGATACTTAAAAATGCTCTGCGTATTGGCTCAGATGCGCATCAGATACGGAAAACACCGCGTTTCCGAAACTCTAGGAAACGTGATTTTAAATATTAAAAAATATTTAAATGGGAATCGCGTATCCCGCCTGCGGGATACACGATTCCCGTGCGATATCACGTTATCGCGCCTCTCTTTTATGTCACGCCTTTTTTAGGTTTACGCTATTCTTACGGAGACCGCTCACCCCCTGCGCCGCCCCTGCTGCTCCCTGCGCCGCCCCTGCTGCTCCCTGCGCCGCCCCTGCTGCTCCCTGCGCCGCCCCTGCTGCTCCCTGCGCCGCCCCTGCTGCTCCCTGCGCCGCCCCTGCTGCTCCCTGCGCCTCCCCTGCTGCTCCCTGCGCCGCCCCTGTTGCTCCCTGCGCCGCCCCTTCCCTGTAAGAAGTTCATTTGGAGGATAAAGCTCATTTGGATAGAGTTCGTTTGGGGAAGTGTTCTAGTGCATTCAATAATGAGGATAAAGCTCATTTGGATGCTTTAATTGTTAGGGCATTTTATTCGGTGGGGTTGCCTTTCAATCTAGCAAGAAATCCTTATAGGAGAGAATCATATTCTTTTGCTGCTAGTCATAACCTTGTAGGATATGTACCACCCTGATATAATTCACTAAGAACCACCTTGTTGTTGAAGGAGAAGATAGAAATTGAAAAAAGATTAGCTCCCATTCGAGGGATGTGGGTAGAGAAAGGAGTTAGTATTGTAAGCGACGGATGAAGCGATCCACAAAGAAGACCACTCATTAATTTTATGACAATAACCGATTCAAAAGCAGTGTTCTTGAAGGCGGTTAATTGTGAAGGTCAAACTAAAGACAAGTACTTTATTGCCTCTTTGATCAAAGAGGTAATTTTAGAAATCGGATATGAAAAGGTTGTTCAAGTTATAACGGATAATGCGACAAATTGCAAGGGGGCGGGCCAACTAATTGGGAGTGAGTTTCCAACAATTTTTTGGACTCCTTGTGTGGTGCACACTCTCAATATAGCTTTGAAGAACATATGTGCCGCTAAGAATTCGGAGAATAATGCGGTTACGTACGAAGAATGTTCGTGAATTACGCATATTGGTGATGATGCCATGTTCATAAGAACTATATAATGAATCATTCCATGAGATTAGCTATGTTTAATGAGTTTGTGGGCTTAAAATTATTATCCATTGCCGAAACTTGTTTTGCATCAATGATAATCATGTTAAAACGATTCAAACTTATAAAGAATGGACTCCAAAGAATGGTTAATAGTGTTCATTGGCTTCTATATCGTGACGATGATATGGAAAAAGCGAGACATGTGAAAGAGAAGGTGTTGGATGATGATTGGTGGGATTTCATTGAGTATGTTCTTTCATTCACCGCTCCAATATATGACATGATTCGCTTTTGCGATACGGATAAGCCTTGTCTTCATCTTGTATATGATATGTGGGACACAATGATTGAAAGGGTGAGGAAGGCTATCTACTCTCACGAGAGGAAAAGAGAAGAAGATGTGTCTACCTTTTTTGAGGTAGTACATGCTATCCTTATGGATCGTTGGAACAAGAATAACACTCCGCTTCATTGCTTTGCGCATTCCTTGAATCCAAGGTACTTATCTTTTTTAATTATAAATATATATTTTATCTTTTGTATGATTGATTTTTAACTTAATATTTTTTTTAAATTCACTAGGTATTATAGTGAACAATGGCTAGCGGAGGATCAAAATAGAGTCAACTTAAAGATCCGGAAGTTAGCAAGGAAAAGATTAAATGCTTGAAAAAGTATTTTCCAAGCTTAATGGAGCGCAATGTGGTCGCCAAGAAGTATGCAGAGTTCATTGACAAATCGGGAGATTTTAACGATTATGATTCAATTCAAAATCGTTATCTCTTAGATCCAAAGAGTTGGTGGATAAATCATGGCTCGCCGGCCCCTTCACTCCAAACCATTGCATTGAAGCTATTAGTACAACCATCATCTTCTTCATGCGCCGAGAGAAATTGGAGTACTTACTCTATCCATTCAATGAAAAGGAATAGAATGAAACCACAACGTGCAAAAGATTTAATAAACATCCATAACAATCTTCGACTTCTTTCTAGAAGAGATCAAAAATACAATGAAGGAGAGTCTATATTGTGGGATATTGCTGGCGATGGCTCTGAGTCATTCGAAGACGTAGGTACACTTGAGATAGCTAATCTATCGCTTGATGAACCAAGGTTGGAGCTCTCCATTATTGAAGAAGATGATGAAGTTGATACTATTGGAGAGAATGTTTAATTTTTAAACTTGATATTTTGCATGCGAATGTAACGAAACAATGATCAATCGATGTAATGATGTGAACATGTGATATATTATTTTTTATGATGTTTGTTTCCTTAAATCTTCTCTATATTCTTATAGCATTATATGAAATGTTATTTTTTATGATGGTACATATGATGTGGAGAGTTTGTTTATATGAAGAGTTTGATGGTCGTCATTACAATTTACATCTTATTGAATGTGGTGATTGAGATGGTATCTTAGTTTGTTAGTTGTATTTGTTTATATTGATTAATACTTATATTAAAATAATAAAAAAAAAATTAAAAACGTTTCCCGTATCCGTATTTTTTTTTAAAAATCACGTTTCTCGTATCCGTTTCGTATCGTATCCCGTTTCCGTCCCCATGCAATGTAGTATTTTGAAATGTCTATATTTAAAGTAGTCTACAGGTCTCTTGATTAAAAGTAAATAAGTTTTTCTATGCATTCTACAGTTTTATCCTTAAATGTTTTCTATCAAACGATTGTTTTCTTATTATTTCTCTTTAGATATGCAATGCAGTTCTTGCAGCACGCATCATGAATGCTACACTTGTGTTACCTGAGTTGGATACCAATTCTTTTTGGCATGATGAAAGGTATTCAT
Organism: Dactylorhiza incarnata; assembly: GCA_033032865.1. Classification (NCBI taxonomy): domain Eukaryota; kingdom Viridiplantae; phylum Streptophyta; class Magnoliopsida; order Asparagales; family Orchidaceae; genus Dactylorhiza; species Dactylorhiza incarnata. The sequence continues at coordinate 2,380,014 of JAWHQI010000258.1, forward strand.
TTTACTCCACTATTTGCATTACTATGCATGTTTTGAATTTTATTCCTATTCTATATGTTATCTTCATTCCATTTGATAATAAATCCCCAAAACACAAAAATCATGTATCTTAAACTAATTCACGCCTTCTTGGTTAACCATGTCACATTTAATGTTTTATGCAGAGCAACAGTTTGTTTTGGTAATTAAACTATTTTTTAATATATTTGTCTGTTCATTATGTAATCTTTTTTTGTACTAACTAAGCTCAAATATTTGTACTTCAAATGAAAGTTCTCATTGTTTATCTTATTTGGACTGGGCATCCAAATAATTTTTTCTAGCATTTTTCTTATCATAATTCCTGTTTGGATGTCCCAACATTATACTAATGCGAACTTACTACAAATAAACCCAGTGGTTTTCCAGGTGTTTATGATGTTGAACATTTCATTAATACTTTACGTTATGACATCCGCATTGTTGAAAAACTTCCTGAAATCACCTCTCATGGGAAAGCCAAGAAGTTGAAAGCTTTTCAGGTTAACATTCTTAACCCTTCTTGTTTTTAATTTGCATTCACAACATGAAATTTATGTGAAGTTAAAAGTTTTTCAACAATATGCATTTGAAGCTATACTTTTTCTACATCCAGATTCGCCCACCAAGAGACGCTCCTCTGAGCTGGTATGTCACAGATGCTTTAAAAAGGATGAAGGAACATGGAGCTATTTACCTGACACCCTTTTCACATCGGATGGCAGAGGAGATTGATGATCCTGAACTCCAGAGATTAAGATGTAGAGTGAATTATCATGCACTAAGATTCAAGCCACACATCATGAAATTGAGCCGTGACATAGTTAATAAGCTTAGATCACAGGGGCATTTCATGTCGATACACCTCCGCTTTGAGAAGGATATGCTTGCGTTTGCCGGGTATTCTGTTATGCCAAAATCTTAGTCATAGAATGTTTTCCTATATATGCAAATTTGAACTCCATATATACTTTTTTAGAACATACCAAATTGTTCTTATATTATTTATTCACTATTCTGGTATAAAAATGTGTTCTAGAATCCATCATATTGTGAACCTTGTATTCAAACATCCTTTGTACTCCATTTTAATCCGTACATCCAATTTTGAACTTTACCTACTCAGGCATCTTATGGACATCCATGTCTTTTCAAGACTAGAGCTATTTAATACTAATGACCTGCTTCCTTAGTTGTCACACTAGTGTTGCGGCAAAGCCTATCTTAGCAGTTTTATATAAGAAGCACTTCGTTGCTGTAGCTGCTGATGCTTCAAACTATTATGTGCAGTGCCATAAGTAATATCTTTATCAAAATGTTTTGATTCACACAGTAACTTATGAAAATTTTGAAATATATCTGTGGAAAAAAAGAGTGAAAACTTCTATATATATTAATCATGTATTACAACAAGTATTTGTACACTTATATAGGAAAAGAGAGGGAAGTGGAAATCCCATTCTAAGATGTGGGACTAAAAGAACTACAAAGAGAGTGGGCCTAGCTGGGCCTTCATTATTGGGCCTTTTTACATGATTTCTTTAACACTCCCCCACAAGCTGGAGCATACAGATCGTAGGCACCAAGCTTGGACAGGTAGAGCCTTTGTGAGAATGTCAGCTACTTGCTCGGCAGCAGGAACATGTTTTAACTCCAGTTTCCTCAGTTGTACCTTCTCCCGAATGAAGTGGCAGTCGACTTCGATGTGTTTGGTGTGTTCATGAAAAACATGATTTTTGGCAATATGTATAGTAGCTTGACTGTCACAATTAGTGGCTGGTGAGGGAAGTTTTACACCAATGTCACCGAGAAGACTTTCTAACATGGTGAGCTCGGACACAACAAAAGCCATTGCCCGATACTCAGCTTCGGCGGACGAGCGAGCAACCACTGACTGCTTCTTGCTACACCAGGTGATAAGGTGTCCACCAAAGTATGTACAATATCCACTTGTGGAACGACGATCATCCAATGAGCCAGCATAGTCAGCTTCAGAGTATGCAGTAAGAGATAAGGTAGATGAAGAACGCTTGTATACAAGTCCTTGTCCAGGAGCTGTCTTTAAGTATCGAAGGATGCGCTCAACCGCCTGAAGATGAGAGATACGTGGAGCATCCATAAATCGACTAACAACGCCAACAACAAAGGATATATCAGGCCTTGTAACAGTGAGATATATCAGTTTCCCCATAAGGCGTTGATAGTACTCCGGATTTGGAAGCAGTAGATCGGAGTCTGAGGCATGAGCACAGACCACAGAGCTTGTGATTGACATCCATAGGAGTGTCAGCAGGCTTGCAACCAGAGTAGCCAGCATCACGAAGCAAATCAAGGCAGTATTTTCGTTGAGACAGAAAAGACCATCAGGACGCCGAGCTACTTCGATACCAAGAAAGTACCGAATGTTTCCCAGGTCTTTAGTTTGAAAGACCGAGGCCAAATGTTGTTTGATCATATGTATTCCATGGAGATCATCTCCCGTTATCAAAATATCATCAACATATACCAGGAGAATCACAGTGCCCGTCGGTCTATGCTGAGTGAATAGAGAGAAGTCAGCCGAGCTTCGAGTGAACCCAACATCACGAACAACCTGACTGAACCTGTCAAACCATGCTCGGGGAGACTGTTTGAGACCATAAAGAGATTTCTTTAGACGACATACAAGAGACTCCCCCGTGGTCTCAAACCCGGGAGGTTGTTGCATGTAGACAGTTTCCTGTAAATCACCATTGAGAAAGGCATTCTTGACATCCAATTGATGCAGCGGCCAATGTCAATGAACAACGAGAGATTATAACACGAACAATGTTCAACTTGGCGACAGGAGAGAAAGTTTCATCATAATCCAGGCCTTGTTGTTGAGTAAAGACACGAGCAACAAGACGAGCCTTGAGACGTTGAATTGTCCCATCAGGGCCATGCTTGATGGCAAAGACCCACTCACATCCCACACAAGTCTGGCCAGGAGGAAGAGAGACAAGATCCCAAGTGTGATTTGCCCAAAGAGCCGTCATTTCCTCATCCATGGCTGCCCGCCATCCTGAATGTTGAAGAGCCTCCTGTAAAGAGTTAGAGGCGGAAATAGAGGAGAGAGAAGTTGCACATTCTCGGAGTTCCGGAGAGAGGCGATGTAAGGATACATAGTTTACCAGGGGGTGAGCCGTAGAAGCAGGTGCCGGATCTTCAGGCCGCAAGCTATCATTGGTAGAGGGCACCTGTTTTAGAGCATCCGACGTTGGAGAGCGACGAGTGTAGACACGAAGAAGAGGTGGTTTGGTGGTGATGGGAGTCAGTGTGGGAGTAGTGGCGGTAGTTGAGAAGTAACTGGAATAGTAGGACGAGGGATGGTAGGAGGTGTTGGAAGAGTGATAGGGCTGTTCTTCGAGGAAAGTGACATCGACAAATGTAACAACCTTCCGATCAATAGAAAAATAACAGACATAACATTTTTGAGTGCGAGAGTAACCGACAAACATATACTTGGTAGCGCGAGGAGCAAGCTTGTCTGTGGATGGACCAAGATTGTGAACTTAACAAGTGCAGCCGAAGACACGAGGTGTGATAGTAAAGGGTGGGGTGGAGGGAAACAAAAGGCTAAAGGGGGTCGCAAAGTTGAGAAGAGAGGAGGGCATGTGGTTGATGAGGTAACAAGCTGTGGACACCGCGAAATGCCAATACACTTTGGGAACCTGAATTTGAAACATCATGGAGCGAGCGACCTCAAAGAGGTGACGTTTTTTTCGTTCAGCTACCCCATTTTGTTGTGGGGTATACACACATGAGGTTTGGTGGATAATCCCAAACTCAGCACATAGATTGGTGAACATGTTATCGGTGTATTCTCGCGCATTGTCGGTTCTGATAGTTTTAACGGTGGTGGAGAATTGGTTGCGGGTTTCAGTAATAAAAGCACGAAATACACGAGTTATTTCAACACAATCATGAAGTAAATATAACCATATCATGCGAGAGTAATCATCAATAAACGTAATGAAATAACGACACCCAGAGCTACTTGTTACTTTATAAGGTCCCCAAATATCCGAATGAACTAACATAAAAGGAGCATCACTCCGAGTACAATGAGGAGAAAAATAAGAAAGATGTTGTTTGTCGAAGATGCAGGACTCGCAGGTGAAGTCGTTGAGGGAGAGATCTGGAAGAGCTTTCTTGAGTATTGGAAGAGGGGCATGTCCAAGGCGCCGATGCCAGTCAATAGTAATAACAGAAGAGAGAATCGTAGGGGGGAGTACCAGAGTGTATAGCTCATTCGTCAGTTTCCCTTTACCAATGATAGTCTGCGTCCTTCGATCCTGCACAACAGAAGAGGTGGAAGAAAATGTTACGTAGCAATCAAGGTCTTGAGTGAGCTGACTAATAGAGAGAAGATTAAACGGAGATCCCAGAACATGTAGAACCGAGCGAAGAGAGATGGAGTGAGTAAGAGGCTCGTCGGCTGATCCAGAAATCGGAGTGGTGTCCCCATTGGCCACAGTAATGTACTTCAGATGTTCAGAGTTCGTGTAGTGAGAAGGTTGCTTCGGGGTAATATGGTGTGTTGCTCCGGAATCCATAATCCAAGATGAACTATGGGAGAGACAGGAGATACCTTCATCGGAGACAGATGCCACTGAACTGGAGGAACGGCTGAGCATCCCTTTAATTTGCTGGAGTTGGGTGCGCAAGGCATCAATGTCGGTTTGATTGTTGGTGGGAGCATTGATGACAATAGAGGTCTGCGGAGGTTGTGGCAGACCATGCTTACGATAACACGTGGCCTCGAGGTGACCATCCCGACCATAGTAAGTACATTTAAAGGGAGTACGACTGTTTCGACCCTTACCCCGAGAAGAGGTCCGACCTCCACGAGAGGATGGAGGAGTAGAGTGAGGTGGAGAAGACTTCTGGAGCAAAGCCGAAGAGAGGTTTCCGGGAGCATCAGGGGGGGTGACCTTCAAAAACATGGAGCACACATCCGACAAAGACGGAATTGTGGAGGAGGAGAGGATTTGAGCCCGGATGCTGTGGAGATAAGGTGGAACACGTGCCATCATCATGGCAATGCCAACTGCTTCTTTTTGAGTACGTTGAGCAGCGATATCGGTAGTAGGAGGCTGATGCTGAAGCCAGGCTTCTACTAAAGTTTTGGATCGCGCAACAAATGAAGTGAGATCGCCAGTCACCCTCGGGTCAAGACACTGAAGGTCCGTGATGATGTCAAAGAGATGTTGCAAGTTGTCCTTGCCAGAATAAAAGGAGTGCAGTTCCTCCAACATAGCTTTATCCGTCTCATGATACATAGTCATACGATATGGTTCACTGTTCATCGAATTTAAAATCCAGGATTGGACACGACCGTCATCACGTTGCCATTCCTCGGTGGGCTCAGATGGAGTGGCTTTTGTCAGATGATGAAGGAGACCTTTTGGCTGGAGAACACGACGAACTGAGTGCATCCATTCAACACAATTCTTCTTCCCATTAAGGGAGATAGTGGTGATCCGAAGCTCATCACGAACTTCAGGAAGAGGAACCGTAACACGGGCCGGAAGAGACGGAGCATTGTTCTCGGCCATTGAAGAGCACGACAGCGGTCAAGAGAGCACGACAGCGGAGAAACCGGCGAGCAGGAGCAGCGCAGCGGTCAGAAGAGCTCGCGGCGTTCAGAAGAGTTCGCGGGCAGGTCGCTGTTAAGAGAGCTTGCGGCGGTCAGAAGAGCTCGCGGGCAGGAGAGCTCCCAGCGGTCAGGAAGGCACACGATCGGGAGAGCTCGCGGCGAACAGAAGAGCTCGCAGCTAATAGAAGAGCTCGTGGGCAGGAGAGCTCCCGACGGTTAGGAAGGCACGCGATCAGAGAGAGCTCGCGGCGAACAGAAGAGCTTGCAGGCAGGAGAGCTCCCGACGGTCTGGAAGGTACGCGATCAGAGGAGCTCGCGGAGGTCAGAAGAGCTCGCGGTATCGTGGTCTCGCGGTCTCGCAGAGCCGGAGATCTAAAGCAGTTCTGCTATCAGGGAGATCGCGGTAAAGATGGGCAGAGACGCCAGCGGGCAGGCAGAGAAGCAGGCGGTCTTGCAAAGGCGGACAGGCGGTCTCGGTAGCAGAGCTGAAGACAGCCGCGGGTAGGAAAAAAACGAGACCGCAGGAGAGGAGCGGTCACTGAACCGATGGGCCCCAGCTGGCAGAGAAGAGGGTATAAAAGGAGGAGGTGCAACTAAGAGAGCAGGAGAAAAAAAACTCCAGATGGAGGGAGCAAGGGCTGCGGTCACAGGAAAAGTGACCGCAGGAAGCAGGAGCTGCGGTCACAGGAAAAAGTGACCGTAGGAAATGGCGAGCCTGTGTCACAGGAAAAAGTGACAGTAGGAAATGGCGAGCCTAGGAATCAGGAAAATAAAACATGTACCGCGCGAAATTCTAAGACCGATTTCGCTCTGATACCATGTGGAAAAAAAGAGTGAAAACTCTTATATATATTAATCATGTATTACAATTTACAACAAGTATTTATACACTTATATAGGAAAAAGAGGGGAGAGAAAATCTCATTCTAAGATGTGGGACTAAAAGAACTGCAAAGAGAGTGTGCCTAGCTGGACCTTCATTATTGGGCCTTTTTACATGATTTCTTTAACAATATCCTTGAGTATTGGTTGGAACTAATATCCTAACTAACTTCAAAGAATTCATTCTTTTCCTGCGTCATGGAATTTGCAGTGTTTAATAATGGAGTCAGTGAATTCAAATTTCATTTTCATATATATATAATATATATAAGGGAAAAATACTCTTTGGCTAAACATTCATCTTTCCAATTTTACTCCTTCTTTATTACTGTTTTTTATAATTGAGTTTAATTTTACTTCTGCTTTATTACTGCATTTTTGTATTGGTTTTTTTTACGGGGATGGCGAACAACAGATGTACTATCGCGTCGGGACACAGGGGAACCCCGTGCACAACTGCTTGTATATTTATATATATCAATGGATGCTTTTTCTGCATTACATTTACAAATTATGTCTGTTATGTTATCAATTGATCCTGGCACGACATAAAACTAACTAGGAGCGGTCAATTTTGAAATGGTTATATTGGAACAATGAAGCATTCAATTAAGATCAAGCCGTTAAAATGTATAGTAAATTGTATACATACATCATAAGAAGCATATCATAATTAATATAACTTATTATAACTTAGAGTTACCGTTAAGTGGTTAAAATGGTGAAGTGTAGAGTATGCCTTGGAAACTTAAGGTAAATTTTATAAAATTGTTATTAGGCTGACGATGCAGTTTGGGCCTAAATACTTGACAATAAAAAAGTTAATGATACTTATAATGAGTGTGGTAGGAATGTGCGAAAAAGCTAAAAAAGATCAACTAAAGAATTATTATATTAGAAACAATGAGATTGATATTTATTGAAGATAAGATGATATGAAGTAGTCCTTATATCTCCTAAAATGAGTATGGATTCATATGGTTGTATTGGGTCAAAAACTAAATATACTAAGGGTTTGGATAGCTGTTCGAATCACTGAACTACGTATTTTCCTCCTATTCATTCTTATCTCAGAGTGAGGTCGATGACGCTAGGTGAGCGCAGCTTCTGTTTCTTTTCTCATTGATGCCTTCTACATGGTTTCCAGATTGTGGACGATGTTGTTGGCCTTGCCGATTTGTATCATTGATGAACGACTGATGCGACTAATGTGACACTAGGAGACGCAAACACATCCTAATGTCCCTCTATTTACTTTATTTTATTTTCAGCATGGTCTTTTTTATTATTTTATTTCCCGCACATTTTTCGTTCCCGCTCATTTTATTTAGGCACACATGTTTTGTATTTTGAAGATGACTTATTGGATTGACCGACCAATAAGACAATAAATAAACAGGTCTTTTGAGAGAGTACTTCAAAAAAGTAGCTTTGGATAAAGAGAATTCTCAACCTTTGCCCCACCCCAGCCTCCAACAACCCATCTATTATCGAGGATTTCTAGTCGAAGCTCCAGCCTAAACACAACTGCCTTCTCAACCCACTCGTATGGATCGTTCACAACTCTCAGGCCACCCGATTTATGATAGAATTTCCGCCCGGTCTATTTGGCTCACTTCAGTTAACCGGGATCAGAAGCTTTATTCAGGCCACCCTAGAATGTAATGTAGCTTGTAACTAGAATTCAAAATGTCGATCTAAAACTGTTCCACTACCGTCATGTTGCTGAATAACCAAGACATGAGTAAACTCCTCCAAGATAAGTCTGAAAGGTAAATGGGATGTGGGAGACTTTGGGCTGTGGTAGGTAGGTGGACAAAGCACGGATCCTTCGCTGCAACTCATAACCTGCAAGTAACATCTTTTTCCCGAAAGATGCAGGAAACTCATCTCCTTTGAAAAAATATAACCCCCAGGGATAAAATCCGCCATGGAGCTATAATTTTCCGAAGATGCTTGCAACTTGTTAGCTATAATTCGTGTATATCATTTAATTTATCAATAAAATTCAGAGCATTAAAGAGACGTGTATCATAAAGTGAGAAGGAAAGAGGAAAAATCAAAGAAGGTACGTGGCAAACAGGCTCAACATGAGGAATCATTAACCCATGTTGCATCATACACTCTTCTGTCAGACACATACATGCGTCTATGAGACCTAAATTAAACACCTCCATTTTATCATTCGATTAAGTCCGGTGAGTGCCATAAAATTTAATTTTGATCCCAAATTTATCCTTTAAAATTTCCCATAGAAAACCTTTAAAGTGCGTGTTCTTGTGAGGAGTGAACATCAAAGGGGTACTCTTTATCTTCTTAACATGATGACGTCAAAGTAGACCAACAATATCACGATGAAATTCAACGCGTTCACCTATAATCGAATGATAATGGAGTGAAATGAAAATGCGGTCGACAAATATAAAATCGATATAGTGAGGTGTCTAAGATAAGTGGTCATCAGATGTAATGCGGGCAAACTCAGAAATACAAGATGATGCATCAATAACCGATATAGGTGGCATCAAGTAATGGCACATCAGGATCACATTTTTCTTCCTGGAGTGGGGGTCCAGACTAAAGTGTAGTGGTGAATGAAAAAGGCGTAGTGGAATCAGTTGGAGGTGAGATAGTTGATTGTGAGATCCTCTCGTGTGCCCTTGAAACAAAATAGTTCTTCTAGGGAAGAAGAGCAATCCAACGCCCATGATTGTCGAAGGAATGATAGTTCCTCGTGCCATCATGCATGATCGTATTGTCAAGATCATCCTAACAAGATGTGGCAGAAATCAATGGCGGTGACATGCCATAATACTTTATCCTGACATGTGCTTCCTATAGAAAACTCTACGAGATAGTGGTGGGTAACATGTATAGTCAAATGGTTATTAACTCCAGATGAGCTGTATGGTTGTTCCACCATACATTGAGAAACAAAGTTCTCCATACTACCACTGTCAATGATAATGAAACAAAACTATCACTGAATGCTTGCAGTAGTGCGAAAAATATCGTTCCTCCTATGATCATCCTCAATGGACTCGCTAGGGGGTAAACAAGCTATAACGAAGGACAAAGATTAAGTGATCAACATGCTCTCCTTCTACTTCTAATACATCTTCAGTCTCGGGCTTGAGTTCAGGATTGGAGTCACTACTGTAAATTTCATGGTCATCAGTAGAACTAATAATAGCGACGAAGTGGCATCGCCGACACTCAAATGATTTGCACCCGGCTCCATACATTTGAAGCATCGAAACCAGTGTTGGGCTTAGACCCAATGCTCTTCTTACCTGAGAGGGGTTAGTGGGAGGGGTTGGGGTCCCAATAGTGATGTGAGGGCGAGGGGAATCTAATATCCTAGCAGTGGGGGCAGTGGTGACGCTTGATGAAGGTTTATCAGTGGACCTAAGTCCGGATATCCACTTATGTAAGGACTCTACTCTATGGGCTTTACTAGAGATTTCGCCTAAGTCGTGATAATCGTGCAGCTCTAGTTGGTCCCGGATGGAATAACGTAACACATTTAGGTAACAGGATGCAGTCATGTCATCTTCCTCGCAAAGGTTGAGTTGAGACTGAAGGACGATGAATTCATTGGTGTACTTGTCCATCGATGACTTCTCCTGTCGTAGATTATGGAATCTACGACATAGTTTGGAGATAATCTGGGGTAATAGATTGCTTCCTAAGTTGGGACTTGAACTTAACACATGAAGGGGGCATCCTGATAGGGCCTCACATTTGGGATCTAGTTTGCTGCCGGGCAATGTAGAAATTCTGGAGGAGGTTGGAGTTCCCCTTCTTGGACCCTCAGGAACTTATATCGACGATGAAGGATGACCGGCGGCGGAAGGAGTTGTTCCGGTGGAGGGTGGCTCAAGAACGGTTGGCGTCGGCGCGTGAGCGGGCGCACGGCTAGGGTAGCGGGTCGGGAGAGGAGACCGTGAGATAGAAAAAAGTTGAGGAGAGAGAGAGAGAAGAGAATTGATTAAACCTTTGCATAATCACAATCCAAGCAACCCTCCCCTATATCCTGGTGGGCTCAAATGCAAACAAACATTAAGTTCTCAAATGCCCCCTTACTGGGCTTAACACCATATGAGGTCAAAAATAAAATGTGATGATAACAAAGCACAAAACTAGAAGACACAAAATACTAGCGATGCTAAATTAATCCTTGCGTGGTTTTGCGCGACACTAGTATGTGACTCCCCAACATTGATCCGCAACATTTCCTCCCTTGTCGACATCAAGCTTGTCCCACCGTTGTGGTGGTAGTTGGACCAAGGGTTCTGGGGGCGGCACTCCAATGAACGGCTTTAACTGAGGTTGTGAATCTGGGCATTAGGTGGGAGTTAGAGGTGATATGCCATTTCGCTGATACGCTGCAAAACTTCAAACGGGCCATAAAAATTGGGGCCCAACTTATGGTAAGGGCTCTTGGCGTCTTGGCGACTGATGTCTGATGGTATGGTCGGTGTTTCAGCCACACCCTATCCTCAGGTGCGAAGAAGAGCTCGCGATGGCCCCGGTTGATGATGAGGACCAATTTTGAGCTCCCTTATCTAGGAGGTCTGGGGTTCAAGCCCCAACCTCAACAACCCGCCACTGGAATTAGCGGTTGCGGCCATTTAGATCCGTGGAGAGGGGTTGGGGCTTGAACCACTCCGGGCACGATACAACAAGCAAGTACATGCGTGATCATAGATAACAAGATGCACGATAAATAAATAAACGTGCGCGAATACATGTGCTACACAAATAAAAATGCGGGAAATAAAATACAACAAATATGCGACTTTGGTTGCATCATTCGTTATATATGTAACAAGCTTAGTTTTTATGGTTTCTGAGCCGAGGTCGCATACATGAAAAGAACAATTACTGCAACTCGAGGGTCTTATTCCTTTAGGTACTACATTAAGAATGAGCACCACTCTAGTGACGTTGACACTACTCCCTTTCCTATTTTGGTGGATGTCTATCAATGAGTGTAAGATAACGACGAAAGGAGAGGTTGTTCTTAAATAAGTTAAGGCCTCTTCAAGACAGAAGAAGGGATAAAGATTTCAAATTTGTATCTTCTAGAGACGGAAGATGATTCGAGCCTGTCAGGATAGAAACATGCTCATATTTAGGCCGAGCAGACTAGTACTCATGTTCCACTCTCTATGACCCCTCCACCAAATCTAGATCAGAGTCTATTTCTGTAGCTACATATGCTCTTCCCACTCTCCGTAGTAGTCTAATATATACCCTATTGATTAATATATTGGGTATCACTATATTACCCCTTTTGCACATCTATTTCTACTATTATTATTCAAAATTGTTTTTCAAATGTTGTTTCCAATTCTCAGTGGAAGAAAGTCATGGATGATGAAATGGAAGCCTTAAAACTTAGGAAGTTGTTCCAACACCTATGGAATGACACTTTGGGTTTTGATGGGTTTTCACTATCAAATATCAAGAAGATGGTACTCTTTTCGCTAGATCAGACTTGTTACTAAGGACTTTACTTAGATTGATGGAGTAAGTTTTTGGTGAAACCTTTGCACATGTTGCTAACCTTAACTATGTAAGGATTCTTTTATCTGTTGCTACTCGTAAGTCTAGGTTTACTCACCAACTCCATGTGAAGAATACCTTTGTTCACGGGAATCTCCATGAAGAGATTTATATGCTTTCTTTCCCAGCTTACAAGAACTTCAAGGGTATATGTGTCGACTGCATAAGTCTATTTATTGGTTGAAATAGTCCCTCGCTTGGTTTGATAAGTTGAGCTCTGAACTTATTGATATGAAGTTTTTCATGAGCATTTATGACACTTTATGTTCATTCATATGGCCATGGATCATATCACTATTTTGGTTATTTGCGCGGATGATATTATCATCGTAAATGTTAAAGAATAACATATTATGTTAAGAATGATACTTCTTCTTGGAATCAAATATCCGGATTTACTTGGATATTTTCTTAGAATTGATGTGGCTAAATTTGTTGTTCGTATCTTTATTTGTCATAGAAAAGACTTTCTTACTGAAATATGGTACTTCAGATTTAAGCTTGTTGATAATCCCATTGATCCTAACTTCAATGTTCACGAAGATGATTCCCTTGTTTTGGACAAGAAAGTTTCAACGGTAAGAAAATTAATCTACTTAACCATCACCTGGCCTAATATTTCTCTTTCTGTTAGCTTTCAAAGTCAATTCATGCCAATCTTATAATCTATTTTTACTAAGTTGCCCTTAGAATCTGAAAGTATCTTAAGAAAGCTCTTGGACAAGAAATTCTCTATAAAAGTCATCAATATCTGAATGTGCATAGTTATTGTGATGCTGATTGGACTTGATCTGCCTCTGACAGATCTTCTAGCGGCTATTTTAGGTTTGAGGGAAGAAATTTAGTGTCTTGAAAGAATAATAAGCAGAATATTTTAGCTCGATCCTCAGTGAAAGCAAAATACGAGAAAATATTCCCCTCTACCGTGAAAATTAGACTGTCGTTCACATAACTTCTAATCATGTATTTGATGAAGCATATTAAAAGTGACTGACACTTCTCATCAGAGTGAAAGTTCAAACTTAGGCCATCTCGAATCTTTTTGTTCCTTCTGATACTCAATTGATATATATGTTTACTAAGGTTGTGTTATGTCAAAACCTGTATAGAAATTCTACTATTCTTAAGATGATGGATTCTTATGCTATTTGTTGGTGCGAGAGCTGAAGGATAGTAAACTTACCAGAAGTTACTTTATCTCCCAAAACGACTTTATGTATTGATATGATTGTATTGGGGCAAAGAGTAAATATACTTGCTTGGATAGCTTCCAGAGTCACTGACTAGGTATTTTCCTTCTCTTCGTCTGGACAATTAAAAAATGCACAAATTAGACTGGTAAATGCAGTTAATATCAAAAGAATTAGTATGAGAAGAGGTATACCCAAGCTAACATGGATGAATGATGTTAAAGATGATTTATGTAGTTTTTGAATTTAAAATCTCAAGCAGCACTTGATTAGTTGATATGAACGAATAAAAAATGAGAATTCATGCAACTCACTCCATTGGGATTAGGTTCTCAGCTTATTGATAATGATGGCGGCAACTCTCTATCCAAAATGCTTATGTCACATTTGAAACCAGTACTTTGGAAATAAAGGCACTATTTAAAAAATATATTTGGAAGTAAAAAAATTTGTATAAAATTTGATGATAAGTATTGAACTTTTCTGCAGCAGCCTGTGCGGCCGCGACAATACCCATGCCACGATAGTACACCGTCCGCAACGGTACCACCACCGGTTGCATAGTAGTAAGAGTCACTATTCAAATTAGAAATGAGTCCTATCGGGGCTAATGGATGTTTTTTTTAAATGCAGACGTAGATCCGACAACTATCTTGCGATAATGAAATTTTAAATCACATTATGCTAGATTGGTTATAGTTGATGAGGCTTAGCAAATAGGAAAACACATGTTGTTGTATAAGTGTGAGAGCACACAATCAAATTACTCAAGCAGATATGAACATACAAAGTTACAAAAGTTCGACAACAATGATTACGAAATAAATAGAACTAGAGCTGAAATTGACACCAATTCAACATAAAATTAATGACACCCAACTTGGAAACTTACACAACTATGGCGTAGAGGGCTTGGCGGGTACCCGACAAGTCTCAGGTGGCCGGGAATGATGCAATAGACTAGATTAGGGCCTCCACGGGGAACTCATATTGTTGAGTTGTGCTGCTGCAGGGCTGGATGAGTAAGAACAACTGCTGGGAGGATCGGAGGTGGCTGTTTGGGTGACCGGAGACTGGCTGAAGGATGTGGTGGGATTGGAGGAGGCTGACAGACGACTAAAATGAAGTGGTGGGGGGGGGGGGGGGGGGGGGGATGGCCCCCTGGGAGTTTTGGTAGCAAACAAAGAAGGCAAATACTGGGCGGATGTAGTGGGGGAGGGTTTTGTTATGGGCTTCGTACCCAGTTACTATGTTGTGTCCTTATTATATTGTGTCGTTATATTTATGTCATGTCGTTGTATTTCTATTTGTCGTTTAAGGGAACTTAATTACGTCTATGCCCCTTATAATTTCTTATTTAAAGGTCCCTTGGGCTAGTGGAATGATATGCCAAGAGTTAATTTTATTTTCTTGTCCCCTTGATGAGATTGTGGTAGCTCTCTCCTCCTGAGCACACCCCGCCTAGGTAGCCGCGGTTCCAACTCCACTGTATCCTTCATCGTCGTCATCCTCGCCTCCGGCCATCCTCCAGCGACTATACCGAAGTGTTACGGGCACGCCCATAAAAAACTTGGTATCAGAGACTTCAGTCCTTCTCCTCCCTTCCACCTGATCCAGTGACATCCCACAACCAAAAAAAAAGAGTTGACCAACACCAGAGGGAAGTCTACTGTTGAGAAACGACCAACAACATAAAGAAGCTTCGTTTTCACCCCTGGTTCTCAGGCGAGGTTCACCACCAGCAGAAAGAAGTTTAGGCTGAGGCGCCTCCAATTGCAGCAGAACCGACAGCCACGTCGTCTACAGAAGTCCTCGTCCGCTTCTTCTTTTCTCGCGACCATTGGACACGGCGTCGACCACCTCTCGCGTCGTCGTCCCTATCAGAAGCAACGCCCGACACACACTCTCAAGAACCAGCATGCGCTCGACGAAACCGTCAGTGCCGTCTCCCTCACCTGTGATCGACGCAACCGTCTGGAGATTGACATCTTCCGTAACCGTCATCTCCCGTAACCGTCTGGAGATCGACGCAACCGTAGCAAACGACCTCATTATCGTCAGTTCCCGTAACTGTCTTGAGGTCGACGCAACTGAAGCGGTGTCTTCTGCAGAAGAATTCCGAACGCTTCTTCTTCTCACGCCCAACGCCACGATCGAGCCCTGCGCCTCATCCTTATGCTTCGAAGCCACTTTTTCTCCTGTATCGTGCCCTGCCAACGCCAGCGCCGCAGAACCCTAGTACGCCACTTAAAAGTTTTGGAATCTTGTGCCTGTGCCCTATTCTGATTGCTTACCTCACAGGCCAATCAGCTTTGAGGGAGTTTTATTTTGCGTCAACATAGGGAAGCGTCGTTGTTTCACGTGGCACCTCAAGTTCGAGCACTTCCGTTCCGCTCACAGATACACGTTTTTTATATACTGCTTTCACCCTGCGTTCTCTTTCATTTTCGTCCATCTGGTGCCAGATTTGTGTGATTAAGGCCCAATTCATGATAAATTGTTGGTTGAGACTGTTTGGATGAATTCTTCTAGCAGGTGTGGATTTTTGGTCATTTATAAGGGATTTGATGTCAAATTGACTTGTGCACGCACGTGCGGAATTTACACACGCGCGTGCGCCCAATCCTCTTGTCGATGAGCCATCTCGTCGATATTTTGTGTCGTCTCATCGATCTGGTGCGCGTCTCGCCGATTTCAGTTTGTGCATGCACGTGCAGAATTTTCGCACGCGCGTGCGCCCATTCGATGAGATGTCTCGCCGATTTTTTGTAGTTAAAACCTTCTCGTCGATTTTTGTTGTCTCGTCGATCCGAGTTGCGCGTACATCTCCGCACGCTCGTGCGTGTGCGTGCCTCTGGTGCGTGCGCCCCATTTCCTTCTTCCCAGTCCACTCGGATCGTTCCGAGTTTGCGTGTGCGTTTTTCACGCATGCGCTGTTGCGCGTGCGCCTTTCTACAGTTCATTTTTACCTCACGCACGGGCGTGCGTTTCGTGTCGCATGTGCGCCCTGTTTTTCCTATAAAAGTGTTGTTTGCGATTTCAGCAGTGTCCTTCGATTTTCTTCCGCCGAATTCCGCCGTTTTCTCCCCAAGACCTAGGGTTTCGTCCCTAGGACTCCAACCTCCCCAAACATTCCAAAGGTGTAGAAGGTGATTAACAATGTTCCATAGGAGCTTCAAGCCGGAGCACTTAGCGTTGAGGCGAAGGCGACCCGGGTTAAGATGCGTTAGGAGAGGGTGACAACTTCTCCCGTATCGTGGACGAGGCCAAGGAGGAAGAGGAAGAGCTGGTGGACCAAGCCGAGCTCCCCTACGAGCCCGAGGAGATTAGACTTTCGTTCCCTCCGTGCACACCATGACCATTAGGTGTATATGCTCATAGGTATATTTTCTATTATGGATGGTTTGGACGAGTTTGCTTGTGTGTTGTTGTGATTAGTTGTGGTTGGTCGTTGCTTTTGCTCGGCGCAACGAGCGAAGAGGAGGCTTGCGACCCGCGGAGGTGTGAGGCGGAGGCTTGCGACCCGCATAGTTGGCCTTTGCCTTTGCAATGTGCAACGAGCGATACGATGCTTATGGCCCGTGGTAGTGCGCAGCGGAGGAAGACGACACGTGGAGGTGTGAAGCGGTGCTTGCAACTCGCATTGTTAATTTAGTTTTTTTCTTCTTGTTTCCATTTCGTTACCAAAACCAAAACCCCCCGTTAGCACCGACCCTAAAAGACTTCCATCTCAAGTCTTTCTCCAAAGAAAACTCCACCCCGCCGTGTTCCACGAGATTCGATAATCGGGGATATATTCCCGTTTTTTTATTACTTGACAACGATCGGTTCACTGCTGCGAGTGTGCATTCAAAGTGCATCACTCACTCCGCCAGAAACAAGACCCATTACTCGCTCCATTTCTTGCTCCTCACACAACATAGGTGACTCGTCGGATCAGCTGAGCCAGCTTCTGACAATGATGCAAGCCCTCATGGCACATCAAACTGCCGTCGAGGAACGTCATCGGGAGACCATTGCTTCCCTCTCCAAGAGTCTCGATGATCTCACTTATGCTCCGCCATTCTCCACTACTCCCGCACAAGAGCAAGCTTGCAACAGTCAGACGCCTCCACCGCTGCTCCTTCGACATGATTCCCTGACCATGGTACCACCGGAAGTCAACATCGTGCATGGTTCCACCAAGTTGGCATTCCCATCTTATGATGGAAAGGACGATCCCTTAGGCTGGCTCACCAGATGCAAACATTTTTTTAGCCCTCAACAGACACCGATGGCAGAATTAATAAGTGCGGTCTCCTTTCACATGCTTGATATCGCTCAGTTATGGTTCGCCCGTTTGAAGGCGACAATCCTGGAAGCTTCTCTTTGGCCCACCGATTCACAGCAACCCCCTTTGGGCCCTCACGACATTACGTCAGACTGGGTCGATTGATGGATATCTGGAACAGTTTCAAATTCTTCTGGCTCACGTCATGATACCCCCTGAGATGCAAGTCGTCATCTTCACAGCCGGACTTCACGATCTACTGTGCTTGGACGTCGAATTTAGAGTTCCCAATGACTTAGTGACTACTATGAGTTTAGTCAGATTGTGTGCACATCAACTTCAGCTGGCTCAGGAGACCTACTTCACCACAGATACATGGACTCAAGAGGGATTTGTCGAAGGCACCCAAACCCCATAGATCCATCGACTGTCTCGTGCAGAAGTGTTTGACCGACGCGCACAAGGGTTATGTTATAACTGCGATGAGCAGTGTACTCGCCGACACCGGTTCAAAAGACTTTTTTATCTGTATGTGGAAGACTATGATGATGAGGGCATGTGGTGAAGATTGACACCGTCATTGATCTCCCTTAAGCTTGAGCTCAAGCTCTTTTTTCACGGCAGGAGAGATGTCATGGGCTTCGTGCCCAATTATTATGTTGTGTCCTTATTATATTGTGTCTTTATGTTGTGTCACTATATTTATGTCATGGCGTTGTATTTGTCGTTTATGTCGAGTCTAAAATTGGGGGACTTAATTATGTCTATGCTCCTTGTATCTCTTATTTAAAGGTCTCTTGGGCTAGTGGAATGGTATGTCAAGAGTTAATTCAAATTTCTTGTCCCCCTGATGAGATTGTGTAAGCTCTCACCTCCCGAGCACACCCCGCCTAGGCAGCCGCGGTTTCGGCTTCACTGTATCCTTCGCCGCCATCATCCCCACCTCCGGCCATCCTCCGACGACTATACCGACGTGTTACGGGCAAGCCTAAACAGGTTTTCAGTCCAGTTATTATTCCTAGACTGAAATCAGATTTCAAGGGGTGCTCAATTGTATGGGGAGATGAAATTGAGGACCGGGAGGTTGGCTAGGGGATTAGGGGGTAGGGCGAGTTTGCTGTTTGGGAGGGGAATCAGTGGGCGTCTGGACGGTAAAATGAGAAGGGGGTGCATCACCAAGGCTTGAAGTGAAGGGGAGGTGGGAGTCCACATGGGGAAGTTCTTTTGGGAGGTGGCTGGTTGTAGACTTGTAGTACGCGAGGGAATTATGGTGTGGGGAGGGAATTGTGGAGTAGTGGTATATGAGAGGTAATGAGAAGTTTGAGGAAAGGTGGGCCTAAAATTTAGAACGTGGTTATAATGGGGTAGTCGGGTAGTGGGAAATTGGCTAGGAAGTGGGGATAGTGGTATATTTCTAGTCCCTTCCGCTATAAGCTTTAGTTATTTTTGTTATGATACTAATTTTTTATACTATTGCTTAGTTTGCTTCATATTATAAGTTTCGGTCATGCTTATGAATTGATGTTAAATTAGGTAGGGGTGTTACATCATGAACACAACTATTTTTCAAATTCTCCATGTTTATACCGATTAATGGTGGTAAAATAGCAAGAGAAAAGCTTAAACATCAATTCAACACAAAGAATCAAGGATATCACCCAAAAGGGATTCAAAATAATTAATGATTTAAATATCAAAACTTGTGCAAACTTCCAGGTAAATATTTCATTAATTCCTCTGGATTTTACCCAGAACCCCCGGAAGAATTATTGTCAAGCCATGTGTATTATCCTAAGGCAAGTAAATTAGTAGACATTCAAAACCAACCAACTACAATATGCTTTTAATAGCACATCTGTCCACCAATCGTTGAATACCTGAAGAAACAATTTTCACCATACAATCTTAACACCCAATTTAAATTGGAGAGTTTAAATGTCATCACTTAGCTTGCTTCTAAAAGTTGAAGAAATCACGGTTAGTTTACCAATATGTCAATTGATTCATGGTTAAAATCATCATTTCAGTTGATTCAAATTTCAAATTTATGAAGCAAAGTAAGTTGCAATATATCACTACCTTCCAAGCCCTTATTACCATCAACAGAGATAGAGAGTTTCAATTGATTCATAATACAAAATAAATTAGTTATACTTTAAGAGCTACATTGCCATTAATGATTTCATCCACCTCAAAAAGCTGCAATTGATCGAAATGATTCCCGCGAGAAATAGGAAAACAGAAGCACTTCTTTGAAATTATACAAGCTAGCTTTACCATATTATTGCTGATTGAAGAGAGGAGAAAACCAGGAGCAGCTCGAACGAAGAGGGTTTGCGGAGAGCAAAGCGAGTTCAAGGGAAAGTGGTCTTGAAACCTGTACGTCCAACCACACTGATTAGGTATAAATTAAGAAATAATTATCAACTAATATCAGTTATAAATTTGACCATGAATACAACCGTGATCCAAAATATCAGTTATAAATATTACCTTGACGATGAGGATGGAGGAAGCGAGGTGGAGGCAAGGTCGTTGGGTCTGTCAGAAATGCAATTGAACCTCAGCCCGGCGAGCGAAAAGCGATCCTGGTTGCAGACTGCGGAAGACCAGTCGTTGATTTATTCCGCCATTTATCGAATGGGATCGTCGATGCCCTAGCAGAGAAAATACGAGCCGAGGGGTCGGGGTTTGGAGGAGAAGCCGAGTCCTAGCACCTCCGTGCGGTGGAAACAACATGAGGAGTTGCGACCTTCGTTAGCGGATAGGGGAGAGGATCCAGACCTTGCAGCCTCATGCGGTCGTCGGCGGAGAGGGGAGAGGATCTGAATCGCGGAATAGGAGTCGAGGTCTCCCCATGACCTATTTAAGTTCTTTGAAATTTAAAACTAGAAATTTTGTTTTTGATCTTGAATGGAGGGCTAGGATTGTTTTGATGGTCCTATATGCTTACCAAAAGTTTTCTTTTAAAGATTAGTGTAGATAGATATGATTTCTGGAGCTTGCTAATCAGCTTGTTAACTCAATAATTGCATTTGTTTTGCAATCTAATGCACAACGAACTTCAATATCATCATCGCAAACTTTTTAAATGACATCTTTTTCAAACATTGAAATTTCAGGTGCTTGGATATATTTACATCTGAAGAACAAAAGATCTTGATGAAATACCGAAAAGAGAATTTTGCAGAAAAGAAGCTTGTTTATCAAGAGAGGAGGATAATTGGAAAATGCCCCTTGACTCCAGAAGAGGTAAACACGTGTATAAGATAATTAATCAATTGATAAATATTTGTTTTCTGTAGTTTAAGAAGGTGCCCAAGACTGAGAAGAAGCTGAAAGAGGAGATGATGTGTGACGCAGGACGGTCCTATGTGATGAGAAAACACATGAATGAACTCCTACATGCAACCATACATATCTGACAAATTTTAACTTGCAATAACTTTTCTTTATAAAATCAAATATTAACGATAACCACAATAATTAAAGCATACACAGAAAGAAACAAGAGAGATAGTACAAGCGCGAGAGTGCGCAAAATCAAATACTATTTGAATTAGGAAAGCACAAGGACGAAAACAAATTGAAACAAGACTTACAACCCACTATCTCTAAAAATAGAGAACAAACACGAGATCCAACATTAAAAGAAATGAAAACAAACACGAGATCCAACATTAAAAGAAATGAAAACAAACCTTGAACTTTGCAAACAATGGAGAGGGGAGGGCTGGATGTACTTTTAGAGGGCTGATGGGAATGGTTTTTAGCAATCAGATACTGTATTTGGCTGTCCAAGAACAGGAACAACGGTTTTAGACTCTGCAGGAAGGCAGCATTCAGCAATCTGTGGAGGGAGGTGGCTGTCCGGGAAGAAAGACAGCGGCCCAGGCTTTGCCGGGAGAGGAAGATGTTGTGGGCAGCAAGCTTCAGGAGAGTCAGAGAACTGACAGTGACTGGGGTTGCTGGGAAACAGTTTCTGGCTGCTGGAGGAATTCCAGAAGGTGTAGGAGGTTGGGGAATGAAGTCTGGAGGTGGGGATTGCCTCACAGGTAGGGTCCAAATGGGGTTGAGTTGGTTGGGAGTGAATATGTGAAAGGAATTCAGTTTTAGGGGGGGATTAAATGGCTCCACGTATGAAGAAGAGGGGATTAAGAGGAGGGGGCTGGAGTAGAGGCAGAAATGGGGTGTCCGGCTGTTATGGGGGGAAGTGGGGAGAGTGGGGGTTGTTTTTTAGGAGATTAATGTGGTTCCACGTGAATAGGGAGAGAATATTAGGGATGGGGGTTGGCTGCTGTGAGTGGAGAAAAGGAATGGGAGGTGTGACTTGATTTTAGGAAAAAGACTCCTTTAATTTAGGGGGTGGGGTTAGTGGGCAGTTAGAGGTAGTTATGGTGGTTATGGGTAGTGGTGGAGGTGGCTGGTGGCTGGTGGTGGCCGGAGGAGGTTGCCGGTGGAGGTGGTGATCGCCGGAGACATTTTCCGGCGATCGCCGGAAAACTCCAAAAGTAGGCAATATGTAGGGGAGGTGTAGGAGGATCACTGGAGGTGGACGGAGACAAACTCCGGTGATCGTCGGAGATGTGTTGTGGGCTAGGGGGGCTGTTTTCGGTTGCCTCCCTCTTGAAAGAGTGGTGATGGGAGGGTATGGCTGCCAGGTTGAAAGAGGAAGTTAATGTTGTGGCTCCACGTGAAGATTAATTAGAGGGGAATGGGAAATGGGGTTGCTGCTTGAGTTTGGGAGGAGGGAGGAGATGGTTGTTTTGGGAGGAGGGCTGTCGTCGGCTTGTGGTGGAGGATGATGGTGGTGGACGACATGGTGCTGGGGATTCCAAGGCTTCGCACCCGGAACTCGGCTTCGGCACCGAGATGACCAAAGAATGGGCTTCAATACTCCATTCTTCAATCCCTAAAATGAGAGCCCTCATCCTCTATTTATAAACTCTAGGGGGCAACGAACGGCTATGATTGGCCGATCGTCCCGACTCAAAAATACATAAAAATACATCTCGAAACGAAAAATTAAAAGAACAAATAATGTGACGATCGTTGATCCGCATAAAATGTACGGTTCCGATTCTCCATCAATTCTCCCCGCCTTGAAAGCATTCATCTTTGTGAATGAAGATTAGCGTGCTCTCGTCTGAAGGCGAAGGGAAACCCTGTAGCTCTGAACTCGTAGGCCGTTGAAGTTGATGTTGTAGATGGTACTGCTGAAGCTGACGATGGTACTGTAGCTGGGGCTGCTGCTAAAGGGATGCTGTCGAAGATGTCGGGGACGGAGGACGGCACATCAATGCTGAAGAAGGTACTGCTGTTGTCGTCGACGTCGAGCACTGTATGTGGAAGAAGTCGATATGACGCCTATGTCGGAGAATGTAGTACTGCTGTGGAAGAAGTCGTATGATCAATCGGTGCCGAGGACTCGAGCTGAGGAGGAGGCTGAGTGGTAGGCGAAGGCTGCTGCTGATGCGGTGAAGTGGAAGGAGACAATGGTGGTAGCTGGGACTGTGGTGGAATAGCGGATGTAGACGGAGGCTGAGAGGATGTGGTGGTAGGGGGCGAAGGATACATGTACTCATGCGGCTCAAAGAGTGGAGTCAGATCTTTAACGTTGAATACAAGTGAAATCCCCATATTCGGCGAGATATCCAACTCAAGCATTTTCTCCAATTTGTTTAAGCACAGTGTAAGGGCCCATTCGCTTAGCATTCAATTTTCAAGCAGTTCCTTGGGGAACCTCTCAACACATATACAAATCAACACTTGTTCTCCTTCGTTGAAGCTTTGCGATCTCCTGTGGCTATCATCATAAGATTTATAAATAATTTTATTGCAAGTACTCATACGTCGAATAGACTCATGCATGATACACAATGACAATGAATGATGACCGACAAACATAACAGAACGCCTATGTAGAGACTCTGCATCCCTCCAGATGTCGTACTAGAGGGGCACATGATCAGGGGGATCAGTGGGTGGGGTGTAAAAAAATTTATCGCGGGGGCGATGATCATCTAAATAAACACCTGAAATGTCTGTACTAACAATGATGGAACTAAACCCAAGATCATCGAGAGCACTCTCATCCTCGACTAACTCAAAGATAGTGGACACGTACCTAAATAGTGGTGGCTTATCTGGAGGCTCTTTTGTTGGAGTGTAGAAATACTCGTCGAGTGTGAGATGAACTCCCATAAGGTTATGCGAGACTTTGGCATTACCACTCCATGATGTGTAGAATGCCTCCATAAAGTAGAAACTCATCAGGTGGCTCACTGGGAGGGGTATAGTGAAATTCGTCGCAAATGCGACGAGTACCAACATATGTTCCTGAAATGTCATGAGTGACCTTAAATGTAAGAGGATCCATCACTGAGTACACAACACTAGATTCGAGGACCGCATTGTGGGGTGACTCGAAGATTTGACTAGAAGAGGTGTCAAGAATCTTGAACTCAGAAATGAATCACTCATCGGAATCTCATCCTCACAAGGGCGTGGTGGTTCAACAGGAGGCTCTACAGGGGGGTTCCCAAAGAACCCGTCAACATGGTGATGGTCCTCCAGATGCAAACCACCGCAAGGGGCAGTGTTCCTAACGAGGGTGGGATGGTTACCACGAGGTCAACACTAGGCTCTCGGCTCCCGATAGTGATGTTGAGGATTGTCTTTCTAGCTGTAGGGGACACTAGGCCTAAGTGAGGTGCGGAGAGTGGATATACCATCACTGTGTCACTGGGCTATTCGTTTTCGCTCTCGTGACCATGTTCACTAATCATACTAGTGTCACTCTCCACTGATATCACATGATCAAGATCGGACTCGACTCCAAAATCAAGTGGGCACTGAATCTCCTCAATATGAGAGGAATCAAAATCTAGCATCGGGTCTCTCATGTCAGTGGGAGCACTACTAGACACATCGGTCTCTTGACCTGAGTCCTTAAGTTTTTTCCTAAGGGTTCTCTTTGAGACATTCTTTATGTCATCAAAATGAGCATCCAAGCGATCAAATTGATCACTAACCCATCGTTGAAATTTGGCTACCGACATATCCATTTTCGGAACACTAGGGAGGCCACTACACGTGATGTTATCTTGATGGTGGTGACCTCTATAAGGCTCTTGATATTCTTCAAGGTAATTACCTCTAGAAAAATCAAAGTGTGAAAAAGGGTTAGCACGATTTCTACGAGTGACGTATTGGGGACGAGGATAATCATGATAGTATGAGGGTCCTCCCGAGGGAACTCTATGTGCATAATCAGTGGTGGAATATGGTTTCTCAAGTAGAGGATTAACGAAATGAGTGGACTCGTGTTTATCAAATAAAAGATTAGAGTAGCAATTGCTACTATGATATGACATAGTGAAACATATAGGTTCTAGTCCCGCATATTATAAACTAAGCCCGAACCTGGGGCTTTGATACCAATCTGACGCAGGACGGTCCTATGTGATGAGAAAACACATGAATGAACTCCTACATGCAACCGTACATATCCGACAAATTTTAACTTGCAATAACTTTTCTTTATAAAATCAAATATTAACGATAACCACAATAATTAAAGCATACACAGAAAGAAACAAGAGAGATAGTACAAGCGCGAGAGTGCGCAAAATCAAATACTATTTGAATTAGGAAAGCACAAGGACGAAAACAAATTGAAACAAGACTTACAACCCACTATCTCTACAAATAGAGAACAAACACGAGATCCAACATTAAAAGAAATGAAAACAAACCTTGAACTTTGCAAACAATGAAGAGGGGAGGGCTGGATGTACTTTTAGAGGGCTGATGGGACTGGTTTTTAGCAATCAGATACTGTATTTGGCTGTCCAAGAACAGGAACAGCGGTTTTAGACTGTGCAGGGAGGCAGCATTCAGCAATCTGTGGAGGGAGGTGGCTGCCCGGGCTTTGCCGGGAGAGGAAGATGTTGTGGGCAGCAAGCTTCAGGAGAGTCAAAGAACAGACAGTGACTGGGGTTGCTCGGGAAACAGTTTCTGGCTGCTGGAGGAATTCCAGAAGGTGTAGGAGGTTGGGGAATGAAGTCTGGAGGTGGGGATTGCCTCACAGGTAGTGTCCAAATGGGGTTGAGTTGGTTGGGAGTGAATATGTGAAAGGAATTCAGTTTTAGGGGGGGATTAAATGGCTCCACGTATGAAGAAGAGGGGATTAAGGGGAGGGGGCTGGAGTAGAGGCAGAAATGGGGTGTCCGGCTGTTATGGGGTGAAGTGGGGAGAGTGGGGGTTGTTTTTTAGGAGATTAATGTGGTTCCACGTGAATAGGGAGAGAATATTAGGGATGGGGGTTGGCTGCTGTGAGTGGAGAAAAGGAATGAGAGGTGTGGCTTGATTTTAGGAAAAAGACTCCTTTAATTTAGGGGGTGGGGTTAGTGGACAGTTAGAGGTAGTTATGGTGGTTATGGGTAGTGGTGGAGGTGGCTGATGGCTGGTGGTGGCCGGAGGAGGTTGCCGGTGGAGGTGGTGATCGCCGGAGACATTTTCCGGCGATCGCTGGAAAACTCCAAAAGTAGGAATTATGTAGGGGAGGTGTAGGAGGATCACCGGAGGTGGCCGGAGACAAACTCCGGTGATCGTCGGAGATGTGTTGTGGGCTAGGGGGGCTGTTTTCCTTTGTGGGAAATGAAGATGGTGGTGGGAAGGGTCGGCTGTTGCTGTGGAGGAAGATGCCCTGTTAGAAGGGGTCTTGGAGGGGGTGGGGGTAAGATACGTGGCAGCCTCCCTCTTGAAAGAGTGGTGATGGGAGGGTATGGCTGCCGGGTTGAAAGAGGAAGTTAATGTTGTGGCTCCACGTGAATATTAATTAGAGGGGAATGGGAAATGGGGTTGCTGCTTGATTTTGGGAGGAGGGAGGAGATGGTTGTTTTGGGAGGAGGGCTGCCGTCGGCTTGTGGTGGAGGATGATGGTGGTGGACGGCAAGGTGGTGGATTCCAAGGCTTCGCACCCGGAACTCGGCTTCGGCACCGAGATGACCAAAGAATGAGCTTCAATACTCCATTCTTCAATCCCTAAAATGAGAGCCCTCATCCTCTAGTTATAAACTCTAGGGGGCAACGAACGGCTATGATTGGTCGATCGTCCCGACTCAAAAATACATAAAAATACAACTCAAAACGAAAAATGAAAAGAACAAATAATGTGACGATCGTCGATCCGCATAAAATGCACGGTTCCGATTCCCCATCAATGTGTCAGCGAAGAAAAAATATCCGCTGAAAAGAAGCTCAAGGCAGAGTCGTGCTTGCTGACTAAGGCGGGACAGCTGGAGGCGACAATTAAATAAAGGACAAAATGGGATTGGAGGAGATGCTCAATGTTTGTTACCTGCTGCTTAACAATACCGTTGGTTTAATTTGGTTTGATAATCTTGTGAAATCCTACTTGGCTTAGGCCTTAGGGTAAGGTAAGCCTGCAATGGTGAACTACCCGAAACCTAATGGTGACATGATGTGTGTCTGAGACACGACTAAGGGCTTATGAGTGATGTAATGCATACAAGTACAAATTCAACGCGATTGCAATTAATAATGAGATTACAATTACCACAATTGATTACAAAACTTTAAAGTAAACTTGCAGCTTCAAATTCGTGCGCGGCGAGAGTGCTTAAATTAAATGTGTTGTGACTTAGGCCCTGAACATCAATCAGATTCAAAAGAGACAAAATAGCTACGCACAAATATCATTAATCATATAATGTCAATCAATACAATGAAAAGAATAATAGTATCTAAATGTAAAAAACTTACATAGGCACAAGTAGCCCAAGGATATGGAGGTAGTGACGTAGATCCGGCAGTGGTCGGCAATGAAAGACAATGGTGCCGACGCGACGAGGTCACAACCCTGTGGAGGCAAGGGTTAGAGGATGTGGTGGCTTGTCTTGTTAGGAATGGGATTGGGCGATAGTGGGAAAGAGGAGGGGTAGGGGCTGTCAGCAGGGTGGAAAGGTCGCTGACGAGGGACGACAATAGTGGCCTGTGACTGGGAGAATAGATGGCTGTGGTTTGAGGTAGAGCAAGGAGGCCGACAACTGCTGTTATTTGGTGCTGGGGGGAGGACTGCCAGGTGGTGGAAGCTGGATTCTGAGAAGGCGAGCTGTCAGGTGTTGGGATCAGGTGGTTGGCAGAAATTGCGGTTCTGGGGACATTCAGTGGAGGGAGGTTTCGGGCCTGCTAATGGATGAGTCTGGAAAAAGGGCTCGTGTGGGCTGAATGAAGCCGGCTTGAAAACATATCTGCGACCATCTACTCCATGACATCCTTATGCACGTAGCCGTAGTGGCATGACTTCAGCGAGATGACAGAGAAAGTAGATGAATTGGTGATCTGATGCGCCGCAGGTGGAAGACTCATCGACCGGGCGAACATAGTGAGAAATTTCTCTCATTGGTGGGTGATCTCCTGAGGCGGTGGCACAGCGGAGTCGGTCGGGTCCGCTGCAATGTGACAGAGAGGGTGGCGAACTCAAGGCTGGCTCTTACAAATGGACTGCTGAGCTGTCGGGGTCCATGAGAGCGCTGGGTCGCCGTGCAGACGGTGCTGGACGGTGTTTGGGTTGAATTCCATTGTGAACAACGCCTAATTCACCTTGGCGCCACCCGAAGTTTATAACCATGTGATCATGTGATGCCCAGAATTGTGCGGATTCCACCCAGGGGTAGGACGAGAAAGTCCACCGTGAATGTGTAATCGCCCATAGTAACGTACATGGATGACCACAAGCCACCAGTGGGTATACAACTACCATTGCTCAGTGTGAATCCATTCTCAGAGTCGTCATGAGTCGTAGACGTCGGGCCACCTCACCTCACGAGAGAAAATTGTGGCACTTGGAATTGATAATCAAGTTGGGTATACAATGGAGACGGGGAGGGATGATGGCCGGTTCTTCTAAGGAAGCGCTCTGGGTCGACAGCTACCTCCAAAATTGGTTTCTCCCTGTACACGAATAAGCTCGTAATAAACTCGTAATGTGGCACTCATATCAAAACTTTAGTCAATGGTTAATCAAATATGGTTAAACAATTTCCTTAAGGCAATCTGTCACGGTGCTCACAAAAACAGAGGGAAGCAACACTCTCGGAAACCCACAGATGTTACTAATTCATGATCAAGCTAGAAGTCCCTGGACCGCAATTTCTTTCTTCTTGCGTTCCTTCATCCAAACGTAACCTTAAAAATCTTTTGTAATTTCAAGGGAAAAATAAATAGAATCTACATCCGTTGTTGATTTGGTTATGAAACAAAGAACTGTTACAGACATTTTCTTAATGGTAGCGGATGCTTGCTTCTAGATTGAGCCAAAAGGTTCTGGAGCTCATTTTCTTCATCAAAACATAACCTTAATGCTAATACCTTGTACTCATCATATTTTCCCATATGTATGCAGGTCGGCCTCATATTACGTGCCATGAGATTCGACAATTCCACTCAAATCTACCTTGCAGCCGGCGAGCTTTTTGGAGGGGATCGTTTTATGAAGCCATTCCGAGCTCTCTTCCCCCACCTTGAGAATCACAATACGGTGATGGCCCCGGAGAAGCTCGAAGACAGCGCCCAGGGTCTCGCTGGCGCTGCAGTCGATTATATGGTTTGCCTCCTCTCCGATATATTCATTCCTACCTATGATGGGCCCAGCAACTTCGCCAACAACCTTCTGGGCCATCGTCTCTACTATGGCTTCCGGACGACAATCCAGCCTGACAGGAAAGCATTGGCTCCCATATTTATGGCAAGGGAAAATGGCCGCGTAAAAGATTTCGAGGAACGCGTGCGCCAAGTAATGTTCAACACGAAGTTTGGCGGGCCTCACAGACGGGTTCATCCCGAGTCCTTTTACACGAACTCGTGGCCCGAGTGTTTCTGTCTTATATCGGCCCAGAACCCAGCCGATAGGTGCCCGCCTGAGAACATACTGGAAGTTCTGGAAGAGAGATTGCAGAGCGGAAGGAGCGATGTGGCTGAGACCTCCAATAATACGGGCTTAATGGAGTAGCAGGGGCCTAAGATTGTTGGACATACCTTCACATATTAACTTCATAAAGAAGGCAGATTCACAGATAAACGTATTGAGAGATATGTTGTAGAGTGAAGATTGCCCAAATTTTCATTGGTTCATATCAATTGATTGAGGCTTTGAGGTATGCAGATCTTCTCTTAAGACCTTTATTATAGCCACGTTCATGCTCCTGCTCCATAGAATTATGAGGGGCGATATATATATATATATATATATAAACAAGAAAAAGTATACCTGTTTAATATGTTCTATCAAGTGCACCTGTGCATGTAGCATCTTATAGTAGTATAGTCTGCTCTAATCTCTTGCTATTTTCTGCTGCATCTTTCTTTTTTTTTAATTTTTTTACTATTTCTTTTTGAGTGGTGTGGTATATTAATGCCGTCTGAATCCGTTTCTATTCTTCATGAATCTTGCTGACCTGTTTCAGTAGATTGCTTAGATACATTCCTTTATTTCTACTAAGGCTTCGTTTGGCGCTGTGGTGGCGGTCGTGGACGCGGTGGTCATGAACCGTGGTTCGTGAATGCCCGACCTCACCTAAAAAAATTCATGCACTTTATGATCAAAACTAGTTTATTTTCTTGGTAGCGGTCATAACCTTTGTCCTGCCAAACATACAATCTACGATAATGACATTTTTGACCAAACTCACAGGAGCAAATAAGCCGCGCCAAACGAAGCCCAAGTTAAGACATTTCTAACATCATTGTTGCACCACATGTTAAATTATCACGCACGAGCGGAATAAATTTTAAGATGTTTTCGCATGCATTTTTGAGTTATTTTGTGAGGCAAACCATCTCATGACTCATGCATGTTATTTAGGCTCTGTTTTGCGCGGTGTTTTTTCCCTGGTGAGTTTGGACATGACAACTATTACCACTACCACCAAGAAAAGAAAGCTAGTTTTGAACATAAAAGTGGATGCAGATCCTTTGGCGAGGTCGGGCTTTCACTAACGACGGGTCATAATCACCTTACGCCTTCAGCTTTGACACTAGATTTGGCAATTAACAATGTTGTGAAACAACGTGCTCTTTCACCAATAATTATCGTATGTTTTTTTAAAAAAAATTTGTCGACTTCTTAAAGATTCAAGTAAAAACTATTTTTTTAAATAACAAATACTATTTGAGCTCCGTATAAAAATGTAATAACATTAGTCCATATAAATAATTTTTTTTTAATATCAATATTTTCCCCGGCTTGCAAAATCTTTGTTACAAAATTGTATGATATAAATTTTGTAAATATAAACTTAATTAAGATAAATTTATCTTTTTTTTTTGCAATTGTTATTCGCAGACTGGATTTGTATATTCAAAGATTTTTACTATTAGCAACTCTAAAGAATTCAATTTTGTTACACAGATAATTTTGTTATTTGCAGTCCATCGTAAAAAAAAAAAAAAAAAAGAATCCAGCTATAAAGAAGAAACCACCATGTCCTTTATGGCCCGTTTATTTCGTGGGTTTTCGGAAGAGGGAATTGGAATTGATATCCCATGGGTTTTGGTCATTTGAAAAATAGGCGGTTCCAAAAACCCACCTCTTTAGGCCGTTTTTCACGATTTTGGCATATGCTTCTTTGTTCTTCTTCCAACAACGAGAGGCTTCGTTTGACACTTGAGGAACTAGGGAAAGATCGTTGATCTATCTTCCAGCAACGCATCGTAAAGAGGTTTCAAGAGAAAAAAATGAACTAGAAAATGGCAGCCTCATGAATTGGTTTAGTCTCGCCTGGAGCAACGAAGCCGTGGCTTCCAGTCTCAGAAGTCTCGATCTTGTTCTTCTCGAGAACAACTGCGCAGCAACGACCGCGCCTTTAAGAGGGATACATCGACAACAACGGGACTTCTCTGCCGACGATGGTTTGGAAGGTCTTTGGTGCGGATGATGTTTGTGTTCTGGTTCTTCCCTGCCGACGCCTTTCCTTGTTAATTTGATTTTGTTATTGCACTGATTTTATTAACCTAATGGCTCATGTCAGTTTCCATTATTGTGCTCCTTTCTCTGTCTTAAGTTACTGTAAGGTGCATTATTTTTCTCGGTCATAACTAGAATTGCCATTATTTTTTATTTTTTCATGATTATATGATTTAACAAACAAGAATAAGTAGCATGATTTCCTTTTTGTTATGATTTATTTATTTGAAGTTTATGGTCTTCCATTTTGATAGTCAAACTAGAAAGAAAGTTGCTAGTCTATCTAGCTTGCTATTTTCTCAGCCCTCCAATGATTTTTTGCTTGCTGCTATTACTTGGTTTTGCATCTTTGTGTGCTTGTTATTTAAGTGGCTTGGGGTAGAATTAATCTTTAGTGGAATGGAAGCTTGTTCAACAGTATTTCAGACTTGGGTTTCGTTTGGCGCAGCTTATTTGCTCCGGTGAGTTTGGTCAAAAACTCAATTATCATAGAATGTATGTTTGGCATGACAATGGTCATGACCGCTACCAAGAAAATAAACTTGTTTTGAGCATAAAATGCATGAAATTTTTTAGGTGAGGTCGGGCGTTCTCGAACGATGGTTCATGATCACCACGTTCACGACTGCCACCACCGCGCCAAACGAAGCCTTGTTTTTCAGTGGATATGGTTAGAAACATACAATAAGGCTAATTTGATTAATTTTCTCGTTAGATAACCTTCTTCATTTGTATGAAATTTTGTTTTTCTCATTAAGCATCAATTCCTATGTTTGAATTTCATACTGCAATTGAACAGAAAAATTGACAGATTCCTATGTTTGCAGGAAGATTTTCAAGCACATGAATTGAATCTGTCAATTCCTATGTTTACAGGAAGATTTTCAAGCACATGAATTGAATCTGTCAATTTTTCTGTTCAATTGCAGTATGAAATTCAAGCACACGAATTGGCCGAGACGGCGATGAGATGCCCAATTTTAAAACCTACGTATCGAAAATTTTCGGTCAAAACCAATTCCTTTCTCCCAATTCTTGTGAAACGAACGGGCCCTTAGGGTTTCTGATTTCAAATTTATATTTTTTAAATCTTTTCGATCAGAATCTAAGACGTATGACTTAATTTTCTTGATGTAACAAAGCGAGTATGTATTTGATAAGGACAAGAGATGTACTTTAATCTCTGGATTTACATGGCTTCTTATTTCTTCAATTTGGATGCGTGGACTGAAGTCGTCGTCCTGGGCTCAGAAGATCGTCGGAACAATGTTGTCATCGTCGGGCTCGGCCCAGGATGGAGTTGGCATGGGCTCAAAAGGTCGCCGGAGAAGTTCCTTAAAGACATTGAGTGCTTAAGTTTATGATCTGCCAATAACAAATTGTTTTTTTTTGTTACGCTAAAGCAGTGAGGAACGAGAATCGGGTTCTTTTCAGAGAAAGATGGAAGCGATGCCTCTATATTTGAGGTTTCCGTCTCCAATTTCCGGCAAAGGAATCCACCCCGCGCATCTCATCGCCGTCGCTTCTGCCCTCCGTCTCGGCCAATTCGTCCGTCTCCGCTGCGCAAACCATCTCCAGCTCTTTCTCCGCTCGTCCCATGTAACCCTCCTGACCTGTAGTTTACTCCGCCATTATTTCTACAAAAACAAAGAAACGATATAATACCAGGTGTTCGATTAATGCGGATCTTATGCAGCAGTAAGTGAAACCTATTTAATGGCGCCGGTTCATATTCACTTGTACTTCACCATGGAATTATTTCAATTCATCGTGTTTCACTTTAGGTAGCTGACCACTGGATCGTGAGACTTTTGATCTGATTTGTCCAGAGTGAAACGCATGACTGTTATTGAGTAATTGAAGACTGCATCTACTATGATAATCGGAAGGGTTCAGCAAGAAGTCAACAACATGGCGTAAATCATGAGACCTAGATCTTAAATTCAATACAAAATTAACCATGGAAGAGCTTTTTATGGTGTTGTTTTGACAAAAATCTTGAAAGAGTACATAAAATTGCAGCACCGCATAAGAAAGATAAGATATAATCGGCTTAGTGGAAAGGAGCCACATAGGTAAAGATGGGAGAGTGGATCTATTCATAATCTTTTTATATAGAAGACCCCTCCATCACGGGCTTCTTATTAATAATGAGTATAGATTGGTCCCAAAGTGTTTAAAAAAAATATTTGAACAAAAATTCTAGCTTATTTTACTTCCAACTGCCATCTGTTTGATGAGATTGATCCGCTCTATGTTCTAAACTGAATTGAGCTCATTTATTTTCTAGTTGCAGGACTATTATCATTCAGTTGATCTGCACAAAATTCAGGAGAGTTGGTGTTGGGGGCCTTGTACATTCAAGCATTATTATCTTGTGAAAGCATTATACGACACATTTTCATCATCGTGTTCATCTGGCCTTTCATTGTTTAGTGGGAATGAACCTGGTGATAGATATGTTGCTAAACACAAGTTTCAGCTTAAGCCTTCCACCAGTAGTCCTTTGAAGAAAAGATTATGGACCAATATTTTTCTTGCCCTCAACATCTTGTAAGCAACTCTCCTAGCAGTTTTATTATTTGCATCATTTCCAAATTGTAGTTGTCAGTTTTAAGTTCCTATCATCTTTGGCTTCATTTGGCGCGGTGGTGGTGGTCGTGAATGCAGAGGTTATGAACCGTCGTTCGTAACCGCCCGACCTCACCTAAGGAACTTCATCCATTTTTATGTTCAAAACTAGTTTTCTTTTCTTTGTGGTGGTCCTAACCGTTGTCATGCCAAACATACATTCTATGACGGTGGCGATTTTGTCCAAACTCACCAGAGCAAAAATGCCGCGCCAAAAGGAGTCTGTCTTATGGTGCAATATGCAGGAGAGTTTTTTTGGAAAATAGCATTCAATGAGTGATAAAACTTGTTTGTGTGAGGATAATAACTCCTGCATTCTTTCTAATTTGGGGAATACATGAGAGAGAAACGTTGTCTTTGAGATTGAATTTTCATTGGTATTGTGTTGGAATACTGTTGACCAAAAAGAAGATTGCTTCAAGAAGGAGAATACCAACTAGATCAATACACCCGGTTTTTTTTGTTAAGACACTCGTATGCGTGAATGCTTGACAATACATCCTTTTGGGAAAACAATCTTGCTCCCATGGTCATTGGAAGAGAACATGCTAAGACTGCCTGAGACCATCATCCTAAGCCAGTGCCTCAAACTCAACCATGGTAATATTTGTCTTTAGCACGGAGGAGCATGCACAATTCTCTATTTAGACATTGATGTGTGAGAGTGTAAAGCTGCCTACAACGGAAACATAGGCATTGGCGCAGAGCTCCATATACTCCTATGGCAGTCTTGTGTTAGTGGTTCAACTTTGGTGCAAGCATGTCAGGAGGGGGCAGAGTAGTTGGGTTTTCAGAGGGAATATGGTGGAAGCTCGACGAGTAATCTTTCGGGGTAGTTCAGTAGTTGGGAAGGGACGATGTCGGAAAAACGTAGGATTAGAATGACTGAAAGAGGGGTCAGTCGTCGTGGAAAGTTCAGCTTTCATTAAACAATTTTGTTGCATTGCATAGAGAGGATGGTGGGGAATATAAGTGTGAAGGCATGCCCATGTATGAGGTTGTAGGTCATGCATAATATAACTCAAGTAATGTGCCATTGTACGACCATAGACATTGTTGGTCAACTCTATAAAGACATCAATGTAGTGTCAACCGATTCACTCTGGTGGGCAATGCACATGCTCGAAGGCATTTCCAGATTGTTGTGTATCATAGTAGAGGATGATTTCGTCCTTTAAAATGGGTAATGCCATGTGCGGAGTAGTTTGATAGATCCAGCACATGATATTAAGATGATCCTCCTTATAGATCCTGAAAAAAGGAATCTTGCGGTCTTATGTGTGGCTTGAAGTTTAAAAGATTACTCTGTTTTGGCAATCTAGTCTAGCGCGTCCTTCGCCAAGAGTGCAGGATTCCCAAGCTTGAGAGGTGGACATCGAACCCCGGGGAAGCTTCAAAATTGTTGTGTTGGGTGCGACAAAGGTCCCAAGCCTATATAAGTCGATGTGGATGTGTGGGACGACAAAGGAATAACAGTTGTGCTAACAGGTGCAGGAGTATGGTTGTTTTGAAGAAGATGAAGTATGCACACAAGGGATGTCTCATTGTTCTCCATGCGAGACGAGAGTGGACTAAGAGAACATTTGACTTTGTCTACGCATTCAGCCATCAAACGAGTCTTGGACATGAAAGCGGGAAGAGAAGAGAGTCTACATCTAGAGCTATCGGGCCCCTCATCGGATGGATCGGGAGATTGACACAAACAGAGAAGGCATACACGATGTAGAGCAAGCTTTTGGGAGTTTGGTTGAGTGAATTGATGGCCATATATGAACATAGACTGTGGTCTAACTAAAATTCATGGTATAAGAATGTTGATTGGCGAATCGGGTCCCATTAGAATGTGGGTGCGCTTGAGGTCGCAGCGAAAACAATGTAAGCAACATGTATGCATTCGTGTTAGTAAGGGAATATGATGTGGGGGATTGGTGTCTGCTAGGATCGACGACGAGTGGTGCATAGTATTCATGGCAAAGGAAGCTCAAAAAATTCTATGTTGTTGGAGTTGAGTGGTGTTGGACTCGAGCCCTGGGGTGGGAGAAATCAGTGAAGATAACGCAGGGGCAAATGAACTTGGACTGAGCTGGGGAACACTAAGGCGATCATGCGATGTAGTCGATGGAAGAATCTAACGCGAACAAATGATCATGCAAGATGATTTGCGGTTGGGCGAGAGAATTTTTTTTGTTGGTTGACCTCGTGACCTAGAGCAGTAAAAGGAGGGTGGGGTGTGGGATGATAGGTTGTGCTAAGTTGTTATAATAAGGAGATTGTTTTTTTCCGGGCTCAGGAGAGGGGGCGGCGTATTACCGCGGGCAGGAAACCCCTGGGTTTCATGCACATGTATCTTTATGTTATTGCAAAATACTTTTTCTATTTTGCGTTCTTGCATTTTGACTCACATATAATGTAACTCGAGTGATGAGCGTTTTTGTAATATGTAGAATCTTCACTCTCACTATTTAAGTGAGTGAGGAGGGCAGTGAATGGTATGTAAGAATTAGTATTCCCTTTCTTTTCCTCCCTCTCTCTCCCTCTCTCTCCTTCTCTCTCCTTCTCTCTCTCTCCTCTAATTGATACCCACCTCTAGGGCATCGAGAGGTAGAGCTCGGCTCCCTCTTTCATTTCATGGGTTGAGCTCGGTTCCTATCAGAAATTTCCCTTCCTCGCTTCCTTTATCATTGGTAACCTCCAAGAAGAGTAGATAAGATCTTCTCTGTGACTTCTCTTTCCCGAGTTTGCGCGCACGTTTGCAATCGGTGAGCCATAACAACTTGCTATTGGAGTCACTTCCACCCGCTATCACCGACACCCACCTTCGTCCACTGACCACTATCAATGAGCTCCTCTAAAGCATCTGACGCCTCTAACAATGTCCATCTTCCACGAGAGCATGACCCGTACACTTGCAGCCTTCCTCACACAGCCTGCGAAGAAGTTAAGATTGACAGATGACTTCAACCATGCACAGCTCAACCTTCGTTGTATGTCTCCCGCGCAAGCATGTCCTGCAGGCCCGTAGCCCTCCTAGCCTGTGAGCCCGCGTCCCAGCCGATTGACACGAGATCCGCCCGCATATGGGGTTCCATCACCCCACACACATGCGACGGCACCGACAGGCCGCATCCTCATCCTCCAGCAACCTGGGCTCCACCTCCAGTAGCCCGATATCCACAACCCCTGCTTCTTCAGCTTCCACCTATGAGCCTACCTGATACCGCTTAGGGGTATCGACGTCGAGGAGATAGACGGTAGCGGGGGCGATAGGTTCCGCGAAGGGCACCGCCGGGCGGTGGCGTTAGAGAAACCGAGCGAGAGAGAGAGAGAATGAGAGAGGTAGACGGGGAAGAGAGAGTTAGAGAGAGAGAGGGATAGGGAGAGAAAAGGTGAGCATCCCCAACTTGCATAAGTGATCCAAAGATGCCAACAAAACCTAAGGTGATCCCTTATATAGAGGGGATCCACCACACATCAAGAGTCCACCATTAAAAGACAAATACAAGGATAATAAAATAAAACTGAAAGCCATAAGATAACTGGGGATCGGTCGGCCCCCTTAGACAGCATCCGTAGAACAGACCGGTTCGGTGTCGTCGCCCGCTCTCGCGCGCGTCCTCCTCGAGTACACCTGCCAGTCCGGCTCGTCTGCCTGGATGTCGGTAACAATACCTCCGTCTAGAAAATTGGCCTTGTCCTCAAGGCAGTAGTCGGGGAACTGTCGGCGAAAATCATCACGAAGGAGCCACGTCGCGGCGGTAAGAGGACGGTTTTGCCAGGCCACTTGTATCTCCTCCGGTTGGGCATCTCTGGCTGTGTGGTGGCGCCGATCAACAATGGCCTCGGGATAGAGGGGGTCGGAGTCGGAAGAGTTCAGGTCGGCCGGGATGTGGTCGGTGACGGGGTGATCGTCGTTGACGCGCCGTAGTTGAGACACATGAAACACTGGGTGGATGCGAGAGGTGTCCGGAAGGCGGAGGCGGTAGGCGACGGCTCCGATGCGGCTAATAATCTCGAACGGTCCATAGAAGCGCGGAGCTAGCTTGAGGCAAGGGCAGCGGGCGACCGTAAGTTGTCGGTGGGGATGGAGCTTGATGAACACCCGCTCCCCAACTTGAAATGTAAGGTCCCGACGTTTCCGATTGGCAAAGGAGACCATCTTGGCTTGTGCCCGCCGAAGATGATGCTTCAAACTATCCAAGATGACATCCCTATCATGTAGATGGTCCGCCAAGCTAGCAACGGGGCATTCCCCGGGCAGATGTCAGAGCACGGTCGGCGGCGGCCGGCCATAGACCGTCTCGAATGGGGAAGTATGTGCGGCGTGGTATGCGGTGTTGTAGGAGTACTCTGCCCAGCATAACCATTTGGCCAACGAGCCGGGTCGCTCACCGATAAAGCAGCGCAGATATGTCTCCAAGCACCGGTTGAGCACCTTGGACCGGCCGTCCGACTGGGGGTGATATGCCGTGCTCATCCGGAGGTGGGTGCCCTGAAGTCGGAACAAAAAGGTCCAGAAGCTGCTGAGGAAGAGTGGGTCGCGATCGCTCACAATCGAGCGGGGAAAACAATGAAGACGTACGATCTCCGTAATGAAACTGTCGGCCACGGACGCCGCGTTGTAGGGGTGACGCAGAGGGACAAAGTGGGCGTACTTCGTCAGGCGGTCCACGACCACCAATATGCAATCAAACCCGTTGGAACGGGGTAGCCGGGTGATGAATCCATTGCGATATCCTCCCAGACACGCTCAAGAATCGGCAGGGGCTGTAAGAGACCGCTGGGAAACATGGTCTCGTACTTGGCCTTCTGGCAGGGCAGGCAGGCCGCCACGTAGGCCTTCACCTGGCGAAGCATGTGAGGCCAATAGAGCGATGCGGCTAAACGCCGATATGTCTGAAAGGCTCCAACGTGGCCGCCCGACGGCGTGGAGTGGAACTCAGCTAACAAACAAGGAATCCTCGAAGAAGATGCTGAGAGAACGAGTCGATCCCGGTGGAAGAGGCGGCCCCCAATAAGCGAAAAGGGCTGCCGGGACGTGGGGTCGGCCAGCAGTGCCGCCCGAATATCCTGTAGCTGAGGGTCCCGGTCCACCTCCTGCTGAATGGCCGCGGCGTCGTCCCACACCGGCCGGGAGATGGCGGTCAGCTCTGGGGCGTGCGGGTGCCGGGAGAGCGCATCGGCCGCCCGATTGGTCTTGCCCGGTCGAAACTCCACCGTGAAGTCATACCCGAGCAACTTGGCCACCCAAACCTGTTGTGTCGGCGTGACGATCTTTTGTTGGAGAAGGTATCGCAGGCTGTGGTGATCGGTGCGGATCACGAAGGGCCGACCCAGGAGATACGACCGCCAATGTTGGACCTCCAATACCAGCGCCATGAGCTCGTTCTCATACGCCGAGCAGCTGCGCACCGCTGTGGAGAATGCCCGGCTATAGTATGTGATTGGCCGGCCTGCCTGCATCAAAACGGCGCCGACGCCTGTGCCGGAGGCGTCGCACTCCACGACGAACGGCTGGTGGAAATCTGGCATGGCCAAAACCGGGCTGTGAACCAAGGCCGACTGTAACGCCGCGAAGGCCTCCATGGCCGGCGGCGGCCACGTGAACGGTCCCTCCTCCGAGGTCTTCAGCAGCTGGGTGAGGGGGCGGGCCAACCCGCCGTAATCTTTGATGAAACGCCGGTAGTAACCGGTCATGCCGAGGAACGCACGAACGTCGCGCAGGGAGGTCGGAGTCGGCCATCGAAGCACCGCCTGGATCTTATCCTCGTCCATGGCCTCGCCTTGGGCCGAGATGGTATGACCCAAGTAGCTGACCGTGGTTGTACCGAACGTGCACTTCTTGCGGTTGACCATGAGGTGATGTCGGTGAAGAGCGGCGAAGGTCTCCCGGACATGACCGAGATCGTCGTTGGAGACGCGGTGCGGGCCGTCCGTGCGTGCCGGCCGAGCGTGTTGCAAGGTGGCCGGTCGAGGCCCGGTGTCCCGCGGTGGAGGGTGGCGGAATGGGGCGGAGCCGGCTTGCCGGGGACCGATGTCCGCCTCAACCGCACGGGCGAGTTCGAGGGCTTCCGAGACCGTGCGAGGATGATGGGTTCAAATGCGGGAGCGGATATTGGGCAGGAGACCTTGCAGGAAGAAGCCCAAGTAATGGTCTGGCGGAAGTCCGGGGACTTGCGTGACGAGAGCCACAAACTCGTCGATATACGCGTCCATCGTTGTCGATTGGCGGGCTGAGCAGAGCCACTCGATAGCGGAGCCGGTGTAGCGGGCATCGTAGCGACTAATCATCTCGTGCTTGAACTCGTGCCATGGGATGAGAGGTTGAATCTGGCGGAGCCAGCGCGCCCAATGGAGGGCCGACCCGTCCAGGCCGACCATGGCGGTGCCGACGCGATCCGCCAGAGGCGTACCATTGAGGTCGAAGTATTGCTCCGCACGGGCGATCCACCCCATGGGGTCCGTCCCGGAGAAGGGGGGGCGCCCAACGCGAGTGGAGGTCGAATGGCCACGGGCGGCGGCATCGCGGGGTTCTGCTGAAATGGTGTCGGCGCGCAGATGACGGGCGCTAGCGGGGAGGGCGGCGTGCCTAGCACAGACGCAGTGTCGGCTGGGGTGGTCACCGTTGGCGGGTGTGGCGGCGTGCTCGGTGATGGCTGGAGGGACTCGAGACGCGCGAGGATGGCGTTCTGGGACGCAAGGACCGCCTCCACCGTTGATTGGAGACCGGCGAGTTGAGTGTCGTGGAGTGCGATTTGGCTGCCGTGGAGCGCGAGGCATTCGGCGACCTAGACGGCGTCGTCGGCGGCGGAGGAGTCAGCGAGATTAAGGCGGGTGTTCGGGGCCATTAGGTTTACCGGCGGCTTGGCGAAGGCGGGCGGAGCGGCAGGTCGGACCAATGATACCCGCTTAGGGGTATCGGCGTCGAGGAGATAGGCGGTAGCAGGGGCGATAGGTTCCGCGAAGGGTACCGCCGGGCGGTGGCGTAAGTGAAACCGAGCGAGAGAGAGAGAATGAGAGAGGTAGACGGGGAAGAGGGAGTTAGAGAGAGAGATAGGGAGAGAAAAGGGGAGCAGCCCCAACTTGCATAAGTGATCCAAAGATGCCAACAAAACCTAAGGTGATCCCTTATATAGAGGGGATCCACCACACATCAAGAGTCCACCATTAAAAGACAAATACAAGGATAATAAATAAAACTGAAAGCCATAAGATAATTGGGGATCGGTCGGCCCCCTTAGACAGCATCCGTAGAACCGACCGGTTCGGTGCCGTCGCCCGCTCTTGCGCGCGTCCTCCTCGAGTACACCTGCCACTCCGGCTCGTCTGCCTGGATGTCGGTAACACTACCTCTCGGCACCGATCAAAACTTAACTTCTTGTGCTGCCGACCTTTTCTATTGCAGAAGAAGGTTTTACCCTTGTTCAAGTGATGTGGTTGATCCAAAAGATAATAGCCGACTAGGTCGCCATATGGCGCAACAACAAGCTGCCATTGTCGTTGCCTTCACCGCTCTCGTCACTTGCATTGATGACATGCACCTTCCACCACAATCGGCGGCCAGCTCCACCCATTGCGCTCAATCTTCGACCAACTAGTTCAAGTTCCCAGGGAACCGATCAGAGGGCAGCAGGGTGTCGTGCTATGTGAAGCTCCACTTCACTCTTTGACTTTTGGGAGCCCCCCCCCCCCCCCCCCCCCCCCCCCACACACACACACACACACACATTTTTTTGTCAATCGGTGCACTTCGTGGGAGGAATGGATCATATGAGAACAAAATTTGATTGAAATCACATTAACTTTTGGCTTGAATTGAAATTAGATTGATTCATCTAATGATGAAACTTGACTAGGATCGAGATTAAATAGATTGACTTCTTGGCAATCTTGAGCCGGGTCGGTTTGGCTCAAGATCGAATTGAAAAGTAACCTTGCTATGCTTATGTTCTCCAATGCATATCATCATTTTTCATATATTTCTCTAGTTAATTTTTCTTTTTGCAGCCAGATTTTATCAATCTTCTTCATTCAATTTATCTTACAGGGCTTATGTGGCTCAGACTGCTACACAAGGAAAATTGTTGTTGTGGGGAGCAAAGGTTGGTAAATTGGCTTGAGCCCCGTCTACCTGATGAGGAGGTTTTTATTATATTCTTACTGCGCCTATAACTTGTAGGTTAATAGCCTAATTTATAAAGGACAGTTGTGGAGGTTGATCACCTCGTCATTTCTGCATGCGAACATCGGGCATCTAATGGTCAGTATTTCTTTTGCCAAGATTTTCGTGAAATTTAACAGTGAGCATATAAAGTACTTGTGGCAGGTTAATTGCTACTCCTTGAACTCCATTGGTCCAACAGTTGAGCAACTCAGTGGGCCTCGACGGTTTATTGCTATTTACCTCACATCGGCAATAGCAAGTAACAAAATTTTTAGACATGCCTTTTCTCGAAGAGAAGATTTTGTTTTAGGCCTTGTTTGGGAAAGCGGTAGCGGTTGTGAATGCGGTCACGAACGTTATTTTCTCAAAACGATGTTTTATGCCAAAACGCCACTGCAGTCATGCAAGCGCGTTCAAGCTTTAGTGGTCGTGAGTGCCCAAACTCCAGCAAATAAAATTTGGACCAAAAAAACTGTCACAGAAGTTTCAAACTCAGACAAACCGCTACCGCTGTATTTGATATCACAATTTCAAGTCGTCAACTGCTCAAACACCACCACTATCCCAAACAAAGCCTAGTAAAAAAAACAAAGTGCTCTTGATTTCTGACTCTACTTTTGTTAGGATATTAGGTTCATTGATGAGTTATCATTTGTGCCAATCGCCTGCTGTTGGAGCATCTGGTGCCATCTTTGGATTAGTAAGTTTTTTCGATTGTTATTCTCACAGAATTCTCTTCTTATTCATTTGATTGTTTATAAGGTTTTCACCCAATGATTAACAAATTTATATTATGCCGCCAGTTGTTTTTTTTATAAATAGATATATATAATCCAGCAATGGACCAAAATTTTGTTTGGTTCGCCTTAAAAAAGGCTATTTCAACAGGGGCTGTAGATGTTCAATATAAGGATTTTGAGTTACAAAGAGAGACAAGATGAAGCTACATGTTTTCCACTCCTTGGATACTAGGCCAGTAGGCCTATTGGAGTTTATATATTATTCTGCGATATAAACAGTGTTCCAAAATACTAAAAAATAAAAAAAATCATGAGGGACCCAAAATAAAATACTCTGCAACCTATTTTTTCGAGACTGGGCTCCGCTACCATGACCCCCGCAAGAAGATTAGAATTTAAGACATCTCAGAACTATAAATCACTTTGAGGTTTATATTCCAAATGAAAACTTCAATTTTTGGCATTGTTTTTTTAAAGTGTGCTTAGTGTGTACCTTAAAAATCACTTTTGATGTATGCATGATCCTGTTCTTTGTTCATATTAAACCTTTTATGGTCTACCTTTCAATTTTAAAATAATTGCGTAGAAAGAACACTAAGGCTCCGTTTGGCACGGTGGTGGCGGTCGTGAACATGGGGGTTAAACTGTCATTCGTTAACGCCCACCTAAGGAACTTCATCCACCTTTATGTTCAAACGGATGAAGTTTTTTAGGTGATCGTTAACGAATGATGGTTTAACCCATGCGTTTACGACCGCCACCGCTGTGCCAAACGAAGCCTAAGCAAGGGCTTGATATATTACTTTGGGTTTCTTTGGCACGGACCTGTGAAATCACAGGTACCGCCCTTGTTGCCACCACCCTAGCAATGGCTCGCTGTGAGATTGCTGCGGTGGCACCAGAACAACGGTGTGTCACCGGTGATTCATGCTAAAGGAGCAGTGGACACCGTTGTTTCATACTCGGAGCTGTAGCCGTCAATGAAGC
Source organism: Dactylorhiza incarnata (assembly GCA_033032865.1). NCBI lineage: Eukaryota > Viridiplantae > Streptophyta > Magnoliopsida > Asparagales > Orchidaceae > Dactylorhiza > Dactylorhiza incarnata. The sequence continues at coordinate 2,424,074 of JAWHQI010000258.1, forward strand.
TAAAAGCAGTGGCTGGGGGAGGGCATTTCGCCATACCAAAACTGCTGTGCCAAATAAGCTCTTATTTTACTACTAGCCATTGACTTTACGGAACGACTATTCTTCCGTGTCTAGCTTATTATTTAATCATGCTGTGAGGTTTGAGATTTCACAATTGCATTCGTTTGGTTTTTCTAAAATCTTCAAGGTTGGCTCCTTCTCTGTGTTCGTATTGAGGCACCGAAGCGTATTTTCTGGAGGAAAGGCCGAATTGCAGCAAATAATACATGTTATCGCCATAAATATGGTATATGTGCATTCAGCTTAAGGTTGTTTTCCTGATGATTCGTCCTTTTGATTTTATCTTTGAGATCTTTGGTGCAGGTTATAGGCCTTCTCTCCAAAGGCATTGATAACTGGGGCCATGTAAGTGCTTCTGCAACTTAAACCCTTTATTTACAATTTATGATTCTCATGAGAACTTATTGCAAGACAACTCCGTGAGTTTTCATTTTATTTCACATAACAGCACAATACAACCAACTTGTAGCTTTATAAGATTAGCAAACTTAGCATCAAATTTGTTTGAAAAATAATGTTATCGTGGCATTCCTAATACTTAGAACCTAAGCATCCCGCCTAAAACCAATTAGTTGTTGGTGAAGGGGCCCAAGAGCTATATTAGATGCACAAGACTATATGACTTTCTCGATGAAAGACTATATTCTCAACACCGTCTCTCTTGTATAAAACTTTTGGTCTCTAACATTGCGTTTCTTTTTTAATTGAGTGAAGTTGGAGTATTGGAGTGCCTAATCGGCTCTTGTGCTAAGATAGAACTAAGGATCCAACCTAAAAACCAATATATTAAATGCAGAGGGCCACATGAGTTTCCCGATGTGAGCTTATATCTACAACACACTCCCTCACATGTACCTTTTTTTGGCTTTTAACATGTGAGCTTTTTGAATTGAGCGACGTGGGAGTTGATCGTTAGACCTAAACCTACTTTCACATAAAGTTAGAACTTGAGCATTCAACTTAAAAACCAATTGGTTGTTATGGAGGGTCCTTAATCTATATCAAATGCTACAAAGCTTCATATGTTTCCCGATATAGGATTTTACTACCAATACGCTTCCTCACGTATATTGTATTTGATCTCTAACACGCGAACTCTTTTGCTTGAGTGTCACGGGAATGAGCTGTTGGCCCTAGCCAAATTAGAATCTAAGCATCCAACCTAAACACCAATTGGTTGTAGGTGGAGGGGCCCAAGATTGATATTATCATATTAAGTGCATGAGATTGCATGAATTTCATGATGTGGGGCTGCATTCTCAACGCTAACATTATGTTATTCAAGTTGGGCGGCTTACTTGGCGGAGCTGCGGTCTCGTGGCTGGTTGGGCCGGCATGGAGATGTGAGTCCCGTTTGGATGATGGTCGATTGATATATTCCGACGCAGCTCCTATCCTGCGGCTTCTCGATGGAATGAAAATGCGGTAAACATCTCATCCACCGTTCTTCCCCAGCAAGATCTCATTGGTATGATTTCTGCGTGGTCTACAGATGAAAGGGATGTCTATTCTTGGCCAGTGATTCTCATTCTGACGGGTTGAAGCTCTGAATCTCTCTTGGGGGCAATTCAGGACATGTATATTTCTTTATTTGTTCTACTAAGTTTTTCTTAATTTAATTATACGCGTATAGTTGATGCTGACACCAAAATTTAGCAGAGAAGTGTCTTTTGGAGATGTTTATATGAGCACCTTGTTTTACTTCATTGGGGGGAAACGTTAACTCTAAAAAAATTTGTTTGGTAAACCCTCTAATTTCCACCCCGCCGCTCCAAAACATCATTTTTGACTTTTTTTAGACAGCGGCCACCCCCTCTATTTCTCGCCACTCCATTGCCGGCGCTCCCATTCTCACCGCTCCAACTCTTACCGCCGAAACAAACAGCCCCTAAGAGTGATGATTTTTGTTATTGATTTTTCTTTGCTGGTGGGGTTTATTAGTAGGGTAGTACTTAAAAATATGAGTGGAAAATGCTCGTCTTCTACACGAGAATACATTAAGATCCACAAGAACAATAACATATCCTAAAGATGAAAGTAGAACTGTAGATGCAAGCACAAGGTATTTAAGAATCCGTTCGGCTGGACAAAATTGGACTTTCAAAAAGGTTAATTCCAATCAAAATGTCCTCCAAATCTAATTCCAGAGCCTCAATTCCATCCAAACCAACGTATCATAAGATTATTATTTTTGTGCATGCATGTTGACAATGTAAATTTAGAGATGAGTTATTTTTGATAAAATTTGAAAGATGGAAGAGATGTTTCTGTAATTTTGCAAAACTAGAGGTAAAGTTTGTTTTGGTAAATTTAGAGATGGGTATTAATTCTTGTTCATTAGGATGCCTTGCGGCATTCGTGCCTTCTTGATTATGTGGTTTAGAGCGGTTTTCTGCAATAAACTATCAGATGTTAAGGCTTTTGTTTGGGACCAGGATTCACTAACAGAATATTGTGGCTGTTGTAAGGATTTTGCGCTCGTTCGTTTCGCAGAATCCCAGCGTAATCACAAGTCTGACAACGGTTTGGCTGCTTCTCGATGAATCTGTGCGGCCGCCTAATTTAATGTTGGTGGGTACTAATAAAATAAAATCATATGATTCATGCAAACCATAAAAGCTATTGTCTGCAAATAGAACAGTTACAAATTCAAAATATAGAGAGCTGCAATTAATGCAATGCATGAAAACAACTGCCGCCCATTCCCATCTCTTGTCATCCATCTATATCTATTTTGTATGGTTCGCCTAATTGAGCTGTCTACATTACTGTGAAACATACTAAGAATGCCCAACGCAATTAATGCATATCTACCTCCTTGTCATAATAAATTTAGAGCAATGTTAAAAGCACACCTATTTTTACTATTTAGAGTCAAAGTATATTAACACCTATTTTTTTTAATGTGAAATATACTAAGAATGCCCAAAGCAATTAATGCATATCTTCATCCTTATCATAATAAATTTATCTTTTTTTACGGCGTTGTCAATAGCAAATTGAGATTCGCTATTAGCAAATAAAAAAAACTCAGGTTCAAGTATTTTTAGTTTTTTTTTTCAATTCTAGAAACCCTCTATTAGTAAACCCTTCTTAAAGTTTCCGCCTCTCCCGAAATCGCTCCGCCTTTTCTTTCTCATTCGCGAAAACTCCCTCCGCTCCCGCCTATCGTGCGATGTAGGGTTTCCTCGCCCTCTTACGACGCCGCCTCAGTTCTTCTTCGTGTCCGACGGCGCCGCTCCCTCCCCATCTTACGCCGCTTCCTCGCTCCCGTCATCCAATTTCAAGTTCATGGCATTCATCGGCACATAACGAAGCATAAGATAATTTTCATCGGATTTATTAATAACAATCTTTTTGTGGGGTTAAGCATGAAGATGGATGCCTACTACAACAAATCTAAGAAATGTTACTTTTTGGATATTTTTTTGAAATGGACAAGGGTTTTGATGTTGGCTTTTTTTTTTTTTTGCATGATTTGCTAATAACAAAAATATTTGCTAATAGCCATTTTCAAAATTTATGATTTGTTAATAAGTAATAACCATGATTTACTCCTATCAGTTCAGTTTGTAATTAGAATTTCAGAATTTTGTTGCTTCATGGAGAACAGTTCTTATTCCTGTTCCTGCGCAAATCGATGCCATATGAATTTTAAATTGACGGTTTGTAATTAGAATTAAAGTCTAAACCAATGGGCACTTGGAATATTTGGTGGACGGAGATTCTCTCTATTTGGGTCCAAATGGAGGGAGGTCTCCATTTTATAATCCAAATTTAATAATCTTATGTATCTAACAGTCCAAAAAATAGTCTTTATGAAAAATAAAAAACAATTTGAAATGAATATTTTATCGGTAAATAGAGAATATTTTTTTTTTTCATATTTGGTGCGGCTGGGTTTGAAAAATAATAAAATGCATAGAGTACAGCCTCGGTTTGAAACTGCATCCAGTGGTAGGGCTGAATAATATGTTACGATAGTAATGACAAAAAAAAACAATATAGTTTTAATATTACTATTAGTGGATGATGTGATGAGAAAACATTTTAAATATGTTACTTTTATCGCATGGTCGCATTATCTTGCACCCAAAAAAAATCCTCTTTCATTCTGGGGCACAGCTGCTCTTCATCATCGCTTTTGAACCAATCACTGCCGAAGAATTAAATTAAAAAAGTGAAGACCATTAATTATATGGCCGGCATAATTCTCAAGCTTGATTTGAGCAAAGCCTGCTATAAAGACTGCCGGCCATCAATTTTCATGCATTTCTCCTGAACTCCAGTAGTAAATTAAATACAGTGATCATAGTTTTCTTCTTGTGTTTGAAACTTTCATGACAATTTTGGACATTTATGATTGTAGTGACATTTTTGCTCCGGTGAGTTTGGACAAAAACGTCACTGTTATAGAATATATGTTTGGACAACACTTATGATTATCGTCAAGAAAATAAAACTATTTTTAGCCATAAAAGGAGAGGATCAGGGCTAATCTTTTGCACTGAAGCAACCTGATGCACCCCAATCTCTATTATTAAAAGGAGAGGATCATCTTTAGTGTCTAGTAACATTAGCTAATCATCCTTACCTTTACTGCTTTACATGATTAAAAAAAAGATGGAAATATTAATATTCGACGTTTTTTTAGCAACACGAATCTTATTTTCTTCCTATTTTAATATATATATATAAGATATATATATAAAGATAAACAAAGTTACATAATATCGATAAACATCAGGAAAGAAAGCAGTTGAGATTGATCATCATCAAATGATGAAACAGCTAACCCCCATTTACAAGAGCATTCAGCAGCGACAGAGCGTTGCTCGTGTATTTCTTGACCTCGCCGACGCGATCACACATCGCCTTCGCCCCCGATGCGGCCTTGGCGTCCTCGAATCCGTTGAGGCATGTCTCCTCGTTCGTCATCGCCGCGCTCATCCACGTCTGCGCGTTCGAAGCGTCCCAAGCAATCCCGCCATCCTTACTTTCGCTGCCGAGCTTTCCCATCTCCGCCGAAGCCCGCTTCGTCAGATCCGCCGCCGTGCGGAGTGATTGGACGCAGTCGCGCAGTGCTGCGCCGATCCTTCCGCCGCTTCCTCTTTTGACGTCCACTGCGAAAGACGCCGCGTCCTTGATCTTGGCGAGACTAACGTTCGCGGCCGCCACGGAGAGCTTAGCCGGGCTCTGCCGCACGGAGCTCGCGTAAGGCGCAAGCGAGCTGTAGCAGAGGTTGGGGTACAGCGTTCCGGCGCAGCTTTGCTTGATGAAATCCGTCGATGAGGTAACTCCCACAACCGCGGTGGTCGAGAGGAGGAGGAGGTGGAAGAGGGAGAGAAGTCTCTTGGTTTCTGTTTCACCCATTTACCCTTTTCCGGTTTCTAGGTTAGGTTTTGGTTTCGGGATTATTGATGATGCAATTGTTGGGGATGGAGCGGGGGGATTTATATAGTCATCAGGGTGGATGGATGGAGGGGAAGGGGACTGGTGACGTGGAATTACGAAATTGACGTGGAATTACGAAATTGCCAATCACAGTTGATATTTAGCGGGGGAAATGATGATGAGTTTGGAGGTGAATCGGGTACATGCCGCTTGGATTGGTGGGGATGCCCGACTCGGAATATTTGGCGCATAAACAATAAAGTCGGCACGATATTATATTAATTTTCACAAGACACGTCACTTATTTATTCAATACAAGAAAATGAGCATCTTTAATTCTTAGTGGATATAAATCTCCTTATTTAATTTAGAAAATTGTGTATTCACAAGTCTTTTTTTTTTTCTTTTTCTTTTTCTTTTTCTTTTATTTAATTTAGTGGATATAAATCACTCTATTTTTTTTAGTTTTATGTGTGACTATAATAGTTAGTTTTTGTGTTAGAAGACTTCTCGATAAATGTATAGAGACACTAATTAGATTAAGATACTCAAGTATTGTTTTGCTAAGATAAAGTACTTGTAATTGTTCATTTTTTTCTGCATTGATATGCGGATTGCAAAAATATCTTTGGATAATAAATTTTGTTCTATAGAGCTACGGATAGTAGAAATCTGCAGGTAGACGATTTCGTTATGCTTATAACAATTCCATTTTTTTAAAACTTTTATTACTTTGTATTTGTAAACCACTTAACCTCGACTCTACTTAAGGTTAGACCATTGGTATTTCTTCCTTGCCTCAACAACCCGCCATATGCCAATTGAGGAAAGTCTGGTAAGCCCGGGTTGGGTGGATTGCACGCGGGTGTGGAGAGGGATTGGAGCGGGTGGACTGCAGTCCTGGATGTGGGCCGGCCGGGTAGCACTCTTTGAGTGGAGGCCGGCGCCGCTTTCTAACAGCACGTGGCCGGGCGGCAGGTGTCCCAATTGTTCGCGTGAAGTGCTGCCGACGAGGAACGTTATCTAACCGGCGACGGCCGTCCTTGTCCCTGGATTTGATGGAGGGTATGGTACGGGATGACTGGCCTCGCCGCTTCTCTTGGACAACCTTACAAAGAAGTCCTCCGATGGTGGATTCCCCAATGCTCAACTTAAAAACCTCCCAAAATCGAAGAGATCATCTCGATCAGTTCACCTCTCTCATACTTTGTAACCTTCTGGTTGCTCTGGTTTCTATTGAAAAAAAGTAAAGAATTCTCACCTCCTCTCGTGGGACAAGCTTCGATGAACTCCATTTTCTTCCTTCCATACATCTCACTATTCAGTTAAACTTCTAAGCTTCTTTCTTCATGTTTGCGCTTTGATTAGGTTCTCTTAATAATGCACATTAACAGTGGAGTGATAATTCATGCATGCCAAATGTTTGACGAAATGCCGTATTGAAACTCAGTGTCATGGAATACCATTATGATGTTCTCTTCTCATCAGTGTAGCCGAATCATTTCATTTTTTTCTTAATATTTTTTTCATTAAATCGAATAGTATTTACTAAACCTTTATATCTACCTACTTAAAAAGTATACCAGCCTTACTTGGACATATCTTGGTTGATCTCACTAAATTACTCTTGAAAAGTGCATGGTCCATTGTCACACATTGGCAGCGTTTTGAGCTACTAAAATTAATTATTTTTTGTTAATATGAACTGCGAATAACCAAAATACCTACTATAATAAAGCTGACTCTCCTTTTGTTAATATGAACTGTGCACATTATTATTATTACTATTATATATAATATGTTAGTAGGGTGTAGCCGTTTAGGTAAATTTTTATATACTTTTTAAACGAAGAAATCCGTGGATAAAAAGATTGTGTATCAAATGAATTACCAGAGATAATGATGAAAAGGCCTGCGTGTAGCCAGAGTCTGGCAGAGCAATTCATTAATTGGTTTTTGGACAGAGGAGTGCTGTCGTGGTTCATGTGAACGCAGGAAATGCGGCGAGGTAGCGCGGAAGCGAACGGACTCGCATGCGCCCCCCCCCCCCCCCCCCCTCCCCACTGCGCACGGAAAACAATTATTAGGCGCGCTCCGGGCCCCACCACTCTGCCGACTTCTGTTGTTCCAAGAATCAATCGGATCACCACGCACCTGCCCGCGCACTCCGCTGCGCCTAGTCATTTATGCGGCTGTGGGGAGGGGGAATTTAGGTCCGCGTGCGCACATGGTCTATGCGCACAGCGCGCGCACCGTCCGATTCATGATCGGAAGGCTGGGAACACCGTCCATCATCTCCTCTCCCCGGCTATTCTCTCCCAGTTCGAGCACTCCATCGACATCAATAGTTGGGGCGGCAATGCCCATGCATGTGATGCAATTGAAATCGGTGCCCGCAGAATCGTCTCTCCTCTTGATCGTTCGTTAGTCTCAGATTTTCTCCCACTTTGCTCCGCCCCTCTTTCTTCTTCATCGATTTCTAACAGTGAGTTGCTCGCAAGATCTCTCCCAGCCAGTCAGTTTCCGCAATTTCTTCTCCCATAACAGCGCGATCGATTGTTGTTTGTAGACTCGTAGGATTTCTCTTCCTCGGAATTCAGATCTGCCCATTCCTCTGCGGTATGTTTGCTCATGTTCTACTCTTCTGCGAAAAAAAACTTCATATTAACAATGTATGATTTAATTTTAAGAGCAAATGTTCTATTCTTCTGTTTTCAAACTTCAAATGTTGATATCCACATTGCTGATTCAATTACGGTAGTATATATGTTTTGGGGATATATGAAAAAATGAAGAATGAAACAGAAATAAACAATCACAGACGACGTAGATTTACGGGGTTCACCCCAGATGGGATCCGCTACACTATCAATTGTGCATGATGGCTTTGTTGATCCCAGGTAGCACTACTTTAAGTGTGTATGGACACACGACAAGAGTAGTTGTAACCACCACCGTAAGTTCTACTTGTTCTTCTCTCACTTCTCTGATTGTGGTTTATTTCTAGTTTAGGGAAACAACAAGCTATATATTGTTTTTACAAGTTTAGGGGTATGTTACTCGGTTCTAAATTCAGCTCCCATTTTATAATGACAAGTTAACTTTGTCACCGCATTGCAGATTTCTTATGCATGACTGAATTACATTTCACTTTTGTTAAAGATTTTGAGAGAATTATTTTTATGCAATGAGTTGGTTTCTCCTCTACTTTTGAACTGTAATTGCTTCCATGTTATAATATGCGAAGAATGAGATTGTGATTTTTCTTTCCCAAACAATTTGCTCCATATGTATGAATTCGATCAGTTTACCAAGTCTTCGTTTGGCGAGGCGGCGGCGGTTGTGAACGGGTTATGAACCGTCGTCGTTCATGAACGCCCGAACTCACCTAGAAAATTTATGCATTTTATGCACAAAACTAGTTTATTTTCTTGGTAGCGGTCATAACCTTTGTCATGCCAAATATACATTTTATGATGATTGCGTTTTTGACAAAACTCACCCGAGCAAATAAGCCTAAATCTTGCGGGGATTAAAATAGATTAGTATCTTGGTTTAATTTCAAGCTGATCATACAAGAAAGAGTAGTGGGAGTTGCGTTTGCATGATTATGGAGGTCTGATCTATACTAATTCTTGATTAGGCATCGTGGAAATTCTTAGGTAAATCCTACAAAATTTCTAAAGCTTAAATCCTGCAGGGGATTAAAATAGATTAGCATCCTGGTTTAATTAAGGGAGTTGTTAAAGGCAAACCAGAATTGGCTATTATATTGGCAAACCAATTTCTATGAGTTATTACGCGCCTTTTGAAAATACGCTTTTTACATGTATTTTTAGGAAAAAGTGTTCAACACGAAAATTGTATATCTCGTCGAGATCTACAACTTTCGTGTTGAACACTTTTCCTAAAAATGCATGTACAAGACGTATTTTCTTGTTATTTTCAAAAATTCACTATAGTAATGATAAGGGCGATTTTAGGGTCTTGTGCATGCATTTTTAGGAAAAGTGTTCAACACGAAAGTTGTTGATCTCGACGAGATCTACAATTTTTGTGTTGAACACTTTTCCTAAAAATGCATGTACAAAGCGTATTTTCAAAAGGCGCGTAATAACTCATAGAAATTGGTTTGCCAATAGCCAATTCTGGTTTGCCTTTAACAATGCCCTTAATTAAGGCTTCGTTTGGCGAGGTGGTGGCGGTCGTGAACGCCATAGTCATGAATTGTCGTTCATGATCGCCCGACCTTACCTAAAAAAATTTATGCATTTTATACTCAAAACTATTTATTTTAATCTGTGGCCAAACATACTATGATAAACAAATAAGCCGCGCCACTTGCTAATTTTATTATGATATTTTTTGGGAGTTGTTAAAGGCACCGCAGTTTTGGTTAGGTGCACCGCATTTTCTCCTAATTTTTCGTGCCTTCTAGAAATAAGTCTTGTACATGCATTTTTTAGGAAAAGTGTTCAACACAAAAGTTGTAGATTTAGATGAGATCTACAACTTTTGTGTTGAACATTTTTCCTAAAAATGCATGTACAAAGTGTATTTCCAAAAGGCGTAAAACTTGGACGTATTTCCAAAGTACGCTTTGTACATGCATTTTTAGGAAAACCGTTCAACACGAAAGTTGTAGATCTCGTCGAAATCTACAACTTTCGTGTTGAACACTTGTCCTATAGGAAAAAGTGCGGTGCACCCAGTCAAAACTGAGGTGCCTTTAACAACTCCCATATTTTTTTTTTTGAATTGTTTGACTGTTCACACTTGCTGGTTGCTGCACCCGAGTCAATTATAGTGCCCCCCGGTACAGGCTGAGTGGGCCGGTAAACACGTGGTGGGCCTAGACGGGCACGAAACACGTGGTGGGCCTCGCCGGCCGATCAACGCTTTGAAGAATGCACAAGGAAAAAATATGCATGCGGGCCATTATCCGTACTTGCTTTAATAAATGGTCAAAAAATATCTTATTTCATCTCAAAAAAATTATTATTAATTCTTCGTTTCGTTTTTCAAGGGCATGCGTGTGCACATGCCCGAGTCTAATTTTTTTCTGAGAAGAAAATATAGGTTATTTGGTTTATACAAACTAAGGCTTAGTTTGATTCGGCGGTGGCGGGAGCAAGCGGCGACTCCACCCGCAACATTTGATCAGGAAGGCGGGAGGGGGATTGAAACGGGGCTAACATCCCTGTTTTTCAGGGCGCGGCGGGTCCAGCGGGAGCAAACGCCGCCGGAGGGCGTTTGTTTACTCGCCATCCGGCGGCGTTTGCCCCAAACGCCCGGCCAAAACATCCCGTCAAACGAACCATAAGGCTTCGTTTGGCACAACGGTGGCGGTTAAACCGTCATTCGTTGACAAGTACCTAAAAAACTCATATGTTTGAACATAAAAGTGGATGAAGTTGCTTAGATGGGCATTAATGAATGACAGTTTAACCCTCATGTTCACTGTTGGAACCCGGATACCGGTCCAACTGTTTGAGACTTGGGGGTGACCAAAGGCTACTCGTTTAGTGATCGACCCACGTGAGACAAGGTGATAAGAAGCCAGAGAACATACAAAACCACTCAAACCTGCCTATAAACAAGACTCGCGTGCTGCAGCGAGGAGGTCCCGCCACATACCCGGAAGTCTATAGGAACTTCCCCTCCTAAAGACAATGCTGAGCTTGACAAAAGAGAGGCAGGCAAGGTACTCGCCCACCATAGGGGGGGTGAAGGTGCCTTCTACTTGTGCCTTGGGGTCCTATTTATCGGCAAATCCAAATAGACTGCGAATAGCTGCTCCCGCCTTCTAAAATGGGCTGCAGATAGCGGCTCCCGCCCTCTGAAATGGGCTACCGATAGCCGCTCCAGCCTTTTGACGGGGTGAAAGTCTGTACTCGCCCAGGTGGGGGAGGTCTTCTGTACTCGCCCAGGTGGGGGAGGTCTTCTGTACTCGCCCAGGTGGGGGAGGCCTTCTGTACTCGCCCAGGTGGGGGAGGCCTTCTGTACTCGCCCAGGTGGGGGAGGCCTTCTGTACTCGCCCAGGTGGGGGAGGCCTTCTGTGTTGTCCTCGTGCATTTCTGATCTCGACGAATTACGGGTTATACATTCACGACCACCACCACCATGTCAAACATAGCCTAAAGAACTTTAGGAGCTGATACACATGAGGAGGAAGGAGCTCCAAAAAAATCCCAATGGATGAATTGGTTTTATTCTACGTGACCTCATTATTTGCTCCTCGATTTACAAAGCAGTTGTAGGATGGCCCGATGGCTCATTAAAACGGCACAAGTTGCTGTAGAGGAGGTCGTTGAAGGAAGATGCATGCGGTGATCGGCATATATGGCTTGGGTTCAAGAGAATTCATCTCCCTTGAGACGATACCAGAATCAGAAAGGGGCGGGAGTCAGAGGCTCCGTTTGGCGCGGCATTTTTGCTCCGGTGAGTTTGGACAAAAATACCATCGTCATAGAATGTATGTTTGGCATGACAACGGTTCCCCCACCAAGAAAAGAAAACTAGTTTTGAACATGAAAGTTGATGAAGTATCTTAGGTGAGGTCGGGCGTTCACGAACGACGGTTCATAGCCACTGTGTTCACGACCGTTGTTGCTCTGCCATACGGAGCCAGAATGATATTTGGGGTATGGTTTCCCACTGTGTATCTTTGAGATAGAGTGAGGGCTCGCGAATGAGAAGAGACGGCCCGGAAAGGAAGGAAGACAGTTGACGAAGCTAACCTCCTTCTCTAGGACCCGAAGGAAGCAACCCAATTTTTGGACTACAAGGAGCGGCCATCACATATAAAATTTTGGATGGGAGTAGAATTGTATTTTAGTAGTGTTTGAATATTTTTAGGTTGTGCACATAGTCAAAAATGATATGCATGTAACATGTAATTACCAACTACCGAGCTGCGATGTCAAGGCGAGTCACATCGTGAAGGCGAGATTTGGGAAAGGGGGTGGTAAAATGCATTTTTGCCCTTTACGGTGAAGTGCACTGATCCGGCGGACCGTCGGATCAGTGCACTTCAACGTAAAGGGCAAAAGTACACTTTACCATCCCCTTTTCCAGGAGATCGGGTAACATAGAGCTGCGAAATGAGGAGGAAAGAGATGCGCTTGATTTTTTTTATCAATGTTATTGATAAACCTATTTTTGCTATTGGCAGCCCATTGTTAATGACAGATCGCAAAAATTTAAAGACAAACCATTATGTTAATGGCAGGCCAAGAGAAAAATAAAAAAAATTAAATCAGCATAATGTAAGTTAGACAAAATTTGCAATAATTAGAACCATCTAAATTCTCCAAAAATTTATAGTAAATCATATTCATTGTATCCATAGGGGGACTTTGAGGTGTACAAGGAACCGCTGAAATTTGAGAGAATGCATTTGGAGTCATGATTTCTTCCTCCATTAGAGAATTTAAATCTACAAAAATTGAAAAAAAAAATTGGACATGGAAACCTCCATTAGATATTAAGAACACAAACATTTACTAGTATCACATACAGCTACTTCAAATGTACATTTCCTGTGTTCTTGAGTCAAGTAGTAGAGATCTTGCCCAAAAAGAATTCAGGAGAGAGAAAAAATAATGTGCATCTCAAAAAAACATCAAAAAAACAGTGTGCATCTCAAAAAAAGAGTGTACAAGGAACTCTATAAACAAAAACCCTAATTAATTTCCAAGTAGTAACACCCAAAATGAACAGAAAGGGGATTTGCCTGCGGAAATCTGCGGAGTCGGCGATGGAAGAGGAGGTAGTTCAGATCTTTCCCTGAAATCTGCGACGGTGGCGAGCGGCGTGCGGCGAGCGGTGGCGCGCGGCGAGCGGCACAGAGGAATATGGTTTGGCAGTCCCCGCCTGTTTCACGAGAGGAATTAATGAGCTTCCAATAGGTCTTGTAAACGAGAAATAAAAATCGCGTGAATACAGAATTTGGTGGTCTGCCAATATCTATATTAGGTTTGCCATTAAAATTATTCTTTTTTTTTTGCTCTGCATATTGAATTTTACTAGATATTATATTATCGTTATTTATCCCTTCCTCAAATTAATTGTGAAATTTTTGATCTGCCGATAGACGATTGCAATCGGCTTATAATGATGACATAAAAATATAAAAGTCGTATATTTTTTCTACTGTGTTTATGTCTAATTTACTGGAGCTAAATGACCAACTCCATTAACCGGCAGCATCGTTAATAGAAATGCATTAATGATTATTTAAATTAGAGGAGTAATGGAAGAAGTGGGATATTGTCGGCTGTAATATTGCAGAAGGAGAATTTCTGCAGGTTCAGTAACTTGGTCTTATGATCTTATCTAATGGGGGAGGAGGAAAGCTGCTCTATCGTATGATCACTAGGGCTTCGTTTGGCTCGGCGGAGGCGGTCATGAATGCAGTGGTCATGAACCGTCGTTCTTGAATGTCCGACCTCATCTAAAAAATCCATGCATTTTATGCTCAAAACTAGTTTATTTTCTTGGTAGCGGTCGTAACCTTTGCCATGTCAAACATATATTCTTTGATAATTGTGTTTGTTGCGGAACGCTTAGGGCTCTTGGTAGACCGGTTCACTTGAACCGCCTTAGCTCGTGAGCGAGCTAAGCGCGCAAACAGTCAATGAGAGATTTGCTGAGTACACAGGGACTTTTTAACGTGGAAAACCCGGAAAGGGTAAAAAACCACGCGGCCGGAGCTGTGCCGACCAAACTTCACTATTTTCTGGGGGGTTACAACTTGGAAACTAGAACTCGAGCGCGACAGGCCGCTGCTCGTTACAATACTTGGAGAGAGAGAGAGCTCCGAGGGTGACAGGCCACCTCTCGGAAAAACTAAGTCCTTTTCCCTTCTGAGAATGCTGGTCGCCTTTCGGAAGTGGGAAGGCCAGTCGCCTTTCCCTTCTGAGATTGCTAGTCGCCTTTCGGAAGTGAGAAGGTCAGTCGCCTTTCCCTTCTGAGATTGCTAGTCGCCTTTCGGAAGTGAGAAGGTCAGTCGCCTTTCCCTTCTGAGACTGCTGGTCGCCTTTCGGAAGTGGGAAGGCCAGTCGCCTTTCCCTTCTGAGATTGCTAGTCGTCTTTCGGAAGTGAGAAGGCCAGTCGCCTTTCCCTTCTGAGATTGCTAGTCGCCTTTCGGAAGTGAGAAGGCCAGTCGCCTTTCGGAAGTGAGAAGGCCAGTCTCCTTTCCCTTCTGAGGCTGCTGGTCGCCTTTCCGGATGATGCTTCAAGTCCCGAAGGAGATCTTCAAGTGCCGAAGGAGAATTCCGCAAAAGTCTGCAAGGAGCTCTCCTGGGTCCAGAAGTCAAGGTCCTTTCAAATGAAGCATTGGGGCTCCTTTTATAGCTTTGGCCGGGGGCGGCCCGGTAATTTTGTCGTTGACAGTTTCCATAAATGCTCGGTGGACGAATCATATTCTCCGGTTCGGGGCTCTCGGATCGCCATTTTTCGTAAATGACCACCTTGCCCCTCGGGCAGCTCGGGCAATTCGGGCAGTTCCGTTGGAGGTGAAAAAGGCGACTGACCGTTCCTGAAAAGTGAGAAGCCGGAAACCCAAAAAGTGAGAAGCCGAAAAGACAAAAAGTGAGAAGCCGGAAACCCAAAAAGTGAGAAGCCGGAAAGACAAAAAGTGAGAAGCCGGAAACCCAAAAAGTGAGAAGCCGGAAAGACAAAAAGTGAGAAGCCGGAAACCCGAATGAGAATGCTCTGAGCGCGCTCAGAAGCGTTCTGAGCGCGCAACGAACTTGGAAGCGCTTCGAACGCGCTCGAAGCGTTCTGAGCGCGCAACGGACTTGGAAGCGCTTTGAACGCGCTTGGAGGCGTTCTGAGCGTGCGTGAACGCGGAAGCGTTCTGAGCGTGCAGCGGACCTGGAAGCGCTTTGAACGCGCTTGGAGGCGTTCTGAGCGCGCGTGAACGCGGAAGCGTTCTGAGCGCGCAACGGACCTGGAAGCGCTTTGAACGTGCTTGGAGGCGTTCTGAGCGCGCGTGAGCGCAGAGGCATTCTGAGCGCGCGTGAGCGCGAAGGCGTTTTGAGTGCGTTCGGAAGCGTTCTGAGCGCGCGTGAGCGCGGAGGCGTTCTGAGCGAACGGTGGAGTGGGGAGTTGTCCCTCAAGGTGGAATTGGGATCCGGCGCACCCGACGGGGGGGGGGGGGGGGGGGGGGGGGGGGCGTGAATACGGCGGGCCCCCTTGCGAGCTCTCCTGTAGAAAAGGGCGAGGGGAGGGGGTCGGGCCGCGCCCCACAAGCGGCGCGACGGAGTCGCACCCCGGGGGGGTGCGGCTGGGCCGCACCCCACAAGGGGTGTGCGGCTGGGCCGCACCCCCAAGGGGGGTGCGGCTTGGCCGCACCCCTTGAGGGGTGCGGTTCCGCGCGAGCCGCACCCCGAGGGGGTGCGGCGGGGCCGTTCTCCCGCGACGGGGGGGCGCTGCCCGTGTGCTACCGTGCGCGTGGTAGCGCACGCGCTTGCGCGCTTTGTTTCTGGCGGTTGGCGGTGGAAATCGCAGGCTCGGTTTCTTCGATTCGAGCGACTGCGTGCGGACCGCTGACCCCACCTCTCTTTTGCGGGGCTTTCTTTAGGCGCGTCCTAAGGTCTTTACGGGTGTACAACATAAGCCCCCCAAACCTTCGGAGTCCGAGTTTCGGTGCGAGGAGTTCGGAGGTTTTAATTTTTCTGTGGCGGCTTTGATCATTGCTCTCTTTGTGGTGCCTTGGGTAGGAGTTGCCGTTGGGGGAAAGTGTGGTTGACTTTGTTTCTTTGTTCTGGACAGGCGTTTCTTGTCCTGCGCTGAGTCGTGATAGCCCTCTGATGGTCCTGCTGCCCTGGTTGCTGACAAAGCGTTGATGGAGGGAAGACGCTTTAAGATAGCCGGCGAAGGGCGTTGGTTCTCTGAGACTGTTGCTGGCTCGCTGCCTAGCATTGATATCCGTATAGGTTGAATGCTTTCTGCAAAATAACAGATGAACATGCGCGGTTCTGAGCCTGCGGCTTTTATATAATGGAAAATCGGTTTGCGCGAGTCTGGGCTTGCGGCTTTTTATAATAGAAAATTAATTTGTGCGAGTCTGTGCTCGCGGCTTTTGCACGAGTCGGGCTCGCGGCTTGGCCGGTGAATAGCGAGTGTATTCAAACCGTGTGCGAATGTAGGAGGGGCAAACATGACGTCGGGACCTTACTGTGGTGGAGAGGGGTGGACCTTCAATCGACGGCAATGAGAAATTATTGTGAGCGCGCTGCCTGGAGGCAGTTGCTGCAGGCGCTGTTCATTAGCGCACTGCCCGGAGGCAGCTGCTGTTCATTAGCGCACTGCCAGGAGGCAGGTGGTGTTCATTAGCGCACTGCCCGGAGGCAGGTGCTGTTCATTAGCGCACTGCCCGGAGGCAGGTGCTGTTCATTAGCGCACTGCCCGGAGGCAGGTGCTGTTCATTAGCGCACTGCCCGGAGGCAGGTGCTGGTCATTAGCGCACTGCCCGGAGGCAGGTGCTGGTCATTAGCGCACTGCCCGGAGGCAGGTGCTGGTCATTAGCGCACTGCCCGGAGGCAGGTGCTGCTCATTAGCGCACTGCCCGGAGGCAGGTGCTGCTCATTAGCGCACTGCCCGGAGGCAGGTGCTGCTCATTAGCGCACTGCCCGGAGGCAGGTGCTGCTCATTAGCGCACTGCCCGGAGGCAGGTGCTGCTCATTAGCGCACTGCCCGGAGGCAGGTGCTGCTCATTAGCGCACTGCCCGGAGGCAGGTGCTGCTCATTAGCGCACTGCCCGGAGGCAGGTGCTGCTCATTAGCGCACTGCCCGGAGGCAGGTGCTGCTCATTAGCGCACTGCCCGGAGGCAGGTGCTGCTCATTAGCGCACTGCCCGGAGGCAGGTGGTGTTCATTAGCGCACTGCCCGGAGGCAGATGCTGTTCATTAGCGCACTGCCCGGAGGCAGGTGCTGTTCATTAGCGAGTGGACGTCTTTACGTAGTTTCGATGACGCAAAATATGACATGTGTGGAATGATTGACTTTAAAAACGATTAGTAGTGGAAATTTGCACAAAGTTTTCAAAGTTGATAGAAACAAAGTTGACAGAATATTTCAGCGGCGCTGGTAGAGCCCTGTTGATGGGTATGAAGCTTTCTCCTGGGATGACTGCCTTAAGGGTTGCTCCCGGTCCTTCCTGGCAGGCCGCCAGCTGATCTCCTGCTAGCCGAATAGTTGCCTAGTCTCGTAGAAATTTCCCCAGTAGGCCTTGTTTGACGAGTTGCTCGATTTCATCCTTAAGCTTGGAGCAATTTTCCGTGTCATGTCCTTGTCCACGATGGAACTCACAATATTTTGTCTGGTCCCCTGAGTTTTTAGCGAGGGGTCTGGGCTTGCGGAGCGTTTGGTTGTCTTTGATTGCGTACAGTACGTTAGTCCTGGTAGTGTTCAGGGGAGTGTAGTCCTAACGTTGGCGAGATCCTCGGTCTCGGCTGGGGTTGTCGTGATGCTTGTTGTTCTTATTGGGAACTGCCTGTGGCAGTGACTCCTCTTTCTTCCTCTTCGAGCTCCCCTCGAACTGCCGGCGGTGCGCTTCAATTGCCTCATCTGCTGCTATCTGGGCCTCGACTCGCTGAACGAGGTCAGGATAGCTTTGTACGGTTTCTCTCATTAGAGCTGAGTAGAAGCCACTTGGGCGGAGTCCTCCAAGGAAAAATCCTCGCAAAAGCTCGGGGTCGACTCCCGGGATCTGTCGCGCCTCAGAGGTGAAGCGTCGGAAAAAATCCTTCAGAGTTTCTCCGTCGTTCTGGCGGATTCCCGAGAGATGGGAAGGATCTCGGACAATCCTACGATTGGCGATGAACTGGTCCACGAACTGCCGTGCCATTTCTGCGAAGTTGTTGATGGCCCCATCTCGCAGAGAGTGGAACCAAGTGCGTGTTTGTCCTTTCAAAGTTGTTGGGAACACTCGACAGAGGAGTTGGTCGGGGGCGCTGTAAATCCCCATGATGGTGGTGAAGTGATTGACGTGTTCCAGCGGGTCGTCCGTCCCGTCGAACGTTTCGATGTTGGGAAGCTTGAAACCGTTTGGAATTGGATGGTCCAGGACTTGAGGTGATAGTGGGGAGCCGTGGCGCGCGGGATGGCGGGCGAGAGCTGCGCGTCGCCCTGCTTGGGCATACTCCTCCTCTATCATGTTGCGTATTTCTTCTCGCGTAGCTCTTTCCACTGCTTGCTCAGGGGCAGCTCTTCCGTGGTGGTGGCGGTGGTTAGCTTCTGGGCCTCCAGCTGGTGGGGCAAGGTGAGCGGAACTTGCCGCATTGGAGAATCCTTCCGAGGCTTCGTCTTTCTAGGTGGCCTCCCCGTTCGGGGCATGATTCAGAATTGGGGGTGGTGGTGCGTTCAGAGCTGGCGGCTGAATCGGAGCTGGAGGAGCCCCAAGATTCCTTACGAGAGCCAACATCTCAGCTTGATGTTCTTCGATCTGCCGCATGCGCACCTCCAAACCCGCCGCGGGTGCCGGTAGTGCCTCCTCTGCGGGAGGTGCATCGATAAGCGAGTGGGAGGGAGCCGGGTCGACGCGTCCTTCCGGCATCGATCCTTCAGTAGTGCGAGCACTCTTACTTGCCATGGCAGTCGGCTTTTGAAGAGTTGTTGGGAATGTTCCCACAGACGGCGCCAAATTGTTGCGGAACGCTTAGGGCTTTTGGTAGACCGGTTCACTTGAACCGCCTTAGCTCGTGAGCGAGCTAAGAGCGCAAACAGTCAATGAGAGATTTGCTGAGTACACAAGGACTTTTTAACGTGGAAAACCCGAAAAGGGTAAAAAACCACGCGGCCGGAGCTGTGCCGACCAAACTTCACTATTTTTTGGGGGGTTACAACTTGGAAACTAGAACTCGAGCGCGACAGGCCGCTGCTCGTTACAATATTTGGAGAGAGAGAGAGCTCCGAGGGTGACAGGCCACCTCTCGGAAAAACTAAGTCCTTTTCCCTTCTGAGAATGCTGGTCGCCTTTCGGAAGTGGGAAGGCCAGTCGCCTTTCCCTTCTGAGATTGCTAGTCGCCTTTCGGAAGTGAGAAGGCCAGTCGCCTTTCCCTTCTGAGATTGCTAGTCGCCTTTCGGAAGTGAGAAGGTCAGTCGTCTTTCCCTTCTGAGACTGCTGGTCGCCTTTCGGAAGTGGGAATGCCAGTCGCCTTTCCCTTCTGAGATTGCTAATCGTCTTTCGGAAGTGAGAAGGCCAGTCGCCTTTCCCTTCTGAGATTGCTAGTCGCCTTTCGGAAGTGAGAAGGCCAGTCGCCTTTCGGAAGTG
Organism: Dactylorhiza incarnata; assembly: GCA_033032865.1. Classification (NCBI taxonomy): domain Eukaryota; kingdom Viridiplantae; phylum Streptophyta; class Magnoliopsida; order Asparagales; family Orchidaceae; genus Dactylorhiza; species Dactylorhiza incarnata. Next base: position 2,443,809 of record JAWHQI010000258.1, read on the forward strand.
AGAAGGCCAGTCGCCTTTCCCTTCTGAGGCTGCTGGTCGCCTTTCCGGATGATGCTTCAAGTCCCGAAGGAGATCTTCAAGTGCCGAAGGAGAATTCCGCAAAAGTCTGCAAGGAGCTCTCCTGGGTCCAGAAGTCAAGGTCCTTTCAAATGAAGCCTTGGGGCTCCTTTTATAGCTTTGGCCGGGGGCGGCCCGGTAATTTTGTCGTTGACAGTTTCCATAAATGCTCGGTGGACGAATCATATTCTCCGGTTCGGGGCTCTCGGATCGCCATTTTTCGTAAATGACCACCTTGCCCCTCGGGCAGCTCGGGCAATTCGGGCAGTTCCGTTGGAGGTGAAAAAGGCGACTGACCGTTCCTGAAAAGTGAGAAGCCGGAAACCCAAAAAGTGAGAAGCCGAAAAGACAAAAAGTGAGAAGCCGGAAACCCAAAAAGTGAGAAGCCGGAAAGACAAAAAGTGAGAAGCCGGAAACCCAAAAAGTGAGAAGCCGGAAAGACAAAAAGTGAGAAGCCGGAAACCCGAAAAGTGAGAATGCTCTGAGCGCGCTCAGAAGCGTTCTGAGCGCGCAACGAACTTGGAAGCGCTTCGAACGCGCTCGAAGCGTTCTGAGCGCGCAACGGACTTGGAAGCGCTTTGAACGCGCTTGGAGGCGTTCTGAGCGTGCGTGAACGCGGAAGCGTTCTGAGCGTGCAGCGGACCTGGAAGCGCTTTGAACGCGCTTGGAGGCGTTCTGAGCGCGCGTGAACGCGGAAGCGTTCTGAGCGCGCAACGGACCTGGAAGCGCTTTGAACGCGCTTGGAGGCGTTCTGAGCGCGCGTGAGCGCAGAGGCATTCTGAGCGCGCGTGAGCGCGGAGGCGTTCTGAGCGAACGGTGGAGTGGGGAGTTGTCCCTCAAGGTGGAATTGGGATCCGGCGCACCCGACGGGGGGGGGGGGGGCGTGAATACGGCGGGCCCCCTTGCGAGCTCTCCTGTAGAAAAGGGCGAGGGGAGGGGGCCGGGCCGCGCTCCACAAGCGGCGCGACGGAGTCGCACCCCGGGGGGTGCGGCTTGGCCGCACCCCTTGGGGGGTGCGGCCGGGCCGCACCCCTTGGGGGTGCGGCCGGGCCGCACCCCACAAGGGGTGTGCGGCTGGGCCGCACCCCCAAGGGGGGTGCGGCTTGGCCGCACCCCTTGAGGGATGCGGTTCCGCGCGAGCCGCACCCCGAGGGGGTGCGGCGGGGCCGTTCTCCCGCGACGGGGGGCGCTGCCCGTGTGCTACCGTGCGCGTGGTAGCGCACGCGCTTTGTTTCTGGCGGTTGGCGGTGGAAATCGCAGGCTCGGTTTCTTCGATTCGAGCGACTGCGTGCGGACCGCTGACCCCACCTCTCTTTTGCGGGGCTTTCTTTAGGCGCGTCCTAAGGTCTTTACGGGTGTACAACAGTGTTTTTGTTCAAACTCACCGGAGCAAATAAGCGGCTCCAAACGAATCCCAGGTTGTTGGACGAAGTCAGTCGTCGGTTATTGATGAGCTTGCATTACAGGCCGGTTTGATATGGAGGAAGCTGGGCAGGTCGCGGAGGAGGAAGAGGTGGTGAGTAACTGTTGTGAGAATGGGCAGAGGTTAGTGGCGATGGAAGGGATGTAAATCCTGAAGAAAACTCTACAAGAAAATTGATCTTTAGTGATGAAAATTTATTCGAGATATATTTCGTCAGTAAAGACACCTCTTTAATGATCAAATAAAAATTTGATCACATCTTTAGTGAAGAAATATAATTTCGGCCACTAAAGACGCTACATATTTAATGACGAATTATTTTTGATCATTAAATAAATTTAGTGACGGAGCATTTGTGATCATTTTGAGGCGAACGGAATCTGATCACTAAATATCCTCGGTGCCCAAAATCCAACTTTTAGTGACGAAAAATTTCTTCACTAAAAATCAAATTTCCAATGGTTTAAGGAGCTCGGTGCCCAGAAGAGGAGTGAGTGGTTGGCTGCTTGATGGTGTGCGCAGTATGTGGCAACTAAGATGTGGTGCCGACCACAGGAGTGCATGCAGCTCTAGGCTATGTTTGGCATGATGGTGGCGGTCGTGAACGCGCGCAGTGGTAAAATCGTTATTCGTGAACGGACACCTAAAGAACTTCATCCATTTCTATGTTCAAGTGGATGAAATTTCTTAGGTGAGCATTCATGAATGACAGTTTTACCACCGTGTTCATGCCCGCCGCCACCGTACCAAACAGAGCCCTAATTGGGCTTCCGCACCTCTGGAAGCTGGATGGGAGAAACCGGCTTTATACGTTATATAATTATTTTATAAGTATTTTATTTAAAACATTTTACATAAAAGGCTCAGAAAACATGCAAATGTACTTGTAATCTGTAGCAATCACTGCTAACAATAAAATTTTTTTTTTTACTATAACGTCACGTTTTAATTCATTTGCACATGATTAATACTTTTTTTTCTTTTGTTTGAAGAAAAATTATAGGAACCAAATCTTAGAGGATTAAGGCTCTGTTTGGGGCGGCGTTTGGATAAGTACTTCATCGTCATAAAATGTTGATGAAATTCCTAAGATAAGGTCGGGTGCTCACGACTACATTTCACATTCGTCATGTTCACTACCGCCACCACCGCGACAAGCTGAGCCTATATTTTCTTAGAAGGAATAGAAGGATGCATGTGAAGGTAAATAATATATTTACTTTAATTTCCTAACATGAAACTTATTTTTGACAATTTTAGGTGATTATTAATTACACAATATTTTTGGCTCTCTGCCTTTATTTATGACAAAATTATTGAGGCTTCTTTTGGGGGGGGACTTATTTTCACCGGTCAAGCGGTTACGACCGCATGAATCGGACCATAATTAAGGTCTGGTTCATGCAGTCGTAATCGCTTGACCGGTGAAAATAAGTCCCCCCAAACGGAGCCTAAATATGTCCTTAAATTTTTATTATTTTTTGAAAAAGGTGTCTTATCTTTTTTATGTTTCAAATTAATCCCAACTTTAAGTTTTGATTAATAGGATTTGGGTTTGGCGGAATATCTATGGCGCAAAGTTTTTGGAATTAGGCCAAAATCAATTCATGTGTTTGTTTGCAGGAAGATTTTCAACCACAGGAATTGATTCTATCAATATTTTTGTTCAGTTGCATGATGAAATTCAAGGCAGAAATTCAAAAACAAAAAATGTTAATAAATCAGTTTCAATAAATATTTTGTTGTTCTACATCAATTTTCTTCCATTTCACTCTAAATAAAAAGTAATAGAAAATTGAGCATCGGGAAAAAAAACAGGCAAACCAACAACTCAACATAAATTTTGATCTTGAGCATAATCAATTTTCCCTTTGCGTCCGGACAAGAAGAAAATTCATAGGAAAAAGAAGTAAAAGAGAGCATTGGGAAAAAGAAAAAAATTTGTATCGAATTAGCAAAAATATTTTTCCAAGAATAAATAGATTAATCTACAGAGGAAAGAATAGGACAATAATTTAACAAAAAAAGACAAAATGGTTAAATCAGTCCCCTAACTTCACCTACTTTATGAAATCAGTCCCCTAACTTCGAGAGAATTTTCTATACGTATAACTGTTGAAACCAGTAACCCGGTTTCGACGTTCGCAAGGGGGATGCAGCTAATCTTGACTTGACCTGAGCGAGACCCTTGACCAGTCACTAAGAGCCGAAGAACCTTGACCTTGGAGAACACCTAAGTCCACAAACGGACCCCTTAAGCTGCAGCCAAAAATCCACTATCCGCAGCCCGCCAACCAACCCGAACGACCGAAACCGAGGTCACCCCGCCTGTGCGAGTGGACATCGGTCCACTCGCGAACTTGGCTGGGAGTGGGGGGTCCCCCACTCGCCCAAGGGGCGGGCGAGTGGGGGCAACTCGCCCAAGGGGCGGGCGAATGGGGGCAACTCGCCCAAGGGGCGGGCGAGTGGGGGCAACTCGCCCAAGGGGCGGGCGAGTGGGGGGATCCCCCACTCGTCCCTTGGGCGGGCGAGTGGGCGGACCCCCACTCGCCCCTCGGCGGGCGAGTGGGCGGACCCCCACTCGCCCCTCGGCGGGCGAGGGGGGGATACCCCGCTCGCCCCTCGGCGGGCGAGTGGGGGGACCCCCGCTCGCCCCTCGGCGGGCGAGTGGGGGGACCCCCGCTCGCCCCTCGGCGGGCGAGGGGGGGATACCCCGCTCGCCCGCCGCTCGCCCCTCGGCGGGCGAGTGGGCGGATCCCCCACTCGCCCCTTGGGCGGGCGAGTGGGCGGATCCCCACTCGCCCCGCTTCTTCTTTTCGCTGGTCATTCTTCACTCTTGTTCGGGCTCGGTATCCTCTGAGAGGTCGACTCGCTTGCCTCGGCCACCTTCTCTATCACGACCTTATCTGCGTCGGGTCATACCAACTCTGGAAATATGAGGGTTGTACACAATCCCTGCTCTTTTCGAGCTTGCCTTAAGCTCAGAAAGAAAGTCCAACCCACCTATTTGACGAGTAGGTGGGACCCTAGAGTGATCCACGAAGGGCCCTGCCAACGGGATGCTCCTGCCGAGTTTTTCAACCGAACCTAACTTGGGGCGGAACGCGAACCTTTCTCCACTTAACCACCCTCCTATGCGCCGAGCTCAACTGGAGGTGGAGAAAGCTCAACACCTCAGGTCGAATTGATCTTGACCTTAGGCGGAGAAAAACTCAACACCCTTAGTCGAGCCGAGCTCGACCTGAGGTGGAAGGCAAACCTTTCTCCACTTAACCACCCTCCTATGAGCCGAGCTCAACTGGAGGTGGAGAAAGCTCAACACCTCAGGTCGAATTGATCTTGACCTTAGGTGGAGAAAAATTCAACACCCTTAGTCGAGCCGAGCTCGACCTGAGGTGGAGGAAACTACACACCTAACATGGAGCCGAGCTCACCTGTAGGTGGAGGAACTCAACACCTAACAGGGAGCCGAGCTCACCTGTAGGTGGAGGAACTCAACACCTAACAGGGAGCCGAGCTCACCTGTAGGTGGAGGAACTCAACACCTAACAGGGAGCCGAGCTCACCTGGAGGTGGAGGAAACTACACACCTAACAGGGAGCCGAGCTCACCTGAAGGTGGAGGAACTCAACACCTAAAAGGGAGCCGAGCTCGCCTAGAGGTGGACGAACTCAACACCTAACAGGGAGCCGAACTCACCTGGAGGTGGAGGAACTCAACACCTAACAGAGAGCCGAGCTCACCTGGAGGTGGAGGAAACTGCACACCTAACAGGAAGCCGAGCTCACCTGTAGGTGGAGGAACTCAACACCTAACAGGGAGCCAAGCTCACCTGTAGTTGGAGGAACTCAACACCTAACAGGGAGCCGAGCTCACCTGGAGGTGGAGGAAACTACACACCTAACATGGAGCCGAGCTCACCTGTAGGTGGAGGAACTCAACACCTAACAGGGAGCCGAGCTCACCTGTAGGTGGAGGAACTCAACACCTAACAGGGAGCCGAGCTCACCTGGAGGTGGAGGAAACTACACACCTAACAGGGAGCCGAGCTCACCTGGAGGTGGAGGAACTCAACACCTAAAAGGGAGCCGAGCTCACCTAGAGGTGGACGAACTCAACACCTAAAAGGGAACCGAGCTCACCTAGAGGTGGACGAACTCAACACCTAACAGGGAGCCGAACTCACCTGGAGGTGGAGGAACTCAACACCTAACAGAGAGCCGAGCTCACCTGGAGGTGGAGGAAACTACACACCTAACTGGGAGCCGAGCTCACCTGCAGGTGGAGGAACTCAACACCTAACAAGGAGCCGAGCTCACCTGGAGGTGGAGGAAACTACACACCTAACAGGGAGCCGAGCTCACCTGTAGGTGGAGGAACTCAACACCTAACAGGGAGCCGAGCTCACCTGAAGGTGGAGGAACTCCACACCTAACAGGGAGCCGAGCTCACCTGTAGGTGGAGGAACTCAACACCTAACAGGGAGCCGAGCTCACCTGTAGGTGGAGGAACTCAACACCTAACAGGGAGCCGAGCTCACCTGGAGGTGGGGGAACTCAACACCTAACAGGAAGCCGAGCTCACATGTAGGTGGAGGAACTCAACACCTAACAGGGAGCCGAGCTCACCAGGAGGTGGAGGAAACTCAATCATCTCGCAAAAGCAGCTGGAGGCAGAGAACCAGTCCACGTCCTAGGTGCTTACCCTCACCGAGGGACGGAGGGATTCAGCCATCCTTCCAAAGCCACTGGGGCAGAGATCCAATCCACGCCCTAGGTGCTTACCTTCACCTAGAGGCAGAGGAACTCCACCATCTTGCCAAAGCAACTGAGGCAAAGATCCCACCCACGCCCTAGGTGCTTACCTTCACTTAGAGGCAGAGGAATTCCACCATCTTGTCAAAGCAACTGAGGCAGAGATCCCACCCACGCACTAGGTGCTTACTTTCACCTAGAGGCAGAGGAACTCCACCATCTTATCAAAGCAACTGAGGCAGAGATCCACTCCACACCCTAGGTGCTTGGCTTACCTGGAGACAAGGGAACTCAACGCCCTCCCAATTCAATTGGAGGCGGAAGTACCCACCCGCATCCAAGGTGCCTTGCTTACCTGGAGACAGGGGAACTCAACGCCCTCCCAATCCAATTGGAGGCAGAAGTACCCACCTGTGTCCAAGGTGCCTTGCTTACCTGGAGACAGGGGAACTCAACGCCCTCCCAATCCAATTGGAGGCGGAAGTACCCACCCGCGTCCTAGGTGCCTTGCTTACCTGGAGACAGGGGAACTCAACGCCCTCCCAATCCAATTGGAGGCGGAAGTACCCACCCGCGTCCTAGGTGCCTTGCTTACCTGGAGACAGGGGAACTCAACGCCCTCCCAATCCAATTGGAGGCGGAAGTACCCACCTGCGTCCTAGGTGCCTTGCTTACCTGGAGACAGGGGAACTCAACGCCCTCCCAATCCAATTGGAGGTGGAAGTACCCACCTGCATCCTAGGTGCCTTGCTTACCTGGAGACAGGGGAACTCAACGCCCTCCCAATTCAATTGGAGGCGGAAGTACCCACCTGCGTCCTAGGTGCCTTGCTTTCACCTGGAGGAAGAGGAGCCCAACACCTTCCCAAGCCACTCCGCATGTGGCGAGTCGACCCGATGAGTCTCCCATCTACCGGCATGACTGAGCCCGGAGAATGGTCTCTAGTCGGGGATGTTGCCAACTGGGGGGCGGAGTACCCATCCACATCCTAGGTGCTTACCTTCACCTGGAGGCAGAGGAATCCAACACCTTCCCAGAGGCTTTACCTAAGGTTCTATCTCTACCTACTTTTTATTCAACATGGGGAGGTTACATATTTATTACAACGCGCCTTCTTGCGCCTACTCGGTCACATGCATCTCGGTCATCTCTTTTATCACCTCCTCCACTTTCTCTGCCTTCTCATTCCTTCTCTTTCTCCTGGTCTTTCCTGCTTCCCTGGTCGACCTGGAGGTGGGAGACTTACCTCTGGAACCGATCTGCGTAGCTTCCTTGCGTCTCCATATGCTTTTGTTGAATCAGGCACAGGGACTCCGCCTCCTTCCCGGTGAGACGGAGGCATCCTCCCTACCCCCTCACTCGGGGCAGCTGGCCCCAGGGGAGCTGTCGAAGAGCGCTTGCGCTTGGAGGTTCAGGCCTTCTTCCGAGGCTGGCCCCTTCCCTTGCTGACATGCTTGCTCTATCTCCATCAAAGATGGCAAGACGAGCACAGGTGTTGGCGATGTCGAGCACTCGCCCTGAGTGGGGAGTGCAAACCGCAAGACTTCTTGGATTGACTTCCTGAGCTCCTCGAAGTCACCTTTCTTCATGCACTTGCCGGCAGGGGTGAGTCCCCCAGTTCATCGCTTCCAGCCATGAGACTTGCCCAGAGCTTTCCGAACTAGCTGCTTCCACGCTCACTGCACCATAATGTTGAAACCAGTAACCCGGTTTCGACGTTCGCAAGGGGGATACAGCTAACCCTTACTTGACCTGAGCGAGACCCTTGACCAGTCACTAAGAGCCGAAGAACCTTGCCCTTGGAGAACACCTAAGTCCACAAACGGACCCCTTAAGCTGCAGCGTGGAGGTCCCACCACATACCCGGAAGCTCACAAGGAACTTCCCCTCCCAAGCCAATGTTGAGCCTGGGCACCTTGGAGGGCACTAAGGATCACCTCACCGTCCACCTTCAATGACAGGGGGAGGGGAGGGGTAGTGCTTGCTCACACGCGAGGGAGGGGGGGGGGTACCAACATCCCTGCCCAAGGTGCCCATGGGGGTCTATTTATAGACTTCCCAAAAAATGGTCTGCGGGTAGCCAAAAATCCACTATCCGCAGCCCGCCAACCAACCCGAATGACCGAAACCGAGGTCACCCCGCCTGTGCGAGTGGACATCGGTCCACTCACGAACTTGGCTGAGAGTGGGGGGGTCCCCCACTCGCCCAAGGGGCGGGCGAGTGGGTGCATCCCCCACTCGCCCAAGGGGCGGGCGAGTGGGGGCATCCCCCACTCGCCCAAGGGGCGGGCGAGTGGGGGGATCCCCCACCCGCCCCTTGGACAGGCGAGTGGGCTGACCCCCACTCGCCCCTCGGCGGGCGAGTGGGCGGACCCCCACTCGCCCCTGGGCGGGCGAGTGGGCGGACCCCCACTCGCCCCTCGGCGGGCGAGTGGGCGGACCCCCACTCGTCCCTCGGCGGGCGAGTGGGCGGACCCTCACTCGCCCCTCGGCGGGCGAGTGGGCGGACCCCCACTCGCCCCTCGGCGGGCGAGTGGGGGGATCCCTCATTCGCCCCTTGGCGTGCGAGTGGGGGGAACCCCCACTCTCGCCCGCAACCCCAACTCGCCCCTTGGCGGGCGAGTGGGGGGATCCCCCACTCGCCCCTTGGGCGGGCGAGTGGGCGGATCCCCACTCGCCCCGCTTTTTCTTTTCGCTGGTCATTCTTCACTCTTGCTCGGGCTCGGTCTCCTCTGAGAGGTCAACTCGCTTGCCTCGACCACCTTCTCTATCACAACCTTATCTGTGTCGGGTCATACCGACTCGGAAAATATGAGGGTTGTACAGTAACGTTCCTAAAGTATGGTACGGGACAGTATTTTTAGTTGAAATTGCGACTGTAACTGTATTCATAGTTATATTTACAGTCGTAAAAACATATGTAATTTACAACTGTAAGTGTATTTAAAAAAATCACTTTTCAAACATATACATATGAGATCTTAAAATGATTATAAAAATAATTAAATTAATATTCCGTAATTTTTTTTTTTAAAACACTGTATTTTAACCTACAAATACAATAAGCGCATCATCCTTTAGGTATGTTATGCGTACCTAAGTATTTTCCCCTAACTTCACATACTTTATGAAATCAGTCCTACAAGTTTTTTTTAATTGATTTTGGTCCCTAAACTTCTTAGTTAACTTGAAAGTGGTCCATCTCCCAACTCCCGTTAACTTTATTAACGGAAGTTTATGAAATGTTCGGGACGCTTCTTCTCCTTACCGATTCCCGCACCTTTCCGATGAACTAAAGCCCCGCCTAGACATTTGTGATAATTCCTCACACCAGAACTCTTCATCCACAGTAACAGATGAAGGAGGAAGTATATCTTCCCTCCAACTCCATCTCTGTATCAGCAGCACCGGAGAAGGTTGCTAGCCACCAATGCAATCAGTCCATGATGCTTGTTGGCCACAAAATTTGTGAAGATTTAAGTTGGATCGGACTTCCCCCTTCGCGTGTCCTCCGCCATTAATATTTCATTGTTTTCCTCCTTCACGGAGGCTAATCTGCAAAGCTGCGACTGGTCTATGGACCAGCAGAGTACCTCTCATAACTCCCGTTAATAAATGACAAAATGGTGTCGTCTCTGGACCAGCAGAGGACCTCTCCTAACTTCCATATTAATGGAAGTTTCTGAAATGTCCAAGACGACACCATTACTTGCCGATCCACGATCTCTTTCCAATGAACTGAAGCTCCGGCACCTTGATTTCTCAACTCTCCCTCAACCCACCAACATTTACGACGAGAGGAAATGAGGAATCATCTGTTGCAGTCGGAGCTTTAGTTCATCGGAAAGATGTTGGGGATCGGTAAGGAGAGGCGGCGTCCCAGACATTTTCAGAAACTTCCGTTAATAAAGTTAACGGGAGTTGGGAGAGGGACCACTTTCAAGTTAGCTAAGAAGTTTATGGACCAAAATCAATTAAAAAAACTCGTAGGACTGATTTCATAAAGCAGGTGAAGTTAGGGGACTGATTTAACCATTTTGCTTAACAAAAATGGACATTTCATTCATTCACCATAACCGAAGGGGCTATTCCGTTCATCTTCCTCACACACTTCTATTAATCCCATCACAAGAAATTGTGCGCCTTCAGAACGTGCAGGGATAGAGCGTGAAGGAAGAGATGATACGTCCGAGCGAGCAAGTGTCGATCTTCCTCGCAAGCATCGATCTTCCTCGCAAGCATTGATCTTCCCTGGCGATGATGAAGCAGGGTTCTCGGCGGGAGGTAGCCGGAGAGGAGAAGGGTGAAGTCGCCGGAGAGGAGAACCTAGACGTTCACCGGAGAGGGGGAGGTGAGAAGACGCATTTCGCGAAATGCGTTCCGTCGAGCGCAACCCAAAATTGACCAAAAGTGGTCGGTTTTGAAGATAGGTCATTTTCTTAATTCTCAAAACTTATGGGCCTTGGGTTGAAAACCAATTCCATAAAAAAAAGGTCAAGCGAACATCGAAATTGGAATTGTGATGCCCAATTTCAATTCCCTTGAACCAATTATTGCCAGACGAACGCACCCTAAATGTTTTATGGAATCAGTCTCAGGTAATCCTTTTTATTATTTTAATTAATTTTTGATTATTAGATATTTAAAATCATTTTTATTAAAAACACCAAAATATCTATCTATCCACAAATGTTAACCCGTCTTCTCCTTCAGTCAAAGAGGTCCTTCTCCAGGTCAAGAAGGATAAGGCTTGCAAGAAAGATGTCGGCGAAGAAGACGATATAATCTCTATTTAGCACGGTGGTGGCGGTCATGAAAGCTGTGGTTATAAACCGTTGTTCGTGAACGCCCGACCTTATCTAAGGACTTTCATACATTTTTATGTTCAAAACCAATTTTATTTTTTAGTGGTGGTTGTAATCATTGTCATGCCAAACATACATTCTATGGGAAAAACTTTTGGTGTGTCCGACTCGCGAAATTTTTGTGTCCGGGCTCCGGTTATATGGTCCAGGTTTTACGTGATGTTGACAAGTGGCGTTAATTATAATTTTTTTATATTCTGTTTCCCACTGTATTTTTTCTCCCACCAATCTCCCGCCAGCCATTGCTAGCTCCATGTTAGGTAATTTGTTTGTTTTCCCTCCACATTTGCTTCCGGCAATGGGTTTCAGACGACGACACATTTAAGGCGTGCGAGCTGACGACGACTGACCGGACACGAAGAAGAAGTTTACTCTTTACGTGTTCTTGTTGAAAGATGGAGAAGGTAAATTTCATTACCAACGCCTGAACATGCTGCAATGATCATATTGAATGTGAGGTCTATTATACGCAGATCTGAGTTGTTCATTAGTTTACGTTTACTGAGATGTCCGTTATGATATTTGAGATAAATAGAGTGACATCTGAGATGTCGTATTTGACATCTCAGTTGTCATTATTGACATCTCAGAATTTTTCTTTTGACATCTCATATTTCCAAGCACCTGTTGGGTTCGGGTTCCCTCCTAGGTGAATAAAACCCGCGGCAACGAACGTCGAGAGGTTCGAGATGCTTTGATATGCAGTTTGCTGAATTTTTTGGCAAAGGTGTTGCAACACCAAAACAGGGTGTTGCAACCTGCTACTCTCTGAATTTCCTGGACAGCTAGGTGTTGCAACACAAAATTCGGGTGTTGCAACACATCTGCGAATTTCAGTTCCGAATTTCTGATTCGTAACTGTCAAATTCCTGATTGATGGGGCACGTCTATTCAGTTTTGGAAGGCTGTAAATAGACATTATTTCTATTCCTAATGTGGCAGCCACGTGAACAGTCCTATATAAAAAGAAATAAAAACCTAATGGAGGTGGACCCCTGTAGCTCTCTCCCGTGGAAGAAAACAAGCCGCCTCTTGTTCACCGTCTCCCCACCTCTTCTTCCTCTTCCGGATCGAGGTTTTCTCGCCGGCGACCTTGGACGGTGCCGGAGCCGGAGCAAGCAGCGGTGGTCGGAGGCCTTGAGACCGCGGGCGAGGAGTCCGGTGTGAGATTTGACGGCGGCGATTGTCGCAAGGGCAGAAGCGCCGAGGACTCTTCGTGCGAGGTTATTGCGGAGGTGGCGCCGTGGTTGTGCAGCGGGGTTGTGGTGCACGTGTGCGGGGGAGCGGCCGCGTGAGCGGAGGCTGATTTCGGCGGAGCCGGAGCGGCATAGGCGGTGTTTGGCGACCGCCATTTGGGCTCGGGAGAGCAAGGACTGTTGGAGCATCGACGGTGTTGTCGGACCACGGTCGTGGTGGTGCAGTGGTGCAGAGTGCGCATCTTGGCGCAGAGGACGGCGGTTTGCAACCGCCGTATTTTACTCGGACGAGTATATTGGGTCGCATCTGCGGCTAGTGGCGTTCAGCGCAAGGAGGCATCTTAGCCTCAAGTGGACGTTGGTGGCGAGGCATCTGGGCCTCGAACGGGGCAACCTACTGACGGGTTGTGGACTGATCGGAGTCGTCGGTGACGTCGTGTATTGACGTAGGCGGACAGCTTGGCACAATATTGAAAGATCTTGGAAGACTGCAGAGGCTTCAGAGAACCAGTTTGGAGCGAGTCACTCTGCTCAAACTTGGTCGTCTTTGTCGTTATACCTGTATCTTTCTCTTTGTCTTTATATTTGTGCTAGCTGTAGGATCCATCTGAGGATCGCGGGGGAAAGCCATTGTATTGTTGAATATTATATAGTGGAGGCTTTCCGGGTTAGACTCCGATCGTCCCGTGGTTTTTACCCTGCTTTGGGGATTTTCCACGTATACACCCGTGTGTCTGATTGTGATTGTTTTTCTTGTTGCATTTTTCGCTGACGATTTTGCAGGTTTCTCAACTCGCATCCTCACGTGCACTTAGGTCTGGGAACGTATTTTCCCAACAAGTGGTATCAGAGCCAGGTTCAGTCGAGCCGATTGGATATTTTGGGTTTGTGAATAGGTGCGGTAGGTGACGACCATTGGTCCGCTCCCTATCCTCTCTAGTCACATTCTTTGAAATAGTCGGCTCCAAGATCAGTGGTCAGTGTTGACAGTGGACTGAGTGTAGATGGATTCGACTTTTGAGATGTCCATGAAATTGAACGGGGCCAACTATCATGAATGGCATATGATGATGGAGGACTTGATTTACGTCAAGGGTTGGCACTCGCCTATCTTTGGGGAGATGCCTAAGGATACGGATCCTGCAAAATGGGCGATTGAACACCGCAAGGTGTGTGGTTTTGTTAGGCGATTTGTGGAGCGCAATGTTTACAATCACGTGGCGAGTATCACTGATGCCAAGGTGCTATGGAAGACGTTGGAGTCTTTGTATGCGAAGAGCACGGGGTTGAACAAACTTTTGTTGCTGACGAAGATTAGTGAGTGCAAGTATAAGGAGGGCACACCTATACTTGATCATGTGAATGAGTTCCAAGGAGTGTTGGATCAGTTGACTGCCATGAAGGTGACTTTTGATGATGAGGTCAATGCTCTATGGTTACTGAAGTCTCTCCCCGCCTCTTGGGAGATGGTTCGAGTTTCACTAATTAACTCGTCTCCTGGAGGTGCTTTGACTATAAAGGTTGCAAAGAGTGGAATTTTGAATGAGGAGGTGAGAAGAAAATCGCAAGGCGGGTCATATGCGACCGCCTCTTCTACCCATTCAGATATTTTCTACTCAGACTCTAGGGGGGAGAAATAAGAACAGAGATGACAAAGGATCCAATAGAAGTAATTCCAGGCCGCGAAAAGATATTGAGTGCTTTCATTGTGGCAAGAAGGGTCACATAAAGAGGAAATGCAATGCTTGGAAGAAATTGCAGATGCAAGAATCAGCAAAGTAAGATGAGGTCACAGCATCGATAGTAACTACATTTGAAGATGACGTAATCTTTGCAAGTGATGAGGTGGCGTCTGACCTCGCTTGTAGAGATGGTTCATGGCTAGTGGACTCGGGAGCTTCAGCACATGTTTCAAGTGATAGAGCACAATTTGCCACTTACACCCCAAGTAAATATGGGGTATTGAAGATGGGCAATGGGGGAGCTTGTAAAGCTGTTGGTGTCGGTGATGTGCACCTGAAGACGAGCACGGGTTCTATATTAGTGCTCAAGGACGTCCGTCATGTTCCTGACATCCGATTCAATCTGTTGTCTGTTAGTCGATTGGATGCAGATGGTTATGCCAATATTTTTGGTGATGGACGATGGCGACTGACCAAAGGTTCTTTGGTCATAGGCCGTGGTAGCATGATGTCCGACCTTTATAGTTTGGAGGCGAGAGCTGTAGGTGCGGGGGAGCACAAAGTCAGAGGTGACAGAGCCGCCAATGTGTGGTGTGGGCAGCGCGGATTCTTCAGTGGGAAGAAATGCTACAGGTAAGTGAGACATCATGTCTCAAAGTTGACCTCGCTTGTAGAGATGGTTCATGGCTAGTGGACTCGGGAGCTTCAGCACATGTTTCAAGTGATAGAGCACAATTTGCCACTTACACCCCAAGTAAATATGGGGTATTGAAGATGGGCAATGGGGGAGCTTGTAAAGCTGTTGGTGTCGGTGATGTGCACCTGAAGACGAGCACGGGTTCTATATTAGTGCTCAAGGACGTCCGTCATGTTCCTGACATCCGATTCAATCTGTTGTCTGTTAGTCGATTGGATGCAGATGGTTATGCCAATATTTTTGGTGATGGACGATGGCGACTGACCAAAGGTTCTTTGGTCATAGGCCGTGGTAGCATGATGTCCGACCTTTATAGTTTGGAGGCGAGAGCTGTAGGTGCGGGGGAGCACAAAGTCAGAGGTGACAGAGCCGCCAATGTGTGGTGTGGGCAGCGCGGATTCTTCAGTGGGAAGAAATGCTACAGGCAAGTGAGACATCATGTCTCAAAGTCGACGATGATAGGACAGGAGAGCGGTTCTCATATTGTTGCTGGCCAGCGGCGTCGGGTGATTTTTGATTGTCACGATCCTTCATCGAGTTCGACGATTTGTGAGAGAAAGATGCAGAGTTGCAGTGATGGTTCTCTCGGATTGATCGCCAGTTTGACGACTTTTTCCTCCTAGTCGTGAAGGGGGAGATTGTTGGGTTCGGGTTCCCTCCTAGGTGAATAAAACCCGCGCCGACGAACGTCGAGAGGTTCGAGATGCTTTGATATGCAGTTTGCTGAATTTTTGGGCAAATGTGTTGCAACACCAAACAGGGTGTTGCAACCTGCTACTCTCTGAATTTCCTGGACAGCTAGGTGTTACAACACAAAATTCGGGTGGTGCAACACATCTGCGAATTTCAGTTCCGAATTTCTGATTCGTAACTGTCAAATTTCTGATTGATGGGGCACGTCTATTCAGTTTTGGAAGGCTGTAAATAGGCATTATTTCTATTCCTAATGTGGCAGCCACGTGAACAGTCCTATATAAAAAGAAATAAAAACCTAATGGAGGTGGACCCCTGTAGCTCTCTCCCGTGGAAGAAAACAAGCCGCCTCCTGTTCACCGCCTCCCCACCTCTTCTTCCTCTTCCGGATCGAGGTTTTCTCGCCGGCGACCTTGGACGGTGCGGGAGCCGGAGCAAGCAGCGGTGGTCGGAGGCCTTGAGACCGCGGGCGAGGAGTCCGGTGTGAGATTTGACGGGGCTGTGGTGCACGTGTGCGGGGGAGAGGCCGCGTGAGCGGAGGCTGATTTCGGCGGAGCCGGAGCGGCATAGGCGGTGTTTGGCGACCGCCATTTGGGCTCGGGAGAGCAAGGACTGTTGGAGCATCGACGGTGTTGTCGGACCACGGTCGTGGTGGTGCAGTGGTGCAGAGTGCGCATCTTGGCGCAGAGGACGGCGGTTTGCAACCGCCGTATTTTACTCAGACGAGTATATTGGACCGCATCTGCGGCTAGTGGCGTTCAGCGCAAGGAGACATCTTAGCCTCAAGTGGACGTTGGTGGCGAGGCATCTGGGCCTCGAACGGGGCAACCTACTGACGGGTTGCAGACTGATCGGAGTCGCCGGTGACGTCGTGTGTTGACGTAGGCGGACAACTTGGCACAATATTGAAAGATCTTGGAAGACTGCAGAGGCTTCAGAGAACCAGTTTGGAGCGAGTCACTCTGACTCAAACTTGGTCGTCTTTGTCGGTATACCTGTATCTTTCTATTTGTCTTTATATTTGTGCTAGTTGTAGGATCCATCTGAGGATCACGGGGGAAAGCCATTGTATTGTTGAATATTATATAGTGGAGGCTTTTCGGGTTGGACTCCGATCGTCCCGTGGTTTTTACCCTGCTTTAGGGGTTTTCCACGTATACACCTGTGTGTCTGATTGTGATTGTTTTTCTTGTTGCATTTTTCGCTGACGATTTTGCAGGTTTCTCAACTCGCATCCTCACGTGCACTTAGGTCCGGGAACGTATTTTCCCAACAGCACCCTTAGACATGATGAAAGTTTAAAAAAATAATAATATTTTATCAAGATTTCTGTGTGGTAACAAATCATATCTCAGATGTCATTATTGACTACTGAGATGTCACAAATGACATCTAAGCTAACAACGATAATATCTGAGATATTTAGTATAAGAACTGAGATATCACAAGTAATTATTGTATTTGTTGTTTTAAATAAAATCTCAGATGTCACAATAACTTCTGAGATGTCATAATGAACATCTGAGATATCACCAAATGACATCTGAGATGGATGAAGTCGGAAGCTACAATGACGAAAACGCAAATTTACCTAAGTTGTCGTGAATCAAATGGGGAAGAAGGTTCATGGTGGCCATAAATTGTCAAGGACGACCAGTACTGAGGAAGAAGAACTACAGCGGCACCGTATGATAGCTGATAGATTGCTGGAGAGTTCCCGAAAGAAGCAGATAAACAATAGCAGAGAGGAAGAAAAACTCCAGCAGCCTGTATAGTATCTGAGAGATTGACGGAGAGTTCCTGAAAAACTAATAAACACTACCCGACTAAACATAAACGGCTTAGGAAAATTCATATTTAATTCATAATTAACGACACGTGTCAGGATCACGTAAAACCCAGACCACGATTTATAACCGAAGCCCGAACACAAAAATTTCACGTACGACTCACAGACACAGCATGTAATGTATACTTTTTCTCTCTGAACCAAATTTTTAAGCATCTAAAAGATTTATTATGACAACAAAAAATTATGAATTATGAATTATATTATTTTTATCAAAATTTTGAGTACCAATTTTTATATATTTTGATTACTTCTGATTGTTAACCGGAGTTAACCATCATTTTACTGCTGGAATTTTTGAGAAGTTTTTGTAAATGCCAAAATAGGTATTTAAATAATGGTAAAAAACTAAAAATAATATTTAGTATTAAGTTTTTTTTTTGGACAAAATCAATTTTTTAAATATTTAAAAATATGATTTATAGAGCAAAAATAATACATTTGCACGCAGAGCTGTACATACGCATCATCAAAGACGATTGTTATCCGCACTACAGTTTTGGCTATCCGCACTTTTTTGTATGAGTTATACGCACCTTTTGAAAATACATCTTGTACATACATTTTTAGGAAAATCGAGATCTACAACTTTTGTGTTGAACATTTTTCCTAAAAATACACGCACAAGACTTATTTCCACCTTAATTGAAACATGTGCGAATAGCAAAATCTCTAATGCGGATACTTATCAAAACTCACCGCGCATTCTGAAGCAGGAAAACTGTTTTAAGGGGCGTAGCAGGATGTCGATCACGTGACATGCCACTTGCAAGATCACGTGCGCCTCTGCGCAAAGGTTCCGCTGACAAAGGGACAAAGTTCACGGGAGAATCTCTGCTGCCACGCCACCAACTCTCTGCAGCACAGCTTTATTATTATTATTATTATTATTATTATTATTATTTTATATTAAAATTAATGAATTATAATAGTTTGTGACAGGCTGACATTTTTCTCGTAACTCGCGACGTCCCGCTTCTTTTCGGAATCCTGTGCACAGCAGTGAAGAAGCTTTCTTCATGATACTCCAAATACACAGAATTAGGATATGAAATGGAGAGAATCTTAATCCAAAATATCCAGCCAGGGACATGTTTTTTTCTTTATTAATAGCACACAAATAATTTATTGAATATTTTGAAGATTCGTTAATTTTCGTTTGTTTGTAATACATTTATTTTTAAAAATTGGTTTCAATCTAAGAAATTGACATTGACTTTAATTTCAAGAGAATTGACAAGAGAATTGACAAGAAGGATATTGACTTAGAAATATTGCTTTTCAAAAATTGATTTTTTTTTAATAAAAACACAAAAAAATAAATAAAAGAGTGCCAATAATATGAATAAAAATTTAAACAAATTGTTAATAATCCCCCTTAGTTTTATCCTCTTAGTCAATAATCCCACAAGTTTCAATAATAGGATGATAACCTCCCTTAGTTTTATTAAATTGTGGGAGTGAGGATTTTTTACCAATTTGAGTTAACACGGTTAACTCCATTCTTCACAGCGCTAATCGTGCACCGTTAAATCCATGAAATGAATCCAATTGAACTTGCTCCAATGAGTATGTAGTAAAATTAGTGAACAACATTAATATTTCAAGTCCAGCGATCAAGGTAGGAAATTCCGCATTTTAATGGCTTTCGAACAAAATATATGTAGACCTGAAACATTCATGACAAAAAAGGGGAGGGTCGCGGACCTTGAACGCAGGAATCGAAAATGGGGCGCAGATCGTCTAGGGCCGGAGGATTTTCGAAAAGAACTTGGCAGTCCACGCCGGCGACGATCTAGGCCGACATACTCGCCGACAAACTAGAGAAGAACAGAGCAGTTCCTACGCCGACGAACTCGCCAGAAAGGGGGAGCGCCGCGCGCGATCGACTAGGTCTGGTAATAGGGAGAAAAATGCGGAACGAGGGTGGAGTGCGGGCCAAGGAAAATAAACGCAGCTACTAATGAAACCTAAGGGGGTTACCATCCTATTATTGAAACTTGGGGGGGGGGGGGGGGGGGGGGGGGTTATTGACAAAGGAGATAAAACTAAGGGGGGTTATTGCCAATTTTTTAAGAATTGGAGGGAAAATGCGTCCTGGCGGCGCCCAGGTATGCACACTTGTTAAGAAAACACATGCTCGAGCAAAAATAAAAACAAAGGCGAAAAATATGCGCAAGGGCCAAAACGCATGCCAAGGGAAACACGTGCCAGGGCGAACACCCGCGCATGGGCGAAAAAATGCAGGACCAAGTGAAAGCACGTGCCTGGGAGAAAAACGAGTCCCCGGGGGAAAACGCGCGGCCGAGCGACAAAAGGGTGGCCGGGCGAAAAAGGGCGTCCGGGCAAACTGTGCACGCCCGAACGAAAAAAATGCACCCAGAGTAAAAATGCGCGCACGGACGGAAAATGCTCGCCCGGGCGAAAAATGCTCGCCCCGGGCAGAAACATGCACGTCCGGGTGAAAAATGCGCGCCCTGGAGAAGAAAAAATGTGCGCCCTGGCAAAGGAAAAAATGCGTGCCCGGCGAAATAATGCTCGCCTGGGCGAAAAATGTTTCGCGCACAGAACGCCTCCGCGTTCGTGGCACGTGCCGAAAGCCTTCGCGTTCGCGACACGCTCAAGATAAAAGCTATTTTTATATTACTTCGACCGATGCACGACCAACATCTTTCCGCCAAGATAAATGTCGTTGTAGTTTCGAGCGGCCATTCGTACTTTTTTGTATGACTTATTACCCTTTTAGAAATACGTCTTGTACATACATTTTCTACAACTTTCATGTTGAACACTTTTCCTAAAAATACATGTACAAGGCATATTTCCAAAAAAATCGCTATAGTTAAGCCCATGTTTCAATCAGGGTGGCATACGTCTTGTGCGTGCATTTTTAGAAAAAATGTTCAACACGGAAGTTGTAGATCTCGAAAGTTGAACATTTTTTTGTGAAAATGCATGGACAAGACGTATTTCCAAAAGACGCATAATAAATCATACAAAAAAAGTGCGGATAGCCAAAACTGTAGTGCAGATAACAATCGCCTTTTTTTTTATTCCCACAGAGTTTACTGGCAGAAAATTTATTTAAAACATAAAAAATAGCATAAATATTGGATATTAAATAGAGAGAGCAAACAATAAAAGCCGCTAATTAATAGAATGGCATCTCTCAGTCTTGTTTGAGTAGGAATTCATTTGATATCGTTGAAGGACAGAGATAATTTCTTCGACAATCCTTTAATACGTGTGCGAATACATACACAATAAAATTTGGATTATTTGATGTATACATGTATATGCTATCTACCTCCAACATCCTCTCAATCTGTGTAACACTCTCTAATTGTGACTTGAAGATTAAGGGTCTGTTTGGGTGGTCTTTTCAGAAAGGAGAAGGAGTGGTGGCAAAAGGATGGTAGGAAAAAGGGCTTTTGGAAAATGTCTATTGCAAAAGAAGATCTGTTTGGGTGAACTCCTTTTGCAGAGATTTTAAAAAATGAGAAACACTTTATAAACTATTTGGTAAATCTCCGTTGTCATAAATTTTTTTTATTAAAAATGCAACCCCGGGCAGAAAAATGCGCGCCCAGGGGAAAATGAGCACCCGAGCGCATATTTTTTGCCCGAACGTGCATATTTCGCTCGGGCACGCATATTTCGCCCGGGCGCGCATATTTCGCACGAGCGCGCATTTTTCTCCCATGCGCGCATTTTTCGTCAGGGCGCACATTTTTCTCCGGGAGGCGCATTTTTCGCACCGAGCGCGCATTTTTCGCCCTTGCTCTCATTTCTCGCATGTGCGCGCATTTTTGCCGGTGCGCGAATTTGTCGTCCGGGCGCGCATTTTTCGCCCGAACGCACATTTTTCGCCAGAACGCCCATTTTTTCGCCCGGGTGCCCATTTTTCGCCCGGACGAGTATTTTCCGCCCGAGCGCGCAATTTTCGACCGAACGCCCATTTTTCGCCCGAGCTCGAATTTTTTCGCCCGGGCGTGCATTTTTCTCCGGGAGGCGCATTTTTCGCCACGAGCGCCCATTTTTCGCCCTTGCTCTCATTTTTCGCCTGTGCGCGCATTTTTCGTCCATGCGCCCATTTTTCGTCCGAACGCCCATTTTTCGCCCGAACGCATATTTTTTCGCCCGAGTGCCCATTTTTCGCCCGGGCGAGTATTTTTCGCCCGAACGCGCATTTTTTGCCTGAACGCCCATTTTTCGCCCGGGCGTGCATTTTTCGCCCGGGCGCGCATTTTTTTGTCCGGCCGCGCATTTTACTCCCGGACCCACATTTTTCGCCCGGACTCTCATTTTCGTCAGGGCGAGAATTTTTCACCCGGGCGCACATTTTTTCGCCCGTACGCATTTTTTCACCCGGGCGCGCATTTTTTACCCGGTAGAAAAAAGAGCGGCCAGGTGAAAGAAATGCCGCCAGAAATGCACGACCTGGCAAAAAATGCGCGCACGGGAAGAAAATGCGCTCCCGGGCGAAAAATGCGCTCCCGGGCGAAAAATGCGCGCCCTGGAAGAAAATGCGCTCGGGCGAAAAAATGCGAGTCCGGACGAAAAATGCGGGCCAGGGCGAAAAATGCGCGCCAGAGCGAAAACTGCGCGCGCGCTAAAAAAAACGCGCTCGTGCGAAAAATGTGCGCCTGGGCGAAAAAATGCGCGCTTGGGCGAAAAAGAGCGCCCTAGCGAAAAATGGGCGTTCGGGCGAAAATTGCGCGTCCGGGCGAAAAATACTTGTCCGGGCGAAAAAATGGGCGTTCGGGCGAAAAATACTGGTCCGGGCGAAAAATGGGCTCCCTGGCGAAAAAATGGGCGTTTGGGCGAAAAAATGGGTGTTCAGGCGAAAAATACTCGTCCGGGCGAAAAATGCGCACCCGGTCAAAAAATTGGGCGCCCGGGAGAAAAATGCGCGCCCCAGCAAAAAATGCGCGCCCGTGCGAAAAATGCGCGCCAATGCGAAAAATGCGCTCCCGGGCGAAAAAATGCACGCCCGCGCGAGAAATGCGGCCCGGGAGAAAAATTCCCGCCCGGCGAATTTTTGCTCGCCCGGGCGAAATATGTGCTCCCGGGCGAAAAATGCGCTCCCGGGCGAAAAAATGCGCGCCCAGGTGAAAAATGCGATCCCGGGCAAAAAATACGCGGTCGGGCAAAAAAATCACGCGTCAAAAAATTCACGCCCGGGCGAAAAATGCGCGCCCGGGTAATAAAATGCGCGTCCGGGCAAAAAATGCGCGTCCGGGCGAAAAACGCGCGTTCGGTTGAAAAAATGTGCGCCCGGACGGAAAATGCGCGACCGGGCAAAAATTGCGCGGCCTAGCGAAAAATTCGCGTCCGGGCCTAAAATGCGCCCATGGGCGAAGAAATGCTCGACCGGGCAGAATAATGTACGCACGGGGGAAAATTTTGCGCTCGGGCGAAAAATGCGCTAACCTTGTATCAGGATGAGGAAGTGCTTTTCGAAAAGGTTGAAAAGTAGGGGACAAATGACTTTTCAAAAAGAGGAGAAAAAGGAGTTTTCCGTGGTAGCTTTTCCCACCGGTAGACAATCCAAACGGTTTTGTAAGTGCGGTGACGTTTTTCAGAAAACGGAAAGGAGCTAAAAAGCCCTCCCAAACAGGCCCTAAATTATTGAATTCCATCGTGGGGGTGCGGATAGAAGTTATAATACTTACGATTTAAGTTCTTTGTGTGTGTATAGTTGAGAGGGGTGCGCGGATAGCAAATTCAGTTAGTGTTTTAATAAAAACCCCAAGCCTCCACACTCTCCTTCATCCGATCGTTTCCCCCTCCCCTCTCTTTTCGCGTGAGCAGACGCACAGGAAGCACCTTCCCTCCCTTTTTCGCGTGAAGCCGCTGCCAGGAGCCACCAATCTCCCGCTCCTCTCTTCGTTTCTCTCTGAAGTCGGCGAGCTCTTGTTCCAGAACCGATAACCCTCGTTCCCTCTCTCTCTCTCCCTCTACCTTGTTTGCGTCAACAGGAAGCAAACCTGCGGCTACAGTTTCACCAAGAGCCGCGACCATGTTTGTCGAGACTCTCCTAGCCGAGGTTTGCTAGAGCGCCATTATTTCTTGGCGAGCCCTATTGGAGTCTACATGATTTCTACTCCACTCTTCCTTTTGGTCCGACCCTCGTGGCGATTCCATTGTCGAAGCTTTGTGGTCCCTCTCGATCTAGAGAGTTTGAAGAAGGAGGAGCCTTCGTCGTAAAGTTACGTTCCCAAGAACCGCGTGCAAAGCCGAGCCGAGGCTAGAATAGTCGAAAGGAAGGCAGATCTGAAAGAGGACGGACGTTACGATCGTCTCGATGCCTCCGCTACGCTCTGCAAGGGTAACAACCCTTTTCCCCTGGTCTTAGGACCGTTGTTTCTACATTTTATGTGCATATGTTTTTTCGTGCAATGAGAGTCATCACGCCGTTTCGGTTGAGGATGGGGATTCCGCTAGGGCGTGTGATTGCGACCCCGACGTATATCTGTGTGAGCTGAGCGTAAAGTCCCTCTCCCACTATGCGGTGGAGAGTGAGGACTCCGCTCGGGCGTGGGATTGCGACCCCGATGTACTATTTATGTCTTAATTTTGCTTAGGAGGGTCACCCGCTTCCAATTGGATGCATCGTGTGTTTTCCTCTGTTCATTGCGAGCCTCCGAGTCGATTGTGTCCTCCCCAGACATAAATATGCATTAGTGATCCGACGCACGAGTCTGGATTTAAGCATACTGTGTGAAACCTACCAATGACGATAAACTCGAATCAGTGATGAGTTTTGTGATGTGCATTGCGATTAGCCCTATGTGCGTGAACGTGAATGTCCCGTGCTATTCGTCGCAGTGATTATAGGGATTCGTGGGTTCTATTCGTGAATACCCCGTTCCTAGGAGGGTCTGTATTGGGCCCGGTAGAACGGCAGTCCTATGGGTTTTCGTTGGACTTATGAATTCCCCGTCACGTTGTAGTTGCTGTTAGACCAGAGACGATATCGTTCCTCCAGTCACGACGTTTCGGGACCGGGAGTAATGCTATACTCTCTGTCACGCTCATTCGGACAGTTGCGTACTGTTTCCCATCTCTGTCGCACTCATTTGGACAGTTGTGGACTATTTTCCTCCATGTCGCGCTTCTTTTGAATGGATATGGACTTTGTGTCTTTCTATCGTGCTCTCTTAGATAGATGCAAAATCTATTCCTCCTATCGATTCAGTTGAGCGCGAAAGACGGTCACACGCCTCTCGTCATGATTACTCAAATTAGAATGTCTCCGGAGCTGAAATTTAACGACTTTGGGAGTCAACGACGCGTGCACGTTGATATGCTGTGAGGTAAAATCAAAAAATGAATGTTTAGCCAGAGTATTTTCCCTCTTAATATACTAGCGGCGACTCGCAACATGTGTCTCCCCGGAGTTGGTCATTGCAAACATGATACAGCCTAAGTATGGCCAACTTGAATAAATGAAACTCTTATATTTTTCTTGCAATACATCACAAGCTAGGGGATATTATAAAATATTTTTAAAAATAAAATAAAAATATGTTTATTTGGGGAGTAAAAAACATTTCTTATAAAATACAGCTCCTCCCTGATCCTTGACGCTAGCTAGTTCTTGAGCGAAGAAGAGTCAGTAGCTAGCAGAGGAGAGACAGAGCTGAACGCAAGAATCCATGTCTCCGCCTCCCCCACACCTCCGCATTTCCTTCTTCTTCTTCTCCGCACTCCTCATCACCGGCTCAAACTTCCTTTTCGTGGCTGACTCCGCCACCCTAGCCCTCTACAACAAATGCAAAGACCCCGTCTGGCCGGGCATCCAGCCCAGCGCCGGCAGGCCTATTCTCGCCCGCGGGGGCTTCCTCCTCCTCCCCAACCAAGCCTACTCCCTCCGCCTCCCCGCCGCCTGGTCCGGCAGAGTCTGGGGCCGCCAGGGCTGCTCATTCGACGCCGCCGGCCGCGGGCGCTGCTCCACCGGGGACTGCGACGGTTCCCTCTACTGCAACGGCCTCGGAGGCACCCCGCCCGCCACCCTCGTGGAGATCACCCTCGGAGACCAGGACTTTTACGACGTGAGCCTCGTCGACGGCTACAACCTCGCCATCTCCATGCGCCCGTTTCGAGGCTCGGGGCGCTGCGCCTCCGCCGGCTGCGTGAGTGACCTGAACGAGGTCTGCCCGGCCGGGCTGGCCGTTCGTGCCGGCCCGGGCGGCCCGGTGGTGGCGTGCAAGAGCGCGTGCTCCGCGTTCGGCTCGCCGAGGTATTGCTGCACGGGGAGCTTCGGTAGCCCGCAGCTGTGCAAGCCGACGGCGTACTCGAGGCTGTTCAAGTCGGCGTGCCCGAGGGCGTATTCTTACGCCTATGATGATCCGACGAGCATTGTTACCTGCACCGGAGCGAGCTACATCGTCACATTCTGCCCTCATCAGTAGAGACGATCGATCAGCAGCATTTCCTCTACTGTTCTGTCTGTTATCACCCGCTAGCTAGTAGTTGGGCTTCAGGTTTCATAAGCAGTTTCAATCACCCATATAATATTTAGGGTTTGTTGTTTTTTTACATTTCTGGTATGGAGCCGGAGGAGTGCTCCGCTGCTTCCACTGATTTTAGAGGCTTCAGGCTTATATTATTATGATGATGATGATTTCTACATTTACTCGTCTTCCTCACTTGCTCAAGTGTGCTCCAGTTCTGATATCCCCAGTCGATGTTTCTAGGGTTTGGAGGAATGCGAATTTAATAACAGAGATCCGGGTCGTTGGAGGGAATTATAATTAGGGAGTCCTAATTATATGGAGCGCTTTCAAGAATTTATATTAATTTTTGTGTCAAAATAGTAAATAACTTCTACTTTTTGTGCTCATTTCTGCCTGCAATGTACCTATAATTTTGATTTATGTCGAGCTTAATTTTTTTTTAAGAATTTTTTTTATTTCTGCCTGGTTGCACAAGAAATTTGTGCACGATCTCATCCCCCTCCAATACTAGGCAACACGGACCATGCTCATTGGGCGGGGGGAGATATTGTCTGCCCGCTGCCCGCTGCTAACCAGTGAAATGTGGGATTAAAAAAAATAAAAAAAAAATGATATCCCGTCGTATTTTTAAAGTTGTGATGTCCCTTGTAAAAAAAAAAAAAAACGATTGTTATCCGCACTACGTTTTGGCTATCTGCACTCTTTTTGTATGAGTTATTATGCGGCTTTTAAAAATACGTCTTGTGTGTGTATTTTTAGGAAAAGTGATCAACATGAAAGTTGTAGATCTAATCGAGATCTACAACTTTCGTGTTGACCATTTTTTCTAAAAATGCACGCAGAAGACATATTGCCACCCTGATTGAAATGTGTGTAACTATAGTGAATTTTTGAAAATTCGCCTTGTACAAGCATTTTTAGGAAAAGATTCAACACGAAAGTTGTAGAACTCGACGAAATCTACAACTTTCGTGTTTGAATATTTTTCCTAAAAATGTATGTACAAGACGCATTTCTAAGAGGTGCGATATAACTCATATAAAAAGAGTGGGGATAACAATCGCCTAAAAAATGACTTTAATTAATATTCTGTAATTTATTTAATAAAAAATACATCAAGTTCCACATAAAAGTACATCATATTGCACAAATCTTGATGCATGAATTGAAGGGCTAGATCTGCTCGACAGAAATTTTTTGTGACAAATACTTTATATTGTTTCTTGGTCACCTTCTAGCCTTTAATCCATGAAAAATCCACCTTCACCTCCATATCAAAGTAGGAAATTTTTTAGTATGCCTTTAAGACCTTAAGGATGGTCCAATACATGAAATTTGCAGCTATTGATCATAAGCTTTAGGGATTCAGATCGCTGATTTTTTTTTCTATGAAAATTAAGGAATTTGAACTTTAAAACATCTTATTAATTTTAATTTGATGCTATTTAAAGCATTCTTATCGGAATTGTTTTAAGATCCGATCCATGTTTACAAAAAAATCGATCAAATTTGGATAAGGGTAAGACCTTTAGTTTACCCATCTGATTTGTTCAAATATGATCGCTCAATGTGATATTTAGAATGATTATACGTTCATATTTTGTAATTTTGAGCCAATAATCGACAATTTTGAAACCTTACAAAAATATGATGTAGAGCAGAACACCACATTATTCATGAAACTGAAGCTTCTAATAAACCATAAATTTGTTTTCTTCAGCTGTGATCTGCAAAGTGCAAACATACCAGTCCCAACCATTGAATATTCATAAACTGCGCAGATGAAAGGATACGTTGTTTTCTTCATAAACCATTGAATATTCATAAATTGCGCAAATAATCTCTCTTTACGAACGATGCTAAGCAAAGATTTGATAAATATATTCTATCAATCGAACTTTATTATATTTATTCAAGTGTATTTTCTTGTTTTGAATGACAACATTAACCTGTGGAAAAATTCCTAATTTTCTTAGACCATTTAATATTCAAATATCATATTTTTTTAGGGCAATGATAATCATACCTCAAATTTGGCTATTTATAACCCACTTTTATTTATACTCCGCAGAATTATAATTGTACACCACCACGCTATTTGTACCCAAAATGAATTTTAAAAATAAATAAATTTAGAGATAAAAGTGGACATATATATTGAACATCTTTTCCATAAATCTAACTCAAACCGTAATGTGGCTTAGGCTCCGTTTGAAATCTTTCATGGCATTGCCTCGCCGCATGACCGGTGAAAATAAATCCCCCCAAACGGAGCCTTAGGTTTCGTTTGGGGGGACTTATTTTCACCGGTCAAGCGGTTACGACCGCATGAACCGGACCTTAATTTAAGATCCAGTTCATGCGGTCATAACCGCTTGACCGGTGAAAATAAGTCCTCCCAAACAGAGCCTTAATCTAACTCAAATTCATCCGCTTAAACCGCATAAATCTTTCATGGCAGAATTGTTTTTAAGAAAAACCTTTCTTCAAGAAAATTACTTTAATGAGAAACCAATGGAAAATTACAGTACATGTTGGAAAATTTACCGAAAGAGCTCCCGCAGGAACTCGCAGATAGAAGTGAAGATGAAAAGAGCAATGCGTTAAGGATTTCTGGGAATTCCACCGGCCATGCCTCACCGGAGCAGAGGAACTCCGCTTCTCCTCTCACGGAGAAGTTCTTAAAGAGTAAAGATCTACCAAATAGTATAAAAATGGGCAATGATAGGCGGCAAGGAGGGAGTCATAATGGTGGAAAAGGGAGGAAATTCACAACTGGCCGGCCGGAAAAGGCAACAGGTTGACGGCGGAATGGGAGCAAGCGGGCGTGAGGGAGGAGGGTCACCGTTTCCGCACGTGAGGGAGGAGGTCGCTGTTTCCGTGAGGGAGGAGGGGGTGGGTACAATTAGGTTTTTATTAGGCTTTATTAATGCTTCTTTTTTCAAAATAAATGGGTACAAATAGCCAAACATGAAGTATGATTATCATTGCCCTTTTTTTACCATTCTACATCACTTATTTATATAATTAGAGCTAAAGAAACAAAACTGTATATGTACAAGCAGCCTGGATTTTTCCGAGCTGGGAAATGCTAGCGCAAGGCTACTTGAATTAATACATATACATAAGTTCCTTAGGTGAGGTCGGGCGTTGTTCACGTAACGACGGTTCATAACCACGGGCGTTCGCGACCGCCACCGCGGTGCCAAACGGAGCTCTAATTAGGAGACTAGAAAGTGATCACACTACCATTTTTTGATCACCTAAGGACAATTTATTGGCCACCAGGCTCCAGAGTTTGGCCGGAGCAAACACCAAATGATATCTCCATTCTCCAGTCCATGAGAAGAATAGAGCTTCGTTTGGCGCTGCATTTTTGCTCTGCTGAGTTTGGAAAAAAAACACCACCTTCATAGAACAACGTATGTTTGGCATGACAACGGTTGCGACCACCTCAAAGAGTTTTGAGCATAAGAGTGGATGAAATTTCTTAGGTGACTTCAGGCGTTCACGAACGACGGTTCATAACCACCGTGTTCACGACCGCCACCACAATGCCAAACAGAGCCTAAAGTCTCTACTTATGGAATGCATTTCTACCTGAACCGCAACTCTGCGGAAGCTGCAAACGAAGATACATAGAATAGCAATTATGAACGTAGTACTACAAACTAAGGTGTATTGTTGCGAAAAGAAGGGGAACAAATGGAGCATTTATGCGCAACAAATGAATAGTGGGATGTTAAGGTGTGCCCCCATGCACACTGGCAAGTAAAACTAGCAGCATTATATATAAGAAATGAGAAAAATATACACACGAGTAAAATAGCATGTCTAACTTGAACCTTTTCACCTCGCCCACCAAGCAAAGTTATGGAGTCAGGCTAAACATACCATCTCCTCAAGAAAACCCAATTCATTCCTCAGAATGGCAGGCCCAGTAGATCAATCCACTGCAAGGGATGCAAGCAGTCCGGTCAAGCAGGAAAAAAAAACATATAACAAAATATCTAGTATAAATAGGCATGAAATGAAACTCCTCTAAGAAAATATCTATCTAAAATCAAATGATCGACAATATCCGCAATAGTTAAATCACACAATTCAAACAGCTACAACAACACTCAAGCCTTTATCCCACCATAGTGGGGTCGGCTATATGGATCATTTGTCGCCATTGCGTCCTATTTTTAGTCATAATCTCACTAATGACTAAGTACATCGTGTCTTTCTTTATAGTTTCATTCCAAGTCTTTTTTGGTCTACCCCTCCCCCGTTTAACATGCCTAGTAGCTAAACACTCACAACGCCTAACATGTGCCTCTGATGGTCTCCTCTGTATGTGTCCGAACCATCTTAATCGAGCTTCTCAGTTCACCAATTCAAACACATTTCAGTTATTTAACACATAGAAATGGACTTTCCTATCCACCAAATTCATGTGGTTACTAGATAGCAAATGACTATTTTTTCTGCCATCTGCTCATTTTCCTAGTAGTCTACTGTTAGAGGTCTTAGATCCCGATAAGATATCAATTAAGATTTACAAATTTATGAGAATATTGTTATAAGATGCATATCAATTAGAGAACTCTGAATGTTGTTATAGTGAGAATATTTTTATAGTGAGAATATTTTTATAGTCAGATTTACAAATTTACAATTAAGATTTACAAACTTACAATTAAGATTTACAAATTTATCCCGATAAGATAGAATCAGGTGGTTTGGACATATACAATGAACGTTAGAAAATGCATCAATTAGATGAGTAGATAGGGTTAGGCAATAACTCGGACAATACTTAATAGAAATGAATGAAAAATGAGAATTCATACAACCAGTAATCTGTTACGGGCTTGCCCAACTAGTTAGGATTGGGTTTTTCATGAGAGAAGATGATAACCAATCTAAAATGTTTTGATTAAAATAAGTTTTGGATGTCTTCGAAATGATATCAGCATAAATAATATTTATATAATGAAATATAGAATCTTGAAATTTGTTTAGTCATCTTCTATTGTTGTTCATCTGGTAGTTATTCTCGCCCAGGTTAATATTTATGTTTTTCTAACTCTTCACTGGAGATGACTAACATAAGCTTGAATGCACTAATTATTATTATTATTTTTTATAGATTTTAGGGATTCATTATCTAGCTTAATATATTTTGTCAAAGATATAAATTTCATAGTTCATCTTGTGAATCTGTAAAGTTCTAAATTTAATTAAGCCTTCTGATTTAGTACAAGTTGGAGAATAGTTCAAATTTTTTTAAGTCCATGGATTTATATTACCCAACATTCTATTGGCAATATTAAGACACTGATTCAGAAAATCGAAATCAAGAATGATTTAATGCAGTTATAGTATTGAGAGAAATAAATGATCTTATACATATTACTAAAAGAAGGAAATGACTTTAAAATGCGCACACTATCTCTTGCATGCACATTCTCATACCATGATTCACTATAAACAATAAACTAATGGGTGAATACCACAATCAATTTCCAAAAAAAACAAGGGCTCAATGGGATGGTCACATGCATGATCCATGATCCAAGTGCGTAAACTGATTTCAATTAAGGTCGTTAAAAATTGTGGTGCAAATGTAAAGTCTGTTAATTTTTTTTAAATAAATATACACAAATACCTTATAAGAACACATACACACTGCAAAACTCCAGCAACGCCAGTCCACACGGAAGGGCCTTTGTCTGTGAGAGCATCCTGCACCAACAAACCCACGCCTGCTGCTAGAGAAGCAAAGGATACTACATATGCCACAAAAAGCCAAAGCTTCAACCTGCAAATAACAGCGATGCGTTCAAAAAAACAGAAAGTGAGAAAAAAGATTGTTTCCAGGGTAGCATGTTTGGTAACATTCAGAAGACTCAAATTCCTAGCCAGGAAACACATATTCGAAGCAAATACCAAGCATGATTCCATCTAGTAAAGAAAAGAAAAACAAACTACAATGTACTGTACTATAGGTTCAAGATTGAGGAAAGAACTAAAAACTCATTGAGGCTGAATATGCTCATTCATACAATAGCTTGAACCGCAACCACACTACTCTTTCTTCTTTACTCATCTCCCCCCATTTTCTAACCCAACACAACCTGATCGGCAAATATAGTACGATTCTCGGAGGAAATTTGACGCCCGAGACTATCCAGTCCTGTATTTCCATTGGAAAACCCATCGAGGTATCTCTTTTCAACGAAAAACTAGCGGCCATGCATAAGGTCTCCCAGTGCAAGGTGTGGAACATCTAAGGGGATCTTAAAAACGTAAGTAGGATTCACCAGTGCAACAAAACAACTAAATTAAGTATGCAGTGGAAACGTTGTGCAACAATATACTTCCACGAACACAAAGAGCCAACTAACATCATTACCATATGCTTATCATCATCTTACAAGGATATAACATTACTTGTAAAAATATAAGTTCCATAAAATAATAGTTCCGATACATACGATACTTTGGTGCGCGTATGCCACAAAATGACTGAAGTAAAACTTTTCTAAAAGAGATAAATAAATGAAGAGAATTAGATAAGCTAGTATCATATTGGCTTCTCAGAGTATTACCTGTTGACGCCAGGAAAATCCTGACCTCAAGATTCGGATCAATGCAGCTGGAGGCTACTTGCCCAGCGGTTCAGCGAGAAGGTTTGGTTAGCCACAACGAGCGAAATGGAGAGATAAAGGACACAACCCCAGGTGCTGCGGCAGGGAGGTCCCACCACGTACCCAGAAGCTCAGAAGAGTCTTCTCCTCCAAAACCACGAATGGCTGAGCTCGGTGCTAGGTAGGCACTTGTTAGGGAAGATTCTTGTCTGTCAGGGGGGGGGGGGGGGGTGCAACTCTGATTTTGACAAGTGCCATTTCTGGTACCCCTGAGGGTCTATTTATAGACAAATCCTAGGGGGGAGCAGATGACTATCCCTGACCCCCTAGAGTTGGTTTTTCAGACAAGGCAAAAGGTTGGCGAGTAGGCAAGGAACTCAGACCTAACTGGCGAGTTGGTTGGCTAAGTCGCCTATAGGCGAGTATGTCCGAACTCACGACCTCCTCGCCTGGTTGGGTAGTGAACGCCGGGCAGGTCTTTCCTCCTCGTCTTGTGCGAGTAAGTACCTTCTCGCACAACCAAAACTCTTTACCTTCCTTGACTCCGAAAGCCTGCGTTCGACGAACTCCGAGAGACTTCTGTGTTGACTTTGATTCCTGCCTGCGTGGCCTTGAGACGGGCCCACCCTCGGAGAATGAGGGTTGTACACAATCCCCGCTCTTTGCGAGCAACGTAGTTGGTTGGAAAGAATCATCCAATCCTTATTCGACGAGCTTCTTCTGGCGGGAAACTTACCTGCTCGGCAGGCCTGGGACCCCAGAAGTCTATAAATAGAGGGGGGTGGTCCTTCCTTGGCACGCCACTTTTTTAGAATCGACGAGATGCTGTCTGCCGAGCAGATGATCGCGAAGGCCGAGCTGTTGATGAAGCTGATGAAGAAGACGAAAAGCTCCGATACCCGTAAGAGAAAAAGGGGGTCCTCCGATCATCGCCTTAGCCCCTTGGCCGAGGAGGTCCCTCAGGTGAATCCGGCGACCTCCGCGCCCGAGCCTTCCCTCTATTTATAGGCAGGGAGGTCCCACCACGTACCCAGAAGCTCAGAAGAGTCTTCTCCTCCAAAACCACGAATGGTTGAGCTCGGTGCTAGGTAGGCACTTGTTAGGGAAGATTCTTGTCTGTCAGGGGGGGGGGGGGGGGGGGGTGCAACTCTGATTTTGACAAGTGCCATTTCTGGTACCCCTGAGAGTCTATTTATAGACAAATCCTAGGGGGGAGCAGATGACTATCCCTGACCCCCTAGAGTTGGTTTTTCAGACAAGGCAAAAGGTTGGCGAGTAGGCAAGGAACTCAGACCTAACTGGCGAGTTGGTTTGCTAAGTCGCCTATAGGCGAGTATGTCCGAACTCACGACCTCCTCGCCTGGTTGGGTAGTGAACGCCGGGCAGGTCTTTCCTCCTCGTCTTGTGCGAGTAAGTACCTTCTCGCACAACCAAAACTCTTTACCTTCCTTGACTCCGAAAGCCTGCGTTCGACGAACTCCGAGAGACTTCTGTGTTGACTTTGATTCCTGCCTGCGTGGCCTTGAGACGGGCCCACCCTCGGAGAATGAGGGTTGTACACAATCCCCGCTCTTTGCGAGCAACGTAGTTGGTTGGAAATAATCATCCAATCCTTATTCGACGAGCTTCTTCTGGCGGGAAACTTACCTGCTCGGCAGGCCTGGGACCCCAGAAGTCTATAAATAGAGGGGGGTGGTCCTTCCTTGGCACGCCACTTTTTTAGAATCGACGAGATGCTGTCTGCCGAGCAGATGATCGCGAAGGCCGAGCTGTTGATGAAGCTGATGAAGAAGATGAAAAGCTCCGATACCCGTAAGAGAAAAAGGGGGTCCTCCGATCATCGCCTTAGCCCCTTGGCCGAGGAGGTCCCTCAGGTGAATCCGGCGACCTCCGCGCCCGAGCCTTCCCTCGCGCCATCAACCGATGAGAGATTGAGGGACGAAGTTTCTCGATCTATTGCCGAGGAGGAACCCCGAAACGTTAACCCGGACCCTTTCCGAGAAGGTAAGCGCCTTCTCGAGATACCGCACTTCTTGTGCGAACTTTTTGTTGATGTTGACGCTCCTTTGCAGGTGGGCCCTCAGTGGAGGTGAATACACAAACGTCCCCGCTTGAGGGGCGAGCAGGTGCCGAGCACCTACCGCCTCCACCGGTCCTTCCAGCAGGGATTCTCCCTGAGCGGGAACCTCTTCGGCCGCCATCCCCCATTCCTGAGCGCGTGCCGGGCGGAAATCGGATACTGCCGAGGAACTCCCGGGTTATCCTTTCTGGAGGAAGGGGAGAGGGAGGATCTTCTTCGGTAGTGCCTACGGCTCAGCTTCCTCGGCGCTCTGACGTCGGGCCCTCGTCCCATAACGGACGGGGTGGGCGCTCGGGAGGCCGGCATACTCCTCGGCGCTCGCCTTCTCCTCGTAGATCTCCTCGACGAAGGCTTAGTCCTCGACGGACTCCATCTCCTCGTCGGGTTGCCTCTCCTCCTCGCCGGGACGCTCCTCGGCGGTCCCCTTCTCCTCGTCATCAACCGAGGGCAGCACCTGTGCGAGCAGGCATGATCATCGTATCGCGCTGTCTTCTCGGGGTTCTTTTTACTAACTCGCTATTTTCCAGCCCGTGCCACGTCTCCGGGGTCAGCCTTTATTGAGGCGCTTGGGCTTCCTACTCGCGAGTACAGGACGAAGATGACGTCCACCTACCTCGACCTGGAGATAAAGGTAGAAAGGTTGCTGGCCTACGAGGTTCATCGACGAGTAACCTCGCTTGAAGGACGGGTCTCGAATATTGAAGGATTCGAGCATCGGCTTGAGGCGGCAGAAGGAAAGCACTATCTCGTCACCGAGCTAGAGTGGCGGATGTTGAGCCTGGAACAACGCTACGACGCGTTGAAGACGGACGTGCGCGGCCTGCGGGAGAGTATTGGGTCCCTTGGGACACTAAATCGCATGGAAGAGCACATTCGGCTTGGCGAGGAACATCTGGCGAGAGCGAACGAGCAGATGGCCTTCGCGCGTCAACTGGGTGCCATCGGGCGACAAGGTGTCACCTCGGACAGGCGCGGCGACCCTCCCGTTAATTAGCTTCGCTTGCTAATTTGTATTTGAAGAACATTATTCTGCGAATATTGTAATAATCTCGAATTGCTTGACTGCTGTGACTTTAATCCGTATTGCTTGATCGCGTTTATGTTGACTTTGTCTTCTGCAGGGTTTTCTTGCGTTTTTGTAGATCGTCTCTTAGACGCGAGAAGGGTGGTCAACACCCCGCGTATAAGGTAGTTTGTGCAACTTCGATGTAGGCGAGTAGGTAGAAACCTCGCACATACTTACGTCGCCCCCCCCTTCCCTTTTGCCGATTTCTATAAATAGGGGGGGTAGGGGTCCAAAATCGGCGCGCTTTCTCGAACTTCTTCAATTGCCTTTCCTTCTCGTTTCCTTCTTCCTACTCGCTGTGATGACGACTTCTTTGGAAGCTGAGACTCGCCGCTTGACTTATGTCGAGAATTTTATTGCGCATAAGTTCAAGAAACCTGTTACTCGCGCGGACGATCTGGAGAGATTCGTCCACCAACACCTCGCGCAAGGCTTCCGGGTTGGCCTTCCCGCTCCCCACGAGCGGATCAACACCTTCTCAGAGGGAAAGCTCGCCTTCTCCCTTTCGCACTTCGAGGTCGGCCTGCGCCTTCCTCTCTGGCCCGAGTTCTGCCAGATCCTCCGGTACTACGGATGGGTCCCCGCCCAGATCAATACGAATGGGGTAGCGATGATCATCGGCTACCTCTGCTTCCTTCGCAGCGAGAAGATCGCTTTCGACTTGGACGTCTTCCGAAAGATCTTCTATATGGGAGCGACCAAAGACGGGGTGATTTTCTTCGGCAGCCATCACTGCAAGGTGGTTGGGACTTCGAACAAGGTCCACCGGTGGAGCGAGAAGTTCATCTTCGTCACCGGTGACTTCTCGCACATACCAAATTGCCCTCAGTAGAGACCTTCCGGGGCACTTGCCACTCCATCGCTCCGGGGTCGGCGCGAGGAACTCTTCCTCGCCTTGAAGAACAAGAAACTCGATATCGAGTTCTGGCGAAGGAACGTGGACCACCTCGCCTTCGTGCAGCCTGGCGAGGGTAACCTTCGATAATTGCCGCAAAAAGTGATCTTACCTTTGTTTCTTTGTCTAACAACTGTCTTCAGGTTGCCGACATCTTCCCTCCACGACTCTTCCTGTCGGGGGTCAGACCCCACCTCCTCTATCTCCCACGGTCGATCCAGCGACAATGCAACATGGCGAGGAGGAGGAAGGCGAGCAGGGATCTCCTTTCTCGGAGATTCCTCCTGGAGTCAGCGACGCGACCGAGATCCTTCGCGCGGCTGGATGGCCGGCCGAAGGCGAACCACCGGCGATCAAGAAAAGGAAGAGGAAGGAGGTTGCCCGGCGCGTGGCGGAGGAGCGGGCTCGTGAGGAGGAAGACAGCATCCCTGAGAACCATCCCAACTTTGGGCAGGGTTCGCTGAATAGGGGCTTGGATGGCGAGCCGCTGATCACCTGGAGCCGGGAGCGCAGCGAGGTGTCCTTGAGCACTCGCCTGCCTTCGTGGAGCGAGGATGAGGTCCCGAACGACGATGCCTTCAGCGTCTTGTTCGGACTTTATGGTCGCGATGATGCGAAGGTTCTTCAGGAGGCTTCTCCTCGCTTTCTTGCCGACCAGGGATCGCGGGCAATGTTGCGCGCTTCAGAGTTATTTCATCAAACCGCGCGGAATCTTCTCGGCTCTGAAGTGGAGCTCGCGCTTCATCGAAAGCTTACGATGGAGGCCGAGAAGCGTGAGGACGAGGCTCTAAGGCGCGCCAAGGCGGCCGAGGATAAAGCCGAATCCAGCCGGAGCTTCGAGGTTGTCTTGGTACTTTACGCGAGCTAAGATTGAAACCCACCCTCTTTTCTACACATCTTCTAACCTGTCCTTCTCGCATCTGCAGGAAGAGCAGTTGGTGGCAGCGGAGACGATCTCCAAGCTCGAGTGCGAACTGCGGGCGAGCCAAGTCTTGCTGGAGGCAACGCAGGTTCGTAAAGCCGAGTTGGAATCGAGGATGGCCGCACTTTCCTTCTCGGAAGCCGGACCTTCCCGCCGACCTTCTGGATCGTTCATGACGTCGCAGGAGCTTTCGTCTCTTCAGCGGGAGATCGCCCTAGCCGCCAGGGACCTGGTCTTCGCGAAACTTTCAGTGGTCGGCTTGCTGGTTCCTGGGGCGGAGAGCTTGACGACGGAGGGGCTTCTGTCGGACATCCTGAATGCTAGCGAGGAGGAGGACGACGAGGAAGGGAATGAGTCGGATTCAGCCGACTATGCTCCCTCGTCTAAGTGAACCTTTGTATTTAACAATTTTGATGCTTCTCGCGGCTCTGCGAGCATATTTTTTGGTAGATAGCATTTCTTTTGATAGTAATATTTACTTCTTTCGTGAATCTTTTTCGTGTTGTTGCGATGTCGCTAGGCTCATAGGCTCGCTTGTGCATGTTTACTTGTCTTTCTCGTCAGGACGACTTAGGATGAGATCAGGTTTGCCGACTATCTACCTTGCTCGCTTCTTCGCCCCGCTTGTCCATATCTTGGATACTCGCCCATAGGGCTACTCGCACTCAAACTTGCGAGTTGGTTTACTACTCGTAAGCTGACTGCTGAGAAGGGGTCGTTAGATAGGAAAAGACGGTCGGGGCTTTCAAGGGGATTCACATTCCCGATAGCCTCCCTCTTAGTGCGATACTGGTGCTATTTGAAGAGAACGACTTAGTAGGGAATGACTGTCGGGGAGGTTCCAAAGGAGTGCCTTCCCAGGGAACACAACATCCCAAGGTCTCCATCCTGCTGTTGAAGGGGTCAACACAGTGGGGAAGGACTGTTGGGGAGGTTCCAAAGGAGCACCTTCCAAAGGAACACAACTTCCCAAGGTCTCCATCCCGCTGCTCTGGTTGATGCTGCTGAAGAGGTCGACACAGTGGGGAATGACTGTTGGGGAGGTTCCAAAGGAGCACCTTCCAAAGGAACACAACTTCTCAAGGTCTCCATCCCGCTGCTCTGGTTGATGCTGTTGAAGAGGTCGACACAGTGGGGAATGACTGTTGGGGAGGTTCCAAAGGAGCACCTTCCAAAGGAACACAACCTCCCAAGGTCTCCATCCCGCTCGGGTGCTGAATGTCGACCCAACCTGTTTCCTGCTGCTCAACAATTTAACGAGGAGTTAAGCACACTTAAGCACATTAACTTACACGATCGGAGGAAAATAATCAGAAACGAATCACTTTGTTACGAGCTCTTAGCCCTCGAGGGTACACAACACCTTTATTCAAGGGTCCCCTGATCGGCTTAAGTCGATCATCTCTTCGTGGGATTGGGAGGTCGGCGTCCAGACTTTTTCCTGATAATCTCTCCAGTCGGATGAGAAATGCAGTCGGTGGGAACTGCGGCCAACGTGCAAGGGGGGAGCTGATCTCGGCCGTCATTGCAGAGACTTGGACTTAAGGGAACGCACAACCGAGGCACTGTCCCATCACCCGTTCTGGGTTTTACGAGAATCAAGTCGGAGGCCAGTTTCCCAGCCTGACTAGGAGATCGACTTCACCTGCTTTCTTCTTTTAAGACTTGCTATTATGAAAAATTTCCTTCATCCCATGTTTCAGGGGGTTTTATTTTTAAGCAATCAATTTACAGGAGAGAAGGGTATACATCCCTGCTTAGGGATAAACCCTCTTTAGATCATCGCCGCTCCATGTATTCCCCAAGAGCCCCCCTTCCTGATTCTGTAAGCGATACCCTCTTGTTGCAAGTGCTTCGTGGACGATGAAAGGTCCTCCCAATTAGGGTTGAGCTTTCCCACGGCTGCCGATCTCCCAGCTGCATCCACTTTCTTCAGGACTAGGTCACCTGCTTGGAAGTGCTTGAGACGAACGTGCTTGTCGAAGTGTCTTGCCATGCGACGCTTGATCTCCTCCTGCCTTGCCGAGGCTAGATCTCGGAGCTCTTCGATGTAGTCGAGGGACAGCTTCTGGGCTTCCTCATTCTCTAGTCGCCATTCCTCATCTCCGTCTTCTGCCGCAATCACCCTAGGACTTCTGACCTCGAACTCTACTGGGATGAGAGCTTCGGACCCGTGAGAGAGTTTGAACGGGGTTTCCCCTGTGGCTGAGCTAGGAGTGGTTCTCAAAGCCCACAACACCGAGGGGAGCTGCTCCACCCAATTACCTCTTAGGTTCTCGATTTTCTTCTTTAGTAGGTTGATGATTAACTTGTTGGCGGCCTCCACTTGTCCATTGCTCCTGGGATGATGTACTGACGCGAACCGGAGATCAGTTCCGAGCTGTCTGCAAAAATCCTCCAGCTCCAAACTGGCGAACTGAGGACCGTTGTCGGTGACGATGGCGAGGGGGATCCCGAACCTACAGACGATTTCTCCTCAGATGAAGTTCTTCACGACTTGGGAGGTGGTCTTGGACAAAGCCTTGACCTCGATCCACTTGGAGAAATAGTCGATCATGACGAGAACGAATTTCCTCTGGCCGCTAGCTGAAGGAAAGGGACCTATCAAATCCATTCCCCAGATGGCGAATGGCCACGGGTCGGTGATCGAACGAAGATGCTGGGCCGGCTGCAGATGAAGGGGGGCAAACAGTTGACACTTCGGGCACTTTTTCGAGAAGGCCTCCGCATCCTTGCGGATAGTGGGCCAGAAGTAGTCATGTCTCAGGATCCTTTGCTCCAAAGTGCGAGTCCCAGAATGGCTTCCGCACTCTCCCGAGTGGATTTCCTCCAGCACTCGAGGTACTTTTTCTTCAGAGACACATCTAGCCAGAGGGCCCGAGATGGTCTTGCGATATAACTCCCCATCTTGCAATAAGTAGTACGCCGCCTTGTACCGAAACCTTCTTTGATCCCTTCTTCCGCAGGAAGTTGCCCAGAACTTAGGAAGGAAATGAACGGATCCATCCACGAAGGACGATGATCGATCTCCATCATCTCTCCTTCCTCAATGGATGGTCGAAACAACTCCGTGATGGTCCCTCTTGTTCTTGGCCCGTACTTGGCCAGACGATCCGCTGCCGAGTTCTCCTCTCTCGGTACGTGCTCGACGAAGAAGGATTGAAAGCTTCCAATCAATCCTTTCACCTTTACGAGATACTTCTGCAGAATGGTGTCGCGCACTTCGAACTCTCCCCGAATCTGAGACGCGACCACCATTGAATCGGTGAAAGCCATGACGTCTTGGATGCCCAGCTCCTTTGTGAGGCGCAAGCCTGCTATGATGGCTTCGTACTCGGCTTGATTGTTCGTCACGGGGAAGAGGATCTCGACTGCTTGCTCGATCCTAGTTCCCTGTGGGCTGACAAGAACGATGCCCACCCCCACAGAGCTCTTGCCTGAGGCCCCGTCCACGAACATCTTCCAAGGGATGGGAGTAGAAGCCTCCTCTCCCGGTTCCGCTTCCACCGAGAAGTCGGCTAAGAAATCTGCTACCGCCTGTGCTTTGATCGCCACCCGGGGCGAGAAGGAAATGTCGAACTCACTGAGTTCTACCGACCATTTCGTCAGCCTCCTTGAATGCTCCACCCCTTCCAAGATATTTCGGAGAGGATGGTCAGCCACGACCCGGATGGAGTGAGCTTGGAAATAAGGCCGAAGCTTTCGCGCCGACACCACTAAGGCGAAGGCGAGCTTCTCCAAGATTGGGTATTTCAACTCTGCCTTCTTGAGCACCTGACTAACATAGTAAATTGGGAGCTGCTTCTTTCCTTCTTCCCGGACCAGCACGGAACTTACCGCTTCCACCCCTACTCCCAAGTAAATGAGTAGGTCTTCACCTTCTTTCGGGCTCTGAAGGAGAGGTGTCTGAGTCAACTGCTCCTTCAGCCTACCGATCGCCTTTTCGCACTCGTCGGACCATGCGAAGTTCTCGCTCTTGCGGAGCGTCTTGAAAAAGGGAGAGCACTTCTCTCCTGCCTTGGACAGAAAGCGGCTGAGACCTGCCAACCTTCCTGTCAGCCTTTGAACTTCTTTCATGGTCTTCGGCGAGGCCATCTCTAGGATTGCCTTAACCTTGTCAGGGTTCGGCTCTACTACTCCCGGGGTGATGAGGTGCCCCAGAAACTTTCCCCTTCCAGCTCCGAACACGCACTTCGCCGGATTGAGCCTCATCTTGAACTTCCTCAGCGTTGCAAAGGTCTCTACCAGATCTGCTATATGCTCTGTGACGCTCTTGCTCTTGATCAA
Source organism: Dactylorhiza incarnata (assembly GCA_033032865.1). Classification (NCBI taxonomy): domain Eukaryota; kingdom Viridiplantae; phylum Streptophyta; class Magnoliopsida; order Asparagales; family Orchidaceae; genus Dactylorhiza; species Dactylorhiza incarnata. Next base: position 2,485,375 of record JAWHQI010000258.1, read on the forward strand.
GAGGTCGTCCACATACACCTCCAGGTTCCTCCCCTTATGCTCTTTGAAAACAAGGTCCATCATCCGCTGGTAGGTTGCTCCTGCATTTTTTAGCCCAAAGGGCATCATTTTATAGCTATAGCACCCATCCCCAGTGATGAAGGAAACATCGCGGCAATCGGGGAGATACATCCGGATCTGGTGGTATCCCGAAAATGCATCAAGAAAACTCATTACAGGGAAACCGACGGCTGAATCAACTAGCGCGTCGATTCGTGGCAAGGGATAACAATCCTTGGGGCAGCTTTTATTTAACAAAGAGAAGCCCACACACATCCTCCAGCTGCCTACAGCTTTCTTAACCATTACAACATTGGAGACCCAGCCAGGGTACTGGATCTCTGACACAAAACCTGCGTCCAGCAACTTCTTTACCTCTTCCCGGATAGGTCCGGCCAACACGGTGGCACTGGACCTCTTTTTCTGGCGGACGGGCTTCACCGCGGGGTCGAGGTGGTGGCAGGCAACCTCTGGGTCGATCCCGGGCATCTCAGCAACACTCCAGGCGAAGATGTCAACGTTATCCTGTAGGCACGTTGCCATCTCCACCTTCTCGGTGACCTTCAGCGATCCACCGATCTTCAGCAGCCCAGATACTCCCGCTGCGGAGAGTACCTCGATTTCCTCCACCTCCTCGGACGCCTCCAGCCGGGCCGTGCCTCCAGTTACCCTCTCGAACTCCTCTGCGTCAGCCATCCAGCTGATGGTGCTAACCGAGCTGAGGTAGCACTCGCGGGCGGCTCTTGGATCGCTCCTGATCCTCACCTGGACGTCCCCTTGGCAATACTTGAGGCACTGATGGTAGGAGGACGGGACGGCCTTGAAGGTGTTGAGAAGTGGCCTCCCGAAGATGGCCTTGTAGCAGCTCGGGGCGTCCACGATGACGAAACGGCACTGGAGAGGGGTGCCCCCGAGTGTTACAAGAAGATCTACTCCTCCCTCCACCTCTTGCTTCTCTCCGGAGAAGCCAAAGAGGGGACCATCCGGCGCCCGGACTCTTCTTGCGCCGACGCCCAGCCCGTCAAACGTCTTCTTGAAGATGACGTTTACGGAACTACCGTTATCGATTAGGATTCGATCAACGGTAAAGTCTTCCACGACGGCTTGGATCACGAGGGCGTCATGAAAGGGATTCTCATTCCCCAGCATGTCTTCTTCGGAGAAGGTGATCTACTCCAATGGGGGCGGTGCCTGCGAAGTCGAAGCGACGCTCCTTCGATAGATTTGATGGAGACTTCCCTTGCGGGAAGCTCCTATCTCCGCACCCCCGTGGATCACCCCCACTCCTCTGCCTCCTTGAGCCACATCTCCTCGACCTCCTTGGTCGACTCGATCCTCGTTCCTCGTTCCTCGGTCGACCGACCGCCTGAACTGCCGGCGGCTCGACTGGGGCTTCTATCCTCCGTTGTTCCCCTCCTACCTCTCCTGCTGCCAGCCTCCTCCTGGCTTCCCAAAAGTCCGGGCAGGCCATCGTGCCATGCCCTTCCACCTGGTGGAGGTCACAGTAGAGGGGAACCTCCTCTACCTGCGGCCTCCTCTGCTTCCTATTCTTCCGGCCCTGCCGATTGCCGCGCCTGGCAACCGCCATTGCTTCCTCCCTTCTCCGCCCCTGACGCCCCTCTGGCCTGTCGAAGCGCCTTCTCTCCGGGGATCTCCTTCCCCGCTCCTGACGTTGAGGTCCCCTGGCCGGCTTCCACGGTGGCCGGTTAGCAGGGACCTAGTAGCGTCTTTCTTCCTCCCGACGCTCTGGAGCCACGATGAGTCTCCTCTCATCGTTCTTTCTTGGCTCCTCCCTCCTGGGTTCTCTTTCTCTTCTTTCTTCCCTGCCTCTTCCCACCGGCTTCCGCTTTTCCGCCCTCCTGGGCTCTTCCTTCTTCCTCTTCTCGGGGGGACTTTCTTCTTCCTCCTCATCTTCCTTGGTCACTCGGGTGAGCCTGGCTAGGAAGCCGCGGTTGGAAGCCTCACCCTGGACGAATTGGTTGGCCCTTTCGATGAGATTAGCGTAGGAGTAGGGAGGATTCCTATCGATCTCCAACTTAAAGAGGCCTTCGCGAAGGCCGAAGGTTAGGGCTAACCGCAGGGTGCGACCATCCACCTCCTGGATGAGTAACACCTCTTCCTGGAAGCGGTCGATGTAGTCCCCCAACGTTTCTTTTGCTCCCTGGGTCAGATGGAAAAGGGCCGTAGCCTCCTTCTTCAACTTCTTTGCCATGGCGAACCGCATGTTCAGCCCCCGACAAAGGTCTTCAAAACAGTAGATGGAGCCTTCCGGCAACTGGTGGAACCAGTCCCTTGCCTTCCCTCGGAGGAAAATCGCGAACAACCTACATTTGAAGGCGTCCGACATGGTCCGAAGGGAGGCGACATCCTCAAACCACTGGATATGACGGATAGGGTCCTCTCTCCCCGAGTAGTAATTCATCGAGGGATCCCTGAACCCCTCTGGCACTGGCGCGACGAGGATCTCCTCGCAGAACGGGCTCCTCCCCCCAATTTGACGACGATCATCATCTGGACGAGTATCTCCCCCATACTCGCTAGCCTGGCGAGTATTGTAGTATCTCGCCTGCTCTTCCTCCTCGCGGAATCGAGTTCCGCCAGCTCCTTGCGACGCCTGTAGACCAAACTGCGACCTCCTTGGTCGCTCGAACTCCTCGGCGTGCTCCTTCCCTGCTCGCTGAGGGCGAGCACCTTCCTCGGACGGGCCCGGGCGATGAGGCGAGGTCGCCGTTCCTTCCATGCGAGGTAGAAGAGCTGCTCGCATGGAGCCTTCCATCTTCCGCGCGAATTCCTCGAAAACAGCTAAGGATACGAACTCGCCACCTCGGGTCGAGTTTCCCGCCACATCCTCGTGGTCGCTAACTGTTACCATCCCGCTTTTCTACCAGACTTTCTTCCTCTGGCCGCGATCCACGCTCACCGCACCAAAGTGTTGACGCCAGGAAAATCCTGACCACAAGATTCAGATCAATGCAGCCGGAGGCTACTTGCCCAGCGGTTCAGCGAGAAGGTTTGGTTAGCCACGATGAGCGAAATGGAGAGATAAAGGACACAACCCCAGGTGTTGCGGCAGGGAGGTCCCACCACGTACCCAGAAGCTCAGAAGAGTCTTCTCCTCCAAAACCACGAATGACCGAGCTCGGTACTAGGTAGGCACTTGTTAGGGAAGATTCTTGTCTGTCAGGGGGGGGGGGGGGGTGCAACTCTGATTTTGACAAGTGTCATTCCTGGTACCCCTGAGGGTATATTTATAGGCAAATCCTAGGGGGGGAGCAGATGACTATCCCTGACCCCCTAGAGTTGGTTTTTCAGACAAGGCAATAGGTTGGCGAGTACGCAAGGAACTCAGACCTAGCTGGCGAGTTGGTTGGCTAAGTCGCCTATAGGCGAGTAGGTCCGAACTCACGACCTCCTCGCCTGGCCGGGTAGTGAACGCCGGGCAGGTCTTTCCTCCTCGTCTTGTGCGAGTAAGTACCTTCTCGCACAACCAAAACTCTTTACCTTTCTTGACTCCGAAAGCCTGCGTTCGACGAACTCCGAGAGACTTCTGTGTTGACTTTGACTCCTGCCTGCGTGGCCTTGAGACGGGCCCACCCTCGGAGAATGAGGGTTGTACATTACCGAACTCCACATCTAATCTTTTAGCTATCTGCTTCCTCGGGTAAATGAACTAATCAAAATAACTTCAGGCAATCATTCCATTCTTTTAATTCCTCATCAATCTCATCACGGGGTTTGTCTTGGGGCTCGTCTATTTAGACCTGTGACTGAATGTGTTTAAAAATAAAGATTGAGATAAAATACTCACTGAGAAACTCCCTAACTCTAAAAATCTAAATGCCCGTAAGGTGAGGGTTTTCAAATCTTATCCTTATACTTATAGATTAGAAATATTAATTACAACTTAAAGCTAATCTCAAAATTTACTTTCATAACTTACTTTAAGTACTTAGTTACGCATACATAGCTTTTGAACTTTAATTCATGCATGTTCTTCCCTTCTAGGATTTAAAACTTGTGAATTTTGCTTAGAGGCAAATCCATGACTAACCCTTGTGGTCAGGTGAGAATATAGTAACCTGTACATGATCTATAACTATGGTGAGGTTGCCCTCACCCCCTTGCGGAACATAACTAACTTTGGTGATGTCATAAGGCCTCACAGTCCGAGGGTTTAACCCCTCCCAAGCAGCATGGTCATAACTTTAACTATGGTGGATTCTCACCTAACTATGACAAGATACTTAGGCTTCGTTTGGCGCGGCTTATTTGCTCCGGTGAGTTTGGACAAAAAAGTCATTGTCATACCAAACATTTTATGCTTAAAACTAGTTTTTTTTCTTGATAACGGTAGTAACATTTGTCATACCAAACATACATTCTATGACTGACGATTTTGTCCAAACTCACCGGAGTAAATAAGCCGAGCCAAACGAAGCCTTAACCTTACCCTCAAGGATTTTCACTTAAACAGATTCACTAGCAAGCTTACCTTTTTCTTGTCTACATTTTCATCATTCATATTTCTTGTATCGTGATTCATTTAGCGACTTTTACTATTTATAGCACACAACAATTATTGTTTATGCATTTCTAATTGAGATATTCCTAGTAATTAATCTTCTTTAAGTGGATCTTTGCTGGTCCCTCGCTAGAGTACACTAAAAGAGGTCGTCAAAGTGGTTTGGAGGCCCTTAAGTGGCTTAAATAAATCCCCAACAAATTTTAGATTACTGGTTGGGCCTTAGTTTCAAGTATATTGCATTAAATTTAAGTCCATGGAAGAGCTCTTGGAGGCAAGGAAAAACAAGGAAACCTCGGTTTGGAGCTGGGGTTTTAGAATCTCTCACGGTTTGTGTAAAGAAACACATGGAGGAGATGAATGGAAGCTTAAATAAGGAGGCGATTACGTGGGAGGGACTCCACGCGGCAAGGGGGAGTCAATCATCGCAAGGGGGAGCTCTACGAGGCTACGAGCGATGGAATCCACGAAGGAAACGTTCCACGCAAGCGTCGGGGAAAGGAGTTGACGTGGCTGTTGTTTCATGTGTGAACCAAATTTCATCATAAGCAATGATTTATAAGAGCTTAGATGGCTTAAAACATTCCACTTAAAGAGTGGAGCCCACCCTTGAGAACTATATAGAGAAATATGGCGTCAGAGTGTCCTCTGCTAACCTTGGATTCCGGTGGATCTATTCGGCAAGTCATGACCATAATACTCCCAAATCACGACTATACGTCTGGATGACTCAAATTTTCTCCCGTGATCTCGGGTTGTCACTCTTGCCTTGAAGAGTAAACGTCTGTTTGGTTATGTTCTGGGTACTATGAAGGCGCCTGTCCAGGATTCCCTTGATTGGTTGCAGTGGGAGTCGGAGAACACTCTTGTCATGTCTTGGCTGGCTAACTCCATGGTGGACTCCATTGCCCAGAATTACTTGTTCTTAGATACTGCTGCAGATATTTGGAAGAGGGATGAGGCCACATACTCATGCAGAGGGAATGATGCCCAGATCTTTCAGCTGCGACGGTAGATCTTTCTCCTCCGTCAGGGTGATTGTCCTCCTTCAGTCTACTATCTAGAGTTCACTCAGCTTTATCAAGAATACGATCACTTTACTCTCTCACTCTTGTGTCCTCCGAGGATGAGATTCTTGTCCGAGCTCGCGAAGAAAGAAACAGAGTTTTTGAGTCATTCATGGTCTGCATCGATACTTCGATCAGATCAGTGTTCAGATACTTGGGCACTCCCCCACACCTTCTCTCCCAGAAGTTTACAATCTTGTTTAGCAAGAATTTGATAAGTGACAGACTTGGACTCCTGATGCTGTCCCTTAAGGTTCTGCCCTTGCTGCTCAGTTTAGTAGTAGAGCTTCTCGTGACCCAAGGTACAAATCCACTGACAAGGATCATTTGCTATGTGATTACTGTGAAAAGTCTCATTATACCGGGGACACGTGCTTCCGTCTTCATGGTTTTCCTACACCACGAGCTGATTCTGCACAAAGAAGAGGTCGTGGTTTTGGTCGCTCTCAAGGACTCTCTACTCAGTCACGGTCTGCTCATCTTTCAGATACCTCGGCAGAGTTCTTGCCTTCCTCTGACAATCTGGTTCCCTTGACTCTATCTGCCGATGAGATCCATGCGTTCCGCCAATTGATGCAGGGGCAATCTACTGAGACACTTGCTTCCTCGTCCTTATATGCTCATCAGGGACCCCCAGATGCTCATGTTGCGTCTTCTCGTCCGTCTACTCACTGGATTATTGATTTTGGAGTCACAGATCATATGACCGGCTCTGCCCAAGGTTTTGTTTCTTACCTTCCCTTGTCTGGTAGGGACAAGGTGACCATTTGATGGGCTTCTTTTGCGACGCGGCGCAGGGCGGACCCCACGTTCGTGTATTCTTGCAGGCGGGCGTGACCGGATCGCCGATCCGTCACCGCGGTTGCATCCGGCTCGTCGTTCTGATGAATTTTCATATATAGCATGTTGTATTTTGAATATTATTTAGTGTGGTTTTGGCGCCGAGATCGATGACCAATCATAGCCGTCCATCTTGGTTGCCCTAATTTTATTTCATTATAAATAAGACTTGGGCTGCAGTTTTTAGGGCATTGCTGAAATTTGGAGAGTCTTCTTCTTTGTTTCCGGTGATCTCCTCCGCGGTGCCGACTCCGTGGAGCCCCCTTGGTGACGACTCCTTGGGTAAGTATCTCTTCCTTTTGTTAGCCCCTCCTTCCTCCTGCAGCCGCCCATCTCCCTGTCAAGCCACTGCCGCCAGCCTTCTGCAAGAACTCAGCCGCCAGCCCCTGCACAAGGTGCTTCCGCCAGCCCCTCTCCAAAGCTCCAACCGCCACCCCTCTGGCCACTTCCGCCGACTACCCTCCTCCCTGTAGCCCCACGCCGCCAGCCCTCCTACACGCCGCCAGCAGCCCCCCAACAGCCGCCCTCAGCCGCCCTTGTTCCAGCCCCCTACTCCCTGTCCCGCCGGCCCAGAATCTGTCCAGATCTGGACAGATTTGTCCAGATCCAGTCCCGGACCCCGATCCAGCCCCTAAATCACCCGTACCCGCAGCCAACCCCTTTCCCTTCCGTGGATCCACCTCCCCCTTGCCCGATCTAGTCCTTCACCATCCGGAAACCACGTTTTCACCTCCATAATTTCAGTTTTGCTTGGATTATTGTGGCCTTAGTTTTATTCCAGATTTTATATTGCTCGTTATGTGTGAAGCTAGTTGTTGTTGGTTGTAAAACATTGTGCACTTTGTGGAACTTGTTGTTTTAAAAGGAATTTTAATTTGTTATCATTTGCCCGTGAATATCCTAACCTGCAGGATGACTTGATTAGCCGCGTGCTTATTCTGGCCCTCCGTGCGGAGGAAAGCCACCGCCTAAGCGCCTACAGAAATTGCTTGACTTTATTATGAATGAATGCGTGATTTGTTATGATGCTCGTTGTTTTTATTAATTAATACGCCTCTTTAAAATTGTCCTGACATATAGCCATTAAGTTTGAGTGAGTCCGCCCATCACGTCACTAGCTTGCATTCTAGGATTCCACTTCACAGCCTACCCTACATCACCATTGCTGATGGATCTTTCTCTCTGATTGCTGGGAAAGGATCCATCTCTTGCTCCTCTTTCACCCTCTCTTCTGTTCTTCATGTACCAAAGTTTACTCGCAATCTTGTCTGCATTAGTCATCTGACCAATTCTATGAACTCTTCTGTGACCTTCTTTCATTCGTCTTGTGTTTTCCAGGACCTGACGACAGGAACAGTGATTGGCTCTGGTAGTTTGTTGGCTGGGCTACGTGCTTGACTCCTCCCATCCTGCTTCTCCACCCCAGGCTCTTCATGCTGATCAGTCGGACACCTTGGAGTCCTGACATTGTCGCCTTGGACATCCCTTTGTCTTGTCTATGAAACATTTATTTCATACTATGCCACCTGTATTAGTAGATAATTTTAATTGTGGTGTTTGTGAACTTGACAAACACCACAGTGTTTCTTTTAATCATGTTTCCTCTCCTAGTTCTGCACCGTTTGATTTTATATATAGTGATGTTTGGGGGGCTTGCCTCATTATTTCTATTTTTGGGTGTTTTTGGTTTGTTACTTTCATTGTCTGTTTTCCCGAACAACATGAGTTTACCTAATGAAAGCAAAAAATGAAGTTTTTTCCTTATTTCAACGATTTCATAACATGATTTATACCCAATTTGGCACCCATATTAAAATTCTTTGTACTGACAATGGTCGTTAGTATATTGACTCCCATTTCGAACATTATCTCGCTAATCATGGCATTATCCACCAGACATCTTGTGTTTACTCACCTACCCAAAATGGGGTGTCTGAATGCAAGAATCGTCACCTTTTAGAAGATGCCCGATGTCTTCTTCTCGAGATGCACCTTCCCAAGTACTATTGGGGGGATGATGTCCTCACTGCAACCTACCTTATTAACCGTATGCCCTCACGTGTTCTAGGGTATAACACTCCCCTTAACACCCTTCAAGTTCCACTGACAAATTTGCAACCTCGTGTTTTTGGATATGTGTGTTTTGTCCATATCCATCAGAAAACTAAACTTGATGCTCGTGCTTACAAGTGTGTTTTCATAGGATATTCCCCTACTCAAAAGGGTTATAAATGTTTTGATCCGATCCACAAGAATTTTTTTGTATCAATGGATGTCACCTTTCGTGGATCTGGGAGATATTATGGGCCCTCACTTCAGGGGGAGATCTCTCCTATGTTGAAAGTGAGCTCCTTAACTCCCGCTGATCCTCTTTCTACTACTTTGTTACCCATTCCTCCATTGTACCAGTCCCACTCGACTCTGTCTCTTGTTGCTCTTGTGCCACCTCCTGATGCTCCTATGGTAAAATCCCATGTTCCTCCCCTGCAGGTTTACTCTCGACGTCCTAAGGGATCAAACACACGTGCCTCTCTCAGAATCCCAGAGCCGACATCTGACCCGTCGTCCGAGTCCATTTCTCTAAGGGAAGGTACCTCTGCATAACATTCATTATCTCAGTTTGTCTACTATTCCTCTCTAACGACTTACCATATCGTGGCAGGAAGCTCTTTCTGATGACAAGTGGAAGGGAGCCATGCTTGAAGAAATGCATGCTCGGGACAAAAATCACGCATGGGACCTGGTACACCTGCCTAAAGGGAAGACTATCGTTGGATGTAAATGAGTGTTTTCTGTCAAACAAAACACCCTGGGTGTTGTGGATAGATACAAGGCAAGGTTGGTGTTATGGGCCTACTCGGAGGTCGCCCGCTGAGTGGTCGGAGGCGGGGAAGATGGCGGAGATACAATGGAATCTTGACTGCGGCTGCCTAAACGGGGTTGCTCGTTAGAGGAGAGAGTCACCAATGATCTCACACAATAGAAAGGAAATAGATCTCTTCTTACTTACCTCATGCATCCATACATATGTCTTTATATAAGCTTACAACATATAAGAAGACAAACAATAATAATGACACTTAATACTAGATAACAATGATGAACTGGGCTCGGGGCTCAAGGTCTATAACTCCTGTTAACTAGATAAAGGAATGTAATGATGAACATCCCATAACATCACACCCAGTCTCGAAAATGAGCTTGACCTCAAGTTCAAGGGGGGCCCATGATGGTGCACATTTCATCCGATGCCTTTCTCGTCAGAATCCTCGACGCGTAGGTAGAAGAGCCTTTTGCACCTGTGTCCGCGAGAGTACTGTTTGTCGCAATTAAAACATAATCCATGAGCGCGACGTTCCAACATTTCGGCACGAGACAAGCGACAGATTGGCGGGGCGGCCTGACCCTCGGTCCGGCCCTGCTGAGTGCGGTTGTCGGGTGGCAAGTAGGTCTCCTGTGCCAACTGGAGGCGACGATCGCATAGACGGGCCAAACTCATAGCAGTCACTAAGTCTGAAGGGGTCTCGAATTCGACATCCAGTCGCAGGCGGTCGCGAAGTCCGGCGGTAAAAATGACGACTTGTATATCCGGGAAAAGAGTGACATGTGCCAAAAGAAGCTGAAATTGTTCCAAGTACTCGTCCACGGATCCCGTTTGTCGCAAAGATGTGAGTTCGCCGAGGGGATTGTTGCGGATAGGAGGTCCGAAATGCAAGCTGCAGAGTAGCTTGAAGTCGTCCCAAATCAGATTCGACAGGTCGGTGAGGAGTCGAGAAGCCCACAAAAGAGCAGAGTCGAGCATGTGGAAGGATGCCAGATGCATTCGTCCTGCTGCCAGAGTTGGTGGTCGAAGAATTGCTCATACTTGATGAGCCAGCCCAATGGATCGGTTTTTCCGTCGTAGGTTGGGAAGTCCAACCTGGTATAGCGCGGTAAAATAGCTGCTTCCGGGCGGATGAAAACCGGTGGCTCGTGGCGGATAAGTGGCGGTGGCAGCGTCTGGCTGCTGTTGGCATGATCCGTAGGTGGGGTAGTAACAACGAGAGCAACGACAAACAATTCATTAAGCTTGATAGTGATGAAAGCCATGTCATCCTGATGACGTGTTTCAGCTTCCCGAAGGCTGGCCTCTACGGACGTCATGAATCCTTGGAGAGCAGCCATGAAATCTTGTGTGTCGCCCATATTGCGGCTTAAAATAGCACGAGAGAAGGAGCAGGTGACTGGACGACTCGATTCCTCAGAAGAGGCTGGCTGGGAGTTGCCCCGAGAGCCGCGTCAGCGCCCAATGATGACACAAATAATGAAGCTCCAAGTGTCCTTAGGCATCAAAAAAATAAGGAGAGGATGGGAAGGTCAACGGTAGGAAGGGCAGAAAAATGATAAAATATAATTAAAAGAGGGGAAATGGCGTGAGAAATAGGCGTGCGGGTGTGGGTATCAAAATAGGCATACATGGGGCTTGAGGGATCAGCAAGCCGCTTAGGCAGAGAGAAGCCGTGTGCGTGAGGGGCTCGAGGCAGAAGGGTGTGCAGGAGGTGCGTGTCGTCGAGAGGGGTGGCTGAAGTGACGCGGAAAGTCCGTCAAAGCAGAGATGGAGGCGCTGGGTTTGCAGAGAGACGGGTGTGCGTTGGGGAGGTCGATCGAAGATGCTAGGGAAGGAGCTGGGGAAGGAGCTGGGGAAGTTGATCGAAGATGCTCTGGGTGGTAGCAGCTGATGAGGGGTAGCGTTGTCGGCTTTTTGCTGTAGATGGAGATGTCGTGGGAAAGGAGGCGCGGTGATCTTACGTGGATGGAGGACGGATGAAGCGGGAGTGTGCGTTGCTGTCGCTGGAGAAGGATGCAGCGACTGTAGATGAATTTCTTTGCGCTGCTGTTGTGGGAGGGAGCGATCTGGACGACTGCTCGATGCGGAAGCAAGATCTCTGGAAGGAGACGATGCACGATCTGGTCGGCAGCTCGGTCGGGAATGGTGAAGGCGTAAGCGATATTGACGACGCTGGAGATTCTTTATCAGTGGAGGAACTGACGAAAAAAGGGCGGCATAAAATGGCAGCGGTATCGGAGAATGAAGATGACCAGTAGCTCTGATACCAAAGTTGTTATAGACCTACTCGGAGGTCACCCGCGGAGTGGTCGGAGGCGGGGAAGATGGCGGAGATACATTGGAGTCTTGACCGTGGCTGCCTAAGCGGGATTGCTCGTTAGAGGAGAGAGGCACCAATGATCTCACACAATAGAAAGGAAATAGATTTCTTCTTACTTACCCCATACATCCATACATATGCCTTTATATAGGCTTACAACATATAAGAAGACAAACAACAATAATGTCACCTAATACTAGATAACCATGATGAACTAGGCTCGGGGCTCAAGGCCTATAACTCCTATTAAATAGATAAAGGAATGTAATGATGAACATCCCATAACAGTTGGTTGGAATAGGGTACACACAAACGACATGGATTGACTATCAGAAGACCTTTGCTCTTGTTGCAAAGGTGAACTCTATAAGGGTTCTTTTATCATGTGCGGTCTGTAAGGGATGGAATCTCAGCCAACTGGATGTCAAGAATGCATTCCTTTATGGGGATCTGGAAGAGGAAATATTCTCCCAGAGCAATGCTGATCATACCCTTTTCATCAAACACAGGGACGAAAAGGTGACAACTTTGATAGTTTATATGGATGACATCATTATAACTAGAGATGATCAGGATAAGGAACTTGCTCTAAAAGAAAGGTTGACAAGAGAATTTGAAGTGAAAGACTTGAGGAACCTTACGTATTTCTTGGGCATTGAGGTTGTGAGGTCCAAACATGGTATCTTCATATCGCAGAGGAAAGATATTTTTGATCTTCTTGAAGCTTCAAGAATAAGTGGGCGTAGACCTGCTGACATCCCAATTGAAACTAACCACATGCTTGGAAGAGATGATGGTGAAACTATTGGAGGCATCCCCAACTTTTAGAGAATTGTGGGAAAGCTAATCTACTTGTCCCAACCAGATATCTCCTATGTGGTTGGAGTAATCAACCAATATATGCATTCCCTAAAGACTCATCATCTTGATGTAGCTTATGGAATCCGTAGATACCCCAAGTTTTCACCAGGGAAGGGCATCATATTCTCATCAAATGATAATCTGACTATTGAAGGTTCCATTGATGCAGTCTGGGCAGGATCGATTGATGATCGACAGTTCACCTCAGGATATTGTGCAATGGTGAGTGAAAATTTAGTTACCTGGAGGAGCAAAAAACATGTGGTAGCCAGATCCGGTGCTGAGGCGGAGTTTAGGGCTATGGCTCACGGGATCTGTGAAGGGCCATGAATCATAACTATCATGAAAGATTTTGGTTTTAAATGAGAGCAGCCTATCATACTATATTGTGATAACAAGGCGGCCATCAGTATTGCTCACAACCCAGTACAACTAAGGTTGAGCATAATAATCGAAACTCGATAATCGTTTGTTAATCACTCGAATTTTTAGTCGAACCAAAATCGAAATAAAATGATTCGAATCATTTTGACTCAAATCAAAATGACTCGAAATTAATTTCGAGTCGATTTCGAGCCGATCATGAGTCGCTCAATTTATGATTCGAGCCAGCTCGAATTAAAATATTAAATAAATTCTTTTTTAGGAGTGACTGGCTGTATCAGTATGGGGCTTTGGGGGGCCCACAGTAATGAGGAGATTGCTTTTTTGTGTGGTGGAAATAGGAATCGACTGAAATTTGAATTGACGGGTTGTGCAACAGGCAAAGTCATGAATGCAGTGCCTCGATAATTGGAAATCATTTAAGATTTCACTATTTTCACGAACGCATGACACGCTTGAGCCGCTGAGTGCCTCTTCATTTTTTTCATTCGGGCAAGGGCAACCGACATTCAGCAACATCGAACATTCGAGCAGCACCGCCACGTTTTTGCTTCCTGGACGGCGAGTTCCTTGAGTTCCTTCTCTGTCTCCGACGCTGCAACAACGCCGCGCCGCTGCGTTCTTGCTTCCTGGAAGGCGCGTTGGCGTCCGCGAATTGCAAGCTGCAAGCCGCGAGCTACAAACTTGATGTGGAAGATTTAACAAATCCTCTACGAGATGAGATTGTCGGGACTTTTACTAATGATTAAACTTATATTATGGTACTCTCTTTTTTATTGACTTCTTTTTTAATTGCTTCGTCGTATAATCAGTTCAAATTTTATTTAGACTTGAAATGGGTGCATTGAGAAAATTTTATTTCGACTGGTTATTTTCAAGTGGATTTAGGTGCTGGTTAGGAAATAAACAAGGGAATGGGGTGCAGAAACAGGCAGTTGAAATTGATTTGAGCCGGATCAAAATTGATTCGAGCCGGCTCGAAATCGAGTTGATTCCATTTCGAGCCGACTCGACTTGAAATCGATTTCGAGTCGACCCCGAATCAAAAAAATTGATTTTGAGCCGAGCCTAACTCGATCGAAATCGACTCGATATCAGCCTTAAGTACAACACGATCGTACAAAACACATTCAGATCGACAGACACTTCATCAAAGAAAATATTGTGAGAGACATTGTGGTTACTCCAATTGTGCCATCCGAACATCAATTAACCGACATTCTCACTAAGGGATTGAGTACAAGTGTGTTTGGAAAGATCATTGGCAAGTTGGGCATGGTTGATATCACACGCCCAACTTGAGGGGGGGGGGGGGGGGTTGGTATGTGTATTTTTTGGTTACTTTTATTTCATGCTTTCCCTATGTCCTCCTCACCCATATATAATGGGTCGTAACTCTCTATTTTGATTATTGAATAACTTTTAAGGGTCCGTTCGTTAGGACGAAATTGGAGCATTGGAATTGGAATTCAATTGGCAATTCCAATTCCAGTGTTCGGCGGGCCCAAAATGTCATAAGAATTGAAATTTGTTTCAATTCCCATGGAAATTGAATATAGGAGGAAAACGCACCCTCCCAAGTCCGACCTACGGAGATCGGAATTCGCGATTCCGACTCTTCTCTCCCGTAATGAAACTCGATGAGTGACGAATTTCACCTGCCTGGCCGCTAGCGTCCCGACATCTCTTCTCTCGCAAGCTCCCCACCTCCAATCCCATTCTCCCCACCTCCAATCCTTTGAGCCGGCGTTTGGGTGTTCTTCGAAGGAGACGTTGATGCCATGATCGGAGGAGAGAATGTCAACTCCATCATTCTTCCACCGCTGGGCGTCTTCCTCCGGCATGGATGTTGCAGCGTACTCCCCCCCCCCCCCCCCCCCCCCCCCCCACCCTCGGCCTCTCCGATTATGCTATTTTTTTCTTTCAGTTTTTGATCGCTTTTATTCTAAATGTGAGATCAGATGCAGTTCTGAATCTTCCTCCTCACCATCTCTCCGCACAATGTTTATCGCTTTTGTTCTGCATCTGACGTCAGATAGAGTTCTGCAAGGCTTATGAAGGCGGTTTTTTTTACATCTTCCAGTGCTAATACATTTTCCAGGACTGCATTTTTTATTTGATGGATGTTGGCTACCTCTCTCTTCCTCCTATATCTTACTAATTTCAACCTGCTCATCACCATCTATCTCTGTGAGCACTGCTGGATTATCATTTAAAACCTGCTTGCCAGACTTATGTTCCTCCAATAGAGTTGTTAAGTTTATGTTGCTCGATTTCATAGTGATAGCTCCCAACTTATGCTCACCAAAAGGCAGATGTATAAGCCTAAAAATACAGTCAAGCTTATTCTTAGTTCGAACTTGTTGTGCAATAAGATCCCAACCAAATCAAGTTCAAGCTTTTTCCCGTGTCCTTACTCGAACATTTTGATCACAATTTTATATCCCCTGCTAATAGGAAGAGATTAGAAGTTCATATTTTACCATATGCTCATCTGCTTCATCATGCTGAGAATATGATCCTGCTTATGCATAATATGGGTTCATGGCAGCATTTGCTAGGGTTCTTGTTGGCTGTTTTTTATTTATATCTTCGATATTTACATTGATATTTTGCTTGATTCAGGTATATCGAGTATTTTGCTAAACCTTATATCTTGAGTGTTTGCGAGGATGTTGGTATTTTTTGCGTGTATGTGTGTGTGGATGTAGGTGAGTATGTGTGCTTGTATGTGTTTGTTTGTATGAATTCTAACATGCAGCTGAACAGCGGAATTACTAATTCCAATTCCTGTGATAAAATTCCTGCATTCGGCTGAGCAGCAGAATTGAAATTGACTTCAATTTCAATTCCTACGGGAATTGGAATTGGGCCAATTTCAATTCTTGCATCTCAATTCCTGCTAAACGAACGAACCCTAAGAGTTTCCTCGTATATGAATTTAAGTTTTGATTCCATCTTTTGTCTTTCTGCTGTATCAAGATAAGTTTTGATTCCAAATATATTTTGTAATCCATCTTTTGTATATGCAATTAGATTCAGAACTTGCTTCATATAATTGTGCTAGTTACTTGCAATTAGATCATTATATTCCCTATGCGATTGATGAGGATTAATAACATTAAAACATACTAAAGCTGCAATCATCCAAATCCATGCAAGAACAAATGTATATGAGTATAGTTCAGGTCCATCCTGTTTAGTTGTTCATTTCATTGTTTCATGTCCCACTCTTCCAGAAACAAGATAAATCTCCACAAGGCTCTCGCTAGTATACTCTCAAACTTGGTCAGAGCAAGAGAAAGGATACTCCTCCACAAGCTGCCTTACTTCCAATCATTGGAGCCGCAACAACTGTAGTAACCAAGAAGAAGAGTGCCACAAGGTAATTGTCGAGTTCTTACTTTTATTGGTCTCAAGGTCCGTCTTACTTTATTTTGTTCACATTAGGTGAAAGAAATAAAAAAGCTAATCATACAAAATGGCGGCAAGTATTATCATGACCATTACTGCAAATGGGGTCATATATATATGGTGAACTGCCAAAGGATTTACCAATCCAATTCAGTTCAAGCATGTCTGGAAGAGCTATTTATCTTGTTGAAATTATGTCATTTTTATCAATATGAGAGTTTGTGATGCAGTTGCAAAAGTAAAGCAGGAGGCTCTAAAAATCTGAATAGATATTGTAGCACTAGGAAGTGCAGAAATGTAGGATCTGAAATGTAACAGAAGACCTTGAGTTAGTTGTGATTTAGGCTGATCAAAATCAGTAAAAGAAACAATTACAAGATATATTGCACGAAACTACAAAACCTCTAGTTACTTTTGTTAAATATGGTATTATTATTTTATCTCTTATTTGTTAAGGCTTTCTTTTTGCCTTGAGATGTAGCATCCCATTTTTTTGGAAGTATATATGCCTTCTTTTTGGAAGAATATCACTATTATACTCTTTTTTGGGGGACATTAAACATCCTACCATTTCTTTTATTTCTTGTATGTTCAAGCTTAACCGTTGGTAACTTTTACAGCATATCTCATGTATAAGAGCACAACTAAAGTTGGAGGCAGGACGGAGCAGTCTTACATGCATTGGACTGCTGAAATGAATAAAGCTACACATTGTTGGAGCAACACAGTTTAGGGCACAAAACACCAAACGGTTGGAAGAGTATTGCCTTCACAGCTGTTATAACAACATTAAAAGATATTTGCAGTACTGAGACTAGCAAGGAGAAGTTGATGTCTCGCCTTAAGACTTGGAACAAGTACTATGTAGATGTCAGTGCTATGCTGGACATAGTGAAAGTGGACATCGAAGAAGTATGGGCAAACTACGTGAAGGTATATTTTTTGCTATTTACTTACCTTATTTGAGCATTAAGATTAAAATAATAAATTGTTTGTAATATTGCAGGCCCATCCATGTGTAAAGCATTATAGAGATAAAGTGACTGCCAACTGATCTGATTTGGCAGTGCTATGAGGAACTGATAAAGTTATTAGTCATACGACGATCACAACAGAGACGATAAATGAGATAGATGCAGAGTCGATTGCAGAAAAAATGAATAATAAACGAGCGGACTAGAGTGGAAGGCGAAGGAAACAGTAGGAGGAAGAAACGAGCAGTAGGAGTTGATGCAGTGGCGGCGACCATAAATAAATTGGCCGATTCCGTGCAAGATACGATGGGCACCAAGCCTACTAGCTCGTCCTTACGTTCATCGAACAATGTTGATAGCATTTATGCCGCACTTGCTCAGATGACTGATTTGGACGAGCGTGAGTTACTCATGGTCATGGATATGCTTAGTTACGATAATATCAAGCATGACATATTCATGACGCTACCAAATAACTTGAAGGGAGCATGACTGTGAATGCAGTTTGATCGCTAGTTTTATTTTGTAATGTCTGTTATGTGAGGACTATTTTGATATTTCTGTATTTTTTATCGAGAATCTTTATGGATTTAAACATGTTTATGTTAATGAACCACAAATTTTATTAGTATTTTGTTCATTATTAATTGTTCAATGTTAAGAATTACAAAAAGTCAAAATTTCAATTCCTATGAATGAATGTCATCCTGCAGTCGAACAACATTTCTGAACAATTACAATTTTGTTGAATGAATTATATCCTGCAGCTGAACAACAAAATAAGAATTCTGCAAAAAGCCAATTCCTGCATATGTTGGTTTTTGTCGAAAAGTCAATTCTGTTGCGCTGAGCAGACCCTAAAAGATTTTGACTGCCTCCAAATTTCAGAATGTTTTAAAAATCACCTTATCATTTATTTATAACCTAAAACTTACATCAAGTCAAATGACTCACATGCAGGAATCAATTTTTATCTAGGTAAACTACACTTTCTTAAGACATGCGAGCTCATGGAGAGATTATCCTTAGCTAGTATTTGCATGAGGTAAATAATAAAATTACAAGTCATCCATATTAAATGGCGAAATTTCATGTTATCACACACCCTACATGAAATCTCTCTTTCCCTTTTGTATCTTTGATTTTCCTCTCAGTCTCTCACTCAAGACTCCGGTGATTAGGGCTTTCTCATTTTTTGGGGTATATGTTGTTAATGATCATTTGTAAAACTCAAGTTCGTTGTATTCACATTCTTATGCTAGTGGATGTGATGTTACTTGGCTTTACTCATATTTTGGGTGGTCGTGATTGAACTTATTTTGTCTAGTGTTAAATGGTTCAAGCTTGTAGTTGTAGATCTAAATTCAAAGTCTTCTATTTCGCCTAAATAGTTAGACATGCCGGAGTCGTCGGCTACTACCGACCGTATTCCCTACGGAAACGATAAACTCATCATTATATTACTTGCGACGGGTGCGCTTGCCGAACGCCAAGTTTTTGGCGTCGTTGCCGGAGAATACAGCTATTTCATGGAGGTACTTCGATTAGGGCGTAGAGACTAGATTGGGCATTTTTTTTATTTGTCTTATGCAATTTCTTTGATTACTTGTGTTTACTCACTATTTGGCGAGTTGTTCATGGTTGTTTATGTGTAGCTATTATGATAGTGTATGCAAAGGAAACAACAAGAGGTACCCTTACCATTTGACCCAGAAATCGAGCGGACTTTGAGACTAATCCGAAGAGGGCTACAGGTGATGGAAGGGCACAATGATGAAATCAACCCCCAACAGAACCAGGAAGTCGAGCCACATGCAATAAGAGAGTACAGTTCTCGGGTACACCGATCGTAAAGCCGACAATACCTAATCATACATTTGAAATTAAGTCGACCATCATTCAAATGATCTAGAACACGGTACAATTCTCGTGTCTCCCTATGAAGGACACCAACCTGCACATTTAGATATAACAAAATCTCTAGTGATGTTATTAGGTTGCGGATGTTGCTGTTCTCCTTGCACGATCGGGCAAAGGCGTGGCTTCAATCGCTCTCGGTAGGCTCAATCAATTCCTGGGAAGTGTTGCAGAAGAAATTCCTAGGGAAATACTTCCCACCGGAGAAAACAATTCAGTTGCGCAATGAGATCACTACCTACCACCAACATGAGCAGGGCATCACTGGCGGATGCGTGGGAGAGGCTTAATGAATTGTTAAAGTAATGTCCACACCATGGCATTGACCATTGGCTACAGATTCAAACATTTTACAATAGCATGGAACCCACCATTCGAGCCACGATTGATGTTGCAGCTAGAGGGTCTCTTATGCCGAAAACTCCTGAAGAATCCTTGGAGTTAATTGATGAGATTGCCTCAAACAATCAACAATGGAGAACCATAAGAAATACAACGCGAAAGGTGGTTGGAGTTCTTGAGGTGGAAAACTTCACCCCTCTAGTGCACAACACAGTTTGATGAAGCTAGATGGCTTGAATCTTCATGGTGCCAGGCTGCCAGCTCATCTGCACCTTCTTCCATCATGGCAATCTCCTGTGATCACTATGGAACTCCAGGGCATCATGCCTTTGAATGCACTATGGGAAATCATTCCTCCTCTTATGCTTTTGCCGCTAACGAGTCTATGCAGTATGCAGGAAACTAAACACAGAACAATCCATAGACCAATACTAATAACCCCGGCTAGAGGAATCACCCTAATTTCTCTTGGCGGCAAGGACCCCATCAAGGAGGGCAATGAGGTGGAAATCCTCAAAATTTTCAGGGACCACCATAGCAGGAGAGGAGTAACCTTGAGATGATGATGGAAAACTTCATGGCTAGAACAGACTCCACCCTCTAGAACCAAGAAGCCTCGATCAAGAAATTGGAAAGTTAGATAGGCCAGCTTGCGAACTTGCACAAAGGCAAGTTCCCAAGTAACACAGAACCCAATGCGAAGGAGCAGGCTCGAGTCACTGTGGAGACAACACCCACATATCCTGGGAGTATAGCACTGTAGTGCTTAATTAATAACTCTCCTACTCAAGCTTTCTGTGCACTGCACTTCACTGAATTTAATTTTTATAAATGATGCTGAAAAAATTCCAAATTGGAGAGCCAATCTTTGGGTGTTCCAATTCTGTTAGCCAATGGTAATACGGTTACCACCGAGAGAGGAGTGAGCAATGTTGATATCCAATTAGGAGAGGACATCTACACAACGGACTTTCAAGTGATGGGCCCCGAGGAAAATAGTTCACTACCCATTCTAGGAGCCCTTTCTTGAGTTCGATCGGCGCCACTCTCCACCCGTCCAGTGGCCGTATCACCATTCCTGAAATTAATAAATCCAATTATTCTGATGAGTGTAATTGAATTATTATTACTCCCTCGCACTATGCAGCTGCATAGTATTTCTAATTGTGTGTTGAGTGCGCGAGACTTTTGGTGGAGTTAGTAAAAAAAGTGAAGAAAGAGCCGAGGAAGTTCTCCGACGGTAGAACGAATGAAGAAAGCTAAACAAAAACGGTTGTGGGCAGCCCATGCTGTCGAGTTGTCGATGAAGGAGGAAGCTCATGGAGGAAGAGCTAACTTTCCTTCCAAGCCATCCACTATTCCAGCCCCCGGCCCTTCATCCTTTCCATCTGAACCTTCCAAGCCATCCACTATTCCGGCCCCCGGCCCTTCATCCTTTCCATCTGAACCTTCCAAGCCATCCACTATTCCGGCCCCGGCCCTTCATCCTTTCCATCTGAACTTTACTACAAGTCATCATATACAACAACAACAACAACAACAGAACCCATATAGTCCCCAATCATTGGGGGTATGGGCGGGGGAAGATTGGAAACAGACCTAACCTTTGGCCCTATGCCCAAAGTGGCTTCTCTCAGAGGAGAAAGACCGAACCTTTGACAATAGATGCACAAAGTGGCTGCTCACAGATTACCACTGAAATAGTGGCCCCCTATACCGTCACGTTTGTTGCGGAATCATGCCCTCAAATCAAAGCCAAAGACATCAGAGAGGGCAGACTCAAGAATCCATTTTGATTTATGTGCACATAACCATGCTTCCTTCATTCAGCATCCAGAGCATTGGTCTTGCACAATTACTACAAGTTATCATATAGCTGATTAAATTAATAAGTTTGTATAAATAGTAACTTTAGGACTGTGAATTTGTATGTTTTATTTCTCTGCGTGGTGAACTAGTCTCGTTTAGACTTGTATGTGTTAATACAGATATTTGGTTCAGCACAAGGACGTTAAACATAGCGCTTCTTGGGAGGCAACCCAAACCTCTTTTACGCTAATTCTTTTTTGTCTTTGTTGTTCTCGTTTTTTGTATTTTCATTTCAGGTGATGATCATGTGTGCATCATTTTGGATACCCCGGTCTGTGTGCATTTGGGTCGTGGCTTTGGAGGAAGCATCGAATTTGGGTACACCCTCGCTCCCTTCTTTCCCCCCTCTCTACTCCTAAATTTTATTTGCATTGGGGACAATGCTGATTTTAAGCATGGAGGCGTGGTTGTGTAAATATTTTGTGAATCATGGCCATGCATTGCTTTAAGTTTATATATTTTGAAAATGCAAACAAAAAAAATATATTGTTGCATCATCAAGTGCACCCATTTTTTTTAAATTGCTTTGTTTTCAAGTTATGCTTACCCACATCTTGTGATACTTTATATAAGCCTTAGAAGTTATTATCGTATATGGTAGTAGATCCTTTTTCATGTTATTGTTTATATGAAAAATTACAATAGGTCTTGAGTAATTATAATGGTTTGAATTACGTCTTCTATTGAGCACATATTGGAATTTTATAGCCTACTCGTTGTGTAATAGGGATTGTTGTAGTTATGTGTAGTAGTGTGTAGATTATTCGAAGAGAGTGATTCTTACTTGAGTATGGAAGAGTTGTTTAACTTAATATCTAAAACTCACTCCCATGCGTCCCCTGAGGCATTTGCATAGATGTTTTACATTTAGAATATGATCTAGGCCTCTCTTTGGATCGTTTGAGCCATTGTATCCTTCCACGACTAAACACCATTGCTTAGACACGTTGAGCCTACACTGGTTCCTTTTGTTAGCACCACCACTCTGTTTTCACCGAGCCCAAATTGCCAACTAATCTTCACAATTAAGTCTTGAGTTCATATGTATCGTCTTTATGCTCGTGATGTTGTTTTTTCTTTATGGAGAAGAAAAAAAATGATAGGGGATGAAATGATAAAATTCAGCATCCCCAATTTGGCGAAGAAACAAATTGAGTTTATTGTATGAGGGGAGAGGATAAAATTCATCACCCCCCTCTTTTTAAAAAAAAATTGAAAGCTAAAAAAAATTATGATGTCCATTTGATTTGTGTTGTAGCTAATACTTTGAAGCAGACCCATATGTTAGATTGCAAGTTTTTGTGTGTGTCTTTGAGTGGGGGGTCTTACGCCATTACATATGTTGGTGAAACTTTGCTATGGACTCAATAAATTTTGCTTAAGTGTGAGATTAGCCACCCTGTTTATCATCGATCACCTCACCTTAAGCCCAAGTATGACGTTTTGTCTGAACTAAGTCCTAGTAATTCTAAGCTTAGAATTTATTGGTGTTGCAGAGAGGGTGTAGAAGGGAAAGCCTATGACTATTATCGATGATGGATTTCATTGCATGCTTCCCGGAAATATTTCATTTAAGAATCTAATCTGTCAATAATTTTACTTTCTCAATGCATATTTCTATGACATGATCTATTCTTGCAGCGTTTAGACTCATGGAATTCCACACCCTTGCTTATGTGAAGAATTGTTCATTCATTCTAATTGTGATGTGCGCGCCCTATGTGATTCATTCATTACTACAATTGCAAGAAGAATTTTTATATCACTTGTTGATGATCTTGTTTTTGGTTTGAATTCGTGTATCCCAAGTGGCGAGTGTTGTTTGCTTGGGACAAACAAACGATTAGGTTTGGAGGTATTTGATACAAGCATTTTATATAGTGATTTTATGCTACTTTTTATCATAATTTCACGATTGTGGCCCGAATCATATTGAATTCTATTATTTCTTTTACATTTTCCCATATTGTTGATGCATAGACACTCTAATGGCTGATAACATATGTGGCTGTGTGAAATTGTGTGGAGAAACTCTTAAAATTTTCTGCAATGAGCGCACGGTCGTGCCTCCCTTTGCGCACGACTGTGCGTGAGAAAATCAACATTTTGCCCCAAATGTTTGAGTTCGAAATCTGTTTGTGCGCTTTCCCAGGCACGACCGTGCATGGGCGCACAAGCATCTGCTTTGTAAATCAGCAATTTAAGCACGACTGTGCACGTTCTTGACACACGGTCGTGGCAGAGCAAAAATTAATTCAACCCAAATTCCAGACTTATGTCTTTTGCCAGTGCGCTTCTTCCGCGCATGATCGTGCGCGGGCGCACGGGCAATGTGCTTCTTTTCCATGATTGTTGGTTGGTCTGTTGTGCTAATCCGTCAGGCACGACTGTGCCACTTCGTGCACACGATCGTGTCACCGTGCCACTTCGTGCGCACGATCGTGTCTTATCCTCTGACAGCCGCAGTAGTCCTTTTTTACGATGCATCTTCTCTCGCTAAAATCTTAATGTTCGTGCAAGGCCGTGCACGCGATCGTGCACCCTGATCGTGCGCAATCATTTTACCGTCTTATAAATATGGAAGTTTAGGGCGAATACCTCATTCAGTCCAGACCGATACATTTCAGCTGCGATTTTCTACAGGTTCCTTCTTCACTCCTCTTACTCCAACCATCCCATGCACCCTGGAGCTTCAAGATAGAGATTCCTTTGATCTATGGAGAAACTAGAGAGCTCTAAGCTAAGGACACGGAGGCAGAAGCACTTCGAGAGAAGATTGGTCATTAGGAGCTTGGTGACAATTGCTCACGTATCCCGAACGCACCCAAGGATTGGAGGAAGGCGGGACTGAGAACTTGCGATCCATTCCTACACACCAGAGGAGAAGTCTCTTTTTCCCCTTTGTATCTGATTTTCCTCTCGCCCAAGACTCTGATGATTAGGGCTTTCTCATTTCTTTAGGTATATGTTGTTATTGATCATTTGTAAAGCTCTAATTTCATTGTATTCACGCTCTTATGCTAGTAGATGTGATGTTATTTGGCTTTACTCATAGTGGGAGGGTGTGATCGAACTTATTTTATTTAGTGTTAAATGGTTCATGCTTGTAGTTGTAGATCTAATTTCAAAGTCTTCGATTTCGCCAAAATAGTTGGACACGCCAGAGTTGTAGACTACTACCGATCTGTATTCCCTGCGGAGACGATAAACTCATCACTATATTACTTTCGACCAGAGCGCTTGCCGGACGCCATGGCTTTCCAAAAATCATGATATTAATTGGCATGCTAGAAATTTTAAAGACGATCACAACTCGAATTACTTCTGATGTTTCTAGAGGCATGTTGGGCACTACAGAGGAGTCTCGTACCCAAGGGTACTTTAGAGCTGGCGAGACCATGCATTCAAGAATGATACGTGATAGCGTAAGTTCGTCTTGATCCAGATTTTCAAACTACTATCAGCGGTTTTTGTAGCCAAGGAAAGAAATACTTATATGTTAAGGTTGGAAAAGATTCACAATTTTTTTTTGAACAAATTTATCCCATCTAAGAACATTCTAATCATCATGACTCTTTATTTTAGGACTTAAGGAAATCTGAAATTGCACTTAGAAAACTAGGGCAAGAGAGTTCCTCACTATAATGAAATCTATTAAACCAAAATACATCATTTGAAAGAACATCATAGCCATCCATTTCACTCTTTAACAAATCCGAAAATATGCTTAACTAATTTATCCAATCTAAGAACATTCTAATCATCATGCCTCTTTATTTTAGGACTTCGAAATCTGAAATTGCACTTGGAAAACTTGGGCAAGAGAATTTCTCGCTATAATGAAAACTATTAAACCAAAACACCATTTGAAAGAACATTATAGGCATTCCATTTCACTCTTTAACAAATCTGAAAAAATATCTAAAACATTTAGAAGATTAAAGTTAGAGGAAAACTCACATTGTTGTCGATTGGGGCATCTGAGAGTACCTCTTGGGATCCATATAAGAGCTCTTGGAGGCAAGGGGAACACAAGGAAACCTAGGTTTGGAGCTAGGGTTTCGGAATCTCTCACGGTTTGTGTAAAGAAACACATGGAGGAGATGAATGGAAGCTTAAATAAGGAGGGGATTACTTGAGAAGGCTGTCTACCATCAATGGGAGGGACTCCACGCGGCAAAGGGGCGTTGATCATCATGAGGAGGAAGCTCCACGAGGCTACGTGCGAAGGAATGTACGAAGGAAACATTCCACGCAAGGGTAGGGGAAAGGAGTTGATGTGGTTGTCCTTTCACGAGCGAACCGAAAGAGGGAGTGGCTCAGTTAGGTCCTTTCACGTGAGGTGGTTGCTCCTTAAAGGGGTTGGGAGGGTTGTTAAGTCTTATTTCATCCTATCCATTGATTTAAAAGAGCTTAGATGGCTTAGAACATTCCACTTAAAGAGTGGAGCCACCCTTAAGAACTATATAAGAAATAAATGGCTAAATCAGATTTAATTAGTTCTCATGCTAATAAGTGCTACACAAATATGGGAAAACACCAAATAAAAATCGTAGAAAAATATATTTGTCTAAGAAAAATATTTCATAAACTTTTCACATTAAAACAATTCTTTTTATCAACGCAACAAAATTTCAGGATGTCACTCAGTGTCTCACTCAAACGAAGACCACATACTATTGACACCGCATATTTTTCACGAGGGAATCATATGCACGATAATGAGTACTTTTAATCAATATGTATGAATATATATATATATATATATATATACAGAGAGAGAGATTATGGTCCTATTTCAGGACCATGCCCAACCTAAATTTTCATGTAGAAGTTGTGATTTTATGTTCCAGATAATTTAGACCATATGCAGCGGCCTCTATGCCTATAACAAGGTTATAGATGTCGGATGTCGGGTTCATGCCGGTTTGAGTTTGAAATATTGAATGTCAGGGGATATATCAGCGATATTTTACAATGTCGGATTTCAATATTTAAATAAATTTATTCATATATATACACATTTTTTGTAAATATGTGCAATTGCACACATAATGTATGTCTATAAATTACACAATAAACATATATACATATAATGAATGTTTATAAATTACACAAGAAAGAGGGGTTGCCGACAATAAATGACATAAAGAGCACCAAATGAGAGTGAGACGAGAAAGACGTCGAATCTAGGCTCGAGAGATGAACGAAATGAAGCACGGAAAAAATATTACGGTTCAGACACTTAACAGAAATGAAAAATATATATTTTTAATACTCTCACAGATGTATCGGACGCGAGATATCGCTCAATATATCGGGGGATATTTTTACAAACGACATTTTTGCTTAAATGTCGATATCGTGACGTTTTCTGCCCAAAACCTTTATGTCGTCCGACATGTCTATAAATAGGAGTCTATGAGAGCTTATTTCAGTCATTGCAGAATTTAGATAGATTTTGAGGTCCCTGTGATCGCTCCAAAGTGCCGATTTCGTGAAATTCTAGGGGCCAAAACTAGCCGACCACCCACCACCACAACTTGTCCTGCAGCTGACTACGCCACCAAAACGCACCACTTCTTCTACATTGGCAACCACCGCTCACTACCCACTCCCCAGTTGTCAATCCATAGCCCAAACAGCCCTACACTTCCTCCATCACTCCTGCAAGCCGTACACTCACTAGCCGCCCCTACGCCCGTCCAGCTTTAGCAATTGTGAACTGGTATAACATTGCCTCCTCCATCCAATTCCCGGTTTGCCTGCAACACCCCTCTACAGTCACACAACCTTCATCAGCATCCCTTTTGCCCCTACCTGCCCCACTATTTCCTCGTCACCTCCAAACAGTC
The DNA here is from genome assembly GCA_033032865.1 of Dactylorhiza incarnata. Taxonomy (NCBI): domain Eukaryota; kingdom Viridiplantae; phylum Streptophyta; class Magnoliopsida; order Asparagales; family Orchidaceae; genus Dactylorhiza; species Dactylorhiza incarnata. Next base: position 2,512,606 of record JAWHQI010000258.1, read on the forward strand.
GCATAGCCCAACCAGATGCCCCTGTTGCTGCCGAAGTTCTATTCAAACTTCTGAATTCAGTGCAACATTGCAATAAACCTCTGTCCAATCCCCAAATCAGACCCATTCATATTATTTGGGCTCTTATTTCTCATGTAAGTTCATAATTTGAAGTTAATATCATTCCTTATTTTTTATTTGATGAAAGCATATACCTGTGAATATTATTTCGTATACATTTGCCCATGAATTGCTCTACTTGTGGAATCTAGTCACTTATTATTTAATCAAAGCACTCATAACCTTAATTCTAAAAAAATTTATCAGTTTTTCTAGTGTTCTAATCTCGATTGTAATGACTGGACACATTGATAAATTTCAGCATTTATTTTAAAATATTCGTCGGATAATTGCTTGCACAGATTCCTACGATACTTCATGAACACCCACTCATTAGAGTTCCTTAGGGAACGATTACACTCTCTGCATTCGTCACGCTTCAGTTTGGTATCAGATTTCCAGATTTAAGCATAGTCTAGGATACGCATGAATATAATTTATAGATCACCTATGGTATATTGTAGTAGTGGACCGACACAATTTGATTATAGTCATAAAAACATAATCTGGGTTAAGTTGTCACTCTTTTCGAGGATTCAAGGTCTAGTTATGTGTTATGGGCCGCACATTAAGGTTTTGAACCCCGATCGAGCCACATAACAGGGCCGCGGCCCGCACACCCCAACCCATCACCACATGTGTTCTCGGCGCGGTAGGTTGTTGAGGCCGGGTCACGAACCCTTCGCCTCCTTGATGTAAGCTCTTAACGCTAGCTCACATCACCAACTGAGTCGCGGATTAATTGGTGATGAGGGCAGGCGTTAAGTGCCTCTCATCAAGGAGGTAAAGGGTTCGAGACCCGATCTCAACAACCTACCGCGTCGAGAACACACATGCGGAGATGGGTTGGGGTGTGCGGGCCGCGGACCTGTTATGTGGCTCGACAGACGGGATTAGGCCCCTGAATGAGCGGCATAAAAGTGCACTTTTAAGTTATGGACCGCTCATTCAGGTTTTGAACCCCGGTTGAGCCACATAACAGGGCCACGACCAGCACACCCTAACCCATCACCACACGTGTTCTCGGCGCGACAGGTTGTCGAGGCCGGGTCTCGAACCCTTCACCTCCTTGATGTAAGCTCTTAACGCTAGCCAGAAATTGGGGTGGTGTCATCATTAGCCACAATGATGAACTTGGGATACACAAATTGTAAGTACTGGGGTGTCTTCTGCGGAGTAAGATGATGGGTGGCACCCGAGTCCACAATCCAAGTGGAGCGATAAGAGAGACATGAGATACCTTCAAAGCCAGACAGACAATGGAGTAACCCCTGGAGATGCTGAATCTGGAAGCACATGGCGTCAATGTCGGCACGAGTGGTAGAAGACGTATCAGCAGCAATGGAGGCAGTGGGTAGAGGAGACATACCATACTTACGATATCAGGTTGCCTCAAGATGTCCATCCCTGCCACAGTGAGTACACTTGAGACGAGGCCTGCTGTTGCGACCTCTACCCCGGTAGCCTATGCGACCTCGACGAGCTGACGGAGGAGTGGGGTGAGGTATAGATGAGTGTTGTAGAAGAGCCGAAGTGTTATGGGCCGCTCATTCACGGGCATTCCCCGCTTGTTGAGCCACATAACAGGGTCGCGGCCCATCCACCCCAACCCCTCTCCGCAAGTGTTCTCAGCGCGGCGGGTTGTTGAGGCCGGGGCTCGATCCTCAGACCTCCTTGATAGAAGCACTTAACGCTTGCTCCTATCACCAACGGATCCGCGACTCAGTTGGTGATAGGAGCAAGCGTTAAGTCCTTTTATCAAGGAGGTCTGGGGATCGAGCCCCAACCTCAACAACCCGCCGCACTGAGAACACGTGTGGAGAGGGGTTGAGGTGGATGGGTCGCGACCCTGTTATGTGGCTCGACCGACGGGGAAGGCCCGTGAATGAGCGGCCCAGAACATAAAAAATGCACTTTTATGTTGCGGGCTCTTTGTTATTCCCATCAACAAGGCCGCGGCCCGCACACCCCAACCCTTCTTAGTGCGTGTTCTCAGCGTTGCGGGATGTTGAGACTGGGTCTCGAACCCCTTACCTCCTTGATGAGAGACACTTAACGCCTGCCCTCATCACCAACTGAGTCGCGACTCAGTTGGCGATGAAAGCAAGCGTTAAGTGTTTCTATCAAGGAGGTCTGGGGATCGAGCCCTGGCCTCAACAACCCGCCGCGCTGAGAACACGTGCGAAGAGGGGTTGGGGTGGATGGGTCGTGACCCTGTTATGTAGCTCGATCGGCGGGGAGAAGCCCGTGAATGAGCGGCCCATAACACGGAGATGGAGGTCCGGGAGCATCTGGGGGTAGTGTCACCTTCAAAAGCATGAAACAAACATCGGAGAGAGAGGGAATGGTGGACGAAGAGAGGATCTGAGCCCGGACGTTGTGGAGCTGAGGCGGAACATGAGCCATCATCATGACAATACCAACAACCTCTTTTTGAGCACGTTGGGCAGCAAGGTCGGCAGTTGGAGACTGATGTTGAATCCAGGCCTCAACCAAAGTTTTGGACTGCGCAACAAAGGAGGTTAAGTCGCCATCAACCCCTGAGTCGAGAGATTGGAGATCCGTGATAATGTCGAAAAGGTGTTGAAGGTTGTCTTTGCCGGAGTAGAGGGAGTGCAGTTCATCCCACACGACCTTTGTCGTTTCATTATACATGGCCATACGGTAAGGTTCACTATCCATGGCGTTGAGGATCCATGATTGGACATGACCATCATCACGGAGCCACTCCTTAGTGGGCGCAGAAGGGGTGGCCTTAATTAGATGATGCAAAAGGCCCTTTGTCTGAAGAACACGACAGACGGAGTGCACCCACCCAACAAAATTCTTCTTCCCACTAAGAGAAATGGTAGTGATCTGAAGCTCATCACGAATTTCAGGAAGAGGGGTAGCAACACGAGCGGGAAGGGACGGTGCATCATTCAAGTCCATTTCGAAAAAGGAAGACAACTGCGACCACCCTGCTGCGATTAAACTCATGCGGTTAGACTGAGGTGGTTAGACTTCGGCGGTGAAAAGATTGGTGAGCAGCGAGCAGTTGCGTAGGAAGTCCAACGAACGGGAGAGCGAAAGAAGTGACCAGTGGTGCGGCTAGCCAGGTGATTAGGTAAGCAGCCAGGAGGGCGAACAGAAGACCCGACGAACAAGCAGGCGAGAAGCAATCAAGTAGAGAGAAGAAGCCTCGGCGAGCAGGCGAGCGACAAGTAGCGACCGGGAGGTGCGAACAGACGGCCTGGCGAACAGGAGAGCTCGCAGGTGGCTTGTCGCGCAGAGGATCTTGCGGTCAGACACTTGCGGGAAGGGCAGAAGGCTTGTCACTCGGAGGAAGAAGCCTCAGCGACCAGGAGCTACGGATAGCAGTGGCGGCAAAGAGCTCGGCAGGGAAGGGACACCACGGAAGCGGCAAGACGGGGGAGGCAGCGGAAAGATAGGGGAGACCGCGGAAGCGACAGGTAGGTGGGACCCGGAGGAATCAAGCGGAAAAAAACTATGAAAGGAGGGAGGATGGAGGGGTGGATCGAGAGGAGCAGGAACTGCAGAATTGCGGTTAGAAACGAGCTAGCCGCCCAGACTGCAGAGCGCGGTTAGAAAGCAACTAACCGCCCAGACTAGCTGGAGGCGCGGGCAAGAGAGAGACCCCTAAAAAACTGTTTTAGGATCGATTAAGCCCTGATACCATGTAGAAATACACGAGAAAAGAGAGAAATAAAAGAAGAATAACCTTATATAGGAAGAAGGATATGAGCAGAAATCTCATTCTAAGATGTGAGACTAATAACCTAAAGAGGTAGTGGACTCTAGATGGGCCTTATTTGGGCCTTTATACATATTTCCTTCAACAAGAAACTATGAAAGTCTCAAATATTACAGCGACGCAATCTCTTATTACTGCAGCATGTCTCCATCTTTCACATGCTAGAGTTAACTGCATAATTAAAATATATAATTGATTTTTAATTAAATTATTACTTGCGTGCATTTTGTAATTGGTATGCAGACATTTCATTTGCATACAAGGACTTGAGATGCCTCCCATCTTAGCAGAAATTACACTCTGTTAACCCATCTACAACGTGAAATCGAAACATTAACAACAAAAACCCATAAAACACAGCCATCTAATTACATCACTGAACTCATTTAATAATTACTGATAGCAAACATTTTGTAAACATTTGAACATATGGATGTAATATCATTGTAACATTACTAATGTTGATCGGAAATAGCCGGGCGTCTATAATTCTATATGCACAAAAAACAGCAGCAAAATCTTGCAATCGGGCATTCTAAAATTATACTAATAAATGAATACATCTAAAAATCAAAAGTGAGTACTTTATTTCCGGTGGCTAAATCTTATGAGAACAATATTCATCTACACTTCTCACTTTATATCTTTAAACATTCAACCATTATCAGGAATTTGATTGCTACCCCACAAATTCTCCATAGTGGTTAGCCACTGGCTTTACTACCTTATTTGTTCTCCAAAATAACGGCCTTTAAGCTCAAAATTTAGAACGGAATAATTTAGGAGATCCAGAGCCGGAAAAGGAAAAGCAGGTTTTCACCAGTTCCCTTACTAATATTACATGCATCCCAACTCTTCACTAAAAGAAAATAATTGTTTGCATGTCCAAGTACCTAGAATCCAAGACAAATACACATTACTAGCCTACGGGTTCCAGGCATGATATCTACAATTCTTGTAAGACCGAACAGATCAAACTCCAAAACTTAACACAAGAGCTCTTGCATGTTAAAAAAAAAATTTTGTGCATCGGTGCATAAAATTCCTGCTAGTGAAGGGTTTGGGGAGTGACTAATATATAAACCTTACCATTTTAACTGCAGATAGGTTATTTCAATGGCAACTTGGGAATTGTTACTTCACCCCTCCCTCAAAATTCTTTACATTTAATTTCTTTAATATCCCACACATCATACACCTTGTCTTTTACATATATTCATAAGGATAGAAGCAACATTTTTTTCCTTTGCTAAATTTTAATTGCCCATAGACAACAATGTTATTTGCAATCAAACCCGAATAAATTATGAAATTAAGGAATAATATTAAGTAACAAAGGCAAGCCTACCGGAGCACAGGTAGTAAGAACCTTTGTTCCTGAATGTTTAATCTATTAAGGAAATATTTCTGCTTACTTAAATACTAAAAACAGTTCAAATTCATTGCTTGCCGGGACATCTATAAACAAGTATGGATGTGACTTTATAATTCTACAAATATTTTGTTCAAGCAATTTGTTAATTTCCTTTCAACAGACATGTATTTCTTCTTTGCCCCATACTTAATTTCCAGCACTTTCATGAGTGCAAATCCAATCTGAAAGCCTTATTAGAATTATTTAAAATCAATTGAAATTATTTACGCAAGTTCTTTTTAATGTTGATGTTTAATTAATTGTCCATCAGAAATACTGTGACTTGAATCATACACATTGCATTAGAGTATGGTTTATATCATGAGCATCTTGTTAATCAGATTGTGTGCTTGCATTCATTCACACCTTCACCTTAATCACTCATAGTTCCAATTGCATTTGTTGCATTCTTGCTTACATTCATAGAGTTAGAGTATCGCATCAGTCTCCTTAGACATCGATGCAACATGATGTTAACTCTATTCTTTGCAAATTTGTCTGAGCAACTTTTGTCCATGTTACCAATATAATCTTTTTTCTAATTTTTCAACACTAACTTTATCTGTTTGTCTAATTGGTGCATTTTCTACTTTTTTGTTTATATCCAAACCGGATAAGTGTATTTTCAACTAATTAGTTTTAACATATGTTACTCAAACCACCCGCCTTATATAATCATTCATAAATTTATCCTTCTTAGTTTTTCCGCGAATTCATCTTAACGTTCAACGTAGCTATTAATGACTTTTTACTGCACAGAGCTAAAATTCATATAACATCGCCAAGCTAATGACAAATTTATAAACTTTATGATTAAGTCTCCATGATATTTTATTATTACATAATACTCCTTAGGCACTTCTAGATTTTAACCACCCAATATTGAAGTAAGAAGTTATATCATTCTCACTCTTCTTTATAATAAATCCAAAATACTCATACCTATCGCACCTATATATTGTGTTACTTCAAATAGTATTGGTTTATAATTGTTCATATCACTCACTAAAATTAAATGTTATATTCAATCATTGCCCTCTAATTCAATCCATTTATATTCCACATACTCCCTTCACAGCTCTTACGTTCAACTTATTTGAGTGAATACATCCATCTACAAGATCTTTGTTTTCGGCAAAACAATATACAAGGTACCTGATTTTACATAAGGATCTCCGTAACCAATATAAAGCAAGACTGTAAGGGCGTTCTTATTTTAGTGGAAATAAAGGCCACTACGAATCGGCTCTTCTATTTTTTAGTTGATTTGGTCTTATCCACGAGTCACCGACTCCCGAAAGAGAACATCCTGTAAAGACAGGACTTTCTCTTTCAAATGGTGTGGGCATCTTCTCTTATGATAGACTGGGCTTTCTTGATTTTTTTTAACTCACTGAAGATTCTTAATGCAATCCCAGTATAATTAAAAAAAAAACATTGATCACTCTACAATTACTAATATACGATAACACACGATCAAACATATCTAGAAATTGTAAGTAAATCTTAATACATATATTTTCCTTTAACCTGCAAAAATCAATTCTCAAGGGACTCCATGACACATCTTATTAAGATAAATAAAAATAAATTAGATGATTGTTTTTGCTACTCTATGTTTTTCCATTATTTTCTTAACACAAATAACTTCACTAGTAAATCTTCCTAGAATGAAATTAAGTTGATTCACAGAAAATTACTGTCAATGTGATCCTACTATAATTGGAACTATTTAATCCCTCCATAGTTACTTTTAGAACAAGGCAAAACTTCTTTGTATATTGTTACGCGTACGCGCGTATTATTATTGTACTTCTTACTGTTTTAGGGTTTTGTCATGTGAGCCCCCCCTCCCTATATAAGGAGGTGGTTTGGGAGTAGAAGGGATCTTTGGATCATTAAGGTTTAGGGCTCTCTTTTTGAGAGAGGGATCATTGGAGGACCCAGCCTCCTTGATCTTGGCCGGAGTTCACTCCGGATTGTATCTGTTGGAGCTTGCTTTCCGCATCTCTTGGTTTGAGAATAACAAATACCGTGTTGTATTTGATCTAGTCTTTTGTGTGTTTATAGTGGCCAGGTTGTATAGGTTCAATGAGGAGACAATTCCTCGTTCATGGGCATGATCCGAGAACGACAAGTCTCAGGTTGGATGAGTTTTGTGTGCTGATCTTAAAATGGCCATAACTTTCAATCCAGGAAGAGTTACAGAACGTGCCACCCCATTTCGGAGATGAGAACGACTCAATCTACATGCTGGAGCTAAATTTGAATGTGGGAAATTTCACTGTCGGAAAATTCCGACAGCCACTGTCGCCCAGGCGACAGCAGAGAAGTTACAACTACTTCCCTCCACGGCAGCACGACGAAAAGCAGTTTTGAGATGTCGGAAATCCGACATCGATGTCGCCCAGGCGACAGCTCGACGGTTACACCAACTGCCCATGACTCCACCCACGACGGCACTCCAGCGGCAGTTTAGCGCTGTCGGAAAATTCCGACAGTCACTGTCGGAAATTCCGACAGCGATTTTCTATAAATTGACACCTTCTGTTTGTGCATTTCAACCAATTCAGAATTTCAAGTCCCTTCCTGAGTGCATTCCATCCAGAGAGCTCCATAACTTCATGAACTCCCATTTATGCTGAGAAGGTTTGAAAATGAAGACGAGATCGGACGTGCTTCTACATCAAGGATCATCTCGAGGCTTCAACCTTCCTTTCAGAGATCTGAATTTCTAGGGAGTTCTTATTTTATCTTGTATTTTCATTTATATACATTTTACTTTGTATTGGTAGGGAAAATCGCTTCCTTGTGCGGAGCGTCTAAGTCCTTGCGTGGCTTAGGGGAAAATCGCTTCCTTGTGCGGAGCGTCCAAGTCCTTGCGTGGCTTGGTGGGAAATCGTGGCCTTGTGTGCTACGTCTAGATCTTGGGAAGATCTAGAGGATAGGCTTGGGCTTGGTCTAGGGAGAGACAAGTGATAGCCTTCCGATCCTTGGGAGAAGGATTGGTAAACAAAAAGAAATTTACATTTGTACGCCTCCGATTTCTAGCGATATAGAAATTAAATTTATGTAAACACTTTTTCATATATATAATCATGTCTCTTTTGTGTTTACTTGATTTGTATCATTTGGCGTAATCTCTATTATATTGTGTTCTAAGTTTTCAATTCTAAATCTAAATTATTTATTTCAATCTCCTTCATTATAAAACAATTTAGTAATTATCTTGAAAATTATAGAAAGAATTTTATTCCCTTATTCACCCCCCCTCTAAGGGCGCCGTAAGATCCAACAATTGGTATCAGAGCGAGGTTATTTCAAATCGGTTTAACCACCGGGAATAATGGCGTCTCATGATCTCGCTTCTACTAGTAGGGGAAATTTTCTTATAAATGAAAAATCTTTAGCACCATCTTTATTTGAAGGCAAAAATTATAATGGGTGGAAATTTCTTATGGAAAGATTTCTTAAATCTTTGGATATTAAAGTATGGAATATTACAATTAAAATGCCACCAAGTATTTTAAATAAAAATGAAATATTTTTAAATGCCAAATCTATGAATAGTCTATATTGTGCATTAGATCAAAATATTTTCAAACTTATTTATACACTTCCTACTGCTTATGAAGTTTGGAAATTTCTTGAGAATACTTATAATCTTCCTTCCACAGATGATGAACAAGAGGAATTCCTTATGGATCCAAGAGAAGAAATCGATGAGGACTCATGTTTGGAGGAAGAAAAATACAACGTCACAATGTTGGACTCATTTATTGGCAACACATCAAGCAAAAGAGAAGACGAAAACTATAGCAAGGTAAGAAAATCTAAATCTTCTCTTTTTGTAACGAATTCTATTTCTACTTCTCGTATGCTTAAATTGCTAAACGTAAAATTTTAAAGTTAAAAATTGTTAATTCCAAATTACGTTTAGAAAATAAATCTTTAAAAGCAAACGATAAAGTAGAAACAAATATTGATGTGTTAAATTCTATTTCATGCTCTTTAGTTACAATTCCTACTCCTTGTTTTGATTGCAATTTATTTAAGGAAAAATTCAAGGAAATTGAAAAAGGGCTCTTAGTTTCAAAAGAACATAATGAAAAATTGATAGTTGAAAATGATGCTTTAACTTGTAAGTTAAAACAATTAAAATCTTTTGTTGAAAAATTTCAAATGTCACCTAATAAATTTCATCATAAGATTTTGAATAACAAGGATAAATTAACTTACAAAATCATTTCTAAAAAGGATTATTTTCACACATTAAATCAAAAGGAGTTTGGTTTAAAAAAGAATTATGATCCTCATAAAATTCTTAAGAGTCACTATTATAAGTCTAAATATATTTTCAATCATGACTCAAATTTAAAAACTCCTTTTCATGAAAATCAAAATATTAAATATTATTCTTCATATTATAAGAGTATGTCTAAAAGAAAGAGTGGAAATGAAAATCATCAAAATGATAATCAATCTTTTAAAACATATTGTAACCCACTCTTTCAACAATCACTTCTAAAGAAAGACAATCACTCTTATAAAATTTCAAACAATCCATATAATAAAAATCATTATGATTATCAACATCAAGCTATTTTGAAAAATAATTTAAATAAACATAAACATCCAATGAATTATTTTTCAAACAATTCACATAATCATTATATGGATTTAAGTGATAAACAACCAATGTATGAATGGAGACCCATAAAGAAAAATGACATATCAACATTAATTAAAAAGGCTCATTCATCATTAACTTCTCAAAAGCCTACACGATGTATTTGGGTACCCAAAGGAACCATCCCACATGGTCAACTTAGGATACCTAAATCTCTTACTTATTAGTATCCTATCATTTGCATGAAGTAGAAACAATTAAATATGAAATATCATTACTCTACTTCATGATATGCTTAATTGCTTTTTTCTTTTATTTATTTTCTTATTTTTGAGCCAACACGCTAAGGTCACTTAGATATATTATGAAATATGACTTTTACATTTTAAGCCTAATGTTTATCAAATCAAATTTGTATTAAAATTGAACATTCAGTCATATATTTTTCAAAGTGATCTATATCTCATCTTTGATTGTACTTTATCCGTTTAAATCATTTACCCTTAATTGTCTTGAATTATCATTAGAAATTGAATATTGAAATTATTTTCAAGACTAATGAAATTAGCTTTAAAAATGGATTTAAATGGTTTATTAAAGGGCTTAAGGTAAAAATTAAAATGCGCAACGTTATGATAATCTTCAATTTTATTTGCTGCATATGATAGCCCCTATAATGAAAAATATTATCAAATAAAATCGAAAACAAAAATTCATCTAAACGCATGCTTAATCTTTCAAAAAGCGAGTTTTGATCAAAACTTCATATAGTCATATCTTTTGATCCGCTCGTCCGATTTTCGCGTTTAATATCTTTTCGGAAAGAGCACAGAAATCTCCATCTATTGGCAAACTAGGCTTGTTCATTTGAGTTCTTTTGGTGCTGTCAGTTTGCCCAATTTCAACTCCATTTTTAAATGCTATCTTAGTTCGCTTGATTCGGAAATTTCTATGTTTATGGATTTTTTTTTTCATCACATGCTATCCTTAGTATAATTGTTTCATATCTCATATTATGTGTGTGATGTGTGTCACCAATGTTTGCATGTAATTTAGACCTTAGAATCATCTTATATCATTAAGATCAAATCAAAAGTTTAATTATTTCATTATAGGTCTAAAGAAAATTAATTTGTAAACTTCTCATATTACATGCAACATTATCTCCATTAATTCTATGTAATAACATTGCATTCAAATGTATCATTCTAGCATCACTTCTTAATTTGTGCTTAAATTTTTATGCTGGGTAGAACATTTACAATGTTATTAAAATATCATGATAACTATGTGATTTGATATATATATATAATACTAAAATTCCAACAAACACATAGTTTATGGATTATTCATTAGAATATTTATGAATATTGTTTCATGAATCATTCTTATCATGCAAAACCAAAGATCAATAAATTTAATTATTGAAAGCAATCTTATAAAAATTCAAAAACTTTATATATATATGATCTTTGTCTTTTATATGATTGGATGATCATCATTTTTCCTAGACTTACAAATCAATCATGTTCTTTCAAAAGAAAATCACTATATCACTATATCATAAGTCTAGAAGGATTAGAATTCTCATACATCATGATGATCTAACATATATTCTATGCAAAAATTCTCTTTAATCATAAATCATAATTCATGTTCTATCAAGACATATCTCAAATCTATAATAGGAATTATGAATCTTATGATAAAAATTATGAATAATGTTTTCATTACATTATTTGATGTATTGATTTGCTTTGCTAGTGATTGCATGTATCTCTCATATTTGTAGACCCTAGAATCAACTTTGCAATGAAGATATACATCAAACTTAATTATCACTCTATTCTAGATCTATAATTTGAAATTCTATTTTGGAATACATGCAATTTCAATATAAATCTTATGACATGACATTAAACTCAAAACTCATCATACTAGCATTGTCACTTATTGAATATTAGTAATTGTGCTAGTTATCTCATTTCGTCATCTCATAATAAGTAGAAAAACTATACGGCTTTATAACTCTTCACAAAAACCCATAGTTTACATATCAACCCATAGATTTAAAAAGCATAGGTTGTCCAAAAGATTATTCACCTATGACTTCATATCTCACAATAGCGAGGGCGTAGGGTTGTATGCATTAGAGACCTAACCTCTAAGTCATGTCTTGTCCTTAACCGGGGAGGGTTCCAGTGGGGCCTTGCGAGGCACTGGGGGGAAAGAGTGCTAGGTTGAGTGTTCTCTAGTGTGTGCATATGGGACTAACACCCCAACCTACGGCATGCGTGCAGCTCCTCATGCCCATCCGTCACTTAGTACGGGGCTAGGGTGTAGACATTTAGTCGGGGTAGCCTTTAATCTTAGAACATACTTATATTACTCACTGCATGAACATTTTTTATTCACTTATTACTTAAATCATGCATATTTTGGGTTGTTTAATAAAAATGTCTTCATGTGTTTGCATAATTTATCTTTTTGAGTTTAAATGTTTTTGTAAAACACATGTATTTGAAAAAGCTAAAGTTTTATGCAAATTTGAGCAATCAAGTCATCTGTGAAAATTCCAAAATTTCTGCATAAGACTACTCTAAGGACATTTAATAAATATCAAAAATCAGATTTTTAAAATTCTCAAAAAATCGAGTACTGTTTCCAGCGCTAGCGCTAGCGCCGGCGCTAGCGTGGGTGTTGGAATTTTCTGATTTTTAAAATTTCAAAAAAATCCATAAAAATATGTTGGTTCATATTTTCTACTTATTTGTTGTGTTTCTGACTTTTGTTATTTTTGTTTTATTTATATTATGAAAAATCAACTACAAAAGATCAAAATTCAAAAATACAAATTTTTTTTTTTTTGCTATTTGTGTTTTTAATCATATTATGAAAAATCAACTACAAAAGTTCAAAATTAAAAAAATATACAAAAATATGTTTTTGTTATTTTTTTTATTATGAAAAATCTACTACAAAAATTCAAAATTCAAAAATTACAAAAATATGTTTTTGTGATTTTCTGTTTTTATTTGATTTAAAAAAATGATTAAACTTAAAAAAAACTGTATGATCTTTATTGCCAATATCAAGCATGTATGAATTCTATTATTTAGAATTATTTACAATGTTAAAATTTATTTCTTGAAATTTCTATGAACATTGTTTTGATTATCATGCTTTGATATATCTATTTAAGTGCATCAGTTGTATTGAAAAATGTGTAGAACCAAGCTTAGCACGCCTCTAAGTATGAGTAAATGTTTTATGATTGATAATGATATATTTCACTCACTTATTTTGGTAATCAACATGTGTGTCTAAATCTAAAATGCTTGCTTGTGTATTGTATTTGTACAATGAATTAAAACTTGCATAAGTTTTTTACCTACACTACATTTGAATTGCACTTATGAAATTTAGAAAAGTGGTTAAAAGTTAAAAAAAATTGGGTTTGCAAAACAAGTGTATTCGGAGAATGTTGTCTCACAAATGTGAACAAAAAAATATATATATGTAGACAAATATAACTCCACCAAGCACTACTTGAACCTCCTGATAAGTCTTCATAAGCATTGTGAGGTTGAGCACCTTGGAAAGAATAGTAAAGTGGCTTGTGCAAACCTTAGTTATTACACCACTTTGTTAAAAAAATAAATAAATTATGTGCATTAAAAGTGTGTGAAAGTAATTTACTTATGTTTTATTGTGCACTTTACTTTACATATGTCTTGCATTTTGATGATTTAAATCAATTGTTAACATTGCCCAAAATACACTTATGTGCACATCATTATCTTTCATAACACTTCTTCTCATAAGTATTGGATTCTAATGCTTTATCTATACTACTCTTTATATAAAAATGCACTAGATAACCTATCATGATCTCTACAATGTTTTGGTATCTCTTGAACTTAAAATTAAGTAACATTGTAGTATAATCTCTCTTTAATATGTTCATTTCATGCTTGGTATCTTTATGAAAAACTTTGAGATTTCAAAAAGGTTAAAACATCTTTCAATTTTGAACTAAAATTCATATTTTTACTTATGCTTTTCATGCTTACAAAAAGGATGTTTCTTATAATCTTCCGCTTACTTATAACTCTTATCTTTTTATTTGAAATCTCTTTTATATACTATGCTTCAACTCTTTATCATTTCATATATTTAAAAGCTCGATCATGCTTTGTTATTTAAATGCCTCCTTACTACCCTCACCCCACCTTCTTTTGATAATATCAAAAGGGGGAGATTAATTCAAGAAATCTAGAAGATTAAGGGGAGAATAATTAAATAATGCACCATTGTAATTAATTATAACATTTAGGGGGAGCATACATTTAGGGGGAGAATGCAATTTAGGGGGAGTATATTAAAAAGTTTTCATGGAAAGCGTCTATTGCTCGATCATGACAACCCACTTTTGGTAATAACAAAAGGGGGAGAATAAAATGAGAAATCTAGTGACATATATATTTAGGGGGAGTAAAATCTGTCACGCAGTAAACCTTTTATTCATGCATATCTTTTAATCGCACTTATCTATAAACTCACTAATTTCTCATATGGGTATTTGTTATTATCAAAAGGGGGAGATTGTTGGAGCTTGCTTTCCGCATCTCTTGGTTTGAGAATAACAAATACCGTGTTGTATTTGATCTAGTCTTTTGTGTGTTTATAGTGGCCAGGTTGTATAGGTTCAATGAGGAGACAATTCCTCGTTCATGGGCATGATCCGAGAACGACAAGTCTCAGGTTGGATGAGTTTTGTGTGCTGATCTTAAAATGGCCATAACTTTCAATCCAGGAAGAGTTACAGAACGTGCCACCCCATTTCGGAGATGAGAACGACTCAATCTACATGCTGGAGCTAAATTTGAATGTGGGAAATTTCACTGTCGGAAAATTCCGACAGCCACTGTCGCCCAGGCGACAGCAGAGAAGTTACAACTACTTCCCTCCACGACAGCACGACGAAAAGCAGTTTTGAGATGTCGGAAATCCGACATCGATGTCGCCCAGGCGACAGCTCGACGGTTACACCAACTGCCCATGACTCCACCCACGACGGCACTCCAGCGGCAGTTTAGCGCTGTCGGAAAATTCCGACAGTCACTGTCGGAAATTCCGACATCGATTTTCTATAAATTGACACCTTCTGTTCGTGCATTTCAACCAATTCAGAATTTCAAGTCCCTTCCTGAGTGCATTCCATCCAGAGAGCTCCATAACCTCATGAACTCCCATTTATGCTGAGAAGGTTTGAAAATGAAGACGAGATCGGACGTGCTTCTACATCAAGGATCATCTCGAGGCTTCAACCTTCCTTTCAGAGATCTGAATTTCTAGGGAGTTCTTATTTTATCTTGTATTTTCATTTATATACATTTTACTTTGTATTGGTAGGGAAAATCGCTTCCTTGTGCGGAGCGTCTAAGTCCTTGCGTGGCTTAGGGGAAAATCGCTTCCTTGTGCGGAGCGTCCAAGTCCTTGCGTGGCTTGGTGGGAAATCGTGGCCTTGTGTGCTACGTCTAGATCTTGGGAAGATCTAGAGGATAGGCTTGGGCTTGGTCTAGGGAGAGACAAGTGATAGCCTTCCGATCCTTGGGAGAAGGATTGGTAAACAAAAAGAAATTTACATTTGTACGCCTCCGATTTCTAGCGATATAGAAATTAAATTTATGTAAACACTTTTTCATATATATAATCATGTCTCTTTTGTGTTTACTTGATTTGTATCATTTGGCGTAATCTCTATTATATTGTGTTCTAAGTTTTCAATTCTAAATCTAAATTATTTATTTCAATCTCCTTCATTATAAAACAATTTAGTAATTATCTTGAAAATTATAGAAAGAATTTTATTCCCTTATTCACCCCCCCTCTAAGGGCGCCGTAAGATCCAACAGTATCCGTGTTCTTGATTAATGCAATCTTGCCTCGTTCTCTCTTCTTAATCGTAACTGGTGGTCCGACCCGCCGCCTTCCAGCCGCGGTTTCCGCCGCCAGAAGTCGTTCCAGCGCCTCCTTCCCCGATCCCGATCACGTACAGCTCCTGTTCCGCGCTCCGCATCATGCTTCCGCTCCTGTTGCCGGTCCCGATCCCCGATCCCGCGCCTCCTTCCGATCCGCGATTCCGCTTCCGATCCCGATTCCGATCCCCGATCGCGCGCCTCTTTCCGCTTCCACTACTGCCATCGATCCAGCGCCTCCTTCCGCTCCGACCGTCGCTCCTGTGCCATCGATCCAGCGCCTCTTGTGCCATCGATCCAGCGCCTCCTGTGCCATCGCCATCGATACAGCGCCTCCCTCCGCTTCCGCTCCTGTCGTCGCTTCAGCGCCTTCGCCGGATAGCAGCCCTGCTGCCGATCTAGCGCCCCCCCCCCCCCCAGCCGGCGTCCTCCTCCGCCCCTGCGGGTTCTTACGTGCATGCCACGCCGTTCCCGCCGTCTAATGGGCAACCCAGATCCCACGCCTTCTCACCCAACCACCGATCCCGCCATTCTTCGTCGCTTGGATGACCACGATAGTTCCATCGCGTCGCTGCAGGCCCTCATGTTACGCATGGATGCTAAGCTCGACTCCCTCCTGGCCGGCCGCCTTACCACCTCGGCAACGTCGGTGGCGGATCCGGCGCCCCTCCTCGAGACCCCCCCCCGGAACTCTTCCATGCAACAGCCCCCCTGCCCGGGGTGTGCTCATCGGGCCCTCGTTCCTTGGATGTCCCCTCTTTCAACGGCACCGATCATATGGGATGGATTGCTCGGGCCGAACAGTTCTTCGAGCTACAGCAGATCTTGGAGCCACAGAAGGTCAGCGCGGCCTTGATCGGCATGGAGGGTTCCGCCCTCCACTGGGTCCGCTGGCTCCGCCAATCCTCTCCCGGCCTCACTTGGACAGCTCTTACAGAGGCCCTCATTCAGCGGTTTGATCACTGTTACCCCGACTCCATGATCAAACGCCTTTGCGGACTCCGTCAGACCGGCCCCATTGATTCGTACGTTGATGCATTCATCGAGTTGGTCACCCATGTTCCTGGTCTCCCACCCGACCATTACTTGGCCTACTTCATGCACGGCTTACAACCCCACATCCGAGCCCGCCTCCGCAACCTGCAACCGTCAACTGTCCACCAAGCCATGAACCTCTCCCCACTGGTGGAAGCCGAATTCATGGCAACGTCCGGGGACCCTCCCTACCAACCATATTTCCCTCCCCCGCCTAAACCTCCACCACTACCACCTCATCCTCCTCGGCCAACCATTATGGGCCCACGCAACAACCGTCATATCCCCACTCTCCGTCTTTCCAACCAAGAGTACAATGACTTGCGGAGCAAGGGTCTGTGCTACCGCTGCAAACAACCCTACTCGCCTAATCATAATTGTCCTGCCAAGGAGTTCCGGGCTCTCATCGGGGATGATTTGGACGAGATCGGCGCGGCTGCCTTGGACACCCTTCTGCTCATGGATGTACCGCCAGACGGAGATCCGGGCACCTCTGCGGCGGCTCACCAGCGGACACATTACTACTAGATGGCGGGTGGTACTTCGACCTTGGGGTCAAGGTCGATTTTCTGGCGGGATGGATTGTTACGCGTACGCGCGTATTATTATTGTACTTCTTACTGTTTTAGGGTTTTGTCATGTGAGCCCCCCTCCCTATATAAGGAGGTGGTTTGGGAGTAGAAGGGATCTTTGGATCATTAAGGTTTAGGGCTCTCTTTTTGAGAGAGGGATCATTGGAGAACCCAGCCTCCTTGATCTTGGCCGGAGTTTACTCCGGATTGTATTTGTGTTCTTGATTAATGCAATCTTGCCTCGTTCTCTCTTCTTAATCGTAACATATATATCATTAACAGCTTTAAAATACACTTAATACATACACATTTCCACTAATATGCACCAAAAAAGTTCTCATAGGATCCATGATGTCTTCTTAAGATCAACAAAACCATCTGAAGATTTCTTTTGCTGTTCCATACCAGTTTTCCTTATTTTCTAAACATAATAGTCACTTCTCCAATCGATCATAGTAGCATAAAACGAAATAAATTAGCCGACAAATGTTTTTCCTCCTAATTTTACTTCATTATACTATCTCACGCCATCATTTATCTAGCGGTTATATTACTATGAGCCTTTTAGGTATTTAGTCGAGTTGTATTAGTCGAGTGTATGAGTCAAGTTGTATAAGTTAAGTCATATCGAGTAGAGTCGGGTTACGTGTTATTAGCGTCTTAGTGTCTTTAATGTTTCCCGCATTTTCTTTATTCGGGTATTTACGCCCATGTCATCGGGGTCCTTATATAAGCCCCCTTAGGTCTTGTATAGGATCAAATAATTAAATCATTTTCTCTATCTCTCCAACTCTTCTCATTCTCTCTAAGTCTCCTCTTCTCTTCCTCTAGTTCTTCTCCTCTCATCCCCATCCTAGGGTTACACCTCTTGTATCTCCGTCTCCACTGCTACCTCCGACGAAGCCCTAAAAATAGGCCGACAACAAACTTGGTATAAGAGCCTATTTCCTCGGATCTACGATTCCCTTCTGGAGCCTTTCTTTGGTTCCCAGTTCAACACCAGACAAGGTCGGTCGCTCGACGAGTCAGATCCAGCGACGCACGTCCGGAATACATCTCACGTCGTGGCTCCTCGTCTTTGATCGTCCATACGTTGCGTCATCGTCTAGCAAAAGGGGCACGCCCTTCTCTGCAATCGACTGACCGCGGCCCAGAAGCATCCTCTTCGAGCTACGCGCAGCGGAGCGAGCACACACGCCTTCATCTTCGCTAGGCTCTACCAGCACTGCTGCGTCTTTCTCCACCAGATCCATCCACCTGCTCCGTTGATCGCCCACAACAACCAACCCTCACGTCGACCCCCTCCAACAAGCTCGTCCCCATCCAGCGTCATCGACAGAGCCGACCTCATATACGCCAAGAGTTGTCACATAGAACCGAAAACCATGAACCTAACCGGAACCGCAGAGAACCGAACCGTTCACAAATTATTTGGTTATGGTTTGAATTTTGGAACCGTGAACAACAAAGGTCCGGGTGTGGTTCCTTCATTTTATTATCCGGACCGGAACCGAAACCGGAATCGTAATATACAAGTCTCGAGCGGTTCAAAATTAATAGATCTGATCCGAACCAAAGCAGAACCGAAGCAGAACCGAACCACAATCCGTTGGTTATTATTATTTTATTATATAAAATATTATAATATTTTTTATTATATAATATCATTTTTATTATTATATAAGTCAATCCTTTCAGGCTTTCACAAGAATAAGTGAATAACAAATTAACAGTATGTCAATAGCACGTTGCACGCCAACAATTTATTATATAATATTATAATATACCTAGGTCCATAATAAACGAATGTGTCATATTCCGTTATCATGTGAGGTTGTTATCTACTTATGAGTTATGAACATGTCGGTTCTATCAAAACTCTCTCAGCACCCATCCTAATTTCCCGATAATCACGGGGAGCATCCCCAAGGACTAGTTGCTTACAATAAAAATCCACTGGGAGCATCTATCAGAAGTCAACGACTGCTCATGCAATTAATGCAATTTAAGGGGCATGATCTTTAAAACTTGTTTTAGCATGCGATTTTCGAGGCAACAAGATTGTCGGTTGTCGTCGTCATTTTAGGCACATGCATATAAATACCCTCAAAACTAATGAAAGATCCCTTTTTTATTTCAAAATCTTAAAACTAAGTGTGTTTCTGTGTTCTGGAGAGCGAGCTCTCCGACAGTTGGAGTGTAAATTCAGTAAGATGATTGGCTCTCAATGATTGGAAGTGTCCAAATCTGCACCAAGTGGTCTCATAGTCAGATTGTGCCTTGCACAATGGGAACTCGGAGCGGAGGAGGCGGTCGACATCTTGGAAATGAACAAGATGTTGCGGTGCGGTCTCGAGTCATGTTGGTGGAAATTTTATAGTAAATTGTTTTTTTAGTAGTAGGAACTCAAACAACCCACAATCATTTATGGTTGAGAAATGTTGATATTAGATCGAACATACATTCTTAAAACATGTTAAAAATTAATAAAATAAATCTAAAACGTATGTAAATGAGATTTCATATGATGAGTAAATTAATGGACTACCAATGATATTTAAAATGGAAATATTGCAAATCACAAGTTGATATTACCTTACTCAAGCCTAAAAATGTCGGTCTTATAAGAGTTTAAATGTTCTTAAGTGACATCTAATGTGAGCGAATCAGAACCGAACCAGAACCGCATAGAACCGGATCGAACCGCTAGTGAATAAATTGGTTTTTATTGAACTAGAATCAGAACCGTAGACACGATGGTTCCAAAAATTATTTTGGAACCGGGACCGGTCAAACCAAATAAGATTTTGATTCTAATTTGAAGAACTGTCACCTTAAAGGTTTGGTTCAAGGTTTTAGTAGAACCAAAACCAAACCCAACTTTATCTACGCCTTCTGAATCAACAGCGGCTCCATCTCTGTCAATGGCAGAGGGGATCGTCCTCATCCCCGAAATCGTCAGCGTCGACATCCTCTTCTTCTAGCCCGCGCTCTTCCCGTGCTGATTTTGTTGCATTGCTCTCCTATCGCCCACGACGGACACATTTCCTATCCAGACGACCCCTCCTAGTCCTCAAGCAACACTCGCACACGCCCTCTCGCTTCGAGCAGCCCGCCATTCCTGCTATTTCGAGCAGCCCGCTTTCTCCTGCCGTTTCGTGTAGCCCGCTTTCTCCTGTCGTTTCGAGCAGTTTGTTGTCTCTTGCCTCGAGGAAGCCCACCTGTTGAGTGCGTTTTCCATCGATTAATTGCTTTACTGAATTAATTCTTAATTGGATTAATTCCTTAATCAATTAATTATGTTGGGCATGAAAATAAGCGTTGCTGATGCGGTTATCCTTCATTTGATGATGGCTTCATATCGGGCCACAATGTCGCGACTCATCGGCAACATCGACTGATTGCTTCTGCATCCCCAGCGCAGTCGTCATCCCAACCGACACATGTTGTCGTCCCTTTCATTCCAGCTTGCCCGGTCCCACCACCACCTATGTTTGCTCCACCGAGGCCGCCGATTACGCTGTTGTAATCCATATCACTGTCATACCTTACAACCCGCCTACTGACGCAATTTCCACCTTCCCCAGCGTCGATTTTATTAGAGCAGTAGCCACTCACAACGATAGTCGCAGAAGCTCCGCCGCACTTCGTAGTTCTTGTCACCCCACCATCGCCGCCAGTGGTTTCCGCCTCACAGTTTGCACCACCGACAACGCCATCTCCAAGCCCCATGGTGGAGCCATCTCAGTGTGTATTGCCGCCACCAGCCCCCGTGGTATCCATCTCGCAGACTCTACTCTGGAAACCTGCTCTACCGGCCCCTTTAGATATGTTCCTTTCACCGACCGTTCCACCATCGGCGTCACCGCTTCTCATCACCGCAACTCACCTATGTCCTGATCTTTTGTCGCCCTCGACCGTCCACCGAGCACACTCGCCCTGACTCCAGCTCTGGTGGGCAGTCTCCCCTATGCCTCTACAACGCCAGCTCTTTGCAGTCTTTTATGACACATGGGAGCATGATGACGCCCCGCCACTCGACGCCTCCTCCACTGCGGCGACACGCTACCAGGAGTTGTTCTGGCGGGAAATCAAAGAGCCCGAGGATCAGGTCATCCAAGACTGTTCGAGCTTGAGGGAAAGCTCGATTTGAAGAACTGATGGAAATGTTATGAGTCCCACGCCATCAGTTATCTAGCAGTTATATTATTATGAGCCTTTTAGGTATTGAGACGAGTTGTATCGAGCAAAATGTATAAATCAAATCGTATCGAATCGAGTTGGGTTACGGGTTATTAGTGCCTTAGTGTTTTTAATGTTTCACGCATTTTCTTTATATGAGGTTTTTACGTGTATGTCATCGGGGTCCTATATATAGGCCCCCTTAGATCTTGTATGGGATTAAAGAATTAAATCAATTTCTCTATCTCTCTAACTCTTCTCCTTCTCTTTAAGTCTTCTCTTCTCTTCCTCTAGCTCTTCTCCTCTCATCCTCATTATAGGTAAGGGTGAGGAGCAAAAACCGAAAACCGACAAAACTGACCGAACCGCACCGATTGTGAAACCGAGCCGCCCGGTTTGGTGTCGGTTCGGTTTGGGGTTTGTGAAAACCAAAGTCATATTGGCTCGGGTCGGTTTTCAGGTTGTAAAAACCTACCAAACCGAACCGACTAATATTATAATAATTTTAAATTATGTATAGGTCAGCTTCTATTTGATCTGAATCACTGAAAGTGGTCTTCCATAAATTATATTATGTATAGGCCGGTTCAAATGTTTAACCCCTGAATGGCTGAATCCCTGATTTGGGTCACGAGACCATCATTTACGTGAAGGACTGAAGGGTTTCACGCGACAGCCTTCCGTCATTTACTCATGCCTCATTTCTGTAAAGGAACTGAATTAGGTTTTGCTTCACGCACGCCTCATTTCCGTAAAGGACTGAAGGGTTTCACGCTAAGCTCGTGAGTTAGGCTTAGAGCGAGTCTGGACTCTGGATTCTGGAAAAGGTGTTCATTTATCATTTGTATTTATTCATTCAGCTCCTTAAATGTATCTGATATAATGTTTATTGCCTGGAAATCAATGTTTTGTGATTAATTTCTTTAGTATTCGGTCTTTGTGAAATGATTCTGATCATGTAGATGTTGGTTGGGTATATTATTTTGATACAAATTTAAACATTTTAGGAACTGTTTGCATGAACGATTGTAACATTTGCTTGACTTAATATACAAGAGATGGGGATGTACAAAAACCACCACCGAACCGCCAAAAATCGATAAAAAACCGAACTGACAAAAATCGATAAAAAACCGAACCGACCGGGTTCGGTTCGTACCTTCCGAAAACTGAAGCATGTTGGTTCGGTTTCGTTTTAGGTACAAACCGACCCAAACCGAACTGCTTTCAAGTCTAATTATAGGATTATGCCCCTTGTATCTCCGCCTTCACCGCTACCTCCGACGAAGCCCTAAAAATAGGCCCACAACACAACTTCATTGTATAACTCATAAGTTTGATTCTTCTAAAAGAACGACAAGCTTAACCGTCTCTTTTGTTCATAAATTTTGGTGCCAAAATATCTTTTCTATAATAATTTAGGAATACAATAGTATGCAAATTCCATTGGAATTATTTGTTAACTAACCCATATGGCAATATCGTTTAGAATTCTCCAAATCTTAATACATCTCATCTGGACCTAAATATTTGCCTTTATGCATTTTCTTCGGAGCTAAAACTACTACTACTTTTGGACCAATCAACAATACACTATTATTAATGCTTGCGGGAAGGGGGGAATTTTCCAAAAGAAAATGAAATTAGCCATACAAGAAAACCGACTCCCTTGAGGTATACAGGACACCAGTTGAGCATCCAAGCTCTTCACGAGTACAATGATTTATACATACATGTCTTTGTTCGGATTGGGATCCCGATAAACTTATCGAGCACTCGATCAAAAGCGTAGTTCCCTGTTATCTTTTTGTATTTTTTGGTGATGATGGAAGAAGCAACTAGCAAGTATTATCTTATTCCCCTGCCCTCCAAAGTTCTCTGCAATAGCCAGCGACAAAAAAGACAGTGTCTCTTCTTCTCGTGGAATCGTGGCTCCCTCCATCTCTATTCTTCTCTCACTCTCGTAACTTCATATAGTGTATTCTCCTCTCTTCTTCCACTACAGGAAATAATTGTGATCTAACGAGATCCACTTTCATATCAGAGCCAATTGTCATTGTGATTCGATTGACAAGTTTAGAGAACTCAAGGAGATGATGCAGAAAGTATTGTCCGACCTAACGAACAAGAAAGCTCACCGCCATGCAACTGCAACATCAAATTAAAGGGCTTTCAATATAGTCCACGCAAAGCTTGATGGCCTCAGAGTTTCCAATGCAAGAACCATCCACAGTACAATATCATGCTGCCCCTGTGAATAGGCGATACTTTCAGTGGGAGCGTCGGTCCCTATAGATAAGCATAGTGCACAACTGGATTTTCCACTGAGCTTCGCGGACCTATTTGTATGAGCAAAGGGTCACTAGTGTAGACCGGGCAATCTAAGTCAACTTCCATAAGGATTCATGAGTCCATATCAACCTTAGCTCACATAATCACTGGGAATTGATAGGTGTTACTATAGGGCAAGGGGGAAAACTCACAAACATAAGGATGGACCACCACCTCTTTGACGGCAAGGAAGATCCATTGGGATGAATTACCAAATGCAAACAATTCTTTATCAATCAACACGCGCAATGGTAGAAATGGATCATACTCGCATCTTTTCACCTCATTGGTGTTGTAAAACTTTAGTTTGTTCAGTTAGAGAAAGAGCATACAAATATGAACTAGGGAGATTTCAAAATATTTTGCAATACATGCTTTGATCTGCCTTTCCAAAGTAAACCCTTGCCGAATTGATCTCCCTGAAGTAAGGAAAAGTCGAGCAATCAAGGAGTATTTGGAGAACCTTCAAAGACCATTGGCCAGTACCACTTCAATTAGACCAAATCAGTGAGTTATAATGCTCATAATAGGGTTACAGGAAAGATTGCAACTAGATAACAGATTTCAATGAGCCTCTCGAGATTACGTTTATCAAGCGACCTTCACGTGACTTTATGGAGGATCGTTATGCAAGAGGACTATCTTTCATTGCTATGAGCGACACACTCCAGGATATCGCTGCAATAAGTAATTTTGGTTAGAGATTGACAAGTTAAAGGATCATGGGTTTGAGGATATCGCTGCAATACATGCTTTGATCCAGATATCTCACTTTACGCCATTGCTGGGCTTAAGCAATCCCAAACCATGCAAATTTGAGCACTCATTTGCAGCTAGGCAGACTTGGCAATCGTTGATTCTGGAAGCACATACAATTTCCTCAGTGAAAATGCGATCATGCGTCTAGAGCTATCTATTCACGTCAGAATGTCATGCTAGTTGTGGTGGCTAATGGAGACAAGGTTTATAGCTCGTGCAAACCCTCCTACAATCTACCCAGATTTCAATCCGTATAAGGTTGCAACCCTCCTACAAACTCAATGAACAAAAAGTACTATTTGATTTTTTGATGACTTATGTGAGGCCGATGATCTTCCACCTCCTCGTCAGCGGGATCATCACATTTGCTTTTTAGATGGCACAAGCCCATTGATTGTTTGACCTTACAAACACACCTTTATCCAAAAAGATAAGATCAAGAGGCAATGTGATCACATGATACACCAAGGTATCATACAACCTAGTCAGCCTCTCTTTTCCTCAATGCTCTTGGTCGAAAAGAAAGAAGAGTTTTGCACATTTTAGTGGAACATTGGAAATTGAATGCCAAGTCAGTGAAGGAGAAATTTCTCATCCATGTTGTGGAGAAATTACTGGACTAGTTGCATAGCACTAGTGTATTCACAAAATTGGATATCTGTTCAAGCTATTATCGAATATAATGAACCCACGGAACATCAATAAGAGCTCCTTCGACACATATTATGGGCACTCCGAATACCTGGTCATGTCTTTCTGACTGACCAATGCCCCATCCATCCTACAGGCAATGATAAATTAGGTAATCATCTCCTATCTTAGAAATTTTATTATCATTTTCTTCAATGATATTCCCATAAACAAAACTTGGGCGGAACACTTGCATCATGTACATGCATTTTTGGAATTGATCAAAGCACGTCACTTCATCCTCAAAAGGCGAAATGTTCCTTTGGATATAGTATAGTTAAATATGGACACATCATCCACAACAAAGTAGTTTCAACAGATCCAAGCAAGATCAATATCGGGTGATCGAGAGCAGCACGAGCAAGATAGGCATCGAAGAAGAGAGTGACTTGTTATCATTGCAAGTAGTCACATCACATCAAGAGAAATTGTATGTAGCGTGCACATGGCAGTGTAGCTGTCCAAGATGCGACAGTGATGATTTGCTCATGACCTCTGAGAGTTTGGATGAATCAGATGGCTAAATATTAGATTTTGGGTCCTCCCAACATATTTTCTCTGGTGTATCTTTGTTTTGTTCCATGGAGGAGAAGATTAGGTCGGTCTTTTTGGGCGACACGCGACAACTCAATTTGTGAGATCACAAGCATAAGGGTGGTTGATATCAGGATGCATGATGACATAATGCACATACTTGATCGGATATAACTGGTACCAATCCTGTGCAAGAATTTGATTTCATTGGACATGGACTCCACGTGATACGAATTTTCAGCGAGAGGAGTTTTGACTTTTGATGGTGACACATGGGTACACTGTGCTCATGAAGGTGAAAAAGTGTGGCAATATTTATCGGTTGATGGGAGAGACGATGTTAGGTGGTGGCTCTACTATTCCTGTAGACCAAGGACAGATGGTCGAAGTGTGGTGGATCAACCTTCTATGGCTCATTTGATAAGTCAATCCAGGCTGACGACCACTTAAGGGTGAGCTAGTTGCAGTGATGGTGCGCGAATTCCAGCCAAGCTCAAGTTCGAGGTAAATTCACGACATGTAGACTGTAATCTCAGTTTTAAGGTGGTGTTTGAGTAAACTGATGTTTCGTGGAGCCTGAAGTCCTGAACCAATGTGGTGATTATTGGGTTTGGTTTCGCTCCAAAATCGATCGGTTCGTTTAAAACAGTTGGGGGTTCATTATGACGATGCTATAAATAGGAGCGAGGAGGGGTGAAACTTGAAAGCACGCGTCTCGAAAAAAGATAGCCTCTTGAGTTCCTAGACTCCTGTGTTTTTGTGCGTTGGGTGAATAATAATTTTACGCGGCGGTGCAACATGCGCATCGGTGTGGGGCAGGCATCATGGTAGCTTTTTGCGTATAGTGCAACTTATTGCGTATTGTGCACGGGAAACAACGCCAAACATAGTTATGTGCAGGAGTTTTGCGTTGGATGGCCAACACACATTTCTCGTTGGTGAACAATGTGCGCCCATAGTGATTGCTTCTGAAAGTGATCGATAGTGCGTCCAGTGGATTTTACAAGATCACAGTTGGTACTTTATCAACTCTATAATGAAACAAAAGAGAGTAAACTGAACTTCGAAGAGTTAAGTAAATCGGAGTATAGGAACATGACGTTTTATCATAAAATTAAAGTATCAGAGGTAAATGATTTTCTAAAGAAGATGAAAAATGGAAAGACGGTTGGGTCAGGCGATATACCCATCGAAGTATTAAAATGTCTAGGGAAAGAAGGAATTTTGTTTTTTATATGTTTCTTCAATAAGATATTGAAGTTAAAAGAGGATGTCAGACCAATGGAGAGAAACTATCTTGGTATTTTTGTATAAGAACAAAGGAGATAACAAAATTATGTTAATTACAGAGGAATTAAATTAATGAGTCATACCATGAAACTATGAGAACGAGTAATAGAAAGAAGAGTAAGACGAGAGACTAGCATCTCGAAGAATCAATTTGGATTCATGCCACGACGGTCGACCATGGAAGTTGTACATCTCTTGAGGAGACTCATTGACAACTATCGAGAAAGAAAACAAGATTTGCATATGTTGTTTATCGATCTTTAGAAGGCTTATGATAGGGTTCCAAGAGAGATTTTATGGAGAGTCTTACAAAAGAAAGGTATACATTGACATAGTCAAAGATATGTATACAGATTCAGTGACGAGGGTGAGGACATCTGGAGGATTAACACATGAATTCCCTATCACTGTTGGCTTACATCAAGGTTCAGCTTTAAGCCCTTATCTCTTTACCTTTATCTTAGATGAGCTCACCGGGCATATCCAACAAGCAATACCTTGGTGTTTATTATTTGCAGACAATATCATTTTGGTCAATGAGACGCGTGAGGGTGAAAATGCGAAACTTGAATCTTGGCGAGACACTTTAGAAAAAAAGGATTTTGGGTTGAGCAGGGCAAAGACGGAGTATATGGAGCTTAAATTTAGCAGTGCAAGAAGGACGGATGGATAACTTCGTTATTAAGTTGGGTGATCAAGATATTTCCCGCGGTGAGTGCTTTAAATATCTTGAATCGATAGTTCAAAAAGATGGAGGTGTTCATAAAGATGTGATACATAAAATCCAAGCAGGTTGGTTGAAGTGGAGAGACGCGTCAGGGATCTTATGTGATCGTAAAGTACCATTAAAACTTAAAGGCAAGTTTTACCGTACTATAATTAGACCAACGGTGCTCTATGATTCTGAATGTTGGGCAGTGAATTGTGTACATGAGCAAAAAATGGGAGTTGCAGAGATGAGAATGCTTAGGTGGATGTGTGGACACACGAGACTGGATAAAATTAGGAATGAATGTATCAGAGATAAGACATGAGTGACACAATTGCAGAGAAGATGTGAGAAGCTCGACTAAGATAGTTTGCACACGTACAAATGAGACCATTAGAGACACCTATTAGACGTTGTGAGAGTTTAGTCACTAGGCATGCTAAACGGGGGAGGGGTGGACCAATAAAGGCTTTGAATGAAACTATAAGGAATGACATGATGTACTTAGGCATTAGTGAGATTATGACTAAAGATAGGGCACAATGGCGACAAAGGATCCATATAGCCTACCCCACTATAGTGGGATAAAAGCTTGTGTTGTTGTTGTTGCAGTTTGTACTTTATCGAGTTTTCTCCTAGTAAAGTTGACTGTAATTTTCTCCTTATTTTCATCCGATTAATTGTGCAAGTGTATTTCTCTTGGTTCCATATTTCTAAACTTTTCTTCAGTCTTCGTGTGATGATTCTTAGGGAAACGGACTGGATTCCCAACACTGCAATGATCAACAATCCAATTAAAATCATCCTTGCTAATGTCAGAGATTTGCATCTTTCTCTTGACTTGCTTCTTCCTCCAAGAAAGCAACACCACCAAAGAAGGAAGAAATCGATTACAATCACGGTAAAATTAGAGCTTTCCGTAATTTAAGCAACAGTCGAGCAATCAATAAAATGGTAGCATAGTGAGCAGAGAAACGCAAGAAGGAACATGGAGTAAACAGTGCAAAATTTACGAACCATGACTAATAAAAGAAATAACTGACCTCCACTCTGACTCCCCGTAGGGGGAATAGTCATATGAGATATCCTCTTTCCGGACGCAATTGAACATAAGAGCGGCAAGAGAAGCGAAAATTCCTGGGAATTTCTCACCGTCGGGAGCGAAGAAAAGCCTAATAAACACCAGATAATGGAAGAAGGCAACGGACAAAACAAAGGCAGGAGAGTGATTGAACTTGTATACCGGGTAGATAATGGAGGAACGAAACCTTGACGGCGCTGCAGACGACGGCATCGACCCAGAACCACCACCCCGCGCCAAAAACAGCACCAGCCATGCCGGGGCCGAAGATCTCCCACAGCACCAAACAATTGTTATCCATTAACCGGTCCTCCCTCTTTCTCTCCAGATATCTCTCGCCGGCTTTGTTGATCTCTGGCTGTCGATCGAGAAGAAGACGGCGAGGCTGGAGAGCAGCAGTAATTTGCTCGTAATTTTGGGAACCGTCCCGGGGACTCTTGTTTTGGCGAAATTTTCGATCCGTCTCCCGGAGCGAGAGAGATATTGGTGCCGGTGATATCAGCGCTCGTAGAGGCGTGCAAATAAGGCCCGTCGGGCCCAGACCCATGGGCCCTCATGGGTCTGGGTTTTTTTGCTATTAGACCCAGCCCGGACATAATTTTAGCTGGGCCCAAGATGGGCCCAATATAACTTGGGCCCAAGATGGGCCCAATATAACTTGGGCCCAAACTGAGCCTAGACCCTTACTAAATCAGGGGCCTTCTGAACCCACAAAATTGGGCCCAAGCAGGCCCCAAAGCTAATGGCTAGCTGCCACGTTGCAGCTTATGTTGGGGTCATTTCCCCTCCCCCCCACAACATTATGCTAGGTGTGGCCCCACCCCATGTCCCCCCCCCCCCCTCCCAACATTATGCTAGGTATGGCCCCAACATTTAATTGTTGGCCCCAGCAATTAAATTTAATTGTTGGGGCGCCCTAGTATTTAAATTAAATGTTGGTGCACCGGCCCCAACATGAACGAATTAAAAGCGGGCCTTGGGCCTGACAGGGCCTAGGCCTGGCCCGGACTGGGCACTAGGTCGGGCTCTGCCCAAATAAGGGGGCCTGGTGAGCCCCCTTAGGCCTGGCCCGGGCCGAGCACCAGGTCGGGCTCTGCCCAAATAAGTGTGTCTGTTGACCCCCTTAGGCCCGACCTAGGCCTAATCGGGCTCAGACACTCATAATTTCGCATTGCTAACGTTCTCAGACACTAGTAATTTCGCATTCGCATTGTTAACGTTCTCACTCTTTAATTTGTACTTTTGTTATGTATGGTATGTAATTTTGGTCGTTAATGTTTAGAACTGTTTCAGGTATTGAAAATGAAGATTATAATGATTTGAAAAAAATAACCTAACAAAACTCAATTTTTGTCAAATATTTATTTGAAAATTGCTTCTTTAACAACACTTTTAACTCCATTTTATCAAACAATTTAATAAAAAAACTCTATTATTTAAAAATAATTATTTTTCATCAGTTCTAGTCGATCAGCAGCTTTTCTATCAGCTCTATTCGATCAGCAGCTTTTCTATCAGCAAACAAGAGCTCTCCCAAACAATGTGAAATTATGAGTATGTGTTTGTACGAGTGCGTGTAGTTGTATGCGTGTTTAGGTTATATAAAACGGAAATTATGTGTGTGGAAGTGTTTATGTGTGTAGTTGTATGTGTATGTGTATGTGTATCAGTATGTGTTTGTTGTATATGTATGTGTAGCTGTATGTGTGTGTGTGTGATCATCTCTTTTAAATAATAGTTGTGTATGTGGGTGTGGCATAATTTTATTTGTTTTTGTATATACTTATGTGTGTATGTGTAGTTGTGTGTGTGTGTTTATAGCACAACAACTCTATGAGACAAGAAAATGATATTCATTGCTCATAGATTATATTTTAACTATTTTTATCTGTGAATCCAATCGAAATATTTTCATTCATGTAGGTGATACACCTAACTATTTGTACGCAATCGATAGATCCGTTCGCAAAAACTTAAAAAAAGTTTTTTATATTTAATATTTAAAAAACGTTGAACTTTTATTATGTATGTCATGCAATTTTGATTGTCAATGTCTCAAACTTGTTTCTGATATTGAAAATGAAGGTTATAATAATTAGAATGAAAAAAATCAACTAACAAAACTTCATTTTCGTCAAACGATTTTTTGAAAACAGCTTCTTGAACAGCACTGCAAACTTCATTTCATCCAAACAGTTTTATAATAAAACTCTATTTCTCAGAAACAACTACTTTTCATCAGCTCTATTCAATCCACAGTTTTCCATCAGCAACAACTCTCTCAAACCGAGTCTTATTTTTCATTTGAATTATATCGTACTTCTTCCCGGTTCTCACTTCAAATTTCTCCACTAGATTATTTCAGCCCTCTTTATTGAAGCGTGTAGTCGGACGATTACCGCGTTCAATAATACATAAACCACAAAATAGAAGGACATCATTTGATTCGCATATTACGTACCTCTCCATCCTTTCATTTTCCAATCTAGAATTGTTTTTATAAGATACCAAAAAACAGTAAAAGACACACACAACTACACAACCTAACACACACAAATATCATACACTTACACACGTGCACACAAATATTGTTAGATTTGAAGTGAGCTAGCGCCAGCGCTAGCGCTAGCGCCGGCGTTAGCTCCTTCTCGACACCCCCTGGTTTTTTTGTCTATAAATAGAGGGGTACCCCCCTAAAGAGATGTATTCTGAAAGTGACGAGTATCTTCAACATTGAGCAAGTTAGAGATACCAGAGCGCTACTTGGCGAGCATCGAACTTGGAGTAAGTTCGGCAAGCGACCTAAGAAGAGTTACCTACTCGCGAGATAGCGCCGGCGATAGTGGATAGCGCCTGCGTTAGCGAGAAGATAAGGAAGGAGTGAGTAGCGAGATTCGGAGATAGCGCCCGGCGCTAGTGGCTAGCGCTCGCGGTAGCGAGAAGTGGAGGAAGCGAAGCGCGGCGAGCGTGCGATAGCTTGGAGTGCGAGCAGCGAGCTTGTGAGTTGGAGAGCTAACGCTAGGCGTTAGCGTTAACGCCGGCGGTAGCGAGGAGCGAGTATCACCTACGTGGTGTGCTCCGGAGAAAAAGCGGACCTTGTCCGTGACCAAGTTCTTTCCTACTATTGGCTATTGTGATTCAAGTTGGATGCAACTTGTATTCAGCCTTGTTCATTTGTAACTAGCTGTCAGAGTTATTATATTGTGATAGTATTGTTCCCTTCTTGGTGTCCTTATTCTCCTGTTGGTTGACGTGTTCTTCCGACTTCAAAATATTTCACATGATATCAGAGGGATAGTGGGAACAAGGACTGAGCAACCAAGATGGACGGCGGAGGAGGGTATGCTAGGGGTCTTGGCATCGAGCTGCTCACCCAGACCAACTACAAGAAGTGAAAGTCTTGCATGGAGAGTTACCTGCTTGGAGAGGACCTATGGGAGGTCGTTGGAGGAGAAGAGCAGGCAGAAGTCTTTCCAATCGAAGACAATGGTCAAGCTGTGAGAGCTTGGAGGAAGACCAACGCCAAGACGGAGTACACCTTGAAGAGAGCTATCTCGCCTGACTTGTTCGACCACATCATAGGTTGCAAGTCAGCGTCTGAGATCTGGATAGCCCTCGATGGGTTATTCAACAAGAAGAATGTAGCGCGACTACAATTCCTGGAGAATGAGTTGGCGAGGGCGACTCAAGGCGAGATGACGATATCCACCTTCTTCCTGAAGGTGAAGAACCTGTGTGGGGAGATCTCGACCTTGGACCCTGAAGAGCCAATCTCAGAGGCGAAGTTGAAGCGGCACATACTCCGAGGCCTGAGGAAGGAGTATGTCCCCTTCGTTACTTCCGTGCAAGGATGGGCTACTCAGCCCTCCCTTCTGGAGCTAGAGAACCTGTTGTCGTCACAGGAGAGCTTGACGAAGCAGATGGCGGGAGTATCCATCTCAGGGGGAGATGGCGAGGCGTTGTTCTCAGGAAAGAGGAGATCCTGGGACAAGAGAAAGAAAAACTTCGGAGATGAACCTTCAACGTCATCTCAGGGAGATGGGAGGAAGTTCCTCCCTGCGCGCGATGAGAAGGGGAGATCCCTTTGCTTTGCCTGTAGGAAGTACGGGCACATGGCGAAGGACTGTCGGTCCAATCTGAAGGCCGGTCATGTTGCTAACAAGGAGGGAGATCACTAGAGAGGTGGAGGAAGAGGTGGAGGTCACCAGGGCGATGAGAGGGGAGACAATTGTTTCCTGGCAGAGATGACGGCAACGTCAGTCGATGTCTTAGCTTCCATCAACCTCGAGAATGACTGGATATTGGATTCCGGTTGCGGGCATCATCTCACAGGAGATATGTCAAAGTTTGACTCCTTGGAAGCATATGAAGGAACGAATGCTATCATCACTGCGGATGATACGGTACATCCCGTGGAGCGAGAAGGGAAGGTATCCCTTGGGAGTAGAGAGACGCCAGTGACACTAAAGAGTGTGTATCACGTGCCTGGCATGAAGAAGAACCTCTTCTCGGTGGCTAATGCAGTGGATGCTGGATACCACGTGCTGTTTGGACCGAAGGAGGTGAAGTTCCTGAAGAACCTTTCATCCGTCGATGCTGATGTCACGCTCACCGGGAGAAGGGTGAAGGATTTGTATGTTCTGTCTGCAAATGCCTACGTGGACAAGCTGAAGACAAACAACAATGCTGTGATCTGGCATGAGAGGCTGGGTCATGTGGGGATGGACAAGCTGAAGATGATGGCGGCAAAGGGCCTAGTGAGTGGCCTGCCTCATCTCTCTTCATATGGCGACGACTATATGTGCGACGGATGCCAATATGGGAAGTCACATCGACTTCTATTTGACAAGTCGGAGACCAGGTGTAAGGCACATCTTGAGTACATACATGCTGACGATATGGGGCCGTGCGCCACCCTTACTTATGGAGGAAATAAGTATGCGCTGGTTCTGGTGGATGACTACACCCGCTATACGTGGGTATACTTTTTGAGAGAGAAGTCAGAAGTATTTGACAAGTTCCTAGAATGGAAGGAGCTTGTGGAGGGGAGGCTGAACCGCAGAGTGAAGAAGCTGAGAAGTGACAATGGAGAGGAGTTTACCTCCAATGAGTTTGCCTCTTTCTGCAGAAGGTTCGACATTCGGCGGGATCTCTCCTGCGCTCACACCCCTCAGCAGAATGAGGTGGCAGAGAGGAAGATCCGCCATCTGGTGGAGACTACCAGGAGTTGGCTACATGCCAAGAGCATTCCCAAGGCCTTATGGGCGGAGGGAATGACGTGTGCTACTCATGTGATCAGCAGGCTACCTCTGAGTCCTAACAGGATGGTGTCTCCACACCAGCTCATGTTCGGGGAGAAGCCCAATGTGGGTCACATGAAAGTGTTTGCTTCTACCTGCTTCGTGCACGTCCCGGACGCTCAGAGAACCAAGTTGGTGCCGAAAGCGAGGAAGTGTATCTTCATCGGCTACGATGAGCGGAAGAAGGGGTGGAAGTGCATGGATCTGCAGACCCACAAGTTCGTCGTCTCGCGCGATGTAGTGTTTGACGAACTGGTCTCATATCAGGGAGTCTCTTCATTGGAGCTGCCAGAGAGTGAAGAATCTAGCAGGGAAGAAGAGTGGGTCACCGAGGACCCTACTGTGGAGTTGGAGCTTTCTCCCAGTGCTCCATCGCCATCTGGCTCAGGAGGAGAATCTGGCTCAGGAGAAGCTTTTGGCTCGGGAGGAGCTTCTGGCTCAGGGGGAGCTACAAACTCAAGAAGCAGGGAGAGCACTGCTTCAAGAGGAGTTCAGAGAGGAGCTCAAGCAGAGGAGTCTACCAGAGTGGTAGATAGTGGCCAAGCCTTGAGGAGGTCGAAGAGGACGATCGTCCCGCCTGCTCGCTATAAGGAGGGGAACTTCGTGAGTTTGGTCTCCTGCTTCTTCGCAGGACCACTCGATGAGAGGGAACATGCCTGCTTTGATGATGCAGCTGGCATCAAGGAGTGGGATGTGGCCATGATCGAGGAGATGGAGTCCCTAGAGAAGAATGAGACATGGGACCTGGTTCCCATGGTGGAGGGCATCAAACCTGTCACCTGTAAATGAGTGTACAAGGTTAAGAAGTGAGCGGATGGAGAAGTGGAGCGGTACAAGGCAAGGCTTGTCGCTCGGGGCTTCTCGCAAACCTACGGAGAGGACTACGAGGAGACATTTAGTCCTGTCGCAAAGATGACGTCGGTGAGGACGATCATCGCTCTGGCGGCGTGCCGAGGTTGGAAGCTGTGGCAGCTTGATGTGAAGAATGTGTTCCTGTATGGAGAGATTGACGAAGACATATTCATGGTACAACCACCTGGATACGTGTCCAAGTCACTTCCACATCACATCTGCAAGCTGAAGAAGGCCCTCTATGGGTTGAAACAGACACCGAGAGCCTGGTATGGAAAGATTGCGGAGTACTTGCAGTTCTGCGGCTACGATGCCTCAGACTCAGACTCCAGCATGTTCGTGAAGAAGAGTGGATGTCTTCACGTGTTGGTGCTGTTGTACGTTGACGACATGATCGTGACAGGGAACAACCCTGAGGAGGTCGCGGCTGAGACAGCAGCTTTCCATACGATTCGAGATGAAGGATCTTGGTGAGCTGCACCGTTTCCTTGGCCTCCAAGTTGAGAAGAGAAGAGGCGGGCTGTATGTTTCCCAGAGGGCATATGCCGAGAGGATCGTCGAAAGATTCGACATGAAGGAGGGGAAGAGCAGTTCCGTTCCTCTGGAGGCTGGGCTGAAGCTTCGGAAGGAAGAAGGGAGGATTTTTCCTGATCCGAAGATCTTTCGGGCACTGATGAGGAGTCTTATCTACTTGACTATCACGAGGCCGGACATCGCCTTTGCTGTCGGCCGAGTTAGTCGGTATATGCAGGAGCCGCGGAAGCCTCATCTGGAGGCAGCCAAGGGGATACTGAAGTACGTGAAGGGAACCCTTGAGATGAGGTTGTCCTATGAAGAGAAGTCTGACTTCAAGCTGCATAGGTACACGGATGCAGACTACGGAGGTGACGCTGATGATCGCAAGTCGACATCAGGTTACGTGTTCTTGTGTGGAGCTGCTGCTATCTCGTGGTGTAGCAAGAAGCATGACTCTATTTCCCTTTCTACCACGGAGGCCGAGTACAAGACATCGTCCTTATCAGCTCAGGAGTGTGTCTGGCTAAGGAGACTAGTAGAGGATGTGGACGAGGAGGTCAGCGGACCTACTATGCTTCGCGGGGACAATGAGAGTGCATTGAAACTGGTAACCAATCCAGTGTGTCATGCAAGGACCAAGCACATAGAGATCGAGCATCACTTCATCAGAGAGAAGGTGCTGGGTGGCTTGATCGTTGTGGAGCATGTGCGGAGTGAAGACAACCTTGCGAATATATTCACGAAGCCCCTATCTGCGGGGCCGTTCCGGAGGCTTCGCTTGTTGCTTGGAGTTGTTCCCGGAGCTCACTTCAAGGGGGAGTGTTAGATTTGAAGTGAGCTAGCGCCAGCGCTAGCGCTAGCGCCTACGTTAGCTCCTTCTCGCCACCCCCTGGTTTTTTTGTCTATAAATAGAGGGGTACCCCCCCTAAAGAGATGTATTCTGAAAGTGCGAGTATCCTCAACTTTGAGCGAGTTAGAGATACCAGAGCGCTACTTGACGAGCATCGAACTTAGAGTATGTTCGGCAAGCGACCTAGGAAGAGTTACCTACTCGCGAGATAGCGCCGGCGATAGTGGATAGCGCCTGCGTTAGCGAGAAGAGAAGGAAGGAGTGAGTAGCGAGATTCGGAGATAGCTCCCGGTGCTAGTGGCTAGCGCTCGCGGTAGCGAGAAGTGGAGGAAGTGAAGCGCATCGAGCGTGCGAGTAGCTTGGAGTGCGAGCAACGAGCTTGCGAGTTGGAGAACTAACGTTGGACGTTAGCGTTAGCGTCGACGGTAGCGAGGAGCGAGTATCACCTGCGTGGTGTGCTCCGGAGAAGAAGCGGACCTTGTCCGTGACCAAGTTCTTTCCTACTATTGGCTGTTGTGATTCAAGTTGGATGCAATTTGTATTCAACCTTGTTCATTTGTAACTAGCTGCCAGAGTTATTAAATTGTGATAGTATTGTTCCCTTCTTGGTGTCCTTATTCTCCTGTTAGTTGACGTGTTCTTCCGACTTCAAATTATTTCACAAATATCATACACTCTCACACACAACTACACAACCTAACACACACACAAATATCATACACTCACACACACAACTACGTACACACAACAATAGCATACACACATACACATGCACCTACACATAACTATACAACTACACATACACCTACACGTTTACACGAACACATACACAACCAAACATACACACACAACTACACATATACACAATATCTGGGAAAAGGAGGAAAAAATAAGAGGAGGAAGGAGGATACCTCGCAAATCTATTGAAGCAAAACAAGAGCCACTGGATCATGGAGCTTGGCGTCGGCGAGAAGGAAAACAAACTGTTCAATCGAGGAAAGTCGTCGTCGTCGAATCACAAAAGCCACTGGATCTGAAAAAGAAATAACATGAGCCACTTGATCAAGGTGCTGGACGTCGGCGAGAAGCAAAACATACCGTTAATGGAGAAATTTCGTTGTTGTCGCCGATGATGTGGCCGTCGGAATGGAGACAGACGGTCGCGTAGGGTTTCACTCAGGAGGAATCAGGAGGGATGAGATGCGGCAGCTGCGGTCGAACTGGAGGGCAAACCCGCGGTTGGAGCCTAGGTATAAAATGTGTTTATTAATAAACGTGCACTCTTTCAGCTATCAGCCAACACAAATGCAGCTTTTACCCTAAACGAAGTTTTCTCCCAACCGCACCGCGCCCCATCAGTTGTACCAAACACTACTTACGGACCCGGCGGATCCACCGCGGTCGCCCGGATGGCACCGCCCGTTTGGCGGGGCTACAGTCGTGGTCTCCTCCGCGTGTATTTCCTCCGCGAGAAATCCGTCTCGTCAAACCAGGCCTAAGGGTCTATTTGGGGGCAGCTTTTACGGATGCAAAAGCTGCATTGAAACTGCAAACGTGGTTTCTTCGGTTGGAAAGTGAGAGGGTTGCCTAGTTGTTCGAGATGCGCGGTTGAGGTGAATCGCAGATGTTCCGCTTCGGTCGTCGCCTGCTCCTCGAACAGGATGAGCGCCTTCTTCCCGCTCACCTCGAGTATATTCGTGTTTACGATAGCGTTGTGCTCCTCCAGGTTGGAGACGAGATCGTCCTTGGAGATGTCCCGCAACATTTTTGCTCCGATGGGTTGGACAAAAACAATATCATCATGAAATATATGTTTGGCATGCCAACTATTATTATCACCATCAAGAAAAAAAAACTAATTTTAGCATATAGCAAAACTAAGAGTGATGAATTCAATACTCATGTATGTACAAAACTCATTATGTAAAATTCAATATCTTCTGTTTAGGCTCCGCTTCGTATGGTGGTAGCAGCCATGAACGCGATGGTTATGAATCGTTGTTCGTGAACACCCAACATCACTTAAGTAGTTTCATTCCCTTTTATGTTCAGAACTAGTTTTCTTTTCTTAGGCTCTGTTTGGCGCGGCGTTTTTAGAGCAGCGTGCCGCTGATTTTAAAAACGCCGCGCCAAACAAAAATTTCCCTGGCGCATTTTAAAACGCCCCCACTGGTAAAATCGCGGAAAACTGGGATTCATAGCCCGTGATATCATTTCACGTCTCGGACAGCGGTTATCCGCGATTTCTGCCCTATCGCCCGACTGGCCTGCTCGTGTCGTCCTTCTTCGCGATTTGCGACGGCGAACCCTCATCTTCGCTGACGCGGGGCCTTCTTCTCCATCGACGGCGGGACCTTCTTCTCCATCGACGGCGGGCCCTTCTTCTCCATCGACGACGACATTGTTTCTTCCAGCGGCTATCGACGGCGGGCCCTTCTTCTCCCCTATCGCCAGACACTGTTTCTTCCAGCGGCCCTTCTTCTCTATCGACGGTGACATTCCTGAAGGTAACTATTGTTGTTCATGAAGCTTCCAGATCTGTTTCTTCCTGAATTTTTTGCTTCCAGATTTTTTGCGCTCAAATTTGTTCCATCAAAACTTATTTGCTTCCACATTTTGCTATTGATATTTCCTTCCAGATCTTTAGGTCTCAGATATCTTTCAGATTTGTGAACATATTATTTTGTATTGTTTGTTCCAGATTGTATTGTTTGTTTCAGATTTTTGGAATTGTTTGTTCAAGCTTTTTTGTTTCCAGAATTTTTGTGAACATATTTTTTGTGAACATATTATTCTGCCCTATTGTACTGTTTGTTACAGATTTGTGAACATATTATTGATATTTGCTTCCAGAATTTGGATTGTTTGTTTCAGATTTTTGCTTCCAGATTGTATTGTTCCAACAAATCCTGTGTTGTTTTTATTAATGTATTGTTTTGTATTTATATTTTAATTGTTTTGTATGTTTGGTCCCGTAGATGGTAATACCAAAAGATGGTGGAATATCGGCCAATTGGGAGTCATCCCATGTTCTTTTATTCTGTGATCTCTGTATCAGAGAGATAGATTTAGGGAATAGACCAACCACTCATTTCAATAAAGAGGGTTGGGTTAGTTTGATGAAAAACTTTAAGGAGCGAACCGGTTTAGACTACAGTCGTGCCCAAATGAAAAACAAGTGGGATCAACTGAAACGTGATTGGAAATTATGGCGAGAACTTCTAAGAGGCGAGACAGGGCTTGGTTGGAACCCTACGAAACGAACAATAGACGCTTCCGATGATTGGTGGAAGGAAAGAATTGAGGTTAGTTACTATGTAGAGTTTTATATTTCACATATTAAAATTAATATTTTCCATGTTTAACACTTATTTCAATTTTGTAGATGATCCCTAATGCGAAGAAATTCAAATCTGTGGGTATACCTCCAGAGCTTGAAGAGAAATTGGAGAAAATGTTCAGCTTGGTTGTTGCTACAGGAGACAATGTATGGATGCCTTCGTCTGGAGAGTTGCCTTCTCTTTTCTCCCAGCACGACACCTTATCAGGGGATGATGACCATACCATAGAACAAAATAACACACAAGCATTTGCAAGTGATGATATTGGCTCAGCTACACCTGGTGAAAGTTCCCAAAGTGGAGTTGCTTCAAAAAGAAAACGCAAGGGAAAGAAGCTAGATATGGGGGTTAGGGAAGTTATGCTATCACATGTTGAGAAGTTATGCTCCTCTTCTGATGTTATTGTGCAGCGTGTTGCAGCACCTATTGTTCCACCGAGCATATACCTACTGCGAGAGGCTATTCAGGAACTAGAGAAATATCCAGAGATCTTTGAGGACAGACGGTTGTATCATTTTGCTACAGTACATTTCCAAACTCCGGTGAATCGAGTCACCTTCTTGAGTATACCAGAGGATAGAAGAGTAGAATGGCTCAAGACCCACTACATGAATTCACTTAACTGATGTCTTTCTTCGATGTTACTTCTATTTTGAAACTTCTATGCTACTTCCTTTTTTGTACTATGTTGCTTCTATGTTTCTTCATACATTTGTTTAGATCTTATCAGTTATGAACTTTATTAAATCATGATAATGATTATTGTTTCATATTTTTAGGCTACTATAATGGCAACAGTGAATCATGATGATGATCTTAACATGAGTGATGATGAAGAACTAGTAGTAAATTATTGTGCAACTCGTCAACAGGAATGTGCTCACTTTGTCAACATCGTGGCATCTACTGTATGGGTGATCACTGAGTCTGTATCTTTATTTTGTGATAAAATACCTTGCATGACATCATCTCAGACCGGGCATAAATGGATACGTGAATTATTTGCCGGACATCCTGGGAGGTTTCACAACATGTTTCGAATGACAAAGGTTATTTTTTTTTATTTGCTAGCCTTGTTAGAACAAACTCACGGATTAAAGGGAACACAACGAACTCAAGCTAGTGATATATTAGCAATCACAGTATATATTTTGGGTCACAATGAAACATTCAGGAAAGCAAGTGAACGATTCCAACATTCTACGGAG
The DNA here is from genome assembly GCA_033032865.1 of Dactylorhiza incarnata. Classification (NCBI taxonomy): domain Eukaryota; kingdom Viridiplantae; phylum Streptophyta; class Magnoliopsida; order Asparagales; family Orchidaceae; genus Dactylorhiza; species Dactylorhiza incarnata. The sequence continues at coordinate 2,553,734 of JAWHQI010000258.1, forward strand.
ACTATAAGTCGGTTATTCATGATAGGACTTCGTGCTCTGACTAATCTGTCGATGAACATCATAGCTCCTACTGATACTCAGTTTCGTGCTATTCCTTTACACATCAAAAATGATGAAAGATATATGCCATTTTTTAAAGATTGTGTCGGAGCGATTGATGACACACATGTTGATGCACGCATACCTGTTGAAAATCAAGTGCCGTACATTGGTCGTCATGGAAGCCCAACTCAAAATGTGATGGCGGTATGCGACTTTAATATGTGTTTTACTTACGTTGTTCCTGGTTGGGAGGGTTCTGCACATGACACCCGCATATACCATCGTGCAGTAAGGGATCCGATGAGTAAATTTCCATTTCCAACTGAAGGTACATATTTTATGTTTTACCTATATTGTTTCATTTTTTCTATGAGATTACTGTCTAATCCTATACAATATTGAAAGGTAAATATTATCTTGTGGATGCTGGTTATCCATTAGAAAAGGGGCTTCTGAAACCTTTTCCGGAAACTAGATATCACTTGCCGGACTTTGCTCGGGGTAATCGGCCAATAGAAGGACGTAAGGAGATATTTAATAAAGCACACTCCTCGCTACGTAGTGTGATAGAAAGAAGCTTTGGTGTATGGAAGAAAAAGTGGGGCATACTTAGCAAAATGCCACCGTTTGATTTTTCAAAACAGTGTGTGGTTGTGGTCGCTACGATGGCGCTGCATAACTTCATTAGAAGACATCCATCGCGTTCAGACCCCGAGTTTGATGTATGTGATGGGAACGAAAGTTATGTTCATGCAGAGGCCTACGAGTTGCGACCAAACAATCGTCCAAGAACAATCGATCCAAATCCGAATATTGCACCTACTACATTTGAAGGGACGGGAGCTACTGAAATGTCAAATATCAGAGACTTTATAGCGGATCAACTGATGGAATATCACAGGTACAATACATTGAGGTGTTTAATATTGTAAGCTATATCACTATATAATTTCACAATTGATTAATTACATTACTCTAACTGTGCAGTTGACGTTCGATGATCGAAAGCAAGGTGCATGTCCGGGGCGGATCACAAATTGCGAATTTTGTTTGGGAAAAACATATTAACTAGTGTATTTTATTTATTAATAGAATATGAGAGTGCTTAATATGTTAATTTATTTTAATTAATTGTTGTTTAATTCTTATTTTTTAAAAAATGAAATTCAAAACGCACAGCTGTTCTGCCAAACAGCTTAACAGCTTCTCCGTTTGAAACAGCACTGCAACAGCTATTCTTCCAAACAGATTCACAAATTCTGCCACCACTCTGCAAAACAGCTGATTATTCCACCACTGCACCCCACCACTGCTTCTCCAGTCGCTGCAGCCGCGCCAAACAGAGCCTAGTGGCGGTCATAACCATTGTCATGTCAAACATACATTTTATGGCGGTGACTTTTTTGCCCAAACTCACCGGAGCAAAATTGTGTCAAAGAGGTGGCGTTTTGGAGCGTTGAGAATGAGAGCGGTAAGAATGGAGCGAGGGGGTTGCAACTTGCATGTGATGACGTTGAGAATGGAGGTTTAACAAACATGTATTTCCAACGGTGGTATTTTCTTACACTGAAAATGAAGAAAAATGTTGAAACAAACAAAATTTTATGGTCTATTTGGGGCAGCTCTGGCGGCTGGAAAAGCTCTATTCCAGCCGCCAGAGCTGTTCTGTATCCATTTGTATGTTCAACGTTTCGAAAATCGCGGAAGTCAAAAATGCGTTCTAGCCTCTATTCGCGAATTTGCCGAGCTCCCACGTTCTCAAAATCGCTCCCTAAAAAATCGCTTCCCAGGCGATAGGCGAGGGCGAGAGTTCTTTTCCCGATCTCATGCGACATCGCCCGCCGCGACAACGAGGGTTATTCTCTATCCGCCTATCTGTGACAGCAAGGGTTGTCTTCCCGAGCCTCAGCGACATGAACTTCTCTCTGACTCTTGCCCTAGCTTCCCTCGCCCCGGCTTCTCGCGAACTGGTAGGAAATTCAGTGGGATCGACGCCTCCAACCAGAACGAGTTTCAGCTGAAACCTCAAGTAATTTTCCCCTTCAGCAATTTTTTCCCCTAAATGAGATTCACAGCAAGCATTTCAAGTGCTTTCTGTTTTCCCCTCAATATAGGTTTTCATGAAGATTTATTGACACTTCTTAATGAAGATTTACAATTAAAGATCATGAAAATGTGTGTATGTATGTTTGTGTATGCGTTTGTGAATGTGAATATGTATGTGTTGTATGTGTCTGTATGTTTTGTTTGTATGAGAATGTTTTATTTGTGTGCGTGTATATTTGTGTGTGTGTGTGTGTGTGTTTTTGTGTGTATGTTTGTGTTTGTGTTTGTTTGTTTGTGTATGTGTTTGTTGTTGAGGTATGTCCGCACAAAACACCGACACGATAAAGACCTGCATGTAGCGTGTGCACCTAGGGCGTTGCCCTACTGCTGGGAGCACTATTTATATCCCATTCCAAACTGATGAGTGATAATAGAATGCTTTGAGCGTCCTAACTCTAACATTCTCAAAGCAGTAGCGTTAGGTTTTTTTTTTTTGCGCTCTGCGTTCCCGTGCCCGAGCTCCCCTTCCTCTTTTTTCCGCCGCTGTTCGCGCTCGAGACGACGCTGCCGCTCGCTCTCGTGGATCTCCCGACGCCGGTTGTTGCTCCCGTAGATCTCTTGTGAGAAGCTCCTAGCCAGGTTCGCCGTCGATTCCCAGCCAGGTTCGCCTCCGTCATCGACGTCGGCTTCTGGTCTTCTCTCGTCTGGGCTGTCGGGTTTCTCCAGATCCGCGCCTATTGCCGCCGTTTCTCTCGCCGGAGTCCACGATCGCGCTTCCAGATCTCGGATCTCGACTGTGGTTCCAAGATCCCTCTGATCCGTGGCTTCTCCGCCTGTTCAAGTCACCGGAGTTGAGATTCCATCTCCTCTCTTCCAGATCTGAGCTCGACTTCGCCAGATCCTGTCGATCCCTCTGTTTTTCGTTCAGATTTTGCCTTCGGATCTCCAGGCTTCCCCGAATCAGTGCCATTTGGGCTCGATCTTGCTGTCCCGAGCCTGCATCAACCTGCTCTGAAGCTTGTCTCTGCAATCAAAGTGAACAAAGTTGTTTGATCTCCAGAAGTTGATTGCTGCAACAAATTCATTTGCTTAAGCTGCATTGGATTGGATTGGATCCGAAGACCTTGTGTTTCTCCTCTCCGATCAGGTGACTTCGTTCCATACTTTACTGCATTTTCAGAAATGTCGAAGTATCAGTCTACCGACATCCGGAAGCTCCAGTCTTTCGACGTCACCGAGTTTCTCGGGTGGAAGATGCACGTGCAATTCAGCATTAAGGAGCGTGAAATCTTCTACACAGTGCTTAGTGATTACGAGACGACCGGAAGAGGACGTGTCAGAGGCTCAATGGGTGAAAGATGAGGACTTCTGCAGGGATTATCTCCTGAATTCCCTGAATACCCGTCTAGCTATTGCGTATAGCAGCATCAAGACCGCGAAGGGCATATGGGATCAGCTTCAAGCGCATTTCACCAAGGAGGAAGAGGTGTCGAAGTCGCTCCTCGCGGAGTCTTTCTTCAATTTCAAATTTGATCCGACTTCGCCCATCACTTCTCAGTTGGTGGATCTTGAGAATCTGCGCATCAAGCTGGCGAATGCTGAGTCTCATATCTCGGACAAGCTGTTCATTGGGTTTATACTGAGTAAGCTTCCACCTGAATGGATTCTCTTCAAGACTGAGCTGCATAGGCGGAAGGAAGGGATCTCCATTGATGTGTTCAAGCGCTTCATACATATTGAGGATCAAAACTTTGCTCAGAGACGTGCAGAACAGATTAGTCATCCCTCTAAGGTGGCGCACTTAGCTTTGCACTCTGGTAAATTTAAAAAGAAAATTCAGCCCCAAAAGGGTGCGTCCTCTTCTCAGTTGCCGGCCAACAAGCCTTCTTCCCGCAAGAAGAAGGTTAAGTGCCACAACTGTGGGAAGTGGGGCCACTGGGCAGGTGAATGTAGATCCCAGAAGAAGCCTCGGGAAGTCTTACGTACCTCAGAGTCAGACTAAGATGTTGGTGGATAGCTCTGGTCCTCAGTCATTCGTAGGGATGATGAGGCACCGTGCTGGCAGCTCTTCGTCTGATTGGTGGCTATACAGTGGAGCGACATGTCATGCTACTAATGACAAAGCTCAGCTCACTGAAGTCACAGCTGTTAAAGACTCAGTTGAAAATTGCAATGGTGGTACTACTGCTGTTACGCATGCTGGCACCGCTTCTTTGGAGTTATCTTCAGGTAAAACACTCACTCTTTTACATGTTAGAGTAGTTCCTTTTTTAACCAAAAAATTGATTTCTATGAGTTTGCTTGATAAGTCCGGTATGTCTTTTTCGACTCAAAACGGTAGAATGACGTTATCTGTCAATTCACATTATTTTGGGTGCGCGTATCTTATAGATGGCATGTATCGACTTAGCCTTAACAATGATCACATCAACCAAATCAACACTAATTTGATTGATCCAAAGTTGTTACACAACAGACTTGGACACGTAAAACTATATGAAGATGTGCGATCTAGCTAAGAGTCATAACATCCCTCTTGATACCTCCATTCGATTTGATAGGTGCGAGGTGTGTGCACAAACTAAAATCACTAGAAAACCCTTTAAGTCAGTTTCTAGGAGCACTCAACTTCTTGAGCTCATACATTCTGACCTCTGCGACTTTCGGAGTCATCCTTCCAGAGGGGGAAAGAAGTATTTGCTTACGTTCATAGACGACTCTTCTAGGTTTTGTCATGTGTACCTACTGAGATCGAAGGATGAGACTTTCGAGACCTTCAAGGTTTTCAAAACTCGTGTAGAGAATCAGCTTGGTTTGAAGATAAAGCGATTTAGAAGTGATAGAGGTGGCGAATACACTGTAACTGGCTTTAAGGAATTCTGTGCCACTGAGGGCATAATACTTGAGACCACCGCCCCCTATTCACCCCAATCGAATGGTGTAGCCGAGCATAAAAATAGAACTTTGACTGAAATGTTGAATTCTATGCTTTTAACCGCTGGCCTGCCTTCCTCCTTTTGGGGCGAAACAGCTCTGACTGCTAATCACCTTCTGAATAGGTTGTCGCACTCTAAGCTGTCGTCGACACCTTATGAGCTTTGGCATCAGCGTCCTTGTAGATACGACACTCTGAAGACTTGAGACTGTATCGCTTATGTAAGGGTACAAGACCTTAAGAGATCCAAGGTGGGACCAAAAACCACAACCTGTGTTTACCTAGGGTGTGCTGAAGATAGTGCAGCTGATAGGTTTTTTGATCTATCCTCTCACTCTGTGATAGAATCTCGTGATGCTACGTTCTTTGAAAATAAATTTGTCAAGGATCTAGGCACTAACCTATCTGGGTCTACAGACATGATTTCAGAATCTCCTGTGGAATCCGAAGCAGGCCCCTCACACACCGCTCCCCAACCGTTGGAGGATGTTCCCCATCCGCTCAGAACGTCTACAAGAGAGCGTTTTCCTAAGGATTTTGGTGAAAACTTTGTCACCTATCACTTAGAGGATGATCCATTCTCCTACCAGGAGGCAATGCGATCTGGAGATTCGTTTATGTGGGCAGAAGCCATTGACGATGAAATGGACTCGTTGCTACAGAACAACACCTGGCGTCTAGTTGACTTGCCCAAAGGCGCAAAGTCATTGGATGCAAGTGGATACTTAAGAAGAAACTAAATAGTGATGGGTCAGTAGCCCGCTATAAGGCACGTTTGGTTGCTAAAGGCTTTAAGCAACAGGGGGGTGGACTACTTCGACGTCTATTCACCTGTGTGCCACCTATCGACTATTAGGATTCTTCTAGCTTTAGCCTCTATCGAGAACTTCATAGTTCATCAGATGGACGTAAAGACAGCCTTCTTGAATGGAGAGCTAAACGAAGAAATCTACATGACTCAACCTGAGGGTTATGTTGTTGAAGATTCTCAGCATAAGGTGTGCAAACTAAATAAATCAATCTATGGGCTTAAACAAGCGCCCAAGATGTGACACCTTAAGTTTGATCAAGTGGTAAAGAGTCATGGATTCCAGTCCAGTCTCTCCGATAAATGCCTTTATCATCGATCAATGTTGGATAAAACAGTCATCATCTGTCTCTACGTTGATGATATGTTAATATTAGGGTCAGATCTCTCGGCAGTGAGTGATGTCAAATCCACTCTTGCGGAAGCATTCGACATAAAGGACCTCGGTCCAGTTGATACTCTTCTAGGTCTTAAAGTCTGTATCGACGAGCGTGGAGTCACACTCAGTCAGGCTCACTATGTGGAGCAGTTACTGACGACCTGGGGATATGCTGATTGCAGATCAGTTGAGACACCAGTTGATCACACTATCAAGTTGAGTCCGAATGAAGGGACCACCGTTGGTCAGGTGAATTATGCTAAGATCATTGGTAGCCTCATGTATGCATCGTGCTGCGCAAGGCCAGACATTGCTTACACCGTAAGTATGCTGAGTCGTTTCACGAGTAATCCAGGAAAAGAGCACTGGGATGCCCTAGATAGGCTGATGAGATACCTTAAAGGATCAAAGGATCTAGCCTTGTGCTACACTGGATATCCGCCTACCGTTGAAGGTTATTCAGATGCCTCGTGATGTTCTGAAATTGGCAATAGTAAGTCTACGAGTGGATTCATATTCACATTGGGTGGAGCTGCTATAACTTGGAAATCAAAAAGACAGACTTGTATAGCCTTGTCGTCTATGAAGTCTGAACTATTTGCCTTCGCTTCAACTGGTGAAGAGGCAGATTGGATTCGGAATTTGATTCTTGATGTTCCACTATCTAAGTTACGAGTCAATTCGTTGAGCTTGTATTGCGATAATCAAGCTGCTGTTCAGATCGTTCAAAATGCTCTCTATAATTCGAAACGGAGACATATACGACTGAGTCATGCTCTGCTGAATGATCTTAAGGAGCAAGGCGTTATCACCTTGATCGATGTGCGATCGAAGGATAACTTAGCCGATCCTCTGACAAAAGGAATGCCCAAAGTCAGGTTTATCAAAACCGTGGGGGAAATGGGACTAAAGACGATTTAGATCAGCCTTAGATTTTCGTTTTGATCAAATCTGATTTCCTTTGTACAAAGTAAGCTTTGTTGTGTTTCATTGATGTTCTACGTTGCTAATTGTGGATCTGGTAAGTTTGCGTTCATTCCAAATTGATGAATGCGATCTCGCTAGATTCCTTCTTCCTGTGTTGAGATGGTATCATTCCAAACTTGATGGTATTCATTTTGACATAAGGGGACAGTGACAATGACATTCCAAATTGACACACAGATTTAGCTATGTGAGCCTACTATAAGAAGTTCATATGTCGTTTCGTTTCTTGAAACCGACAATGATTTCTCGATTAGAACACACTATTCTCGATAGTTGGAGTACTCCACACACTCAGGACTCTGGTCTTTCTACGTTCTTTTGTCGAACTAGATATACGTAAATTCAATTGCATGGATTCATTCTAATATGAAATTCATTTTCTGGATTTACAGGCACCGAAGGAGTAGGAGGAGTACCTGCGGATTGGGACATGGATGAGGATGACCTATTGGACGTCTAGAGCCGACGCCTTTTTTTTTCTGCGTCCATCTTATCTTTTGTTTATGACATTGCTAGTAGTTCTTTTTGGCTGGTGACTTGTTTGCACAATTTTCTCATTTCCTATCTGCATATGTTTGTTTATGTTTTGGACACTATGTTTTGGGTAGATTGCTAGACTAGAGCTCATACGAGACTCTGTTGGATCCTACTTGTTTTTAGCTTCTGTGATGGTGATTTCATTTTGTTGATTTACCTTGCATAGAACTATTGTGTAGCCTGCCCATTACTGTTTTATTCATATGCTTTGACACGTTTTGTGGATGATTCCTGTTGCTTGGACATTACACTGTTTACCTCTTTATTGTAGTCGTGTTGGTGACGGACATATGAGGAGATTGTTGAGGTATGTCCGCACAAAACACCGACACGATAAAGACCTGCAGGTAGCGTGTGCACCTAGGGCGTTGCCCTACTGCTGGGAGCACTATTTATATCCCATTCCAAACTGATGGGTGATAATAGAATGCTTTGAGCGTCCTAACTCTAACATTTGTGAATGTGAATATGTGTGTGTATGTGTTTGTGAATGTGAATATGTGTGTGTTTGTGTATGTGTTTGTAAATATGTGTATGTGTTTGTTTGTATGTTTCAATGTTTTGTAATATTTTTATTTTATATTTCAGTATTTTCATTTAGAAAAAAAAAAACAGCTCTCAAAAAACTGTTTTATCAAACAGTTTTATTTGAAAGAGCTCTGTTCCAACAACGCTTATACACAGGCTCTTCAAACAGTTTGCAGCTTTTCAAAACAGCTTCTAAAAGAGCCATATTCAATCAGCAGCTTATACATTTTCAAGAGATGAATAAAAGTTAATATTTGATGTATCTATCATTCTAACAATGAGATCATATTTCCGGAGATAGATGGGGAGGTGTGATTCTTTAAGGAAGTGGAAAGTTCATATCAAAAAGGTGATTGAATCAATTAAACTTCTTCGTAAAAGATACTAACTGCCGAATGATACGACAAACGAGTAAATATTTGTTCTGAGGGGCGCAAAAAAGAGTGCGCGTGTATATATAATTCTGAATGTGTGCGTGCACATAAGAAATTCTCAAAAAGCGAAAGCCATGAGATTATTATTGTGTAAAGATAGTAAGGATTTTGGATTCGAACTATTGTTATAGTATTTATTTATACGATGTAATTATCATTTTGATTTTTCACAAATTTAAACTTTTGTTTAAATAAAGAAGGTGGTGTCCTTATAACACAAATTTGGAAATTAAATCTTTGCAATTATCCATCTAAATGTACTAAATTTGTACAGTTTGGATCTATAGATATATTCTTAATTAGATTTAACAAATCCCTATTGCTTTCAAAGTCGGCATTCAGAGTCCTTCCCGGCTCCCACTATGAATTTATGTGTAATAATAATAATTATCTTTCTATTATCCTAATAAAAATTCATATATAATAATGTGATTAATTAGTAAAGGCATTGGTAAAAATTTAACAAATCTTTATTTGCCTTCGAGTCATCATGCCAATTGTACAACCCGTATTCGACGAGGGGGCCCAGGACTAATTATAAGCCCCAAGACCTCAGAAGGTTGATCAGTGACCGGAAGGAATGATATCATCAAAGACTCGTGGATCTCATCTGAAGCTCGGCAATTCAGTCCATAAGCTCATCGGCGAGCTCATCCCGTGCTCTTCCTCCAGGCGACCTCCGGTCCAGCAAGCTCGACCTCGACGTGCTCATCTCTAGCGACCTCGTTCGGTTCGTCAGCTCCAGATATTCTCAAAACTAAGGTCATCCGAGAAACATGTACCTCATACACAAGTGGGGTGGGGTAGCTATTTGATGACTTCTCCCTCTGGATTGCCTATAAATTGGATCTCATGGCACAAGCAGAAGACACGTTGATCCCCCCTCCCCAAGGTTCCCTTAATCCCTATTTATTATCCGGTGTGTGGCGGGACCTCCTCGCTGCAGCACGCGAGTCTTGTTTGTATATAGGTCATCTAGAGTTGTTCCTTGGTTCTCGATTTTCTCTAGTTGTGTTTTGCTCGAATCGACCACCAGACAATTAACCTCTGGTCACTCTCTTTGGTCCGAACTTTTGTGAACCGGATTTCTCGGTTCCAACACTTTGATGCGGTGAGTGTTAACCGTGATCGGAGGAGGAAGCCTGTAGTGAGAGATCTCATGGCAAATCATGACGAGCGAGAGTTTGAGATAATCAACTTGCGAGCTCGAGGTGAGTTCGTGACGCGAGCTAACCTCATGATAGGATTCAAGTGGGGTATGAAGGAGACGTTTGTTAGATTATGACACCTCATCGCGCCCAGATCGTTAGGATCGTGCCATGTCACCGATCCGTGGGAGTAATTCTTTCCTAGTTTAGGATTATCTCTATATAGGAATTTAATTATGTGGAGAATATTTCTCAGGATGCCTATCCTATTTTGGCCAAACCTAAATTTGCCTATCTCTTATTTAGGAGTTTATTTCCTAATGGTGGAGATGCATTCTCATCCTATATATATAGGAGCTGGTTATAGCCGAAAATAGGAGAACTCTGATACATTCACGAGAGACAAGAAGGAGGAGGTGCAGGAGGCTTCTGTGGGCGGTGGTGCGGCGGCTTCAGCATCAATCCAGACGGAACGACATCAGGGGGGTCGATCCAGGCGGGATCGACATCCGGTCGTGCTAGCGGCGGCAACTCCGGTCGATCCAGGCGGGATCGGCATCCGGTCGTGCTAGCGGCGACAACTCCGGTCGATCCAGGCGGGATCGGCATCCGGTCGTGCTAGCGCCGACAACTCCGGTCGATCCAGGCGGGATCGGCATCCGGTCGTTCTAGCGGCGGCAACTCCGATCGGTCCAGGCGGGATCGACATCCGGTCGTGCTAGCGGCGACAACTCCGGTCAGTCCAGGCGGGACCGGCATCCGGTGGTGCTAGTGGCGACAACTCCGGTCGATCCAGGCGGGATCGACATCCGGTCGTGCTAGAGGCGGCAACTCCGGTCGGTCCAGGCGGGATCGGCATCCGGTCGTGCTAGCGGCGGCAAATCCGATCAGTCCAGGCGGGATCGACATCTGACCGAGCTAGCGGCGGCACATCCTGTCGGCTCCAGGTGGAGCGACATCTGGTCGGGTTCTATTCCGACGACCATGATTTGGTCTCTGTGTAACCTCTTTGTAACTCCTCAGTTTATCAGTGGATCTCTTCTGGCGCGCTCTCCCCGTGGATGTAGGAGCTCCTCTCCGAACCACGTAAATCTTTGTGTCGTCTGTGTGTGCTTGGAATTTTCACGTTTATTTATTTTTGCGTGATTGCTTTGCTCGATTTAATTTTCGTTGCGCTACCGCGGTACTCGGTCCGATTGCATAACAATTGGTATCAGAGCTAGGTTCCGCGGGGGTGATCATCTGGACGTTCCGGTTTTAGATTCAACGGTAGGTGACGACATCGGTCCGCTCCCTATCTTCTTAGATCTGATCCGTGAACATTATTAAGATTGCCCAGTAGCTCTGCGAGCAAAGCAATGACGGCAAAATTCGACATCTCAAGGTACGACGGCAAGTCTAGGAGAGAGGTCCTGTCGAATCCAGGAAAATCCCGGCTCCAAAATTCGGATCAATGCAGCCTGAGGTTACTGATCCTGCGGTCCAACTCCACGGCTCGAATAGCTAAAATAGGAGAGAGAAAATGACTAAGCACACCCCAGGTGCTCCAGCAGGGAGGTCCCGCCACATACCCGGAAGTTTGGGAGAAACTTCCCCTCCACAACCAAAAGATGGGCGAGGTACTAGACGGGCATGGACTTGGCGAGTATCCAGCTTGGGGGGACCTCGACTACTTCCAAAAAGGTGTCATTTCTAGTACCCCCGGGGGTCTATTTATAGAGAAATCCTAGGGGGGACAGGCGAGTATACAGCCTGCTCGCGAGTTACAAGGGCAACTCGCCCGTACTCGCGAGATACTCGCCCAAACTCGCCTCTGCTCGCGCCTTGCTCGCCTCTTGCTCGCCCCTTGTTCGCCCAACCCCTTGTTCGCCAAACTCGCCCCTTGCTCGCCCAGCTCGCCTCTTGCTCGCCCAGCTCGCCTCTTGCTCGCCCAGCTCGCCTCTTGCTCGCCCAGTTCGGTCTGCGAATAGGCGCCTCCTTAGGCCTTTCTAATCTCGACGAATTACGAGTAGTACACAATCCCCGCTTTTTTCGAGCTCGCTCGCGAGGTCGGAAAAACAATGTAGGACCCGTGGTTCAGAGAGATGGGCACTAGAGAGTAAAGGAGCGAGGTCCTTCCCAGGAGGGGATCTCAATTGTAAGAGGAAAAAGAGTCGAACCTCGCCGAGCTTAACTGGAGGAAGAGAGAACGCCGACACTTCCCGGGAGCTGAGCTCAACTGGAGGCAGATACAAGGTCGACACCTTCTAGGAGCCGAGCTCAACTAGAGGTGGAAAGAAGGTCGACACCTCGCAGGAGCCGAGCTCAACTGGAGGCGGATAGAAGGTCGACACCTTCTAGGAGCCGAGCTCAACTAGAGGTGGAGAGAAGGTCGACACCTTCTAGGAGCCAAGCTCAACTAGAGGTGGATACAAGGTCGACACCTTCTAGGAGCCGAGCTCAACTAGAGGTGATCTTTCTCCAATAGATTTGGGTCAACGGTAGGTGACGACATCGGTCCGCTCCCTATCTTCTCAGATCTGATCCGTGAACATTATTCAGATTGCCCAGTAGCTCTGCGAGCAAAGCAATGGCGGCAAAATTCGAGATCTCAAGGTACGACGGCAAGTCTAGGAGAGAGGTCTTGTTGAAGCCAGGAATATCCCGGCTCCAAAATTCAGATCAATGCAGCCCGAGGTTACTGATCCTGCGGTCCAACTCCACAGCTCGGATAGCTAAAATAGGAGAGAGAAAATGACTAAGCACACCCCAGGTGCTCCAGCAGGGAGGTCCCACCACATACCCAAAAGTTTGGGAGAAACTTCCCCTCCGCAACCAAAAGCTGGGCGAGGTACTAGACGGACATGGACTTGGTGAGTATCCAGCTTGGGGGGACCTCGACCACTTCCAAAAAGGTGCCATTTCTAGTACCCCTGATGGTCTATTTATAGAGAAATCCTAGGGGGGGACAGACGAGTATACTGCCTGCTCGCGAGTTACAAGGGCAACTCGCCCGTACTCGCGAGATACTCGCCCAAACTCACCTCTGCTCGCACCTTGCTCGCCAAGCTCGCCTCTTGCTCGCCCCTTGTTCGCCCAGCTCGCCCCTTGCTCGCCCAGCTCGCCTCTTGCTCGCCCAGCTCGGTTTGCGAATAGGCGCCTCCTTAGGCCTTTCTAATCTCGGTGAATTACGGGTAGTATAGGTCCGACTGCCTCTCAGGCTACAGGACTCTGCAGCATATGCTTTCCAAGCAATATCCTCAGATCTTGGTTCCTATGAAAAGGCTATAAAGAGCAGAGACCGCTCTCAGGGGAAAGCTATGAAGGACCAGTGGAGGAACATGACAAGTTTCGTGGCGAGGGAGTGCGCGCAAAGGAAAGGCCTTGGCGAAGGTAAAATCTCCGCAGCCGTAGAGGAGAAGGGCAGAAAGTCATCTCAGGAGTGCCCAGACACCGCAAAGGGAGCCATCTGGCTCAAAGGTCCCACCAAGGAACTTAGGATCACTCAGGAGAAGGTGGAGTTGCATAGTGAGAATTCGAGTGCGAGTCGTCTTGCAATAGACCCGGTCTATCGTACAAGAATAAAGCACGTCGGTGTGCGCCACCAGGAGTCGAGGGAGTTCGCTGGAGGTGGAGGCATGAAGTTGCGGGAGATATCTACGGAGGAAAAAGTTACGAGCATGCCAGAGAAATCAGTGAGAGGAGTCAAGTTCAAGAGCGGTCCTGACTTGGCTCAGACTGATGCATGTTGATCGTGATGACCCCAGGGAGAGGGGGTAGTTCGCCGGAGGGAGGAGATCCATGTTTCAGGTGGAGTCTGTCGTATGAGGCGTCAAGGTGGAGATTGTTAGATTATGACACCTCATCGCGCCTGGATCGTTAGGATCGCGCCATGTCACCGATCCGTGGGAGTAATTCTTTCCTAGTTTAGGATTATCTCTATATAGGAATATCATTATGTGGAGAATATTTCTCAAATTTTGGCCAAGCCTAAATTTGGCTATCTCTTATTTAGGAGTTTATTTCCTAATGGTGGAGATGCATTCTCATCCTATATATATAGGAGCTGGTTATAGCCGAAAATAGGAGAAATCTGATACATTCGTGAGAGACAAGGAGAAGGAGGTGCATGAGGCTTCTATGGGCGGTGTTGCGGCGACTTCAGCGTCAATTCAGACGGAACAACATCAGGGGGGGTCGATCCAGGCGGGATCGGCATCTGGTCGTGCTAGCGGCGGCAACTCCGGTCGATCCAGGCGGGATCGGCATCCGGTCATGCTAGCGCCGACAACTCCGGTCGATCCAGGCGGGATCGGCATCAGGTCATGCTAGCGGCGGCAACTTCGGTCGGTCCAGCCGGGATCGGCATCCGGTCGTGCTAGCGGCGGCAACTCCGGTCGGTCCAAACGGGATCGGCATCCGGTCGTGCTAGCGGCGACAACTCCGGTCGATCCAGGCGGGATCGGCATCCGACCGTGCTAGAGGCGGCAACTCCGGTCGGTCCAGGCGGGATCGGCATCCGGTCGTGCTAGCGGCAGCAAATACAGTCAGTCCAGGCGGGATCGGCATCTGGCCGAGCTAGCGGCGGCACATCCTGTCGGCTTCAGGTGGAGCGACATCTGCTCGGGTTCTATTCCGACGACCGTGATTCGGTCTCTGTGTAACCTCTTTGTAACTCCTCAGTTTATCAGTGGATCTCTTCTGGAGCGCTCTCCCCGTGGACGTAGGAGCTCCTCTCCGAACCACGTAAATCTTTGTGTCGTCTGTGTGTACTTGGAATTTTCACGTTTATTTATTTTTGCGCAATTGTTTTTGCTCGATTTATTCCGTTGCGCTACCGCGGTACTCGATCTGATTTCATAACAGACGTTTATGGGCTCTACTCGCACCTCGTGCCGAGGTTGCAACAGCCTCTCCGCCAGTCGTGACCTCGTCGGAGGATCTTATTTCGCCTAGGCGACCTTGGAAGGAGACCGCGACCAATCTAGAGGAGGAGCAACCTTGAAAGTGCACAGTTAACCACACTAGAATTCTCTAGGGGGGCGGTGAATAGAGATTTAAATAAATTTTGTGCAAAGTTAACAAATATATATATATATGTGTAATAATCACAGAATTAAGCTTCCCACACACACCAACAAGAATTAAGTAAATAAAGAAAGAAATAGCAAAATGAAAATCACAGCACAACACAAAGAAATATAGTGGTTCCCCAAACTTTGGGTAGTCCACTCTTCTACCCCCTTGGTAGGAATTCACTATCTTGCACTGAGTCTTTTGATAAGGAGACTCTTAGAACCAGCCTGAGTCTTTTGATAAGGAGACTCTTAGAACCAGTACAACTGAATTTTTTGAAGAGAGATTCTAAAAACTCTTTTACACAATTGAAGTTGAAATAAGAATGAGAAGAAGAATTAGAAGAAACAATTAAAACAAGAAAGAATCTTCTTCCTAGCAAGAAGATTAGAAGCACAAAAATAGTGAATGTAATCTCTCTTCTATAGTGAGAAGGAGATTGTAAGTTTTTCTCTCTTTTGTGAGAGCTTTCAGAATTTGCAGCAGAATGACTTCAGAAGGAGGAGAAGATGAAAGCTTTTTCTTTGCTGCAGCACACTATCTCTTTTCTCAGCTTTCTCACTCTTCACTTGGGAGCTCTTCCTCTTTTTCAAATGTATATGGTGGATCACTAGTTCTTATTCTCTGCCGACCTCCTCTTTATTTATAGCTCTGTTTCAAAAGATGTTGCTAAAGGGGAATAATCAATCAGCAATTAGAGAGAAAACGTTTCCATAATAATTAAATCTGTAGAAGGAAAGAATTCATTCTGATTTCAAATAATATTCATAATAATCTTAATCAAATTAGTCAAGAATCAAATAGAAGGAAAGACTGATTCAAAACGGCTATAAAAGAATAATATTATTCCATAAAAATCAGATCTACAGAAAGAAGGAAAGAGATCTGGCGTGTTTTTGAATTTCTTATAGAAATCGACGTACGTCGATTACTATTCGACATAAACGTTGATTTCATCCTGGCTGGACGTCGAGAGGAGAATAAGGAAGGTGCGTCGACTAAGGTGCGTCGACTTTATTAAATGCGTCGACTAGAAGTCAGAGGTACGTCGACAAAGATTACGTCGAATTCTTCTTAGAGTTACTTCGACTCATTCTGAGAGAAACGTCGACTACATTTCGACGTTGCGTCGAATACTATTCGACGCATATTTACTTAGCCTAAATTTTCATTCTTAGAATTTATATTCTACTCAATTCTAGGGGTTAAGATAAATCATTTCCCCAACAATCTCCCCCTATTTGTCTTAACCCTATTTAGAGAGAAATTGTATCAGCTTTTAATCAACACAGCAAAACATTTATATAGAGAAGAAATATGCTAAGTAATCAGAAGAAGGTAGAATCATATAAACAGACTTCATAATAAGTATTTAAGCATGGAAAGAAAAAAAATATAGATTGTATCAATTACATCATTCAGGAGGGGTAGGAGGAGTTTTTCTTTTCCTAGTGAATACTACTATTTTTGGAGAGGTGGGTTGCTCCTTCTCAGTAACAGGTGGTTCACTCAGCTCCCCCTGAGTCACAGCAGTTTGCTCCCCCTGAAATGGAACTTCCTTTTCTTCTACATTTACCTTTTCAGTTTCTTTCTCAGCTCTACTAGCCTCCCCTTGAAGGAGAACTACTTGTTGGGCAGCTTCTCTTGCTATAGAGAGTATACCTGTTATCTGCTCTTTAGTATGTAGCTCAGGTACAACTTCATTCCCAATGGTCTTGAGTAGATCAGTTTTTGAAGTAGGAAGGGACTTTTGAGAGAGAGAGATTTGTGACTTGAGGACTGCTCTTCATCTAATTTCTCCCCCTTCTTGACCTTCTTAGCCAAGGAGGTTAAGAAAGACTTGGTCACTTTAGAGGAAGAGACAGAGGTCTTCAAGCTTTGCACAGAGGCATTGACCCCATCTATTTGGGTTTGCATGTGCATGATGGAGGAGTGAGCTTGAGAGCAGTGTCCATCCAGCATGTCCTGAAATTTTTGGGCTGCTGACTGGATACACTAGGTGATGAGGTTTTCAGTGGATGGAGATGGTTCATGTTGTGTTGGAGGAGGAGGAGACAATAGAGGAGGAGGTGTATGTGATGAAGGTGGAGAGGGGACTGTATCATTTTGATGAGGTATATTTGATGGAGGAGGTGGAGGAATAAAGGAGGGTTGAGCAGGTGATTGAGTTGGTATTTGTGAAGGTGTGGATGATGGTGGTACAGAAGAGATGTCTGTATGAGGAGGAGGAGGAGGTGAAGATGGATGAGCAGGAGAGTTAGGAGGAGATGGAGTCCTTTCAGGAATGGCACCAGGCTTGGGGATTTGCCTGGTCCATTTTGAGAAGAGAGCAATGGACATCCTTTTGCCAGGAGGGATGAGAATTCCTTTTGACCTGCATAGGTCAGGGAAGGAGTGGAAGATGACTTGACTCATAATCCTCATGTAGGCATTCTCTTTGTGAGAATATATGTAGCCTATCATTTTGAGTAAGCAGCTGCCCCAGTCTACTTTCTTCTTCAGCACAAGGCCCCCATGAGATTCAGTTGCTTCCTGGGCACTGCATCATGGGCAGAGATCTTACATAGTAGTACTTTTCCTACTATGTCTGCCAGTAGCCTATACTCATCAAAAAAATCTATTTTCTTCAGATGGATTGGTCTATCTTTTGAGAATTTCATTGTGATTAGTAAATTCTTGATTTCATCAGGGGTGAGTTCCACAGGTTCATCACCTGATAAGGGAATGGTAAAGGAGATTTATTTAGTTACTCTTTTAGAAAATAACTTGCTTTCCCTATTTGATTTGAACAAGGATAATATTGGAATGTACCTGATGAAAGATCAAAGGTGTTCCTAATGTGTTCAGCAGAGATTGAGACAGGTGTCTCATATATTGTTCCAGTGATTTCTCCTTGTTCAGATATCTGAATATGAGTCATTAGCTCTGTGAGTTCTGTCTCCAGGAGCTTGCATCTTGTGGAGATGAGCTTATCTAGGCCAGCTTCAGTGAGGAGAGCTATGATGCTCTTATAATTTTCAGCGGCGGCCTGGAAGGATTCGAGGTCAATGTCGAAACCAGAGTTTATCTTGGGAGCCATTTTAGGTCAGTGAGAGAGAGGAAGAGATGGCTGGACTGAGAGGTAAGAAGGATGAAAGATGCAGAGTGCGAGAGGATTTCTAACTGAAGAGTTTATTTAAGTCAGGTGAAACGTCGAAACGAGACACAATTCAAGGCTTATTCGGTACTACAGTAGATGTGATCAAAAAATATTTTAATATTGCCGCTCTTTTTCATGAAGTCGACGTCGTCGAGTGGAATTCGACGTAAGCGTTGATATAGTCTGAGTTAAGATGTTAGGGTTTCCTATCGACGTATGCATCGATCGAAGTCGACGCATGCGTTGATTTTATTTATAATTATTGGTTATCGACGGTGCGTCGATTAATAAGTCTACGTGACTTTCATTTTGCCTGAAACTTCTTGGTTTCTCTTGAGAGATTATTTCTTCCTGCTCCTACTGTTTTCTAAGTCAGTCTTGGACTAATTTTATATTTATAAACAATTAGATTGATTGTGCCAACATTGTTTGGCAATGTGGCCAGTTTTATTGCTGATATAACATCTGACTATCTTTAGATTATGGGAATTTGAGTTTAGAGAGGGATAGTGGTGTTGATTAGGATAGAAATTTTGGTTAGGATAGAAGTTTTGATTAGGATAGAAATTATGATCAGGATGAATGGGTCCTGAATGAGGGTTAAGATGGAAAGTTTTTGGAGAATAGACATGTCCTGTAATTATGTTGCTCTGAGTTTTTATGCGTCGATATCTATTCGACGTATGTTGATAGTTGCGTCGATTTATATTCGACGCTTTCTCCAAATTGTGTTGATCTAAAATCATCGCATGTAAGAAGTTGCGTCGATTGGAAGTCGACGTACTTTTATTCAAGCGTCGAGTTGAGGTCGAAGCATCTGAGAGATTGCGTCGAGTAGAATTCGACGCACTATCATTCATGCGTCGATATGAAGTCGACGCAATTGTGTTTTCACAAATTTTATTTTTCCCTTTTTTCTGATTTTATTTCTTTATGAGTTGTTTCTTTTGGCTTAGTTGCCTTCTTAGAAGTAGTTTGAGAGTCTTTATCTGTATAGTATGATGTTTCATCAAAATAGTTTATCTCATTGAGGGAGTCTTCTTCCTTATTTTGTGAGTCTTCTTCTTGGTTTATTGATTTAGTGGGTTTAGTGAATTTAACAGGGCTCATCCAAGCAGGTTTGTTGGATGGAATTAGACTAGCTGAGGGATCAGCTCCTAGCCCAAGATTTTTATGTCTTCTTGTTTGTTTTTCTGTGATTTCTTTAAGTGTTTGGCTTCTCATTTTTATTGATTCTTCAAAAGCTTTTGCTTGGGATACCTTATTCTTAAGGAGCTGGTTTTCTATTTTAGCTCTCTCTATTTCTTTTTCTCTGATGTTAGCCCTTAACTCATAATTTTTAGAACAGGTATCCTCTATATTTCTCTAGTTTTTAATGACATTAATTTGTTCTTTTAGATTCTTAATTTCTTGTTTAGCTTTTAGTTGATCTAAACATAATCCTTTAAAATCATTTTTGAAATCATCACACAGAAAATCTATGTCATCAAAAATGCTTACCTCATCCTTATCCTCAGATTCCTCTATGAGAATAAGGCTATTGTACAACCCTTATTCTCCGAGGTAGGCCCATTCAAAGCCACGTAGGCTGAAGTCAAGGTCAAAGGGTCAGCACAGGAGCCGGCAGTCCAAGACACAAGGCAACTCAGCTAGCAGGAGCAAGAGGCGAGCTGGGCGAGCAAGAGGCGAGCTGGGCGAGCGAGGGGCGAGTTGGGCGAGCAAGGGGCGAGTATGGGCGAGCAAGGGGCGAGCTGGGCGAGCGAGGGGCGAGCTGGGCGAGCGAGGGGCGAGCTGGGCGAGCAAGGGGCGAGTATGGCGAGCAAGGGGCGAGTATGGCGAGCAAGGGGCGAGTATGGCGAGCAAGGGGCGAGCAGAGGCGAGCTTGGGCGAGTATCTCGCGAGCTTGGGCGAGTATCTCGCGAGCTTGGGCGAGTATCTCGCGAGCTTGGGCGAGTATCTCGCGAGTATGGGTGAGTATCTCGCGAGTATGGGCGAGTAGCCCTTGTAACTCGCGAGTAGAGGCAGTATACTCGCATGTACCCCCCCTAGGATTTCTCTATAAATAGACCCCCAGAGGTACTAGAAATGGCACTTGGGAAGTGGTCGAGGTCCCCCCAAGTTGGATACTCGCCAAATCCATGCCCGTCTAGTACCTCGCCCAGCTTTTGGTTGCGGAGGGGAAGTTTCTCCCAAACTTCCGGGTATGTGGTGGGACCTCCCTGCTGGAGCACCTGGGGTGTGCTTAGTCATTTTCTCTCTCCTATTTTAGCTATCAGAGCCGTGGAGTTGGACCGCAGGATCAGTAACCTCGGGCTGCGTTGATCCGAATCTTGAGGTCAGGATTTTCCTGGCGTCAACACTCCTCCCCTCTGCGTAGGGGGTCTTATGTAAAAAGGGACACTCCTCCCCTCAGTTTCCTTCTTCTTCAATGTCAATAATTTCCACACATGATCATACTGACGGGTGCTTTGGTAAAGCCCGTGAGTGCTTTTGTCTGACTAACAAACAGGATGATTCATGACGAGTTCGCCACCCAGGGAAAGCACATAAAGCTACTCGCGAGGTCTCCAAGTTGATGCTCGGCGAGCTCCTAGTCGCGGTGGTTTTCAAAGCTAGGATTCCGCGAGTTCCTACTCGCGATGATCTTCATCAAGGGCTTACATTCCACGAGGATGCTGACTCGTGACGTCTCAAAGCTGGTGTTCCGCGAGCTTCTACTCGCGATGATCTTCATGAAGGACTTATGTTCCATGAGAATGCTTACTCATGACGTCTCCAAGCTTGGTATTCTGCAAGCTTCTTATCACCGATGATCTCCTTCCGTCGGCTATGATCCATGAGGGGTCTTACTCATAAGGTGAAACAGGTTGGGTCGGCATTCAACACCCAAGTGGGATGGAGACCTGGGGATGGTGTGTTCCTTTGGAACCTCCCCGACTGTCAGTCCCCTTCATGGTGTGTTCTATGAGATGAAGAACTGCTCAGAAGTACCTAAAGACTCAACAAGGAGATCACTTGTCATCGAGAAGCTCGAACTGAAATAGGAGGGATCTTTCATCGTTCAATAGGCATTCGAGACTGGCAGAGACCGCCTGTAGAATCATGAAGGGGAATCGCTTGGGAATACCTGGAGCGGTAATGACCTGAAAAGGTTCTATCCCTGAGCGGGAAGGTCTATTCTCCCCCTCCTTGTGTTTATTCCATTTAAATAAAAATTCCTCGCCCCCTGAAACATGGGCCGCGAGAGTTGTTTTTCTCTTCTGGCAAGAGCTTTTTGAAGTAGGTGAAACCGATCTCCACGACAGGTTGGGAAACGAGCCTCCGACTTGATTCTCGTAAAACCCAGAACGGGTGATGGGACAATGCCTCGGTATACGTCCCCCTAAGTCCAAGCCTCTGCAATGACGGCCGAGATCAGCTCCCCCCTTGCACGTTGGCCGCGGTTCCCACCGACTGCATTTCTCATCCAACTGGTGAGATTATCAGGAGAAAGTCTGGACGCCGACCTCCCAACTCGTCGAAGCGATGATCGATTTACCTGACTGAGGGACCCTTGTATAAAGGTGTCATTTGACCTCTTGCAACAAAGCCTAATATCTCTTGTATTTTATTCCAATCATATGGGTTGGTGCGGTTAATCCCCTCTGATTGTTGAGTGATAGTATGAAGACTCTTCTGCAACCTGGCGACCGATTGGGGGACAGGTCTCCGACTCGACTCTCGTAAAAACCCAAGTCGGGTGGTGGGATAGCGCCTCGGGAGAGAGTCCTCCTAAGACCAAGCCTCTGCATTGACGGTCGAGATCAGCTCCCCCCTTGCACGTTGGCCGAGTTACCCCCCGACTGCACTTCCCATCCGGCTGGAGAGGTTATCAGAGGAGAGTCCGGACGCCAACCCCCCAGCTTGACGAAGAGATGATCGATTTGACCGATCAGCATTTAGCAAACGCAATAGGATGGAGGCCTCGGGATGGTTTGTCCCCTTGGACCTCTCCACCTCGAGTTGAGCTTGGCTCCTAGAAGGTGTCGACCTTCTCTCCACCTCTAGTTGAGCTCGGCTCCTAGAAGGTGTCGACCTTCTCTGCACCTCAAGTTGAGCTCGGCTCTTAGAAGGTGTCGACCTTGTATCCACCCCCAGTTGAGCTCGGCTCCTGCGAGGTGTCGACCTTCTCTTCACCTCTAGTTGAGCTCGGCTCCTAGAAGGTGTCGACCTTCTTTCCGCCTCTAGTTGAGCTCAGCTCCTAGAAGGTGTCGACCTTGTATCCACCCCCAGTTGAGCTCGGCTCCTGCGAGGTGTCGACCTTCTCTTCACCTCTAGTTGAGCTCGGCTCCTAGAAGGTGTCGACCTTCTCTCCACCTCTAGTTGAGCTCGGCTCCTAGAAGGTGTCGACCTTGTATCCACCCCCAGTTGAGTTCGGCTCCTGCGAGGTGTCGACCTTCTCTTCACCTCTAGTTGAGCTCGGCTCCTAGAAGGTGTCGACCTTCTCTCCACCTCTAGTTGAGCTCGGCTCCTAGAAGGTGTCGACCTTCTCTCCACCCCCAGTTGAGCTCGGCTCCTGTGAGGTGTCGACCTTCTCTCCACCTCTAGTTGAGCTCGGCTCCTAGAAGGTGTTGACCTTCTCTCCACCTCTAGTTGAGCTCGGCTCCTAGAAGGTGTCGACCTTGTATCCACCCCCACTTGAGCTCGGCTCCTGCGAGGTGTCGACCTTCTCTCCACCTCTAGTTGAGCTCGGCTCCCAGAAGGTGTCGACCTTCTCTCCACCTCTAGTTGAGCTCGGCTCCTAGAAGGTGTCGACCTTGTATCCACCCCCAGTTGAGCTCGGCTCCTGCGAGGTGTCGACCTTCTCTTCACCTCTAGTTGAGCTCGGCTCCTAGAAGGTGTCGACCTTCTTTCCGCCTCTAGTTGAGCTCGGCTCCTAGAAGGTGTCGACCTTGTATCCACCCCCAGTTGAGCTCGGCTCCTGCGAGGTGTCGACCTTCTCTTCACCTCTAGTTGAGCTCGGCTCCTAGAAGGTGTCGACCTTCTCTCCACCTCTAGTTGAACTCGGCTCCTAGAAGGTGTCGACCTTCTCTCCACCTCTAGTTGAGCTCGGATCCTAGAAGGTGTCGACCTTCTCTCCACCTCTAGTTGAGCTCGGCTCCTAGAAGGTGTCGACCTTGTATCCACCCCCAGTTGAGCTCGGCTCCTGCGAGGTGTCGACCTTCTCTTCACCTCTAGTTGAGCTCGGCTCCTAGAAGGTGTCGACCTTCTTTCCACCTCTAGTTGAGCTCGGTTCCTAGAAGGTGTCGACCTTGTATCCGCTTCCAGTTGAGCTCGGCTCCTGCGAGGTGTCGACCTTGTCTCCACTTCCAGTTGAGCTCGGCTCCTGTGAGGTGTCGACCTTCTCTCCACCTCTAGTTGAGCTCGGCTCCTAGAAGGTGTCGACCTTCTCTCCACCTCTAGTTGAGCTCGGCTCCTAGAAGGTGTTGACCTTCTCTCCACCTCTAGTTGAGCTCGGCTCCTGCGAGGTGTCGACCTTGTCTCCACTTCCAGTTGAGCTCGGCTCCTGCGAGGTGTCGACCTTCTCTCCACCTCTAGTTGAGCTCGGCTCCTAGAAGGTGTCGACCTTGTATCCGCTTCCAGTTGAGCTCGGCTCCTGCGAGGTGTCGACCTTCTCTCCACCTCTAGTTGAGCTCGACTCCTAGAAGGTGTCGACCACCTCTCCACCTCTAGTTGAGCTCGGCTCCTAGAAGGTGTCGACCTTGTATCCACCTCTAGTTGAGCTCGGCTCCTAGAAGGTGTCGACCTTGTATCCACCTCTAGTTGAGCTCGGCTCCTAGAAGGTGTCGACCTTGTATCCACCTCTAGTTGAGCTCGGCTCCTAGAAGGTGTCGACCTTCTCTCCACCTCTAGTTGAGCTCGACTCCTAGAAGGTGTCGACCTTCTTTCCACCTCCAGTTGAGCTCGGCTCCTGTGAGGTGTCGACCTTGTATCCGCCTCCAGTTGAGCTCGGCTCTTGCGAGGTGTCGACCTTCTCTCCGCCTCTAGTTGAGCTCGGCTCCTAGAAGGTGTCGACCTTCTCTCCGCCTCTAGTTGAGCTCGGCTCCTAGAAGGTGTCGACCTTCTCTCCGCCTCTAGTTGAGCTCGGCTCCTAGAAGGTGTCGACCTTGTATCCACCTCCAATTGAGCTCGGCTCCTGCGAGATGTCGACCTTCTCTCCGCCTCTAGTTGAGTTCTGCTCCTAGAAGGTGTCGACCTTGTATCCACCTCTAGTTGAGCTCGGCTCCTAGAAGGTGTCGACCTTCTCTCCACCTCTAGTTGAGCTCGGCTCCTGATAACTTCCCAAAAGAAGTCATCTTAGTACCACATTCGTATTATTTTATGGTTATAATCCATATAATATTGATTAAAAAGTCACAAAATGATAAACATTTAATTTGGCAATTAAGTTTAAAGATAATTCTCATTCTATTTGATTTTATGTTAGGAAAGGAGAATACGTGCATTAATCATGGGAGTTAAAGTTATCATCATGGCTAAGAAGAGGATTCAAGAAGATTCCAACTTGCCAAAAGAAGAATTTTTGAAGAAAAATCACGAAATAAAATTTGTTGCAACAAATTCTGACATTTGTTGCAACAAAACCGGCAGTTACAAATTTTCAGCAATTCGAAAATATTCAAATTTGGGCTGTTACATTCGTATTGAGGAGCATTTATTCAGCAATTATGACCAGCAATCAAGGCACGCCAGGGTGGAAAGCTATTATATATTCCCCTCCATGATGGAAGGAGGCGACACACGAATTTGAGGAGGAAATTAAGGGTGGATTTCGGCCATTGGAGAGAGAAGGAGGAAGTAACCTTCCATTTGCAGGAAATTTAGGAAAAATTCCGAAATTCCTTCAATATGTATTGTAAGATCTTTCTTATTTTGGATTTCTTTTTCTCTATTATGAACTAAATCTCTCAAGTCTTGTATGATGAGAGTATGACAATTTTTATGATGAATAATTACTTATAATCTTGTTGTTGTTGTTTGAATTATTTTATTCGGGTTATGATTTCATTCTTGAAACTCTAGATTTATGGATTTTATTCTTTTTGCGTGTCGAGAATCGAGAGATGAGATACGGTTTTGAGTAAAATTCTACTTTCTACATCACGAGAATCGAGAGAAGAGTGGTGTAAATCTTTAATCTGAGTTTCCTTTATTTCACGAACACTTTGAGAATCGAGAGAGGAGAAGTGTGAGTTTCATAACTCTAATTTAGATGAAAAGTGAGAAAGAGATTTCCTCTTTTCGCTAAGTGACTACGGTTGCCGCTTCGCACAATATTTCTCAATTCAATTAAGTTAGAGATAACTAGGGGAATTGAAATATTGAGATTTCCAACATCGAGAGATTAGGATTTCTCCGTTTAAAATTGTTACAAGATAATTCGTAGAACATTCACATAAGATAAATCATAAAAGTTCATCATATTAATTGTCAGAAATCAAAATACAAGACTGCTTTCCTCAACTGATTTTAAAATAAAAAGTATTTTTATTTTTATTAAAAGTAATTCAGCTTTTCAAATTTTTATTTTAATATTGTTTAATTTTCTAAAAATCTCATTGTGATTCGCTTGAATTTAAAGAAACGGATTAGCTAGTACTTGCAAGCGCTAATTCTATCACCTCTCCGAGGGAACGATCTCACTCACTCTTTATTACTTGATCGGCACGTACACTTGCGTTTATAGCTCTATTTTGCGCGCATCAAGTTTTTGGCGCCGTTGCCGGGGAGGTGCGACGAATTCAGTGTTTTTCTTGCAATATTAGTAACCCTTAGTATTTGGAGGTCAAGCTTTAATTTAAGTTAATTTCAACTTAGTTTTTCTTTTGAAATCTGTTAGTGTATGTCCAGGTATCGCTTGGTAGAATTAGTACCATTAAACTCAGAAATTGAACGAACCTGCAGACGTAATAGGAAGACCTCTAGATTGGAACATTTAAATCACCCAACAATGGATTTAAATAATCAAAACCATCAAAATTTAGAAGACGAGGTTCATCAAGGTGGGCAAGATTTAGGAGGTCAAGTAGACCAAAATGGGCAACACGTAGAGCAAAGAAGAACTTGTCGTGATTATAACATGCCTTATCGGGGAGGGGTACAATTTAGTATCGCTAGACCCGCAATCGAAGCTAATAATTTCAAAATTGACTCAACTGCTATGCAACTTGTCCAAAATAATAAATTTGCTGGTCATAATCATGAAGACCCCAATTCACATTTAAGAACGTTTATAGAAATATGTGATACGTTCAAAATTAACGGTGCTTCCGACGAAGCCATTAAATTGCGATTATTTCCTTTCTCCCTGGAAGGGAAAGCTAAAGATTGGTTGAATTCGTGGCCTCATGGTTCTATAACTACTTGGGCCATTTTAATTGAAAAATTTTTAGCCAAATATTTCCCCCCTTCCAAAACCGCTAAGTTAATGAGGGATATCTCCACGTTTATGCAAGCGAATGGAGAAACTCTCTACGATGCGTGGGAACGCTTTAAGGAATTACTTAGAAAATGTCCTCATCATGGACTAGCTATCCACCAACAAGTGTGGACCTTCTATAATGGCCTCCAGACGTCTACAATGATACAAGTAGATGGAGCTGCAGGAGGATCTCTAATGAATAAATATCCGGAGGATGCTTACGGTATTTTAGAAGACTTATCTTCTAATAATTACCATTCTTTTGAACGCCAAGCACAACCTTCCACCACAGCCGGATTATACCAAGTTGATCAATTTACGTCATTTGCAGCACAAATGGCGTCCCAATTTAATTCGATTAATAAAAGATTAGATGCGTTGACTATAAATCCAAATCAAATGAACTCTCAAGTTAATAGCTTAACCACTCCCATGGTCTCCTCTAATCCTACTTTAACAATAGAACAACTTGTAGGAGGAAGCGAAGAAGTAAATTACATAGGAGGACAATATAAACAAAACCCAAATCAAAATCACTATAACCCCGATTGGAGAAATCATCCTAATTTCTCTTGGAAAAATAGTGGTAATGGGTCAACACCAACTCATTTATTTAATTCTAATCCTAACACTCACCAAAGCCATCATCCTAATCAGGTGGGAATTTCAAGGAAAGTAACTGACGATTTTATCATGGAATCAATTCAAAAAAATGAAGCACGTTTCACAAGTCTAGAAGGATCCATGCGGATGATTGAGTCTCAATTGGGACAAATAGCTGCGACTTTAAGTATGAGAACACCGGGCGCATTACCCACGGATACTACTCCCAATCCCAAGGGAGATAACCATCAATGTAAAGCAATAACATTACGTAGTGGAAAAGAGTTGGTGAGCGATAAAATGGATGATCTATTAGGAAATAATAACATTAATGCTAATACTAACATCAACCCTTCGAATAAGTCAACTGAGGAAATAATCATAGAAGAAAATAAAATTGAAGATGAAGGAGGCATTTTAGGAGAGAACATAAAGAAAAAAACTGCAAATCCTCCTAATGAAAAAGAAAATAAAATCATTTATCCACCTCCACCATTCCCTCAAAGATTAAGGAAGAGTAAACTTGATCAACAATTTCAGAAATTTCTAGAAATCTTTAAAAAACTTCAAATTAACATCCCTTTTGCCGAAGCCTTGGAGCAAATGCCAAGTTACGTGAAGTTCATGAAAGATATTCTAAATAAAAAAAGAAAATTTGGTATAAATGAAACGGTAGCACTTACACATGAGTGTAGTGCAATTCTACAAAAGAAATTACCACCTAAGTTAAAAGATCCCGGAAGCTTCACCATTCCTTGTTCCATTGGATTTCAATTCGAAGGAAAGGCTTTGTGTGACTTAGGCGCAAGTATAAATTTAATGCCGTTATCAATTTATAAGAAATTGGGATTAGGAGAGATAACTAAAACGTCTTTAACTTTACAATTGGCCGATAAATCTCTTACTTTTCCAAAAGGTATTGTGGAGGATGTTTTAGTTAAAGTAGAAAAGTTTATTTTTCCGGCGGATTTTGTAGTGCTTGACATGGAAGAAGATAAGGAAGTACCTATCATAGTAGGCCGACCCTTCTTGGCAACCGGGAGAACGTTGATTGACGTTCATAAAGGAGAACTCACCATGAGAGTGAACGATGAACAAGTGACATTCAATGTTCTCAAGGCCATGAAATTTCCTGAGCAAGAGGTAGATCGGATGGAAGAAATAAATAGTCTAACACTTTATGAATTTAAGAAAAATTATGAACTTGATAATGATGAAGAAGAATTGAATTTTTTATCAGATTTTGATGAAATTCCCGAGGTTGAGGAAGGGAGCAAAGATTGTCGAATGGTTTTCTCTCGAAATCCGGAACCATTAGAAATGGGAGAGGGACCACGAGCGCCCGAGCCGTCAATAAAAACACCACCCGTTCTTGAACTTAAACCTTTACCGGAACATCTATCTTATGCGTATTTAGGAGAGAATGACACGTTGCCGGTCATAATTAACTCCAACTTATTGCCGGAACAACATCAACAATTAATAAATCTTTTGAAGCAATATAAATTGGCCATAGGTTGGACTATAGCAGATATTAGAGGAATTAGTCCTTCGTTATGCATGCATAAAATTCTGTTAGAAGAATCATATAAAGGATCCATAGAACCTCAACGACGCCTTAGTCCGCCCATGAAGGAGGTAGTAAAGAAAGAAATAATTAAATGGTTAGATGCTGGAATAATCTATCCCATCTCCGATAGCCCTTGGGTCTCCCCCGTTCAATGTGTACCCAAGAAAGGGGGCATGACGGTAATAAAGAATGACAAAAATGAATTAATCTCGACTAGGACTATTACGGGATGGCGAATATGCATGGATTACCGGAAACTTAATAAAGCTACTAGAAAAGACCATTTTCCATTACCCTTCATAGATCAAGTTCTTGATAAATTATCTGGTAATGATTTCTTTTGTTTCTTAGACGGGTATTCCGGATATAACCAAATCACTGTAGATCCGGAAGACCAAGAAAAGACAACCTTCACATGTCCCTACGGAACGTTCGCATTTAGGAGAATGCCGTTTGGTTTATGCAACGCACCGGCCACTTTTCAACGTTGCATGATCGCTATATTTTCTGATCTTATGGACCATGGCATAGAAATTTTTATGGATGATTTTTCCATCTTTGGAAAAACTTTTGATGAATGTTTATTTTGTTTAGAAAAAGTTCTTACTCGTTGCGTAGAAACTAATTTGGTTTTAAATTGGGAAAAATGTCATTTCATGGTGCGTGAGGGGATAGTTCTTGGACATCATGTTTCGAAAAATGGATTAGAAGTTGATAAAGCAAAAATTGAGGTAATAGAAAAATTACCGCCACCAAAGAATATAAAAACCTTACGAAGTTTCTTAGGGCATGCAGGTTTTTATAGGAGATTTATCAAAGATTTTGCTAAAATCGCTAAACCCTTAAGCAGTTTATTAGAAAAAGATGTTAAGTTTGATTTTAATGATATTTGTCTATTTGCGTTTAATCAACTTAAAACTCGACTGATTTCAGCACCAATTATAGTGGCACCCGATTGGGGAGAGCCTTTTACACTTATGTGTGATGCTAGCGATTACGCCGTCGGAGTTGTTTTAGGCCAAGTTCGAGAGAAGATATTTTACACAATTGCCTACGCTAGCAAAACCTTAATAGAAGCTCAAATCAATTATACCACTACCGAAAAAGAATTATTAGCCGTAGTGTTCGCTTTTGAAAAATTCAGATCTTATCTCCTTTGTACTAATGTAATTGTATTTACGGACCATGCGGCTATTCGATATCTCATGGAGAAGAAAGATGCTAAACCAAGATTGATCCGTTGGGTTTTATTATTACAAGAATTTGACCTTGAGATTAAGGATAGGAAAGGGGTAGATAACCCAGTTGCTGATCACTTATCAAGAATAAAATCTACAAACCCTTCACCTCAATTGGAAATTAATGAAAAATTCCCCGATGAAAGAATTTTAGCTGTTCATGAATTTCCAATACCTTGGTATGCTGATTTTGTAAATTACCTAGCAAGTAAAATCATCCCTTCTGATTTTAATTTTCAACAAAAGAAAAAATTTTTGCATCAAGTGAAATCTTATGTTTGGGACGATCCATACTTATTTAAAATTGGTGCGGATGGGATGATAAGACGGTGTGTTATGGAAGGAGAAATAAAATCTATTTTAGAGAAATGTCACAACTCACCTTACGGAGGGCATTTTATGGGAAATAGAACAGCCATGAAAGTATTAGAGTCAGGATTCTTTTGGCCCACTTTATTTCATGATGCTAGAGAATTTGTCAAACAATGTGATCATTGTCAAAGGCATGAAAATATCCAAAAAAATGGGTCTTTACCGATGAACACAATTCTAGAGGTCGAACTATTTGATGTTTGGGGTATTGACTTTATGGGACCTTTTGTCAATTCGAATGGTCATCTTTTCATTCTTCTAGCTGTTGATTATGTTTCAAAATGGGTTGAAGCAATTGCTACAACTAAAAATGATGCGAAGATAGTTCTTCATTTCTTAAAGAATTTTATTTTCAATCGTTTTGGGACCCCTAGAGCAATTATAAGTGACGGAGGAAGCCACTTTTGTAATCATCAATTTACTAAACTTCTAAGGAAATATGGGGTCAATCATAAAGTAGCTTTAGCATATCATCCTAAAACAAATGGACAAGCGGAAGTTTCTAATAGGGAGATTAAGAATATCTTAGCAAGAACTGTTAGTGTCAATTGTAAAGATTGGGCTCACAAGCTTAATGACGCTTTATGGGCATATAGAACTGCTTATAAGACGCCGATTGGTCTAACCCCTTATAGATTAGTGTTCGGAAAAGCTTGTCACTTACCTTTGGAGCTAGAACACCGAGCACATTGGGCTATCAAAAAGATTAATTATGATTATCAAGATGCTGGGAAACAAAGAATATTACAATTACATGAATTGGAGGAAATCAGAATGAATGCGTATGAAAGTTCGAGGATTTACAAAGAAAAAACGAAAAAGTGGCACGATCAACGTCTGAGTGATAAACAATTCGAACCAGGGCAATTAGTTCTACTGTTCAATTCTCGCTTAAAACTATTTCCTGGAAAATTAAAAACACGTTGGTCGGGACCATTTAGAGTGAAAGAAGTATATCCTTACGGCGCAATCACTATAGTAAATGAGATTGACAATTCAGAATTTAAGGTAAGTGGCGAACGTTTAAAAATATATCGAAATGGTGACAATGAGAGATTGGTGTCATCCGTTCGATTAAAATGAAGTGAAATGGACAAAGGTCCGGCCAGGACTTTAACCGAGGCGCTTCTTGGGAGGCAACCCAAGTTCAATATTTAGTTTAACTCTAAAAATATATTTCGAAATTCTGTAGCTCTGTAGTTTAATATTTAGTTATTCACAAAAATTTTGTCTAAACAAAAATTCAAAATCGGTAACATCATTATTGGACTCCATCCTTGGGCTTGCACAGTTCTAAAATAGGATAACCTGTAATTGTGCGCTCAAACCGCGACATTCCCTAATTTCCGCCCCATCTATTATGATCGGTAAATTAAGACAACCTAATTAACGGCTAATCGAAACAGCCGTTTTGTATAAAAAAGTCGAAACCCGCAAATTTCATTCCGACCTAGAACAACGCCTTTACCTTTCCTGGCTTCCGCAACATCGCGACTCTTCCCCAACCCGTCGCACTGGACAACACGGCGCCCCGACTACGCCGACGGCGAGCTTCGAAGGCCCTAGTCATCGTCCCAAGTCCTCCAATCACTGGTACGTCGTCTCCTTTGTGTTCCATTACGCTCCATTCCACATTAGGTTAAGATTTTAGCAAACCTTTTTACCTATAGAACCCATGGCCCCTACGAAGAAGGAACATGTGAAGAGGGTGGCTACCAAGAATCTGCGATTTGTTAGTAATGAAGCTCAGGCTCTGTTCGAGAAGATCAAAAAGAAACGCGCAATCTATGAAAGGGGTTTTGTCTTGGAACAACAACAATGGAGTATTATGTTGGAAGCACAAATTAACAACCAGGGCTGGACGTCATTCTGCAGTCCCCGAACGGAAGCTGTCTTACCATGGGTATACGAGTTCTACTCCAATGCCAGATTTCAGAAGAATGACATTACCATGGTAAGGGGAAAGGAGGTCAATTTTTCTGCACGTTATCTGAATGAATTTCTAGATCTGAAAACTAAGGGTAGTGATGAGTACTCCTCGCTGAAATCTTCACTGTCCCCAGATGACATTGCTACGGTCCTTTGTGTTAATAAGGATGATCTTTGGGCAAATACTGTCAAACACGTCTTCAAGGCCGCTAGTTTCACTAGAGAAGCTAAGGTTTGGTTGCTTTTCATCAATTCCAGCCTTTTACCAACCAAGAACCCAAACAATGTATCCTTGGATAAGGCTTTGTTGATTTACTGCATAATACAAGGAATTCCGATCAATGTAGGAAGAATAATATGTGAGCAGATTAGGGCCAAAGCATCTTCAGACAAGGGGACTCACTTATGGTTTCCTACCTTAATTACTGAGCTTTGTCAGCATATGGGAGTAAGCATGGGGGATGGGGATTTAGTCACCACCGTCTCACGTCACATCACGCAGAATGTAGTCACTTCAAATATTAAAGTATTGGATGATCCCAAAATGCCACCAAAGCGTGCAGTTGGTGCCTCTTCGAGCAAGCGTCAAAAGACCCATGAAGATACTTCTCAGGAGCCGAAAGGAAACGATATTATCTTGGCAACATTACAGTACATGAAACAGCACCAAAGAAATCACCACATGGTAGTAGAGGCACGGTTGCTTGCGATCCTTCGAAATCAAAATCTACTCCTTCGACATAATCTACTGCCAGTGGGAAATCCAAGCTTACCTTTCCTTAGGCCGTTCGATGATGACGGCTACCTGTTGAATTCCCGAGGGAAGCGTGCGGACCCTTCATTGCCAGAAGCGGCTGATAACGATTCCAGTGAGGATGATGAGGATGCCTATGTTTTCAACGATGACGACGAGGAGGAGGAAGACCAAGACGGGGATGATCACGTGGATGATATCGCGGACAGCGACGACGAAGAATAGTGTTTTTATAAAACACTTTTAGTTTTTTCTAATGCTTGCATTATCTTTTTGAAAGACTCTCTTATGGCTTGATGCTTTATCTAATTCTATAACTGATGCTACAATTATATTTTGGTTTACTTTCATTAAGGATTTTGTGCATGGTGATTATTACTTGTGCTATGGCTATTGGAAAAATGTTTGATTATTAACTTGCAGATGATGGCTCAAAAGAGGGACATCTTCATTATGCTCTTCATCCTCATTTTGGGGAAACGCAAAAATTCAAACAGGAGAGGATGATTGAGTACTGCGGTTTAATCAGGGGAGGCTTACAACTTTGATTTCCTTTCTAATCATTTATTGAACTTTTTATTTTCAAAACTTTTGATAAAAATATTTAACACCTATTGCTAGGGTCTAGCAATGTATTATGTGTGGGGGGGTTATCCTCCACCAAATGGATGATGAACATATTATTAATCTCGAGTTTGATAAACTTTACTTTAGAAACCGTTGTTTTGAAAATTACTCTAGATATTCAATTTAAGTTGACCAATAGGCTAACTAATCCTAAAAGTTCAGATTATGACCTTAAAGTTAGTAAGATTTTTTTTAAAGCTCTATTCCTCTTATGCACTTTATTCCTTAAAAGAATTTATCTTCTTTAAAATTTTTTTTGGAACTTCTGAAATTAAGAGTGAAAGAGGGAGTAAGAACTGAGTCAATGATTTAAGCCAAGACATTGACATTGGGCAGTTAATTGATAAAATGATTAGGGTCATCTTTGAGTCTCTTTGCACTATAAACGCCTACTTTTTGATCATCCACTATCTCTTGAGCTTGAGCCCTTTTGATACAATCAACCAAGCATAAATTTCCTACTCTTTTTCTCTAGTTATTTCTTAATAAACTTTTCAAATTTTGGGTGTTTAATATAAAATAAAATAATTTGGATAAGTGTCATAGTGATATGTGGCCTAAATATGTGTACACCTATTTGGAATGATCCCAACTATGGGCATAAAAAAGAAAAGAAAAACAAAAGAAATTGATAAGTGTCATAGTGATATGCGGCCTAAATATGTGTACACCTATTTGGAATGATCCCAACTATGGGCATAAAAAAAAAAAAAAAAAATGTGTGTTGTGATATGAATTAAACCCCATGATTTGGAAAATTATTAAGATTTTTAACTAGGAAAAAAATTCTTCTATAAAAATCTAAACCACGAAAGTCCTAGCCAAGCCAAAGTCCAAAACCTAGTATATACCCATATTATTTTCTATCAATTGACCCACCAAACTCGTGTGGAGGCCATATCAAAAATTCAGCCTATTCTCACTCTTTTCTTTTGATGATGAAATTTTGAAAAGAATGCTAAAGGAGTAAATAATTTTAAGGAACATCACACACTACACTAGAGCTTTATCTTTTATCAAACTAATGAATTGGTTATCATTTGAAATCTTAATGATTGACTAGTCTATTAATCCTTATATGCGAATCCCTTGAGTAAGTTTGAATTCAATTGGGTTCCAAAAGTAAAGTGAATAAAATTTCTTGTTTGTCATCCATGTCTTCAATGCTTCATCTTTGCTAGAGACTAGCAAAGAAATATGTGTGGGGGTGTGATAACTTCCCAAAAGAAGTCATCTTAGTACCACATTCGTATTATTTTATGGTTATAATCCATATAATATTGATTAAAAAGTCACAAAATGATAAACATTTAATTTGGCAATTAAGTTTAAAGATAATTCTCATTCTATTTGATTTTATGTTAGGAAAGGAGAATACGTGCATTAATCATGGGAGTTAAAGTTATCATCATGGCTAAGAAGAGGATTCAAGAAGATTCCAACTTGCCAAAAGAAGAATTTTTGAAGAAAAATCACGAAATAAAATTTGTTGCAACAAATTCTGACATTTGTTGCAACAAAACCGGCAGTTACAAATTTTCAGCAATTCGAAAATATTCAAATTTGGGCTGTTACATTCGTATTGAGGAGCATTTATTCAGCAATTATGACCAGCAATCAAGGCACGCCAGGGTGGAAAGCTATTATATATTCCCCTCCATGATGGAAGGAGGCGACACACGAATTTGAGGAGGAAATTAAGGGTGGATTTCGGCCATTGGAGAGAGAAGGAGGAAGTAACCTTCCATTTGCAGGAAATTTAGGAAAAATTCCGAAATTCCTTCAATATGTATTGTAAGATCTTTCTTATTTTGGATTTCTTTTTCTCTATTATGAACTAAATCTCTCAAGTCTTGTATGATGAGAGTATGACAATTTTTATGATGAATAATTACTTATAATCTTGTTGTTGTTGTTTGAATTATTTTATTCGGGTTATGATTTCATTCTTGAAACTCTAGATTTATGGATTTTATTCTTTTTGCGTGTCGAGAATCGAGAGATGAGATACGGTTTTGAGTAAAATTCTACTTTCTACATCACGAGAATCGAGAGAAGAGTGGTGTAAATCTTTAATCTGAGTTTCCTTTATTTCACGAACACTTTGAGAATCGAGAGAGGAGAAGTGTGAGTTTCATAACTCTAATTTAGATGAAAAGTGAGAAAGAGATTTCCTCTTTTCGCTAAGTGACTACGGTTGCCGCTTCGCACAATATTTCTCAATTCAATTAAGTTAGAGATAACTAGGGGAATTGAAATATTGAGATTTCCAACATCGAGAGATTAGGATTTCTCCGTTTAAAATTGTTACAAGATAATTCGTAGAACATTCACATAAGATAAATCATAAAAGTTCATCATATTAATTATCAGAAATCAAAATACAAGACTGCTTTCCTCAACTGATTTTAAAATAAAAAGTATTTTTATTTTTATTAAAAGTAATTCAGCTTTTCAAATTTTTATTTTAATATTGTTTAATTTTCTAAAAATCTCATTGTGATTCGCTTGAATTTAAAGAAACGGATTAGCTAGTACTTGCAAGCGCTAATTCTATCACCTCTCCGAGGGAACGATCTCACTCACTCTTTATTACTTGATCGGCACGTACACTTGCGTTTATAGCTCTATTTTGCGCGCATCAGCTCCTAGAAGGTGTCGACCTTCTCTCCACCTCTAGTTGAGCTCGGCTCCTAGAAGGTGTCGACCTTGTATCCACCCCCAGTTGAGCTCGGCTCCTGCGAGGTGTCGACCTTCTCTTCACCTCTAGTTGAGCTCGGCTCCTAGAAGGTGTCGACCTTCTCTCCGCCTCCTGTTGAGCTCGGCTCCTGTGAGGTGTCGACCTTTTCTCGCCAGAAAGACAGCTCGTCGAATAAGGGTTGGATGATTCTTTCCGAGCAACTATGTTACTCGCAAAGAGTGGGGATTGTGTACAACCCTCATTCTCCGAGGTAGGCCCATTCAAAGCCACGTAGGCTGAAGTCAAGGTCAAAGGGTCAGCACAGGAGCCGGCAGTCTAAGACACAAGGCAACTCAGCCAGCAGGAGCAAGAGGCGAGCTGGGAGAGCGAGGGGCGAGCTGGGCGAGCGAGGGGCGAGCTGGGCGAGCAAGGGGCGAGCTGGGCGAGCAAGGGGCGAGCTGGGCGAGCGAGGGGCGAGCTGGGCGAGCAAGGGGCGAGTATGGCGAGCAAGGGGCGAGTATGGCGAGCAAGGGGCGAGTATGGCGAGCAAGGGGAGAGCAGAGGCGAGCTTGGGCGAGTATCTCGCGAGCTTGGGCGAGTATCTCGCGAGCTTGGGCGAGTATCTCGCGAGTATGGGCGAGTAGCCCTTGTAACTCGCGAGCAGAGGCAGTATACTCGCCTGTACCCCCCCCCCCCCCCCCTAGGATTTCTCTATAAATAGACCCCCAGGGGTACTAGAAATGGCACTTGGGAAGTGGTCGAGGTCCCCCCAAGTTGGATACTCGCCAAATCCATGCCCGTCTAGTACCTCGCCCAGCTTTTGGTTGCGGAGGGGAAGTTTCTCCCAAACTTCCGGGTATGTGGTGGGACCTCCCTGCTGGAGCACCTGGGGTGTGCTTAGTCATTTTCTCTCTCCTATTTTAGCTATCAGTGTCGTGGAGTTGGACCGCAGGATCAGTAACCTCGGGCTGCGTTGATCCGAATCTTGAGGTCAGGATTTTCCTGGCGTCAACAGCTATTTTCTTTATCATCTTCAGAAGAGATGATTCCTTCTGATTATGTCTCACTCCATGATTTAGCACCATATTCTTCCTTTGAGCTTTCAAGAGCCATTAAGCATAGGTCTTCTTGCTTAGACTCTTCATTGTCACTTTTGGATGAGGTGTTGTCCTCAGAATCTGTTTCACTCCAAGCTTCTACAATGAAGCCTCTTTCTTTCTTCTTCCCCTTTTTCTTGACATCTTTCTTTTTCAGATCTTTCTTTTTCTCAGTATTTTCTGGACATTCTGGTGCAATGTGTCCAGTTTTCCCGCAGGAATAACAAATGATTTCTTTAGTAGGAGTTTTATCATACCTTGGTTTTGATTCTCTCCTTCTAGACCCATCTGTCCTGACCCATTTCTTGAATCTTCTGGCCAGGAGGCTGAATAATTCTTCTTCAGTGACAGAGGTCTCTTCTTCAGTTGCTTTCAAAGCAATGTTTCTATCTTTTGAGGAGGTTGGAGTGCTTCCTCTTCTTTCCTTCTCTTCTCTGGTTTTCAGCAGTTGCTCATAGGATTTGAGTTTTCCTAAGAGGGCATCTGTTGAGATTTCCTTTTGTCCTCTTGTATCTCTTATTGCCCATATTCTTGAGTCCCATGAACTTGGGAGACTCATTAACACTTTGTCATTGATCTCTGTGAGAGATCTCTCTCTATCCAGGCTCCTTAATTGATTGATGATCAGACTGAATCTGTCATACATCTCAGATATGCTTTCTTCATGCTTCTTTTGAAAGTTCTCATATTGGGAGATCAATATAGCCTTTCTATCTTTCCTTTCATCAGCACTTCCTTCTACCATCTTGATAAGAGCCTCCCAGATTTCTTTAGCTGATTCACAGTCAACAACCTTTTGAAAGATTTCATCTGAGAGGGTTGAGACAAAAATGTTCACAGCTTTTGCATCACATGTTCCTGCCTTCTTCTCTTCAATTGTCCACTCAGCCCTTGGGACAAGTGTTTGAGTCACTTCACCACTTGAGTCTCTTCTATAAGGCTTGGGACGACCTGTCAAAATAACATTAAATAATTCTTCATCAATAGAATTTAAATAAATTCTAATTCTTGTTTTCCAAAGTGCAAACTTTTCAAGGTTGCAAAATTGGTGGTCTGGTGGAAGCATAATCTTTGATTTGTGCCATGTGAAAAATAGTTTTTAGAATTATATATATATAAGAGGTAGGATCTTTTTGATCAAGGAGTTAACCTTTTTAGATCAACCTAGCTCTGATACCAATTGAAAGTGCACAGTTAACCATACTAGAATTCTCTAGAGGGGGGGGGGGGGGGGGGGGGGTGAATAGAGATTTAAATAAATTTTGTGCAAAGTTAACAAATATATATATGTATAATAATCACAGAATTAAGCTTCCCACACACACCAACAAGAATTAAGTAAATAAAGAAAGAAAGAGCAAAATGAAAATCACAGCACAACACAAAGAAATATAGTGGTTCCCCAAACTTTGGGTAGTCCACTCTTCTACCCCCTTGGTAGGAATTCACTATCTTGCACTGAGTCTTTTGATAAGGAGACTCTTAGAACCAGCCTGAGTCTTTTGATAAGGAGACTCTTAGAACCAGTACAACTGAATTTTTTGAAGAGAGATTCTAAAAACTCTTTTACACAATTGAAGTTGAAATAAGAATGAGAAGAAGAATTAGAAGAAACAATTAAAACAAGAAAGAATCTTCTTCCTAGCAAGAAGATTAGAAGCACAAAAATAGTGAATGTAATCTCTCTTCTATAGTGAGAAGGAGATTGTAAGTTTTTCTCTCTTTTGTGAGAGCTTTCAGAATTTGCAGCAGAATGACTTCAGAAGGAGGAGAAGATGAAAGCTTTTTCTTTGCTGCAGCACACTATCTCTTTTCTCAGCTTTCTCACTCTTCACTTGGGAGCTCTTCCTCTTTTTCAAATGTATATGGTGGATCACTAGTTCTTATTCTCTGCCGACCTCCTCTTTATTTATAGCTCTGTTTCAAAAGATGTTGCTAAAGGGGAATAATCAATCAGCAATTAGAGAGAAAACGTTTCCATAATAATTAAATCTGTAGAAGGAAAGAATTCATTCTGATTTCAAATAATATTCATAATAATCTTAATCAAATTAGTCAAGAATCAAATAGAAGGAAAGACTGATTCAAAACGGCTATAAAAGAATAATATTATTCCATAAAAATCAGATCTACAGAAAGAAGGAAAGAGATCTGGCGTGTTTTTGAATTTCTTATAGAAATCGACGTACGTCGATTACTATTCGACATAAACGTTGATTTCATCCTGGCTGGACGTCGAGAGGAGAATAAGGAAGGTGCGTCGACTAAGGTGCGTCGACTTTATTAAATGCGTCGACTAGAAGTCAGAGGTACGTCGACAAAGATTACGTCGAATTCTTCTTAGAGTTACTTCGACTCATTCTGAGAGAAACGTCGACTACATTTCGACGTTGCGTCGAATACTATTCGACGCATATTTACTTAGCATAATTTTTCATTTTTAGAATTTATATTCTACTCAACTCTAGGGGTTAAGATAAATCATTTCCCCAACAAACCTCATATAGGCGACCACAATCTCTTCTCTTTCGCGAGTTCGAGTCATATCAGTTGTTATCAGCTCGCGCAGTTCGGGCCGGCGAGCCCATTTTGCGAGCATAGATTCTGACCGCGCCTGTCCCTAAAATGTTTCGCGAGCTCGCTCTTAGCTACTACACACACGTATGACACGTACTTGTCGAGATCAATAGAGGGCCATTAGATAAAGAGAATTACTAAAAAAAGCCCCTGTGAGAGGAGGCTAACAACCACCTCGTCGAGTATAGAGGTTCACTTTGCCAAACGACTAGAAAGACATCGCGTAGGGGTGGGGCCCACCTCAGACTTGAATACCTAGATGAGAATCTGTCGTTCATACTCTTTCATAGTCAAAATAGTGGTTCAATGTAGTAGCCTAGCTAGCTAGAATTTAATTATAAAGTTAAGTTGAAGATGATCAAAAAAATGAATCTTCCAATAATACATATATAATTGTTGTGGTCTACTCGAGGCTCCTAAAACCGGACCGAAATTGACCGTCTTAGCCCGGGAGCGGACGAGTGTGCAAACAGTCACAGAAAAGCGAGACAGCTGATAATGGATCTTTTTATCGTGGAAAACCCCGGAAAGGGATGAAAAAACCACGTGGTCGGGACGGTGCCGACCAAATTAAACTTCACTATCAGAGCTTCTTTACAGGGCCTCAGTAAGGAATCGAGGGCAACAGGCCATTCCTCGTTACAACTTGGGGGCCGAGAGAGAGAAGTGTTCGGAGGGTGACATGCCACCACTCTCGAAGCTCAGTCTTCTTCTTCTTTGTAGCGGTGGGGAGCATCGTGCTTTAGAACTTGGCGCGCTCTGGAACTTGGCGCGCTCTGGGACTTGGCATGTGAGCTGCTGGACGGCCTTCGGAATGCTCGAAGGAGGACGAAGATCCTCGTCCGTCTTCGAAGTGCTTGAAGATTCCTTCAAGGGCGGTTTCGAAGAGGAGGGAGATCTTCAAGAGCTCTCACTCTCTCTTGAACTTAGGAGGAAGGAGGAGGAGAATAAGATGAAAAAAAAAAGCTTTGTGGTTCTATTTATAGGCCCAGAGATTGTTACGGTGGTTACTGCGGATAATCGCAGACCGTAATCACCATAAATACTAAACGCAGGCTGATTCTATAAGAATTATGATTCACATTAATTAGAAATTTCTCTAAGCGCAAACCAACGCAGTTCCGGATATCCGCACCTGCCCACCACGGGTGTTTACACTGACGGTTACGCAGGTGGTTACCCGCTAATCGGAAGGTGGAGAACGCGCGTGGACGATCGGACGGCGGCGGTTGAGGACCCGGACGGCGACGAGGAAACCGCTCGCCGGGTGGGAACCGCCCGACAAGGAGGGGAGGCTGGCCGGCTTGGAGGCCCTCCCGGCCGCGCTTGGCCTAGCGGCCGCCCGACCGAGGGAGGTCGGTCGGTCGGTCGGTCAGCCGCGAGACCAAGCGGCCGCGTGCCGCGCGGCCTAGGGCGGCCGGCCGAGTGGCCGGTCGCGGGGCTTTGCGGGCGCTCGACCTAGGGCGGTTGCGCACCGCGTCGCACGACCAATGCTGGCCGGCCGCGAGGCCCCGCTGCCGCGTGCCGTCGGCGCACGGCCAGGGCCGACCGGTTGGCCGGTCGCGGGGGCCGCTAGCCTTGGGCGCACGGCTGGGGCGGCGGTCGACCGGGTGGGCGGCCGCGAGGCCTCCCGGACGCGCGCCCGAGGTGCGCGGCCAAGGGCGGCCGGTCGCTGAGGGCTATCGGCCGCGAGCCGCGGTCGGTGTGGCGGCGGTCGGTTAGCGCGCTCGGGCGACGGTTGGTCCGACGGTTGGAGCGTGGATCGTGCACGTGATCGTGTGCGTTGCGGTTATCCTTCTATTCGCAGCCCGGAATTCCTATATAATGAGGGAGACTCCATCAATAATTAATGATGAGCAATAGTTGAACATCGAGAGAAAACATGATATAAATATATCTCTGATGGATCAACAAGTGGAAATAAAATCACTCATAATGTTATGAACAAATCTTACAAAACTCAGATGAAAAATACAAGAACAAAGATCATCATTATCAACTATACAAGATCTGTCGCAAGCTTTTAAATAGTATAGAATGCATACATGTGATACAATTTTGAAAGAGCAATCACTCACTTATCCTCATAGGTACATGTAGCAATCTATGCTACAGCGACCTAGTTCTAAGGAGACGAAAGGCCTTTAATTAGGAGGAAGGCCTGGGTACGTAAAGAGAGAGCGAAACAGGGGGAGGGAAGAAGATGAAGAACAAGAAATTGAAATTTCATTAAAATCATACTTACTTCATATTACAGAGTTCTACACATATTTATAGGTTTCCTTTATTTAACTTTTACATTGAAAATATTTAACTACGTGCTTAATCAGACCGTTGGCTTGTTCAATTGGACAGTTGCCGACAATTTGGTCTTTATT
The DNA here is from genome assembly GCA_033032865.1 of Dactylorhiza incarnata. Taxonomy (NCBI): domain Eukaryota; kingdom Viridiplantae; phylum Streptophyta; class Magnoliopsida; order Asparagales; family Orchidaceae; genus Dactylorhiza; species Dactylorhiza incarnata. The sequence goes on from JAWHQI010000258.1 coordinate 2,596,058, forward strand.
GGAAAGAGATCTCGCTGCAAACTCCTTTCAATCCAGGCGGTCCATTCTCTGAATCAAAATTGATGTGTGACTTTTTTGGATGTCGTTGGATGGCTTGTTTTAATCATGGCTGTTGATTCACCTGTAACAATGTCTTCCCCTATTTCTCCTTCTGTTAGTGAAAAAATGAAATCACGAAGCTCAAGCGATGAAGATGGCAGAATAGATCGAGATTCTTAAAGTTGAGGAGGTTGTAAGTCTTGCTAGAGTTGCTGGTGTGTCTTGATGCATCAATATTGCAAGTTTTTAGTCCCTTTTTTTGTTTGGAGTTGAAGTCTTATACTGATCAGGTTGTGTATTGGGCGTTTGATTCCGAAGTTTTCCCGTTTTGTTCCTCGATCTCCTCTCTTTTTCTTCTGAAGCCAAGCTTGTTCATTCCCAATCTTGCTATTATTTGTGTATATGTAGACGACTTATTGAATACGGGTTCTTGTTCTGACTCTATCATCCAAATTAAAAACAGCTTAGCTAGGGGGAGAGTTCGAAATGACCGATCTTGCCCAAGTTAAATATATTTCTTGTGAACACATTATAAGAGAATCCCTAGAAATACTAAGCACTCAATACAAATACATTAAGGATTTGCTTCATGAGCGGTTTGGTATGAAGAAATCCAAGCTTGTTGCTACCCCCTTAATTATGCATAAAAATGAAGATGGAGAAGATAAATGCAATGCCGAAGAGTATACGAGTTCGATAGGGTTCTTAGCTCGTATACCTCACCAACACTCACCCAGATATAGAGTTTGCAGTAAGCATTGTACGAGGGTTCATGCATTCACCAAGCGTCAAGCACCACATTACTGCAAAGAGGATATTATGATATCTAAATAGAACCGAAGAATATGAGATTAAGTATGGTAAAGATGAGAATAACCAGCTGCATGGGTACTCTGACAGTGATTAGGGAGGATGCACAAATGATTGGAAAAGCACAAGTGGCTTCATATTCTTTCTAGACAACAAACATGTTTCCGGGAGTTTCTGAAAGCAAAAAATCGTCACCCTATCCTCAACTAAGGCGACAAAGTACTCTTCTATTAGTGAAGTTGCGAGAGAGGGATTGTGGCTCAAGAGATTGATTGAAGAGATTCAAGAAAAATCAGAAGTAGTGCATTTTATAGGTACAATACTTCCGCTATTGCTCAAGCGCATAATCATATTTTCCCCAACAAAACCTAGCATTTATAACAAATGCTACACTTTACCGGGGATCTCATCAACAAAGGAGGCACCACGATTGTCTATTGTAAATTTGCAATGCAAAAAATTAAATAGTTGATGCCCTGACAAAGCCCCTTGCTGCCGACTTCTTTAGGGGAAAGATGAGAATGGAAATCTGTTGCGACTAAGAGAGGGTGTTGAATGTAATCAAGCAGGTTATGGCGTTGGAATGCTTTTGTAGGAAGATAATCAGAGAGCTAGCTAGGGTTGTTCGCAAACCAAATAGTTTGTGAATAATTCGGGAATCAATTTATGAAGATTCAATTAAGATTTGTTTTATTCGAATTCGAATCCGAATAATATTATCTCTATTAATCGACAAGATTCTTGAATAGTTCTTGAATAATAGCAATATCTATATCTTTAACTACTATATACAAGAAGTTGTTTTTGGTGCAATATTCAAAAGTGTCAAATATAACTTCATTCTTTTACTCCAATGACTTAACATATATTATGAAAAAAATGAAAATTCATTAAATATAATAGCTATTTGTGTAATTACACAATATCTCTAATGATGGATATTCATAAAATTCAAAAACTTTTTAGTAGACCTCCTACACCTACTATGGTAGGTAATCATTATGCCTCCAAAAACTAATTTCGAAATATAATGACTTATTTTAAAATGATTTTTTTTGTTAAAATATAAATGTTTTTGTAAAAAATAATTATAAAATATTGATGCATATTTTTTACGGTTATTTTGAGTACTCATATATATAAGTTGCGGGAGAAGCCCGCTGTTGCCGGTCGGGTACTGTCGTATGCAGGCACAACCCGTTCGAATGCGGGAGCAACCCGCTAAGAGTCAGCCGGCACGGGCGAAGCCCGTGCGGAGCTGCTTGTTATGTATAAAGATGATCATGATCGTCTGATCAGAGTCGATTTGTTTCATTTTTGAAGCGAATTCGAATCCAAACCCAAATCCAAATAATCCAAATTTGAATCAAGGATTACAGGATGAATTCGAATTCAAATCAAAATTTAAATATATATTATTCGATTTAGTTTGTGAACACAACCAGGGGCGGATCTACGTGAGGTCGAGCATGGGCGGCCGCCCACACTCAATTAAATAAAAAAGAACTAAGAATATTACATTAAAAAAATTGGTCTATAGTCTTATAGATATTAAATATAATATCTATTAAAAAACAACAATACATTAAGTTTGGCAACGTTGTTTTTGACTTCATGTTAAATTTACTAAAATTTATTGAGAGGTCTTGAGTTCAAATCCTTATAATATCTTTTTTTTTTGTTATTTTTGCTAAAATGCAATATTTAGACAATAAAAATCATTAGAAATGTAGATATATTTTATATAATTAATGAAATATATTCTAAAAAAATTTATTAAATGCGTATATTTTACATATTTAGACATATTGTAACAAAAAATCTTTGAAAAATATTAAGATATTTTTTATATATTTACACAAATTATATAAAAAAATCATTCAAATTATAAAAATAATATAAAAAATTTGACATAAATATACTATAAACATATAATTTTTATATTTGTTAATTAAAATTTTTATATGAATTAGTACTCTGACCACATATAATGTTATTTACACCTCAATATTGGATATTCAAACCCATTATTTTGCAAATTTCAAGCCTTTTATTTACGTTTACTGTTCGATATTTATACCCTAAACACTCCCCCATCCCGCATCTCCCGTCTCTGTAAACCCTCGCCGCCCGCTATCCCTTCCGATCTGCAAACCCTCGCCACCGTGCCACCCCGCCCCCGTGCCACTGCGCCACCGCGACGATCACCGCCTCTTCGCCGGCGCGCCACCACGTCTCCACCGCGACGATTCGACCCGCAGATTCTCACGGCGGTGCCTCCGTTTTCGCCGACAGATTCACAACGGTTATTCTTCGCCGGCGATCTGCACTCCTCAGGTACTTCTTCGCCGCCCGATGTCCCTACCGATTGCCATTGTTGTCCTTGCTTTTATATTGTTGGTTCAGAGCTCCTAGGAGGAAATTTGTTTGCATTTCTATTATATGAAGCAGTTAGAACAATACACATTTTCTGTTGATGTTATTAACGCATTTCTCTGTTGATGTTATTAACGCATTACAAATGTCTCACCCGTTTCCAAACTTTTGTTTTATGAATGTGTTTAGGGGTCAGCTAACACATCATGAGCTCCGAAGAGTTGGTATTGTTTGAAAATTCTGAATTTTATGAAGATGTTGGAATGCACTTTACCACTGCCTTATGTTTTCAAAGTAAAGAAGATTTGATAGACTGGGCTCGAAATATTGCCAAAAATTTGGGGTTTGTGCTTATTATAAAACGCTCAGATAAGCTTACTGATAGAGCCACACCAAGAGTTATTCTGTGTTGTGACAGGGGTGGGTTGCCTACAGATCCTGAGAAATCGAAAGGTTACGTGAAGAAAAATATCAGAAAGTCTAGTTCTAAGCGTTGCGGGTGTAAATTTGCTTTAAAAGGTCATAAAAATGAGTCCGATGAATGGAAACTAGTAGTTATACACGGTGTGCACAATCACCAGTTCGTTCATCTAGAAGCACACCCGTACGCCGATAGACTAGATGTCGATGGACAGAAAATTGTTGAGGAGATGTACAACGCCGGATGTAAGCCCCGCAAAATATTGGCAATGCTTAAAAAGAGAAATCCAGCTAATTGTACAACCCTAAGAACGATCTACAATGCTAAGGCTAAACTTTTAAGAGCACAATTGGAAGGTGGAACTCCTATTCAGTACTTGTTCAAATGTATTAGTGAAGCCGGTTATATCAGTTTTACACAAGTGAATGAGAGTACGATACAACTAGAAAGTTTTTTTTTGCTCACCCAACTGCGGTTCGTTTGGCTAATATGTTCTCAAATGTGTATATGGTGGACTGCACATACAAGACGAATCGTTACCGGTTGCCTTTGCTTTCAATAGTTGGTGTAACTTCGACCAACCAGTCCTTTTTTTGCTCATTTGCATTTATGTCAGCTGAAAATGAAGGATGTTACAAATGAGAACTTGAATGTTTTAAGCTTATTTTTGATAAAAATGTGCATCCAAATTTATTTGTGACGGACCGCGAGCTTGCATTGATGAATGCAATACAATATGTTTTTCCAGAAGCCAAAAACCTTCTATGTCAAGTTCATATACATCGTAATATTTTGGCGAACTGCAGAAATTTTTTTACACATGGCAAAGAATGTGATGTTTTCCTCGGTGTTTGGCAACTTGTAGTGAACTCAAGTACAGAAAATGAATTTCATAACCAGTTTAATCAGTTGGTGAGCACGTACTCTAGCAAATATCCCGCAGTTGTAGAATATGTTAAAAATACTTGGGTTGAACCATATAAAGAAATGTTTGTTTCAGCTTGGGTCGATAAGTTTTTACATTTAGGAAACACCTCTACAAATCGCGTAGAGGGCGGGCATAGCCAACTCAAGAAATTTCTTGAAGTTTCTATCGGAAATCTTACAACCGTTTGGCAATCATTTGATAACATGATTAATTTGCAGCATACAGAAATTAGGCGACAATTTGGGCAAAGTAAAATACAAGTTTTTCCAGGTTTCAAAGGTGTGTTATACGCAAATCTTGTTGGTAGTGTATCTACTGCCGCCTTGGATATAATAAAAAAAACGGAAGAATCCGTCAAGTCTGGGGTCGTTCAAGCAGGTCAGTGCACACATAAGATCAGGTATACACTTGGATTGCCTTGTGCGCACGATCTTGTTCCTTACATGAAAGATTGTAATTCTTTACCGTTATGGTTGGTGCACACACAATGGAAGCTTCTAACATTGCATGAGAAACCGGATTTGGACATAAAAGAGGAACAACATGAGCCAGTGGAGATAGAGAACGATGTGGAGAAAATATTGAAAAAATACACTAGTATAAGTGATCTCCAAAGAAGGGAAATCAAAAGAAAATTGCGTGAAATCGTCGCCCCGGACGCTAGCCAAACAAAGGATCCTAAATTGCCAAATAAATTGAGAGGCCGTCCAAGGGGAAGTTTGAAAAAGTTCATTGACGATTATAAATCTACCCGAAGAGAACCGTCACATTTCGAGCATGTTCTTAAGGAACATGCGGTCTTGAAGATTAAGAAAGTGAAGTTGCCAAAGAAAATAATTAGAACAAGGGACGGTTTGGTAGAAAATGTACGCAACCAACTACCACTGATGGCGCAACCACATCTCCTTGATGTTGTTGATGTACATGGCGATGGGCACTGCGGATATAGAGTCATTAGCATCGCTCTACATATGGGAGAAAGTTGGATGCAAGTGAGACATGATTTGGCGGGAGAACTGCATGAAAACAAATTGTTATACATAGAAATTTTCGGAGAATCGAGGAGATTAGAATTACTGCATTCTCTTGATTGTTGGGTGGTGCCAGCCCCGCTTGATAGGTGGATGACATTGCCCTACATGGGTCTAATTGTCGCGTCAAGGTACAACATACAGCTTGTGCATTTTTCAAGGGACCAATCATTCACGTTTCTACCTCTTCATTCGGCTCCACCGGCGGTTCGAAGCACAATTCATATGGGATTTATAAACGATAACCACTTTGTTCTATTGAAGATGAAGGAAGAATGCCCACCACCTTCTGTATTTCCGGTGTGGAGAAGGTATCATCAACAAGTAGCCGAAGAGTGGGACATTCCATATATTACACGTCTGATTTAGTTAGCCAGGTATGTCAATTTAAATTATTTGATTTGTCTTTGTACTAATGTTTAGAAAACTAATCCAACATATTGTTTGGTATTTTGCAGAGTGCAAATTGTCTTGTCACTACTTGAAGTAGCCCGCTACATTTTGTTCCAAACAAGGTAAAAAATGACTTATTAATTTGTTGACTTCCATTTGCCCATTTAATTTGAACCGTTATTTCTTGTAGGTGAATGATATGGGAGGCAAAGAAGGATATAGCGTACAAACATGTGGGACATTTTAATATTTTGATCAAATGTTTGATGTAAAAGAACACTAACACTAACTATATTATCATTTTGGCGTAAATTATTTTGTTTGTTAGTACATGTGCCAAGGTAAAGATATGTGAGGCTATTAATAGATGGTTTAGGTTATGTACTGTGGGTACAAATATCCTATATGGGTAAAAATAACTTATTTAGGTACAAATATCGTTGGGTTACAAATATCCATTTTTGAGGTGTAATTAACATCACCCAATTATCCCTGCGTCCGTCAAACACAACCCCTAGTTGAAGTCGTCCCTCTGTCACTTGGGTAATGTGTGGGCCCCTCCTATTTCGAAGGTACAAGGGGCAATTTAATTCAATATTAAAATATATATATATATATTTGGTTACCCGTGGCTCTATATAAAAGAATTTTTTTTTTAACGCTGCCCGTACGAAAAGCATCGTGAGGGTAGAGGCTGTGATTAAACTGCGATGCACATCGCGCCGTGCTTTTTCTGTTTTTTTTTGCACGATTGACCAGTGGTCTAATCATGGATCCGACGGACAAAAAAACCCCGCACGATGCTTTACGTGCGGGTTGTGTGCGCACTTATTTCTCTTATATAAAGCCCCGGTTGTAAGTTGTAACATTTTGCAAACCAGTTAATTATTTTTAATCAATGAAAGATTACACGTGTAACATTTCCCTTGTGTTCTTGTTCCTCCCCAAATTCCTCTTCAAACTGAAACAAGTGTCCTGAATCATCATGCTTCCTAACATTATATTTAGTTTTAAGTAAAAAAGATTATTGTACGTGTAAAACAGGAAAGGAAACAGGGAAAAAAACTCTTCGGATGCGGATGCGGCCCGCGGACCGGCCCGCCTACCCAGCCCACACCTGCAGTCGCGCAAAGGCGGTGGCGCTCCCACACAGGAAGCCCACTTTCATCAGGCCTGCAAACCGTGCACCCCAACTACCTCTACGGGCCCATGACAGGCACCAACAACCTGCCGCGCTGCCTATCGTGGGCCCGGAGAGGTGGGGATCTGGCGTGGCGGAAGCACCAGTTGAGGAAAATCCCGGCGATGGCGGAGCAGCACACCTGGACGTCTAGATAAGAAGCTCTGTTTAATAACAGAGATTCCCTTTAATTATCTATTTTATGTGTTTTTTTTTGTATGGGCATATTAGTCTTTTGTAGCCAATATATAAGGCTTAGGTTTGTTGTTTTAGGGCAGAACTTTTATTTTAAGAAACTTGCGAGTGAAGTAGTAGCCGGCTGTTCCCAGCCCTTATCCGGCGAGGTTTTCTCCCGCCCACTTCAAGCCACCAGCGTTCGCAGTGGTTTTCACTTTTTTTCATTCCGCTGTCCTACTCCAGTTGGTATCAGAGCAGGCTCTCCCTGTGAGGTATTCAATGGCCGACCAAAACACCACCATCCTCCAGCTCCTGCAAGCTATGCAGCAACAGATGCAGCTGCAAGGTGAGCAAAATGTCCGTATTCTAGCAGCCCTCACGAATCTTGCGCCGACGACAGCACCGGGAAACCCTCCCGCCCCTATGGCAAGAAGAACACCACCGGTTGTTCAACCGGCGATCCAACCACACCCCCAAGCAGAGGACCCTCCAAGCTCGTCCGACGACGACGAACACGCGAACCCAGTACCCGGCACCGACCTTCCATACCGCAACCAGCACCCCCGCATTCGCGCCGACATTCCACAATTTTCCGGATCCCTGCACATCGAGGACTTCTTGGATTGGGTATCAGAAGTTGAAAAATACCTTGAACTCATGTCCATCCCCGAAGAATTACAGGTGCGCTATGTTGCTTACAAACTCAAAGGGACTGCCCTCGCATGGTGGGATAATACTCAAGCCGCCCGTCGACATCAACACAAACGGCCAGTGCGGAACTGGGCGAAAATGAAACAATTGATGCTTGCTCGATTCTTGCCAATCGACTACGAGCAAACCTTGTTCGCGGCCTATCAGAACTGCAAACAAAGTTCCCACTCAGTGACTGAATATGCAGAGGAGTTTATGCGGCTCGCAACCCGTAATCAACTCCATGAATCGGATGCACATCGAGTAGCTCGTTTCAACAATGGTCTCCGCCCTGACATAATAGATATGGTGTCGCTTCAGACTACGTGGACACTCGACGAGGCAGTGCGGCTTGCGTTAAAGGCCGAGATAGCCCTCTCTAAACAAGGGCGAAGGAACTCCCTCCGAAGCTACAATGAATTTAACAGGCAGTCCTCCACAGATTTTGGGCTGCATGCAGCCCCGAAGAGGAAGCCATTTAATGAGGCCACCACGAGCACACCGCCCGCTACCCAACTCGTAACCGAGGGGAGACCTGACCCCAACTCAGCGGAGAATCCTGCAGTACCACCCAAGCGGGCAGCCAACAACCCTTACGCCCGCAACCACGGCGTCAAGTGTTATCGCTGTCAACAAACCGGTCACATTTCCAGTCAATGTCGTGCGCAACGACCAGTCAATATGATGAAGAGGGGCGAGGACCACTCCGGGGAACTGGGCGAGGAGTCGGCGAATACCGTGTGTGTGATTGGGCCGGACGACGTGTTCAATGAAGAAGAAGAACATGAGGAGGAAGAAGCTTACTCCTATGTTGTCAGGCGAATGGTTCTTACATCCCCCAAGCATGATGAAGAATCCCAACGACACAATATTTTTCGGACCCGTTGCAAGATTAAGGGGAACATCTTCGATGTTATCATCGACGGGGGAAGTAGTGAAAATATCATATCGAAGGATATTGTCGGGCGGTTACAACTAAAACTCACAAAACACCCGACCCCTTACAAGATTGGGTGGATTAAAGAAGTTGGGGAAGTTCGGGTCAACGAACAATGTGAGGTACCGTTTTCTATGGGAAAGTACAAAGACCGCATTATTTGTGACGTCGTGGACATGGATGCTTGCCACGTACTCCTGGGGCGCCCATGGCAATATGATTTGGAAGTGACACATAACGGGAAAGACAATATCTACACTTTCTCCAAGCATGGCTGCGCGTTTGTGCTTCGCCCGTTCGAGGAAGGGAAACCGAAACCGCACCCACCAGGAGTCTCCACACCAATGATGTTGTGTACACATGAGGAGTTCTGGACAGAAATGCAGCGGTCAAAGATCGTTTTCGCGGTCGTGAGGCGCGAGGTGGATTTGCGGGTGGAGAATCCAAACCCACGACTACAGGAATTGCTGATTGAATTTGCTGCCCTCATGCCGGATGAGTTACCCAGTGGGCTGCCTCCCCTACGGGAAGTCCAGCATCAAATAGATTTGGTTCCGGGCGCCGCTCTCCCTAACTTGCCGCACTACCGGATGAGTCCCAAGGAACATGCCATTCTCCAAGACATGGTAGAGGAACTACTCCAGCGAGGAGTCGTTCAAGAGAGCAAAAGCCCGTGTGCTGTCCCCGCATTACTCGTACCAAAAAAAGACAAAACGTGGCGCATGTGTATCGATAGCCGGGCCATCAACAAGATAACAGTCAAGTACCGGTTCCCGATCCCACGACTTGATGACATGCTCGATATGCTGAGAGGGTCGACAGTCTTTTCCAAAATTGATTTGAGGAGTGGGTACCATCAACTACGGATACGTGCGGGCGACGAGTGGAAAACGGCATTCAAGACAAAGGAGGGCCTCTACGAATGGCTAGTCATGCCCTTCGGCCTCTCCAACGCCCCCAGCACCTTCATGCGGCTAATGAACCAGGTTCTCAAACCCCACATTGGTACTTTTGTTGTTGTTTACTTTGACGACATTTTAATATATAGTAAATCGGAGGACGAACATCTTGAACATCTCCGAGCGGTCCTTACTACTCTCCAAACGCATAAGTTGTACATCAATCGCAAGAAATGCAGTTTTTGGGCAGATGAATTACTATTTTTAGGCTTCGTGGTGAGCTCCAAAGGGATCCATGTTGATGATGAGAAGGTGCAAGCTATTCGGAGTTGGCCAACACCGCAAACGATCAGTGAAGTAAGAAGTTTTCATGGCCTCGCCACTTTCTACCGGCGGTTCATCCGTCACTTCAGCTCTATTATGGCACCGATTACAGAATGCATGAAGAAAGGGAAGTTCCAGTGGGGGAAGGAGGCGGCACAAAGCTTCGCCCTCATCAAAGAGCGAATCAGTTCGGCCCCTATCTTAGCCCTACCAGATTTTGGAAAACCGTTCGAATTGGAGACCGACGCCTCTCTAGTGGGGATTGGCGGTGTGCTCCTACAAGAGAAGCATCCAGTGGCGTTTTTCAGCGAGAAACTTAGCGAAGCCCGCCAAAAATGGTCAGCATACGAGGTAGAGCTATACGCCGTGGTTCGGGCCGTCAAGCATTGGGAGCACTATCTTTTTCAGCAAGAATTTGTCATTCAAACCGACCACCAAGCGCTCAAGTATCTCAATAGCCACAAACTACTCAATCGGATGCATGCTCGTTGGGTAGAATATCTACAACGGTTCACGTTCGTTATCAAGCACCGTGCGGGCGAGCAAAACAAAGTGGCCGACGCGCTCAGTCGTCGTTCAATCCTCTTGACCACGATGAACACCCAAGTGATCGGGTTTGATTGTTTAAAAGAACAATATGCTGTTGATGATGACTTTGCACTCATTTGGGAGCAGGTGCGAGATAACCCATCCAACCGGCAATACATCATTCAAGAAGGCTTCCTGTTTTTTGAAAACAGGTTGTGTATTCCGCGGGGTTCCCTCCGTGAACACCTGATTTTGGAACTCCACGGCGGCGGGCTGTCCGGGCATCTGGGGCGTGACAAAACCATCGCCATGGTCGAAGAAAGGTACTATTGGCCTCAACTCAAGCGAGACGTCCACAAGATCATTCAGAGGTGTTTCATCTGTCAAAGCAACAAAGGGCACACACAAAACACCGGTCTATACTTGCCCTTGCCGATTCCTGCGGCCCCATGGGAGGACATCTCCATGGATTTTGTCCTAGGTCTACCCCGAACGCAGCGGGCCTACGACTCTGTGTTTGTCGTCGTCGATCGGTTTTCGAAGATGGCGCATTTCCTTCCGTGCAAGAAAACAGCGGACGCGTCTCATGTGGCCAATATATTCTTTCGAGAAATCGTCCGCCTCCATGGAATACCAAAGACGATCACCTCCGACAGAGACACGAGGTTCTTATCCCATTTTTGGCGCACTCTGTGGCGTTTCTTTCAGACCGATCTTCAGTTCAGTAGCTCCTTTCATCCCCAGACGGACGGTCAAACCGAGTGTGTCAACAAGACGTTGGGAAATATTATTCGTTGCATTTGTAGTGATAGGCCTAAGCAATGGGACTTTTGCCTCGCACCGGCTGAATTTGCTTACAATAACATGGAGAATCGATCTACCGGTCGTACACCGTTCTCCATCGTGTACCAACGGCCGCCACTGCATACGTTGGACCTCATTCCCCTCCCCAAGATTCCCGGATATAGCATTGCAGCCGAACACTTGGCAGCACGCGTAGAAACTATTCAGACTGAAGTTAAACAACACCTCGAGCTCTCCAACGCTAAATACAAGGCCGACAAGGATTTACATCGCCGGGCTATGACATTTCAAGTTGGTGATCTAGTCATGGTGCACCTTCGGAAGGAACGTTTTCCTACAGGTACATACAACAAGCTGAGCAAACGCAACGTCGGACCTTGTCGCGTTCTCCGGAAGATTAATGACAACGCCTACGTTGTCGAGCTACCGCCCGATCTCCACATATCGAACACTTTCAACATCGCTGATTTGGCAAAATATTACTCCAATGACGAGCCACTTTATCAACCCAATGACTCGCGGTCGAGTCCATTTCAAGCAGGGGCGAATGGCGTGGCGGAAGCACCAGTTGAGGAAAATCCCGGCGATGGCGGAGCAGCACACCTGGACGTCTAGATAAGAAGCTCTGTTTAATAACAGAGATTCCCTTTAATTATCTATTTTATGTGTTTTTTTTTGTATGGGCATATTAGTCTTTTGTAGCCAATATATAAGGCTTAGGTTTGTTGTTTTAGGGCAGAACTTTTATTTTAAGAAACTTGCGAGTGAAGTAGTAGCCGGCTGTTCCCAGCCCTTATCCGGCGAGGTTTTCTCCCGCCCACTTCAAGCCACCAGCGTTCGCAGTGGTTTTCACTTTTTTTCATTCCGCTGTCCTACTCCAGGATCTGGATTATTCTCTCCATTTAGGTGAAATGGATAGTATCCATTTCGTGGTGTGGAGAATTTTGTGATTAAAAAAAATATAAAAATGAGATTAGTGAACCCGTCCGATCAGCAAGAAATAAATTTATCCATTTCACTTCAAATGGAGATGAATAACCCCATGGGAGAGGTAGTTAATTGGGGTGCAAAGTGGGCTTCCTGTGTCAGGGAGTGCCATTGCTTGTGCTTGGCTGCGGTTGCGGGCTGGGTGGGCGGGCCGGTCCGCGGGTCGCATCCGCATCATCCTCGTTCTCCGTGTAGAAGTATTTTGAAGAATGTGCGCCATTAATGGAGATGATCGAATTAAGGGAGAATGGCATCCTAACGCGAACGCACCAACTGGTGGCCAATGCCTGATACCATCAGCAAGCACTAAACTTTGAGTCATTATTGACACCGCACGCACCCATGAAATATTAAAGGCGCTGGCTGCATCTTGCCTACACGATAATGGAATCTTCTCTGGATATATATATATATATATATATATATATATATATATATATATATATATATATATATATATATATGGAGAAATACAGAATTAGTGGCTCTCCAGATCCAGTGCTATATAAAGGGCATGAATCTGGTGCTCAAATTCTACCCAGCAATCCATAATACGTTATAACTTAACCAGCCGGCTAAGTTTCTTTATTGGATTTGTGAATTAATTATTCGGCTGCCGGAAGATGGAGGACGACGATAGCCGGACGAAGTTGCTGAGGAAACTGAAGCCTTATGTGTACATGGTGTGCCTGCAGTTTGGTTATGCGGGCATGTACACCATCTCTGCCGCCACACTCAAGCATGGCATGAACCACTATGTTCTTGTCGTCTACCGCAACATTACTGCTGTTGTTGTCATTGCGCCGTTTGCGCTCTGGTTCGAGAGGTTTATTTTCACGCCCCCGCTAACTGTTTATACTGATCAACATATTTCTAGCTTTTGGGTCTAATTAATTGGAAAGGCGGCCCTGATCATGAACGCTTAAACTCATCTAAGAAATTTTATCCATTTTTAATATGATCAAAATTAGTTTATTTTTCCATAACTGTTATCATGTCAAGCATGTAAAAGTTTTGGAAAAGGATAGTGGTCGTGGGATATGTTTGGGATAGTGGTCGTGGTGAGAAAAGTTTTATTATCATTTGTTGGTTTCATAGTGGTGAGAAAAGTATTTGTGGAACTTTTTGAAAAACAGTGAACTAACGGTCCTGCTTTCAGAAAAACGACTTATTTAATTTTTTGATTTAATTTATTTTTTAAATATTTTAATTTTTAAAATTATTTCAGTTTTTGCATTATTTTTTAATAAACAAAAATTTCATTTTTGCAAATTATTTCTATGCAGGTGTTCTGCGAATAGGCAACCGACGCAAAACTGTTTGTCTATTCACAGACTATGTTGTTCTGCGAATAGTCAACCAGCGCAAAACTGAAAAGCTATTCGCAGACCACATGCAAATGGATATGATCTTGTAGATCCTGATCGAACGATTCAAATTCGCCTGATGGAGGCTTCAATACATCTTTGTATATATATGTATATATATAATTATAATAAGAAATATATAAAAAATTTAATGGAAGAAATTAATAGGTTGCACCCTTCAAAGCCCACTTCTCCAACACTCTATATATACCATCTAAAAAAGACAATACCTATTATTCAATACAATGTTTTGCACCACATTGTGCTCTTAATTTTACCCATTAATTACTAGAATATTAAAAAAAAATGCTCTTCCTCAAAATCTATCAAGCCTCATAATTCCCTTCGGAAAGGACTATGATACATAGGTTTAAAATTTAAATTAATTAAAAGCATGTTCTAATTAATCACCGATTACATTTACATATATATATATATATGCCTTATATATCTGTACTTCAACAGGAACAAAAGACCCAAGATTACACCCCTCATCTTCCTCAAAATAGTTGCTCTGGTGGTTCTTGAGTACATTCACTATCACCCTTCTTATTGTTTTTCCCTCAACTATTTAATGTTTAACTAATCCACGCTTCATGACTCTCTCTCTCTCTATTTTCAGGCCTGTGATGGACCAAAATTTCTATTACATGGGAACCAAGTTGACGAACGCAAGTTTTTCTGCTGCGTTTTACAACATACTACCAGCTATTACATTCATACTAGCCATTCTTCTAAGGTAAAACTCACCTGCACTCATATATTCAAGATCATCATGTTGGACGGTCCAGCATGAACAAAAAAAAGCATGTCAAGATTAGTCTCACATCGTCTACTCAGAAGATCCAATCGTACTTATAATAGGCCCCGCCTCTCCTATCTTTGACCCGAGATTTGGGTGCGGTGGTTTAACATGGTATAGTATCAGAGATAGGTTCATGTTGAGGGCCGAGGGGGTGTGTTGGACGGTCCAGCATGAATAAAAAAAAGGCATGTCAAGATTAGTCTCGCACCGTCTATCCAGACGGCCCGCTCGTACTTATATATAATAGACCCCTCCTCTCCTATCTTTGACCCTAGATTTGGAATGGAAAATGGGTGCGGTGGTTTAACATGAAATCAGGGTTCACGCTGAGGGGGCCGGGCCGGGCGTACGTTGGACTGTCCAGCATGAATCAAAAAAAGACATATCAAGATTAGTCTCACATCATCTACCCAGATGATCCACTCGTATTTATAATAGGCCTCTCCTCTCCTATCTTTAATTTGACCTGGGATCTGAAATTAAAAATGAGTGCGATGATTTAACGCATTAGATATATTGTTTATAATAATACATGATTCATACATGTTATAGAATGGAGAAGATAAATATAACACGAAGACGAAGCCAAGCAAAGGTGATCGGAACAGCAATAACAGTTGCTGGTGCCATACTGATGATACTGTACAAGGGCCCCAACGTCGTGGAGTTTAAGGAACACGCCCACCACGGCGCAGAAGCCGCCGCCGCCGCCGCCGCCGGAGGCACCAACTGGCTCAAGGGGACCAGCATGTTATTCGTCAGCTGCATCAGCTGGTCCTTGTTCTTCATCGTTCAAGTAATTATATAAACACAATTATTTTGTTAATTTCAAAGTTCTTACATATATATTCTCTAGATCTTAAGATTAATATCATTAATTTCAAACGTATATATGTATATTAATTTTAAGTATTGTCTTGCAGTCGAATACATTGCAGTCTTACCCAGCTGAGCTGACGCTGACGGCGTTGATATGCGGTTTGGGCGTTTTGCTCAGCGGCGCCGTCGCGCTGGTGATGGAGCGGGGAAGTCTTGAGCCATGGAAGATAGGCTGGGATATGAGGCTCTTCACCGCTGTCTACTCTGTAAGCCATCCTATAGCTTATATTTACGACCGCTATTTGGAATCTTTGCCTGTGGGTTCGATCTGACTTATGTTGTGGTAAGACACAAATTTCAGACGGCCCGAGAACCGGACCTAGAAATTTTGCCTCTATTTGATCTTAATAGGCCCAATCTATTTCAGAATATTGTTGATGAAAATGGGCACACAGATAAAAAAAGGGATTTTTTATAATTGAGAAAGAAAAAAAAATCATTTTTTTATGTCGCCTATTCAACATCCTTAATTCAGTAGATATATATATTTAACTTTACAAATATATGTATCATGACATTGAGTGCAGGGTATAGTTTGCTCTGGGGTTGCTTATTATGTTCAAGGGATAGTTATGAAGGAGAGAGGTCCAGTTTTTGTCACCGCCTTCAACCCTCTCTGCATGATCATCACTGCTTTTATGGGCACCATCATTTTAGCCGAGGAAATTACTCTTGGGAGGTACATATAAGCAAACTTTTCCATGCACAAAAATACCCCTTTCTGAAAATGGACTCCGAGGAGGATAAATGTTATGTTTTGTAACATTCAGATAGGTTTTTGTAATATATATATGTTTTGTAATATATATATATATATATCTTTAACTACTAAATGCAAGAAGTTGTCTTTGGTGCAACATTCAATATTGCCCAAATATAACCTCATTCTTTTACTCCAATGACCGTATAAGATAAACAAAAGGAAAATTTATAAAATATAAGTGCTATTTGTGTAATAACACTATATCCCACTAATAAAAAAAATAATACAAATTCAGAAAATCAAAAAGTTTATAGTAGACCTCCAAAACCTACTATGATAGGTTATCATTACCTACTAAAATCTACTTTAAAATGATTTTTGGTTCAAATATATATACTTTTTTGAATTTTTTTTTATAAAATAGTAATTAAAATTTTTTTGTGGTAATTTTGAGTACTCATATGTATATGTTCTGGGCCCAGCCGGCTGAGACGAAGTCTATCCGCACCACAGCCTGCCAGTCCAACCGACGAAGCCTATCTGCACCGTTCGTCGAACGCAGGTGGGCCGCCGTTCGTCGAACGGCGGGACGCGTTCGTCGAACGCAGGAGGCATTCCTGCGTTCGACGAACGGCGCTCGACGAACGCTGGACTTCGTCCCAGCGGTTGGGTCTCAGCGTTCGTCGAACGCAGGAGTGTCGTTTGTCGAACGGCGGCACGCGTTCGTCGAACGCAGGAGTGCCGTCGTTCGACGAACGGCGGCACTCGAACAGCGGCACTCCTGCGTTCGACGAACAGCGACACTCCTGCGTTCGACGAACGGCGGCCCCCTGCGATCAACGAGGGAGAAGTCCCAGCGGTTGGGGTCTCAGCGTTCTTCGAAACCAGGAGTGCCGCCGTTCGTCGAAGCAGGGGTCCCGCCGTTCGACGAATGGCGGCATGCGTTCGTCGAACGCAGGAATATATATATGTGTATGTCAGCGTTCGTCGAGGCGGCCGAAGGCCGCCGTGGAGCAGCGAGCACGGGCGTAGCCCGTGCGAAGATGCTCATATGTATATATATATATATGAAGTATATGCTAGTTATTAATGCATAGTTAGTGATTTTATATTTATATTTAATTTTGCACAAAAAAATGGTTTTCATGACTCAAAATCTGAAACGTACACATGCAGGATTATTGGGGCGGTGATAATAGTGATAGGCCTGTACGCACTGATATGGGGAAAGAGCAACGATCATCTGGCCTCTTCCCCGCCCGATAGAACGAGAAAAGGAGAGCTGAAAGAGCTGCCGCTAGTGTCGTCTGAAACCAGCGGCGCTACGCCAGTATTTGCTGCGGCCCCCTCACTCAACCAGATTCCGGCGGCGAAGTACCCATGATTCATGAACCGTTTTTTTTTGTATGCTTTTATATTTATATAAAAAAATAAATGAATGTAGTATAGTTTGTAATCTGTTATTTATAGTTCATGCAATTAATGCGTTTTCTTGGAGTTCGGCACGATCGCGCGGCTATGTGCTTCTGTATTTGCTCTCGAGAGTTTGGCCAAAAATTCTTCTGTCATTAAATATGTGTTTGCAGTGACAACGGTTATGACTGTCACCCAGAAAGAAAAAACCTAATTTTGAATGTAAAAGTGAATAGAGTTCCTTAGGTGATGTCAAGCGTTACCGAACGACGGTTTGTAATTAACGATAACGTTCGTAACATTAGGATAATAGTTGAAGAATGTCCGTAAATTTGTATAAGCATTTGTTCGAAACTTTGAGCAGTACTGCAAGATATGTTCATAAGAATCATTCTCAAACCCGACTGATCGTTATAATGTTGAGATATATAAGCCTTAACGGGGCCACGCACGTGGAAAGTGAGTACGCGCATAGGAGCTGTTAAATTTATGCTACCACCATGCACAAGGACACCAACGATGGACAAGGAAGAAACTCTTTATAACTTGGCAAATAATTACAACTAGACAAGCTGAATACAATGTGCATACACCTTGATTCACGACAGCTGAAATAAAGAATAAACTTTGTCGCGGACAGGGTCCGCTTCTCCACTCAGTGCAGTTGACCTTGCAACGCACTCTCACCTTCACAACACATGCAACCCTGCACTCTCCACCTCACTCTGCACTCTCCACCTCACACTGAGGTATGAGTAGGGATTGGCTCTCTTGGGGTGTAGGCACGCTCCCACTCTCACTCACTTGATGTCTCTCTACAACTCAATTCTCATCATACTCTAGGGGGGGTATTTATAGGAGAACACAAAAGCTAAGGGAGGGGAGAGAGGGGAGGGGGGGGGGGGGGGGGGGGGGGGGAGGGGGGCACTTGCTGCACTCGCCCCCCTTATGTTGGACTCGCCCCTTGTAAGACCCCCTTTTTTTTTTTGCAAAAAACACCGGGTCTTAGGCCCAAAACCGCCGTTTTGTGGTGACACCTTCGCTCGGGAAGGTCGTCACTACAAAACGCCGATCCTGCCGGCCAAATCGATCACAAGAAAAGTAAGCTAACATGAATAAAGCAAGCAAAACATGTCCACATCACATATATAAATAAATCATCAAAAGATGTCCACAACCATAACTGAAAGAACGGAAAAAGATAACTAGGGCCTTGCCCAATACATCAAAGCCTCACTACATGGATCACTCGTGGAAGTAAAATAACTAAATCAACACTCACGGATCCTGTTATCTGAGCTCCTGAGCTAGACTGCCCCGCCTCCATTTGCACCGGCCTCTGGTGCTGCTCCGTCGCCGCGGTCTCCTAAAATGATAAGGTCCACCGACCGTCAGTCATAAAGACTCAGCCAATTCCCCACCCCTCCCCCCAGGGCTCCTAGGCACCGGATGGAAAGGAGGAAGCGGAGGACAAACAAGGGGTAGGAACAAATGCAGGTGACAAGGTAATATCTACTCTACACAGGTGATATATATATATATATAAATGAAACAAAATAGAAACAGCAGGGTAAAGTAAAGGTAAAGCAGTAATGAGTAAATGTAGAAACAATCTAAATATTATAATATTAACCATTGATTTATAGGAGTGCCCATACAGACCTATAGACCAAGGGGTCGTTTAGCAGGGCCTATCGTATAAAAAGTCCCATACCAATTTATACGATAGGTGTCAGGGGTTGAATGCAATGATTATGCTATGTCATGCAAGTATGTGATTATGCGGTGATCAAACAAGTGCAACTCACCCACTACGACTCTATGCGCATAGACCTTTAGTTCCCTCTTTTTGGAGCGAGCTAGACTCCTCAGGATACTCCCGTAGTGGCAAACGGAAGCGGTGGGTTGGGCCTCGCCCACCTCTAGGTTGGTATATGCACTACCCGACCTAGACCTATCGTACGCCTCCACAAAACCCGCGGAGCGTCTGCGTACTCTTACTGACTGGACCGCCAGACTTTTATGGCTAAGTGTAAATACCACACCTGCCGAGCCCAAGTGTTAACGTCGGTGCAACGACCGCCAACACGAAGGACCCACCACCTTATGCACATGCAAATTATCTTCCAACAATACCGAGCTACAAGCTCCCCGGGCTAACCCGCCCGTCACCAATAAATACCTCAGAAACAAAAGATCACCGGACTAGACCGGCTAGACTTCCATAAGCACTCCCTCAGAGTGACTTTCCTGCCTTAGAAACTCAGGTGCTCAAAGACGCTAACAAGAAAAGACGATCTTTCGTCAATTCTCGGACGACCTAGCCGAGGGTGGCACCCCACCACCCTAAGACTTACCAAACCCCAACTTCTCTAGAGACCCATACATAATACAAGGCTACCACCCATCCTTCATCACTTCAGACCCTAGACAACCAGATTGACCTATAACCCCAAAAGTTGTCAAATTGCTAAACGCAGACCACCCTTAACGTTTTGATGCTCATGAAGAGAGGTACACTAAATATCCAACTTCTTGACCCAAGGGATTTACTGGGGACCCATACTACCTACCTCAGATCAAATCTAGGGTTTCATAATTTCCCATTAATAATTGTATTTTAAATAATTTTCCAAATGGCCATATTACTAAGGTTTGAACTACAAGTATATTTTTCTGACCTCCAATGCCCACTCCAATTTATTCATAAATCAAGGGTACCTAATAAACAGTAGATATAAAGTTTTAGGGAAAACCAGCAAGATTTATTATTTTTAGAAATTCCAAAACACAATTATTTCCAATAATTTCCAAAGGAGGTACCCTCATATGAACTCCAATCCTTGTGCAAATTAACACAGTGGTGCTTATTAATAAAATATTTAATCCTACAAAGTTTGACCATGCTATTCAGAGGGTATGTTTGTAATTCCATCCAAGGATATATTTGCAATTTCTTTCAAGATGAACTAGAGGTACCAAAAATATTGATCTATAAATTATGAGAAAATTACAGTGGATACATATTGATATAAAAAGGCAACCAGCAAAGTTTCATGCAACTTCAGAGACTTAATATCCTAAAATTGATCATCCCAAAAATTGCCCACAATGTGAAATATTACAATTTAACCCTCCAAGAGTTTACTCATGTTCTAACCAATTCTTCCAGAGATATAGGACATTAAAAACATGATTATGACAGAAGATGGTAAATTGATAAATACTATTTCTCCCTAAAACCTCAAACCCTAAATAATTACAAATCTACCCTAGGGTTTATTACTTATGATTGGCAACTCCAAATCCCTCCAAACTCCTACAGTAGCATTCTCTGGTCACTAAGGCCATCTACCCAAAATTTCAAGTCAAGCCACTGAGGTTTGACCTCTCTTCCTTCATTAGCTTCTAATTGCACCCCATTAGGGTTTAGCCTAGGGTTAGGGTCTAACCTTCTCCAACAGCCCTAGTAGGAACTCCAGAGATTCACAACCTCAAAAACAAGTGGGTGACAGAAGATGGTGATTCCCTAAGTGCTATTTCTTCCTAGATTTCCAAATTCCAATTATTTACAAATCTACCCAAGGATTTATTACCTAGGTTAGACAACTCCAAACCTCTTCAAATTCACAAGGGAGTCTTCTCTGGTCACTATGACCCACCCACCAAAACTTTAGGTCAAACCACTAGGGTTTGACCCTACTCCCTTCATTGACCTCTATTTGCACCCCATTAGGGTTTAGCCTAGGGTTAGGGTCAAAACCTCTCCAAATCCACCCAAACTTCTTGTGGGGGTATTATATCACCCATAGAACTTCAGAGGAATCTACTTCACTCCTCTCCAAGGACAATCACCCCTATGTCCTTCACAACCCCAAAGTTCTCTTATGTTTACTTTTGCCCCAAACATCACTTTTAGGCCAACTATTCTCAAGGGGACTCCCTACCTTGCCCATACCCATACCACTCACTATACTGACCATAGGTCAGTGGAAGACCACCTAAGATCCTACCAATAATTGGTGAGGGGTGGAATTCCAATGGGTACCTATTTGGGGTGCAAATAGCAATTTAGCCCCTTTTTGATTTACTAGGGCAAAACTCCTCCAATGGCCACCAAACTTGGACCATAGGTTGGCATGGGGGAGGGTGAGGTGCACCCCAAATATGGAGCAAAAAGACCTTGTGGAAAGGTGGGGGCACTCACCCAAAGTTTTGCCCAAACCTAGGGAGCCTAAGGCCATTTTGGGGGAATACCCTACCAAAACAACTCCATAAATCATGATATTTTAACCAGGGCCTATACATACCCCTTAGGACCACCCATCCAAGTTTGGAAGGGTTTTGAGGTGTTTAGGACACCTAATTAGGTTAAACTAGGATTATTGGTCTTTCCCAAAAATTAAGAAGAAAACTTCTCCAATCCTTGTGATCTTTGGACATGACCTAAGTATGCACAAGACTAGACTACACCCCAAAAATCAAGTCATTTGGAGTTCTATAATGGGGTGGGCATCAAAAATGAGTTCTGATTAGCCCTAAAGACAGCCTCCACTAGAATGAGTGCTGAGCCCTAACCAGGACTCCAAATTGAGTGATTTCAATTTTGTATGAAACTAGACCCAAAGGGCTACATTTTCTATGTTGACCACTTTTCATGATTCGGCCTCTAACTATTTTTCCCAGATTTAAATAGGAGCTGCATTTTAATCACAGAATTAAGCAAAATCCTTAAGGGAGCGCACGAATCCTAAAGCGGATCGGAAGGCGCCTGGTCATCGTCCCCAGGAAATCAACGGCAGAGATTTACCGCGCCTGGGCCGCCTTAGTGGGTGATTTCCCGGCCACCTGAGCGCCGCCCCGGCCGACCAACGCCACCACCACCTCCGTTGAGGTGGGGGCCGGCGATGAGCGGTGTTTGATCGGCCGGAGGTGGCCGGAATCATGATCTGTAGGAGGATACCCAACCCGATCAACGGGAGGATTGGCCGACTCGATTCACGGCCGATTGACCACGATTCGAGCCGCCGTCGATTTGGATCTGACCCTTAGAGTTCAGGGAGGAGAACGGGACCTGTTGGAGGGCTTGCCGTCGAGTCAACCTTGAGTACACCATGGGAGCTGCCGCCGGTTGTGAAGCCATGCCGATTCCCTCCTATAGTGCACGAAATTCTCTGGAAAGCTGGGGGTTTCTCTTCTCTCAGGTCTCTGAAGGTGAAGGGGGGTTCAATTGGGGGTGGTGATGGCTTTAAACATCATTGCCATTAAAGCCCCCCTTCGGTTACATCAAGGACCGACCCCCTCTTCCTCTCCCTGCCTTAATCCCCCTTTGTAACTGATGGAAACTCCTCCTAATCGGCTGAGGAGTTGAATGGAGGCATCAATTGGGGAGGCTAAGAGGTAAATCCTCTTAATGGCCATGAATGGCCTCTTCTCTCTCTCCAAAAAAATGGTGAAACCCCCATTCTCTCTCTCCTAATTGCCATGGTCGGTTTCTATACTCTCTCCTGAGCTTAATGAGGGCCCACATGGGCTGGTTGACCACCCAATTGAGTTAGCCCAAAGAGATTGGGTTAGGTTTGAGCATTTTGACCTAAATTGGGCAATTTTGACTTTTGGCCAAATTGGTCAATTGGGGAACCCTAGGATGGGGCTTTTGGGTTCAATAGGTTCTAAATTAAGTTTAGGAACTAATGGTGGAGTCAATTTGGTCATATGGTTCTTGGTTGACCCAATCTAAGGTGATTTGACCAAAATAGGCTAATTTGACTTTGGTCAAATTGAGCCCTAGGGTTGACTTGGTCATGGGGCTTTTTGGTCCACTAGCTCCCCTATGACATGATAGCCCTAGGGGTGAGGTCAATTTAATGTGGTGAAGGTCAATTGGGGTACTTTGAGAAGAAAGGTCATTTTGACCTAAAAGGGCATTTTGGTCAATTTGCACCCCTGGGGGTCCCATGATGGGGCTTTTGGGTCCATTAGGTCTATAATGGTATTATAGACCTAGGAGTGTGATCAATTTGACATGGTGGGGGTTGATTGGCTCTAAGTGGGCTACTTTGACCAATTTGAGGGTGTATGTTGACTTTGGTCAAATTGGTCTCTTAGGTTGACTTCAATGGGCCCCTGGTGCCCTAAGGGGACCCCCAAAGGGTTAGGGACACTAAGGTGGGGTCCAAGGGTTAAGTTGAAGCACTAAATTCCAATCCCAAGCTTGGAAGATGGGAATTGCTATTTGCAGACCAAGGTGGCTTCCTCCTCCTTTCCTAAGCTCTTAGGTTCAAAAAGGTTCTTCCTATGGTTTTGTCATGACCCAGTCATGACAAAACCAACTTAGGGGTTTAGCAGTTTGGGGGATGTTACAAATCCCAATACATAAAAATAAAAATTTCGTCCCCGAAATTCAGACAAGCCTATGGGGCTTCTACTAGAGGAAAAACTGTAACATCCCAGAAGAAGTAAGTTGTACCTGCCGTAAAAAGCTGCGGATATTTTTGCTGCATCAAGTCCAGTGGCTCCCAAGTATGTTCTTCCTGTCCATGATTCCTCCACAGGACCTTGACCAGTGGGACCTTCTTGCGCCGCAAGACTCGTAGCTCTGTGTCGTCTATCCGAACCGGCTCCAAGTGAATCGATCGATCTGTAGCTACTGGCCCCTCAGAAGTAGACACCTGCTGCTCAGGCCGAAGTAAAGCCTTCCTAAGTGAAGAGACGTGGAATACGTCATGCAGTCCCTCCAAATCCGGCGGTAGCTCCAGTCTGTAAGCCAAGGGGCCGATCCGCTCCAGGATCCTATAGGGTCCCATAAACCTTGGACTGAGCTTCTTCCGGCCGCGAACCCTCGAGACTCCATGCATCGGACGTATCTTCAAGAAAACCCGGTCTCCCACCTGGAACTCCACCATACGGTGACGCGCATCGTAATACTTGGCCTGCCTGCTCTGGGCCTCCAGCATCCTATCTCGAATCAACCTCACCTGGGCCTCCGTGTCCTCCACGAACTCTGAGCCAAGAGCCTTGGGGTCCTCATCCTGAATCCAAGATAACGGTGTTCTGCACCTCCGTCCATATAATGCCTCGTAAGGTGCTCTGCCTATGCTAGCCTGGTGACTGTTGTTATAAGAGAACTCGACCAACGGCAACAGTCTCTCCCAAGGCTCCCCACGGTCTAGAATGCAAAGACGCAAAAGATCCTCCAAGGTCCGATTGGTGCGCTCCGTTTGCCCGTCTGTCTGGGGGTGGAAAGCTGTACTGAAGGTCAACCGGGTGCCTAGATAGGCCTGCACCGCTCTCCACTCCCTTGACGTAAAACGTCCATCTCGGTCGGAAACTATCGTCCTTGGCACACCATGATAACGGATAAACTGCTCCACAAACTTTTGAACCAAAACTCTGACTGAATCATCCTTCCTGATCGGAATGAATCTAGCCACCTTCGTCAGCCTGTCGACAATCACCCAAATCGAGTCATTCCCCGTACGAGATCGGGGAAGACCATGAATAAAATCCATCGCTATATCGTCGAACTTCCACTCCGGCACTGGGAGTGGCTGCAATAATCCTGCGGGGTTCCGACACTCCGCCTTCACTAGCTGGCAGGTCTCGCAGTGGGTCACAAAATAAATGATATCTCTCTTCATACCCGGCCAGTACATGGTCCTCTTCAGATCTGCCGTCATCTTGGTAATACCCGGGTGCACTGAATACTTACTGCAGTGAGCCTCTATCATAATATCTTCCCGGATCTGATCTCCTGCCGGCACATACACCCGACCTCTAAAACTCAACAGGCCGTCCTTCATCGAATAATCTCCAGCTGAGCCTTCCTCCAAGGCTCTGAATATCGGCTCCAGCTTGGCATCCTGCCTCTGCCCTTCCCTGATGCGGTCTCGAATGTCATATGTGGCACCAATCGCCGCTAGGTACTCCTTGTACAGCTCCGGATCATCTTCCGATACCAGGGAGATCTGCATATCTTCGAACATTCGCACCAACTCCATGGCCATCAGCTTAGGCTCTGCTCCTGATGTAGTAGCTCTCCTGCTCAGAGCGTCTGCTACCACATTTGCCTTCCCTGGGTGGTAATGCATCGTATACTGGTAATCTGATAAGAACTCCACCCATCGCCTCTGTCGGATATTCAACTCCTTCTGCGTATCAACATACTTCAGATTTTTGTGGTCTGAGAATATATCGCAGTGGACACCATAAAGGTAGTGTCGCCAGATCTTAAGAGCGAATACGACCGCTCCCATCTCCAAATCGTGCACTGGGTAATTCCGCTCGTGGTCCTTCAACTGGCGGGAGGCATAAGCTATCACATGCCCGTTCTGCATCAGAACGGCACCCATCCCCTGATAAGATGCATCCGTATACACTTGAAATCCTTCCTTCCCCGACGGAAGGGCAAGGATGGGAGCTGAAGTGAGCCGACCCTTCAGCTCCTGGAAAGCTGTCTCGCACTGCGGCGTCCAAGAAAATACAGCATCCTTTCTTGTCAGAGCGGTAAGCGGGAGGGCTATCTGAGAGAATCCCTGAACGAACTTCCGGTAGTAGCCGGCAAGTCCCAAGAAACTTCTTACGTCGGTGGCCGTCTTCAGCGGCGGCCAGTCCCGTACTGCCTGAACCTTTGCTGGATCTACTGCCAAGCCTGCTCCACTGATGATGTGGCCCAGGAAGGCCACCTCCTTCAACCAGAACTGGCATTTACTGAACTTAGCATATAACCGATGCTCCCGCAGCTTCCCCAAGGTTAGTGCCAAATGCTGCGCATGCTCCTCCTCCGTCCTCGAGTAGATGAGGATGTCGTCGATGAACACTATGACAAAGATGTCGAGGTAAGGCTCAAACACCCGATTCATCAAGCTCATAAATGCTGAAGGTGCATTTGTGAGCCCGAACGGCATCACCGTGAACTCGTACAATCCATACCGGCTGCTGAAAGCCGTCTTCGGGATGTCCTCCTCTTGGATCCTTAGCTGATAATATCCCGATCTCAAATCCAGCTTCGAGAAGCAGTGGGCTCCCTCTAGCTGGTCAAAGAGCTCGTCTATCCTTGGCAGAGGGTACGTGTTCCGCACCGTCAGCCTATTCAGAGCTCTGTAATCGATGCACAGTCGGAGCGTCCCATCCTTCTTCTTCACAAATAACACCGGAGCTCCCCAAGGTGAGGAACTCGGCCTAACGAACCCGGCTTCCACCAGCTCCTGCAGCTGGCTCCGAAACTCTACCAACTCCTTCGGGGCCATCCGATAAGGAGCTTTGGACACCGGCTTGGCCCCTGGCACCAGCTGAATCTGAAAATCCTTCTCGCGGTGCGGTGGTAGCCCAGGAAGCTTCTCCGGAAAGACATCCGCAAAATCTCGAACTACCGGGATACTAGGCACTGAGTCCTTGACTTCAGTCGCCTCGAAGAGCACCTGGTAAACCTCGTCTCCCTGCAGGTGGGCCTTAACGGCCTGAATGGACGATAAAAAGAGACGAGAGGTAAGTTGAGTACCTTCGAATGCCACAACCCCGTCTTTATGTTCTAGCACGATCCGCCTTGCCGGGCAGTCAATCCTTGCCCGGTTCTCATACAACCAACTCATGCCCAGGATCAGGTCGTAATCCCTCATCTTCAGAACAGTTGCCGGGACTTCGAACAGTCTTCCCCCAATCTCCAGACTTATTAGGCATGCTAAATTTGTTAAGACCTCTGATCCGTCCGGAAATCTCACTCTCCTATAGTCGCTTTTGAGGTGCTTGACTTGGTCTAGGTCTTCGATAAACTTGGCCGAGACGAACGAGTGCGAGGCACCCGTATCGAACAAGGCAAAAGCAGGTTTGCCGAAAATGGAAACTAAACCTGAAGGGTTTGACGATTGGTTCAAAGCTAAGGTAAAGCTGAAACTTTCAAAACATTAACTATTTAAAAATTTAAAAGCGACAAATACCTGCGATGACCCTTGCCGGGTCCCTGGGCCTGGCCAAATCTAAGGCATAAGCCTGCTCTCTGTAGTGCCTCCGATCGTCACCCTGAAATCCACGGCCTCGACCACGTCCTCGGCCCCCGGGATGCTGACCCCGAGGTGCTGCCTGAGGTGCTGGAAGAGCATTCCTCTGGGGGCAGTTCCTCTTGATGTGGCCGACCTGATGGCAGTGGTAGCATTCCGGAGGTTGCCCACCTCCTCCAATCCTTGGCATTTCCCTCATCTGCAGAGGCTGAGGAGTCAAAACTACCGGCTCCCTTTGTTCCTGCCTCTCCCCCTGACGGGGTCGGACCTCCGTCCTTCCTTCTCCAGCATCTCGGCCTCTCGGCTGATCTCTTCTGCCACTTCTCCCCTGATCCTCCATGGGTCTCTTCCTTCCACGAACCACTTGCTGGTCTCCCTCCAGCTTCTTTGCCATTTCTAAAATCTTTGTCATGCTGCCATCGGAGACGAACAGAAGGGCCTGTCTCAACTCATCACGGAGGCCCTTATAGAACCTCTTAGCATATCCTGCATCATCCAGCTGGTAGGATACCGCAAACCGGGACAGGTGAGTGAACTCCTGATGGTACTCCAGCACTGATCTACTCCCCTGCCGCAACTGCAGAAATCTATCTTCCAAGTCATCTCTTGCCGACTGCGGCACAAAATGCTCCAACAACGCCGCTTTGAAATCATCCCAAGCAACATCTGCTGCCTCTAATCCCGGGTACGATGTAGCCAGGAACCTCTTCCACCACCTCTTAGCATGGGATTCCAGGCATGAAACCACCAGTGGCACCTCCATGTCTGCCGGGCACTGGATTCCTGTCAGCATCTCTTGCATAATGTCCACCCACTCTTCAGTTCTTACAGCCGTCTCCGTCCCAATATAAGCTGGCGGGGAGAGCCCCCGGAAGATGCTCAGCCAGTTGGCCCCAGGGTTTTGCTGAGGAGCCGGTGCCTGCTGTGCTCTGAATGTCTCTAAAATGGCAGTCAGAGTCTGCCCCAATTCCGTTTGCTGGAACGGGGTAGGAGCCGGTGGTGGTGGAACGACGTTCGGAGTCGGCGGGACTCCATGCTGCGGTGAAGGTTCCGTTGCCGGCTACACAAGAAAGATTGCACTTATAAGGGACTTAGCTAAAGGGAAGAAACATTTCAGTTATAAGTGGACTTTTACATGTGATTTCCCTTATGGGCACACCATTGCTTCCGCTGCTAGTTTGTCCGCAAACTAAGCTCGCGCGGGGTGGCCCAGGGTTTGTGGACTTCTTTTCCTTGGATCGATGTTCGCTCTGATACCACTTGTAAGACCCCCTTTTTTTTTTGCAAAAACCACCGGGTCTTAGGCCCAAAACCGCCGTTTTGTGGTGACACCTTCGCTCGGGAAGGTCGTCACTACAAAACGCCGATCCTGCCGGCCAAATCGATCACAAGAAAAGTAAGCTAACATGAATAAAGCAAGCAAAACATGTCCACATCACATATATAAATAAATCATCAAAAGATGTCCACAACCATAACTGAAAGAACGGAAAAAGATAACTAGGGCCTTGCCCAATACATCAAAGCCTCACTACATGGATCACTCGTGGAAGTAAAATAACTAAATCAACACTCACGGATCCTGTTATCTGAGCTCCTGAGCTAGACTGCCCCGCCTCCATTTGCACCGGCCTCTGGTGCTGCTCCGTCGCCGCGGTCTCCTAAAATGATAAGGTCCACCGACCGTCAGTCATAAAGACTCAGCCAATTCCCCACCCCTCCCCCCAGGGCTCCTAGGCACCGAATGGAAAGGAGGAAGCAGAGGACAAACAAGGGGTAGGAACAAATGCAGGTGACAAGGTAATATCTACTCTACACAGGTGATATATATATATATAAATGAAACAAAATAGAAACAGCAGGGTAAAGTAAAGGTAAAGCAGTAATGAGTAAATGTAGAAACAATCTAAATATTATAATATTAACCATTGATTTATAGGAGTGCCCATACAGACCTATAGACCAAGGGGTCGTTTAGCAGGGCCTATCGTATAAAAAGTCCCATACCAATTTATACGATAGGTGTCAGGGGTTGAATGCAATGATTATGCTATGTCATGCAAGTATGTGATTATGCGGTGATCAAACAAGTGCAACTCACCCACTACGACTCTATGCGCATAGACCTTTAGTTCCCTCTTTTTGGAGCGAGCTAGACTCCTCAGGATACTCCCGTAGTGGCAAACGGAAGCGGTGGGTTGGGCCTCGCCCACCTCTAGGTTGGTATATGCACTGCCCGACCTAGACCTATCGTACGCCTCCACAAAACCCGCGGAGCGTCTGCGTACTCTTACTGACTGGACCGCCAGACTTTTATGGCTAAGTGTAAATACCACACCTGCCGAGCCCAAGTGTTAACGTCGGTGCAACGACCGCCAACACGAAGGACCCACCACCTTATGCACATGCAAATTATCTTCCAACAATACCGAGCTACAAGCTCCCCGGGCTAACCCGCCCGTCACCAATAAATACCTCAGAAACAAAAGATCACCGGACTAGACCGGCTAGACTTCCATAAGCACTCCCTCAGAGTGACTTTCCTGCCTTAGAAACTCAGGTGCTCAAAGACGCTAACAAGAAAAGACGATCTTTCGTCAATTCTCGGACGACCTAGCCGAGGGTGGCACCCCACCACCCTAAGACTTACCAAACCCCAACTTCTCTAGAGACCCATACATAATACAAGGCTACCACCCATCCTTCATCACTTCAGACCCTAGACAACCAGATTGACCTCTAACCCCAAAAGTTGTCAAATTGCTAAACGCAGACCACCCTTAACGTTTTGATGCTCATGAAGAGAGGTACACTAAATATCCAACTTCTTGACCCAAGGGATTTACTGGGGACCCATACTACCTACCTCAGATCAAATCTAGGGTTTCATAATTTCCCATTAATAATTGTATTTTAAATAATTTTCCAAATGGCCATATTACTAAGGTTTGAACTACAAGTATATTTTTCTGACCTCCAATGCCCACTCCAATTTATTCATAAATCAAGGGTACCTAATAAACAGTAGATATAAAGTTTTAGGGAAAACCAGCAAGATTTATTATTTTTAGAAATTCCAAAACACAATTATTTCCAATAATTTCCAAAGGAGGTACCCTCATATGAACTCCAATCCTTGTGCAAATTAACACAGTGGTGCTTATTAATAAAATATTTAATCCTACAAAGTTTGACCATGCTATTCAGAGGGTATGTTTGTAATTCCATCCAAGGATATATTTGCAATTTCTTTCAAGATGAACTAGAGGTACCAAAAATATTGATCTATAAATTATGAGAAAATTACAGTGGATACATATTGATATAAAAAGGCAACCAGCAAAGTTTCATGCAACTTCAGAGACTTAATATCCTAAAATTGATCATCCCAAAAATTGCCCACAATGTGAAATATTACAATTTAACCCTCCAAGAGTTTACTCATGTTCTAACCAATTCTTCCAGAGATATAGGACATTAAAACCATGATTATGACAGAAGATGGTAAATTGATAAATACTATTTCTCCCTAAAACCTCAAACCCTAAATAATTACAAATCTACCCTAGGGTTTATTACTTATGATTGGCAACTCCAAATCCCTCCAAACTCCTACAGTAGCATTCTCTGGTCACTAAGGCCATCTACCCAAAATTTCAAGTCAAGCCACTGAGGTTTGACCTCTCTTCCTTCATTAGCTTCTAATTGCACCCCATTAGGGTTTAGCCTAGGGTTAGGGTCTAACCTTCTCCAACAGCCCTAGTAGGAACTCCAGAGATTCACAACCTCAAAAACAAGTGGGTGACAGAAGATGGTGATTCCCTAAGTGCTATTTCTTCCTAGATTTCCAAATTCCAATTATTTACAAATCTACCCAAGGATTTATTACCTAGGTTAGACAACTCCAAACCTCTTCAAATTCACAAGGGAGTCTTCTCTGGTCACTATGACCCACCCACCAAAACTTTAGGTCAAACCACTAGGGTTTGACCCTACTCCCTTCATTGACCTCTATTTGCACCCCATTAGGGTTTAGCCTAGGGTTAGGGTCAAAACCTCTCCAAATCCACCCAAACTTCTTGTGGGGGTATTATATCACCCATAGAACTTCAGAGGAATCTACTTCACTCCTCTCCAAGGACAATCACCCCTATGTCCTTCACAACCCCAAAGTTCTCTTATGTTTACTTTTGCCCCAAACATCACTTTTAGGCCAACTATTCTCAAGGGGACTCCCTACCTTGCCCATACCCATACCACTCACTATACTGACCATAGGTCAGTGGAAGACCACCTAAGATCCTACCAATAATTGGTGAGGGGTGGAATTCCAATGGGTACCTATTTGGGGTGCAAATAGCAATTTAGCCCCTTTTTGATTTACTAGGGCAAAACTCCTCCAATGGCCACCAAACTTGGACCATAGGTTGGCATGGGGGAGGGTGAGGTGCACCCCAAATATGGAGCAAAAAGACCTTGTGGAAAGGTGGGGGCACTCACCCAAAGTTTTGCCCAAACCTAGGGAGCCTAAGGCCATTTTGGGGGAATACCCTACCAAAACAACTCCATAAATCATGATATTTTAACCAGGGCCTATACATACCCCTTAGGACCACCCATCCAAGTTTGGAAGGGTTTTGAGGTGTTTAGGACACCTAATTAGGTTAAACTAGGATTATTGGTCTTTCCCAAAAATTAAGAAGAAAACTTCTCCAATCCTTGTGATCTTTGGACATGACCTAAGTATGCACAAGACTAGACTACACCCCAAAAATCAAGTCATTTTGAGTTCTATAATGGGGTGGGCATCAAAAATGAGTTCTGATTAGCCCTAAAGACAGCCTCCACTAGAATGAGTGCTGAGCCCTAACCAGGACTCCAAATTGAGTGATTTCAATTTTGTATGAAACTAGACCCAAAGGGCTACATTTTCTATGTTGACCACTTTTCATGATTCGGCCTCTAACTATTTTTCCCAGATTTAAATAGGAGCTGCATTTTAATCACAGAATTAAGCAAAATCCTTAAGGGAGCGCACGAATCCTAAAGCGGATCGGAAGGCGCCTGGTCATCGTCCCCAGGAAATCAACGGCAGAGATTTACCGCGCCTGGGCCGCCTTAGTGGGTGATTTCCCGGCCACCTGAGCGCCGCCCCGGCCGACCAACGCCACCACCACCTCCGTTGAGGTGGGGGCCGGCGATGAGCGGTGTTTGATCGGCCGGAGGTGGCCGGAATCATGATCTGTAGGAGGATACCCAACCCGATCAACGGGAGGATTGGCCGACTCGATTCACGGCCGATTGACCACGATTCGAGCCGCCGTCGATTTGGATCTGACCCTTAGAGTTCAGGGAGGAGAACGGGACCTGTTGGAGGGCTTGCCGTCGAGTCAACCTTGAGTACACCATGGGAGCTGCCGCCGGTTGTGAAGCCATGCCGATTCCCTCCTATAGTGCACGAAATTCTCTGGAAAGCTGGGGGTTTCTCTTCTCTCAGGTCTCTGAAGGTGAAGGGGGGTTCAATTGGGGGTGGTGATGGCTTTAAACATCATTGCCATTAAAGCCCCCCTTCGGTTACATCAAGGACCGACCCCCTCTTCCTCTCCCTGCCTTAATCCCCCTTTGTAACTGATGGAAACTCCTCCTAATCGGCTGAGGAGTTGAATGGAGGCATCAATTGGGGAGGCTAAGAGGTAAATCCTCTTAATGGCCATGAATGGCCTCTTCTCTCTCTCCAAAAAAATGGTGAAACCCCCATTCTCTCTCTCCTAATTGCCATGGTCGGTTTCTATACTCTCTCCTGAGCTTAATGAGGGCCACATGGGCTGGTTGACCACCCAATTGAGTTAGCCCAAAGAGATTGGGTTAGGTTTGAGCATTTTGACCTAAATTGGGCAATTTTGACTTTTGGCCAAATTGGTCAATTGGGGAACCCTAGGATGGGGCTTTTGGGTTCAATAGGTTCTAAATTAAGTTTAGGAACTAATGGTGGAGTCAATTTGGTCATATGGTTCTTGGTTGACCCAATCTAAGGTGATTTGACCAAAATAGGCTAATTTGACTTTGGTCAAATTGAGCCCTAGGGTTGACTTGGTCATGGGGCTTTTTGGTCCACTAGCTCCCCTATGACATGATAGCCCTAGGGGTGAGGTCAATTTAATGTGGTGAAGGTCAATTGGGGTACTTTGAGAAGAAAGGTCATTTTGACCTAAAAAGGGCATTTTGGTCAATTTGCACCCCTGGGGGTCCCATGATGGGGCTTTTGGGTCCATTAGGTCTATAATGGTATTATAGACCTAGGAGTGTGATCAATTTGACATGGTGGGGGTTGATTGGCTCTAAGTGGGCTACTTTGACCAATTTGAGGGTGTATGTTGACTTTGGTCAAATTGGTCTCTTAGGTTGACTTCAATGGGCCCCTGGTGCCCTAAGGGGACCCCCAAAGGGTTAGGGACACTAAGGTGGGGTCCAAGGGTTAAGTTGAAGCACTAAATTCCAATCCCAAGCTTGGAAGATGGGAATTGCTATTTGCAGACCAAGGTGGCTTCCTCCTCCTTTCCTAAGCTCTTAGGTTCAAAAAGGTTCTTCCTATGGTTTTGTCATGACCCAGTCATGACAAAACCAACTTAGGGGTTTAGCAGTTTGGGGGATGTTACACCCCTTGCTGCACTCGCCCAGCATGCAACATGCACTCATCCAACACATGCTGCACTTGCCCACTACAGCACTCGCCCCCCTCTATTCCTCCACTCGCCACCCCCACTCACTCCACTCGCCACTCCCCCTCATTCCACTCGCCACTCCCACCTCATTCCACTCGCCACTCCCATGCACCTCACTTCAACTTCAACACTCCCCCTTGAAGTGAGCTTCAGGGACAACTCCAAGGCAAGCGCGAAGCTTCTTGAACGGCCCCACAGATAGGGGCTTTGTGAATATGTCCGTCAGGTTCTCTTCACTCCGAACATGCTCCACCGCAAGCGAGCCACCCAACACCTTCTCTCTGATGAAGTGGTGCTCGATCTCTATGTGCTTTGTCCTTGCGTGACAAACTGGGTTGGTTGCCAGCTTTAGAGCACTCTCATTGCCGCCACGCAGCACAGTAGGTTCACTGACCTTCTCATCCACATCTTTCACCAGCCTTCTCAGTCATACACACTGCTGAGCTGCTAAGGATGACGCATTGTACTCAACCGCAGTGGTGGAAAGAGAAATGGAGTCCTGCTTCTTGCTACACCATGAGATAGCAGTGGCTCCACACATGAACATGTAACCTGATGTCGACTTGCGGTCATCAGCGTCACCTGCGTAATCTGCATCTGTGTAACCATGCAGCTTGAAGTCAGTCATCCCTCCATAGAGCAACCTCGTCTCAAGGGTTTCCTTCACATACTTCAGTATCCCCTTAGCTGCCTTCAGATGAGGCTTCCGCAGCTCCTGCATGTACCGACTAACTCGACCGACGGCAAAAGCGATGTCAGGCCTCGTGATAGTCAGTTAGATAAGGCTCCCCATCAGTGCCCGGAAGATCTTCGGATAAGGAAGAATTCTCCCTTCTTCATTCTGAAGCTTCAACCCAACCTCTAGTGGAACGGAGCTGCTCTTCCCCTCCTTCATATCGAATCTCTCGACGATTCTCTCAGCGTAAGACTTCTGGGAAACGAACAACCCGCCTATTCTCTTCTCTACTTGAAGTCCAAAGAAATGGTGCAGTTCACCAAGATCCTTCATCTCAAAGCGAATGAAAAGTTGATGTCTCAACGCCGCGACCTCTTCACTATTGTTCCTGGTCACTATCATGTCGTCGACGTACAGCAGCACCAGCACATGAAGATCTCCACTCTTCTTCACGAACATGCTAGAGTCTGAGTCTGAGGCATCGTATCCACAGAACTGCAGATACTCTGCAATCTTCCCATACCAAGCTCTCGGCGCCTGTTTCAACCCATAGATGGCCTTCTTCAGCTTGCATACATGGTGTGGATGCGACTTAACATACCTAGGTGGTTGCACCATGAATATGTCCTTGTCAATCTCTCCATACAAGAACACATTCTTCACATCAAGCTGTCACAACTTCCACCCTCTGCACGCTGCTAGTGCAATGACCGTCCTCACCGACGTCATCTTCGCCACAGGACTAAATGTCTCCTCATAGTCCTCTCCATAGGTTTGCGAGAAACCTCGAGGGACAAGCCTGGCCTTGTACCGCTCTACTCCTCCGTCATCTCTCTTCTTCACCTTATACACCCACTTGCAAGTGACATGTTTGATGCCCTCCACCATGGGAACAAGGTCCCATGTCTCATTCTTCTTCAAGGCCTTCATCTCCTCATCCATGGCCACGTCCCACTCCTTAATGCCTACATCATCTTCAAAGCGGGCAGGTTCCCTCTCGTCGAGTGGTCCTCCGAAGAAGCAAGAGACCAAACTCACGAAGTTCCCCTCCTTATAGCGAGAAGGCGGGACGATGGTCCGCTTCGACCTTCTCAAGACTTGGCCACTTTCTACCACTCCGGTAGACTCCTCCTCTCCAGCTCCTCTCTCATCTTCTCTTGAAGCAGCGCTCCCCCTGTTTCTAGAGCTCGAAGCTCCCCCTAATCCAGAAGGCGATGGGTCACTTGAAGATACCTCCAACTCCGCAGTAGAGTCCTCAGTGATTCCCTCTTCTCTCCTGCTAGAATCTCCACTCTCCGGAAGCACCACAGAAGAGACTCCCTGATACGAGATCAGTTCGTCAAACACCACGTCGCGCGAGACGACGAACTTATGGGTCTGCGGATTCATGCACTTACATCCCTTCTTCTACTCGTCGTAGCCGATGAAGACACACTTCCTCGCTTTCGGCTCCAACTTGGTTCTCTCAGCCTCCGGAACGTGCACGAAGCAGGTAGAGCCAAACACCCTCATGTGACTCACATTTGGCTTCTCCCCGAATATGAGTTGGTGTGTAGACACCATCCTATTAGGGCTCAGAGGTAGTCGGTTGATCACATGGGTAGCACACACCATTCCCTCCGCCCATAAGGCCTTGGGAATGCCCTTAGCATGTAGCCAACTCCTGTTAGTCTCCACTAGATGGCAGATCTTCATCTCTGTGACCCCATTTTGCTGAGGGGTTTAGGCGCAGGAGAGCTCTCGCCGAATGTCATTTTTCCTGCAGAAAGAAGCAAACGAGTTAGAGGTAAACTCCCCCCATTATCACTTCGCAGCTTCTTCACCCTCAGGTTCAGCCTCCCCTCCACAAGTTCCTTCAAATCTTGGAACTTCTCAAACACCTCTGCCTTCTCCCTCAAGAAGTAAACTCACGTGCAGCGGGTATAGTCATCCGCCAAGACCAATGCATACTTATTTCCTCCATAAGTCAGGGTGGCACATGGCCCCATCACATCAGCGTGTACGCACTCAAGAGGTGCCTTACACTTGGTCTCTGACTTGTCAAATGGAAGTCAATGTGACTTTCCAAATTGGCAGCCCTCACACACATGGTCGTCGCTGTAAGAAGGGAGATTAGGCAGGCCAGACACCAGACCCTTTGTCGCTATCATCTTCAGCTTATCCATCCCCACATAACCTAGCCTCTCATGTCAGATCGCTGCGCTGTCGTTAATCTTCAGCTTGTCCACGTAGGCACTTGCAGACAGAACATATAAGTCCTTCACCCTTCTTCAGGTGAGTGTGACATCAACATCAACTGAAGACAGGTTCTTTAGGAACTTCACCTCCTTCGGTCCGAACAACACGTGGTATCCTGCATCCACTGCATTCGCAACCGAGAAGAGGTTCTTCTTCATGCCCGGCACGTGATACACACTCTTCAGTATCACGAGCTTCTCTTCACTTCCAAGGGATACCATCCCTTCCTGCTCAACTGGATGCACCGTATCATCTGTCGTGATGATAGTATCAGTTCCTCTATATGCCTTCAAGGAGGAAAACTTAGACACATCTCCAGTGAGATGGTGTCCGCAACCGGAATCCACTATCCAGTCATTCTCAAAATTTACAGAGGCTAAGGCATCGCCAGGTGTGGCCGTCATCTCAGCCAGGAAGCAGTTGTCTCCGCCTTCACCACTGTGGTGACCTCGACCTCTTCCTCGACCTCTTCCTCCGCCTCTCTGATGGTCTCCCTCCTTGTTATCAACATGATCGACCTTCAAATTTGATCGGCAGTCTCTTGCCATGTGCCCATACTTCTTACATGCAAAGCAAAGAGATCTCCCCCTCTCATCGCAATCAGGAAGGAACTTTCCTCTATCTCCTTGAGAGGATGTTGACGGTCCTTCTCCGGAGTTCTTCTTCTTCTTGTCCCAGGTCTTCTTCTTTCCTGAGTACAACGTCTCTTTATCTCCTCCTGAGATAGACACTCCCGACATCTTCTTCGCCAAGCTCTCATGTGACGACAGCAGGTTCTCCAGCTCGAGTAAAGAAGGCTGAGTAGCCCATCCTTGCACAGAAGTAACAAACGTAGTATACTCCTGCCGCAAGACTCGGTGTATATGCTTCTTCATCTTCGCCTCAGAGATCGGCTCATCAGGATCCAAGGCCGAGATCTCTGCACATAAATTCTTCACCTTCAGGAAGAAGGTGGAAATCGACAACTCTCCTTGAGTGGACCGCGCCAACTCATTCTCCAAAAACTATAGTCGCGCTACATTCTTCTTGTTGAATAGCCCAACGAGGGCTTACCAAATACCAGACGCTGACTTACACCCTATGATGTGGTCGAACAAGTCAGGTGAAATTGCTCTCTTCAGAGTGAACTCCGCCTTGGCGTTAGTCTTCCTCCAAGCTCTCACAGCTGGACCATTGTCTCCGGCAGCTACAACTTCCTCTTACTCATCTCCTCTAACAACCTCCCATAGGTCCTCTCCAAGCAGGTGACTCTTCATGCATGACTTCCACTTCTTGTAGTTGGTCTGGGTAAACAGCTCAATGCCTAGTCCTCTCGCATAACCTCCTCCGCCATCCATCTTGGTTGTCAACCTTGAACCTTGATAGCACACTCCGCTTCACCAACCTACCTCTGATACCATGTTAAATTTATGCTACCACCATGCACAAGGACACCAACGATGGACAAGGAAGAAACTCTTTATAACTTGGCAAATAATTACAACTAGACAAGCTGAATACAAGGTGCATACACCTTGATTCACGATAGCTGAAATAAAGAATAAACTTTGTCACGGACAGGGTCCGCTTCTCCACTCAGTGCAGTTGACCTTGCAATGCACTCTCCACCTTCACAACACACACAACCCTGCACTCTCCACCTCACTGTGCACTCTGCACTCTCCACCTCACACTGAGGTATGGGTAGGGGTTGGGACTCTCTTGGGGTGTAGGCACACTCCCACTCTCACTCACTTGATGTCTCTCTACAACTCAGTTCTCATCATACTCTAAAGGGGGGTATTTATAGGAGAACACAAAAGCTAAGGGAGGGGAGAGAGAGAGAGGGGGGGAGGGGGGCACTTGCTGCACTCGCCCCCCTTAAGATGGACTCGCCTCTTGCCGCACTTGCCAACATGCACTCACCCAACACATGATGCACTCCCCCCCCCCCCCCCCCCCCCCCCCCTCTATTCCTCCACTCGCCACCCCCACTCACTCCACTGGCTACTCCCCCTCATTCCACTCGCCACTCCCACCTCATTCGACTCGCCACTCCCACCTCACTCCCACGACATGATACTCATGCTTGCCTGTGAAAGGCATTAGTCCCACACCGCTGCCCGTGTTAAGTTTCTAGGCTTCTTAAGATTAGGACCACTTCTCCATTCACCTCGGGTTTTGGGGAGCGAAACCTCAATGCTTGACATGATATCAGAGCGGGTGCACATGGCAAGGGGGTCTTCAGATAATCCTTGTGGTACCACGTGGAATATGAGGATTCACATTTGAGCAGGGCGGGGCCTCCGCGCAGTGGCGGTTCTAGGAATTTTGTAATTGGGGGGGGGGGGGGGGGGGGCATAAATTTTTTTTCAAAATGAAATAACAATCCCATCTTAAATTGTTGACATTATATAGTCGTACAAAATTACATTTGATTGACTAAATTAGAAAATACAAAAAAAAAATTAAAAAATTACAATTGTCCACGACGAATGTTCATTTTTTGAAAACGATTGATAAACATCATTTTCACGGACTTCCAAAAATGCATCTCTCTCAATAAAAGTAATCAAACAATCATTCAACATTTGATCGCCCATAATATTGCGCAACTTATTCTTGACATAGTTCATGTCTGAGAATACTCTTTCCACACTTACAGTGGTCACATGAAGAATCAGTACAAACTGCAAAAACCTATAGATTAGTTGATAAGCAACATGTTTACCGGTTTCAACAAGCTTCGTAGAGAGATGACCAAGATCCTTCAAATAAGAAAATCTCTCATCATTTCTCATGTCGACAATGAAATTGTTGAGTTGAAAATCAAAATTAAACAACTCCAAACTTGAAAAATCATGCATTTGGATAAAACTTTGCAAGTCTTAGTACTTTTTGCTTGTCAAAACAAGCAAACGAATTAATGAGACTCAAGTAAGCCATACAATTAAGCAACTTCATACTCACCTTATCGAACTGATTGTTAAGCTCTTGTAGTTGTAGATCGATGACTTTTAAGGATATTTGAACGCGATAATAATGCAAATTTGTGTAGTCTTCAACAAATTGTTTTGATCTTCCTTGAGGTATATATTTATCTTCCATATTTGGAATATGAATACTATGTTTGCCACAAAAAAAATAAAATCTTATTGAAAGTTTGTCACATCTCAATCATCTCTTTAGTTTTGCAATTGTTTTTTATCAAACTAACAAAAGACATTGCATTAACAATATCTCTTGATCCTTTCTTTGTAAAGCAAGATTTAACTCATGAGTGTACTCAAATATAGTGATTATTACATGAACCATTAAAACAAAGTCAAATGATTCCAATGCAAATAATACACCATGTGCCTTCACCCGATCATTTATTTTACTCTTCCCAATTTTCAGAAGTGTAGCAACCATATCAAGATATAATGAAATAATATGCACTAATGTTTTGTGATGTGATCCCCAACGAGTGTCTCGGTAATAATATGCACCTACATCACATTAAGATTAAATAATAATGGACATCATATATATTAAAATTAACAATTTTCAATGTAGGATAAAATAGAAGCAAAAATCTTTGCAAAAAATCCAAAAGCCTCTTCAATCATACAATCAATATCATGAATATCAGGATAAGAAGCATCCAACAACATATGACTCATGAAAAAAAACTCGGCACTATAAGATGTACTCAGTCGCACAACCTGAAATAGAAAACAACTTCAGAACAATATTATGACAAATTAATGGGTATATGAGAACTCAGTAATCATGTTTAAAAAACATTCCAAAATTAGAACTTGCAATAATTATCATTCCAAACCTAGAATCAAACATAGGATAAAACCTAAGGAATGAAAACCTTGCACAATTGCAAAGAATAAAGATCTACTAATAATGAATCATGTAGGGGGCTAGATCGCGGAATGAAGAAGAGAAGTAGAGAACAGAAAAATAGAGAAATAGAAAATAACATTACAAAGATTTCAGATCTACAAATAAGAAGTGGAGGGAGCTTACCTTGTTGCAGGATAGCAGCCTGCGGCCCAGCAGGAGGATTGGAGGAAGATGATTCAGTCAGGCGATTAGGCGAGGGGGCTCGATCACAGAAAAAGATGATTCAGTCGCTTGCCATCGTCGTCTCGTCGGGAGAAAAGAGGGGGCTCAATCGCGGATCTGAGCGCTGGAGCCTAGGTTTCACGTGGCGCGAGACTGCGGGAGTGAAAGGAGGGAAGCCGGATCGCAGATCGCTGCTGAAGATGAACCGGCTGGGTTTTAATTTACCGTGACCAGCAAATAGCATAATTTGGTGTGCATGTAGCCGTATAAAATTTTGGAAATTATGATTTTTGGTGTGCTTATAGCAAATCTAAAAAAATGGGGCACGTGTCCCTATGGCCCCCTATAGATCCGTTGATGCCTCAGCGTCTCCCACATCATGATACTCATGTGTGCCCATGGAGGGATTTAGTCCCACGTCGTCTGCTCTTGTTAAGATCACGGGCTTCTTAAGGTTGGGACTACTTCTTACTTCTCTCAGGGGTTTTGAGAGTAAAGCCTCAATGCTTGACATATAATTATCCCATGGCCCCCCGCCCCATCCCCACCTCATCATATACAAATACAACCAACTTTATCTAAGGTTATTGGAATACACTTTTTCTATCACAGTGTCTGTGGAATTCAGTCTATGAAGGCTATCCCTAACCTACACATCAAACTCCACCTTATACACGGGATGTTGATTCCCTGAAGGGATACACAGATAAGATCAAGAAGGATGCCCGGGCTCTGCCCTACATACGACAAGTTGCAAAGATCTCGAATAAAGCTTGGGAGGTCCTGCAAACTGAGTTCAAAGTGACAACACGTTATCTTCACCATCAAAATTCAAAACATTTAGGAGTCCAATACACTGCAAATATATGGAGGAAAGAGTCCATTTGTACTTTCATCTCCATAATCATAACTATTTTAAGAATATAAAAAGCATGTGAGATAATATAGAAGACAAAAGAGTAGTACTTGAAATTTTAAGAAGTTTGCTGCCAAAATTTGACCCTCATTAACTCAAAGGTTCACTACAGGCTCATGAGGAACACCTAAAGATAACAAGTCTAACAACAGTACAAACATTTCAAATTAAACTACATTTGAGAAGAAAGGAATTGTAGAAGAGAAACACTGAATATCACAAGCACAAAGAAATTTTAGGGGCAGGGCCATTGGTAGAGGAAGAGGGGAAGAAAGAACAAAAAATACAAATCCTTACTGCAATCTGTGTA
The DNA here is from genome assembly GCA_033032865.1 of Dactylorhiza incarnata. Classification (NCBI taxonomy): domain Eukaryota; kingdom Viridiplantae; phylum Streptophyta; class Magnoliopsida; order Asparagales; family Orchidaceae; genus Dactylorhiza; species Dactylorhiza incarnata. The sequence goes on from JAWHQI010000258.1 coordinate 2,638,647, forward strand.
AAAAGAAAAATGACAACACAAAAGACTTCTATTTCAAATGTAAATCACATGTAAAAGGCCAATCCACTTTGATCGTCATTATTGTTGGCTAACAAAAATCAAGCATACCATGTATTTTATACATGTTTAATAGAATAAATAACCATAAAAATGCCCGCTTTGTTGACAATGTATGCTCTAACATATGTGCAACAATAAAGTCTTCTTCATTCCCCTGTATAACAATCAACAATTTGAAGTAGTCCCGGGAGATCGAAAAGTAATGAAACTAGAAGGAACAAAGGGATAATTTTGTTAGAATTGTGAAGTGAGCTAACGTCCGGCGTTAGAGCTAACGTCCGGCGTTAGAGCTAACGCCGGCGTTAGCCCCGCCTTTTGGTGGCGGCTCCGGATTCTATAAATATGGGGGGCAATCCCCCCGCAGAGTATATCAGAGACAAGAGGTGATTTGTGCGATCTCAATAGGCGGTCTCAAGTGAGAGCGAACTTGGAGTGAGTTCGGAGGAAAGCTTGGGCGGTCTGGCCGGGCGGTCTCAAGTGGGAGTGAACTCGGAGTGAGTTCTGGGCGACCTGGAGCAAGAGTTGCGAGCTGTGCAAGATCGCGAGTCAACGCCGGCGTTAGTGACAACGCGGGGCGTTAGCTACTTGTGTGAGGTGGCGGTCTGCATCTGCGGTCTCATCAAGAGGGTGTGCTCGCAGCGAGCTCGTGCGGTCTGAGTCAATGCCGGCGTTAGCGACAACGCGGGGCGTTAGCGAGCTGTGGAGAAGCAGACTCTGTTTGCGACCAGTTGATATTTCTTATTCTCGGCTGTTGTGAATCAAGTTGTATGCGACTTGTATTCAGCCCTTTCTGTTGTAATTGTTGTAACAAATTTGTCAAACATTAAAAAAGTGTTTTTGTTCATTCTTGATGTGCTTGTCTCAGTGTTCCATCGATCTAAAAAATTTCACAAATTTGCGATAATAGAAATATGACTCGAACAAATTCATAACATGCTGAATATGCCTCGAAGACATAGAATTTTTTGAGCGTGTGAAGGACGTATACTATACTGGGCACAAACATATATAGCTTCTCAAACCTACCTATACCCGAAGAGCATAAAAATTATTGGAATTAATTCATGTTTTTCCACATAATTATCCACATAATTACTCTCAAGTAATTATCCACATAATTACTCTCAAGTAATCTCAATTATTGGAACCATTATCCACATAATTACTCTCAAGTAATCTCAATTTATTACCTTCCAGTTGTGGATGATTCCAGATGAATGAACTTTGAATTCAGAACAAACGTGTTTTTTCACCCCAAAACCTCATAGATGCCGAATGAATTTTGAAAATACTGTGAAATATTTTGAAGTCGGAAGAACACGTCAACCAACAGGAGAATAGGGACACCAAGAAATGAACACAAGCTTTCACAAACAATACTCTTGGCAGCTAGTTACAAATGGACATGGTTGAATACAAGCTGCATCCAACTTGATTCACGACAGTCAAAAGTAGAAAAGAACTTGGTCACGGACAAGGTCCGCTTCTCCTCCGGAGCACACCGCGCAGGTGATACTCGCTCCTCGCTACCGCCAGCGTTAACTCTAACGCCCAGCGTTAGCTCTGCTAACTCGCAAGCTCGCTGCTCGCACTCCAGCTACTCGCAAGCTCGCCACGCTTCGGTTCCTCCTCTTCTCGCTACCGCGAACGTTAGCTCCTAACGCGTCGCGTTAACACTGCTGCTCGCACTCCTCAGCTCCCTAGTCGCAACTAGACAGAGCTCGCTACTCGCCGCTTCTCCTCTTCTCGCTACCGCGAGCGCTAGCACTAGCGCCGGGCGGTATCTCCGAAGCTCGCAACTCTTCCTAGGTCGCTTGCCGAACTTACTCCAAGTTCGATGCTCGTCAGGTAGCACTCTGGTATCTCTAACTCGCTCAAAGTTGAGGATACTCGCCACTTTCAGAATGCATGTTTTTTTTTTGGGGGGGGATCAGGTACCCCTCTATTTATAGACAAAAACAGAGGGGGTGACGAGAAGGAGCTAACGCCGGGCGTTAGCTCACTTCAAAAACCTAACAAATACACTTTCCCACGACTTTGTTTGTCAACTCTATTTGACAACCATTCATTGGTCAATGACACCGTCGTCTCAAACAGTACCTTAATCTTCATGGCAACTGCATTTTAATATCCGCTAGCCTTCTGACTTTTAAATGTAGAAAACAGATAAATAGCTCTATTAGTTCTTTTGAAGTTTGAACTACTACAATATTCTATTTGTTTATTTCTGTTTGTTTTTCTTGAGACAAGACTTGATGTAAATTTCAGCCCATCTACCTTTTAAATATAATAATAGCAAATATAAAAAAAAACATAAATTTATTTTACTCCTCCAAGTTGGCTGCAACTTTTTATTTTGTTCTTCAATATGATTAAAGTTTTCGTAAACACAAAGACTTTCATTTTTTTTGCAAATATTTATATTTATCCGACTATCCCTTAACTTTAGCATAGGTTTATAGTAGGTCCCTGTTTTTTATTTTTATTTTATATTGATCTCAAAATTTGAAGAAAATTTTGAGATAGATAATTAGACTTACGTCCGTTAAGTTTTTAACAATTTCAGAGGATATAATATAACATTATATGGCAGTGATACGACACTAAGGTAGATATTGAGTATTACTATTTAATTATAAAAATGATAACAAAAGTTGTTTTTATTATGTAGCTAATTAGGATTGAAATGTTTTTTTCTTATCATTTTTATAATAAAATAGTAATCCTCGTTATCTACATTAGCACCACATCAGTGCATTCACATTATCTAAAATCATTAAAAACTTAACGATATATGGTTAGTTTGCTCCTGTGAATTTGGACAAAAACGCTACCATCATAGAAGGTATGTTTGGCATGACTGGTTATGATCGCCACCAAGAAAAGAAAACTAGGCTTCGTTTGTCGCAGTGGTGGCGGTCGTGAGGGTGGTGGTCATGAACCGTCGTTCGTGAACATGAACGCCCGACCTCACCTAAAAAGTTTTATGCATTTTATGCACAAAACTAGTTTATTTTCTTGGTAGCGGTCGTAACCCTTGTCATGCCAAACATACATTCTATGATAATTGCGTTTTTGACCAAACTCGCCGGAGCAACGAAACCCTAGTGTTGAACATAAAAGTAAATGATTCCATAAGTGAGCTTGGATAATCACGAACAACGGCTCATTACCACCGCGTTCACGACGGCTACCGCCGTGCGCCGGAGCCTTATTCAAACTCTGCCTAAAAAAAGTTCAAAGATCCATTTCAAAATTAGGCTAAATTAAGTTGAGGATTTATATAAATATTTTACCTATTTGTTTATTAATTAATTATTTGACCATGATTTGGATTATTCATCCAGGAATAAAACAAGTCAAAACACAATTTATTAGCTAAAGCATATTCTTTCTGAGTTGTTAAGACCAGATTGACCACAAAATCATCTAATATATAGCTAATTAAATTCTCCTTGGCCTTGTGATATTGTTAATTATTTGCACGTCGATCGGCTTCTAATTAACTGATTAATAAGACTAATTTGATGTTCTGTCCTTAATTCTCAAGCGCATCTATACATATGTATGCGCATACATATATATATAGAGAGAGAGATACATGAGGATCTTGCAGTTTCAGCAGAGCACCATATATATTAATTCTGGGTAGAGCGACCGGAGGAGGAGGTTGCGGGGACGACGGCCGTCGTGGACGCGAAAACTACGGGAAAGAGAATTCTTAAGATAGTGAAGCCATATGTGGCCATGGTGTTGCTGCAGTTCAGCTTCGCCGTAATGTACATGACTCTGCTGGCGACGCTTAAGAAAGGCATGAGTCAGTCCGTGATGTTTGTGTACCGGAACGTTGTTGCGGCGACCGTCATTGCGCCATTTGCGCTCTGGTTTGAGAGGTACCATGTTCATTCAACCATGCATGATTGGCGGTCATAACCGTTGTCATATTGTCAAACATACATTCTATGATGGTGACATTTTTGTCTAAACTCGCGGGAGCAAAGACGGTGCGACAAACAAACGGGGTCTAAGAAATAATACTTGAGCTGAATAATTAATCAAGAAAGCGATTAGTATTTAACATACTTTAATTTGCTGGTGCAGGGAGGGGGGCCTAAGGTTACACCACTTATCTTCCTCAAGATCATGGGACTCGCAATACTTCAGTAATCATCCTTCCTCCCTCTTGTATTTAAGTAATTAATATAACTCAAATATTTAAAGAAAAAGAGGAAGAGATGGGCCCCCTCAATTATTTTAATTAGAATACACACACGAGTGATAGGGCACGGGGGCCGTGCGGGAGGCGACATTCTGCGGGGACGGCGATATTCAGCGGGGACGGCGACATTCTGCAGGGGCGGCGATATTCGGCGGGGGAGGCATTCGGCAGGGGCGGCAACTTTCGGTGGGGGCGGTCTATATTTATATACGTATATATTGTTGAGGCGGCTCCGCTCAAAGTATTCTACAATACTCTATCAAGTATGGAATAGGTATTTATAGTACCTCCAGCGTAGAGCGGTGCCCTAGGACGACACGGAACCTGCGAGTCCTTATCGGGTCGGTCACGACACGTGCGGACATACACGAAATATTCAACAATCTCCTCCTATGTCCGTCGTAGACCCGACTTCGATATAGGTGGTTAGTGCAATGTTCAAACACACATGAATCATTCACATCAGTGTCGCAAACATGTTAAACAAAATTAGACTAAAAGAAGAATTGTATGCAGGCATAAGAACATAATAAATTCAAAGCAGCATCACAAATCATAAGGATAAAAACTGTAGCACATAGTCCAGCAGATCAAAGTGTCTACTAGTCACCAAAGCATAATAGTCCAAAATAAAACATGAAAGTAGGAAACAGCAACTCTAAACAGAGATACAAGAAACCAAGAACATAAAGTAAAACACTCGATACTGTCATCGTCCTCAGATGTCCAGTAGGTCCTCCTTCTCAGGATCCCAATCAGCAAATGCTCCTCCATCTGCACCATCTCCTGTAAATTTCAAACAGAGAATTTCATGTCAAAATGAATTCAAACATTTGAAAATTACAAGTATCTAGTTCTACTATAAGAACTTAGTACTACATGATTAAGCAATGGAGAACACCTACACAGAGTATTTATGTTCCAGGTTTAGAATCCATTATCTATTTCACAAGAGACGATATTATGGACTTCTACTCAACTCAGCTATATTTGTGTTTCAGTTTGGAATGACACAGTCACTGTTCCCCTCAAGTTAAACTAGATATCATCAGAATTTGGAATGACACTATTTAACAAGAGAAGAATCAAACCCAGTTAGATTGTGTTATCAAAATTTGGAATAACACTTTCTTCCCAAGTAAGAAAGAGAATCTATGTTGAGTTATAAGCATCATGATTGGAATGAAACAACTCACCAGATATCAGATCAGCAACTACGAGCATCAGCGAGACACAATACGCTACTAAATGACAAAGGAAAATCTGAAAAGCGTCAAAACATTAAACTAAGGCTGAGCTAAATCGCCTTTAGTCTCATTTCCCCCACTGTTTTGATCAATCGATCTTTAGGCATTCCTTTCGTCAGTGGATCAGCTAAGTTATCTTTCGATCGCACATCAATCAAAGTGATAACTCCTTGTTCCTTCAAATAATTCAACAGAGCATGTCTCAGTCGTACATGTCTCCTCTTAGTGTTGTAGAGGGCATTTTTAACGACTTGGACAACTGCTTGATTATCACAATACAAGTTCAATGAATTGACTTGTAATTTAGATAAGGGAACATCCAGAATTAAATTTCTGATTCAATTTGCCTCTTCACCAGCTGAAGTTAAGGCAAACAATTCTGCTTCCATAGACGACAAAGCTATGCAAGTCTGTCTTTTGGATTTCCAGGCTATAGCAGCTCCACCCAAAGTGAATATGTATCCACTGGTGGACTTACTGTTACTGATTTCTGAACACCAAGAGGCATCAGAAAATTCATCCACTGTAGGAGGGTGACCAGTATAGCACAGAGCAAGATCTTTGGTTCCTTTCAGATATTTCATCAGTCTATCTAAGGCATCCCAATGCTCTTTACTTGGATTACTGGTAAAACGACTCAGCATGCCCACAGAAAAAGCAATGTCTGGTCTCGTACAGCTTGTGGCATACATGAGACTACCGATTATACTAGAATATTTTCCTTGATCAACACTGGTCCCGACATTTGGACTCAATTTGACATTGTGATCAAAAGGTGTCTCTACAGGCCTACAATCTTTATATCCCCAGGTAGAAAATAGTTGCTCAATGTAATGAGCTTGACTAAGGGTAAAACCACGCTTATCTTTACTAACTTTCATACCTAAAAGGGTATCTACAGGACCAAGGTCCTTCATATCAAATTCTTTTGCTAGAGTGGATTTTATATCACTCACTGCAGAAAGATCCGACCCCAAAATCAACATATCATCCACATAGAGACATATAATGACGGTCTTATTCGACACAGAACGATGATAAAGGCATTTATCAGAATAACTGGATTGAAACCCATAGCTCTTTACCACTTTGTCAAATTTAAGGTGCCACATCTTAGGCGCTTGCTTGAGCCCATAGATTGACTTATTCAATTTGCACACCTTATTCTTTAAATCTTTCTGGACATAACCTTCAGGTTGTGCCATATAGATTTCTTCATTTAGCTCTCCATTCAAGAAGGCTGTCTTTACATCCATCCGATGGACTATGAAGTTCTCGATAGACGCTAAATCTAAGAGAATTCTTATAGTTGACAGGTGACACACAAGTGAATAAACATCAAAGTAGTCTATTCCCCCTTGTTGCTTATAACCCTTAGCTACCAGACGTGCTTTGAATCTAGCTATTGTCCCGTCACTATTCATCTTCTTCTTCAAAACCCACTTGCATCCAAGTACTTTAGCACCTTTAGGTAGGTCAACTAGATGCCAAGTGTTGTTCTACAGCAGCGAGTCCATTTCATCATCTATGGCTTCTGCCCACATTAACGAATCTCTCGATCTCATTGCTTCCTGATAGGAGAATGGATCATCGTCTAAGTGGTAGGTAACAAAGTTCTCACCAAAGTCCATAGGGATTCTCTCTCTTGAAGATACTCTAACAGGAAAAGGTTCAACCTCAGAAGGTTGTGGAGCAGTGTCAGAGGGACTAGCTTCAGGTTCTACAGTAGATTCTGAAATCAAATCAGTAGACCCGGATAAATTGAAGCCTTGATCTTTGATAAACTTGCTTTCAAAGAAAACAGCATCTCTAGACTCTATCACTGTGGAAGTGGATAGATCAAGAAACCTTTCAGCTGCACTGTCCTCTGCACTACCTAGGTACACACAGGTTGTAGTCCTAGGTCCCACCTTAGGTCTCTTTAGGTCTTGTATTCTCACATAGGCAATACAACTGCAAGTCTTAAGAGTATCAAATCGACAAGAGTGACTGTGCCACAGCTCATAAGGTGTAGAAGTGAGCTTAGAGTGAGGCACCCTATTTAGAATGCGATTTGCAGTTAGGACTGCTTCTCCCCAGAAAGAGGTTGGCAAATCAGCTGTAAGTAACATAGAGTTCAACATCTCTGTTAACGTCCTATTCTTACGCTCAGCAATACCATTTGATTGGGGTGAGTAAGGAGCGGTAGTTTCTAGAATTATGCCCTCAGAGGCACAAAATTCTCTGAACCCAGTAGCGGTGTACTCTCCTCCTCTATCACTTCTAAATCTCTTAATTTTCAGATTCAACTGATTTTCTACTATAGATTTGAAGATCTTAAAGGTCTCGAATGCTTCATCTTTCAATTTCAACAGGTATACATGACAATATCTAGAATAATCGTCTATGAAGGTAATCAGATACTTCTTTCCTCCTCTAGTGACATAACTTCTGAAGTCACAGAGGTCAGAATGTATCAACTCAAGAAGTTTTGTGCTCCTAGAAACCGACTTAAAAGGTTTTCTGGTGATCTTTGTTTGTGCACAGACCTTACACCTATCAAATTGAATAGACAAATCTAAAGGGATGTTGTGACTCTTAGCTAGATCACGCATTTTCCTATAGTTCACATGTCCAAGCCTATTGTGTAATAACTTAGGATCAATTAAAGTTGAACTAACTTGGTGAATGCTGTCATTGTTTAAGCCAAGTCTATACATTCCATTTATTAGATACGCACAACTGAAGTAGTGTGAATTAACCGTTAACGTTATTCTACCATTTAGGGTTGTAAAACACATTCCAGCCTTATCTAACAAACTCATAGAGATTAAATTCTTGGTTAAAGAAGAAACTACTCTAACATGCTTTAGAGTTAGAATTTTACCTGACGAGAGTACCAGATCTGCAGTCCCAGCATGAGACACTACTGTCTCTCCTCCATTGTAATTCTGCACAGTGTCTTTTACCGCGGTCACCTCAGTAAGAAGACCTTTATCATTTGTAGCATGGCAGGTAGCACCAGAATCCAGCCACCACTCAGACGAGACACTGCCACTGCGACCTCTCCCCATCATAGCTATGAAAGATTGGGGACCAGAAGTGTCCACCAGCATATTTGCCCTATTCTGAGGCGCATCCTCCTTGATCTTCTTCGGAGCCCTACAGTCTGCGGCCCAATAACCCCACTTTCCACAATTGTGGCACTTGCCCTTCTTCTTTTTGAAAGAAGGCTTTTTGACCTGGAGTTGTAAAGAGGGTTCACCCTTTGGTGCAGACGGCTTCCTGAGAGGTTTGTCAGGACGTGAAACTAAGTTAGCAATCTGAGTAGACTGACTAACCTGTTCCGCGCATTTCCTGACAGCGTTCTGATCTTCAATATGTATGAACCTCATGAGTTCATCAAGCCCAATATGCTCCTTTAGCCTATGCATCTCAGTTTTGAAAGTGGCCCACTCAGGAGGCAGCTTGCTTATGATCAGACCAACAAAGAGATTGTCGGAGATTTCCGACTTTTCATCATACAGCTTGTTCCGCATATTTTCCAGCTCAATCAATTGTGAAGTGATTGTCGATGTTGCATTCAATTTAAAATTAAAGAACTTCTCAGCGAGAAGTGTTTTCGACAATCCTTCCTGCTTCTGAAACTGCGCGTCCAAGCGGTCCCAGATCTCCTTTGCAGTTTTGAAACCACTGTACGTCATCGCAAGGCGAGGATTCAGGGAATTCAGAAGGTAATCCCTGCAGAAATCCTCGTCTTTCTTCCACTGTAGTTCGTCGACATCTTCAGTGGTCGTAGCGAAATCGCTGAGCACCGTATAGAAAATCTCGCGTTCTTTCATGCCGAGTTGAACGTGGAGTTTCCAACCATGAAACTCAGTGGGATCGAACGACTGCAGTTTCACAATATCGTACGAACTACGTTTCGACATTTTAACTGAAAAATATAATCTAGAAAAATATCACCTGATCCGGACGAAGTCGATCCAACCGCTTCAGATCCAATCCAATAATATGTGTATTCCTCCTCTAAAGAGTGAGCACAGCAATAACAAAGAATTCCACGGCAAAGCTTAGCTACTCCAGAAATTTCTCCCAATAAGAACAGATTTGCTGGAACAAAAAGAACAAATCGACTGTCTTCCTCCCTGCTGGCAGCAACAGGAAATAGAGAGCAAAAGTCAATCTGCCACTATGGAATTCCTCCCAGCGGCAGCCACGATCAAACAACTGGATCTAGATCTTAGAAATCAAATCCTCTACTGCACGATTTGGAAGAAACTCGCCAGATCTGCTCCTCCTTTTTCACTACGATCGGCAACAGCGCGCAGAGGAGCGGACGTGGGGGGTCGGACCTGGTATTGCAGAGATCTGCGCCGGGGATTCGCACAGAAGCGGCGAGGAGCGATCAAGATCAAAGATCTACAGGTGCAGCGATTAGATCCGACAAAATCCGGCTTCCTCCTTGCGATCGACAGAGGCGGCGCGTTCGATCGCAAAGCAGCGATTTCCTCCCTTCCGGCGGCTTCACGCGAGAACGAAAGGAAAACGAGCGGCGAGATAAGATCTTCTCTCCTTTTCCTCGATCGGCAGAGGCGCACGAGCGGGGAAGAAAGCGGCGAAATTTCACGAGCGGCACAGAGGAAAACCGCGAACGACGAAAAAACCTAGCAGAGCGCTATCGTTACTTTGAGAATGTTGAGGCGGCTCCGCTCAAAGTATTCTACAATACTCTATCAAGTATGGAATAAGTATTTATAGTACCTCCAGCGTAGAGCGGTGCCCTAGGACGACACGGAACCTGCGAGTCCTTATCGGGTCGGTCACGACACGTGCGGACATACACGAAATATTCAACATATATAAAATCTAATTCAATGTTGTTCAATCAAAATCATATGGTGTGATGGTTGTCATCTTCGCTTGACATAGCTAGTGGAAATATGAGTTCAATTCTCACCATTGACAATATTTTTAGTTGAAATTACGGCTGTAAATGTATTCATAGTTATATTTACAGTCGTAAAAATTTATGTAATTTAAAACTGTATTAAAAAAATCATTTTTTAACATGTATATTTTCAGATTATAACATATACATATGAGATCTTAAAATTATCATAAAAATATGTAAATTAATATTTTAAAATTTATTTTTTAAAAATATAATCTACGCACAAAAAAAAATAGAAACATTCCAAGCATTGCAAATTTTTTCCCAGCAAGCAAAGATTATTATTCTTAAAATAGGTAGTGGTTTGTCACTTTGTCTGGGCCTTCTTCTCTCCAGCAGGCCAGCATTAATATTTAATTATTTATCGTTAATCTATCAGAAGGGTCGCTTTCATGGATAGCCAGCGTTTTTTATAGCCACGTTTTATCCTTTTAATTATTATTTTATTAATAATCTTTGGACGAATTCCATTCCCAGAGGAAATATGAAGGCAGCATAAACTAAAAATATATAATTTACGCGAGGTACGTATTTGAATATTCCAATAATTTTTTATATATTTATTTAAACTAGAAATGATTTTCTATGAATTTTTTAAAGAAAAATTGATATAATAATGTATATGTAACATACATGATTACTAATCCCACGGGGCGCGATGCTGCAGCAGTGCCGCGGCGCGATAAGGCTCATGCTGCTCACGCCCCGTGGAGTTAGAGAGACTATTTGGTACATCGAGCGTATCATTCTCATCGTGCGGAGAGCGTGTTTTTCAACTGGAACTATGAGATTACTATTGAAATTAAAAAAATAATTGACCCAACTGGAATCGAAGAAATTCCGGCTGAAAAGCGCTCTCTCCACACGATGAGGAAATATGGTGCTTGCCTCATACTAAACCAACTTCACTATTAATTATCACTATGCTCATATTGTAGGCCAGTTCTTGATCAAAATTTCTACTTAATGGGAGCCCAAAGGACCTCTGCAGGATTTGCTTCTGCACTTGAAAACATCAACCCAGCCATTACTTTTGCTATCTGCCTTCTTCTTAGGTACTCTTTCTCTAAAAAAAATGTTTTTTTTGAAAGTTCTAAATTAGTTAGTTAGTTATGTATATATATAGTTATATACATAGGCTAAGAATATGAATTAATTTTTTTGAACATATATACTTAGGGCGGAGAAGCTGAATATTAGGCAAAGACACGGCCTTGCGAAGGTCATCGGAGTCCTCTTGGGTGTGAGCGGCGCAATTGTGATGATCTTGTACAAAGGTCCATTTGTGACATTTTTCTGGACAAAAGGAAGAGAAAATCACAGTAGCGGCAAAACTGATGCGGGCGCAGAGGCAAGCGATAGTTTGAGATGGCTTAAGGGAACACTGATGGTTCTAGTGAGCTGCTTCAGCTGGTCTTCCTTCTTAATCCTGCAAGTAATTATTAATTAACCTACAGATTAATTGATGTCATTCATAAAACACAAATTAAAATGATCGTCACTACAAGAGAACTGGTTTTTATATAGTGACGGAATTTTTTTGATCAGTAATAATATGCTTATTATGACGAATTGTATATTTCGTCGCTAAATAATTAAGAGCGATTAATTTGTGACTATGTATAAAATGTAGTCGCTAAAAATATTAGAATTAGTGACCAAATAAAATTTGGTCACAAAAAAATTATTCAGTAGTGACCAAACAATACCGTCGACACTAAATAATTTAATTTGTGACCAAAATAATTAGTCACAAATCATTCAAAAAAAAATTTAACTTCTTCAATTCCCTCCAACTTAGATAAACTCCCTCCTAAACTATAATGATTTTATTAGGTAATATTTCTACATCGTTCAACTAGGTTAGACAACCTTGTATATTTAGTGACGAAAATTGATTTGGTCACTAAATACATTCAGTGACAGGCATTTTGCAACCATCTTGTGATCGACGTGTTAAATTTGGTCACTAAATATTTTATTGACCAACTCTCAATATTTAGTGACCAAAATTTTCATCACTAAAAATCAATTTTCTGTAGTGAAATTCATTTTTTACTAACAAGCAGAAACGTACATATATATATATATATATATATATATTGCAGACAAACACGCTGAAATCATACCCTGCAAAACTCAGCCTGACTGTCATGATCAGTTTCATTGGTGCCATAATAAACGCTGTGATTGCTCTTGTGGTGAATCGTGGGAGTTTTCAGGCATGGATTTTAGGCTGGGATATGAGAATTTTTGCCGTGGTCTATTCGGTGAGCTAGCTAGCTAGTGTTTATTTAAATTTTTGCTGAAGAAAATTGTACATGAATGTTTAGGAGATTTAATTAATGAAGGTTTTTGCGATATTTATATGAGCAGGGGGTGATGTGCACAGCGGTGATGTACTATGTGCTCGCGATGGTAATGAAGGAGAAGGGTCCAGTTTTCGCCAGCGCCTTCAACCCTCTCACCATGGTGATGACTGCCATCATGAGCTCCATCTTTCTAGCAGAAAGAACGGCTCTCGGAACGTAAGTCATCGTACATATATGGAAGTAGTTCATGATATATAGGTTATTTTCCGCCGGAGATCCCCTCGAAGTTTGCGTAATTACAATCACTTGCATCTCTCTAACTTTCGAAATTACAATCCCGGCCCCCTCTCGATCAATGTTTACATTTCATAACATCCATGCACAAAAGTACCCCCAATGGAGTACTATGTTACGTAATGTAAACATTGAGAGGAGGTTTTTGTAATTTCAAAAGTTAAGAGGGGTGCAAACTGTAATTGTGCAAACTTCAAGGGGAGGTCTGATCAATAAATAACTCTTTATATATACATATACGCTAATATGCATACTACGAATTACTCAAATTTTTCGTGTGATTTTGCATCTCTCTCTATCTTTTGAAATTAGAGAAATCTCACGTTTGAGTTTACATTTCATAATATTCATTCAAAAAATACTCTCCTAGAGGGAGCTCTATCTAGAGGCCGCGGGTATATCTGTGCATGTGCATTATGAAATGTAAACTCAAATTGAAGGTAGGGGTGTAACCTATAGTTTTGCAAATTTACCTAGGAGATCACGATAAACGACTCTATATATACAATCTGTATGGCATGAACTAAAGGGAATACAATTTATAAAATACCCTAAACCTTGGATACAAGTGAAAAGATTGATCAGAGAAGCATTTGGTAGGGACTGTGGATCTTAGAGATCGATATGAGAGGAGAGACAGATAGACTTGGGGAACAAAAGAGATCATTCTATTCGATTCTTGCAAAGAATCGTAGAAAAGGGCATGAACCCTTAGGTTCCATTTTGTAATTGGACAAAATTAGGGTTTCAAAATTGAAATTGGAGACCAATTTTTAAAAAATATGGATCTCCAATTATAATTACAATGTATAATTCTTCGAAATTGAAATTTAACAGTACAATTTCAATAAAAATGAACCATCAATTAAAAATGAACCATCATTTCTAATTACAATATCTCAATTTATAGTCAAAAGGAACAAAGCTCCATTAGGCATATATAAATGCCCATCAACTTATATTGAATGTCCCCTTCTAAATAAATATATTTTGTAATAATTAACAATATTATATATAATGTGTTTTTATCACAGTTTACTGTACATTATTACAGGATTATCGGTGCAGTTATTGTAGTAGCTGGCCTTTATTCAATTTTATGGGGCAAGAGCAAGGAATTTAAAACCATGCCGGAGAAGGAAAGAAACGCGGAGGCAGACGAATTGCCAGTAGTATCTCCCGTTACACATTCTGAAGCCGCCGCTTCTACGTTGAGGCCTCAACCGCCACTTTCAACCGTCGACATACAGTAGAAAGAAGACGAAGCTCTCCCAAGCCAAGTGAAAATATCAACTTTCCATTAATATATAGTTTATATATATATATATATATATATATATATATATATATATATATATATAGAGAGAGAGAGAGAGAGAGAGAGAGAGAGAGAGAGAGAGAGAGAGAGAGAGAGAGTATGCCCTGCAATCTGCATGGTAATAGTTTCATATAAGAGAAGCCATAAATTCTTGAATCAAATAAATACAGATGGGAGGGAAGGTCTTCTTCTCTGGTTTGATTTTGAGATGAGTCAATTGATTTTGAGATGTTGACCGGAATAGCGTAGGCTGTAGCAATATGCCAATATTGTGGCAGTTTGGCAAAAAAAACTGCTTTTGGATCTTAAACGGCTGACTTTAATTTAAACATCAGATACAGAATATTAATTCAAACTTCTGAAGTTTTTAGGGAATCTTCCACCCCAAGGCATCTCTTGTTAGAAGTACGATGCAAATCCGCAGCTGAGGTGACGGCAGTTCATCGCCGATACGCCTGCCGGAGGAAGCATCCGCAAAGAAAGGAGGAGAACTAGTACGAAACAGAGCATGTGGCTTGGTAAAAAAATGGTTTAGAGAAGATGACGACGTGGCTGTCCATTGACCAAGTCAAAAGTCTTTTTTGCGGTAACGGCAGAAATTTGGAATTAAAAAAAAAAAGCTAAACTAAAGTTGGACACGTGACGACATGTATAGGTAGTTGCCGATGGAAATGAGAGACATTTGCGCAAACTAAATTGAAGAAAAGCAGGGGGAAAGATTTAGGCTCTATTTGGCTCAGCTGCAGCGATTGAAAAATTAGTAGGGGAAAGAAGTGATGGAATAATCAGCTGTTTTGCAGAGTGATGGAATAATCTTTGGAAGATGAGTGTTTGCAGTGCTGTTTTTATATTATTAATAGTTATATTAATTATTAATAATATGTTATTATATATATATATATATATATTATTTATATTGTATAATACTTTATTTATATTATTAATAATACATTATCTTTATTATTATTTAGAATATTATTATGTCATATTAATAATTTATAAATATTATAAATTATTTATATTATATAGTTATTTTATGTTATAACTTATTAAAAAGCATATTTAATAAAAAATAAAGCTACACATTTTTTTATTATTGTTGTTATATTATTATTTATTTTATATAAGTTATTTTATATTATAAATTATTAATATGTTATATTTTATAAAGCGTTTTTTAAATTTTATAAAAAAAAAAATTAAAAATAAAGCTGCGCTGGACCCCTGAAAAAGGGCTGCAGCGCAGCTGCCATTCCTGTCGCGGGTGAAGACCCGCGGCAGGAAAATGGCTTCTTGCTGCGGTTTTCCACGGTGGCTGGTGCCACCGTGATGCCCTGTCATTTTGTTTGGCGCAGTTTTTTACAAAATGATGGTCCCCCACTCCAAACATAGTCTTAGGCTTCGTTTGGGGCGGCGACTGGAACTGGCGGCTGGGAAGGGAGTGCTCGGACCGGAGGTGGGGAGGCGGGATTGGAGACGGAGCAGTCGGGCGACTTTTGCGAAGAGCAGCGGGAGCAAACGCTGTCGCGTGCCTTCAGGCGCCATTTGGATTTCCGCCTTGCGGCGGCGTCTGCTCCCGCACCGGCGCTCAAACGCCGCCCCAAACGAAGCCTTAAAGAAGCTAGTGATTCAGATTTCTCATTATATTTATATTTTATAGGTTATATTTAATTTTGAGCGGTGTTATGGACACATCATAAATGACTATGGACAGTCAACGGCTATGTACAACCCAAAATCGTCAGGTACAACCTAATCTCACTAAGTACATACCAGATTGTTATTTACAGTCATTTCAACATCCAAACAATATTAAAATATATTAGTGATAGAAATAAATATGTTAATAAGTTTGTTACACAAAATATTTGAGTCTAAGGCTTCATTTGGTTTAGTGGTTGCGGTTGTAAAAGGAGCTGTTGCAATGGGAGGTTTGTAAATGGAGCTGGTGGAAACTGAGAGATGAAAACGAAGTCCTGTTTGGGTAGTCTGTGTTTGCAGAGCTGTTCAGAACAGAGAACCGTTTGGCCAAACAGCGGTGGCGTTTTATAAATATTTTTTATTATAATTTAATAAAAAAAATTATATAAAAATAAATTTCTAATATGTATATATAGTTTTATAAAATCTTTTATATAATATATATATATATTATTCTAATATTTATAAATTAATAAAATCTGTTATATTATAATATTTATTTTAATTATTTTTATTAATATTAAATGGTACTGTTTAAACTATACTTTATATATAAATGGTACTGTTCTCCTCCTCCATGCCTCCGCCCGCCATGACTCCGCCCGGCCGCTCCCCGTCATCCCCGAGCGACCAGGCTGCTGGGCTAATCCAGGCGGCGGTGAGGGAGAGAGAGAGAGAGAGAGAGAGAGATGAACTGTTGAAAGACGCCATAGAAGGCGGTGGAGACCCCTTCGGAAAGATGCCATCATTGAACTATTATTTCTCATGCGCCGGCGACCCCTCCGGATATTTTTATCTCACGCGCTGAAAACGCCGAGCACTGGAGGTTGAGGTAGCGGTGGCGGTTTGGGGGGATTCCTCAAGGATCGAAACGCCTGCGTATCGAACGGGAGGCGGAAAACCAAACATAAAATTTGGATTGCGTTTGGTTTCCGGAAAACGCACTGGAGCAAAAAGCGGCGCCAAATGAAGCCTTAGGTTTCATTTGGTTGAGCGGTTGCGGTTGTAAAAGGAGCTGTTGGAAATGCAGGTTTGTAAATGGAGCTGTTGGAAACTTGCAGCTGGAAATGGAGTTCTGTTTGGTTATTCTGTGTTTGCAGAGCTGTTCAAAACTGAGAACCGTTTGGCAAAACTGCGGTGGCGTTTTGTAAAAAATTTTTTATTAAATTTAATATTAGAGATTTTTTGAAATTATTTCGAACACTATAATAAACCTCAAACATACATGAACTATGCAAACACATACATGAACTATGCAAACACATACAGGAACTCATAAACACATACAGGAACTAAAAAAATGTTCATGCTCGGTGTAGTTGATCGGCAATGTAGTCACGCAATGCCACCATCTCATCCACCCCTACTCGAATCCCTCTAACATGGTCTCCACTTGAGCTTTCAGTACTCTGTCCTGTTCTTCTCTGAAGTCCCGCCGGGTAAATGAAATGCTCGTCTTCATCACAAGCACGAAAATGATTGTCTGAGTGGGATGGGTGTCTGCGAATATAATTATGCAAAGTCATTGTTGCAATCACAATGTCTCGTTGCTTTGTCAAACTGTACGGCGGCATATCTCTAAGTATTTTCCACTTCTTCTTCCATACTCCGAATGAACGTTCTATGACGCTGCGCAAGGACGAGTGAGCCTGGTTGAATATTTCTCGGCGCCCTTGTATAGGCCTATTGCCCCTTCTAAAATCTGGTAAATGATACCGTGTACCTGAATATGGTTTTATAAAACCACGTTGTAGTGGATAGCCGGCATCTACTACGTAATATTTGCCTGCAAAATTATACAGTGCAATCTATGTGTGAGTAATAGCAATCATAACTAACAATCGGACGATTTTTTTTAAAGAAGAGATCTTTCAAGTAGTGAAAGACTAACCGGGGGGCGGGTAGGGGAAATTGTAACTGGGGTCCATAAGAGCACGCTGAAATATACGGCTATCATGAGTAGAGCCCTCCCAACCTGCTAATGCGAAGGTGAAACACATGTTGAAATCACAAACCGCCATAACATTCTGTGTTGTTGTGCCATGCCGACCAATGTAGGCTGCCTGTTGATCAGCAGGAACTCGAGCATCCACATGTGTTCCATCAATAGCTCCGACACAGTCTTTAAAGAACGGCATGTATCGAGCGTCATTCAATATTTGGGGAGGAATATCGCTGAAAAGAGGGTCTACAGGGGTGATTACATCCGAAGATAATCTCTTTATAGCAGTGATACCCTTTCCAAAAAATCGACTTATAGTTTCTGTAGAGTGTTGGAATCGTTCGCCTGCAAGTTGCATTGGTACATTATGGCCTAAAATATGCAATGTAACTGCAAGCACTTCTCGTGGTAGAGTTCTTCTGGATCCTTGCAATCCATACTGTTGTGTGAGGAGTGTAAGCAGATCTGCAAATATTACCTTGGACATTCTAAACGCGCTGAAAAATCTTAAAGGGTGTCCATCGAGTAGTTCACCAATCCACCTAGCTCCCGTTTGGCTTGATGTCATGCAAGGTGTATTAGAGGAACCAGTAGACCACCCGGCTAATATAAATTGTTGTCCACGGACTGCTCTATTACGATAAAACCACCCGGCTACTTGCTGCTCATTCTCCTCACCAGAACTGCTATCATCCGAAGATAGCATTGTAAACCTGCGACAAGTACAGAAAGGTCCATAAATTTTCTTAAAAGATTCATAAATGTTCAACCAAGCACGACACAAGTAAGAAAGGTCCATAGATAAACATCATCATAAGAAAGGTCCATAAATGTTCAATGACAGTACAGAAGTAAAAAACAGGACAGAAAATAAACATAGATAAACATCATCATAAGAAGGTCTCTGATTCGATCACAGGATAAACATAGAACGAACTACTCTAATTTTTTGCTAAAACAATCCCGAAGCCATCGTAGACGTCGATCCTCCCGAATGCTCATAAAGGATTCTCGATTCTGCTTCTGTCTCAGGAACATGATGCAGTAGTGGTATAAATCCTCGTTCGATTCATCCATAACCTCTGGAATAGCCTCGAGCTCTGCAATAGTCTCAGGGATGGTGAACAAGGATGAAGATATCTGAATGCGAGGAGGCTCCAACATGCACTGCCCAATAATGCGCGATGTTTCAGCTATGTCTTCCATCGCCGAAGTCTTTGTCTTCTTATTACTCGTCTTTCTTTTTTCCTTAACCGACCGCTTACTCCTTGCATCGGCCGAAGAAGGTGGCTCGTTTATGTTCTGTGTGTCATCTTCGGCTAAAGTGTCATGTTCGTCAATCGACTCTTGCTCAAAATTTCTTGAACTGGGAGCCCAAGCTAGATCTCCTGTAGCCACGACCTGGCTGAACATCATACAGAGCTTCTCTTCTAAATCAGGGGATATGCCAGCGAACTGAAACTTTTTGGCGGTTGGAACAACCTAGGATAGAAATAATAAATATGTTAATACAGGCTGATAAAAATATTTGCAATAAAACCAGACTATTTAAAAAAATATACTTACTAGGAGGCGTTCTTTCCACCATTCTTCTGAAGCGGCAATAGTTTTGCGAATTGGATCCCAACCCAAACCGGTCTCACGGCCCTTTAGCTCCCTCCATAACTTCCAATCTTTCTTTAGTTGATCCCACTTGTTCTTCATCTGATTGCGATCATACATCTTACCCGTGCGAGCAAAGAAATTTGTTGTTAGGTTTGCCCAACCATCCCTGCTAAAGTGTGTGGTTGGGCGATTACCCAACTCTATTTCTTTCAAACACAAGTCGCAGAAAATCATAACATCGTTGGCCTCCCAATTTGCGCTAACACCACCTTCTTTATGTTTACCCATAATGACTGAATGTCCGAAAAAATAAAAACAAGTAAAGTAAACACAATCGCATACAACCAAAAATATGCTAAAGATTAATTTATGAAAGAATTCACACTAAACTGGGCAACAGATCTACACTTCCATATACAGATAATCACATCCACAACTATAATTTGAAGTAAAGAGTTCTGGTGTGCAATAGTCTCTTGAGTTATCTACTTATAATTTCACTTCTTTGCACTCAGTTCTTCAAGTAGACACATGTGGTGTTGCTGGGGAGCAAATATATGATAATAGGCACCCTTCAGGTTGACAGATAATCAAAAGGTAATGCTAAACAATTTTGTTACAAGTACACCAACTTGAATACATTATTGGAAATAATCTCAAAACAAAAGAAGAGAGCATTTGAGAAATTCCTTAAGTGGACTGAGACTATACTTTAATCACACACACACACACACACACACACAAACAAACATACAACAACACACACAAACACATATGCACACACACAAACATAAAACACACAAATAATTACAAACCCAAATCATACAACACACACACACACAAACATAAAACACACACATATACACATATGCACACAAACATAAAACACACACACAAACACAAACATACAACAACACATACACATATGCACACAAACACGTATACACATATACATACGTACATACACACATACAATTCACAAACACACACACAAACATAAAACACACACACAATCACAAACATAAAACACACAAATAATTACAAACCCAAATCATACAACACACACACACACAAACATAAAACACACACATATACACATATGCACACAAACATAAAACACACACACAAACACAAACATACAACAACACATACACATATGCACACAAACACGTATACACATATACATACGTACATACACACATACAATTCACAAACACACACACAAACATAAAACACACACACAATCACAAACATAAAACACACACACAATCACAAACCCAAATCATACAACACACACACACACACAAACATAAAACACACACATATACACATATGCACACAAACATAAAACACACACAAACACAAACATACAACAACACATACACATATGCACACAAACACGTATACACATATACATACGTACATACACACATACAATTCACAAACACACACACAAACATAAAACACACACACAATCACAAACATAAAACACACACACAATCACAAACCCAAATCATACAACACACACACACACACAAACATAAAACACACACATATACACATATGCACACAAACATAAAACACACACAAACACAAACATACAACAACACATACACATATGCACACAAACACGTATACACATATACATACATACACACATACAATTCACAAACACACACACAAACATAAAACACACACACAAACATAAAACACACACACAAACACAAACATACAACACACAAATAAATTACAAACCCAAATCATACAACACACACACACACAAACATAAAACACACACATATACACATATGCACACAAACACGTACACACACACAAACATACACAACCCCACACACATCCACATACACATCCACAAATCCAAAGCAAAACAAAACCAGAAATCTGAAACATCCCCTAACAAAATACCCTAAATTGAAAGCAGAAATTGGAAGCAGAAATTGGAAGCAGAAATTGGACCTGTTGATGAACGGGAAGTGGAGGAGGTCGTAGATCTGGAGAGGTCGGAGGTCTGTAGATCTGGAGAAGTGGAGGAGGTCGTAGGTGTCGCAGAAGACCTGAAGAGGCCTTTGCTGTCGCCTGAGAAGCGGAGAAGGTCGTCGATCCTCGTCGGAGAAGGGGAAGAGGACCGCGGGTAGGGCAGGGGCGTCGGGCTCGCCAGTTATCAGGAGGAGGTTGTCGGTGTCGCCGGAGACCAGGAGAGGCCGTTGCTGTCGCCGGAGAAGTGGAGAGGCCGTCGATCCTCGTCGGAGAAGGGGAAGAGGAACGCGCGTGAAACCGTCGATGCCCTAGCGCGCGCGGAGAGAGCGCTGGCAAAAACGCGCTGAACTGGAGGTAGAAGCACCAGCGGGACGCGATCGATTTTGAGCAAGCGGCTTTTCGCCCGAGGATGGAAACAGAGGCGCGTAACCAAATGAAAATCACACCTGCGGTTGCGTTTGGGCTAAACGCAATGGAGCTAAACGCCCAAACAAATGAGCCCTAAAAGTAGCCTTGGAATGAAATTTTTTCTTGAGCATCCTGCTATCGTGCATGAAAAAATTATATACATATTGTATTATATAGAGTAATTATATATATATATATTCCATTTTTTTAGGTCTGTTTTCAAAAACTTGAAAAAAAAACTAAACAGAAAAAAAAATCATTTAGGGTCCGTTCGGCGCGTAGGTAATGACTTTCCCTCAATAAGCAATTCTGACAGCTTCTCGTCATTTTGGAATTGCCTTTAGCCAGAAAACCAATATCTGCAGGAATTGGTTTTGTGCATAAAACCAATTCTGATGTTCGGTTGCAGGATGGAATTTAGTGAACAGAATTGGAATTGATATCTGTAAGTTGTTCGGCTGCACGATGGAATTGACTTTCTGGAATTGAAATATTTAAAATTCAAATTTTTAAAAGCGCGTGCCCGGGCGAAAAGCGCGCGCTCGGGCAAAAAATGCGCCCAGGGCTAAAATATCGCGCGAGGGCGAAAAAATCGCGGTCGGGCAAAAAAATCGCGCCCGGGAGAAAAAATCTGGCCCGGGCGAAAATCGCGCCCGGGAGAAATAAAACGCGCCAGGGTGAAATAAACGCGCCCGGGCGAAAAAATCGCGCCTGGGCGAAAAAATCGCGTCCGGGCGAAAATATGCTCCCAGGCGAAATAATCGCGTCCGGGCGAAATAATCATTCCCCGGATGAAAAAATCGCGCCCGGGCGAAAAAATCGCGCCCGGGCGAAAAAATCGCGCCAGGGCGAAAAACCGCGCCCGGGCGAAAAAAATCGCGCCCGAGAGAAAAAATCTCGCCCGGGCGAAAAATTGCGCCCAGGCGAAAAAATCGCGCCCGGGCGAAAAATCGAGCCCGTGCGAAAAATCGAGCCCGGGCGAAAAAATCGCGCTCGGGCTAAAAAATTGCGCCCGGGCGAAAAAATCGAGCCCGGGCGTAAAAATCGCGCCTTAGGCGAAAAAATCGCGCCCGGGCGAAAAAATCGCGCCTGGGCAAAAAAATCGCGCCCGGACGAAATAAATCGCGCCCGGCCGCAAAAATCGCGCCCAGGCGAAAAATCGCACCCGGGCGAAAAATCGCGCCCGGGCGAAAAATCGCGCCCGGGCGAAAAAACCGAGCCCGGGCGAAAAAATTGCGCCGGGCGAAAAAATTGAGCCCGGGCGAAAAAATCGCGCCCTAGGCGAATAAATCGCGCCCGGGCGAATAAATCGCGCCCTAGGCGAAAAAATCCCGCCCGGGCGAAAAAATCGCGCATGGGGCAAAAAAATCGCGCCCGGCCGAAATAAATCACAGCTCAATTGGTGATGAGAAGTGAAAGAACTATATAGTTAAGCGTGCTCGGGCTGGAGCAATTCTGGGATGGGTGACCTACTGGGAAGTCCTTGTAGGGGCGCTTAACTGGATCACTTCTCATCAAAGGGGGGCTGCGGCCTCCAACAACCCGTTGTGCCCAGTGGTGCTACAGAGAGGGGTTGGGGTGCATGGTCTGCAGACCATCTGGTTAGGCTGAACTCTTCCGGTCTCAGCTGGGTCCCGTGTTGGCGGGCCTGGGCCGGGAGGCCAGGTGCCGGCGGTCCAGCTGGGTCCCGTGTTGGTGGGCCTGGATCGTTGGCAAAAAAATCGCGCCCGGGCGAAAAATCGAGCCCGGGCGAAAAAATCGAGCCCGGGCAAAAAAATCGCGCCCTAGGCGGAAAAATCGCGCCCTAGGTGGAAAAATCGCGCTCGGGCGAAAAAATCGCGCCTGGGCAAAAAAATCGCGCTCGGCCGAAATAAATCGCGCCCGGGCGAAAAAATCGCGCCTGGGCAAAAAAATCGCGCCCGGGCGAAAAATTGGGGCCCGGGCGAAAAAATCGCGTCCGGGCGAAAAATCGAGCCCGGGCGAAAAAATCGCGCCCGGACGAAAAATCGAGCCCGGGCGAAAAAATCGCGCTGTTGAAACCAGCAACTGGTCTCTTGAGTTCGGACCCACTGGGGGTGTAACCGATGCTTATTTCTCCCTCACTAGACTCTCTTGATGGTGGATGTGAGAATAGGAATAGACCCAAGGCTGAAGCGAGGAGGTCCTGCCACACACCCGGAAGATCTTAGAGAGCTTCCCCTCCCAAACCAAAGCTCAACCGGGCAACTTGGAGGGCACTGGCTGCCAACCAAAACTAGCCTAGAGGAGAGAATTCTCTAAAATCGGATCTCCTTCAAGGTGCCCTTAAGGGTCTATTTATAGATTTTTCTAGGCTGGTCTGCAAATAACATGAATCCGCCTTTTAGTTTTACTAACCACACCCCAAATTGGTCTGCTAATAGCCTAACTCCGCTGTTCCGAAGGGCTATTTGCAGCCCACAAGGGGTATCATGATCATTTCCTCCTCAAATCATCCTGGGCAAGTGGTCCGTGAGGGCACCACTCGCTGGGCACCCGCTTAGCTGGGCGAATGCCCACACTTCCGGGCGAGTGGTCCGCGAGGGCACCACTCGCCTAGCTCCTCCTTTCCTGCAGCTTACCCCCACTAATCCGGGAGTATTTTCACCTGCCTGAGCCGGGGCGAATGATCTGACTGACCTAGGTCTCGCCTGTCGGTCTGTGGGACCCACTCGGCGAATACGGGTTGTACACAATCCCCGCTCTTTGCTGCAGCCTACATAGTTTCAGGGATAGAAACGTTTAAGATCGTCACCACTCCATGTGTGGCTGAGGGGTTGGCCCTCCACATTCTGAAGGCGGTACCCCCCAGATTTTAGCGCCTCTTCTATGACGTAGGGACCTTCCCAGTTGGGATTGAGCTTTCCCACGGTGGCAGACCTTCCAGCCGCATCAACCTTTTTGAGTTCTAGGTCCCCTTTCTCGAATTGCTTGACCCTGATGTGCTTGTCGAAATACTTGGCCATCCGCCGCTTGACCTCTTCTTGGCGAATGGCTGCTAGATCCCGGGCTTCTTCGATGAGGTCGAGGGAGAGCCGCAACTCCTCTTCGTTCCCAGCTCTCCAATCTTCCCTTCCATTCGTGGCGGCCTTTACCCGTGGCGTCATGACTTCGAACTCTATGGGAATGACGGCCTCGCAGCCGTGAGAGAGCTTGAAAGGGGTCTCTCCAGTGGCGGTGTTGGGGGTGGTTCTTAAAGCCCACAGGACCGAGGGGAGCTGCTCCACCCAATTGCCCTTAAGATTTTCCACCTTCTTCTTGAGCAAGTTTACGATAATCTTGTTTGCCGCCTCCACCTGCCCGTTGCTCCTGGGATGGTGGACTGATGCAAACCTGAGGTCTATCCCCAGCTGGCTATAAAAACTGATGAACTCCTCGCTTGCGAACTGAGGACCGTTGTCCGTGACTATGGCCTGCGGAAGACCATGCCGACAGATGATCTCCCCCCATATGAAGTTGCGGACCACCTGGGAGGTGACCTAAGCCAGCGCCTTGACCTCCAACCATTTTGAGAAGTAGTCGATCATGACTAAGAGAAATCTCCTCTGCCCACTAGCCTGGGGGAAGGATCCTACCAGATCCATCCCCCATATGGCAAATGGCCAGGGTGCCGTGATACTTCTTAGCCTCTGAGCTGGCATGAGCTGAAGTGGGGCTAACATCTGACATTTCTGGCATTTCTTAGCGAAGGACGCCGCATCTCTACTCAAGGTCGGCCAAAGTACCCCTGCCTCATTATTCTCGCCTCCAACATCCTGCTCCCCGAGTGGCTGCCACACTCGCCGGAGTGAACTTCTTCCAAGATCCTCGAGACTTCATCTTCCGAGATGCATCGGGCCAAGAGGCCCGAGAGGGTCTTCTGATACAGATCCCCCTCATGGAGCACGTAGTAGACGGACTTGTATCGGAAGCGCCTTTGGTCTGGAACATCCTTCGGGAATTTTCCTGTTGTCAGGAAGGTAACGAAGGGATCCTTCCAAGAGGGCCGCTGCTCTATTTCCATGAGTTCCCCTTCCTCGATCGAAGGATGGAATAGATCTGTTATGGTTCCTCCGGCTCGGGGACCGGCCTTGGCCAAGCGATCCGCCTGGGTGCTCTCCTCCCGAGGGATGTGCCTGATGGAGAAAGTCTTGAACGCTCCAATGAGGCTTCTCACTTTGGCTAAGTATCTTATGAGTGTAGGTTCCCTTGTCTCGAACTCCCCCTTGACCTGAGAGGCTATTATCATTGAGTCGGTGAGGACCTCCACATCCTGGACTCCCAGCTCCGTGGCCAGCCGCAGGCCAGCGATCACCGCCTCGTACTCCGCCTGGTTATTGGTGATTGGGAAATGGATCACCAGCGTCTGTTCAATCTTTATCCCATGGGGGCTTTCCAACACCACCCCTCCTCCGAGATAATTTTTGCCTGAAGCCCCGTCCACCAGCAGCTTCCACGGAACATGTCGAGGGGCTCCGTTCTCTTCCATCTCGGCCACATAATCTGCCATGAAATCCGCCACTACCTGTGCCTTCATGGATAGCCGGGGGACGAAGGTGATGTTAAATTCACTTAACTCTATCGACCACTTTGCGAGCCTCCCCGAGTGCTCTACTCCCTCGAAGATCTGGCAGAGGGTGTGGTCGGTTACCACTTGAATCGAATGAGCCTGGAAGTACGGCCTGAGCTTCCTCGCCGCGACGACCAGAGCGAAAACCAGCTTCTCTAGAATTGGGTACCTGAGTTCCGCCTCCCTCAAGATCCTACTCACGCAGTAGATGGGCAGCTGCTTCTTGCCTTCTTCCCGGACCAGAACGGAGCTTACGGCCTCAGTCCCGACCCCGAGGTATAAGGCTAGGTCCTCCCCCTCCTTGGGGCCATGGAGCAGCGGAGCCTGGGTGAGCTGGCCTTTCAAGGCCTGGAAGGCCTCCTCGCATTCTTTTGTCCATTCGAATTTCCGATTACCGCGTAACGTTTTGAAGAAGGGGGAGCATTTCTCCCCGGCCCAGGAGAGAAACCTGCTCAACCCCGCGAGCTTTCCCGTCAGGCGCTGGACCTCCTTGGCGTTCCGAGGCGATCCCAACTCCATGATAGCTTTGACCTTGTCTGGGTTAGGCTCTACCCCCGAAGGGGTGAGGAGGTGTCCCAGGAACTTCCCATTGCTGGCCCCGAACACACACTTCAGGGGGTTCAGGCGCATCTTGTACTTGCGAAGGGTGGTGAAGGTTTCCTCGAGGTCTTGTAGGTGAATGCTCACACTCTTGCTCTTTACCATGAGGTCATCTACGTAAACCTCCAAGTTCCTTCCCCTTTGCTCCTTGAAAACTCGGTCCATCATCTTCTGGTAGGTTGCCCCTGCATTTTTCAGCCCGAAGGGCATCATCTTATAGCAGTAGCACCCCTTCCGGGTGATGAACGAGACATCTTTGATATCCGGGGGGTGCATCCTGATCTGGTGATAACCTGAAAAAGCATCCAAAAAACTCATCACAGAAAAACCGACGGCTGAGTCAACCAGCACGTCGATCCGAGGCAGGGGATAATAATCCTTAGGGCAGACTTTGTTTAACAGAGAAAAATCAACACACATACGCCAGCGTCCATCGACCTTTCCTACCATGACGACATTGGAGACCCAGCCTGGGTACTGGATCTCCGATACAAAACCTGCTTCGAGGAGCTTGGCCACCTCCTCGCGGATTGGTTCTTCAAGTTTGTCGGCGATGGTCCTCCTCTTCTGCCGGATGGGGCGGGCTCCTGGCTCAAGGTTGAGACGATGACAAGCCACGTCCGCATCGATGCCTGACATGTCTGCTGCGCTCCATGCCAAGATGTCCACGTTCTTCTGGATGCACTCCAGCATCCTCCTTTGGTCCTCCGGGCCAAGGCCCCCGCTGATCCGCACCTTCTCCACCCTTCCTGCCTGAGTGATGACCTCCATCTCAACTATCTCTTCCTCCGCCTTCAACCGAGCCGGCTCTTCCTCCGCTGCACCTTCCTCCTCCATCGGTTTGACCCGCTCCTCCTGAGATACCTCCATCTCCTCTCCTCGGGTTCTACCCTCTTCCTCTACTCCTTTCTTCGCTTCATCTCCGGGCCCTTCCGGCCTCCTCATCTCTTCATCCATCTTCTCAGCCTCCGCCATCCAAGAGATGGTGTTGACGGCAATCACATAGCACTGCCTCGCCACCTTTGCATCTCCCCGGATTCGGATCTGGACTCCTCCACTATGGAACTTCAAGCACTGGTGGTATGATGAGGGCACACATCGGAAGGCACTGATGAGGGGGCGCCCAAATATGGCATTGTAGCTGCTCGGAGCGTCAACGATGACAAACCGGCAGTTCCTCGGGACCCCTCCTAATGTCACCTGGAGGCCGACACCTCCCTCAACCTCCTTCCTTTCTCCAGAGAAACCAAACAGTGGCCCATCAGAGGCCTGCACCCTCTTCTTCTCCACCTCCATCGCATCGAAAGCCTTCTTGAAGATAACATTCACCGAGCTCCCATTGTCCACCAGGATCCGGGAGACAGTGAAGTTTTCTATCGCCGTCTGGATCACCAGGGCATCGCAGAATGGGTCCTCATAATCGGGCATATCTTCCGAGGAGAAGGTGAGCTTCTCTGTGGGGGGGTGGGGTCTGGGAAGTTGATGCGACGTCTCTCCGGAACATCGCCTGGAAGCTCCTTTTGCGAGAGACCTCTATCCCAACCCCACCATGAATCACCCCGATTCTCCCCCTGACTCCTGTATCCGCCCTGTCCTCGCATCGGTCCTCTCCCTCCTCTGGGAGCACTTCCTCGATCCTGGCCTGCTGCCGCCGTGGCTGACCTCTCCCTCTCATCTCCAAGAATTCTGGGCAGGTGGCGGTCGCGTGACCTTCTTCCTGGTGAAAGTCACAATAGGGCAACGCCACCCTGTCCCCTCTTCCCGCTCTTCCTCTCCCTCCTCTTGCTCCTCTACCTCCTCTTCCTCGGCCTACTGCCATAGCTTGCTCCCTTGGGGGGTGAGGGGGTCTGGGACCTTGCCTCCACCCCGGATTCACTCCTCCCGCCTCTCTTCCTTGGTACCCCTCTTCCTGACCTCTCGCCGGTCCTTCCTGGTACCTCCAGCCCAACCTGTTGTTGGGCTCTTGATTCCTCCAATTCCGAGGTGGTCATTCTTACCCCTGACCCCTGGGTTCATCTCGCCTTCTTCCTTCTTGCTGCCTCACCTCGGGCTCGCTCATCTTCGCCAACCTCTTGTAGAACTCCGGGTTGGCCGCCTCCCCTTCAATCTCCTCTGCTGCTCGCTCCATCAACTCCTCAAAGGACGAAGGAGGCCTTCTCTTCAGGTCCATCTTGAAGAACCCGTCTCGCAACCCTACGATGAACGCCATCTTGAGGGCGAACCCCGATACCTCCTGCACAAGGTGTATCTCCTCCTGGAACCTGTCCACGTAATGTGCCAGGGATTCCCCCTCCCTCTGCCTGACCTTGAAGAGAGCCTCCGCATCCTTCTTCCTCTTCTTTGACGCCGAGAAGCGCAGTCGGAAGCTTCGGCGCAGATCATCGAACGCGTAGATGGAACCTGCGGGAAGCTGGTGGAACCAGTCCCTTGCTTTCTCCTTCAGGGTGGTTGCGAAGAGTCGGCATTGAAAAGCATCCGACATGGGAAGGATTGATGTCATGTCCTCAAACCACTGCAGGTGCACGACTGGATCCTCCTTGCCGGTGTAGTAGGACATCTCCGGCCCACGAAACCCCTCTGGCACTGGGGCCGAGAGGATCATCTCGCAAAAGGGGCTCCCTTCCCCTGCTCGGCGAATGGTCCTCTCGCGCGGAGCCAGCTCGCACACCTCAGCACTCGCCGGGCAGCTGAACAGCTGCCGCCCGGGGAGATCTCGCGCACTTCCTTCTGCTGGCACCTCCTTCCCCGGCCGCAGCCCCGGTGCGTTCTCGCCGATCTGCAGAGGCGGAACCACGGGGACTGCCGGGGTCTCGCACTCGCTCCGCCCAGCGAGAACTGTCTGCAGGACTTCTCGCTTGAACTTCTCAAACATCTCCAGCCACTCCCCTGTTGCTGGCGGCTGCGAGTGGCCTGAGTCTGAACCATTTCCCCCATCTCCTGTCATCGAACCTAGCTTGAGATTTTCCTTCACCGGCTACGGTCCACGCTCACCGCACCAAAAATGATGAAACCAGCAACTGGTCACTTGAGTTCGGACCCACTGGGGGTGTAACTGATGCTTATTTCTCCCTCACTAGACTCTCTTGATGGTGGATGTGAGAATAGGAATAGACCCAAGGCTGAAGCGAGGAGGTCCCGCCACACACCCGGAAGATCTTAGAGAGCTTCCCCTCCCAAACCAAAGCTCAACCGGGCACCTTGGAGGGCACTGTCTGCCAACCAAAACTAGCCTAGAGGAGAGGATTCTCTAAAATCGGATCTCCTCCAAGGTGCCCTTAAGGGTCTATTTATAGATTTTTCTAGGCTGGTCTGCAAATAACATGAATCCGCCTTTTAGTTTTACTAACCGCACCCCAAATTGGTCTGCTAATAGCCTAACTCCGCTGTTCCGAAGGGCTATTTGCAGCCCACAAGGGGTATCATGATCATTTCCTCCTCAAATCATCTTGGGCGAGTGGTCCGTGAGGGCACCACTCGCTGGGCACCCGCTTAGCTGGGCGAATGCCCACACTTCCGGGCGAGTGGTTCGCGAGGGCACCACTCGCCTAGTTCCTCCTTTCCTGCAGCTTACCCCCACTAATCCGGGGGTATTTTCACCAGCCTGAGCCGGGGCGAATGATCTGACTGACCTAGGTCTCGCCTGTCGGTCTGTGGGACCCACTCGGCGAATACGAGTTGTACACGCGCCCTAGGCGAAAAAATCGCGCCATAGGCGAAAAAATCGCGTCCTAGGCGAAAAAAGCGCGCCCGGGCGAAAAAATCGCGCTTGGGCAAAAAAATCGCGCGCGGCCGAAATAAACGTGCCCGGGAGAAATAAAATGCGCACGGGCGAAATAAACGCGCCCGGGCGAAAAAAATCGCGCCCGGGCGAAATAAACGCGCCCGGGCGAAAAAATCACGCCCTGGACAAAAAAACGCGTCCGTGCGAAAAAATCTCGCCGCGCGAAAAAATAGCGTTCGGGCGAAAAAATCGCGCCCTAGGCGAAAAAATCGTGCTTGGGCGAAAAAATCGCGCCCGGCGAAAATCACGCCCGGGCGAAAAAAATCGCGTCGGGCGAAAAAAATCGCGTCGGGCCGAAATAAACGTGCACGGCCGAAATAAAACGCGCCCGGGCGAAATAAACTTGCCCGGGCGAAAAAATCGCGCCCGGGCAAAAAAATCGCGCCCGGGCGAAAATATGCGCCCGAGTGAAATAGACGCGCCCGGACGAAAAACACCCTGCAGGAACACGCACGCTCGGGCGAAAAACTCGCGCGTAGGTTGAAAAAGTCTAGTGTAAACATTTGATTATGCGGAAAACCTATGAGCGGAGATAAGAATTCCTATTTGATTTTTTAGTTCATAGTAAAAGCCATGAGTTTTCACATGAAAGCCAATATCCGCTTAAATTTCGTTGCGCCGAACACTAGAATTGAATTTCTAATCTCCAATGCCAATTTCAGAAAGCCAATTCCGTCCAAACGAACGGACCCTTACTGTTTCTGTTGGCTTTCTCCACTGAAGGAAAGAGAAACCAAATATGCCGTCGACTAGAAGAAAAATAGAACAATAAGAGGAGAAAGTTGTTGTTGACATACTTTCTGCTATGCATGGAATGTTCATTAATTCAAGCTTTTCGAGAACTATTTGCAAGCAGGTATTTGTCGATCTTTAGATTCCAAGCTAGCTCTTGGTGCCTCTTTCAGTCCATAGAAGGTTTTACGAAGTCAATATAAGTTGTCTTCTTCCCCAACTTTCTCATAACCTTCTGGCTATCAAACATAAACTTTTTCAATGATTTCTCCGTTGAGAAAAACAGACTTGACATCGAGTTGGCGAACTTCTAATTCGCAATGTGCGGTAACAACAAGCATGGCACATACACTTTTCATTCGCACAACTAAAGCAAAAGCCTCAACATTCAATCCTTTGTTTAGGGCGAAACTTCTCACAACAATTATTTCCTTATACCTGGATATATTTCCTTCTTCATCATACTTGATCTTATACACTCATTTAAGATTAATGATGCATTTATTTTTGGGCTTGGTTACTAGCTCCAAGGTTCTATTTTTTCAATCATGGCTAGCTATCATTGCATTGCATTGACCCAATTTGAATTTGTTGCAACGACCTCATAGCACTTTGGTTATTCTTTCATGATGAATGCCATTTCAATTTGCTCATAGATTTCAGCAAAAGATCAAAACAGTTTTGTGGAAGATGATGAATCCTTAGTTGTGTCTAATTCTGCTGATAAGATTTCATCAAAGCCTTCTTTTTTCATTGGATTGAATGTTTAATCTTCTGATTCAGTAACCTACAGTGGTGAGAAAATAGGGGGCAGGATTCTAATCCCAATCATGTGTGTCATCCTCATCAAAAATGATATCACGTATACATCTGTTGTGTTTTGGGATCAAATAGACGGTAAGCTTTCGATTCTTGATTGTATCCAATGAAGACAATTTTCTCTACCTTCTGATCATGTTTCTTTCTCACTTCCTTGGGTATGTGTCGGTAAGCCAAACAATTCAAGAGATGACGAACCAGTGTTCCAACAAATTTGTGTTGTTGAAGCATTGATCTCACTTTTCTTATGATCTCTCTGACAAGTGTGTTATCCTATGAATGATAATCATGATCGTGATCGAGGCAACCACCGACCCTGGGCAATATGTCTCTAAATATATACATTCCTCTGTATTTTTGGATGATATCAGCTCCCCCTTACACGTTGGTTGCCTATCCCCGATCGGTGCGACGTTACCTCCCGTGTTGGGATGACGCATCTTGAGAGCAACCCTATATGAGTGTGACTCTCCTTCTCCTGAAGAGCATTAATCGCGAGTGCGTTGATGCCCAAGGGTGCGTGTCTCTATATCCAACCCTTGGCATTGTCGGTCGAGATGAGCTCCCTCCTTTCACGTTGGTTGACTGCCCCTCGGGTGCTTGTTGCTTTCGTCGGTTGACTGCAGGCTAGGAGTCGGGGGGGGCAAAGACACATGGAGGACTTTGCTGAGGCGTGGCCAGTGTAATTAAACTGAAATCACCTCCTCTAGTTGAGCTCAACGATTGCGTGAATGCACAAGGAGCTGTGAACCCCATGTATCCTAAAGCACCCATGCGATGAACTCACACGTTCACCTTCTTTAGTTGAGCTCGTTGGTTGTGCAAATGACCTGGGAGCGTGCCGACGGGTTACAACTGTTGATGCCGAAATTGCACCTCCACGATCGACGCTAAGAAAGTGAGGGAAAAGAGGAGGCTGCGGGTTGTTGGTTACTATTGACTTAGATAAATTAGACTATTTAGACCACTGACGACGGTCGAGATCGGACTTCGCCCGTCACAGTGAATGCCACTCTTGTGATAGATTTTCCCTTGATTTAAGAAAAGTGTTTACAGTGGGTTAAGGGTAAAGTATGAGAGAAGCCGACCGGGTAACAAACCGCAAAACACTGAACTCGAGACCGCAACTCTAACAAGCGAGCTCCTGGATTCGAGTGTGCGTGCCTCGGGAACGTCGCCCCCTATTTATAGGCTCGGGGGTCTGCCCAAACGTGCAAGGCTAAAATAACCGTCTGCTCGGATATAGGAGAATCGGGCGGAAGGTGATGAGATACAGAAGGGAGATAAAGGAGAAGCCGTGCGGCTTGGCGGCTTGGACTTTGATCTGTGCTGAGCTTGGATCATGGGTTGAGCAGAGAGACAACCGGAGCGGTCTGTGATCCGAAACCGCAAGCTTGCCTTCTGGACTTGAGCCTTCTTAATCCCCAACCCCTGATGACGGTCTGGTTTCGGTAGACCGCCCGGTTTATTGTTGGCGGTACAGGAGGTTCGTAACCTTGGATGGAACTAGGCGGCTAACCAGGCAAGCTGCCCGGTCTAAGAGAGTCATTATACTGATAGCGGTCTTCTGGGTAAACAACCACAAGATCCTTTTAATTTTGATCCAACCTATACAACCTGCATTCGACGAGGGGACCAAGACTAACTAGCTAGTTATAGTCGCGTAGGCCTCAGAAGGTTGACCATTGACTAGAAGGAAGGACGTCGACGTAGATATGTGGAGCTCATCAGGATCTCGACAATTCAGCCCATCAGCTCGTCTCCTCCCAAGCTCCCCAGTGAGTTCACCCGGTGACCTTGAGCTCGCACACGAGCTCTTCCTCTAAGGCGACCTCTTTCGAATCGCAAGCTTCATATGTTCTCAAGAGTAAGGGCATCCGGGAAATAGGTACATCGTACCCCGCATAGATGGGGGTAGCTATTTGAAGACTTCAACCACCCTTGATTGCCTATAAATAGGACCCCGTGGCACAAGCAGAAGGCACGTTGAACTCCCCTCCCCCCAAGGTTTTCTCAATCCTTAGTTCTCGCCTCTCTTGCGCCTAGTTCAACTTTGGCTTTCGGATGGGAAATTCCGATAAACTTTTGGATGTGTGAGGGGAAGTTCCTATATACTCCTGGGTGTAAGATGAGACCTTTGAGATTTCACTATTCACCTTCTCGATCGACCTCTCACGTCCGTGACATCTACTTCCACGAACCAGTAACTGCTTCTCATACCCAAGTCCGAACATTGAGACCGTGTTCCTGGCTTCAACACCTTACATTGTGATCCTCAGATCCAATCTCGCGGAGGGCTTTAAGAAGTTGAACCATTTAAATGTTATCGACGGAGCCTGCTTTAACCACTTTGAATTGGAGATTGTTGGGCAGTAACACCCACCAAAATAACAACTCAACTACAATTGAATCATGGTTATGTAGTGGTAGCCTGATCCATGTTGGGAATGAGAGCTAACACTCCCGACCAGAGCACCTGTTGCAAATTTGAGCGAGCACCTGTGCGACCGCGTTGAGCGGTATACAAATACGCAAAAACAATACAATGCAGAAAATAATAAAGCACACAGAAAAATTTAACGTGGAAAACCCAATTGGGTGAAAAACCACGGGACGATCGGAGTCCAACCCGGAAAGCCTCCACTAAAAGATGTGTGAAAAATCACACGCACGGAATGCAGGCTTTCCCACCGATCCAAAAAAGATCTCCACTCCTCCACCACCACAACCACAAAGGTTTACACAACCCCCTTTCCAACACGATACAAGATCACAGTATTGAAAAAGAAAACAAGAACGGTAATAGAGTCGTTACCCGGACGGATTGAATAATCCGTCCCAACGTCAAAGATGACGTTCTTAGATCCACGGAGAAGAACGGCTAAGAGCAGACCCTTTCTTCCTCGTCTTCAGCCTCCAAGCTACGAACAAGATGAGCGGCGACAGCCCCCAAAACAGCAGCGGTGAGACTTCTCCAATAAGAGCCCGACGGCTCCTCTCCAACACAGCCGGCGGCGAGACTTCTCTCAAGAACAGCAGGCCGGCGCTTCTCTTCCTCCCTCCAGATGGCCACACACAAGGCGGCAGCCCCTTTAACAGATCCCAACGGCAGCCCCTCCTCTTCTCCCAGCGGCAGCCCCTCCTACAACACCAGGCAACAGAAAAACTGTGAGGGAGAGAGAGAGAACGGGAGCGGCGGTTTCTCAATCACACGAGAGAGAGGGAGAGGGCACAATGAAAAACTCTGATATTAGGTTTTGATTTTCGTCCTTATTACTGCCTTCCAAAACTGAAAAGACGTGCCCCATCAATCAGAAATTTGGCAGTTACGGATTTGAAATTCGGAATTAAAAATGGCAGATGTGTTGCACCACCCGATTTTGCTGTTGCAACACCTAGCACTCCAGGAAATTTAGAGGGTAGCAGGTTGCAACACCCCGTTTTTGTGTTGCAACACCTTTGTAAAAAAAAACAGCAAACTGCAAATCACGTTCCAGATAAAAGCTTGCGCGTGCCCGGTGGTTTTTACCGACTCGGATGGGAACCACACCCAACAAATCTCCCCCTTCACATCGAGGCGGAAGAAACCGCCATCCCGGCGATCCTAACGCAATGCTCGAACTTCCCCCTTGGCACGGACTTGGTCAGCATGTCTGCCCCATTGTCATCAGTGTGCACCTTCTGAAGATCAAGCTTCTTCTGCTCCAGGACATCTCGTATCCAATGATACCGAGTGTCGATATGCTTCGACCTCGAGTGAAACGTGGGGTTCTTCCCCAAATAGATAGCGCTCTGACTGTCACACAGGAGTGTGTATCGGTCCTGAGTGAAACCAAGTTCTTTGACGAACCTCTTCATCCAAAGCAACTCCTTCACAGCCTCAGTAACCGCAATAAACTCAGCCTCCGTAGTGGACAGTGCAACGCACTTCTGCAATCTTGACGCCCACGAGACAGCTCCCCCTGCAAACAGAATCATGTATCCGGACGTCGACCTCCTGGAATCCAAATCTCCAGCCATGTCCGCATCAGTGTAGCCCAACAGCTCTGACTCACTGCCTCCAAATCTCAGCGTCAAGTCTGACGTCCCCTGCAGGTATCTCAGTATCCACTTCACTGCGCTCCAATGCTCTCTCGTAGGATTGGATAGAAATCTACTAACAGTCCCAACCGCATGCGCAATGTCTGGACGAGTGCACACCATCACATACATGAGACTCCCAACTGCAGATGCATACGAAACCTTCTGCATAGCCTCGATCTCCTCGGGTGTGCTGGGGCACTGATCAGCGGTAAGCCTGAAGTGAGCTGCAAGAGGCACGCTCACCTTCTTCGCCTGATCCATATCAAATCTCTGCAGCACCTTGCGGATGTACCGCTCCTGTGATAACCAGAGCAATCTGGCTCCCATGTCCCTCGAATGTGCATCCCCGGAATGGTCTTCGCAGCACCCAGATCCTTCATCTCAAAGGTGGAACTCAACTGCCGCTTCAACTCAGCAATGCGCGCAGTGTTCCTCCCGACGATCAGCATATTGTCCACGTACAACAGCAGAATGATGAAATCCTCTGGAGCGTACTCCTTGATGAACACGCAGTGGTCAAGGGTGGTCCTCCTGAAGTCGATCTCCCCCATGAAAGAATCAAACTTCTTATACCATTGCCGCGGGGCCTGCTTCAGGCCATATAGACTCTTCTGTAAGCGGCACACCAGACCTTCCTTTCCCCTGACACCAAAGCCCTCAGGTTGCTCCATGTAAAGCTCCTCGTCAAGATCGTCATGAAGAAAGGCGGTCTTGACATCCATCTGCTCTATCTCCAAGTCTAGCCTCGCAGCGAGGCCAAGTACCACACGAATAGATGACATCTTCACCACTGGTGAGATGATCTCATCAAAGTCAACGCCCTGTCGCTGTCCAAAACCTTTCACCACTAGTCTGGCCTTGTATCTGGGAGGTGTGGAGGAATCTCCCTGCTTCACCCTGAAAATCCACCGATTCTTCAAGGCCTTCTTGCCCTTGGGCAATCTCACCGGGTCATATGTGTGATTCTTCTGCAGCGACTGCATCTCATCCTGCATAGCAGCCATCCACTGGCACTTCTCGGTACTCTCCACTGCCTCATCATAACTCTCAGGCTCCCCCGCATCAGTCAGAAGAATGAACTCTGATGCAGAATATCTAGTGGAAGGATGCCTGACGCGATCTGACCTCCGTAGGACAGGCTCAGGGGCCGGTGCAGGCACATCATCAGTAATGTCCTCAGCGACTCCTGGTTCACCATCAGTAGTGATATCATGATCCGGAAGGGTATCGGTACCCTGTGCTGGCTCAGGCTCAATAGCCTCCTCAGTGTCGTCATCTCCAACCATAGGTGACTCTGCAGCAGTGCGAGAGTCAACCTCCAACTCAACAGTCCCCTCAGGATCACCAACAGTCTGATCCTCACAGAACACAGCGTCACGGCTACGTACAAGCTTCTTCTCAACTGGATCAAAGAATCTGTACCCAAACTCTCCACTGTAGCCGTACCCCAAGAAAATGCACTGCCGGGTCTTCGAATCCAACTTCAATCTCTCGTCCCTGGGGACGTGCACAAAGGCTTTGCAGCCAAATACCCGCAAGTGACTGTATGAGGGGTCCTTCCCGTACCAGACCCTATATGGGCATCCTCCTGCAAAGCTGAACTCGGCGAGAGGTTGATGACATGCGCTGCAGTAAGAAGAGCCTCGCCCCAAAACATCCCTGGCAGCTTCGACTCAGATAACATGCACCGAATCCTCTCCATCAGTGTCCTGTTCATCCTCTCAGCTACGTCGTTCAGCTGCGGCGTCTTCGGCGGGGTCTTCTCATGTCGGATACCATGGTCCCTGCAGTACTCATCAAAGGGACCAATGTACTCTCCCCCGTTGTCGGATCTGATGCATCTTAGCTTCTTCCCAGACTGTCTCTCCACCTCAGCGTGGAATCTCCTAAAAGTGTCGAGGACCTGATCTTTGGTCTTGATGGCACAGACCAAAAGCTTCCTCGAATGGTCGTCAATGAAAATGACGAAGTAAGATGCTCCTCCTCTAGTCTGGACCTTCAGAGGTCCGCACACATCAGTGTGAACAAGCTCCAACGGCTCTGATCTCCTGGTGGACGTGTGGCTGTGGAATGAAACCCTGTTTTGTTTCTCAGCCATACAGTGGTCGCACCTCTCCAAGTGAACATCAGACATGTCACTAATCAACTTCTTCTTCGCCAGGCATCCCAATCCCTTCTAGCTAATGTGTGCCAGCCTCCTGTGCCATAGAGAAGTGGATGCCTCATCCCTGACGGAGTTGTCCTGAGCAGCTTCAGGCCTCCCCTCCATGTAGTACAAGCCAGTATCTCTGTACCCCCTGGCCAGCACAAGTGATCCCCTGATCAACTTCCAGAAGTCTCCTCCAAAGACACTCAGGTGTCCTTCGTCTCCAAGCCTGCCAACGGATATCAGATTGAAGCGAATATCTGGCACATGTCTAACATCCCTCAGAATAAGTGGGGCACCAGTACTCGTCTTCAAGTGCATGTCTCCACGCCCAAGTACCTTGGACGTATCCCCATTGCCCATCCTCAACACCCCACAGTCATGAGTGGTGTAAGTGGCAAATAACTCCCTGTTGTGGGAGACATGCGCAGAGGCTCCAGAATCAACGATCCAACATCAGTCATCACACGCAAGTGCAACTGTGACGTCGTCGCCAACAATAATGACGTCGTCCTCCTCAGTAGACACAGTTGTTGTCGTGTGACCCTCATCCTTGCCCTCAGTGGCAATCCCCTTCTTCTTCTGATCGTTCTTCAATGAGTAGCAAAACTTCTTGATGTGACCCTTCTTGTGGCAGTAGTGGCATTCCACGTTCTGATAACGTGACTTCGACTTGCCCCTACTCTGACTCCTGTCCTCCTTCCTGCCTCGGCTCTTACTCCTTCCTCTCCCCCTGGGATCAGTAAAGAGAACATCAGCTCGTGAAGAAGAGATCGAAGTCCCCTGAGACTTTCGTCTCACCTCCTCATTCAAGATCCCACTCTTGGCGATCTTCATGGTAACAATCCCCTGGGGGGAAGAATTGATCAGAGAAACTCTGACCATCTCTCACGAGTCTGGAAGTGACTTGAGTAGCCACAATGCATTCACCTCATCTTCAAAAGTCACCTTCATGGCAGTCAGACGATCTATAATCCCCTGGAACTCGTTGACATGATCCAAGATAGGTGAGCCCTCTCGGTATCTGAACTCTCCAAGCTTCTTCAGCAGATAAAGCTTGTTGATGCCCGTGCTCTTGGCATACAACGTCTCGAGAGTCTTCCACAGTGTCTTTGCATCAGTGATGCTAGCCACATGGTTGTAGACGTTCGGCTCCACGAACCGTCTGATAAACCCACACAGCTTCCGATGCTCCACCTTCCATTTCGCCGGATCCATGTCCTCTGGCATCTCCTCAAAGATAGCAGCATGCCAACCCTTCACGTAGATCAGATCCTCCATCAGAAGATGCCACTGGTGGTAATTGGCACCATTCAACTTTACAATCTGCTCTGAACCTGATGTGGACTCCCATCCGCCAACTGGCCGGACCGACCACTGATCTTTGAGTTGACTATCTCAAAATATGCAACCAAAGAGGATAGCCAGAGGACCAATGGTCGTAAACTACCACTCCCAATTACACACCCGAGATCACAATCAACTCGTCCTGAAACCCAGAAAGGTCAGCCCGGTAACTGCTCTGTCACTGAAAACAGCTCTGTTACTGAACCTCGCTTTGATACCACTTGTTGGGAATGAGAGCTAACACTCCCGACCAGAGCACCTGTTGCAAAT
Source organism: Dactylorhiza incarnata (assembly GCA_033032865.1). Taxonomy (NCBI): domain Eukaryota; kingdom Viridiplantae; phylum Streptophyta; class Magnoliopsida; order Asparagales; family Orchidaceae; genus Dactylorhiza; species Dactylorhiza incarnata. Next base: position 2,679,029 of record JAWHQI010000258.1, read on the forward strand.
TTGAGCGAGCACCTGTGCGACCGCGTTGAGCGGTATACAAATACGCAAAAACAATACAATGCAGAAATAATAAAGCACACAGAAAAATTTAACGTGGAAAACCCAATTGGGTGAAAAACCACAGGACGATCGGAGTCCAACCCGGAAAGCCTCCACTAAAAGATGTGTGAAAAATCACACGCACGGAATACAGGCTTTCCCACCGATCCACAAAGGATCTCCACTCCTCCACCACCACAACCACACAGGTTTACACAACCCCATTTCCAACACGATACAAGATCACAATATTGAAAAAGAAAACAAGAACGTTGATAGAGTCGTTACCTGGACGGATTGAATAATCTGTCCCAACGTCAAAGATGACGTTCTCAGATCCACGGAGAAGAACGGCTAAGAGCAGCCCCTTTCTTCCTCGTCTTCAGCCTCCAAGCTACGAACAAGATGAGCGGCGACAGCCCCCAAAACAGCGGCGGTGAGACTTCTCCAATAAGAGCCCGACGGCTCCTCTCCAACACAGCCGGCGACGAGACTTCTCTCAAGAACAGCAGGCCGACGCTTCTCTTCCTCCCTCCAGATGGCCACACACAAGGCGGCAGCCCCTTTAACAGATCCCAGCGGCAGCCCCTCCTCTTCTCCCAGCGGCAGCCCCTCCTACAACACCAGGCGGCAGAAAAACCGTGAGGGAGAGAGAGAGAACGGGAGCGGCGGTTTCTCAATCACACGAGAGAGAGGGAGAGGGCACAATGAAAAACTCTGATATTAGGTTTTGATTTTCGTCCTTATTACTGCCTTCCAAAACTGAAAAGACGTGCCCCATCAATCAGAAATTTGGCAGTTACGGATCTGAAATTCGGAATTAAAAATGGCAGATGTGTTGCAACACCCGATTTTGGTGTTGCAACACCTAGCACTCCAGGAAATTCAGAGGGTAGCAGGTTGCAACACCACGTTTTTGTGTTGCAACACCTTTGTCAAAAAAAAAAACAGCAAACTGCAAATCACGTTCCAGATAAAAGCTAGCGCGTGCCCGGTGGTTTTTACCGACTCGGATGGGAACCACACCCAACAATCCAATCTCTCGCGATGGTCTTTAAATTTTTGGATCTTTTGGCGATATTTGTTGCACAATTAGATCGATTGCTGCAGCATCCACTCTCATTGCTCTCACTGGAATTGTTCTGGATTTGCAAATGTGGTATGTTGATCAGGATGACCGAGCAACTCTTTCAAACATCAACAATGATATCGTCACTTCTAAGGAACCTTTATGAAGACAAGTTTCCAGTTATACGAATGTCTTATGCCCAACTGTATATAAGTTTCTTCTTGTACATGTCTTATGCCCAACTAAATTATTCTTTCTGAGGAAAAGCTTCATTGATGTCTTACGCCCAACTGATTTTTCATAATAAGCGTGGCAGAAGGGTCTTTCTTTTTAAATTTAAAAACGTAACCTATCCCCACATTTATTAAACAACCGCAGGTATAAATAAAGACTTACATCGACGCTTTTAATTATAAGCGCATACGTAGTCATTAGCGATACAACGCTGTTTTTTTAAACGCCACAAAAGACTATTCTAACGGTGGCAATCCCGACGATTTCCCGCGTTAAAAAAAATTGCTGCAACATCAATAACGACGGCTGAAAATGCCGTGAAATACCTTGAAAACGTGGTGGTAGAAGTCGTCTCTAATAGTGAGAGACTAACCAAGCGAAAACAGGTGGGCAGGTAATATCAAAGTGAGGAAATTAACCCTGCTTTGACTGACCGCGGCCTCTGTGAAAAATCCTACGCCCAGGACGTGCACAACCACCAGAAGAAAAATCACCAGAAAATAACTTGCAGGAATACTTGAGATCAAAGATATGAGTTCGCTACAACCACACAACAAAATAAACGGACATACACCGCGACATACACGGTTGTATGATTCCGAATAAACTCCACAAGAAACAAATACAGGAAATCCAAAAGAAAAAAAAACAGAAAACTTCAGATCCTTCTTCAGTCTTCACGCCGCACCGTTTCAGCAAACCAACTACACCACGACGTAGATCTCGTCGACGGCTACAGAATAGAACCAAAGAACACTGAAAACGGACGTCCGAAGCGATGGCAATCCTAGAGAGAAGTTCCTCTCTCTACAAACTTGAATCTTCAACGCTGAAAACCAGATGGCCGGAGAACACTATTCAGGCGGCCGCTGCTCGCCGGGGAGGGAGGAGATCTTCTTGCGACAGTGGCGGAACACTTTGGCGGAGGAGGAGGAGAATAGAAAACTTGTTTGCGGCTAGGGTTGCGGAGAAGTTATATCACCCGGAGGAGAAAAACATAACCATACGCGGAGGAATATATTTATCTTGATTTGGACAGCCTGGCAACAGTGGCGTGGAGAGAGAGAGTTCTAAATAACAAAGGATATATAAAAATATAGCGAAAAAAAAACAGCAGCCAGAACCGAATACGCCGAATTCGGTGAAACCCAATCCGAATTGCAATGGCCGAATTCGCTGAAATGAATTTGCCGAATCCATCACTCCAATAGCCGAATTTTTTCATATAACCGAATTTTATATATAACCGAATTTTTCATATAGTCGAATTATATATAAATCCAAATCTTATTTTTTACTTCAAAAACTTTAACAGCCTCGAGGCGGCATAAAGAGAAGTGCGCTTCTATTAGCACCGCAATTTTGGCTAGTCGCAACGCATTTTTTTCTAATTTTTCGCGCCTTTTGGAAATACGTCTTGTACATGCATTTTTAGGAAAATTGTCCAACACGAAAGTTGTAGATTTCGACGAGATCTACAATTTTCGTGTCGAACACTTTTCCTAAAAATGCATGTACAAGGAGTACTTTGGAAATACGCCTAGGTTTCGCACTTTTTGGAAATACGCCTTGTACATGCATTTTTAGGAAAAATGTTCAACACGAAAGTTGTAGATCTCGTCGAAATCTACAACTTTCGTGTAGGACAATTTTCCTAAATATGCATGTACAAGATGTATTTCCAAAAGACACGAAAAATTAAGAGAAAGTGCGGTGCGATTAGCCAAAACTACGGTGCTAATAGCAGCGCCTAAAGAGAATTGATCAAATGAACATGCTAGAGCGAGAACATTATTAAATGTATTTAAACTTTCAAGAGAATTTTAGAGATAATTAATTGCTGATTAATTATTAATTAAAATAAGAGGCCGGTGTCTTGGTATAGACTATATAGAGCATGAAAAAAAAGGTATCATGGCTGTGATTATTATTTAAATATAAAATTAATATATTAATTAATACTTAGATTTGGACCAGAGCTACACGAGATCTCTGATTTCAAACTTGTGAGATGCTGCGCAAAAAAAAAAAGACAGCGCATCACATTTAATCGAGTAATATTTCGCATAAAATATAATTAAAAAATAATAAAAATAACACCAGCCGTACTTTATTCGCATCTCATTCCACCCTGGCCCTGCACATGAACGAAGGAGTCAAAGAAGCTATATTTTGAGTAGTGGATTCTAGAATACCATATCCCTCTTCTTCTCCTTCTTGTTATTAACTTATTATTATTATTATTATAAACAAATTTGAGAGAATAATAGCAGCTATAGACACGTCACCTATATTGCTACTATTCATCATTTATTTATATTATTAATTATATATATTATATTAATTACATTATATATATATATATATTAATAGGGGGATGAGTAGTGAATACCAATCGTACTAGGAAATGTAACAAAAAGGTGTATAGTAAGCGATGATCATCGCATCGGCCCATTCGTTACAAATCGGTGCGTGAGAAGTCTTTGGACATGGCAAAATCCGAAGATTTTTTAAGTCTACTCTCTATTGCAATATTGTTTATACGCATCTAAGTCCTGCGGTTTTAGTAGTGGGTTTTTTTCTCTATTGTAATGTTGTTTATACACATCTAAATCTTACGGTTTTAGTAGTTGGTTTTTGTAGTCTTTGCGACTTTCGTGTTTACTTGAATTTTTATTTCAATTTCAATAAAAATAAAACCCTTATTACAAAAGTGTGTGCTCGTGTGTGCGTAGAGAGAGGGAGAGAGAATTTTATTTTGCTATGTTAGAGCTGAATGTGACTTTAAATGTCAAAAGTTCCGACATTTCATTGCGGGCCGCAAACTCTTTTTCCCAATATATCATTTGAAGACTACGAAATAAAGCAACATGGTTAGCAGGAAAGTTAGGCTCTGTTTGTTTGGGCGATAGTGTTTTGGAGCGTTGAGAATGAGAGTTGTGAGAATGTAGCAGTGGGAATGGAGGGAGGGGGTTGCGATGACGTTGAAGATCAAAAATGACATTTTGGAGCGTTGAGAATAAAGAATGATGTTGAGAATTTATTAGAGAATATGGTGTGAGATGAGTTAAGATCTGACTACGGTTGAGTTTCTTAAAAGCTGAGATTTAAAGACAAATATGATGAGAATTCCATAAGTATGTAATGTAGTTCTCAAACTTAGCTTTTAATGTAAGTACCATTGAAGAAGGTGATCATTATACTTATACAATTTAATGTAAGTGCCACTGATGATGTTAATTCATGCAGCATATTTGAGACATTTGACATTTTATATGCTCATATTCTGCTGGCCAGATCCCGAATAAATACTTATTCAAGAGGTTTATGACACAAGCAAGGGATGAGACCCAGGGGATATAAGAGTGAATAACCATTGAGAGACAAACAATAAGGGCGGGTTTCTTCTCCAACATTGTAATATATTTGGATTCACTTAAACCTATTACATCGTAAATCATATTGCTTTTCTCGTAGGTTAAAAACAACAACACGAACATTCAAATATAAAGAAGAATTTGAATTAAATATCAAGGAAATTACGACACTAATTTCAATGCAGCAGTTATATAACCCATAAAAAATCTCACTCGAGTTTAACTACATGTATGGCGAGGTGTTCACGAATATTCGAATCAATCGAATCCAAATGTATCATAGAGTGCAGAGTTTTTAATTCAGATTCATTTGAATATTTGAATTTGGATTCAGATTCGTCCTAAAATACTAGATTCAGATTCTGATTCAAATTTGAATTCAGGCTTGGAAGCAAACTCAAATCAAGTTATACAAAGTTCATTTACTTGCATACAGTTTATTTATATATATATTGATATTATTCATGAATCTTGCAGTATAGATAATATAATTTGAATTCGGATACGAGAATGACTCGAATCTAAATTTGGATTCGAATTTGAAAAGAAACGAATTTTAATCGAATTTTCACGAATCAATTTCTGAATTATTCACGAACTATTTTATTTGTGAACATCCCTACGTATATGTGCCTTAGTGGTAGCAAAAAAGAGCTCAGTCTTAAGAACATGAAAGATGAAGTTGCATCCTCTTTTGGAGAGTAGAAATATGAGAACATGATTGGAAGATACTGGCCAGAAAAACATGATTAGAAGTATTTCCAACTTATAAGCCAGTATTGTGCCAGGAAAATGAAAGGAAGAGAAAACCAAAGACGAGCGCGGCCACCTCTAGCTTCCGGCGAGCATTCAATTTCCTATTAGAGCGCAGTGGCGTGTGGGACTTTATGCATTGTATACAATACGACAAACGTCGGATTGGGGCAGGTCAGGTCCGATGATTTTTATGTTTTGTTTTGTTTTTGAGGAGGGTCCCGCTAATGACGACACACTATAGACATAGCGCATCCAATTTAATGACTTCGCTCGGCGCGGTGGAAACACCTCGTTACTAGTTTTATAAAACCACATAAATTTCAACTGAAAACAAGGGAGCAATAATCAACTTGAACAATCAACTTCAAGTTCAATGAAAAACCACACAAAGTTCCAACTATCTATTGCAGGTTCACTGTAAATCCACAGGAACCATGTAAAAAAAGTGAGAACCACAACACAAAATATCAGAATCGGAGCGGGACAAATAAGGGCCGCCGGAGAAGCATAGCCTTCATCGCCTCATCGGGGCCATAAAGAAGGGGAGGTATTTGTCTCCTGCTCGGGCCAAGAAACGTGAGAGTGTCGCAATTCTGCCGTTCAAACGTTGCACGCCCTTGATAGAATGTGGGGGCGCAAATGTCTTCTAGAGCTTTTATCTTCTCGGGACTTGCTTCGTTTCCACGATGAGTTACTAGGAAGCCTAGGAACTTTCCTGCCGTAATGCCGAATGCGCATTTGTCGGGGTTGAGCCGCATTTTGTAATGCGTAGAAGTTGGAAACACTTCTCTAGGTCCTTTAAGTAGTCGCGTCGTTGGATGATCTTTACTATCATATCATCGACATAAACCTCCATTGATTTCCCGATAAGGTCCTTGAATATTTTGTTCATCAATATTTAGTATGTCGCTCCGGGGTTCTTGAGGCCAAAAGGCATCACCTTGTAGCAGTAGACTCCTTTATCCGTCCTGAAGGTCATGTGCTCCTCATCAGCCAAGTTCATTCGGATCTGATTGTATCTGGAGTAGGCATCCATGAAGCTGAGGAGTTCGTGCCCGACTGTAGCGTCCATGAGCTGATCGATTCTCGGGAGCAGGAAGCTGTCTTTCGAACACGCTTGGTTGAGATTACTATAATCAACGCACATCCTCCATTTCCCGGAGACTTTCTTTACCATGACTATGTTTGCTAGCCATGTCGAGTATTCGGCCTCGCAGATGAACTTTGCTTCAAGGAGCTTGACCACCTCTTCCTCTATGGCTTGCAATCAATCAGGGGCAAAATATCTCTTCTTCTGGATGACTGGTTGGCAAGAAGAAATAATATTTTTGGAGTGAAAAAACACTTCGGGGTCCACTCCTGGCATATCCTCCAGACTCCAAACGAAGATATCTTCGTTTGCGCGCAACAGAGTCATGTACTGTTCCACTTCTTCTGGGGATAGGAGAGATCCAACCCGCACCGTCTGGGAAGGGTTTTGCGAAGAAAGGGCTATAACCACTAGGCCTTCAACGGGGGCTCCTCATTGCAGCGTAGCTTCGTCTCGTAGGTCGAAGTTATCAATGTTGAGAGTGGTTGCCTGTGTTGGCTGAGTTTGCTCCAGGTGGTATGCCTTGCCTTTCTCTTGATTGCCCCGAGCGATCCCTATCCCGCAAGGAGTTGGGAATTTTAACGCCAAGTATGGAATGGATGAGATTGCTGCGAAAATTGATTGACGTGGCCTACCGAATACGACATTGTAGGCCGAGCTGAAGTCTATGACCATAAACTGAACACGATGCGTAGCTCGCCTTGGGAGCTCGCCCAACGTGACCTAGAGAGAGACCAGTCCCAGAACCGGAACGGGGTGATCATCAATGTCGTAAATTAGTCCTGCTACAGGGGCGAGATTTTCCTTGGCAAGCTTGAGGGCATGAAACGTGGAGAGAGATAAGATATTGGTCGAGCACCCTCTATCCACAAGGATTCTTCTAACGAGGTAACAAGGATTGCCAATTCGGGCACTTATCACCAGCGGGTCTTGATGTGGAGTTCACACTTCTTGCAAGTCTTCATCCCCAAAGGTGATGGTCGTGTCTGGTCTGAACCTTTTATTGTTGTGCATTCCTTCGAGCTCCTCGACGTGGAGCACCCGAGTTGTTTGTTTGGGGGATTCAATGACGGCGCCCACTCTTTTTTCATGGTCTCTAGTCACGAATATCGTTGTGTAGAGGATACTGTTTTCTGAATCTTCAGAACTTCGGGGACCTTGTTCTCACAAACGACGCCAAACTGTTGCGGTCTACTCGAGGCTCCTAAAACCGGTCTAGATTGACCGTCTTAGCCCGAGAGCGGACGAGCGCGCAATCAGTCACAAAAAATCGAGACAGCTGGCAAGAAATCTTTTTTTTTTACCGTGGAAAACCCCAGAAAAAGGTAAAAACCACGTGGTCGGATCAGTGCCGACCTAACTTCACAGTCTTCACTATCAGGGCTTTGATGAGGAATCGAGGGCGACATGCCGCTCCTCGTAACAACTTGTGTGGGAGAGAGAGAGAGAGAGAGACGTTCGGAGGGTGACATGCCACCACTCTCGAAATTAAGTTTTCTTCTTTGTCGTGGTGGGGAGCGCGCACCACGCTTTGAGGCTCGTATGACCTTCTGCTTGTGTTTGGGAGATCAAGGGGTACGTGCAGGACTCTTGGAGCACTTCGGAGGTTGATGGCGGTGTTTGGAGCGAAGGGCTCGCCGTTGCCTGGGAGGTGACGACCTTGTGGCGTTCCATGCTCGGAACGAAGCTTGGAAGAGGACGAAACTAGAAGATTCTTCAAGCTCTCCTTCGAAGATGATGAAGATTTTCAAGGAGTGCTCTCTCTTGCACTTAGGAGTAAATGAGGGAGGAGAGAAAGATGGAAATGAGAGAGAGCTTGTGGTCCTATTTATAGGCCTCATAGGTGGTTACGATAGTTATGCGGTTATTCGCAGGCCGTAACCACCATAATTGCTATTTGCAGGACGGTTTTATATGGGTTAAGACGCATACTATTTTGGTATTTCTCTATACGCAACTCAATGTATTTTCAGATAATCGCACCCACCCATGATGGGTGGTTACACAGGTGGTTATTCGTGAATCGGAGGGTGGAGATTTCGCGGAATGATCATACGATCATGGTTGAGGACCCGGTCGGCGACGGGGGAACCGGCTAGGCCAACCGGCGACAGAAGCTGGCCGGCGACGGGGGAACCGGCCGGCAACGAAGAGGCCAACCGGCAGCGTAAGCCGGCCGACGAGGGAGGGGCGGGCGGCCGGGAGGCCGGCCGCGAGCGCCTTGCGGCCAAGGCAGGCGGGCCGCGCGGCTAGGCGTCCGCGCGGCTACGCGGCCGTGGCCGGCCGTGCGGCTTTGCGGTATCTATCAATTTTATTTGTTATGTGTATCTATAAATTCAAAATAAAATTGTTGAATCCATTTTGTAACCAAAACTATGTTATTAATTAAGGGTGCTGTTATAAGCAAACCCCTTTTCGTTGCTAGCAAACCAATTTCTATGAGTTGTTACGCGCCTTTTGAAAATACGCTTTGTACATGCATTTTTAGGAAAAGTGTTCAACACGAAAATTGTAGATCTCGTCGAGATCTACAACTTTCGTGTTGAACACTTTTCCTAAAAATGCACGCACAAGGCCCTAAAATCGCCTTGATCGTAAATATAGTGAATTTTTGAAAATAATAAGAAAATACGCCTTGTACATGCATTTTTAGGAAAAGTGTCCAACACGAAAGTTGTAGATCTCGACGAGATCTACAATTTTCGTGTTGGACATTTTTCCTAAAAATGCATGTACAAAGCGTATTTTCAAAAGACGCGTTATAACTCATAGAAATTGGTTTGCTAGCAACCAAAAAGGGTTTGCTTATAACAGCACCCTTAATTAAATTTATTAAATCATTATCTTTAATTTATAATTACATATATATACACGTACAATTAATTACCAAACTTCTCGATTTAAGGGATCAAATGGCCAAAATTTCTCCCACGATTCATGTCGAGTATCATCAAGTCAAAAAGAATCTTGGGATATGAATAGTGTCTTGCGGTATAATTATAATTTTAATGTCTACCAATAGCTACAAATAGCAAAATAGAGTTGAGAATATCAACACCCTATTTTAAGGCAAAATATGTGCAAATCAATTTTGAATACATGCAAATCAATTTTACGTGCATATCGAAAAATTAAATGTGCAGCCTAAATTGCTACGCGCAAACCAAAATAAAATCATTCAAAATCCTTTAAATAAACAAAATATTAACTACTAGTTCGAATCAAAAGCTTTTAATCCAGTCTTTCACATTCAAGATTACAAAATTAAACATATAAAAGAAGCTTTTAATTCATCGTTGAAGTTCTTTTTGAGTCATATCCCTTGACTTTAATTGTTGTAACTGCAAACAAAAAGAGTGTCAAAAATTGAAAACATATATGTTTTATGTAAGTCCAATGTTTATGTGTCTACATATAGGTTCAACATTGTTATTAAGAAACCTCTTTGATTACCATATTATTTATTTTGGCACCTGCAAAAGTAGTATTTATTAGCAAAGATTAACATAATATATGGATTAATCAAAAATACAAAATGAATAAAAAGCGAAATGTGTACCATTCTTTAGCAATGTCAAAATAATACCTTCTCCAAATCGAGATAGTTAGAGGTAGTGAACAGTCATCACTTATTCTCATTTACAAAAAATGTCTTCTATGAATAAATCTCATGAATATTGTTCTTCGAAATGTTGGTGTACGTACTGAATGCAATGACAAGAATGCGAAAGGCTAAAAAATGTTGAATTGTACAAATGTAATATTGTAGCAAGATGCAATGATTACACATTGCAAAAAAAAAAAACTTAGAATGGAGGCCATTACCTGTTAATGGAGGATTTCAAAATGGGGGTTCGATCGGCCTGGAGGAAAACACTCAGGAGATGGAACCTTGGATGACAACCAACGGCAAGAGGGAAGCGGTTCGAGATGGAAAGGAAGCTCAGACGAGAACCGGTGTCAGGCACAGTCGCTTTGGAAACCTAAGATTTCTCCTTATTGAGTGAGCAGAGCTTGGACCGGTCGCGATTCTGGAGAAAGGCTGAGGCGGGTGGATTTTTGATTCACACCTATTTAAATTTAGGATCCGTTTGGCGCGCAGATATTTTTGATTTCTTATTACTGCAGATATCACCGTTAGGGGTTTTGTTATGTAATTATTTAATGAATTGGGCTGCACATAGCCTTAATTAATTTGCACATAAGATTCGTCTAATTTTAAGGAGAAGCTTACCTCCGATTTTAATTTTTTAAGCAATCAAATCATGCGGTGGGCCCCGCCTAGATATTTGTAGGAAGGATTTCATTGCCATCCTACTTCCACTTCATTTCTATGAACTGAATGCGCCTCTGTTGCTCATTTCTCACAGACTTATGGAGGTGGAAATCGAAGGAAGAGGAGGAGCGGATGGCTGGAATGGTGGCGGCTTCGGGAAGAAGCGTTTGAAGCGGTCTGCCGAGGACGAGATGGATTGGGAAGTTGGAGAGGAGAAAGAGGAGGCGGTGGATGCTTTCATCAGCCCTTACCGCCGTGAGCCGGGGATCTGGCCGTCGCCATCCTTCGTGGTTGCCGACGCCTTGGAGCCCGACTTCCCCATCATCTACGTCAACGCCGTCTTTGAGAAGGCCACCGGCTACCGCGCAGACGAGGTCCTTGGCCGGAATTGGTAATTGATCCTAGCGATTACCAACGTCGTTTTCTGTATTTCATTTTTTATCCAGAATACTCATGTACTCTAGAATTCTTACTGTATAGATCTAGGTGTGTTCTTTAAATACTGTCAAGCAGAGATTTCTCTACTTCATTGTGGTGTCCAAGGTTAGCGATACCTAGGGTTGTCGGTGTTATTCTTTTTCACGCATCACCTGCGCTTCTGCTCGCCTCTATTGCCAATCCACAGTGCTTTCGGCGAACAGGCTGTCGACAATCGACGAGTGCTGCCTTGCTCCGACGACACTGCCGAAGCTCCGCACCGCTGCAGGCTACCACTGACTTGCCCTCACCGGAGATTTACTCACTGTGCCTCGCATCTTCTGCCAAAAATCTGCCGATCGCGGACGAAGTCCGAACGCCTGCTGCAGTGGAAATCAAGGAGGTCTTTCACCACAACAGCGAAGCAGCCACCTTACCCTCCTGGTTCTGTTTCTCTAACCTAAACCCTTCAGATCTCTCTCATGAGCATCAACATTTGCAATTCTATTAAACTCATCCCTAACAAGCTACTTCTCCTGCAAATGGAAGGTCTCCTAATTAGCTTATTAGCTATGATCTCTACAAGTACAATGATGAATCTTACTGGATTTGTCAAGACAAAATTCATCCCTGATGCTCTTATGGGCTCTCTGACCAAATCATTTGAACCCAAATCAGTCGAACCCTTGATATCTCGGTGCAAAACCTCATTTGAACTTCTACACCTTACCTGCTGATACCTACGCCAAACCCTCCCATGGACATTTCAAACAAATAAAAGAGTAAATTGTACATGCCACCAACAGAACCCAATTCGTTTTGGTATATATGCACTCGACGAAGAAATCCATGGAAAATTAATAACAAAAAACTTTCACCGAGTCCTGAACACGACTCCATCTTCCCTCTTCCCACATCTACTAAACCCACACAGACTTGGGAATATCCTTGAAGCAATATCAAAGTGTCGGGGGTCGCTTAGCGCTCTCCCGGTTTGGAAGAATCGAACCGCTTTAGCTCGAGAGTGAGCCAAACGTGCAAATAGTCAAAAAGTGAACCAACAATAGAACAACAAGATGTTTTACGTGGAAAAACCCGGAAAGAGAAAAAAATCACGGGGTCGGGACGGTGCCGACCAAATCCACTCATTGACGTTCTAAGTAATATGCTTTTTTTTGCTATGCAGCCTTGACGGCCTTTTCTGAGTTATGAGAATGCTTTTTTATGTTGGCCTTTTGTACTGTTGCCGTTTTCGATGCGCTTCGAAATTCCGTTTACTTGTTGGGATGGTTGTGTGGGCCTATTGCCCAGCATCAGCATCAGAATTCGTCGCTCGGTGTTGATGCCGGAAGTCGACGCTCGATGTTGATGCCGGAAGTCGACGCTCGATGTTGATGCCGGAAGTCGACGCTTGGTTCTGGCATAGAGGGACCTCCATCCGTGTTAGCATCGGAGGTCGCTGCTCGGTGTTAGCGCCAGAAGTAGACGCTCAGATGTGCGTAGAGGGACTTTTGCCCGCTCTTAACGGGGGTTGGTGAGCTTGTTGTTTGGCTCCGGAGGTCGTCGCTCGGTGTTAGTGCTGGATGTCAACGCTCATATATGGCGTAGAAGGACCTTTGTCCGCCCTTACCAGTTGGTTAACTTGTTGTTTGGCTCCAGAGGTCATTGTTTGACGTTAGTGCCAGAGATCGACACTCGGATGTGGCGTAGATGGACCTTTGTCCGCCCTTACCGGTTGGTTAACTTGTTGATTGTCTCCAGAGGTCATCGCTCGGTGTTAGTGTCAGATATCGGCACTCGGATGTGGCGTAGAGGGACCGTTGTTCGTTTTTACTAGCTTGCTAACTTGTTGTTTATCTCCGGAGGTCATCGCTCGACGTTAGTGCCGGAGTTTGACCATCAGATGTGGCGTAGAGGGATCTTTGTCTGCTTTTACTGGTTGGTTAACTTATTGTTTGGCTCCGGAGGTCATCGGTCGATGTTAGTGCCGGAGATCGACACTCAGATGTGGCGTAGAGGAACCTTTGTTCGCCCTTACCGGTTGGTTAACTTGTTGTTTGGCTCCGGAGATCGACGCTCGAATGTGGCGTAGAGGGACCTTTGCCCGCCCTTACCGGTTGGTTAACTTGTTGTTTGGCTCCAGAGGTCATCGTTCGGCGTTAATGCCGAAGGTTGACGCTCGGATATGATGTAGAATGAGCTTTGTCCTCCCTTACCGGTTATGAGCTTTCCACTTTGTGTCAGCACCAGAGGGTCGTAGCTCGGGTGAACTCTCTGCTCGACGCGTGGGGGCGCCGAAGATCGTTACTCAATTAGGGCATGGAGAGACCTTTGTCCCCCTTACCAGTTGTAAGATGTCCACTTGGTGTCGGCATCATAGGGTTGTCGCTCGGGTGAGTTTCCTGATCGGAGCGTGGGACGTCGAAGATCGTTACTCAATTAGGGCATAGAGAGACATTTGTCCCACTTACCAGTTGCGAGCTTTCCACTTGGTGTTGGCACCAGAGGGTCGTCGCTCGGGTGAGCTTCCTGCTCGGCGGGTGGGGGTCCCAGAGATCGTCACTCAATTATGGTGTAGAGAGACCTTTGTCCCACTTGCCAGTTGCGAGCTTTCTATTTGGTATCGGCACCAGAGGGTCGTTGCTCAGGTGAGCTTCCTTCTCGGCCCGTGAGGGCGCCAGAGATCGTCACTCAATTAGGGCGTAGAGATACCTTTGTCCCCCTCACCTGTTGTGAGCTCTCCACTTGGTGTCGACACCAGAGGGTCGTCGCTCGGGTGAGATTTCTGCTTGGCGCGTGGGACGTCGTAGATCGTCACTCAATTAGGGCGTAGAGAGACCTTTGTCCCCCTTACCAGTTGTGAGCTTTCCACTTGGTGTCAGCACCAGATCGTCGCTCGGGCGAGTTTCCTGCTCGACACGTGGGGGCGCCGGAGATCGTCACTCAATTAGGGCGTAGAGAGACCTTTTATCCCCCTTACTAGTTGTGAGCTTTCCACTTGGTGTCGACACCGGAGGGTCGTCGCTCGGGTGAGCTTTCTTCTTGGCGTGTAGGGACGCCGGAGATCGTCACTCAATTAAGGCATAGAGGGACCTTTGCCCCTCTTACCATTTGTGAGCTTTCCACTTGGTGTCGACATTGGGGGGTCGTTGCTCGGGTGAGCTTCCTGCTCGGCGCGAAGGGCACCAAAGATCGTCACTCAATTAGGGCGTAGAGGGGGCCTTTGTCCCCCTTACCAGCTGTGAGCTTTTCACTTGGTGTCCGCACCAGAGGGTCGTCGCTCGGGTGAGCTTCCTGCCCGGCGCGTGGGGGCGTCGTAGATTATCACTCAATTAGGGCGAGAGAGACCTTTGTCCCCCTTACCTGTTGTTTGCCTCCAGGGACCTGTATCGCAAATGGAATCAAAGAGTATTTGCAGTATTGTAGAAAAGGAAAACATACATGTGTGGCCAAGGTGTTCGTGGGGGAAATGGAGAGACTAGAAAGAGGACTACATGTGGACCTAAGCCTAGATTCCACTCTAAGATACGAGGTTGGGAGGCAGTTAGGTAAGTCAAAATGTTTTAGTTCTTTCGCGTCAAGTCTTTTTACCGTAGTCCACAACTCGTTCACTTCATGTTTAATATTAGTGGAGAGAATCGCAATGCTTTTCATTAACTTTTTAAGACGCTCGTCAAAATTCTCCATTTTAAAAGATTTTTTTTAAACACTTAAAGATTTTAAATTTGCTTAAAATTTTTTAAGGCCTAATTTACTATAAATTTTTTTTAAAACAAAGAGAGGCTTAAAGAAAAATTTGTAAAGAAAAAATAGAAAACATTTTTTAAAAGCAAAATTTTGTTTTTTTTAAATGAACAGATCGTCGGATTCACGATAGGAGTGAATCCAATCTAGCTCTAATATCAAACCGAAGCATTCCAAAACCTCGATGTTGATTTTAAATGATATAAAATGAGATCTTGTAAAATTATGCACGTTTGTGATCCCTAGGCTGATAGTCGCGTGATATTATTCGTGAGCGTCTCGCTTGTGTCACATAATTTTAAAAGATCTTATTTTATATAATTTAAAATCAACATCGGGATTTTGGAATGCTTCACATATGGTTTACAATCATCGGGATTTTGGAATGCTTCACATATGGTTTACAATCATCGGATTTTGGAATGCTTCACATATGGTTTACAATCATCAGGATTTTGGAATGCTTCACGTATGGTTTACAATCATATGTTACACAGAAATAACCTGAGATAACCTGAGATTGTTTTATGGTCATTCATGTGATTTTCTTCACTATGCATGAATGTTTTAGGGGCTATCTCATTTCACCCGTTTGATATCCCTAAAGATGGTGCTAAGGATATTCAAAGCTTCTTTGATGGGTTTTGCTTCTATTTGTTCGATTTGTAAGCAACCTTAAAGGAGGATGTGTGTGTGTGTGTGGGGGGGGGAGGGGGATATGGTACGCGTGGGCCTACTTATCAAGTCACTTTTATTATCGTCTTTTATTTTAAATGATGAGTCATTTAGAGGTTGTTAGTTGTCATTAATGTCATGTAAGCCTATTTAAAGGCATGCGATATTTGAATAAAGGAAGCAAATATTGAGCCTCTTTCCTTGTCCTTACATGAGATTGTGATAGCTCTCTCCCAAGAACACCCCACCTTGGCATTCACGATTCTGGCTCTATGGTATCCTCCTCCTATGCCATCCCCACCTCGGGTCACCCTTCGGAGAAATGACCAACCCTCTATTGGTTTGTTAGTAACAACTTGGTATCATAACTTCTTTCTCACATTTCGCGGCCCTCCAAACTTTAATACAACCCTTTCCTTCCCTTACTGAACGAACTAGAGAAGGAGGGCATTTTTGCATCAGATTATCTCCATCCCCGGAAGTCGAAAGGCAGCGACTTGCCACCCCTCCCCACAAATGCAGCGCAACTTACTGGCGTCTTTGTTCAAGGCGATAGGTCTCATTATTGATCTCCCACACAACAAGCAGAGGAGTTATCGATCCCAGAGGATTTATCGCGTTGCGATTCCATCGTCGATCTCCCTCCGTACCCATGTGAGCTATTGTTCCATCCCAAGAAACAATAGGCTCCCCTGAGATGTCAGTTCTCCCTGCGCCTTGGTCAAAATTGGGGTGCGAATCTAGGTCTTCAGAAAAGTCGCCGCCACTTTCAACTCGTCACCGCTTGTGGGCGATAACCTTACGATGCTTTGGCAGGGAGGATCCCGCCTCAGGCCGCTGAGGCGGATCGGAAGGAGCATCCTCAATAGTGTCGAGATCTATTGCCTCGCCTCGCTGATTAGAAGGGTCCTCGCCTCGCTAACGAAAAGAATCCTCTTCACTTCGCCTAGGAGGGACCTCGCAGGTTGAAGTCGGGGGAGCCTCGAGGGCAGAAGGAAGGACGGTCACAAGGACCGAGCGAATTTTTGAATAAGATTAAAATTAAAGAATCGTTAGAAAATTTCGGCAAAAGAGGCGAGTTGAAAGTCGACTCGCCACATGCGAACTCTTCAAAATAACTCGCTCGTAGTTACCTTCTTCTTCTTTAGGGCGAGCTAAAGCTTTTGCTTGTTTTCGCTCAGGATGGTGGTGGTGGCGGCGGGGGGTGAAAAGTTCTACACCCGCCTGCTGAGACCGAAATGGGGTGTTGCCGAAGTCGCCTCGCACGAATACAAATCTTTCATTCCAGCGATGGACTTTGTTCGAAGTCCCCACAAGCGTGCAGGTGTGGCTTCCAAAGTAAGCGATGCCCTCCTTAGTCGCTCGCATGACGAAAACCTTACGGAAAACCGAGAGGTCAAATTCAATCCCCTCCTCGCGGAGGAAACAAAGGTACCCAACGATGGACGCGATACCATTTGAATTGATCTGAGCCGGGATCAACCCAAAATAGCGAAGTATTTGACACAGCTCAGGCCATAGGGGTAGTCGCAACCCTACGTCAAAATGCGATAGAGGGGAACCGAGATTCTCGATAGAGGTGTTAATGATCTCGCGACTCCGAGTTAATCTCGCCTCGTAATTAGCAGGAAGATACTTGTCTCGGAAGGCTTCCTGCTCGGCCTCAGTGGTATATGATTTCTTGAAAAAATGATAGCAAACCTCGCTGAACAGTGGAGACGACCCCCGTCATCTTTCTCAGGAACAGTCATCGCGAGCTGAAAATCACATAATGCAATGGGCTCACTCAAATCAGTTCGCAAGGTAAAGATCAAAAGAAAAAAACGCATTTATTTCGGACCCCAAGACGTCTATTTATAGACGCGGTCCATCGATCCTGCGTGAAGCGAACACAAAAGGGGTCCAGGCGTGCGCGAGATCTCTTGATTAAAGGTACTTGGCGAGCCGAGTTCTTAGTTTACGCGAAATCATTTTCTTCTCACAAAACACAATAAAAGTTCCACCCGACTTCACAAACAAATGAACTCCAAATTGCACCAATGTACTCCCCATGAGACCAAAATGGGGTGTTGCCGAAGTCGCCTCGCACGAATACAAATCTTTCATTCCAGCGATGGACTTCGTTCGAAGTCCCCACAAGCGTGCAGGTGTGGCTTCCAAAGTAAGCGACGCCCTCCTTAGTCGCTCGCATGACGAAAACCTTACGGAAAACCGAGAGGTCAAATTCAATCCCCTCCTCGCGGAGGAAACAAAGGTACCCAACGATGGCCGCGATACCATTTGAGTTGATCTGAGTCGGGATCAACCCAAAATAGCGAAGTATTTGACACAGCTCAGTCCATAGGGGTAGTCGCAACCCTACGTCAAAATGCGATAGAGGGGAACCGAGATTCTCGATAGAGGTGTTAATGATCTCGCGACTCCGAGGTAATCTCGCCTCGTAATTAGCAGGAAGATACTTGTCTCGGAAGGCTTCCATCTCGGCCTCAGTGGTATATTGATTTCTTGAAAAACTGACAGCAAACCTCGCTGAACAGTGGAGACGACCCCCGCCATCTTTCTCAGGAACAGTCATCGCGAGCTGAAAATCACGTAATGCAATGGGCTCACTAAAATCAGTTCGCAAGGTAAAAATCAAAAGAAAAAAGCGCATTTATTTCGGACCCCAAGACGTCTATTTATAGACGCGGTCCATCGATCCTGCGTGAAGCGAACACAAAAGGGGTCCGGGCGTGCGCGAGATCTCTTGATTAAAGGTACTTGGCGAGCCGAGTTCTCAGTTTACGCGAAATCATTTTCTTCTCACAAAACACAACAAAAGTTCCACCCGACTTCACAAACAAATGAACTCCAAATTGCACCTGATTTCGATTTTTTAAATGAACAGATCGTCGGATTCACGATAGGAGTGAATCCAATCTAGCTCTAATATCAAACCGAAGCATTCCAAAACCTCGATGTTGATTTTAAATGATATAAAATGAGATCTTGTAAAATTATGCATGTTTGTGATCCCTAGGCTGATAGTCGCGTGATATTATTCGTGAGCGTCTCGCTTGTGTCGCATAATTTTAAAAGATCTTATTTTATATAATTTAAAATCAACATCGGGATTTTGGAATGCTTCACATATGGTTTACAATCATCTGGATTTTGGAATGCTTCACATATGGTTTACAATCATCGGGATTTTGGAATGCTTCACATATGGTTTACAATCATCGGGATTTTGGAATGCTTCACATATGGTTTACAATCATCGGGATTTTGGAATGCTTCACATATGGTTTACAATCATATGTTACAAAGAAATAACCTGAGATTGTTTTATGGTCATTCATGTGATTTCCTTCACTATGCATGAATGTTTTAGGGGCTATCCCATTTCACCCGTTTGATATCCCTAAAGATGGTGCTTCTTTGATGGGTTTTGCTTCTATTTGTTCGATTTGTAAGCAACCTTAAAGGAGGATGTGTGTGTGTGTGTGGGGGGGGGGGGGGGGGGGGGCGGGGGGGGGGGGGGGGGGGGGGGGGGAATAAGGTACGTGTGGGCCTACTTATCAAGTCACTTTTATTATCGTCTTTTATTTTAAATGATGAGTCATTTAGAGGTTGTTAGTTGTCATTAATGTCATGTAAGCCTATTTAAAGGCATGCGATATTTGAATAAAGGAAGCAAATATTGAGATTGTGATAGCTCTCTCCCAAGAACACCCCACATTGGCATTCACGATTCTGGCTCTATGGTATCCTCCTCCTATGCCATCCCCACCTCGGGTTACCCTTCAGAGAAATGACCAACCCTCTATTGGTTTGTTAGTAACAACTTGGTATCATAACTTCTTTCTAACATTTCGCGGCCCTCCAAACTTTAATCCTACTCTTTCCTTCCCTTACTGAACGAACTAGAGAAGGAGGGTGTTTTTGCATCAGATTATCTCCATCCCCGGAAGTCGAAAGGCAGCGACTTGCCACCCCTCCCCACAAATGCAGCGCAACTTACTGGCGCCTTTGTTCAAGGCGATAGGTCTCATTATTGATCTCCCACACAACAAGAAGAAGAGTTATCGATCCCAGAGGATTTATCGCGTCGCGATTCCATCGTCGATCTCCCTCCGTACCCATGTGAGCTATTGTTCCATCCCAAGAAACAATAGGCTCCCCTGAGATGTCAGTTCTCCCTGCGCCTTGGTCAAAATTGGGGTGCGAATCTAGGTCTTCAGAAAAGTCGCCACCACTTTCAACTCGTCACCGCTTGTGGGCGATAACCTTACGATGCTTTGGCAGGGAGGATCCCGCCTCAGGCCGCCGAGGCGGATCGGAAGGAGCATCCTCAATAGTGTCGAGATCTATTGCCTCGCCTCGCTGATTAGAAGGGTCCTCGCCTCGCTAACGAAAAGAATCCTCTTCACTTCGCCTAGGAGGGACCTCGCTGGTTGAAGTCGGGGAGCCTCGAGGGCAGAAGGAAGGACGGTCACGAGAACCGAGCGAATTTTTGAATAAGATTAAAATTAAAGAATTGTTAGAAAATTTCGGCAAAAGAGTCGAGTTGAAAGTCGACTCGCTGCATGCGAACTCTTCAAAATAACTCGCTCGTAGTTACCTTCTTCTTCTTTAGGGCGAGCTAAAGCTTTTGCCTGTTTTCGCTCAGGGTGGTGGTGGTGGCGGCGGGGGGTGAAAAGTTCTACACCCGCCTGCTGAGACCGAAATGGGGTGTTGGCGAAGTCGCCTCGCACGAATACAAATCTTTCATTCCAGCGATGGACTTTGTTCGAAGTCCCCACAAGCGTGCAGGTGTGGCTTCCAAAGTAAGCGACGCCCTCCTTAGTCGCTCGCATGACGAAAACCTTACGGAAAACCGAGAGGTCAAATTCAATCCCCTCCTCGCGGAGGAAACAAAGGTACCCAACGATGGCCGCGATACCATTTGAGTTGATTTGAGCCGGGATCAACCCAAAATAGCGAAGTATTTGACACAGCTCAGGCCATAGGGGTAGTCGCAACCCTACGTCAAAATGCGATAGAGGGGAACCGAGATTCTCGATAGAGGTGTTAATGATCTCGCGACTCCGAGGTAATCTCGCCTCGTAATTAGCAGGAAGATACTTGTCTCGGAAGGCTTCCAACTCGGCCTCAGTGGTATATTGATTTCTTGAAAAACTGACAGCAAACCTCGCTGAACAGTGGAGACGACCCCCGTCATCTTTCTCAGGAACAGTCATCGCGAGCTGAAAATCACGTAATGCAATGGGCTCACTAAAATCAGTTCGCAAGGTAAAGATCAAAAGAAAAAAGCGCATTTATTTCGGACCCCAAGACGTCTATTTATAGACGCGGTCCATCGATCCTGCGTGAAGCGAACACAAAAGGGGTCCGGGCGTGCGCGAGATCTCTTGATTAAAGGTACTTGGCGAGCCGAGTTCTCAGTTTACGCGAAATCATTTTCTTCTCACAAAACACAACAAAAGTTCCACCCGACTTCACAAACAAATGAACTCGCAAAAGTAAACTAAAAGGTCTCCCCACATCAAACAGAAGTAAAAAAGAAATGACAACAACAAGAATAAACTAAATAAGCTCGCCTACAAGCAACGTCATAATACAAATATAATATAAAAGTCAAAGATCCCAGTTCAAGAGGCTAATATATATTACAAATAAAATACAAACAATGTTAAAAACAAATTAGAGCATCGACAGATTGTCGTGGCGTTGCGAGGACTGCGCGTGACGACCATGCCATCCGAGCTCGCGTGCCAGTCGAAGTTCTTCGTTCGCCCTCGTCATGTACTCCTCGCTTAGGCAGATGTGATCCTTTATTCTCGAAAGAGTGCCGATAGTGCCCATGCTCGCGCAAAGTCCATGAATGTCGTCTTTAAGCAAATCGTGTCGATGCTACAAGTCGGTAGCTCACCTATCCAAATCATTAATAGCATAGTACTTCGCCTTGGCTCCTTCCAGTCGTTTTTCAAACTCTTTCGTCCTGGTCACCCGAACTTTCAATGACGCGAGGTGATTTGGCTCGCAAGCTATCAACCGATCCACCTTGATCTCAAGGGCGAGGTATGCCGAGACGAGGCGCATCTGGAATTCGCCCAAAGGAGTACCGATTGAATCTATGAAAGCAGCTCCAAGGGAGGTCGTGTGAACTGAAAAATTTACAATATTAGAAAAGTCTTCTAAAAAGGCTAAGATTTGCCAATGGGTTGTACCTGGGCAAGGATCAGTTGGCCTCACATCATGGCGAGGCGAATCTCGTTGAGTCCTCGACCTATCAGAATGGCGAGACCAATCTCGCGACGACGACTGACCACGCTAGCTTCCGGTTCACCTCGAGCCAGTACCAGTAGGCGGGGCCATGGGGACCTTCCCTCGGGAAGGCGATCTTCGAGAGGTACCATCAACTGAAGTCGTCATTGTGAAGGATCGTCCATCATCCCGCGAAGGAGTAATAGCAGGCGAGGCGACTTGAGTCGCATTCGCAGGAAGGCGACCTACAAGAGGCATTGATAGCGTCACCGACTGATTACTCGCCGGAATCGCAGCTGGAGTGACTGGCGTTCCCACTAAAACGTGGGGTGTCTCTTGAGATGTTTGGGTAGCTGCATCTTGAGGACCCTGAGACGAGTCCGCATCAAGGTCTTGCTGGGAGCGAGACCTTTCATCACCTACCGAGGTCAAGGCCTCTGCCGCCGCATCAACTCGCAGTAAATCCTGACCATCCTGAATTTCACCAGAACGAGGAGGAATGTTCGTCTCGACAAGGAGAGCCGCACCAGAAGAAGAGCCCACACTCATCTCGCCAGAAGCAGGAGTTGCACAAAATCAACTGATCAGCAAGGGAGGCGGAACAACCGAACACTGACATAAAGAATTAGAGCTGACCTGGCAAGGCGAGTGAAACTTGAAGCCGAACTTGGGAGTTGCTTGGTGGAGTTGGCACAGAGTCCCTACCCAGCAGGGTAGAGATATTGTAGTCGTCAACAGACATCGCCATGATTACCAAGGACAGAGGGGTCTAGGGACTCGCGAGCCGAGTCCGGGTTGCGTCTCTCCGAGTGCCCACCCTCATTCAGAGCCTTCTTCCCTGCCGCAGGAGAAGTTCTTCTCTTCTTCGAAGTTCTCTTCTCGCCTCACTCGTGGTGTCTGCTGAACCCAGGAGGACGTCGCTTCAGGGCGTTCATGAGTAGAGCAGCCTTCGCAGATACTAAAGACGAGGCGGTAGACATCTCGCTAATTTGCATTCAAGTGCACCTTTAAGTGGGGACCCCTCCCCCTATTTATAAGTAGCAAAGAGCTCACGACCTGACAGCCTGCGTGAACAACCCTAAGATCGCAACTCGCCGAAGAAGGGTTGAATGTTTCTTTCTAAGCTCTCTAAGAGCTCGTAAAGAGCAGAGATTTTATACAACCCGTATTCGCCGAGTTTAGGCCCATCCAAGCCACGTCAGCGAACATACAACTGACGAAGTTTAAAGAAGCCCTAACAAAGAAGTCCAAGTGGTAAGCGTAGGTGCGAGTTCTCTTTAGATCTCGCCCATATGCGAGACCCCATAAGTCGTCATCGATAGGCGAGGTCTCCTCTGAGGTCGCCCATTAGTGAGGGCCTCGACATCTCGGTGGAACGAGCTCGCGAGACCAATTTCTCACCGACGAAGTCTTTTTAAGCACCACCAATCTTGTTGAGGTCCTCTCTCCCGCTATATGGGTCAGATATTTTTGCGGGGGAGGCTATTCACAGACTAATACCCCCCTTGGATTGTCTATAAATAAGACCCCATGGGTACAAGAAAAGACACGTTGACTCCCCCGGTTCCCCCCCCCCCCCCCCTAAGATTCGTGTTTGCCAAGTCCGTGTCTTCCTTGTCCCTAGCTCAACTCTTGGTTTTTGAAGGGGAAGTTCCTAAAGAATTTCTGGTGTGTGGCGGGACCTC
Source organism: Dactylorhiza incarnata (assembly GCA_033032865.1). Lineage (NCBI taxonomy): Eukaryota > Viridiplantae > Streptophyta > Magnoliopsida > Asparagales > Orchidaceae > Dactylorhiza > Dactylorhiza incarnata. Next base: position 2,702,640 of record JAWHQI010000258.1, read on the forward strand.
CTCGCTGCAGCACACGAGTCTTGTTCGTAGACGATCCTGCTCTCTCTCTCTTTCTTTCCATCAGATCCGTGGTTTTAGACCGCAGGATCAGTAACCTCGGGCTACCCTCTAAGTCCGAACTCTTGTGAACCGGTTTTCAGGTTCCAACACTTTCGTTTTCTGAAGGCCTTCTATTAGCATGTCAATACCCTCAGATGGGCATGAGATATGAATTTGCGTGGCGGTACAAATTGAACCGCCCTACTGATACTCCCAGTTGGACTTTAACACAACGTTTGGGCACCATCTTTGCCGATCAAGTGCCTCACCATGACAATAGGCTTTGTTAGGCTATCGCCATGGCGATGGAAATACCCTTCTATTTTTTCATGCTTTAGTGCTCTACTAGTTTGACATGCCATATATAAAGATTAGCTTCTTTTACAAGGTTAATTCAACATATATGATGGCATGGTTTTTCTAATAATATTGGGATCCTAACAATGTGTGTATCTTGATTCTCTGGTTCTCCTAATTCTCATAATCCAAATTTGGTATTTGATGTCGCACCATATTAAACTCCATATTTCAAAGGAGCTTTGTATGAAGAAGTTGATGGGCCTTTATGTGGCTACTTGTTACCACTAGGGATTTCGGAGCGCACTTTCGGTCTCGAAGGAGGTCGGCCGGTAGCAAGAGAGGAAGGGGGATGAGGAGTTTGAGAGAGGAGACTAGGGTTAGGGAGAGAAAGAAGAGGGATCAGCCCTCACTCAAAATACTTGATCCAAAGATAGTTCTTACAACCAACATGACCCCCTTATATAGAAGGAATGCCCCACCACATAACAAAATAAGCCCAAGCTGAAATTAGACCAACCAACATAAAAGATACATTATAAAGAACCGTCCGGCCTATGCCATAGCCGGACCGGACCGGGCTCGGGCCGTTCGGCCTATGCCATAGCCGGACCGGACTCGGGCCGTTCGCTTCCCGCCCCGTGCGCGCGCGCCCTCCTCGAGTAGACTTGCCATGGCGGCTCCTCCGGTTGCAAGTCGGTAACAATACCCCCGTCTGGAAAATTTGCCTTGTCCTCAAGGCAATAATCTGGAAACTGGCGCCTGAAGTCGCCCCGCAGAAGCCAAGTCGCGGAGCTGAGGGGTCGGTCGTGCCAGGTGACGCGAATCTCGTCTGGAACAGGATCCCCTGGAGTATGATGGTGCCGATCCACGATCGAGGCCGGGTACATCGGTGGGGAGTCGGAGTGCTCGATGTCTGCTGGGATGTGATCGGTAACAGGGTGGTCGCCGATGACTCGACGGAGCTGAGAAACGTGGAAAACAGGATGGATCCGGCTCTGGTCTGGTAGGCGCAGGCGATAGGCCACGACGCCGATGCGGCTGATAATCTCAAAGGGCCCATAAAAACGTGGGGCCAGCTTGGGGCAGGTGCGGCGGGCGACGGACAGCTGGCGGTAGGGGTGAAGCTTGATGAAAACTCGCTCGCCCACCTGGAAGGAAAGGTCCCGGCGCTTCCGGTTGGCAAACGAGATCATCTTCGCCCGACGAAGGTGGTGCTTCAGGCTATCCAAAATGACATCTCGATCATGAAGATGGTTGGCCAGGCTGGCCACGGGGCATTCGCCCGGAAGATGTCGTAGTATCGAGGGAGGGGGCGGCCATAAACTGTTTCGAATGGCGAAGTGTTGGCCGAATGGTGGTACGAGGTGTTGTAAGAATACTCCGCCCAGCAGAGCCACTTCGCCCAGGAGCCCGGCCTCTCCCCAATGAAGCATCTGAGGTAAGTCTCCAGGCAACGGTTGAGCACTTCGGACTGACCGTCCGACTGTGGGTGGTATGCGGTGCTCATCCGGAGCCGGGTGCCCTGAAGGCGGAAAAGAGACGTCCAGAAACTGCTGAGGAAAAGCGGGTCCCGGTCACTCACAATGGAGCGAGGAAAACCGTGAAGGCGGACGATCTCGGAGATGAAACTATCGGCCACTGTCGCTGCCGTATAGGGGTGGCGCAGCGGAATGAAATGGCCATACTTTGTCAACCGATCAACGACCACGAGAATGCAGTCAAACCCGTTCGACCGTGGTAGCCGTGTGATAAAATCCATAGTGATGTCCTCCCAGACACGCTCGGGAATCGACAGAGGATGCAGCAGTCCGCTCGGAAACAATGTCTTGTACTTGGCCTTCTGGCAAGGTAGACAGGCCGCCACATAGGCCTTCACCTGGCGCAGCATGTGGGGCCAGTATAAGGAGGCGGCTAACCGCCGGTAGGTCCGGAACGCGCCGGCGTGGCCGCCCGAGGGTGTCGAATGAAACTCTGCAAGAAGGAGCGGAATGCGGGTCGAAGAAGCTGAGAGAACAAGGCGGCCCCGATGAAACAGCCGTCCCCCGATCAAGGAATAAGGTGGCCGGGCCGCGGGCGCGGCGAGCAAGGCCGTGCGGATCGCAAGCAGGTGTGGGTCGGCCTCCGCCTCCTGCTGCAAGATGGTGGCGTCCTCCCAAACCGGACGTGAAATGGCAGCTAACTCCGAAGCCTGAGGGTGACGTGACAGCGCATCCGCCGCGCGGTTGGTCTTACCAGACCGGAACTTGATCGTAAAATCATATCCCAGAAGCTTGGCTACCCACAGCTGCTGTGTCGGCGTAGCGATCTTCTGCTGCAGCAGATATCGGAGGCTGTGATGATCCGTGCGGACGATGAAGGGCCGGCCCAACAGGTACGGCCGCCAATGCTGCACGACCAACACCAAGGCCATCAGCTCATTCTCGTATGCCGACCGGCTGCGTACGGCCGACGAGAAGGCGCGGCTAAAATAAGCTACCGGGCGGCCGGCCTGCATCAGGACGGCGCCGATGCCGGAACCAGAGGCGTCGCATTCCACGATGAATGGTTGTCGGAAATCCGGCATGGCCAAAACCGGTCCACTGATCAAGGCTGACTGCAAGGCGGCCATGGAGGCCGGCGGCCACGAGAAGGGGCCATCGGCAGGGGCCTTCAGCAGCTGAGTGAGAGGGTGGGCCAACCCCCCGTAATCCTGGATAAAACGCCGGTAGTAGCCGGTCAGGCCGAGGAAGGCCCGCACATCGCGGACAGAAGTGGGAGTCGGCCACCGGGTCACCGTCTCAATCTTGTCCGTATCCATGGCGACGCCCTGGGCGGAGATCATGTGGCCCAGATAGCTCACCGTCGTGGCTCAAAGGTACACTTCTTCCGGTTGAGGGTAAAGTGATGACGGCGCAGAGTAGTAAAGGTTTCCCGAACATGGTGGAGGTGGTCCTGCCAAGAAGTACTGAAAACAAGAATGTCATCAAAGAAAACCAGAACGTGCTTACGCAGGACCGGGCGGAAGATGTCATTCATGGAAGCTTGGAATGTAGCGGGAGCGTTGGTGAGCCCGAACGACATCACCAAAAACTCGAAATGGCCGTCGTGGGTCCGAAAAGCCGTCTTCGGGACATCTTCCGGTCGGACCCGGATCTGGTGATATCCGGCGCGGAGGTCGAGTTTGGTGAAGAAAACGGCGCCGTGTAACTCGTCCAGCAGCTCCTGAATGACCGGGATCGGGTACTTGTCCGGTACCATCGCCTTGTTCAGCTCCCTGTAATCCACGCAGAAGCGCCAGCTTCCATCCTTCTTGCGGACAAGAAGCACCGGGCTGGAGAAGGGGCTCGCACTGGGCCGAATCAGGCCTCCCAAAAGCATCTCCCGAACCAATCGCTCGATCTCATCCTTCTGCGTGTGCCCATAGCGGTAAGGACGAACAGAAACCGCTGCGGCACCGGGCTGGAGGACGATGGCGTGGTCGGTCGGTCGCGCGGGGGGAAGGCCGGGTAACGGCGTAAAGAGCGCCGGAAAATCACCAAGGAGCGCCGTCATGTCGGTCGGGAGTCCGTCGGCCGACGACGGAGGTGTGGGTTGCACCGTCCACAACCACGCCAAGAAGTCGATGTCGGTGACGCGGGTCATGGCGCGGAACGAAATGGGCGAGCGGAGGAGCGTCGAATCGCCCACCAAGCGGCAGGGCTGGCCCTGATAGAGAAAGGACATGGTCATGGATGCCCAGTTGACGCGGACGTCGCCCAAAGTCTGCAACCACGCGACCCCCAAGATGGCGTCAAGGCCCCCCAGCTCGAAGAGGTAAAAGTCCGCGGTGACCGTGCATGGGCCCAGGGACAGGGTGACCCCCGTGCACTGTCCTAAGGTGGGGCGGCGGCGGCCGTCACCCAGACAGACGGAGAAGTCGGGGGAAGGATCGGTCGGTAAGCCCAGGTCGCGTGCGAGGTGAGCTGACATGAAATTGTGGCTCGCCCCACTGTCAATCATCACAATGATGGGCCGGGCGTGGAGCACCCCGGACAGCTTCATCGTCCGTGGCTCCGTAAGGCCGCCCACTGAGTAAAAGGGAAGCTCCAGGACGTTGAGCGGCGCGGACTCCAGCTCTCCGGCAGAAGGATCCGGTGGCGCCTCCTCAATCGAAGGATCCTCGAATCCGTCGGGGCTGTCGCCGTCCACGAAAAGGGCATGAAACTCCTTAACGAGACAAACGTGTTGCGGGGAGTAGGGCTGGCGACAACGGAAACAGAGCCCGCGTCGGCGGAGATCATGATATTCGACGCATTGCGGGCCCTCTGGTCGGGGAGGCTGGGCGGCACCCGGAGGCGGAAAGCGCTGAGCGGGGGCCGACGGCGGAGGTGGCCGAAAAGTGGATGGGGCGGCCGGCTGAGGGCCGAGGTCCGCCTCGATGGCCCGAGCAAGGTCGAGGGCCTCGGACACCGTGCGCGGGTGATGCGTGCGAAGACGGGAGCGGATGTTGGGACGGAGACCTTGGAGGAAGAATCCGAGGTAATGGTCGGGAGGGAGGCCCGACACTTGAGTGACAAGCGCTACGAACTCGTCGATGTAGGCATCCACCGTGGTGGATTGACGGGTCGTGCAAAGCCGCTCGATGGCGGAGCCGGTGTAACGAGCGTTTGTAGCGGCTCACCATTTCGTGTTTGAACTCCGTCCACGAAATGGCGGGTTGGATTTGCCGAAGCCAACGGGCCCAATGGAGGGCCGAGCCTTCGAGGCCGACCACAGCCGTGCTAACTTTGTCCGTTGGCGATGTCCCATTGAGATCGAAGAATTGCTCGGCACGAGCAATCCATCCGAGGGGGTCCGTGCCGGAGAAGGACGGAATGTCGAGGGCAAGGGCGGAGTGGTCGGCGGTGAAGCCGGGCGAAGGGGGCATGCCGAGGACGAAAACGGCCTCCGTGGAATACGCCGGGGTCGGGGCTGGAATCGTGGGCGGGGAAACACGGCCGAAGGTGATGCCGGCAGCGGCAGGCGGCCGGAGGAGGGAGTCCGGCCGAACGGCGTCCAGGCGGACGGGCGGAACGGGGCTGCCGTGTGCCTGGCTCACCCGTTCCGGCGCCCAGGCAGTAAGGCGGGCCAGAACGTCCGCCTGGCCGGCCGCCAGGGACGCTTGGCCGGCCGCGAAGGAGGCCTGGCTGGATGCGAGGGCTTCCTGGCCGGTGGTGAGGGCGGCAACGACGGCTTGGAGCGCGGAGATGTGCGCGTCCTGCGCGGTTATGCGCTCGGCGACATCGACGGGGGCAGATTCGGAGTCGGCGGGGCGGGAGGTTGATCTGCGAGCCATCGAGATGATTTCCGGCGGCCAAAGGGGCGGGCGGAGCGGCAGGTCGGACCAAATATTACCACTAGGGATTTCGGAGCGCACTTCCGGTCTCGAAGGAGGCCGGCCGGTAGCAAGAGAGGAAGGGGGATGAGGAGTTTGAGAGAGGAGACTAGGGTTAGGGAGAGAAAGAAGAGGGATCAGCCCTCACTCAAAATACTTGATCCAAAGATAGTTCTTACAACCAACATGACCCCCTTCTATAGAAGGAAGGCCCCACCACATAACAAAATAAGCCCAAGCTGAAATTAGACCAACCAACATAAAAGATACATTATAAAGAACCGTCCGGCCTATGCCATAGCCGGACCGGACCGGGCTCGGGCCGTTCGGCCTATGCCATAGCCGGACCGGACTCGGGCCGTTCGCTTCCCGCCCCGTGCGCGCGCGCCCTCCTCGAGTAGACTTGCCACGGCGGCTCCTCCGGTTGCAAGTCGGTAACACTACTTCGTATCACTCTAAATCTTCTTGCACGTGTATGTCTTTTAGCTCTCTTTCTCTCTCACTATTTCTTCGAGCACATGCACACAACAAAAGTAAGACCACAGTGGAGAGTAGGAGAGGATAGACAAGTTATGGTGAACTCTTCTGTCTTTTCTTGCAACTTTTCTTTGGAAATTCTTTCGACCAAACATTCAAAGCAATCCATTTTTCTAGGACGTAGGAACTTCAGTGAAAAAGCAATAACTCACACAACTGAATGAGTTTTCCTAAAACTGATAGCTTAATTTCTTCTATCTCTATTCTTCAATGAACTCTTTGTGCTCAGTGCTTGCATACTGCCAGTGGCTCCATATATTGCTAATATATAGATACAGGAATGGATGGATAGCATGGATAAACAGATGAGTAGAATGGATAATTAGATGTATAAATAGATGGATGGATGGATATGCATATATAGAGAGCATTTGACTTCTATCTTTTAGAAGGTTGAATTAATTTTTCTAGTACCTCTCTCACCATCGATGTTTTTTCTTTGATTGATTTAAAGTAATTTAAATAGGGCGCAATGGCGACAAAGGATCCATATAGCCGACCCCATTACGGTGGGATAAAGGCTTGAGTGTTGTTGTTGATTTAAAGTAATTTAAAGTCATTGGTAATATAAAAAGTTGCTAAATATATCTTTTTTACTACTTTAAATCCTTGGCATTCAAATTTGTTAGGGGCTGAAAGATGCGCGAGGAAAATTGACTATTTTCTTCTAAAATGATTATAGTCTCTCTCTCTCTGACATGAGTCTAGGAAGTAAATGTCAAATCAAATTAAATTCAAGTTCTGATTTGGAGCAATTCAAACAACAAATTATATACAATACCAAATATGATTTTCCTCAAAAAATGTGTAAATTTATTGTATGATTTTTCGTGTGGCACAATCCTAACATAAAATTGTTTCAGTCGATTCTTGCAATTCAGAGATCCATGGGCACGACGACGGCACCCTTTGGTTGATCCCATGGTTGTGTACGAAATCCACAGATGCCTGAAGGAAGGAGTTGAATTCCAGGGCGAACTTTTGAATTTCAGGAAGGATGGCACCCCTTTGGTGAACAGGTTGAGGCTCATGCCTATGGTGGACGATGGGGTCATAACTCACATAATCGGCATACAACTCTACTTCGAATCAAACATAGATCACAACAATGTCACCTATCCAGTCTACAAGCGAACATCACAGTGCAAATTCAACCCTGAAGATTTGGGCTTCCCGACATCTGATCTCCCCTGTAGGAACCAACATCATCCCAGCCACTGCTTTATCCTTCAGCTATCCGATGAAGTACTGGCCCACAACATCTTATCTCACCTCTCACCTCGAGATATAGCTTCTGTTGGATCAGTTTGCACCAGAATGCAGAAGTTAATGAAGAACGAGAACTTGCTAAAGATGGTGTGCCAGAACTCTTGGGGGACAGAAGTCACCGGGAAGTTGGAGCTGAGCATCAAGAGTTCAGGTTGGGGCCGACTGGCTCGAGAGTTGACCACTTTCGAGGCGGTGACATGGAAGAAGTTTACCGTGGGTGGAAGGATAGAGCCCTCACGGTGCAATTTCAGTGCATGTGCGGTGGGAAACCGTCTCGTTCTATTCGGCGGGGAGGGGGTCAACATGCAGCCGATGGGCGACACGTTCGTCCTCGACCTTGAAGCGGCGAACCCGGAATGGCACAGGGTGAAGGTAGCCTCTTCCCCGCCTGGAAGATGGGGGCACACGCTTTCGTTTCTGAAAGGCTCATGGATTGTGGTTTTTGGAGGATGTGGGAGGGAGGGATTGCTCAATGATGTGTTTGTGCTCGACCTCGATGCCCGGCAGCCAACCTGGAAGGAAGTGGTGGGCGAAGCTCCTCCGCCGCCGAGATCGTGGCACAGTTCTTGTGTGCTCGATGGCTCGAAGCTCGTGGTATCTGGCGGATGCACTGATGCTGGTGTTCTTCTCGGGGACACATTTCTTCTGGACTTCACCGATGAGAAGCCGACGTGGAGGGAGATATCTTCTAAATGGTTGCCCCCGCCGAGATTGGGTCACAGTATATCGGTTTACAAAAGTACTAAGTTGTTGATGTTTGCTGGAATGGCCAAGAGCGGGTCTCTTAGATTGAGATCATGTGATTCTTATATGATTGATTTAGCTGAAGATGAGCCTCAATGGAGGCAGCTGGAGACGAAAGGTTTGCCGGGACCCTCTCCGCCGCCGAGACTCGATCATGTGGCATTGAGTTTACCATGCGGGAGAATCATCATCTTCGGTGGGTCCATTGCAGGATTGCACTCTCCGTCGCAGCTCTTTCTGCTCGATCCGGGGGAGGAGAAGCCAACTTGGAGGATACTTAGTGCGCCTGGGCAGCCACCAAAGTTCGCGTGGGGCCATAGCACGTGTGTTGTTGGTGGAACAAGGGCTCTTGTGCTCGGGGGCCACACTGGAGAGGAGTGGATGCTGAATGAGCTTTATGAGCTCTGCCTGGCTTCTGTGTAGCTCCATAAAGGTAATGAAATGTATGAGAGTTTCTTACTTTATACTGTAACATGGCTATTTTATATGCATTGTCTTAATTTGTACAGCTGCGGTTTGAACCCTTTTTGGTGTTCAATGAGGATAAGTTGTGCTGTGTATTGCTTCATGTATAATTTAGTGAACATGTTTTACACATTGACCGTGAAATGTCTTCTACAGTTTTTAGGACAATTTCCTGTACTAAAATTAAATTTGTATGATTTTATTCACTACATGTTAATATATAATCTTGATAGTTGTGAGGACGAAGAGAGCGAGAGAGCTAAAGAGCTTATTGCCAACTTCTTTAAACCTTTGGAAGTTTTCATCGTTGCACTTATTGACAATAGACATTATTTTGAGATTTTTGAGACAAATTGACTTCAAAAAGTGTTTCTATCGCACAGCCTGTTCTAAATATTTCGTAGAAGCATTATATTATCTCTTTACTTTTTGTTTTTAATTGGTAGCCAGATGTCAAACTGAATTCTGAATCTCATATTGTGCTAGCATAAATCATCATATCTAATCTTCCCCATCACCTCATCCACAAAGAAGCATTGAAATATATTGTTCTTTCTATTGAGAAGTTTCTTTCAGTTGATGCTGTTGTTTCCCAAAGTTCTAGAGTAGTTTGAGTGCACGTGTTTATGTCAAACTCAGCATATTTGATGATGTCTAGCAATTTTCACATAAAAACTTATATTGCAAATAACTCATTTGTTACACGAGATTATATTATTCAATATGAGAAAAGATATTACACAACAATATTCAAGAAATCAGGACACAAGGTTGAATATTGTCATAAAAAACAACATAAAATTTTATAGATAAGGAGCAACCTAGAGTGATTAGTAGATGACTCTTTGCTACCGTGCAAGTTGACTCTGTTGTTGCAGTAAATATTATCAGCAATGAACAATTTATTGGAAGTCCAAAAGCTCTTGGCTGCTTGAAACAGTAGAGGAGAATGCAGCTTGTCTATGAAAAATAGTTAACCATCTTTATTCTTGATTACCCATCGAACAATTGTTTTAATTGACACGACTTTAGAACCTTCTATTAACAAGAATGATATTTGGTCCACCAAATCTAGTCCTCAAACAATCTTGGTGGATAGAGATGTTGGTGAATTTTGATTATTTTGGCGAGCAATGTGGTGATGTAAATGTTCAATCTGATGATATTGTAGAGCAACAAGATGGCTTTGATATCTATAAGTAAAGATGTCAGCTTTGATAATAAAAATATTTCGGAGATGACTGACGTAGATAATGATGATTTGAAAGAGAAACTAAAGCTACAAAAAAGGGAAAAAAATTATGTGAAATATATTCTCCTTCAAGCTCCAGAATCTAACTGGCAATTTAAAATTTTTATCAGCTTCAAATAATGAATCTAATTTTGATCAGATTTTTTTAAAAAAATTTAGATTGCACTGATTATTTAGAACTCTTGTCCCTTATTTCTATCGTGGAGCTCAGATCTTGTCAAGTGTTTTGCTCTTTTCTATTTATCTTTCACTTCATATCAATAAAAAGGGTGTTGTTATAAGCAAAAAGGTTTGGCTATTAGCAAATCTTGCTTATTAGCAAACCATCATTGCTATAAGCAAATCATTATGTTATTAGCAAACAATGAAAAAAAAAATTAAAAAAATTTCTAAGAAATTGTGCAAATAATAGGTCCCATAAAATTTGATGTGTCGCGGGTTGCTCGACGCTCTTATAAACCGGTTGAATTGAACCGTCTCAGCTCGAGAGTGAGCCGAGCGCGCAAACAGTCACATAGAAGACTAACAGCTGGAAATGAGATTTTTTAACGTGGAAAACTCGAAAATAGTGAAAAACCACGGGTCCGGATCGGTGTCGACCAAATTGCACTATTTTACTTAGTGTTACAAGTAGTAGAATGCACGAGGGTGACAGTCCACCGCCCGTTGCAGGAGGTGCAAAGAAGAATGAGAAAAAGAGAATCTCAAAGATGAAGGAGATCTTCAAAGGCCAAAATGAGATCTTCAAGTCACCTTCGAAGGAGATCTGCGAAGTGGAAGGAGATCTTCGAAGGATTCTTTGAATGCCGAAGAACTCTGAAGGATCTTTGAAGAAGCTCTCTCGGGCGCTGAAGGCAAGATCCCTTCAAATGAGGGCTTTGGGCTCCTTTTATAGTTTTTGATAGGGGCGACTTGGTAATTGCGACGTTGTAACCACCATAACTACTGGACGGGCGAATCAAATTGCACAATCTGGAGCACACGGATCGCCATTTTTGCGGATATGACGGTTTTGCCCTGCGGGCAGTTCAGGTAGTTCCGTTGGCGGCGATGACGGCAAGGAACGGGTCCTGCAATCTTTGTTGACATGAGAAGCAAATACGGTTAACTGCCGCGCGCGCTGCGAACGTGGAGGCGTTCTAAGTGTACCGCGAACGCGGAGGAGTTCTGAGCGTGCCGCGAACGCCGAGGTCTTGTGAGAAATGCTTGTACTTGGACGTTTGGAGGCGGATGCGCCAACCGAGTCAGCGCTCTCGGGATTGCGCACGAGGTGGTGCGGTAAGAGCGCGAAGATGTCGTGGCGGGTGTCGCGCGGCATGCGTCGTGTGAAGGCGGCACGGCCTATGTTGTGCGGCTTGCGTCGCACTAAGGTGGTGCGGCAAGCGCCACACGGTAGCTACCGCGCGGCGGTTGCCGCGCTAAGGCAGTGCGGCAGGTGCCGCGCGGCGGTCGTGCGGCATGGGCCACGCGGCGGTCGCATGGCATGGGCCACGCGGCGGTCGCGCGGCATGGGCCACGCGGCGGGCGGCACACCAGGGAGGTGCGGCTGGTGCCGCGCGGCGGTTTCCCCACTGTGGTCGTTGCTTGACGCGTGTCGTGTGGCGGGTTTTGGCGATTTCCTCCACTATGGGCGCTAAGTGGCCCCACTTCGTCAATTATGAGCACCCCTGCTCATAATGGAAGGGGTTTCGCTATCCACACCCCTATTTTGGCGGGGGATACGCTATCTATAGCACATCTCCAATAAATAAAGGGGATACCCATCACGATGTATTTGGACTTTTCTATCTAGCAAATCAAATAAAGAACGTGTTTTTTTCTGGTTTAAAAAACATATCAAATATGGATTGCCCAGTTTGTAAGAAAACTTCAACTTTTTGAGTAGTTTTAGGAGTCCTTGTCTTCTTTCACTCGTTCATCCTGATTCTTCTCCGCCTCATCAGAAGATCTTCTGGACGCAGCAGACGCATGGTGAGCTTTCCATTCCGCCTTGTCGCCTGAAGGAATCTCTCCGTCGGAAATGGAATGGGCACCGACCTTGCGCAGGAATGCGAGTGCCGGCCAGTAATAAATGGAGCTGCACCTCAGCCAAAAAGATTGAGAATCTGGAGGAAGAGAAGAACTACAATATCGAAATCTGGACATACGAATTTCCAATGAAATGTCCATGCTTAGTTGGATTGTATTCTTCACCATTCCAAAATCATAATAGAAGGATTGAGAAATAGAAATTTCAAGGAGAATAGGAACCGAGGAATATTACAGTTCGAGAATAGAAGGATTGGTTAAGGTTATGGATGCTTTCAAAATCTGAATGCTAAAGCAGCTCGGAAGCAAAATTCCTAGCCGCAGAAATCATAATAAGAACAGAGAAATTCCCAGCCGCTGGAGTGAAGACCAGCCTCCTGTGCGACGATGGAATCACGAATAACTCAGAGGAGTCTTCCCCCTTTCTGATCGGGCAGGACCGCGGGAGGCTTGGCTCGTTTTCTGGTTTGCTAATAAAATGAGCGGTGGATTGAAAAAATAGGCTTATTTATCTTGAATCAGGTTTTTTTTTTGAGTTGCTAATAGCCATATAAGGTTTGCTTAATTAAAAAATACATGTATAATTTATTCGCAACAATAATATTCAAATCATTAAGCCACAATTAAAAGTGTAAGACTCATTCTTAATGATGTGATCATTTTTATAATACTATCATTATGATTATGACACAGATTCGTAAACATTGATCATTGAGATTCAACAACCAACACATGAATTAAGTCAGAGATTCAAACTATCATTCACAAAAACACAAGTTATAACTTTAGATCCAAAGGGAGTTGTCTCGGTTTTCTATTGCTATCTAATATTTATCATACACGTGGCATGCTGGTAACTAAAAACGAAAATATTTGGTGCATAATTTCCCTTAAACATGCAAGAGAGAAGTGTGAGAAAGCATGCATATACCTTTGTCCTTGCCACAAATCACATCATATGTTTACATACAACGTCAGAACCCACGGAAGGTTTAGGAGAATGTAGGCCAATCTCTTTTATTCTTCTTACAAAGAGAGGAAGTGAAGAAATGAAAGAATATTTCTCTTATATTATTAAATAGGCAATAATTCTACCCTTTACACGTTATATTTCTCCCATATATATACACACAAGAGGGAGACCAAATACAAGATAGGAGATGTGGGACTAATTGAGAAGGAGGAGGGTGCTAAATACACACCAAATATCAAATACCAACACTCCTCTTAAGGGGGGCGAAAGATATCCACTAAGTCAATCTTGTCACACAACATAGATAAATCCAGTGCGCTAAGTCCTTTAGTTAGACAATCTGTCACTTGTTCTTTTGTAACAAGCCCCAGCTTCAGCACCCCACTATCCAGCTTCTCCTTGATAAAGAATCTGTCGATCTCTACCTGCTTGGTCTTGTCATGTTGGACGGGGTTATTTGCAATACTAATAGCTGATTTGCTGTCACACCACAATGCCATTTGCCCTCCTTGATCTGTCTTGAGTTCAACCAGCAGGGCCTTCAACTATAACATCTCCGCCACGCTTAAGGCCATGGCCCTGTACTATGCCTCGACCGTAGATTTCGCAACTACAGTCTGCTTCTTGCTCTTCCAAGAGACAAGATTACCCCTCACAAACATGCAATATCCCGATGTGGACCTCATGTCATCAACACAACTAGCCCAGTCGGAATCACAATATCCCTCGATGTTCAGATGTTCATTCTTTTCGAAGATCAGTCTCTTTCTCGGTGCACTCTTCAAGTACCTAAGAATCTGATACACGACATCTAAGTGACCCTCCTTGGGATCATGCATATAATGTGCTACCACACTCACGACAAAGGATATGCCGGGACGGGTGTGACTCAAATAGATCAGGCAGCCTGCCAGCCTTTGGTACCTCTCTCTGTCAGTTGGCTCTCATGCCTCAGCGCTGAGCTTGGACTTCTGATCAACAGAAGCAACTGTAGGCCTGCACCCTAGCATACCCAACTCTTTGAGCAAATCTAACACATATTTCCGTTGAGATAGAACAATCCCCCTTGCACCGCAAGCTACCTCAATCTCAATGAAGTATCTTAGCTGCCCCAAGTCTTTTACCTCAATTTTCTTGCCCAATCTTGTCTTCAGCTGAGAAATTTCATTCTCATCACCGCCCGTAATAATCATATCATCAACGTACACAACAAATATTGTAGTGTGAACTCCACTTTGCCTAAAGAACATTGTATGATCAACATTGGTTTGCCGATATCCCATGTCAACCATGACTCTCCTGAACCTGTTAAACCAGACTCGAGGAGATTGCTTTAGCCCATACAGAGACTTCTTGAGTCTACACACCTTGCCCACTGTTTGTTTCGTATCAAAGCCCGGTGGTATTTCCATGTACACTTCCTCCAACAAATCCCCATGAAGAAAGACTTTCTTCACGTTGAGCTGGTGCAGTTTTCATCTCTCATTTGCCGCCAAGGAGATTAGTGTCCGCACCGTGCTCATCTTTGTGACGGGTGCAAAGGTCTCATCGTAGTCGATGCCATAAGTCTGATTGTATCCCTTTGCTACCAATCAGGTCTTATAACGCTCGACCCGTCCCTTTGGATTTTGTTTCACAGCGAAAGACTCACTTGCACCCAACTGTCTGTAGCGACACAAGATCTCAAGTTTTATTCATTTCCAAAGCTCCAAGTTCTTCTAGCATTGCAAGTTTCCACTGTGGATCCTCCTTAGCAACCTGCCAGCACTTGAAGAGAAACATTGTCCAAGGATGCAATGAATGCTCTATGCACAAGGGATATATGAGAGTAGGAAACAAACTGGGCAATGTCATGGGGAAAATCATATCGATCAGGTGAGACTCACGCATTCCTGCGAGAACTCCGCCTTACTGGCAAGGGAGTGGGAGTAGAGAGATGAGGGTGAGGGATCATATCACCTGGGATTTCTGAGCTTGAGGTGGAGGGTGTAGGTGTCTCAAGGATCGGAGTAGGCAGAGGCAAGGGACTTGACATATGTGGCATTGTAGGCACTGTAGACTCACTCGGTTGCATTCTTTTTGTATACACTCTCAACTCCCCTTGAGCCTGAGGTCTACCATCTATAGATTCATTCTCATGAACCAGCACCACAACTTACTCCGCTCCATTTGGCACTAGAGGACAAGGGATACTCGATATCCTCCTCTCATTATCACCGATATTCTCCCACCGTCGTCTCATACTGTTTGTAACGAGAGATTTCCCAAGAGGCGAGTCAACCAGAGAGGAGTAATATGACTCAAGCTCTCTAAATTCGGCGTCCATACTAACAAATAACTTTCTCCATCAGACTCCAACATACGTACCCCTTCTGGGTAGCCGAATACCCAACAAAAGCTCACTTCAGAGCCCTTGGATCTAACTTTCCTACATTTGGTCTATTGTCCTGCACTAAGCACACGCAATCAAAGGTCTTGAGCGGAAGAATCTTTTTATTTTTCCCTCGCAACATCTCAATCGGAGACTTCCAATCCAAAACCCACGAGGGGATTCGATTGATCAAATTGGCCGCTGCTAGCACAGCTTGCCCCCACAAGCACTTTGACACTTTCATCGATATCATCATACTCCGAGTCACTTCCAGAAGGTGTCTGTTCTTCCATTCGGCTACACCATTCTGCTCTGGTGTATAAGGACAAGTGGTTTGATGTTGGATTCCCTGTGAAGACAAGTACTCTTCAAATGCTCTATTGGTGTACTCCTCCTGTAAGATCACCTTTGGGATATCAAACAAGATGACACATTTTAGTTGAGATATAATGACACTGATGGATAAGAGATTCATGGAGCTTGCAAAATATTGGACAAAGTTAAAGTGTTTTTATATTGCACGGTGCCCTTACCAACCACTGGCTGAGCTGTCATCGACAGTCTGAATGCGCTCTAGGACTGCTAGGGGTATGTACGAAAGGAATTCCCTAGAATCCCCAGTAACATGTCGATAGGCACCTGAATCGACTATCCAATCTAGTGAACTAGTTGTGGATATAGATGCGAGGACAAGAGTCTCATAAGTACCTGTGGCTGAGTCAGCAAAAGAGACAACATTACCCCTGGATGAAGTTGCAGTGAGTGTGTCATCAACCGTACCCTCCTACTTCATCCGCATCAGTTGAGAATAAGCATCCAAAATTCTCTGCTCCTCCGAGTAACTTGCATCAGTCATACTCCTTTCTGCTCCTTCATTTGCTATCATCAGGTTTGCTCGGTAGCCTCCCCTTCTGCCACATTTATGACCCCCCACGGCCGCGACCATGACCCCCAAACTGTCCACGTCCTCCTGCATCTCGTTCCTTTGGTGGCTTAGGGCAAATCAGTCGGAGATGTCCTATTTCACCACAATTGTAACACTGTCGTGTATCATTTATGTATCCCGTGTGCCCTGAGTTGGTGACCACAAGGGCCGATTTCACTCCTAGAAGTGTAGCAGTACCAGACTGGAGCCGAATCTGTCTCTCTTCCTGCATCATGGCTGAGATAGTCTCGTCCAAGGACGAGATCTTTGGTTGAACGAGGAACATTGCACACCTTGACTCAAATGTCGGGTTCAACCCTCTCATAAA